>CM043115.1:43524263-45022468 GCA_023701765.1 Hylyphantes graminicola | reverse complement strand
AATAAAATTTCTGAAAATATTGTCACATGTAGTTAAAGTTTATATTTCAAATAAATAATACTGATTTTCGAATCTGAATTCAATTTTAGTGTGAAAAAGTGCAATAAACTTGACCGATTTAGAAATAGTACTTTCAAGTGAAATAATTGCCAGATGTATGATAAACGTTTAAAGGCTAAAAAACATGTAAAATGAATTTTTTTACGCATATTTTTGCAAATGCATCTTTTCTGAGTATCTTAGGCAGATATTTTGTTCAACGCTTTTTTTTAAAAAAATTACTCGGTAAAATATGAATTACTTGATGTTTTATTTTTTACTCAAAAATTGTGTAACACACGGAACGAAAACCTATAACTTTTTATATAAAAACTGTAAAAAAAAGCTTAACAAAGCTTATTTTTTTTAATTATAAGCTAGTTACACATGGGGAACATATAGAAAAAATTTCAAAACGTTTTTTTTTTTTAAATTTAGCAAGAATTTGGCAATTTATTTCTTGAAACGCACGGAGCGATTTTGGCAATAATGAAGGAAACGGGAGTGGGAGCTAGTTGACGTGTAGTATAAAAAAAAACGAGATTTATCCTGAGAAATTCATTTATTGAAATGCGTGCTCATAGAAACATGCATGTATATATGTAAAAAAAACACCATAAAAACAAAGAAATCCTTTACAAAAAAAATTAAAACAATTGCAAAACTAAAAACGTTATCATTTACGCTATGGAAGTTTCAGCCACCTGCTCTGGCAGATGTTCACATTTGAGGATGCATTGGATGTTTACATTGAAAATCATTAGTAGTTGAAATATAGAGTGCTTCAGACGTTATATTGTTTTTCCTAGTGACCATTGTTTTTAGAAAAGTTATGTGTTGCAAAACCATTATTTCAAATTAAGCATTTTATTGATATTAACAGTTATGTTTTAACAAAATTAATTTTAACGAAAATGAATTGTTTTACTTTAACAACTTTCATTTAAAATTAAAAACACACACATTTGAATGGTATTGAATAGTATTTCACAACGTCTCCCAGGAAAGACATTGTCGACGGAGTTGGTGGCAATGCCAAATCTCTCGTGCGGAGAGAAGTTATGAGTAAAAGAACAAATCCGAACATCGTCCAGCATTCAAAGGACTTGGCGGATATTGTCAGAAACTTAATTCCGAATACCAAAGTCCTTCATATTTGGCAATCGGACATAACATCCAAAATAACGGATATTAACCCATGGGTGACTTTGTTTCCGGTACCAAGAATACGAAAAATTCACCATGTTAAATGTGACTCTGGCAGTCACATTGAACTGTTCAATACAGTTATATAAAAATTGTGCTAGTTATTGTTGTGTAATTTGCAATGTGGCAGGAATCATTTTTCACTACAATAAAACCGGCATTAAGTTTGCAGTACACAAATGTTCTACGAGAAAAAGGGTAAATAGTTCTCATTTTCGAGTGCGAGAATCGAATAAAAAAAGGAGTTTCACATTCAATAAACAATTTTATTTGTTATTTCAAGACATATATTTATTATTTTTATTAGTTAAGCTTCAGTAAGAGGGTAATTTTAATTACTTTTCCTTCGATTTTGACGTAACAGGGCCCACGAATATCAGGGTCAAAGGAGCAGCCAATCAGAGTAGGCGAAATTTCGGCACCAGCTGCGTTATTTACCCAGTTTCCTTCGCGCAGTACATTTCTCTGCTGCAAACTTAGGTCGGTTTTAGTGTAGTTAAAAATTTAAGAGTAATATTTAAAATTAGCAGTTGAATTTTTATATTTAATGTAAAAAAAATAAATAACAAATAATGTGCTTTACAAAGTTAAATAATAAATAATTTTGTATTTAAATATGTAACCAAATTCCTATATTTATTTATATGCTAATCAAAGTGTTTATTATTAAAAATATTAGTATTTAAAAAATTGAACTATAAATCAATTCGCACGCTGTAACACACGGAACGTTGAGTGTAACACACGGAACGGCGTTATTTATTTTATTTTAGGCTGACTATTTATAATTCAGATTTCTAACGCCACTTATTTTAAAGCTTATTTACTTAGCTTGCATATGATAATTTTTATTTTCATGAGTATTTGCATAATTCGCAGAATTATTCAAATTATAGAAGAAGAAAAGAAAATGGCCCTGTTAAATGGAAACACACGGAACGCGAAATGAAAATGTTATATCTGCGTAACTTTTTGGTTTAAAAAGATTCCGATTAGCTTAATAAGATCATTAAACATCTGAGAAAAGATATAAGTTGTCCCCTTATTTGTTTTATACTGCTATCAAAACGAAAATATAACAAATATCCTGAAAATGTGGTCCGAATGTAACACACGGAACTCTGGAATGCTCCACAAGGAAATAAAGCTCTTTTTATAGCATCAAGTTCATTTTCAGAATTTTGTTGAGAGGTATATTTCTTTTTACAACATTTAAATTTGTTTTATCCACCTTGTAGTATTTTGGGGGATTTAATGAAACATTGGTAGTTGTTTTAAGTAAGTATTTGTTGAATTAAAAAAAAAAACGGAGTAATTTTTGAGTGTCTTTGAATCGGAAGTATTTATCTTCTTTGATGAGCATATATAATTTAATCCACTTATTTTGCCCTTTACACAGTTGTCAGAAATTATAATAGTGATACGTTTGGGCAGATTTCTTATTCAAAGTGAAAAAATCTTAAGCAAAATGTGAGTCAAATTTGATAGAAAGTGTGGCTTCTTTTATCCCCTCCTCACTGTATCACGAAGTCCATCAATTGCTCCTTTACCATGACTGAAGGCAAAGATGACTATGACTTTTGGAAAAAATTAATACACAAGGTTGTCAAATGGTTGGAGGATTGCAATTGGGGGTGAAATACTTTTAATTAGAAGTGTTGTCCGTAAAGTGGTTTTTGCTTTCATTTTCTTTAAATTTTTGTAATTTATCCCCTCCTAAAAACTTCCCCTTTGCTCTTTTTTTTTTCTTTTAGCTGTTGATATAGCCATCTTAAATCAAAATTATCAAAATATAAGAAATCTACAAAGATTATAGCTATTCTAAAACTTCTAGATCAAAAGAAGTTGTGACTCACACTACATTGTGACTGACACTACAAAACTAAAATGTGTCATAAATAGATAAAATGCTTTCCATTTTAAAATTAAGGGGTGGGAAATTACACAGGGGTTACTAAAGTAAGAAAATATCGCAAAAAATGTGAAATAAAGCCTTTTTGTTTTAAAGTTATAGAAACTTTTTTATCTTTTCGTGACTGACATTACAGTCAAAAGGGAGACTTTCATCTTCCTAATTAAATATCGTTTAGTTATAAATGCCAATTAATAGTGTGTTTTTAAGGTAGTTCTGATAGTGTATTTTAATAATTTTATCAAAAAATCTGATAAAATGTGCTTCGTACCTTAAAATTCATTTGTTCAAAATGATGAAAAAACACGAGACCATGCTTTCAAAACAAAGCGGATATTTTAAAGCTGCTGTGTTGACAAAGATGAAACAATAATAGTTGTTTATACAAAAATAATAAAATTCAAACCTTTCTGAAGCAAATATAAAAGTTGCAAGTGTAGAAAAAATATTTTTTTGCAGTCGTGGTCTCTTCTGACGTGGAATTACCCTGTAGCAAATATGCTTAAGACAAAAAAACAACAAAAGAAAACTGATGAAGGGCTGGCTGAACATGTGAGCAACTCCAGAAGGAGTGTAGTGGAAAATGATGAGTATGAAAAAAACATTTTAGTACATAGCATGCTGTGAAGATTTAGAAAGAAAAAATTTAGTTTTAGGGTCTATAAGGGATATAAAGTGTTTAAAAAGGAAATTCGCGTTAGAAAATCAAAACTGTAAAAGTGAGGTGATAGTTCACAGCAATGTAGTGTATGGCATTAGGAGATCTTCATTTATTATATATAATAAGTGTATAAGATGCTTAGCCTAAAAGCAATTATTAAGACCTAAGACCGCATCTCGGAAAGCTGCTCTTGTATAAAATTTTTATATTTAATGTGTTTCATAATTCATGTAACTTAGGATAGTTTCATTTCTGATAAACATAGGATGTAATTGAATTTTAATGTGTAAAAATAAATTTTGAAGTTTTTTTGAGCAAATTCATATTACTCTTAAAATAGGTTGTGTATATTTTCTCATAAATGATTTATGCCAAATGTCTTTTACAAAGCCTGTTTCTAAAAATCAGGAAAATATTTCTTAAATGTTCGAAAACAAATAATAATGACACACTCTTCGCTCACATTTTTTTCATAACATAATCTTATCAAGATACAAGCATTAACTGTAAAAAAAAATTCTCATTTATTTTTTTAATTTTCAATAGTCTACTACGCTTTATTCGTTATTCATTTTTCTTCTGTGGAATGTGGGTCTTAGATTTATTTTTAAAGGTATTATACAAAGCTTAAAATGTGTATTTTTCTTTTTATCTCATATAAGAGATTATTCGCTTAAGTTAAGCTCCAGACAAGACTGTCAAAATGAATAAAAATCTTGTTACGTTATCATAACTATTGGATAGTATTTTTTTAAATGGTTGTAGGCATTATTCCTTCTAGCGTAGCGTCAAAAGCTTAAGTTTAATACATCTAGGCCAAGCTTACATGGAACATTAACAACAATTATGTAATAATTGAAGAAATATGCTTTCTACTTAAAAAAGTAATTTTGTTTTAATACTTTAAAAGGCATTGTCATATTTAAATCATGTTGATATTATTTTACAGTTATAATTTAAATAAGATGTATATGGGCCGATATGCATGTATTAGCTATGCTCTAAAATTAATTAAAGGTTTCAAGAATTGAAGTGTTTTTTCCTGAAAATGCATTTAGATTGTGAGATGTCAACTATTTGTCTTTCTGTAATACACTTTACATAGATATTTTAAATTTTTAAAAGCATGCAGTAAAGGAAAAATTCTTGTTTCTGATAGATAAACAAGTTTGGTTAATACACTTACACATCCTCAATGATTTTATCCATCCTATCGTTAAATACAATTGCTAGGCTTATAGCGATATAACCCCTATTTTATTACGATCGACTAAAGGTTAAGGGATAAAATAGCATTTAACAACTTTTTTTTATGTACATGAGGATAGCTAATCAATTTAGCCTGTTAACCTTGAGACTAAAAGGATTTCACTTTGCTTTATATTTAGCTATTTATTGTTGTTATTCATTAAATTTTATTATTTTTAATAAGATTTTTTTAAATCATCTGACAAAGAGTTTTTTTACACTGAAACAACAAATATTTTTTATTTATTCTATTATAAAATAACTCCGATAAAAATACTACATAATTATTTTAATTTATATTAAAAAATGTGTAACTTTCAAAATATCACACATTGGAACAATGTAAGGGTGGTAAATGAAATATTTTCATTGACATGTCTAAATTGTGGAGGTAGCGCGTGATAGACGGCAGCATCTGTCGCGTATGTGTGTTGTGTCTGTCTTACTTGACGAAGGTTTATAAGCGGGTCTCTGACCAAGCGCACAAGCCTGAAAATATATGTCCACCAACTAACCAAATGAAATATCAAACAATCTATAATAATAAAAGAAAGAGTCTGTCTGTCTGTCAGTCTGTCTGTGTGTATGTCTGTGGATCGCAAAAGACCTACTTAGACTGCTCTAAAAAATTCGAAATTTTTAATATAGATTCCTTTTAATACCTGTGTGTGCACCTGAGGCTTAGTTTTTTCATATTTGATTGTGATTTTCAATTAATATAATTAGTTTTAAAAAAAAACGTCATCCACGTGGGATTGCGGGACCATAACAGGGCTTGAAAATACATGGACCGGGCCGAAACGGGGGCTTGACGCCATCCTCTATTAGTTTGATTGATTGAGTTTGGTTGAGATATGCGCTCGCCCGAAGGCTAATTCATCCTCTATTAGTGTTTGCTTTTTTAAGTGCGCATGCGCCAACACGAATTTAATTTTGTTTTGATTTTGATTGTATTTTCAAAAGGAAACATGCTTCTAAAAGGAAGCAATGCGAAGTTAACGGGTTCCCAGTAAGGCGGGACCATACTGCTAGTATGTCATAAAACTATATAAAATCAAACAACCTTGCAATCAAGCTATAAAATGAGGAGCAAAGAAAAGAAGTTGACCCTGGAGGTTCCACTTATACCATTCGCTAAGCAGCAGCAGCCTCGTTATTCACTTGTAGAGTAGGGTTGGTACATATATATTCCAGCTTGTGTGCTTGATCAGAGACCCGCTTATAAGCCTTCGTCAAGTAAGACAGACACAGAAAGAATTTTTACTGTCACGGAGAAAGGAATTGACAGCCAGGGCTAAGGCGGGAATTGAACTCGCTTCCGTTCAAGTGCTCAGACTGCCAGAGTAGTAGTCCAAACCACTCGGCCATCCGGGCCCCATTCACTTGTATCCCTTCACCACAACAATATTTGACTCCACAAAACTACTTAGTGCACTTAACTCCACAATAAAAATTAAAAAATTAACTAATACATAAAAAATGATATGCATTCAATAAAAACTGTACATTGTTATCCTACTGATTCATATTGGTATCTACTTTTTAAAAAAAGCTTGTCCTAAAAATAAAAAAAAATTGTGATAGGTTTATTGACTTAAATTTACTTGGGGGTTTTGTTAATGGGATCAGTTGAAAAAAGATAACAAGAAACACTAGAAAATTACCACCTGACGCAATAAAATATCCAAACAGGCATATGTGGCTAAATTCGTGTTGTAGAAACAGCAGAGCAATGTGCAGACTTTATATGTAAACATTTAAGATTTTTTTTTTAACCATTTCCTCAGATTAGTACCAAACATCACTGTGTATTAGCACTATAATACTAGAACAATGAAAGAACTTGCACATGAATACGTTTCATGTGAATATTTTTTTAATGATATCATACTAGAAAAATGCTTTTGTGCATCAAATTCGGTAATTAGTTTTATAAATAATACTTTACTATTTACGCTGACATTGCTAACTATTTAGCCAATTAAATCCTTATGAGTCAATAATTGATAATCAAAACTTATAATTTCGCCATATATTATGAGTCTATCTTGATAAATCAAACTTATATTTTCGCCATATCATGCTCGTAGAAACGCAATTCAATGTCGACAACTGTTTGCTTAAGCCCTTCAAAGCACATTATTAACCTATTTCAATATTTTTGAACTGCAATATCATTTTAAAATTGTCATGTAGTCATGAAAACATACGCAATACCATGACAAAATATAACAAAACCCATATTGTAGGAAAAACCACTGGAAAAGATAATTTTACGAAATGAATCGTGTGTTTCATGAGATATAAAGGAAGGGGTTTGACTTTTATATAATAAATTTCATTTAAGAACCAATATATAAGTAGTAAGAATCTTAGGTGAATCATGAAGTTACTATACTTTGCGTTGCTGATAGGCGTATTGGAATCATGTGCAGCCGACACCGACAGTAAGTTCTTAGTTTGTCACTCAAAAAAGTGGGTTTTTATGTTGACAAGGATATATAGCCTACGCCCTTCCCTTCTAGAGGGCGCATTTGCATTCCATTCCATTCCAAGGATATAATTTTATTAAGCGATCCTATTAACAAAATCATAATAACGATATTTTTTATGCATCCAAATGTGTAATATAAAACTTTTTTCAATGAGGAGAATTGTGTTTATTTGACATGTAGCACAAATGCAAGTTGAATAAATATTTCTCCTTGTAGAAATTCTAAGTGATTTACGATATTTTTAAATAAAATGACAAAAAAATTTAATCCATTGCACTACCTTAGTAAGATTATTTTGTTGAATATTTCTCGAGATATAAATTTTAAAAGTTAATAGATTATAATTTTGTATTATTTTCTTAAAAAGATCTGTCCAACTAGAAAAAATTATGAGCTAATTTTTTATGCATAGCGAAAAGAAATGTTGCATGTACCATTTTAATTCAAAAAGTTGTTATTAATCGAAATTTCTAATCAACTGAGAATGAACAAAATGTTCTAACATAACAAAATATCCTAATTTTCTGTTTATTTAATATTTTTACAGTATATAGAAAAAGAAACGAGTTCGTGATATCCTGAACACTTTAAACTAAAAAGAATTTTTTAAATCGGGCAATAAGAGTGGATGCTAAAACTGACCGCCTCTAAGATGTCACGACTACGTTAATTTTGTAACCAACTTTCCATATTAGTACTGTGAAAGAATTAAGAAATTGCAAAGTAGGTATTGACAACCTGCAGATGTCCGTCTGTCCGTCCACACATCCCCCTTTCCAAATTGGGTTTATCGATCGGACCTTAACTTTATATTGATGGTAGAAAGGCAGTGCATTATAGTTAAGAAATTTTTATACTTTGGTCCATCAGTCCATCTATATCTCCTATCCAGGTTATGTTATAGCTTTGTCTTAATAGTCTAATTTTTTTTTGAAAAAAAATGAATTTTGTCGGAAAGGGCATCAGATACTTTCTTTTGCACTTTTTTAGTCTGTCTGCCAATCCATACTATAAAAATTGCAACAAGTATTAAAATATCATTTAAATAAGCTATTCTAGAGTTCCCCTATCGGAACTTTATATTTCTTTCGAATTAAAAAATAAGAAAAACATGTTTAAAAAAACTATGTTCAATCTATGACATAATTTTAACTAGATTCAATGAACGATATGACTTTATCGATTAATTGAGAAAAGGTGACAACATTTTTTCATCAGCAATACCAAATGTAAATTTAGCAAACAAAACAACGAAGACCCAAAATGTGTTTTATTATGCATTACGTAATATTTTACACTTGTAATAGTTACCCATACTTATTTTGTCTTAGATATATTTTTGAAAATACTGACTAATCGCATTCTATCTAACTATGCATTTTTTCAATCATTTAGCTGAAAGTAAACCACCATACACTTGCTACGTAGTTCCTGCTTGTCCTCCTTTGGAGCATATTGGTGATCCTACTGTAAATTGTTACTTGGTACCTTCAGGTAAACCTTGCCCGTATGAAGAATGCGTGTGTGATCCTGTAAAAAAAGGTAATATATATATGACATATTATAACTTAACCCCCTTAAAATCTTATATCTTTAACCCCAATTAAACTTAATAACTTATAACTACTTAAATTACTTTTTCACGTATCCTATTAACATCTTTAACATTCAAGCTACACCCCATTTTCCAAAAAACAGTCGACCAGATCAATGGTTCCCACAGAAACTTTGCTGAGTTATCACCTTTAGCGTTGACCTTCCACATTTCCCCGTCACTAATCTTAACTTCTAATTGGTAAATTTGAGAGCCTCGCCATTCCTCGCCATTTTAATTGATCACTCCGCCACATACTCTCGTTGTCATGAGAAGCAAAACTTTCATCTCCCGATGTGGGCCGCCACGGTGGCACAATCGTTAAGACACTGGCTTTTGGTGCTACTGGGGTCGGGTCTGAATCCCGGTCATGCATGAATGTTTGTGACCGTCAATAAATGTTGTTATTTATCTATGTGCTATTCCTTTCGTTGTGACTGTAAAAATTCTTTCTGTGTCTGTCCCACTTGACGAAAGCTTATAAGTGGTTCTCTGAACAAGCACACAAGCTGGAATACATTTATATACAAAACAATACCATCTCCCAATGTATACCTGATTGAATAAAAGTGACTAACTTCATCAAAGTTCCCCTGCCGTCTTATTTTACATATATGTTAATTAATGCAAATAGAATTGATGTCCAATGTATAATGTAGTCCAAATAAATTAATTCACCGTAAATTTTGGGGAAATTTCCAGTACTTTTGACAGTTTAAAATCGTTTCACTTACATTGTATTCTATAAACTTTTATGCAGTGAATTGAGATTTAATTAGAATTATTTGCCGTTGGCAATTTTAAAGCTATTTGTGCTACTAATAATAATGTATTTCGATTGCTATGTCCACACTGCGACAATAAAAATGACAAAAAATTGCTCGCGCACGGAAATGTATATGCAATTTGGTCCATTCGCGAGGTAGGTGCGCGCGCATGCCTGACCAATTCGTATTGGCATTTCCATGCGCGCGCAATGTCTTGTCATTTTTATTGTCGCAGTGTGGACATAGCAGATAAAAAAATAGTTCGAACATAAAGTGCTATTATAAAATTGATAAATTTTAAGTACAATTGACAAAATAAAGATTCACTAAGTAAAAATAGTGCTTGATGAACATAGTAATCAAGTTTAAAATATTCAGCCAAAAGCAAAGTATATGCGTACATCTACATGCGTACACTGTTAAAAATTTAACGCAAGATCGCACCGGAATCTAGGAACTTTCTAGCTGCCGCCACTATTTGGCGCGAGTATTTACCAATTTAGTGGTAAATCCATAACATTGATACACCGCAACAGTGGTGAATCAACGATCCAGTAGTGTTGGCAGCTAGAAAGTTCCATACACTCTTAAAACAAAAGAGTGAAATCCACCAAAGTTGGAAAAGTGCATTTTCGACACTGGAAAGGAGTGAATATTAACTCAAACTGAGTTAAAATCACTCGTTTGGAGTGATCCTGTCGGAGGTTTAACACACAAAGGATCCACTCCAAAAGGAGAAGTGCATTTTCCAGACTAGAGGAGTGAAAATTAACTCAGACTGAGTTAAATTATCTCGTTCGTTTTAAGAGTGCACGGGATTCCGGTGCAATCCTGCACCAAACTTTTTAACAGTGTACCTATCAGAGATATTTTTTATAATTTAAAGAAATATAGTGAAAACCATTAGATTATGACTTAAATAATCTGCACCAATAATTATAGCAAAACACATTTTTCTGCCTTTACAAAGTCCGTCAAAGCCGCTATTCGTATAAGCCTTACATAAGGTCTTACCTTTTGTTTCAATGGTACTTCAATGTGTGATCAGTATAGATTTTATATATTTCATCTATTCTGTTCAATATGTATTCACTCTTTTATAATCATTAGATTTTCACTTGAAGAGTACACGGGAAGAACCGATTGATTTATTAGGCGGACGTCCGCAATTGTCTGCTTGGCATACATTGCGGCAGAAAACCGGTTTCTCTCTTTCTCCTTCGCTTGGTCCAAGCGTCAGGATCGTCAATCGCCTGAATCTTGGTAACTAAGAGCCACAGAGATAGTTAAAGTATTATAGTGGCAGATCACGTGTTCTACAACACTGGCTTCATTGGGGCTCTTCTGTTAGCTCCTTGCGCGTCCCGTCGTTAGCATTTGGAGGTCAAGTGATCTGCCACTCTATTACTTTAACTATGATCTCTGTGGTAGGTGCTAATTTCCTAAGACAAGTTTAGGCGATCACTCGCAATCATCGCCAAAGTGGCCTGCTAATTAAACTTCGCTACAAAATCAATCGGTTTTTCCCGTGAACTCTTCAATTATCTTAGTTTGTTTAAACATCCTAAAATTATAGGTATATAAAACAATATTTCATAGTATTTCACTACAAGTATAAGTTTGTTATTTTTTATTTTATTTTCTAGATGAAGGTGGTAACTGAAGGTGAAGCGAACTATATTACTGAATATTAGACTCTAAATTGTTTATTATTGAAAATAAAAATGTGTTATTGAAATAAAGATAACCACTGTTCAATTATTGAATTATACACACATATATTTTAACTATTCCACCTAGAATAAAAGGAAAAATAACTGTTTAGGAAGTTTCTTTTTCTCCTAAACTTCTCATAACATATAGAAGAAATAAACCGAAATCAGATGGATTGATTATGCTTAATCCAACTTCAATATTCTCAAAGGGAAAATCTTGAAATGCCCAAGCTTTAAGTAAAACGTCCTGGAGGAATCTCGAAGAAATACCTTCCCCCCCCTGAGCAGTTGTGCCAATTATGACTATAATAATCATTTTAAATCTGATAATATTACAAAAGATCATTGTGTATCCAAGCAACAAAGAATTACTGACATAAAAACACTTATATTGACAAAGTGCATCAAAATTCTTCAGATGACTAAATTAAACTAAATTACTGGTGCTTATTTCTATCAGATTTTTTATTTTAAAGTCACTTTTAAAATTAAATTTAATGTTTAGACAAGTGTTAATTGCTAAATTGAAAAAACAAGAAATACTTTACATAAGCTTTAGTAAGATGGAAGAATGGACTTAAAAGCTTTAGTAAAAAGGACGTTAAAAAATACCTTTAACATTTCATGTTAGTTGCCAGAAGTAAATTTATGGGAGCATCAACTACTTTATGTTTTTAGGATATAATACGTGTTTTCATATACTGGCTAATTCTTTAATAGAAATTAAGTATTTAATATTAAATTGCTCTTTTTAAAATTATTATAAAAATCAACTTTCTTTTTTCACAATTAAATTTTTTACTTCAGTCCTACAAGTTATAGCATCTCTGTATTTTAACGCCTAAAGTACAAAGAGTAATTATACATATTTACCTTAATATTTACGTAGGAGTTGGAAAGCCCAGTCAGTAAGGTGCTTACCGTACAAGCGAAAGTTCAGTGGTTCGAGCACGGGCATTGCCAAATAATCTGACGCATAAACGTTCTGTGCAGCTATAAGTCTATATGACTATCCAAGTTGAGGAAGTGCATTTTAAATATGCGCCAAAGCCCTAACGCCGGGTACGTTGTCGCCGATCGTCATCGTTGCATCATTCTGAGGAATGGTGGTTCTCGTATAAAGAAGCATTAAAACGTAGCTAGTAAAATTCTGTTGTCGAAGTGAAAATGGAGCAAAGAATAAACATTAAATTATGCTTCAAATTTGGCAAGACAGCTTCGAAAACCTACGAAATGTTAAAACAAGTTTACACGCAGGCAGAAAAAAAAATTTAATTTGAAAAGTCCGAAGTTAAGGTATTGTTAATCTTCGCCGACCCGGCGGCTGAATGGTTAGTGTGCTAGACTTTGGAGCTGCTGGGTTCGGGTTCGAATGCCGGTCAGGCATTGATGTTTGTGTTTGTCAATAAATGTCGTTATTTGTCGATGTGGTATTCCTTTCTTTGTAACCTCCTTGACTGTAAGCTAAAAAATTTGCTGAAGGGAACAAGATTTCAGAAAGTCGAAGCCATCAAGAAAACTGTATCGTCACTTTATTAAACAGGACTTTAGGGTAAGGTGGGGTAAGTGGGCCATTGGGGCAAGTGGGCCACCCCCCTTGGCATTTCCCGAATTATGGACGTAAAAAAAATCTGTTGCTATATTTTTACGTGTTTACCCCAATAGATGCAGGAAACATTATGGCATCATTTTCATTTAAGTATGTAACAAGGTACAATCCTTTTTGTGAAATTTTTTAAAATTGCATCTTTTCGTAATTCACGCCATCATACTATTTTTTTATTTATTTCCAAACGGTTCATGATACAAAACAAAATGTTATATATTTTGAAAGTGTATAAAACATAGTATCTTTTTGTAGTGTCATGTACTTGTGATGTTGATAAGGTTAAAAGAAAATTGGGGTGGCCCAGTTGCCCCGCGTTTGGGGTAAGTGGGCCACCACAATGGCGGGGTAAGTGGGCCAGGGGTGGCCCATTTGCCCCAACTCTTTAATATACTTAAAAAACAGTCATATTCACTGATTCATAGGGTTAGTCATATTCACTATTCATAGTCCTATTCATTGACATAGGCCAGTTTAAAATCCGTAGCCCTAACATTTTTTTTTACACTACATGCAAAAATGACAAGATGAAAATTAACGTTTTTTTTCTTGTAGTAAGCTTGCATGCCAGAAAAAGTTGCTATGGGGGAACTATTAAAGATACATCATTACTTTTTTTTTTCAAACACTCAAAATATCTAGTAGATTATTCCACTTGCCCCACCGTATCTCTTCCAGTTATGTGTAAAAATATATTAGGGGGATGGCCCACTTACCCCACCTTGCGGGGCAAGTGGGCCACTCGGTTGACCATAATGAAAAACATATTTTTTTAATTTATTTTATGCCAATTTGTGTAAAGGTTGTCATGGGTACAGTAATAACATGTGAGAGAATGGACCACAAAAAAAATAAGTTGTTAGACTGATTATATCCAGTGGTATGAGGGTCTAAAGTCGAATTATGCCAAAAAGGTGGCCCACTTACCCCACCTTACCCTATAAAAAGACCAAAAGAGGATTTTAAAACTTTTTTCAGAAATTTGTGCAGCTGAGCACAGACGTGCATTACAGCTGATGGCGATTACTTCGAATCATATTAAATGGCTATGTGTTTAACTTTTTATTCTTCTGAGTTATTCCATGAGTCCTGGAAATTAATAGCCATGCCTTGTATAAATATTGAAAATTCATATTTTTATTCCTTTTCATTCTCTCATATGAAGGGTTGTGCTTCGGATTTACCGTACTTTTATTTCGCAAAACACATATAAATGATACCTGTGGAACTAGTGACTTAATTCTTTCAAAATAAATAACTATATCTATATAAAATAACTACCCCATTTCAGCAAAATATCGATGTTGAAACAGCTATCATTTTCAAAATTGATTTTCATCATAAAAACTAACTCAACGCGAAAGCAATATGTATTTCATATGACTAACTTTTGTTTAGAAAGCTTTAGTTTTGAAAGTAAAAGACATCTTTCGCAGGCCATGAAGTTCCTAAAGGTTGTAATGCTTACATGCGTTTTTGTATCATGTGCAATTATAAGTAAGTTTTTAGTTTGCACACTAGTTTTTATGTGTATGATTTTTTTTAATAATGATTTTAGTGACAGAATAACATATCATGTTTCAACTGGACAAAAAAAAGGGCTCAAATCATTTTTTATGTATATTAAATGTGCATAATATTTGAAATAAAGGCTTCAAAAATTCGTAATTTTGAAAGGAATTTGCTAGTTATTACAAAATTGTGTAAAAACGTATGCCTAATTCAATTTTTAAAAATCTGAGATCAAAATAATTATGATCTCTTAACTTCCTATACTCATGGTTTTTAATTTTTAACGAGTGAATAAAACTATTAAAGCTACAAATAAGCTATATCATTTAAACTATATGTTAGGTGTTCTACTTAAATTATTACATAATATCTGAAACTTTTGTGTATAAAATATGCTCAGTCAAATAAGCCACTGTTTAAAAACGCAATGTTTAAGCAACCATATAATATTTGGTTTATAATTTAATTATATAAAGAGTTATAAAAATGATAAAATAAATGTGTTTAATTATTTTGTTGTGGTTCATAACAAAAGGTCTGCAATAATGATGAACTATGCCCTTCCAATCAATTGTTTTTCAACAGCAAAATGTGGGGATGCTTATACCTTTTGCATGCTAGACATGATTTTCATTTTCTACAGCACATCTGATAACAAAGGATAAGAAAAAAAGAAAGAAAAACATATCGCTTATATATTTAATTTTTCAATCTGGAGCTTATCTATTGGTTGTTCTTTGTTGCGTGTTCGCTGCACTCTGCCGATGTTTTTAAAAGACCAATTGAATTTCGCAAAAATAGTTCTAGGTAAATCCAGTGCTAATGTCAACCCAATATCATTTGGATATTGTGATATCGTTTCAACATCGCTAGGTGATCTTACCATATCTCCTGAATTTAGGCTCATCGTGGATTCTGAAAATATTGTATGCGCATATAATAGCTCACTAAAAGTATTTTCAGATAAGTCACTGTATTTTTAGGTAACTGGCTTCTTTTAAGACCCAGAATGAATTAAATAATTATGTAATTAAAGCAGCTTTATTAATGTGTGCTCAATAAGGATAGGGGCATGAAGGTGACAAACGAAATAATGAGAAACGATCTCAATAAAATTGCAAGCATTCAAAATATTCAGAAAATACTTTCAACTTTGTGCGAGTAACGTGAAAGTATTCACGAAGGAAACAACGTATATTATTGGCTTACAAAACAAGTTATAGTATTACTTAGTTAAGGTAGGCAAATAGCCCAAATTCCCCAAAATTATAAAAATTTTACTATTACTTTTATCTTTTCCAAATTTGGTATAGTGATTTCAAATATAATGAATGATACTATTTAGGCATTTTTTAAAATTTAAATATCATTTATTTATTTTAAACGGTGTTTTTCTACTAAAAAAAGAGGTTTACGCTAACAAGTCTACCCACATTGAATTTTCATCCTATAAACATTAATTATGCGTTAAATTCTTCGTTTTGAACTGATGCATGCAATGACCCTCTAGAGTTACATACAAATTACAAGAAAAAAGTTATTAAGAAAAATGTTATACATTAACCACAAAAAAGGATTTTTTTCGATTAACTTACACTTGGACATTTTTTAAAAGAAACTTGTATATTTACACCAGATGTTAGAGGTTCATGGCACAGATATATATTGAAATAGCATCTGTAAAAAATTTCAGGTAAATTAATGTAAAACTTTTTATGCTAGAAGTGTTGGCGCAAACCATTTTTTTAGTTGAAAAACACCGTTTAAAATAAATCAATTATATTTAAATAAAAAAAACTGCCCAAAAAGCATTGTTCATTATATTTGAAATCACTGTGCCAAATTTGGAAAAGATTAAAGTAATATTAAAAATTTTAGAATTTTGGGTACTCGCCTACATCCAACATATTAGAGTTTTCCCTCTTTCCAAATATCATGTTTCACACCTTCTAGCCGTGCGTCACGTCGACTGTCGGTTTGGGTTATTTATATTGCCAATAATATACGTTTTTTCATTCATGAATATTTTCATATTCAAAATGTTAACAAAAGAAATAACATTATACAGCTAGCTTTTCAATGATTGGCCATCATTTGTGAAAAAATTTACAATATTTCTTTCATAAATACTTTATTTTAAAATTGCCACAATGAATGTTAGTTTGTGTTATGTGCATTGCCAATAATATACGTCTTTTCCATTCGTGAATATTTTCATATTCAAAATATTAACAAAAGAAATAACATTATACAGTTAGCTTTTCAATGATTGACCCTCATTTTTGAAAAAAATTACAGAATTTTTCATAAATATTTTATTTTTAAATTGCTATTAGATTATTCATTTTATCGATCTTTTAGCTGCATCAAGTTCTTCATTCGCGTGCTTGGTTATACCTGGATGTCCTCCATTTGGTCATAATAATCCTAATGAAACATGTTCCTTGGAAAAATCGGGTGAAGCTTGCCCAACTAGAGTATGCGTTTGCAAAGAAAAAAGTAAATATAATGCACGTTCCTTAGTACTAAGACGTTCTTATTCAAGGTTTCTTAGGGGTACAAGGAACATCTCGTAGAGAAAAAACACTGCAATTTATCAGTCAATGAAACTAATATAACTTTTTTATTTTTGACCAATTTAAAAAATTCTTTTTTTGGTTTAATCCATTGAACTATTGCAAATACATATTTATTAAAATATTTAAGGAATTTAATTTTAATATTTAAAAAAAACTAACATTTAAAAATGCTTGAAAATTTGAATTTTATGAAACTACGTTTCTGCGGGTACATTTTTCTCTGAAAATAATGTATGTAAGCTCAAATAATTTAATATACGTAGAACCTCGATTTTGCGACCCCACGATTTAGCGATCCCTTCGTTATAAAGACCGCTTAGGAAAGTCCCAATCATTTTACCATAGGAATAGTGTTAAAAAACCTCTTTTTTGCGACCGAAAAGCAAGCAGTTCCTCGATATTGCGACCGAATATTTGTTAGAAATTTCAGACACAAATTTCCTCCAAGAAGCAATTTTCGTATTTGCTTCAAAATTTCAACTTGTGGAAGTGTTTGAGTGAGTAGAACCTGTTTGCTTTTGTTTGAGCACAATAAAGAAAGTCCTCTCCAAGCAAGAAAGGGGTCGGACAATGGATGAATAGGTGAATAGGGCAGGGACGAATTCCGGGAATTCACCGGGGACCAAGCAGTGTTGCAAAAGAAGCCAAGGTCAGCTTAGTTTTTTACGCATTCTATAATTAGTTGTTAAACATAGATGTAGAAAGTAAGCCACCATATGTAATGTGTTGTCACTACTGTGTGAGAGAGAACAATGCCGAAGATATTCTACAATAAAAAAAAAGAGAAAATGCCATAATTAGAAACAATCTTTAATTACTTCATTTTTATCTGCATAGTAAGTGTAAATACAAAAATTAATGTTTCTATAAGTTTGTAAGGTTTTTTAATTAAAATTCTTTATAATAACGTCCCTTCGATATAACGACCGTAAGTTGTTGGTCCCAAGAGCGGTCGCTATATCGAGGTTCTACTGAAAAAAACTGTTCAATAAGTGTAGTGAACCTCAAGTTTTGAGAATACCATAAATTTTAAAATTTTGTTACCTTTAGCAAAAATGGTGCCCGATTTATTCACTTTTCCAGTTACAAAAAAACTTTCTATTTTTTTTTAAATTATATTTTTTGCAATATTTTTGGTTCACTGAGTTAAACAGACATACATAAAACATCATGCAAAATTTCAAGCATCAAATTAAAATAGGATAGGAGAAAATTGTAGGGGAAGGTGGGTTCCCTTGGACCTATTTTGACTTTTTAATTTTTAGTTTCTTAATTACTTGCAAAAAGTGAATAAAAATATTTTTACTAAATACTTTATGTTGTTATATACAGCATATATTTATTTTAACATGTTATTTAATTTATTTCAACTAATAAAAAAATAAATACAGAACAATGTCATTAGGACCAAGGTACACCACCGGCGGTGTACCTTGGTCCAACCGGTAGTGTACCTTGGACCAATTATTAACAGGTAGAGAGACTCGATTTACAGTACGAAAACCAATATTTATTAGCGACATGAAATTCAAAAATAAATTTTACAACCTATACTCTTATTTCTAGCCTAGATTGTAGTAATTGGTTATGTTGGGTCAATTGGCTTAGTAAGGGGTTTTATTGCCTTAGGTTTTTTTTTAGTGCACTTTTGGATTTTTCAGCTGCAATGCGATCTTTCTCAGGTGTATCCGTTAAAATGCAGCATAAAATTAAACTGTCATTTCATGGCATAGAAACACATTCGGCTATCTTTCTGTCATAAATTTGAAAAAAACAACTCACATATATTTCCCCTATGTTTATAAAACTAGGCCTGAAAGTAAAAAGGATGTTCTGCTTAGATTTTTATTATAAAAAAAACATCTTTTTAGATGCGCAAGCAATAATTATTTTCCATATTACATCAATATATTTAAAATTTTATAGGCCTACCATAAATCTAAATAATTAACTTCAGAAAAAATATATATCACACCATATAAAAATTTCTTACAAATTTGCATTCTACATTGCATTGCTAATTTGCATTAATTTTACAAATCAGGGTTGCATATTAATAGCTCAAAATACTTAATTTTTCAAAGGAAAAATTTACTTGAATTTTAAAAAGGGTTTTCAACAATCTGAAGCACATAAGACCTATAGTAGTGTACCTTGGACCAGTCCAAGGTACACCACTTGTGTTAGGTTCGAGGTACACCACTTGGATATTAAAAACAAAATAGTTAATCACCATGTTAAGGTTAGACTTAACTTAATTTCAAGCACACAGTTTTATAGCTAAAACTTTGCTTTATATTGCATAACCATCGTTTCTGAATAAACGCTACATGTTGGGTATAAAAATACATTAAAAAATATGACAAATATTTACTTTTGAACTGGCAATTTAGTTTTTCGAAACCTCTTTAATAAATTGACCTTTTAAACAAACAGCTAGAACTTCTCTAAGACCCCTAGTAGCAAATACTTTAACTGCATGTGGTGTTGTTTCAATATCTAAGCAAATCGGGCTAGAATCAGCATAGGTTCGAGGTACACATACGTCCAAGGTACACCACTTACCCCTACCTACGTGCTTAAAATCTTCGTTTTGAGAAAATTGACTTCAAAGTTAAACCTTTACTACTTTAACTTTTTCGCTACGAAGGTTTTTTTCTTCCTCGTAATATTTGATAGGAATAACATTATCAAATCTTTAGTTGTTCGGGCGTTTCAGTAAGGAAAGGATTAAGCATAAAGTGACTTCCGCGAAATCGCAAAAATATATTAATCCTGATGCACTGATTGTAAAGTGTTATATATCATTTTAAAGAGAAGAAGCGGGCTATTAAAAGATTTCAAAATCTCAAAATCGATTTTTTAATGACATTTGTGTTCTCTGTTACCTTAGGAAGTATAGAAGTTCTATATAAATGAAGAGCTTAGTGGAAGAACGTGCTAAGTGACAATAAAGATTAAACGAGAAAATGAGCTTTTAAGATTATCGTTTGCAGTTAGATACGTTATAAACAGCACTTTCATAAATTGAAAAATCCACATAACTTAAAGTTTATAAAAAGGGGGATTCTCTTGTCATCTTTAACCCTCTAATGCATACTGTTACCGTTTGGTAACAAGTAACGTAATCCACTTTATTCTATTAAATTAAAGATCCTCCTAGACAAATCTATGTTTTTTTCATCTATCACATTTCATTTTAAAGTTTTAGTCACTAATAATCATCACAGATGACAGTAGTTAAAGTGTATTCAAAATTAAAGAGTGAGTTTATTAACTTTTGTGAAATTACGTTTTTGGCAGTATTCAAAGAATAATAATATTAGTACTAAATACTAATAAATTGTTTTGAAAAATTAATCATAGTTAAAAAGGGTTATTTTGAAATATTTTTAGTAGTTTTCTAGTCATTATTATCAAAATGGAATTTTGCAGTTGGTTTTTGTCATTTGGAAAAAATTTTAAAAATTGAAATTATTTAAATTCTAATGCAGTTAAATTTTTTTTAGTATTTTTCCCATAATGTGTGAGTATTAAAGATACATATATATTTTTTGGGGATGAAAATAAAAATTCATGCATTAGAGGGTTATAGGAGTTTATATGTTCACTGACACAAAATTCTAATATTTTTCTAAACTTCACTTAGCACGTTCTTCCACTAAGCTCTTCAAATATAAAATGAACTTTAGAAAAATATTGATGCCAAGCATGTTTAACTAAACAATTGTTCAAAAAAACCTTCTGATGCATTAGTGTACATGATTTAAAATAAAGAGTAAATAAGATTAAATTGTCCTTCTTATAGTTCGAAAATGTATGTCGTCTAAGGTTCTACCTTGACTAACTTAAGATGTTAAAATTTTATACGTGAAAGCTAAAAAAATCTATCAGAGATAAGCTATACACTGTAAAATATAGGGGAGAGTGGGGGCTATTGGGACGCAGGGCTAATGGGACAACTGCCCTAAAGCTAGGAAAAATATACTTTTTTACAAATTTTTCTACACTACAGAATTGTAGCACTTACACTTCACATTTTAACAACCAAAGATCAGCAAATAAACGCATGTGTTGATGAGGAGAGAAGAATTGCTGTTTTGGAGAATTTAAAGTTAATTAAAAGTGTACTTTGTTTTTCAATTTTGATGTATTAAATAAAAACTTTCTATGAATTAAAATGCAGTTTTAGATAGATGAAATATCCTAGATTAAGATAGTATATGTCAAATACTGTGGTGAAGTACTAGTGCTTCTGTGTTGGGTCAGTTATAAAAAACAACACAGTGGGGTCTAATGGGACAGAAACAGTGGGGTCTAATGGGACACGAATAAACCTAGCTTTGCATGCTTCTCTCAAACAATCTATTTAAATCTCTTATATCTTATTCAGTCAAGTTGCCTAAAACTTTTTTAAACTTTAATTTTAAACTTTTTGAACTTTTTTCACCGTGTAATAAGTGAAAGTTCAAGTAGTTTTATTGGTGACATATTTCCACCTGGAATTTTAATAATTACATCTAAACAGAGCTTGGTGAAGATAAATCAATTGTTATTGCTAAATTTTGCTAGTAAGCAAGCTATTTTTTATTTGTTGGATTGCTTTCTGAAAAAGAAGGCGATGAACTGAAAATGTTCGTAGGGTAGGGTAGTTGCATATATATTCCGGCTTGTGTACTTGATCGAAGACCCGTATATAAGCCTTCGTCAAGTAAGACAGACACAGAAAGAGTTTTTACTGTCACAGAGAAAGGAAGTACACCCAGGGTAAAGGAGGGGAATCGAACCCGCACCCGTTACAGGGAAAATAATAGTTAGAATGATCTGAAGCAGGTGAACGATGGTAAACTATTTGAAGATAAGACGGTCTTTTAAATCCTTGTACCGTGAAAAAGAGGACAAGTTTGGGATAAATTTTAGAAGATTTAGTTATAAAACTAAAGATTTAGTTATAAAACTAAAGATTTAGTTATAAAAACTAAAGATTTAGTTATAAAAAAACTAAAGATTTAGTTATAAAACCTTCCTTTCCAGTTATTAAAAAAAAATTATGGGAGTATCTTCGATTTTGAGTTTTAACTATGATATTTCATCTTTTTCAATGTTGAATAATTGTTTTTAAAAAATTTCGTTATATACACATTATTTAAATGGTATTTGCTTTAAAGTTTTATTTTCTGGTCCTTTTCTGATTCATTTTCCCTTTTTTTAATATTTTATTAAGGCAACATTTAGCATGTCCCATTAGCCCTGCACGCTGTCCCATTAGCCCCCACATATGGGGGCTAATGGGACATTTACATGTTTGTTTAAAATGCCCAGCAACCAAAATATGGTAATGTTTTAACATTTGTCGAATGACTTTTTAAGTAAATGAATGTTCAGTTTATGAGCTTGTGAAAAAAGAAATTAAAATTAATTTATTTTTGCTGAAATACAGAGGTTGAAATTTTTTTGTCCCAATAGCCCCGCCCCCACCCTCCCCTATGTATTATGGTCAACTTAAATTACTACGTAAAACATCTTAAACTTTTATGTTTGTTCAATTAAGGGGATTCAGTGCCCAAAATATTATTTTTAGCAATAATAACATAAACGAAAATATAGTGCTTTTATATAATGTTTACTCTAACTAAACATTTCCCAACGGTAAAAAAATATATTCACAAGTAGTTTTTAATTTAAAAAAATAACTTTTTTAAAACGCTACTCCTCTTTCAATTTTTAGTACAACGCCACCAAACTTTTATGGTTTGTTTTTAGAACTATTTGTTCAAAAATTATGCATGGATTTTAAATTGCGAGCTACAGTAAGAAATTAACACACTTTTAAACTGAAAATCTAAAAAAAATAAATAATAAATATTGAATTCAACATTTTAAAAAGATTATTTATAGTAGGCCGTATTGCATGCACAGTTTTCCCCACCATTTATATAAGAACACAGGCTAAAAATTTCAAAATTCTAACTTAATTAGCAAAAAAGCCCTTAGGGATTCATTAATACTTTTCTCCGTGTGTCTATATCGTTCATTTTTATTTTTCAGAAAAACAGAGTAATGAAGTTGACAAAGCGAAGTAACAAGAGAAGATATCAATAGAATGTTTACTGTAAACACTTAAAATGTGTCACAAAAGAAATAAGATAATAAATTTATATTTACAATTCTAATATACATACTTAATGAAAATTTAGAGATTAAAAAAATGATGTATGATTCCCGACAGAACCGAAACCCGACAGGCCATAAGCCCGATAAGGACGAAAACCGACACTAGAAATACCGATTTTTTTTTTCTCGATTTTCGAATTTTTATTTTAAATAAGATGTAAACTGTTTGTTGTTAAAAAAAATGCTGTATACTATTAAATATTGAACTCATCGCGAAAAATACCATTAACTTATTACATTTCCAATTATTAGAAAAAATTATGCCCATAAGGACTAGACCACATAATAAATAAGTCCAAATTTTAAAGCGAAAACACTAAAACAAAAAACATAAGCAAGGGACTATTCTCGGATTAATTATGTTTGTTATTTTCTTATAACATGAAATTTCGAAAAAACACACCTTTTACGAACCAAAGGTATCTTACAGCAATGAAAGAAAAAAATCTCTTTTCCCAAATGAAAAAATACTTATGCAAAAATTAGTACTTAAATTGCCCGTAATTAATCATAACGGAATTATTTTAATGATTTGTTGGGTTTCGAAAATATCTGATTTTCGACGCTGTCGGGTTTCTGGTTGTCGGTGTGTGTGTGTGTTTGTTATTGTATTAATAACAAATTAACAGCAATTGGAGCGCCTATTGAAGCTTACAAAACGGCCTAGCTTTTCATTAGTACTTACTTAACTGTGTAATCAGTAACAAACCTTTCTGTTCCTTGAGAAACTGTTGCAAAATTTACTTGCCACAATGCATAAAGAAATCATTACCATTTATCCTGTAACATCACTGGAATTAAAATATTTTGCATTGGCTATTGCACAAAAGAAGTTATCGAGTATTTGAGTATTCAGTGTATTCAATTCATATCCATTCATCCTGTAACATCACTGGAATTAAAATATTTTGTATTGGCTATTGCACTAAAGAAGTCTCTGAGTATTTGAGTATTCAGTGTGTTCAATTCATATCCAAATCGGAAAAATCGGTAAATGCACGTAATGAACAGCAAACTAAAGTAGATGCTAATGTATAGCAAACTAAATTGTGTGCTCTTAACCCTTTCAGTCCCAATGAAAATTTGGCATCATCATTTTATAAACTTTTTCTGATCGTCTATATCAAAAAGCATATCATTCAACTCTTCAAACTTTTTCTAATAGAAAATATGTTTTTATTAATACCAATAGGTGTCAGCCCTATTATTTTTTTTTAGATTATGATCAGAAACATGGTGATGCCAAATGGCATCAGTGGGACAGAAATTGTTAAAATTATATAGATTATTATTGAATTAACTCCAATTTGATAATTCATTACTAATGCGCAAAATTGTGCAATATTTTTTACTTTGTACAGCTAAGCAAAATAAGTTCGATGTTATCGAAGTACTTTAAGCAGCATTTATCGTAGATGACAAATTAGTTTTCTCTATATATCAACCATGATTATCAATATTTATAAATATTTAATTACATATTTTTAAACTTTTCCATTCTCGTAATAAACTGAGAGGACGGGACACAGATATTTGAAGCATATTTCTCAAAACACATTTAAATTAAGCCCACGAATCATTTAATTTTAAACCTACAAAATGAAAAACTATCCCATTTCGACATTTTTGATGATGGTGAAAAAACAACTATCATTTTCAAAATTCAATGTCATCATAAAAACAAACGCAACGGGAGCACATTTAGGCAATTCATATGACTAACTTTTAATTAGAAAGCTTTAGTTTTGAAAGTAGAAAACATCTTTTGAAGGTCATGAAGTTCTTACAGGTTGTAAAGCTTGTGTGCGTTTTTGGATCATGTGTATTTATAAGTAAGTTTTAATTTGCTCATTAGTTTTTTTTTTTATATTAGATTTTTTTAAAAATTAATTTTGCTTTTATAGTTACATATTAATGTATTTCATATTTCAATTGCACAGAAAAGGCTAAAATAATTTTGATGCTTCGCATATTATTTGAATTTATGCCCCAAAAAATTCGTAATCATGAAAAAAAATTCTTGGTTGTAACAAAATTGTGTAAATCTGTGTTAATTCAAATTTAAAAAATATAAATTCATAATGATTATGACTCCTGGGAATCCTATGAACATAACTTAACAAATATTAAACGAATTACTTTGAAATTTAGTATTTTGTCTCAAAAGTGTCTATTTATGCATTATTAAATAAAATAAGATATTGTCATTAAAATGCTTAAAGCTGCTATCCCTTTTATTTTAAAAACGACTCATTTTTTTAATTTATTTTTAACAACTTAACTCAGGATATTGCAGATTAAATAAGAAACAGAAACTAAAATAATAAACATTTCACTTAAATTTAGGGAAAAAACTTTTCTTCACAGACTCTTGCATTTTCTTGTTATATTACTGTATTATACCCGTATATATTCAACCTCCATTAGATGGGGCTACGTAGCTCATACGTCAAAACACCGTTCTTTTGTAGAGAAGGTGCCGCGCTCAAAACCCCGCCACATAATGCAAACGTATATTTTTTAGCACAACATTGACATCATTACGTGGTTTCCCGAGTACGCTGGGTGCAGATGTGTTCTCTCGTTAAATCTGTGATCACTCGTTAAGTTCAAAGTTCCGAAGGATTTAGCGTACGATGTCGCCTGAAGTCCAGTTCAGTTATCGACCTCGTCAATTGACCGTGGTTTTAAATTGTGTTTCGTAATTGTCTATGTTTAATCTCCTCAAAGAGCCTAGAAATAGAAAGCTGGAAAGTATTACAGTACCGAATTAACTAACCTGTATTAGACAGTAAAAGACTTTGACTTTCAAGAACGTGTCTGATCGTAAGTAAAATAGTCGTAATTTTTCGAAAAGCACCTGAACGTAATTTAAAGTGTCAACAATGAGCAAAATGAGTAGTTTAAAAAAATTAAATTATAAAACTAAGTTATTTGACTAGATACTATATTTAATATAATTAAGATTAGAATTAATAGGGTTAAGAATTTATTCAAACTATTTCGTTGACTAAAATAGAAATAGAGGAGACCAAAATTTAAAAAAAAGCTCATTTAGAGAGTTAAATCAAAACAACCATTGAATTCGCTGGAAAAGCAAAATAGAATACAGGACATTTATACGGTTTTGCTGGAGCTTCTCTTTAATTATGTGAACCAGTTGGTCTGTAACAAAAAGACGGGCGTCCATTTCGTTCTTCATTGTGGACTTGATTTGATCACGTCCATTGGAACTGTCTGGCCCATCTTCTATCCATTTTTTCAAAACCTTCGAGTGGGCTGGGGAGCCCAGTCGGTTAGGTACTCGCCTAGCATGCGAAAGGTCTCTGGTTCGGGTCCGGGCATCGCCACAATAACTGCCGACCAATAAATGACCCTTGCAGCCAAAAATGTTCGACGAATAATACCCCGAGAGTGCACGTTAAATACCCTTTAAAGTCCTAACGCTGCGTTCGATGTCGTCCTTAATGGTTGCGTTGGGTGCCTATTCAGGTGTCGGCTCGTCACTTGACTGTGGTTCTAAAATACGACGCCCGTCGCCAATAGCCCTCGTGTAGCTCTAGTGCAACGATAATTCAAACTAAAACCCAAAACCTTCGCAGATTTACCGATAAATTTCACTTGGTTTAACTTTCTTTGAAGTTAGAAAAGGAATCACAGACCTGAAGTTAGAAAAGGAATCACAGACCTGATTTCACTAGTAGCGGCATTTTCAATTAAGGCTGACATTTGCAGAAGCACTACAAAGAACACATCGGCAGAAGCGATCTGAAAATGGCTGAGATTTCTTCTCCTTGAGTAAGAATAACTGCCACGCATAAATTTGTTTCTTCATTTGTACTAATTTTTTTATAAAACCAAATGGAACTTAGTTTGTGGGCATGGGCATATCACATTCACATACCTCGTAATACTCCAGCAAGAATGAGTAGCTGTGGTCAAAATAAGCACATCACTCATTTTTTCTTGGCTTATAATATTGTTCTTAATAATTCTCTTGGCTTCTAAAAAGTATGGACTTATTGTATTAGGAAGCAGTAGTAAAAATGAATGTTGAAGTGTAGCAGTTTCAAAAATAAACTCTGTTGGAAGAACATAGTGAATGTGGGCTCAACCAAATTGATTTATTAATATCCGAACAACTCGCATAATAAACTGAGAAAATTATTTTTGGGCATCTATTTTTTACTGTATGTACTAACTTCAAAAAAAAAAAAAAAATGTTAACAGTCTTGTATAGTCCCATTTAAAATCCAGATGGCACCACCAAAACTAAGTAGATATGAATTTATTATATTTTTTCCTCCAAATATATTTTTAATATCGAAATACATGTTTCGATGTACAACATCGATATTTAAATGCAATTATTTGATTTTAAAAATTATTCAAGCAAAAAATATATTTTTATTTATTTTACCTAATTTTCAACTTTAAAAAAAGTTTCTATCAAATTATAATGAGCATATGGGACATTTTTTTTTTCGTTTTAATATTGTAGGTATATTTTCCTAAGATTATATAATTTTTTACTTTTGAATTTATGGATATATAAAGGGAATGTTTGTGATTTTTAATTTAGTAGCCTCAATTTCCAATATCGGTGCTCAAATATTAAAATAAAAGATATTTAAGTATAGCTATTATTTTAATAAATTCTGCCGATATTTTAATTTAAAATTTAGCGTTATTTCTCAAACTGTCACATTTTAATCTGTAAAGTTTTGAAGACTAATAAACAAAGCTAAATACTACAGACAGGCACAAGGAATGTACTTTGATTTGACAATTTTTTTTTTTATAATATTAAGCATCATTATTTGTAACAAGTAAAAAAACATTGCATAAGTGAGCATTTGACATTTGTTAAATTTTAGCAATGGTAAAAAATTGTCAAATCAAAGTACATTCCTTGTGCCTGTCTGTAGTATTTAGCTTTGTTTATTAGTCTTCAAAACTTTACAGATTAAAATGTGACAGTTTGAGAAATAACGCTAAATTTTAAATTAAAATATCGGCAGAATTTATTAAAATAATAGCTATACTTAAATATCTTTTATTTTAATATTTGAGCACCGATATTGGAAATTGAGGCTACTAAATTAAAAATCACAAACATTCCCTTTATATATCCATAAATTCAAAAGTAATAAATTATATAATCTTAGGAAAATATACCTACAATATTAAAACGAAAAAAAAAATGTCCCATATGCTCATTATAATTTGATAGAAACTTTTTTTAAAGTTGAAAATTAGGTAAAATAAATAAAAATATATTTTTTGCTTGAATAATTTTTAAAATCAAATAATTGCATTTAAATATCGATGTTGTACATCGAAACATGTATTTCGATATTAAAAATATATTTGGAGGAAAAAATATAATAAATTCATATCTACTTAGTTTTGGTGGTGCCATCTGGATTTTAAATGGGACTATACAAGACTGTTAACATTTTTTTTTTTTTTTTTTTTTTGAAGTTAGTACATACAGTAAAAAATAGATGCCCAAAAATAATTTTCTCAGTTTATTATGCGAGTTGTTCGGATATAAATAAATCAATTTGGTTGAGCCCACATTCACTATGTTCTTCCAACAGAGTTTATTTTTGAAACTGCTACACTTCAACATTCCTTTTTACTACTGCTTCCTAATACAATAAGTCCATACTTTTTAGAAGCCAAGAGAATTATTAAGAACAATATTATAAGCCAAGAAAAAATGAGTGATGTGCTTATTTTGACCACAGCTACTCATTCTTGCTGGAGTATTACGAGGTATGTGAATGTGATATGCCCATGCCCACAAACTAAGTTCCATTTGGTTTTATAAAAAAATTAGTACAAATGAAGAAACAAATTTATGCGTGGCAGTTATTCCTTTTCTAACTTCAAAGAAAGTTAAACCAAGTGAAATTTATCGGTAAATCTGCGAAGGTTTTGGGTTTTAGTTTGAATTTATCGTTGCACTAGAGCTACACGAGGGCTATTGGCGACGGGCGTCGTATTTTAGAACCACAGTCAAGTGACGAGCCGACATTACATTGCGACAATACATTACATTGCAAATAAAAAAAATTATCATTGTACATTAGCAATATTTATCCTAGACGACAAATTATTCTTGTATCAACATCAACCATGGATATCAATATTGTATGTAAATATCGAATTTCACATTTTTATACTTTTGCATTCTTGTAATAAACTGAGAGGAGGTGACACAGACTCAAAGTTTATTTCGCAAAACAAATTTAAGGTAGGCGAATACCCAAAATTCAAAAATTTTTTACTATTACTTTAACTTTTCCAAATTTGGCATAGTGATTTCAAGTATAATGAATAATTCTATTTAGGCATTTTTTTTATTTAAATATAATTTATTTATCTTAAACGGTGTTTTTCTAATAAAAAAAGAGGTTTACGCTAACAAGTCTACTACATTTTTCATCCTATGAACATTAATCATGTGTTTAATTCTTCGTTTTGAACTGATGCATGCAATGACCCTCTAGAGTTACATACAAATCAAAAGAAAAGAAGTTATTAAGAAAAATGTTATTAATTAACCACAAAAAAGATTTCGATTAACTTACACTTGGATATTAAAAAAAAAAACTTGTATATTTACACCAGATGTTAGAGGTTCATGGCACAGATATATATTGAAATAGCATCTGTAAAAAATTTCAGGTAAATTAATGTAAAACTTTTTATGCTTAGAAGTTTTAGCGTAAACCCCCTTTTTTAGTTAAAAAACACCGTTTAAAATAAATCAATTATATTTAAATAAAAAAATTGCCCAAAAAGCATTGTTGAAAGCATTTGAAATCACTGTGCCAAATTTGGAAACGATTGAAGTAATAGTAAAAATTTTAGAATTTTGAGTACTCACCTACCTTAAATGAAGCTTGCGAAACTGTTTATTTTAAACCTGCAAAATAAAAGTCTATCCAGGTTTCGACATTTTCGATGATGGTGAAGAAACAAATATCATTTTCAAAATTTAATGTCATCATAAAAACAAACGCAACAGAAACAAATGTAGTATTTCAAAATGCTAACTTTTATTTATAAAGCTTTAGTTTTGAGAGTAGAAGACATCTTTTGTAGGCCATGAAGTTCTTACAGGTCGTAATGCTTGTATGCGTTTTTGGATCATATGCAGTTATAAGTAAGTTTTAATTCTGCACATTAGTTTTTTATGTACTTGATTTTTTTAATTGATTAGGATTAGTAACAAACTAATGCAATTCGTACTTCAACTTCACAGATAGGGCTAAAATACGTTCTTGATGTACACTAAATGTGCATATTACTGGAATTATGTGCACCAAAAAACTCGCGTTGACGAAATGAAATTGCCAGTTGTAACAAAATTGTGTAAAAATGTGTCCCCAATTCCAATTTTTTAATCTGAAATAATAATAATTAGGATATTTTAACTTCATATGATCATAACTTAACAAATATGAAACAAAATATTCGGAAATTATAATTATTTCATATTAAAATTTGTCTATTTGTATCTATCTCTAAATTAAGAAAAAAAAATCTGAAATTAAGTATTTGTATATTATAATTTTTATACTTGTGTATTATGAAATAAAATTCGATATGACCATTGAAATGATTAAAGCTGGTATCCCTTATATTATGATAATGACTCATTTTAACAATTTAGTTTTAACACATTAACTAAGTAATTTACTATATCTACCGTATTGACTGTATTGGACCATCATAAATGACTGTAACTTTCGATATCTAATCTGAGTGAAAACGGGACTAATTTCAAGAATGCATCTAACCTTTAGCCACAGTAATTTTAAAAATGTATCTGACCGTAATATGAGATGTTGGAAATCAAAAAAGGAAGTTGTTTAAAAATTTAAACTACACTCTTAAAACAAAAGAGTGAAATCCACTCCAGTTGGAGAAGTGCATTTTCGACACCGTAAAGGCACGCATATTAGCTCAGACTGAGTTAAAATCACTCGTTTGGAGTGATCCTGTCGGAGGTTTAACACACAAAGTGTCCACTCCAAAAAGAGAAGTGCATTTTCCAGTCTGGAGGAGTGAAATTCACTCAGACTGAGTTAAATTGGGAGTGTTTGTTTTAAGAGTGTATATTTCTATATATACTAATTTATTTATCAAGTAACTTTTAATAAGAGTAAGAAGGTATTCAAACTACTTTGGTGCAAAGTCACTCCATAAAACTTGTAGCACACAGCCTAGGTAACTCTATCTTTTAAAAGTAAATTTATATAGATTTATATGTTAACGTCATACAAATAGGAGTAAACTTACAAGATTACCCCTATTTTATGATGCAACATTTCTCCATAAATGATAAAGCTGGAATAAAATACGCACTACCTATTTTATGGAGTAAATTTACGTTACGTCAAACTGTTACAGTGCAAAATATTTATTGTTCGGAAATTATTTAGTAGATAAATAAATCTTAAAAACTTTTATTTCTATATCCTTTCAGCGTCGTGAGTGGCAACAGTTCCAGCTGTAATGTTTTCATCTTTAGTCCTTTTGGAATTACATTTGTTTTGAACAATACAATATTTTCAAACTTCACTGAAATGAATGTTCGTATAAACTCTTCTTTCAATAAAACTAAAACTTTTCTCTGTATGTGAATAGCGTTAAATTGCAATCTCACAATTCCGCTAGATTTTTCCGCTTAAAGTACCCGATCACCTTTTTTCAGCAAAAATCGACTAAATATCAAACATTTGCTTTTTTGCATTTAGATATAAAATAAACGTTCAGCTTTCCAAATCTGCTTCATTTTAGTTTCTAGTTTATAATAGAATCGAAGTTACAGAATTTTAAAGCTTTTTTTGCTTCTTTTTGCATTTTTTTCAAAACGCATAACGGATTATGCAAAACATAAAAACTGAAGTTCTTTATTATCAATTGCTTTCAAATTTTTACAGGAGTTTTGTAACAGTATGATGAAGGTTTTGAACTAGAATCGTGTAAAACTATTGAAAATTGGATATTTTAAAACTATTACTATGCCTGTTACTCTCTTGTATCTATGTGTTTTCGATATAATGCTACAAACTTTTGCCCATAAAAAAATTTTGTGCACTGATATCTTAATGATTTTAGTTCATGACCTATATTAATGTTTGTTGAGCATATTTATATATAGACGATGGGAAATTTTTTTTAAGATATCATGTTTTGCATAAGCGTGATTTTTGAAGCATATTTTACTATAATTTTCCACAAATATTGAAAAAGAAATCGTTTTTCTTAAAACTATTTTTATATTCATAACTACTAATAAAATCGCTCAATGTCATGGTTGGAATAGAATTTTCAGAAACTTGCTGTCAAAGGTGATTGGCCATCCTTAAGATATATCATTTAAACCCAAGTTTTCCAACAACAATGGCGTTTTGGTAACGCTTTGCGTACTTGAAATTTAATCGAATTAAAACCTATAAATTCAATAAGTAGCATTAATATAAACAAGTCGCACGAAAAGAACTCCAAAATATAAAAAAAAGGATACAAAAAAAACCCCGCTAATTTCGTGAGTGAAATCGAAACAACCAATAAAATCGCAGGAAAAGCAAAACTGAACACATTACAACTACACTCTAAAAAAGGAATGCTCAAAAACGACGAAATTTTCCTTGATTTTGACGATTCCGTTACTGGCAAATGCTCCGAGTTTTCGTTTCCTCAAAGTGAGGAAATTTGAATCGTCATTTTTATGAGGATTTGAATGTCGTCTAATCTAAAGAAATATTTCGTCCTTTTTGAGCTTGTGAGTACAACAATGAGATTCAGTTTCCTCAAAATCAAGATACAGAATCGTCAAATCACGATGGTAAAAGTGAGGATTCGCGTTTACTCAAAAGTCACGTTATAGTTTGACCAAACAATCCTCAAAATTAACGAAATGAGGCTTGAGGATTCATGAATCGTCAAAAATGAAAGTGTTATTTCTGAGAGTGTAAAATAGAAAAAAAGGAGACAAAAAACCCGCTCATTTAGAGTGTGAAATCGAAACAACCAATAAAATCGCAGGAAAAGCAAAAATGAACACATTACAAATACGTCATCTAAAACAACCTCATTGATGTTTTTTTTTTCAGCGGCATCAGCCATTTGTTTAGTTATCCCTGGATGCCCGCCTTTGGAGCACATTGATGATCCAACTGTAAATTGCACTTTGGTTCCATCGGGTAAACCTTGTCCAGCCAGTGTATGCGTGTGCGAACCCATAAGTAAATAGAATTTAGGTTTCTTTAGAACAAAGAAGTTCATATCCAGTGTACTTCTTACATTGTAAATGTTCTTTGAATAAAAATAAAATGAACTCTACCAGATAATTGATGCCACGCATGCTTGACTTAATTACAGTTTTTTAAAAAAAACTAACTTCTAATAAATTAGTATCAACTATTATTTTGAATACTATAAATACCATCAAATTGTCCTTTTAATAGTTAGAAAATGTTAAATCATTTTAAGACTTCGGGCTTGACTAATAAAAGATGTTCCGAATTTTAACTTATATGCAAGTAAAAAAACTATTTCATCGGAAGAAAGTCTTTTCGAGGCTCGCATAGTAAATAGACAGACTATAGCAAGTTATGACCTCAGAGACCCTACTTTCAAACTTTTTGTCCGTATCTGTATCCATCAATATACTTTCTATCGGCGGATTCCCCATTGAACTAGCATCGAATTTTAATTTCAAGTCATTTAAATCCCTGTTGCCAAATCAACAATGGCAAGATTAACTTTATTTATTTATAAATAAGTTTTGAAGCAAAATTTTTGTCATAAATCATTTTAGAATGACGTCTGAAAATTGACTTTCAGATAATAATCATATTGTTTACTTAATATATGTTTATATGACTATTTTTTTATTTTTCAGAATAAGACGAGGCCCGATGGCGGCAACTCGAAATAATGTAAAAATATTTCAATAAAATGTTTATTGTGAACAATTAAAATATGTAACTATGGAAATAAGAGAATATATTCAACCTTTTCGATGATTTATAAGCAAACTTCATGAAAACTGAGACACAATTTTCACAACTAACTACTATTTTCTTTCAAAATTTGCATTAAATGATTTACTGTTATTTATTATTAACATTATATTTTATACTAGAAACTTTTTTAAATTATGGAAATTTTACTATGGTGGTACTGCTTCAGGAAAATAGCCCCTGCTTCTTGTTATCAGATTTTATTAGGATTCTAACAAAATTTTAAAATTACGTTGATAATTAAAAGCACGTTCAGGAGACTCTACTTTTTGCTATAACAAAATATATATACACATTTTTAAATTTGTCTTCATATTTAAAGATTCTTTTAGATGCTGGCCCATTCCATGATTTGCTATACCAAGAGAGTAAAATTTCAAACTAACAAAATGATAAAAATAATGGCTCATTTTAATGTAAAAAAAGTTGAATTTTTCAGATTTGCTAAGGATTTAAATAAAAATAACTAATTAATACTCCAAAATTTACTATTTTATCACACTTTTTGTTTCACGATTTCTAATATGATTTGAACAGTCACCATTTTTTCTTTACTACGATGATAAATATATTAAAATGATTAAAACTGGAGTTAAAAAATAATATTATAGAATGTTTCAAAGATAAAACACATGGTTTATAATTAAAATTTTTTTTAATATGTTTACCAGTAGGAAAAGGAAAACATTTTTTGATTGTCACACACGTCACATTCACTTAAAAAAGTTTATATAAAATATTAATGCGTGTAAGTATCAACTAAAAAACTCAGTTTATAAATTAGTGTACATCAAGATGACTGAATCTATCAGGACTTTTAATTTTGTTGCATACTTTACACTTTAAAATTAAATTTTAAAATGTCACACACGTCACATTGTGACGTGTGTGACAATTGTGATGTGTGTGACTTTTAATTTAAAAAGCTTACAAAAATAGTTCAGGGATGTAAAAAAACGGGTTTTTCATGAAAACCTCAACCCACATGGGTTTTTGGATTTTTTTCATTGTTTTAAGTTTGTTTTTTTTTAAAGGGTTTTAAGTTTTTTTCAGGGTTTTAGGGTGTTCTTTCGGTATTTTGGATGCTTTCAGGGTGTTGTGGTTTATTTTGGGAAGTTTGAATTATTTATTACAATTTAAAACTAACAGAAGGTATAGCGAATGTTAAAGAGATAATCAAGAATGTTTTAATTTAAATTAGAATGATTAAAAACTAATAAAAGTGCGTTAAATTGTTATATAAATGTGTATTTAAATTTTAAAATTCGTTGTTTTGGACTAAGTCTAACTTTAGGACTAAAAATTAAAGGTACAGAAAAGTAGAAGTATATTATTAATAATAAAATATTAATGAAAATTATATGAAATAATTTTTTCTTTGTTTGTATAAAAAGTTTTAACTTCATAAATTTCCAGTAAAGGCAATAAGTTCAATTGCCCACTTGGGTTTTTTCAATTTTTTTAAAAGTTTATTCGGGTTGGGTAAAATCATAACAAACCTGAATTGAAGTCTCCTGTATGATTACATCTGAAAAGTACTATAAAGGGCCAAGAAACACTGACATTGCCCACTATACATTTGGTAACGTAATTGGAAAACTTGATCCTTCAATTCCAGCTACTTCACGTGGATAATTTTACTTTGAGGAACTATAAATTGCAATATTCTTATTTAAAAATATGTTGTTAAACCTTATTTTACCTATTTTACTCATTTAATTTGTAAGTTCTTCCTATTACCCACGTTTCATAATAAATAATTTCAACTATTTGGACGTGTCACACACGTCACAATTTAAAGTCACACACGTCACAAGCATTTTTATTTTTTAATTAAATATGCATGACTTTAAATAATAAAACAGTGATTGATAGGAATTATTTGAAGTATCTATTACACATTTAAATTAAAATAAATATTATAGATCAATATAAATCACAGAAAAAGTCTAATTTGCAGATCAACCAGAAAATTTTCCTTACAAAATGGTCACACACGTCACATGACTTTAAAGTCGTTTCCTATTTAAAGCAAAAACTAAAACTGAATGCTTTTTGCACTAAAATGTCCTGTCACTTATGTATGACAAAACCATATTAACAAGCTTTCCCCATTAATTATAGGAGAGTGTATTTTTATTGCAAAACATTGAAAAGTGACTCCAAATGTCACACACGTCACTATGGAATGGGCCTGCTTCTTTATCATCATTTTCTATTCATTCACAATTTTTCATATTTTCCCCCCGAATCTGTATTATATTATTTATAAACAAATCTCTTATGTATTATTGTGGCAATTGTATCGCACCATGCGAGGAAAATTGGCGGATTTTCCTTAGGGTTAAAATGTGAGATATGCCACTTTTGCTCTCATAATACGACTATTATCAACAAGCATATATTATTTTTAAAACAGCGTTTATGAACGGATATTGCACATGAATGATTTGCATTCATTTAATTTCTTATGTCGATTGATGATTCTAACAAATGTATAAAACATCATACGTTATTGTCTTTCGTAGAATTCACAAGAAACATAAATTGAGTTGTTATGAAAATATCTATATGCGGCGTATATATCTATACGTTCTACTCTAATACGGTTCCCAAATTTCCTTATATTTCTCCCTCTGGAATGGCAACAATCGAAATGAACAAAAATACTACTCATTTCAAAATGGCCGACTAAAAATCATTAAGTTTTAATTTATACATGCATAATATAAGGGACGTTTAAGGAACATGTCTGGCAATTTTTTTCGCCAAACTGGTATTATGGCAGCCATTGTCTTACCAAAATCGCCTCACATCGTATTTTAAGCGAATAATGTTGGCGAACAATAGCGAAAAGGGGTCTAGTATAAAATAAAACTGCAAGCAATAATGAGTAATCTGCGAAAATAATAAATATTTCCCCACCCCCTTCCCTTTTTGACTTTTCACCATTGAAAAACTTGTTTTCAACACTTTGTTATTTTATCTTCGTACATACCCAAAATTTACTTTTGTTACATTAATTAGCCATTTGAATTGGAAATATAGAAATATTTTGTATTGAGATAGAAGGATTTTACCATCCGAATTTGGTGCAAGGAGGTGCGAAGAGTTTATAAACAAAGAAGATAGATTTTTTTAATATATAATTTTTTATTGTTTTTCTTATATTCAAGAAATTTATAATTCAGTCTTTTAGCACATTTTAACAAAAAGGGGACGTTGAAAACGTTCTCTTAAAATTGTGCACAATCTAAATATTCTTTCTGTATTTTAAAATATGTTTTTTTAAATGCACGAAGAAGCACCAGAGACTTTTCGAATAGCTATTTAAATAAATTTCCGGTATATAAGTTTGCGAAAGTAAAAACTATTTTAAAAAATTTGACATAAAGAGTTCAAAAAATGAAAATAAAAATGCTAAATAATATTAATGCGTGCTTTTTACTAGATAGTATATTACTAATATATACTATTTAGAACATTCCGATCAAGTTCTAGAATGACAAAAACTCTTCGAAATGATAATCAATGCAGAAGTAGAATCGTCAAGAATAATAATAACATCTTTATGGGTTACTGTGTAGTACGTCTGGAATATTTCAATACAAACGACTTTATTAAGTCCTAAAACACGCAGTTCCAACAATAATGTGATGTTTTCCAGCTCATTTTTAGACACAATTCAACTGTAACTTCTTTTTTTAGCCCTTAAAGTGCTAAGTTATGCGTTGTAAGGGTGACAGTAATTGCATTCGAAAGAAAACGAGCACCTGCACCTATGTATACGATACAAAATATTCGCGTATGTCGCTGTGTACAAAAAAAAATTGAATAAATAATAACACAATCTCGGTGCGAATGTAAAGAAATTGTGGTAAATAAGGACATGGATTTTTGTGACAAAATGGGTGCTACCATACACTTCTTTAGGTCGTCACTCAAACTATCCCAAGCTGTTAAAAAATAGTCATATTGTACAAAAATTAAAATCATAGATATAATGAAAATCAATTGAAATGTTAAAGTTTTCTTTTTCTCATACACCTAATTTTGATGAAGTTGCTCACCATTTCTTTTTGCCTGCAAATTGACTTGAATAAAACATGACTCATTATTATACAGTTTAAAAGCGCAATGTACTCTTAAAGGTTATTTTATGTTAGTAATAATTTTTTCTTTTTGTTAAATTATTCCAAATATTTGTGGAGTCTAAAGGATAAATTATCTGCACAATAGAGTTACATTCACAACCTTTATTATTTTTTTAAATAAAATATAGTATTACTTTTTTATCTTTATTTAAATATTTGAAGATCGAAATAATTACTTAGAATTGTTTCAAGTGAAAATTTTCCAAAAGTTCAAACGATGAAATTTTGCTGACATTTATGATTTTTATGAACATGACATTTTTAGCTTACTTTTAAATTTTTGTAATTCGAAAAAAAATTATTTAAAAATTAAAAATTAGGTATTGACATGCTGTCGAAGTCCGTCCATAACCATCTTTCAAAATCGGTTCTATCCGTCAAATCTTAATTTTTTTTTTTTTTTTTTGTTAGAAAGGTTTAACCCCAGAGACACAACTTTCATACTTTCCGTCTGTCTGTACCTGTATTTGTCTACTATCTATTGGTGAATTCCCCATTGAATAATCATTGAATTTAATTTCAAGTCATTTAAATCGCTGTTGCCGTATTGACAATGACATGATCAACTTTTTCTTTATTTGAGAATAATGTTAGATTGTCATAGATAAAAATTATTTTGTCATAGATAAGTTTGATAGGACGTCATAAAATATAGCACAATGTGATTCTTTGAAAGTTCATTATTTATTTACTAAGTTGTTACTTTAAATTTTTATGTTTTTTAAAATATTTTTTGCATAAAATTCTGGTTAGGTTTAATTTTTATTTCTTATTTATTTAGTGCAGTTTGGAGAAGTTTCTTGTTATTAATAAATACATATTTAATTATTCGTCGAAACGCAAATTAATAATGCAGATGATAAACTATTTTATTTTAATTTGCGAAAGAAAATTAATGAACATAGTTTATTTGGGGTTTCAAAACTTTTAATTATAACTAGAGGCTGTGTTTGATGAAATTTTTTTGCTAATTTGAATAAATTTTATCAATGTAAAATGTCAAAAGCAGTTGTAGATGACATTTACTGTTACAAACCTACTTACTTTCCGATAAGAAGATCAGTAAGTGTATAAGTAACAGGAAAGTAGGTTATTTTAGTACTTTTAGAACTTCTTGTTAAATTTCAAATTACACAGCTGTTCTTCATGATATAAGGATCAGTGTAGCCTGACCAGATTATTTTCAGCGATTTACTTTTCGACCATAAAATCCTCATTAAATTTTCATGAATTATATTTTATTTGCGTTGATTTTGTTTGAAAAAGCTATTTTAAAAAGTAGAACGAAGAGTATTTGTGCAATTTTTTGTAGTTAGACACTTCAATAACAAACTCAACACTACTTCAAATAACCAATAAATCTACTACAATACATATTATTGCTCTAAATTTTGGACTGTTAACCTTAAAGTGGCATTCATTTGTTTAAAGATTAGCTAACCCGTCATTTTTTAAAGGGAAATGATTCACGCGGGTAAGTCTTAGTTATAAATTGTACCTATTTCATGTTTGTAATTAGGTGAACACCTGTTAGGCTGTGTGTCATAATAAACTATTATAAAATACACTATACTTTTGAAAACTAAAATACAAGCTTTACAGCATCTTATTGCAATTTGCGAATTTATCTGCTTAATTTATTATTATAACTAAACAGTAAATATAGTCAAATAGTTTAAAACTATAAATTTCATCACTCTTTATTGGTATATGAAATTTTTTTTACAAAAGTATTTAAACGAATGGAGGTTTTAAATTTTTTTCTTTACAGTTTAAAATGAAACTACTTTTTTATATAATTATATCGTCACTTAAGTTCCCACATGTGCTATCTCACTTTGCACAACGGATCAGATTTACTGTACGGTAACCCTTTGAGAAGTTTCCAAAATCGCGCCAAAAGTCCGTTTTCTGGCGACTTGTGACGTCACACCTTTCTATACTGGGCTTATAAATAATGGTCAGATAGGGTTGCCCGAAAACGTCATCGTTGCGAAGTCAAATAATTCGACTCATCAGTCGAAGTCAGACAGGTTGCCGCAAAAATTATTTATCGCAAAATCCAACAAAATCGCGCTAAGCTTTACCGTACAGTAAATATGATCCGTTGTGCAAAGTGAGATAGCACATGTGGGAACTTAAGTGACGATATGAAGATGGAATATTACTTTTCACATTATCCATTTGTACAAAATCATTGAGCAGTACATTGTATTTGAGAAATTACCATCAATTTGCACGTACACAACTGATTCCCATTAAGATAAGTCATAATATCATCATGCTCATGTTTCAGATTTTCACTGTCAACAGAAATGCTTAATAAAAACCAATTCTTTCCCATAGAGTTAGAAAGGAGGAGCAAATGGGTCTATCAGTTCAAATGGTTCGAAGCAGGGCTGTCAAGTTTTTCGAGCTACTGCTCATAGCATACCGGCACTGAGGTATCCCAAGATGCACCGCTCTACCCTGATTCTTTTGTGCGTTACTCCGCACATACATGGACCGCACTATTCTCTTTCCTAACTATACGTTCTTTCCCGAGAATAGATTGATTTAACTTCGATTACAATTTTTGGCATTATGCCCTTCAGTAACGTAATTTTCTATTTATTCTTACCACGCTTTTCTAGAGCGGAAAATTTTTACTTCTTGTTTTACAACTCAAACATGGGTCATCGTCAAGCAGGAAAGAAATGGTAGAATGATAACGAATTTGCTAGTAATAGAATATTACTGAAATTGCTACTATTTTATGTTCCCCAGCTTACTCAGGCATAAAATATCACATATCGACACATCTATCTGATATAAAGGTCTATGAATTAGTTTTAAAAAAAAATTTCACGTCTAGTCTTCTTAAGCAGAATATTTTGGACGGAGTTCAAATCTTTTTCGATAGACAAAGCAATAAATATATAAGAGATGAATACCAAAATCTCTTTGAAAATTCATTTTAACTAGAAAAATTTATAAACATTAGAAAACTCCTGTTCGAAACCATAGGAACATTCAATTTACATAACAAAGAACACTAAAATGGAAAAATACGAAATAAATTGCATATTCAAAAATATACATATACAGATTTGGTGGATTGAAATTATTTAACAAGTAGGTCTCAGGACGGGATTGATCCACAACCAGTTACAGGATATATGTATTTTTTTTTGTTAGTTTTTATACTTACACAATCACAGTGACTATATTTTAATCTGAAGGATTAAACATTTTAAAGAAATTGATGTTAATGAAAAAAAATAATGATGATGATGTAACGGGTGCATAGGATGCAACTGCACTATTATTGAAGCTACTATTAAAAGATCACCTCAGCTGATTTGAATTGTTTTCAGCAACTCATGCATATTGTTTAATTGAATTTCTTAAAATTATATAGCCATGCAGCTATAGAAATGATAGAATCGTAAGGCGGTCGAGTATTTTTTTTTACATTGTTCTTCGATTCAAATCAGCCTGTGGCATGAATGGTTAAAAGATATAAATGTATAAAAGACATAAATCTGATCCGCTTTAAGTTGAAAGATCTGGGAATTTTATGTAACTAGTGAAAACAGTTGGATGATCAGTTACATTTCAAAATAAATATTTGTTCAATTTTTACACATAATTCTCTGTAATAAAGTTATAAGGAAGATTTAACCAGTGAAAACACTTGAAAGCACTAGTTGACTTTTTAAATGAAAAAATAAATTCTAGTGAAGATTAACTAAACATCAAAGAAACGTAGTTTTCGCTTGAATATGACAGAGACAAGAGTAATCGTCCCCTCTGTCACCTCGTCTTCCATGAGGAGATGAATGCAGGGGCGCAAGGCAGCGAACATCACAGTAATCCAAGAAGTCCACGCCACTGCTCTTTCCCCAGCCACAAGGGGATCACAGGGGTCGGCCCCTTTCGCCCCTTGCCACGCTGTGCAGAAGACAAAGGGCAAGGTGGTCGCGAAGTACAACAACAGTAGAACAATAATGCTGACAGGACGGAAAACGTCTGTATGGCTAGGACGGCAGGCAGGGCTGGAAGTCAGGTAGGAGATCCTGTCCTCGTCTAATGATATGATGGGAGAAGTCGATGACGATTGATGCTGATTTGACGAAACGATGGTATCGGTTGATGAGGGATGCATCAATAAGGAATTTAGCATGTTGGAAGAGGCTGGCGATACCGACGACGAGCGGCGACGCGGACGGGAGTGGAAACAGTGGTCCGCCAGAAGTATGACGACCATCGGATAGTGGAGGAAGTAGAGCACGCACACCAGGAGCGAGAAGGCTGGCGGCCAGACTAGGGCCAGCCTGCACAGTCCCTGCCAGTTGTTCCAGCCTGTCAGGGGGACAAGAGAGACTAGAAAGGCCTGGCACCAGACCAAGGTGACGAGTAGGCCCATGACGAAGGGCGCGTCTTCCCTGCCCCTGACGAGGCGATGGTGCTGGAGGACTAGTAAGGTGATGAGTGGGCCGAAGGTGAATAGGACTAGGAGATGGAGGCAGGAGGGCAGAAGGAGGCAGAGGAAGTAGTCTTCGGTTTCGTCAGAGAAGGCACGCCAGATGTAGAAGAGGACGGATGCTGAGGCCAACTAGAAAAGGATAAGATTCAGTGGTTTAAAAAAAAAAGCTTATTATTCGATTGAAATATATGCAAAGGAGATGATATTCTACACTCTTAAAACAAACACTAGTAATTTAACTCAGTCTGAGTGGATTTCACTCCTCCAGACTGGAAAATGCACTTCTCCTTTTGGAGTGGATCCTTTGTGTGTTAAACCTCCGACAGGATCACTCCAAACGAGTGATTTTAACTCAGTCTGAGAAAATATGCATGCCTTTATGGTGTCGAAAATGCACTTCTCCAACTGGAGTGGATTTTCACTCTATTGTTTTAAGAGTGTAGACGAACTTAATGAGTAAAGTGTGGACAAAAGGAATATCTTTAATCCCTGAATGATAGGAAAATTTTCAGGGAAACTGTCATAAAAGTACCTATTTCGACCTGATTGTCACGTAACCTAGTGGGCATTCCACTCTCCAGACATTGGCGTTTTGATTAGTGGATTTAAATTAGTAGTAGTATTATTGGCGCGTTACTACTGAACACTCCAGCCCGGAAATATCATGGAAGCGAAAATGAAAGGGTTAACGAGTTTAGAAAGTCAAATATTCCATCACCATTATTAAAGTGAAAACCAAACACACACTTTTAAGCAGTATAAAATGAGAGTGCGTTTTACTTTAAGTCCACAGGTGCCTACACTCTATATGTCTTATGCACTATTTCATAAATGTACACCAAATAGCTGGAAATATCTCACTCACGTTAAAATAATCAGTTTATTACTTATCACTTGATGCCAGCGCTCGTTATTTCTAGAGCACTTCTGTATTCCTGAGAGCCTACAGTACTGATAAGTATGCCTAATTTTCTTTATTTCAATTCAAAGGAATTTTAAAAAAATTTAAAAAGGTATTGACATGATGATGACAGATTGACATATGTCCGTTTATTTGTCACCCACTTTAAAATCGGTTCTATCCGTAGGATCTTAAAAATTATTTTTTTGTAAGAAAAGTACGACCTCAGTGAACCAACTTTTCAGTACGTATTTTAATATTAGGAAAGTAGGCTGTTCTAGTTCCTTTAGAACTTCTTGTTTAAATTCTTTCAATTGAAAAGTCGACTAAAAGTATGAACTCACCTGCCCACAGATGCACAAGTGTCCGATGACCAAGTGACTGCGCAGGAGTCTCTGGCAGATAATGACGAGGAACTGCATGAGGTTAAGGGTGAAGGACAGCATCGCCGTGGAAGTGGCCAGGAGGACATATATCCGCTGCTCGTCATCGCTCGTCGGGAGTGGGGGAGGGGGCGGTATGGTGCAGTTGTCCCACTCGGGGGACATATTGGGGGACAGGCTGTGATCTGGGGGGGGGGGGATAATAAGTATAATCAATTTTATTGAAAAACACTGCAGCAAAAAGTCTGTTGTTTAAACAGAAAAAACTGTCAGCTGGTGTGGTGTCCTAGGTTAGGTTAGGTTTGAATTATCGTCGCACTAGAGCTACACGAGGGCTATTGGCGATGGTAGTCGTATTTTAGAATCACATTCAAGTGACTAGCCGACTCCCGAATAGCCCCCCAACGCAAGCCTGGTGTCCTAGAAAAATAGTGTAGGGATCGCTACCCGCGAGCCCTCTGAAAAAGTGAAATGAACTGGAGTGAAGAGAGAAAAAGATCGAAGGTCGACGAAGAAGCGTCGCGTCGTTCGTGGGAGATGTTCGTACGAAGAATGGGGCCATTGAGCTCACTGTACATAAATGAATCTTTTTATTATTAATTAAAAATGATGTTTTAAACAGCTGCAAGTCATTTATTGTGAAATAGTCATGCTACCAAACGAGGAGTCAGAATAGGCCACGATTTAGGCCTTTTAGATAGATGCCCGGCCACGCGACCCTGCCTGCACGCCCTATAACTGGTGGCAGCGGTGGGATTCGAACTCAATGCCGAGTGACTTGTATGCTGAGTGCCTAGGACACTGATGTGGTACAGCCTTCGCTAGAGTACCAGTGAAATTGGTTCGGCTGGAACCTGCAGTTTCGGGCCTGATGTGGGACGCCCGGTACGTTTAGCTACGAGACTGATGGTGCATCCTAGATGTCCTATGGAGGGGTGGTGTAGCTCCAAGGTGGTGCTTCCTGCACCAGAGATGACCTATGGTACGCTGATGGTACCAGGTGACTGTGCGACTGGAACATGGTGCGTTCAAGAATCAGCACGAATGGCGTGTTTTGATCAGGTCAGTGGGTGCCAAGATTGTTTTTATTTCAATTAAAACAGGATCCACCAATTAGTTAACTATTTAACTGTATTTCTATTATGGTATGTGTCGCATAGTGTTTTTGGATTATCAAGCATAAAGTAAATTTTTGTCAAAACAAAAGTTGTATTTTTGTATTATGCAAGTTAGCACGTCTAGTGCCTAGTTCTTGTTCTGGTTTCGAATAACCAGAATGTGTACAAATAAATTGCCTTTTTGCGTCACGATAAAGGCGGCAAGGTATTTAAGTGTAATTAATCTTATTAGTTACAAGTCATATTTGTAAAATTAAAAAAATAATTATTGGTTGTACGATCGTACTAGTATTTAATAGCTATAAGAAAAGTGTCATAATTCTTTTATAGTTAAATTGTCAATAATTGGTTGAAATAATTATTGTTCTGAAAATGTTTGTGACTAAAACATATATTATTGGTGCATTTTTTTAAAGTTGTGTAATATATTTGTATTTTATATATGAGTTTCTATATAAGCGTGTGGCAAATATATTGTTCTTATTTCATGAAAAATAAGGTAAATTTAATGGTAATTAAATTTAAGGATTCTGGAATTCTTCCAGGAAAATGCAAAGCAAAATGTCTTATCAGAACAAGTGTGTAATGCTATAGTAAAATAGTCCTATGTATTTTGCTTCTGGGAAAAATCGTTCGATTTATTGTGAAGTATCATTGTAGATGTATTTTAAAGTTCTCATGGTGTGCTAAAGAAATCGGTCGATTAATAGCAAAATAGAATTTAAAATGGTTAGAAAAGTTGTATTGTTTCAATGAATATTTTCTTTTCTTTGGTTTATCTACAAGTACAAATAGGATATGATACTGGAGTTTAGAAATACAGCAGTAATAACTCTGTGTTTGATGTCATTTCGCATTTTGCTTCTGAAAAAAAAAAGTTAAATAAAAGAAACCCTTTTTTTTTTTTAACTGGTTTATGCTGACAGGTGGTTTTGAAAAAGGCAAAACTTTTGCCGGTTTATAAAAGCAGTTCTTTTTGTATCCTAGATATTTGATGATAATGTTCATTTTATCATGTTGCTTTTATAATGGATAACAGGTTATGAATAACTAAAGTTTTAGTTGTTGTTCTTTTATGTCACGTTTTTTCTTGTTTGTTCTTTTTGCAAATGATATATTTTTCGAGTTCCTTTTAGTGGTTTTGGGTAAAAATGTGTTGTAGTCAAACTTTGAAATAACTTTTGATATTTTATTATTTTATGGCTTTAAAATTATTATCGATAATATTTTCTGAAGATAAATTTGGTTGTAAATTTATTGTTATTCCTTTCACGTTAAGAGTTGTGGAGATTATAATTAGTGGTGTACCTAATTATGCTAATTGTGAATGTCATGCCTAATTGATATTAATAATATTCTCAAGTAATATTTTTAATGAAGCACTTGGTTAGGGTTTGGTAATCTTCGCAGTGAAGAACAGGTTGAATATTTTTTCAAAAATTCATTTCTAACCAGTGTTGGCACTCATTGCTCATATTTTTTTTTGGTGTTAGGCAAAATTCGTAAAAATGGCTTTCATTGATAAATTTCCATATGAAGTTGTGCTCTACGTTGCAACCGAAATGTGTATCGATGTGACAACTCATGTAACGATTGGTGAACTGAAAGAAGCCATAATCAATAGTGAATATTACGAAGAAGAATTCGTGGAATCATTTTTAGAAACTACTATGGAAGATATGGAAAAGGAGGCCGAGAAACAACGGTGTGAAAAGGAACGCAAGGAGGTTCTAATGCGGATGGAAAAAGAACACAAGGAGCGGCAAATGAAAGAAGTGCAAAAGAAGCACGCAGAAATCAGGTTATTTTACTTGGGTATTGAAAAATACGAAGAACTTTATGGTCCAGTTTCAAAGGACAGAAACCTACATCGGAGGTTGAGTGAACCTTCTAGCAACATTGAAGTTCACTCGGAAAAAATCAGAGATGTCGGTGGGAGACGGTCAAGTCAGCCAAGGAGTCAGATTCTCAAATGTTGGTCGTGCAACCAGAATACTCACATGAGACGAGATTGCCCAACCGAAATCAAGGCTAGCCACAACGTCAAGGAAAATTCCAGTGTCAAGGTAGAAGCCAGGTCTGGCAGTATGACATTGGTGGACGGGTCGGCTTGCAAGGATGCAAGTTTGAAGATAAACTTGGAAGGTTTGGGCGGAAATTCTGAGAATCTTGATAAGAAGATGGCTGATGCTGACGATATTCTTCCGGAGTGGCTCTTTTTGAACGTTGAAGACGACGGTACCCAACAAAGGTGGAAAGTCGTGCAACCGGCTCAAGATGAGCAGTCGACATCGCCTGATGACGATACACCACCAAGGTTGATCGGGGATAATGTGTACGGCCCAGTACACGGTGAACAGCACCCTGCTGTTTGGCCACTTGGTGAAAAAGTGGGAAAAGTTCAAGAAAAAGATAGTTTCTTGAACGGCGTGGACAACATAGTCTACGGTGAACAGCGCCATGCTGTTTGGCCTCTTGACGGAAGAGAGGGTAACAATCCAGAAGAAGACGATTTCTTCAAAGATGTGGACACCACAGTCCATGGTGAACAGCATCCTGCTGTTGATCCTCAGAAAGAAGAGGATAACTGCTCCAAAGAGGTGGATGGCCTGATCCACGGTGAACAGCAATCTACTGTTGGTCACCAGAAGGACAAGGATGTATGCTTCAAGGACAGGGACAGCATAATCCACACTGAACAGCTGGAACAGCACACTGTTGTTAGTCCTCGCTCAGAAGAGGAAGATGGTTTCAAAGACATGGAAACCTTGATTTGTAATGAACAGCACTCTGTGTTCACTGCGGGGATGACCAAGGGATCCTTTGGCTTAAAGATATTAAATTGGCCAAAATGGATCAAAGTCGGTGTAGGATAAATTTGTATGTATATATTTCAGGATCTACTTGTTTCTTAATGTCTCTTATTACAATTGTATCTTATTGTAATTATTATATAAGTATTATATATTTTTTAGTGGTGGATCCTATATTTTACGTTTATCCTAGGTTACTTGGCATCCGCTCGCAAGTTAATTTTTTTTTTTTTTGAGGACTAATCTAATTTAGTTGGACTCAAGATATTTTTTAGTGTTTTAGATCTTAGGACACTGGACTGTTGTAAGAGAAAAAGGTCAGTCTTCCGCCTCGTCCGTCTTCAGACTGATTTTTCTCTTAGGAGGGGCGTGTAGGGATCGCTACCCGCGAGCCCTCTGAAAAAGTGAAATGAACTGGAGTGAAGAGAGAAAAAGATCGAAGGTCGACGAAGAAGCGTCGCGTCGTTCGTGGGAGATGTTCGTACGAAGAATGGGGCCATTGAGCTCACTGTACATAAATGAATCTTTTTATTATTAATTAAAAATGATGTTTTAAACAGCTGCAAGTCATTTATTGTGAAATAGTCATGCTACCAAACGAGGAGTCAGAATAGGCCACGATTTAGGCCTTTTAGATAGATGCCCGGCCACGCGACCCTGCCTGCACGCCCTATAAATAGCGTAAAAGTTATGTAGATAACTTGTTAAACGAAGAGTTTTTTACTTTAACTCAAACTCTGTTTTCAACACAAAAATTCTGTAGAAGAAACAGCCTTTTCTTGCCCCCAGTCACAAACGGGGTACTAACCACAGACATACACGGATTAATAAATTAACCACGGACTCGAACTATATGGACCTTTAGTTCTCCAGTCCAACGCTTTCTCAACTAAGCTAACTCGATACACAGAGACATTGTATGCGACTAAAACAGAAAAAAAATCTCGTTTTACTCAAAACGGTTTATTTCTGCAGAAAAAAAGTTCAAAAGAAAATGACAAAAAAATTTTATAAAAAAATGCTATTTTTCTATAAAATTAACAGATTTTTTTTACAATATTGGTGGAAAATAATAAATGATGCAATACGCTGAGATAGCTGGAAATATGTGGTAGCAAGTAAATAAGGATTGATTTCTTCAATTTCACTCTACGCACAATGGTTATTTAATTTACATTATCACCTTTTAGGTATTAATTTCAATGTATTAGATTGTTTTGCTAATAATTTTCATTCATTTGTTAATTAATTTTTATTGAGTAATTTTTCCAACCTAAACATTTTGTTGACAATAACTCTCATTCTTGACCTATTTTAAGTACAATTACGCTTGATGAAAACTTTAAAAAATTGACTGGTAAAGTAATAATAAAGACATAGATCCAGATCGTTATAGTCTATATAAGGTTGTAATTAAGGTGATTTTGTGATCATATTACAGTTTACTTATAATTAAAGTTCTTATTTAAACTGTCTATCGTTCCTTTTAAAGGACACGGTTTAAAACAGTAAAATAAAACTGAAAGACGGACATCGCCAGCATGTCAATATCTACTTTTTAATTTTTTTAAAATTCTTTCGAATCAAACACACTTTATTTCTACATCCAATATAATCCGTTATATAAGGCCTTTACTTTTTTTCATCTAATAAATAAAAACTATTAATATTCGGATATTGCATTATTTTTTTATTATTTTTTTTGCAAGAAAAGATGTTTAAACTTCGCATGCTGACTCTCTTTGGATGCAAACATGGTACTCAATTTTAAATTAGCATCATACATAATGCTAAAAACGCATTCATAAATTTAAATAACATTTCGCAATCACTTTAATTTAAGGAATGTGTTAAGACATGCCGTTGACAAAGAAATATAATTAAAATATCATTTTCGATGAAAACATAAAGAACAAAATGCAATTATGTCGAACAAAATGCAATATTGCAGAAAAAAATGCAATTATGGTGAATAAAATGCAATATTGCAGAACAAATTCATAAGTGACGAATAGCGATTAAAGTAAGCTTACACAAAGAATTTGTTGTCAAAAAACAAAGAAAACAAACTAAAATGAGGCTTACCCTGCGAGGTGTTGTGACAGAAGTGCCGCCGTCCACATCGATCGTTTTCAAAAAGAGAAGCTCTTTTTTTTTGTTTTGCGTCACACCTGGTTGGCAACGCACCTGGAGATTCTCCACCCACCCTTCCTTCCCCCTACCCCTCCTATCACGTATTCAAATTATGACCGGTCATTTGCTCTGCTAACGGTCAATGATAAGTATGACTCTTCATAGTTTTGAAATGGGTGGTTGAGCTTAGGTGCGTAGCCAGAGGTGGGGATATATGGAAATAGGTTCACTCTCGAACTATTTTCCAATATCCAATCAATCATTTAGACGAACTGGGATAGGAAGAATTATAGCTAGCTCGAACTATATTACAGGTACAGTCAGGCCCAGATCATTGCCTAGGCCTACAAGGCCCTGGCCTTTGGCCCATTGCTTTAAGGGAGCCCCAAAATTGGCTTTAAACCTACAAATGTGCTTCATGCCTGCAATTTCGTGTCATTTTAAAGCCGAAGTAATTAAAAGTATTATTATTTTTGCTTTTCTAAAACGCTTTTCTAAGAACTATGATAAATTGCTATTGTTAAATTTGATGATTGACTTTACTTTAAAATATCTTTTTTTTTTTTCAACTGGTTTGTATTTTCTGTTAAAATATCATTCGGAAAAGAGCCTCTAAAAATATACGGTCAAATGTCAGGCTGTGATACATCCCCCGTAGTAACAATGTATAATTGTTCTTCAATCGGTTAAATCGAACGTGAACTTTAAAATAACTTTCAGTAATATGTTTGGGTAAATTCATTTTATACAAGTTAAAATATCACTATTTATTATTAATTTTTGGTTCAGTTGTAATTTCTAAACACCTCCGTTCATGAGCAGTCAGTCGTATAGATAGTAGTAGAACAGTAGTAAAATATGGCCTCTTTTGCATGCAAATTTGATGTTTTTATTTCTTTATTTCAAGGTGAATCAGTTCAAGTCTTAAGCAAATAAATCCACTTTATTCATAGCATTGCCTAAATTTAAACCTAGCCAAGCAAGTTTACTGTGTACAAGTTTCATCATTATCCATAAAGCATTTTTTTTTCATTTTCTATGTTTCGGAAACGGGAAAAAAAATGCTTCAAATAAATGTATGTCGAGCAGATTTATGGCCATTTGACGCAGAATATATAGATATAAAAAAATACGCTTTCGGTTGAACAGACCACGGAACCAAGGATTGATTTGTCGACTGCCTAACAATGGCATTTCCGAAAAATACGCAGGAAAACAAATCTTTTCTGGTGTTCTCCCATAAATAAGTCGTCAGACAAAAGACCTGACTTATAAAAATCGCGTAACACAGAAGCATGTTGAAATGTGGAATCCAATTATGCTGTATATTTATTACACGTGAGCTTAAATGCAAAAATAGTTATGCAGTGCTAGAAGTGTGGGTAGCTGGGTAGACGCATCCCCCCCCCCCCCACACACACGCACACACTTTTTATGAATATTACCTTTTACTTCTAATATCACTTAAGTATAACAACTCCACTCTTTTTCGGCTTGTTTCCAAAATTTCACTGGGCAAGATTTCCAACAATGCCTTGTAGAAAAGCGTGCTCCAACCTTAATAAATTAAGATAAATATTCCCAAAACCAAATTATTTTGATCGTCTGAACAAGAACGAAAAAACTTTTGCTCTAGATTCAAAATTGTCTGCATAGTAGTGAAAAAGGAAGCTGAAAGAACGTGTATTATTCTTTAACAAAAAATGTCACTCTAAAAACTATCAGGAATCATGCGGGAAATTACGATGGCATTTATCCGTGAATTTTATAGCACATTTATAATTTTGAATTTTAAGGTAATATAAGTAACGTGATTCTATACTCGAGCAAGTAACAATAAACATAAGCTTATTGTCCTATAACGGATTAAATGGTACATATACTACGATCGTTTTGATCTTTTTAGTCCGTGCGAAGAACGGGTATTTATTTGCTAGTGACATGTAAATTAAAAATATCGTCTGCTTTTTTGTTTCTTTTTCAGACGAAAGAAGGATTTGTGCCGCTTTTGAATTTAAAAAAATACAACCATTAAAAAAACATGAAATTATTTCAATTTGACGTCATTTTTAAGTAATTTTTAAAAATATATGCTTCATTTCCATTTCAAAAATAAAACGTTTTCATGAGTTATTGAAGTGGCAACAGCAGCAGAATTGGATGAAAGAAAATTTAATTCTATCGTTACTACCGTTAGTTATTTTGAGAAATTCGCAAGATTTCTAATTTTCGGTGCATAGCATTACTATTTTTTGTGTAGTCACTTCAGCAACATTCTTCTGGAAAGCTGAGCAACTGTTCTAGGTGACAATTGAAGATAAACTTCTTTAATGTGTTTTTTAACCCTTTACTAAACATTCATTTCGTTTATATCTAAACTTTCCATTTCAACTCCTAGCTATATTGAAGTCAGAATCCAGCTAGAAATTTTCATCGAAATGGTTACAGCAAAGTCAAGCTCCAAAGAAATGGGAAGAGCAATTGAAGATAATGTTGGAAACGAGCAATATCCTGATGATCCATATGCATTTGGAAATTGGGTAGCTGAACAACTTCTAAAATTGGACCCTGTAACTGCGGCAAGAATAATGAAGGAGATTTTAGACATTTTAGAAAAGTTCGAATAACTTTGCCCGGGATATTTAATAGGTATTTTCTAGAAATTTCTAAAGTATATAATTTCAACCCTCAGTTATGTTTATTCGGCTATATTTCTGATGTGAAAAATTATGTATATATAATTTACTTTAGTCCCATCTGTTTTATTGGGTGAAGCATTCGCTTATCGTTATTCTCAAGCTATTATGTTTATATTACATTTGTAATTTAAGATAAAAACTATGCTTTAAGCATCTGTTCTCATTGACCATTGTAAGATGTGTATTTCAAAAGAACAAATAAAAGTTTTTTAGTGTTTTATTTGATATTTATTTAAGGCTAATATTTTAGTTTAATGTTTCTTTGACTTCAAATAGTAATCTTAAAAGTCCTAATAAGTAAATAAAAACAAGTTGGTTTCTTACAGAATCTGTCACTTACACTGCTTCCACACAACATTTACTCTCAACAGGAAACACGCTAACAACACCTCAGAAAGAAATTCGGCAAACCAGGCCTTTAGCTAGTTCAAATTCAAACTTTTATAAGCCAAAATTAATAATTTTCTTCAATTGTCTTTTGCAATGTAGCTTTTGCAAAGTTGGAATGTAGCCTTACCTGATTTTTTGCTTTAAAATGACGTATCCCAATTGTTCGTGAGACTTGCGGTTCGTTCTGTGAAAGTTGGTGACGGACAGACAAAAAATTAGCAAACGAGACAACAAATAAAGATTAATTATCAAATCTGCAAAAGAAGATAAAAGAAAATTATTAATTTTGCCCTGTTTGGCGAATTTCTTTCTGAGGCGATGTTAGTGTGTCTCTTGTTGAGCGAATGTTGTGTGGAAGCGTTGTAAGTGACAGATTCTGTAATAAACCAACTTTTTTTTTACAATTTTATGAATAGATGAAACATAGAAAATTTCTCAGAATCCCGCACACTTAAAGTTCTTAAGAACCCTTGTTTTTAAAGTTTGTGTGAAAGTTTTGACACCGTGAAGAAAATTTCAGAAAATTCGAATTTTCTCTAAAAATAAAAAATTTGAAACCTGAAAGTTAAAAATTCATTATCTAAGTAGGAACTACGCATTTGTGCGAAGTTACGAGTCAAACAAATGTCTAATTTCTGAATCTATAAGACAGACACACATATACAAAACTTTATTTTAGCTTTCACTCTACGTTTATAACGTAAAAAGTGGAAGGTTTTATAATCGTTCAGTCCGTCTGTCTGTCACCCACTTTCACAGAACGAACCGCAGAAATCACAAACAAATGGGATACGTCATCCTGAAGCAAAAAAATCAGTTGAGGTTACATTCCAATTTTCATTTAAATCTTTAAATTAGATTAGAAGTTAATTTAAAATTTAAACAACTAAAAATTTAATCTACATTGAAATAACATGCAAATTCCATTTTTATTCAATATTTTCACTGTTGCCAAACTCATGGGAAAATATTTTATTTTTATATATTTCCATTTGGATTGTGTAACAATGGGGTTGTTTCACGGAGGATCTGGCAATAGCTATACGGTCTTGTTTTCCTTACTCGCAAACAACTCTCTAAAAGCCTCTGTTCTCTAATTACTTTTGTTTTGGTTAGTTGGTTGGTAGAAATAATCAGGTTTGTGTGCTGACCAAACACAACCAACTTACCCAAAACAAAAGTAATTAGAGTAAGGAAAACAACACCGTGTAGCTATTGCAAGATCCTCCGTGAAGCAACCCCCATAAAGTTCTTTTGATGGTTCATTATTTATGTATGAAGAAAGATGCATAAAAAATTTGAAATTTGCATTAAAAATATGCAACGTTTCCCTTTTTACTTTTAAAGCAAAAATTTAAGAAAAAAAAATCAAAATGTAAACTTGTGGCTGCAAAAAGATATTTATTATAAAAAAAATACATCATGATTCTTCGAACTTAAAAACAAATTTTCAAACGATAAAGATTACTTATCGAATCTGCAAAAGAAGATTAAAGAAAATCATTAATATTGGCTTGTAAAAGTTTGAATTAGAACTAGCTAAAGTCCCTGTTTGGCGAATTTCTTTCTGAGGTGTTTTAGTGTGTTTCCTGTTGAGAGTAAATGTTATGTGGAAGCGGTGGAAGTGACAGATTCTGTAACAAACCAACTTGTTATTATTATAGATTCTAGTCAAAATGTATTTTATTTTACTACATTATTGTATTATTAGATTATTGTATTAAAATGTCTTTATATATTTTGTGAGTGCCTGAAGCATATTTATCATGTTTGTTTTGCTTGCTTGGGTGATACTTTTGCGCATATATTAATTGTGATTGTTACTCATGTTTAATCACAAATGATTTGTGATTTTACTCGGACTATTATATATTTTACATCATTGTCTAACTTTTTCGGCCTTCAATAAATATTATAAATTGATTCGTATTTGTGTTATCATTGTCTCATGTTTTGCCGGCCCATCGGCGCAATGGTTAGTGTACTAGCCTTTGGAGCTGCTGGACTCGGGTTCGAATCCCGGTAAAGGCATGGATGTTTGTGCTTGTCAATAATTGCTGTTATTTGTCTAAGTGTTTGTGTCGTCCTTCTTTGTGTGTCTCTTGTGACTGTCTCTTCTGGCGAGCTGGGTAATGGGCTATAAAGCCTACACTCTCCCTTCTAGAGGGCGCAATCGCTGTCATCTGTCATGTCATTTGTCTCATGTTTGAGTGTGTTCTCGAACTGATTACTCAATTAGTGATTTTGTAAAGTTTGAAAGTCCTTATGTTTAAGCACATATTTTTAAAAAAGTTTATCCATTAAAATTACAAAGTAAAAAAATACAGGAATTTAGTCAGAGGGTGAAAAAATGGGTGTTAGATGTAAATATTTTAGTAAATGAATTTTATGTCTTTATATAAGGTTATTAACTTCACAAACCCGTGGTCGCACCATAAGCCCCTAAGAAAAAAAGTGTACGAGATATATACAAAAAGTATCATTTTTAAACATTTCCTTAATTTATTTTTATTCATCAATTTGTACAGAAAAATGTTCAATGCTTTCTTTTACACAATTATTACAAGTTAAATTTAGATTATCATCACACTGAATCTTCTGCACAGATAAAAGCCAGTAGGAATAGTAAGTTATCTTATCCTAATGGTTTTCCCTTCTTATTATTTATTTGAAATAATCCTTCTTATTATTGTAGTAAAGAAAATGTGCAAGTATAAGTAAACTAAGAAAGGAGTTTTATTGCATCATTTCATAAACATACCAGCTGTAGAACAGGAACTTCTGGAATGGGGACGTACATAAATTACATCACGCTCAGAGGGGGATTAAGGGGTAAGAGCCAGTGTGACAGATTGTGACATGGAGGGGGGAGGGGTAATCGCTTGCATGAAGAAACGATTCGAAAATTTCTAATTTTGTAAGGAAAATCTGTTTTACATAAAATAAAGTTATTGAGAAAAAAATGAAATCTTTTTTTTTAAGAAACACTTTATTTTAGAAAGAGGATGGGGAGATTGCAACAATGTCGGCATTATTAGTCTCCTATATTTTACAGACCTTTTCGTAACGGTACAAAATTGTGATACTACTATCTTGACTAATTAGGGGACTGACAGCTACCTAGACGAACAACAAAAGACCCAGAACTTGATAGATCTGACTACTCTCAGAACCAATTCTTATAGAAGACATTAGCAAATGGCAGACATGGGACATCGGAAATGTAAATACAATGTTGGTATATTCCCATCAATAAATTATTTAACCAAGATAAATTTTTCAAAAATTTATTTCCACATTGATTTTTTAAATATAGAAGTATGAATTTTTTTCAAATTTCAGAAACACGCACAAAGAGAAGTATTAAAATCAACTTTTCTTTAGGGGGAGGGGTTCGATAAAACGTGACATCAGGGGAGGGAGGGGGAAAAAACCAAACTTTTGTGTGACGTAATTTATGTACGCCCCAACCTCAATGATACCTATTGTCCAAAGTAGATATATATTTTGAAACTAGGGAAGTGAAAATAACTAATGAACTATTTTGGTAGTTTAAGTTAGAACAATCCAACATTGCATGGGCAAAAGTTATAAAAAATACAAAAAAAAAAAATGCAAGTAATAGGGTATGTTTTAGTACTTCAGTTTTTATATTTGAACAAATACAGTGCATTAAAATTATATAGCATACACACTGCTTTTCAAAGACTTTTACAAATTAAAAAAAAAGCTCTATGTGAAACAGATAAAAATACTTTATTACATAATATACAATTAACTAGCTATTTCTGAAAATTTTACATGTATGATCATCAGAGGCTGACATTATTACATCTTGCTCCCTATGAAAAAAACCCAATAAGTTAGTTGTTTAATTTACTATTCTAAGTCAGAACAGCATAAACACAAATACATATTTTTGTTTCAAAAAATACCTTGAAACAACAACTTTGTTACAATTGACTATGCATGCACAAACTAATTATTACTGATAGTTTCAAATATTTAAAAATATCCAAATATTAGCTTAGAAATATTTAATAGGAAAAAGTATATTTTTAAACTTATCATTTTGTTAATATTTGTAGCTTTTTTTTTTGGTTTTATTTAAACTGTTACATCACACACAATAAACTTTGAAAATAAAATTAAAAAATTAATGAATACATGTTCCTAAAATAAAAGGAATTTTCAAAATTGATACAACACCAGCTGATTTCTATACAATTCCGCCCAATTTTTTTTCATCAAAAAAGTCTTGCAGTAGTCTAATGCCTGTGTTTTGGCAATTGTAAATCTAACGTCAAAATTGTAATCAACAATTATGTAACTAAATCAAACCAAACTGTTGTCCTAGTGATTCCATGTTTAGGTACACTTTGATTACAAGTTAGTAATAGAGGAATCCTCAACATACGATCCGCTCGATTTTGTTGTTATGAATTTTTGTTTAATAACCATAAACATTCTACTCTTTTCCATTTGAGTGTATTATAAGTCAAACATACAGTGAAGCTTTATGAACCACCTTAAAAAGCACCGCAAATGTGGCTATGTTAAAACTCCTCTTGAAGGCCAGAAATAGGCAGAAGTGGACCAGAAATATTCAGAATTAAAACTACAAGGCATCAAAACTGGGCACAAAAATGATTCAATAATTTTAAATTATTTTGCTAATACAGTGTTACCTCCTCTAACGGACACCTCTAAAAAGCGGACACCTCTAAATAACGGACATTTTCTCAAGTCCCAGTCCCTTAACATAGGTTACTTAATGTAATCCCCTCTAAATAACGGACCCTCTAAATAGCGGACGCTTTTTTTAATTTTTTTTTTTTTAATTCGGCTATCAATCCCAATAAAACACATTTTTGCATCCAAATATTTTTGCACCCTCATTTTCTTATCGTCAAACTACGCATTGGTGACTGTTTTATGACCTTCTAGTAACCTTAGAGTGACCACCATAGCTTTACAATGGGTTCTACACGCCCCATGTCAATTTCACCCATTATTCTCGAAACCTTCTTTCCCAGAATTGAGAGGGAGTGAATGCAATCGCCCCTGTCCTTTTCGCGAAACTGTTTGACCGCTTGCCTGGAGTTGTGTCCGATTTCTAATTGCTCATAATTCTAAAAAGTCGAGTTGCTAAAATTTCAAATTTTTCAGGAGGTAGAAATAACGTAATAACTCCTCCTCTATTTCTGCACTAAGCACTCGAAACAAACGTCCTGTATTTACGGAACTACTCAACAGACTAACGTAGTTTTTGCACCCAACACGCATCTTGCCTTTCTACGCTTATTTTCATTGAAAACGGGTTTTCGGATTTTTTTTTACTGAAGTGGTTTCTGCACTCCCCGAACCGATTCAATTGTTTGAAGGGTATGAGGTTTGGTTTTGGTTTGAATTATCGTCGCACTAGAGCTACACGAGGGCTATTGGCGACGGGCATCGTATTTTAAAACCACAGTCAAGTGACGAGCCAACACCTGAATAGGCACCCAACGCAATCGTTAAGGGCGACATAGTAAGCAGCGTCAGGACTTTGAAGGATATTTAACGTGCACTCCCTTACACGGGGTATTATTAGTCGGACTTTTATGGCTGCACGGGCCGTTTATAGGTCGGCAGCTATTTTGGCGATGCCCGGACCCGAACCTAGGACCTTCCGCATGCTAAGCGAGTGCTCAACCGACTGGGCTCCCCAGCCTGAAGGGTACGAGGATCGAAACATTTTTAATTGTGATAAGACTGGTTAATTTTACGGCATCTTTCCGGACAAGGCTATCAAAATGTACTTATTTACTTATATTATAAATCAAAGCTATTAAATTTATTTCCTTTAGATTAAGTAGTAATTTTAACCTTTCGTTCAGTGATGTTTTTTTTTTCAAAAATAAAAATTTATCCCCCCCCCCCCCCCCCCCTCAATAACGGACACCTCCAAGTAACGGACAAAAATGCCCGGCACCGCGAGTGTCCGGTAATCGGAGGTTTTACTGTACTTACTAAATTATGTACAAATTACTTACTTGGACAAGACAAAATCTAGAATGCTATTTGTGTGACCAGACCACCTTTTTTGTAATTGGGCAGCACGCCCATCATACAGTTCTATAAAGGGTGTGGTGGCTATATAAACGAGAGGAGAGGTAGCACCACATATAAGCTTGATTATAGGTGACTGAAAATAAAATTAATTTCGTTAAATACCTTTAAGATAAGTTAAAGCTAATAAATGATTAATATTAAATAAAAGAGGTATATCATTATGATTGCAATGATATGTTCTGATTAACAAAGCAAACCTAAAGTATACACTTTTTAACATAATTTAGACTATCAAAATTGCAATTATGATAGGCTTGACTATCTAGATAATTTTCCTGGCGTTATTGATCAAACTCTCATCAAATGTTAGAAAAATGAAATTATAAATGCTACCAAAGAAATGCTTTCTGTATAACAATAAACTGCTGGACTATATTGAAACTTAGGTAATAGTTTTCTTACTCATCTATTGCATTTTCCTCATAATTCAATATTCAAATTAAAATCAAAAAATGCATACATGAAACTTTCCTCAGAAGAAAGGATAGTATAACTTACCCCTATATTGACCATTGCTCTCTGTGTGTATGTTGAGATGTCAAATATCCTCAGATTTCCACAGTCTGTACCAGTGGCAACTAAGTTGTGACTGAAAATGCAAAAAAAAAGTAAAAAATTGCTTATTTTTACTGCAGTTTGTGGCAACTAGGAATTTTAAGAAAAACTATGATACAATATACATCTTTAGCATGCTTCAATGCTAACTTTTTACTTGCTTCATTTTTTAAATTTAGTAAACTGGTAGCACAGCAATATTGGCCAATCTCGGCTCATACCTATGCAATGAATAAAGGACTACCTTTTACCGACGCTAGACAATATCGGGATGCAATATTGGTTTGAATATTATATGAAAAAAATTACAATCCAAAATTCTTGATTGAAAAATATTGCAAAACATAATATTTGTCATACAGGAAATTAATTTGAAAATTCATCCAGGATAAACAATCATGCATTTTTGGCGATTTCCAGGAGGCTAAGAAGTTAAATAATAAAAAAATAAAAACAAAAAACATGTACCCCAGTAGAAAAGCTTCAGCTCCAAGTTATATTATATTATCTTGAACATATAAATTTTTGACAGCCTTTTTTAATTACAATAAAATTTACGCAAATAAAATATGTCTATTCAAGGAACCTCAACATACCTATTAAAAAACCCAACACTTTCAACTGTCTCTCCCTCTTCATTTTCCTCCTCTTCAGGTACTGAGCAATTCCAAGTATGCAGTACCTATATTAATCACACAAAAACTTACATATAAGTCCAGTCTTATACAGTATAAGTCTTATAAACCTATATGTAAGTTTAATTTTAAACTAAGCAACCATCAAAATTTTAATTAAGCAAATATATTTGTAAAAAAGGTAATACCTTTTTTATTAATACCTTTGTAACATTATCTTCAAAAAAAGAATAAAAATATATGTAGGGTTAGGACTCTTTTATTCTATATTGGAAAAAAAATGGAACAAAAGTTGATATTCCATTGTAGTTAACCAGCAAGAAATTTAGCAGAATTTACATGTAGACAGAATTATAAATATACATTGAAGACATTATAATAAATAAGTCAGAGTAAAAACACACAGCTTACTCTGCAATTGGAAGTTTTTATAAGTTTAGCTGTACCATCAACAGATCCAGTAACAATTAAATTGTCATCTGCACTACATGCCATACACGTAACATCTCCAGTATGAGCATCTTTACCTTTAAAAAAAAGTTAATATAATTGACATCAAAACTATAAACTATTTTAAATCTCTTCTCAAAAATTAAATCCATTAAATAGCAAAATTGAATATTACACAATCTTCCAAGATAAAATGTTTTAAAAAAAGTTTGGTTTATTATTGTAGTTTTCAGACAATTTGCTCAAACCAAGTAAGACAATAAAAAAAAGGTATATCACCCACACCCACCATTTTTCCTCAATTTAGCACTCAGTATTTTAAAGTCTGCTTTACATAAGTAACTACAAACCTAGAAACAGTTTAAAAACTGCTTGGGTATGCTATTGAAGATTAAAAAGTTTTCACGTAATTTTTGTTTAAAAAAAATTAAGTGTTACAGCTTTTTAGTATAGCATGCCATATTAACTGCTAGGAATATATGGTTATACACATGTTATACCTGTTCAGCAGAACAAAGGCATGACTGAAAATTGATTCCTCAAAAGAAGAGGTAAAAGATGATTGACAAACAAATACCACGAAAAAAGAGAGCAACAGTAGTTCTTGGCTAAATTGAACACTAAATAAGTTTTATGTAAAAGTTGTTAAAAATATAAAAATTTAGATATTCAGTGTTAATATTATCCCATTTAAACTAGAAATTAAACATAACATTACCCTAGTTCATATAAATCACTATTCAGACATTTACTAAAACGTGAATAACCCAGCAACAAACAATGATTGGCAAGAAATTTTGCCACACGAAAGTTTTTTGTTTATGATCATAGCTAATTCCATGTAAAATTGCCCTTTCTGTAGAGTAAGACCACGAGAGTTTAAAAAGTTATCAGCACTACAACTTTTAATGTTAAATGAAAAAAAAATTAGTGGGGTATCTGAGCTACACTTATTAAAACAAAATAATGCAACATGCTTTATTTAATTTGATTAATTTAACCAATTTAAAAAGCTTTTTTTATAATCTCCCCTTAAATTGTGGCTTACACTACAGTTACATGGAATTAACCATTTGTTAATAAACAAAATATAAGGCAAATGAAAACTATAATTCTGAACAATTTATGTAGGAGAAATTTAGTTACACAAAAAACAAATTTAAAAAAAAATTCAAGGTAAATAATTAGAAATGTAGGTGTTAATGTTACTCACAAAATCATCCACAATGATTTCCGAACTAATAAGCATGTCTGTACATACATGAATAAAAGGTTATGAAAGATTATTAATAGGAAAAATATATACAATTATTACCTGTAACGGTTGCAATGACTGAATATAAATTGGTATCCCAGATTTTTATAGATCCATCAAAATAACCAATAGCAATTTTTAAACCTAAAAATTAAAACAAACATTTGACACATATTTTTCTTTTAATTACACTGTTTTTAGTAAACACTTTGCTTTTACTAATAACATAATACATTTTTATAACATCCGCATAAATATATTTAATTTAATGTTAAAAATACAACAGTTTTTCTGAAAGTTATAGAAAATTGAATTAAGTTTTCAGTAAAATTAGGAGATATATTTGTTATAGTAGTTCCATCTAGAAAAAGAACACTCTACGCTCTAATATTTAACTAAACTATTTAAACATAAGCAAATATTTGAACAGTTTCTTAATATAAACTTAAGAGATTTCATTTTCATTTATAATCCAACATTAAAAGGTAAAGCGTTTGCTCATAAAGTTAATTTTTTTTTAAAAAAAATAGTGTAGCAGGAAAATTATTTAAAAAAATTATATAAAATGTACAGCGACGAAAATATCCGTAGAGCGGCATGAGAAGTAATGGAAAAGTAAAAAAATTTTGTTACTATGTTACCACTAAAAGTAACTGTTACAAGTAACACACTACTACAATCCCTGATTAATGTAAAGAACACTTTTTGTAATGTATCCTAGTAATAGACTTATGCATATTTTGCCAATCACTGTAAACCTGTCAAGGCCCAATACAACAAATTTATTATCCATCTATAATGCAATAAGACACACAAACCATTTTCTAGTAGCTTAGCGCAAGTGCTTGAACAGCCATGCGCTGCAAACAGGCCACAAGTCTCTCCGTCAGGGACACTCCATTTCCAACAAGTGCCATCACTGGTTCCCGCAAAAAGATGGTTCTCGCTTGTGTGCCAAGTCATCCACTAGTTAGGAAAAATAATACTGATACATTAAAAAGTACTTAGAACAAAGCATGACTAGTTTAATGCTGCTGGGAATACATTGTTAACAAGACATTAAAATACAGGGAAATGTGTTGTACTAAGGTGTTTTGGTTTTAAATTTTGAAAAATAAGATACATATTATAGTACTTATTAGTTAAAAAAGTAGTAATTACCATGATAATTATTACTAAGTAAAAGAATCCTTTAAAATAATTATTTTGAAAAAAAATTTATAGAAACTGGCAAAAAATTAAATTGAATGGAATTAATAAAACCCTACACAAGATACAGCAAAAAAAATCTCAATTTAGTTTTTAAAAAAGTATTTCAAAACCTTATATGGTTCACAAAATCCTAAACACACTTTACTAGATAATACACCCCAGAGGCTGATTCATCAGCTCTTTTGGATGGCAAAACCTTGGGAATCATGCCATATAATTATGTGGCATGTAAAATATCCCTTTAGTACCCCTTTTGGCTTGGGTTCTCTTGGCAAAATTTAAAACTTGACATACTTTAACATCCCATCCCCAGAGAGCTCAGAGTCCTTGTAATCCCAGTATCAAAATTGGTAGAGAGAGTCGCCTAAATGGTGTCACAAAAAATAGCTCTGCGTTCTGGGGAATATGCTGAGTCTGAAAAAGCTAAACCCCTAAGTAAAAAGCCCCATTGAAAATTAATAATTATATAAACCCACCAACAGCTTTACATATATACTGTTAATCAAAATACAAGCAACTTTTTAAACATTGTACTTACAGTTATTTCAGAAGTTTCATAGTCCCACAACTTATCCCCTGTCTCCACATTCCATACTTGGATAAGGCCATCCATACCAGCTGTGGCCACCATTGAAGAATCATAATTGAACTGGACAGCAATGACAGAGTCAGTATGACCTGAGAAACAAAAACATATAAGAACACATAAATGTGTTCAACACAAATAACACTCACGGATTTCAAAAATTATGTTTATTTCACAATTTGAACACAACCAAACACAGAAAAGCTATTTTACAAAGTCAATTTTTATTTGACCATTTAAAAAAAACATCCCTCTCTGAAATTTGAGTTTCAGGGACCAAATTTAAAAAAAAAAAAAAATGCAGCAAAGGTACAAGAGTACAAATGATATTGATTACTTGGGAATAAATCGGATTTGGATTTTAGTGGAAGAAAACCAATAATGTTAGATAGAATCTTACCAAAATTTTACCAAGATCAATACCTAACCAAAGATGTTTGAGGGCAAACTCAACATAGCCCCACAGCAAGTCATATTCAAGGAAGCACATTGAACCATGAGCAGGGTTGGAAAAAAACCAGGTTTTTTAAAAAAAAAACAAAAAAAAACCCCAAAAACCCGTTTTTTTTTGTTTAAACCAGGTTTTTTTGGTTTAAACCAGGTTTTTTCAGAAACTATTCTTTATTTAACTAGTTTGTGTATTTGCAGGACTCTAATGATGTTTATATTAATTTCAAACTTTATTTTATGGTTTACTTCACTAATAAGATCCCCATATATTTTTTAAATTTGATATTTTATTAATATGAAACTAATTTTTGGTCACAATATACTCCAATTATTTCAATTTCCACATAGAGTCATAAATAACAGCCGTTAAAATTTGTAATGGATGTCAATTAAACCATTCATAGTATTATAACCTTAATTGAAATAACCAAAGTAATAATGAAAAAAAACTTTTAAGATACAATTTATTATGATCAAGGACCACTACAATTCAACATTAAAAAAAAAATTGCAGCTTTTTTGATCCCAGGCTTATTATCAATTTAGACTGCACTAGACCAAAAGAGGAAAAGTTGAGCTCAACGTTAGCTGTTGTTGTCTTAGCAGTCAGAATGAGACTTAAAACGTCACTGTTAAACTTTTTTATATCAACTGCTTTGCCTACACCAATATATCGCAGACACCTCTTTTACATAATCCCTCTCAAAAAGAAAATTTCTGAAAGTCACTACAAGCTCTAGCAGAATATTTCATAACAAGAGTAACACCGAAGAGTTATTAGGGAATCTGTGCTTTGCATATTCTAATGCTTCTGCTAAAAAATTTGGGAAAAAAACATCTTTGGGTTTTTTGAAAAAAACCATTTGGTTTAAACCTTGGTTTAAACCATGGTTTAAACCATTTGGTTTAAACCATGTCAACCCTGACCATGAGATATTCAATGTAGCTCATATTTACATCAGAAGCTCTAATTTTTAACTGCGCTAATCCATTTGTAGGAAATGAAGTCAAAGATCAGTTTTGACGGTACTTCCTCGTCAAATGGCCAACATTGTACAAAATTTCATTGACTTTTCAAACACTTTCAAGACCTTGAAAATCCATAGTTTTTTAAAGCACTTTTCAAGGACCGTGGCAACCCTGAGTAATTTACAAGAATAATTTACAGGCATATACCAACTAAAGGATGTGGTGATTCAACATAGAAAGCAAATAAAACAGGTACTCAAATTTTGTAAAATGTTGAGCTAGTGCACCATTTAAACGTAACAGCCTAGATAAAGAGTTCATTTGCTCAACTATAAACCAACATCCCTCAGTCCGTGCAAGACAGTCAAGCTACAATGACCTAGTGCTAAGCACACCAATGTGTTAAATTAATGAAAATACTGAAGAAAATACAGATGAAGTTAAATAATATTTGACTTTGCTTTAAGCTCCTTAGAAATATGAAATTTATATCTACATACCAGCACATACAAACTTAGTTTCACCAGTGTTGATATCCCAAACAAAAGCTTGATCATCTTGTCCTCCAGAAACAGCAAGAGTTCCAGTGTTATTAAAATTGCAGCAAAATACTGGATCTAAGCACATCAAGTAACAATATATAATTAATATAATTTAAAAAATTCACAATTTATTAAAGCTATGATAAACAAAAAGTACAAATATTTCATAGTTTATGGTTCAGCATAATCAAACAAAATCAATATGCTGAGCAAAGTAGACAATTTTCAAAAATTATAAGAAAACATTTTAAGAAACAAATGTGTTTTATGCAATGTTTTTCATTTAAGGTTTAGCTACTACTTCTCGATTTCAAATATGACCATTGAACCATTTGCATAGATTAAACCCTTTTACGAAGAACCTGAAGGCACATAAAATACTGGCACTGTTACAATTCCTCCACAACTTGCACTGGTTCTTAAATTATAATAACCCCTTGTTTTAATATGCTTTTAGTGAAACAGTAACAATACAACCGAATATATGATATAATAAACAACATGATTACTATTGTACATTTTCAATTTTCATACTTCTAAAGGCGTTCAAGCTAAAGCCTAATGTAAAAAAAAAAATTGAAATAGTGTTTATAAAACTAAATTATAGTGAATTTCTGAAACTTTTTGATGGTTTACAACTATGATGATTTCCTAATATCATACTTCATCGTAATTTTTAAAAATACCTCCTGCTTTGAACCTTATTATCCACCATCTAACAGTAGGTTGCATAACATATAAGTGAAAAAACAGATTTATGGAACACGTTTTCTTTAAAGACCAACTATTTTATAAGCATATCTAAAGCATTCCAATGAAAAACTATAAAAATTTTAACTTCTTTATAACTTTTTACAAATAATTTGACCAATTTTCAAAAGTTAAAAAAAAATAAGAAAAATTGAAGACATGATAAATGGTGCAATATAGCAAAGGGGTACTGTACCTTGATGTCCCTTAAACGTGACAACTGCATGGTCTATAACTTCTTCAGGGTCAATTTCTGGCATGTCAGAGATGTCCTCGTCATAGACTATTTCAAAGCCATCATCTGGAGCTAAAACAACACAACTGCATTTGAAAAAAAATATTTGAATGATTATAAATTTATTGAACTTGGATTCTGTTCAGTTAATCACACTTAGCGTTAGAAAAATAATATGTAATATACAAGTAAAAAAAAGAAATTACACAACCAAAATGTTGGTTGGGAAATAACTGATGAGCAGCTGACAATACCAGTGAAAGTTTATATTGTACCACAAAATGCCTTTTAATGAACAGGAGTATAATGATAGGTTTCAGGGCTAACGATTTGAAGGTTATGCAAACTATATTTATGACTTATAATTTGCATATTATTTCATCCAGATTAGATAATCGGAGTGCCACTTATTAAGGTTAAAACTATGGAACAAAGTTTAAATAAATACATTTCAATTAATACTCTAAAATTTAGAGTATTGTGTTGAAGGTTAACAACAAATCTATGCTGAATTTAGGTATATCTCTTAGGAATGAATACTAGACTATTTGGGAATAATTTGCAAAGTTTCTGATACTTGATAATTTGTTGAGCCTAATAAACAGTCAGCACAATGTAGCTTTCTGTCTATATGCAATCAGTTAACTTGAGAAGAAAACCTAGCCCCCATTTAATATTTTTTAATTTACCAAAGTATTAGATTATTTTTTTTAAAAAATTTATTTTTATACAAAAACTTCATAAAACAAAAATTCTTATAGATTTGCTCATTTATCTAACTTTTATTTTCAAAATCAGAAAAATGTGAAGATGTATAAAAATATAGACTGAACTAAATATATAAATTAACTAATATAATAATTATCTAGTATATAAATTATCTTAAAACGCCTACCATCTTCAATAAGGTCATCCGTATCATCAAATAATTCTGGTGGAGGTGGTGTATTGCAAGGCATGACTGTAAAAGAAAAACTACATTCACATGATTTTGAAAACAAAACAAAAGGTTTAAATGCAGTTGCCGGGCAGCTACTATCAATTTTTTTTAACATCCTTAACTAACTGGCCAAATAAAGGGTAAATTTCAAGAATTCAATGCAGCTTGGCGCTTGTCGAAAAACAACAAATTCTTGGCGAAATTCGCGAGCTTTATCATTGCCAGATTCCTTTACGCCGATGCAACCCTAGTTTCTTTCACTGATCTCTAAGGTTAATGGATCGCGGAAAGCTACGGGAGAGTTGGAAGTCATTTTTTTCTCCCAGGTCAAACCCAAACATCCAGTCTAGTTGGAATTAACGCCGCAATAGAGCTGCACGATTGGCAATCCACTTTGGTTTGAATTAACGCCGTACTAAAGCTACACAAGTGGCTATCCCGTACACAGTTTAGTTTCGTTTGAATTTTCGTCGCTTTAGAGCTACGCGAGTGGCAATCCTGTACGCACCCTTTTGGGGCCCTGGGCAATTTTTTTTCTCTAAAAAAACATCAGTATCCTACATCGGGCAGTATTGTAGAGCCCATTGAAAGCCTAAACACCCTTTTGGGGCCCCGGGCAATTTTTTTTTCTCTAAAAAAACATCAGTATCCAACATCGGGCAGTATTGTAGGGCCCATTGAAAGCCTAAACACCCTTTTGGGGCCCCGGGCAATTTTTTTTTCTCTAAAAAAACATCAGTATCCTACATCGGGCAGTATTGTAGGGCCCATTGAAAGCCTAAATACCCGTTTGGGGCCCCGGGCAATTTTTTTTTCTCTAAAAAAACAGTATCCAACATCGGGCAGTACTGTAGGGCCCATTGAAAGCATAAAATTTTGTTTGGGGCCCCCGGCAGCTAGCAGACCGGCCCTCTTCGAATCGACAAAATATTCAGAATAAAAAATAACCGAAATACAATAACCAAAACCAGATATTCAGAGTTAACCGTAACCGCGATTACGATGCGCGCGCAACTTTACCCACAATTCATCGCTCGCAAGTATCAACAGCGTCGTTAGTTGGACGAAAAAATAAATTAAGAACAAAATAATTCCATTGTGCGCGCACATCATCCGGGCTTCTTACCCACAATTCCGCGCAAGTATTACCAGCGCCGACAATTGGATGAAAAGATCTTTCGTCGTATCACCAAATGAAATTGTTTATCGCTTGCTACAAAAAACGCCAAATCCCTTGGCGACAAAGGCACCGGATGGTGGAAATTAACCAGATATTCTTTCAAAAATGGTCCAAAAAACAATGTAGTAAGTTTTTTAAAAAATTATTTTAAATTATGACCGGCAAATATTTAATGTATTTATGAGATGAATCACAATGACATTTATGTTCATTTCATTGCATATTTTTTTATTTTTGAATTAAGTAATATAAGTAACAGGATTTAATCTATAATAATAAAAGAAAGAGTCTGTCTGTGGATCGCAAAAAACCTACTTAGACTGCTCTAAAAAATTCGAAATTTTTAATATAGGTTCCTTTTAATACCTACGTGTGCACCTGAGGCTTAGTTTTTTCATATTTGATTGTGATTTTTTATTAATATAATTAGTTTAAAAAAACGTCATCCACATGGAATTGCGGGACCATAACAGGGCTTGAAAATACATGGACCGGGTAGAAACAGGGACTTGACGCCATCCTCTATTAGTTTGATTGATTGAGTTTGGTTGAGATATGCGCTCGCTCTAAGGCTGCTTCATCCTCTATTAGTGTGCTTTTTTAAGTGTGCATGCGCCAACACGAATTTAATTTTGTTTTGATTTTGAGTGTATTTTCACAAGTAAGCATGCCTCTAAAATTAAGCAATACGAAGTTAACGGGTTCCCAGTAAGGCGGGACCATACTGCTAGTACTTTATAACGGACGCGAACAATAATATTAGCTTATTATTCTAAAGCAGATTAATTACTTGGAACCATTGTGCTAGAAGAAAAGTGGAGTGAGGTGTATGATTAACAAAACAGGGCAGCAAACGAGCCAATTCAATAACGAAACGCTGAGGAATACACAGCACTGCAGTAGAAACAAACAGGGCAGGAAATCTAGAAACTTGTCCATGTCGCTATTGGGTTCGTGTTCGCTGGTTCTTAGTGATCCACATAGTTATTTCTTAAAAAAGTTGGGATTTCAAGTTAAAGAAAGTTAATTTCTCTCGAACTAAAAATTTAAAAATACATTTGGAAGGCCAAGTCCATATGATAGAGGGTCTCATACAAGCATTACATACAAGTATAGGGAAAATAGTAATTTTCTGCCCTGTTCGCTCAAAAGGGTGCGAGTGGGATTTCGGCTTGCTGACACTTCACTCCAGTTTCCTTTCTAGCTCAATGTTTGGAGCAATTTGATATTTTTTAGACAAAATGCAAAGAAAAGGTATTTGCCAGTCATAAATTAAAACATTTGATACTGCATTCACACAATTATAGCTGTGTAAGACTAATAGAATTGTTTAATATCCTCCATTAACTTATATAAAGTTCACTTTCTTTGATATTTTATGGACTTAATGTAAAGTTAAGTTTTGGTCTCATACATAGTTGAAATCATAAGTTATAGCTTTCATTAACAATCGGTCTTCCATAACATTGGAAGAACCATGATACATTTCTTTTCATGTAATACTTACTAATCAGAAGTTTTGCTTGTAATTTTTGTAGAAAAATAAAATAAATCAGTCACTTAACAAACAAATTGCACGTTGTTTATTTCGCAACTGCGGAGACAAAGAGTCAAAGTGGAAGTGCTTTTTACTTGGGGATCGAGTTTCGAGATGGGAATAATGCTACTTGTTTTACAGTTTATATTATCTAAACAGGGTGATAAGGGGAGGGGAATATTTTAACCATACAGAACATGTTGTTGTAATTGACAAGCTCATTACCTGATTGCATTAAAAAATTTACATTGTGCGTAATGTGGCTACGTTAAAACTTATAAAAGAAGCTGAAAGTAGCCAGCTCGATTCCTCACCAATCTACAAAAGTTTCGTAATGTTTGTTGACGAATTTATTTTTGACGCAGTTTTTTCATTTTCCCCATACATATGTAAATTTGACAAAAACGATGCAAAAAATTGATAAATGCATCTTTATTGCACATTGCCTGGAAAGTTTTGAAGAGATGTGTTGCTAAATATTAATTTTGGCACCACTTTGTATTTCTATGATTTAGTTGGAAAATGTAATATTTGCCTTCTAGTTACTCGTTGATATATTTTTCAATATTCTTTCTTGCTAATAATGATCTTAAATATGGAATTTAAGTGTTTCAATTATTCACTGAGATTATATATTTTATTGTTGAGAAGTTTAGTAAGATTGCCGGATTGTTTAGCATAAAACTAGGAAAAATCCTACTTTTTGGTCTGCCAATTTTTCAATCTGGCCAAACTCCTGAAAATCATGCCTTTTCCAAATGTGTTTATTATGTGCTATTACTGTTTTTTTTTTTTTTAAAAAAAACCCTAAAATCAGTTGGAGTGCATGCAACCAATCTTTCTGTTCCCCTTCCCCCAAGAAATGTATAGGATTACCTGATATAATTATTTTATTGCCCAATGAAAACGCACCAAAATTGGTCAAACGTCACTGTGAAGTACTGTGAACTGGGGCCCAGTTTATAAGTCTCATGCCTTGAATGCGAATGGTCTCAGGTTCAGTCCCAGACATTGCCAAAATAATTGATGACTTATAAAGGGTCTGTGTAGCCAAAAAGTCTGAAAAATACACTGTGTACAGATAGCCAATTAAATATCGTCTAAAGTTCAGACGATGTTTGAATACTGAGAGTCTTTAATATTAATATGTGGTGAAAATTTGCAAGTTACAAAAATGTTAATTGAATATAAGTAAGGCAACGTAATGAACCTCTTATTGTTTATCAATAGCAAGTCAGTAATAATGAATGCTTAAAAAGTATTGCTATTATAGAGTCATTGAAAATTTGTATTACTACAGTATCAAGTCTACCTGAAACAAATTAAATCCCTAAAATTGTAATTGTTATAATTTGAAGCATTCAATTTTCTCTGATGATTGTAAATCCCTGCAAGAACAGATACTTAGGCATTGAAGCTAATCACTTATTCATCAAACATAAGTTATGCTTGTTTATTTTTTAAATAAATGTTTTAAACAAACTGTTCTGTATTATTTGTATTTCTTTATAGATCTATGTGTTTTTTCCAGGCTAAACCAAGTAAAATACCAGATGGAGAGAAAACATCCTCTTCCAGATGGTGAAAATTTTATCGTACTTTTAGAAATAAATATTTCATTATTATCATCTCATTATTTAACAAAGTTTCTTCTAATGCTATTTGTATGTTTATTTAGGTTAGCATCTTTTACTATTTTTCAGGTAAACTTGAAGCAAGTAGGAATAAAAATAGATGTGACGGTCAGAAAAGGTGCACAAACAAAATTAACTTAAGTTTTCAATCTGCAACAGAAGATTTCCCGTTACTAAATGAATCAGTATCAAATAAATCTAAAACTCTTGGTAAATTGAGCCAAGTAACCTTTTCATATTCAGACAAATTAAAAGCTGCACCACAGGTTCCTTCATCTAAAATATGTAGGTTTTTTGGGACTTCTGATTGTCCCCGTAAGTCAGAAACGGATCTTAATAGAATGCAGAGCTTACATTTAACAAATGATATGCCAAAAGTCCCAGAGCAGGGAAGCAATGATTTATTAACTAATTCGATTACTAATAAAGAGAAAAGTGTTAAGAAATCACTTAAATCCTTTCATTCTATGCCTAACCAACAATTTTTGACAAGAAAAAGAGATCCGCCGGAAAAAAATACTGGGTTAGAAAATGATAATAAACCCTCTTTTGCAACTGGACAAAGTATATCTTCAGATGACGTTTCAGAAAAACAGAATGCAGATGATGTTTCAGAAAAACTTGAAACAAATTTAAATAATACTGATAAATTAGATGATGAGGGTTGGACAGTATATCAAAAGCATTCGTTGTTGAGAAAAAATCAATTGCAAAATAAAAGTATAGAAGCAAATAACTTCAAAAAAGGTTTTAGAGAGAAAACTAGAAATTATGGAAACACATCAGAAACAGGAAACATATATGATAAAAATCTTAATTCCTACATAAAAAATAACCCAACTTCCAAAAGGTATTGTGAAAAGGCAGGATATAAGAAAGGTAATCTTGAAGCAAAAGTTTCGAAAGAATCTACCTTAGTTCATTCTAATGAAAGGTATGAAATAAAAGCTCAATCAGAAGTGTCTTCTACCAGAAGTGGTAACTTTAAAACCAAAGCAAATCCAAATATTTCATCGACATCTATCTATTCATCCAAGCCTGTTCGTCAAGATGAATCTTTAATGAATAATAAATTTGGAATAAAAACCAACTCTAAAAACAGTCCAAGAAACGAGACAAGCCAAAACCAAATGATGCAAGCAAAAGGCATGTGTGGTGCGAATCAAAATTCTGAGGCTAAGTCAGATGGTACAATGCCAGTTAAAAGCAAAAAGAAAAGAAAAAGCAAGGTTAAAAGACTAGCCGCTCGACAATCTAACAAACTGCTTATTATCACACCCGAAACCCATACCAGAATCCTCACCCATTCTACTAACCCGAATGTTAAATCACAAAGTAGTATTTTTACTAATTTTACTGATAGCGAAGAGTATCCAGAATTAGGAATAGGAGTGGCTCTTAAAAATAATAAGAAAACCTTGAACAAGGCCTCTGATCTTGATACTAAAGTTGAGTCTCAAGTATGCTCTGTAAAGCATGAACCAAGTTTAGAAAATGTAAGTTTGTATTATCTAGTTTGGAATTTCACAAGAGTGTCATTACTGCTTTTTAAATATTTTTAAATACATTTAATGGTAATAATATTTGAAAAATTTGTTTCAGATTGATGTGAAAACTAGCCAAACCTCTTGCCTAAAGGTTGAGACAAAAGGTATTGCAATGAGAATTAATCGTTTTATTGTGGCTTTTGCAATTGCAAATTAATTGTTTTAACTAGCGGAAAATCTTTTAACAGCTTATTATTTTGAATCTGTACGCATAGAGATTTGAAGGTACACCTAAAAAAAATGTTAGGTGTTTTTAGTATCAAGGAGCAAGTTATCGGGAGTTTAGAAGCAAGTTATTTTTTAGAACGTGTAAACTTTTTTTCACTGCTTAGGATTTGAATTAAATTTTTTAGTCATAATTAAAAGAAGTTATATTTTTTTTAGTAAATGGTTTAATTAAAAAATTCTTAATAATCTTTAAACACTCTAAAATTTAAAAAGAGATTAATAAAAAAATATATATTTATGAAGTTTTAAAAATTCTGTGCATTGCTGGAAAATTGGTCTTTGTCTGGAAAATTACATTTAAGTTTTGTTACACTTAATTATGTAAATGTATTACATAAACTAAATTATGTAAACCTATTATTTTAGAGTCTGAAGCTAAAATTACTGATTTAGTCAGTAATAGTGGACAAATGACACAGGATGCAAAGTTGCCTGTTCATTCAAATCATCCGATAAAAATATCCCTTTTTGACATGCTCTGGACTGGAAAGGTATGTACTAGCATAAACCTTTTTTAGCTAAAAAGTTGCATTGTTCAACAATAGTTTTTGTTTATATATCTAATAAATCATGTCCCTGTTAAAGCTTCAAATGTTAGTTTGTGTTTAAAGCTTTGCATATCTTAAACAAAAACTGAAACCCCTTTAACGAAAATAAAAATATTTTGAGAAAATCTAATTATATCTTTTTTTTTTTTAAATTTAGTCAGCTTAATTATTTAATTGGAAAAACGGGTCTTGTAAAATTAATTATAAGTTACATATTTCAGGTTATTCTCAGACAAATTAAAGTTTTTAAAAATATTCATTAACAAATATTATTCTATTTAATTATATTTGTTATACCTGTATCTGTTATATCTGTATCTATAATCCGTTTACAAAAATTTTAGGCTGTCCTTGGTTTTAAAAAACTATTTTAATTTTGCTTAATCGTTTGTAAACAACTAAACATTTTCGCACTATGATCACTGAAAACGCTTAATTAATATTTTGCATTTATTTAGTAGCTTCATTTTATTAATGTATCTTGTTCAATTTATATCTTAGAGCAAGAAGAAAGATGCTGAGGTAAAAATTGAGGAAGATTCAATGCCTGAAAATTCGCCTGTAAAACTAAAAAAGCAAAAAGTATGGAAATTTTCTTTACTTTTGAACCTTTTTATTGTTAAAGAAATATTCCTACTGTAAAGTTGTTTTTTTTATCTGGGAATTTTGCAATCATTAAAAAATTGGTATTATCATACATTACAGCACAAAGTTCATCTATACGTGTTTTGTGTATAGATGGACTTTTTACTATTCATACTTAAATAAAATTACGCAACCAGGCCATATGCCTGTAACCAATTAACAAGCGTTCATTGCCATAATCATTCTGGTAGCCATTGTTGCCTTCCTACAAATTTTAAACCACATCTTTTATGCTTTGAAATGTGAAACTGTATCTCCTCCTCTAGTAAAAAACACAACCACAATTTTTTGTACTAAAAGCTATTCAGCACTTTGCCATAGAACAATAGAGAATATTTCATGACAATGTGGCAAATTACTTCTGAAGTTTTTCATTCCTACTAGTTACATTATGGCGGTCAAAACACTTTCAACAGTGATACCAGATGACTTAAAGTTAAGCATTCTGGTTGAGTATTGGTACTATCTATTAGGACTTTAGAGTACATGTTACCAGTGTTGAATTGCAATTTACCATTTTTATAAGGATTTACTGAGATTAAAGTAAATTCATTTAATTTTACAATTGTAACTGCCTGAATTTAATATTTATATATGTATTTCTGTCAAATAAGGACTCACAGTAAATGCAATTACATTAGGTGTTGGCTTTTTATTTACTTAGTTACTGATATGTTAACTAAATCTTATTTTTCTTATTTTATATTTAAGGTTATTGTACAATCTGTCAATCCTCTATCATCTTCCAACCCAGTGGAAAAGCGGGGCAAAGAACGAGAGAAACCCAAAGTGAAAAAGCCAAGTAAAATGCGAAAAGTATAGTATTAATAGTTTTATATACTCTTAAGTTTGTGTTTTATTCCTCATATTACCTACTAATTTATTTTTCAAGAAATTTAAATTATTTTTAACAAAAATAAATTATCAAACTCATTTGCACAATTTTTTAAAACTTTTTTTTTTAATGCTCAATAGTTACATATTTCAAAATTACTTTTAGCTTATCTCCATGTCTATTTTAATTTTATAATTATATTCAATTTAAATTATTTATCATTATTTAAAAAGCTTTTCAGTTTACATTTATATTGTATGAATTGCCTGTGCTTGTTACTCTTTTAAAAGTTCACACCTAAACTAATTACATTTACTTGAAAATGTGTTAAACTTAATTTTAGTAGCTTTATACACATTTTAGGGATGATACTTGTAAAAAATATTAATTTAATTTTTTTTCCCATTTCAGCTGATATTATTAGGAAGGCAAATGAAAAGGGAAAGTTTGGCTGCTAAGGATTCAAACATAGGAAGTGGTATACAAACTGATAATGATAATGGTGGAAAAAGTGAACTTGATAATGGTAAGCAAACATAATTTGAGAGTTAAAACATTGATATAACATCTTGTTAGTCATATTAATCAGTCAAAAGTCCACATTGAAATGTATTTAAATAAGTTAAATTTTAAATTATAGAAATTCACTTGTTCCAGTAACCAGGGCCTGATCTTTCATTAACCCTGGCCTAGTGCCCTCAAATTTTAGCGATTTTCATGCTAAATTGTGTTGCCCCCTGAGTAAATTGTGTCATTTTGTTACTCTACATTATTTTCAAAGCATTGGAATAGACAAGTTCAACAAAATGATTTAAAATAATAATAATTTTTAAACTTTTTTTAAAGCTCTAGCTTTTGAATTAGATCCAAACATTTACCCTTATTTGAGTAATCATACACAAAAGTTTCCTTAAGGGCCCCAAATTAATTAATCAACGTGTAAAAACATAATTAATCCTTTCTAATAAATTTATAATGTATATTTCAGTTGTACATTCTTTTAAATTTTAAAATTTTTAGATGGTGACAATCTGTCGTCAAACGTATCATCTGAGTATCAGGGTGCCATTGACAGAAATTCACTTGACATATACTCCAATAGTAATTTAAATGTGATAAATAGTACATTAGAAGAATTAGGTTTATCTCTATTAGTAAGTAGCTGTGAAAAAGAGATTTTCTCAGATGAAGAACTTCAAGAATATAAACTTTTACTGGAAACTTTGAGCTTGTCTTCACAATCTGTTACAACGAAATTGAATGATGATTATTCTGAAGAAACAGAAAACTCAACAAATTCAAACTCAATACTTCTTTCTAATAGCCATGATTCTTGCTGTGAAAATGATAACAAAACAGTTAATGAAAGTGTAGAGATTGTAGATACTGAAGTTCCTGAAGACTCTAAAAAAAATTTAAGTTGTAAAATTCAGAATATACAAACTGAGAATATTTTTAACGAAAGTAGTTTATTAGAAGATCAACTGAACTGTCAGTTGGTTGAAGGTCAAGTTTCAGCATTAGATTCCTACTTTAATACTTTGGTTCAAACTATTGTTAAAGATTGTATGTCTGAAATAAATTTGGTGTTTGCTAAAAATGCATCTAAGCAAAGGCATGAAAATCCTGTTACAAAATCAGTGGATTTTTCCAACTCTACCGAAACAGCAAGTTTGACATTCGATCAAAATACTGGAAATTTAAAGAACAATGTAACTGAATGCGGGGAACATTCAAATTTATATGATGAAATAACTCAAAATAAACTCCATACAATTGTTGATTATGGAACATCTGATTTAGATGGTTTTTCTGATATAAAATCTTCTGATGGGGGAGATAATTCCCCTTTAGTTTGTGCTGATAAACGTACATCTGCATATGACAAAGTACTGACTGATAACTCATCTGTAAAAGACCATTCAAAGAAATTTGGATTATTTTCGGGTAGTATAAATATAGAGGAATTTTCTAATAATTGCACTAGTGATGATAATTTTATTCCATCCATGGTAAGTGACTGCAAACAGGAAATCGTAAAAGAGGAACTTGTCGGAACAGATATTGGAATAAAGAGTTCTGAATTTATTCAACCTGAACATCCAAAAGTTGAAGTCTCTGTAAAGGAAAAGACTGAAGCAGCCAAGATTTTGCTCCATTCTCGCAAATTTAGAGAGTAAGTTAATATTTTAAAATTAAAATCAATGTTTTTAATGTGCATTATTTGTAAGTTTTAAATTTTAAATTATAGTTTCACATTGTATTCTATTAGTAAATAAAGTCACTATTAAAATTTACAGAAAAAGTGAAATTTTGCAATGGGATATCAAAGAATGTATAGTAATCAGTTGCACTTTAAAGTAGAAAAAAGGAAACAAAATGGAAAAAATTACTTACATTTATTAATAAATCTATAGAATATTTTGGTAATTAGAATCTTTTTTTAGTATTATAGAAAACTAATGCTACTGCTTAATTTATGTAAACTTTATTATTGGGTTCTACGCTAAAACTAAACAAGTTTTCTCTAGTTGCATTGGACGTTGTATAATCATATATAAAAAAAACTGGTTACTAAGTAAGAAATTCAAATATGTTAGTAAACAGAAAATAAGTAGGATATTTAAAATTTTCAAACCATTATAATTGTGCAAATTGATAAAGAAAATGTCTGTTAAAAGTATTAAACTGCAATAACCTTACTGCAGTAACTATGATCAAATTAGTAATATTTTATAGAATTTGCATTTCTAGTACACTGTACAGTAGTCACCCCCTGAACCAAACTCTGTTTAATCGGATCTCCATTTTAACCAGACGAATTCTTTTTTTATTCTTAAACTGTAAAAATAGCTAACAACAGTTTTTTTTTTCGTTTTCTATTACCATGTGATGCTGAAAAAAAAATGTGGCAATTTGCTTCAAGTAATAAACCTTCTAGGCTTCAATAAAAAAATTTCTTAAATGTAACTATACTTCTTTAAAACAACGAATAAAAGTTCATCTAATATCGTCTCAAATTTCTCATGCCTCCTACTAAAATGTCATAGAATCATTTCCAAGAAGAATTCATGCAGTGTTAAGGGCAAAAGATGGTCAAATGTTATATTGAAGGGTGGGTATAATATTTTGTCCAGTCAGGCTTAATATGCAATCCAAACCTTAATTTATTTCATTTATCTATTCTCTCATTCTTTCTAGTTTAACCAAATTTTCTATTAACCCAGTTAACCCTTTGGTTCCATTTAAGCTGGTTAAGAGAGTGCACTACTGTACGGGCATTGGTATTTAATCAAAAAACAAAATTTAATATTTAATGTGTTTTTTTTTTGGAAAAATCTAACCTACTGTATACTAATCTATTTAGTTATTGCACACATTTTGTCACGAAAGAACTTGATGAGACTGTCTTCAATCTAATTGATGATCTTGCTCGCTTTCAAGACAGATTACACCAGAAAGATCCTGTTAAAGTAATTATTTTGCTCAATAATTAGAATGCAAATCCCATAACCTTACATAAAATATTTTTGTTAGATATACATTGTTATCCTTAGTATATACACCTGCGATAGACAAACGTTTTTATATTTTGGACTGGCATCATAAATTTAATTTATAATCTTGAAACAAGAATCTATAATATATCTGTTTTAAGACAGTATAAATATTTGTTATGACTTTGTAAAAGTGGAATTATATTTTTGAAAATATACATAATAGTGAAAATTAAGAAAAATCAGTTTTGTGATATTTATCATATTTGTGAAAATATTGTTATTGATTTTTTTTATTGTTATCTATTGACTTAAAGTGTATTAAATAAGAAATTATGTTTAGGCTCGTATGAAACGACGTCTGATGTATGGTATCAAAGAAATAAAAAAGCACATGAAGTTAAAGAAATTGAAAGGCATTATAATAGCCACTGATATTGAAGACAACAAAACAGAAGGTGAGTATTATTGTCCAAAACAAATATTTATATATTTTGTAAAGTGCTTTTATTTAAAAAATAGATTAACTTTAATAACATAAAAAAATATATTGCATGCATCAAAAGTAGTTTTTAAAAGTTACATTTTTTAATATAATAAAAAGCAGAGTAAAAATTTTTTCCTTTCATAACACTTGAGTCTAATATTACACTACATTTTTGCTGACCGAGCTTGCTTGATACTTCACTTTGGTGCTAACTGTTTGAGCAAAGTCTAGGTATCAAATATGGCTCATTTGGCTTTATAAGTTTAAAAAGGCAAGACAATACAGCTTTTTAATGAATAAAACCTACAAAAATCATATTTGAATTTTGATTTCTTTTTATACTTAAAAACTTGATCACACTGTTATTTTATCATGTTGTAACAAAATTTTCTTGCAGACCAAACCTAAAACCAATGCTATAAAGGTTGTTTAATTATTGGCAATTTTTAATTTATAGGAGGTTTAAATGACCTTGTGAACGAAATGTTGACCTTGGCTGAAGCATACCACATCCCATACGTGTTTTCCCATAAGAGGTTTAACTTAGGAAAAGTCTGTAGGAAGCCTGCCCCAGTCAGTTGTGTTGGCATTATTAATTATGAAGGATCAGAGGTAAATATTAAATTATACAGTTCAAATAGCATTGTCATTTTTTAAATATGATACTGTAAAGTATTTATTCAATGAGTATTACTAAATCATATATTGTATATGTTTCGATTTTACATTTTCTTTATGCTATGTATGTGCATGTATACTTTTTTTCATCTTGAATACAATTTTTTTTCAAATCTCTTTTTACAGTTTGCCTGATTTTCTTATGTTTTGCATTTTTTTATTTGGTTCCTGGAAATGTAAAAATGTAGTTGAATTAAAAAAAGTATTTATTTTTAAGTATATTGGTATATGAGCTATTTTTTAACACTTTACCTACGGGCGTCGACTGACCCGTAGACTAAAAATCTTCTAGACCAGCAACTTAATCCAATGCCTAGCTCTTCTAACGTGTCGAAAGTAACTAAAACACTATTAAAGGTTGATTTGTTGATTGGCATAATTGTACTTTCAATTGTAAGGCTACTGTTTCTTCGTAATGTTCTCTGTTAAAAAAAAGTTACCCACTAGTGATGATATCAACCGTTAGTCATCCTTTTACATCGGACCTTTTTGACTATGTGAACAAATAACATTTTGAGTTAATTGCATGACACAAAATTTGCATAAGGGTCCGTCTTAATATTAAAAATGTTACGAACTTTAAAATTTTCAATAGCAACACCCAATTTTAATTACTTAGAAATGTGAAAAACCCTCGAAAACACCTAATTCTAAGTTTTTGTTACATTTGGATGAATATTTGACGAGTTATTCAATCGAATCACTTGTGGATCTTTGGGGGACCATGTCTAAAATAACAAGCGTAGTCAGTCTGTAGGTTTATTAATGGAGAAAAAGAAGCACAAGGTCAAATATCTTGAGGATGGGCCTACGAGGGATATAAAAGTCAATGAGTAGCTGTATATATTAAAAAATAAAGTCGAAAATAAGTTGTAGTAAAAAATATATCCCTATCGTCACTTGATAAGGGTTCCAAATTACGAGATGCCATTGGCTCTGTTAAATCTCCTAAAGGTGACTGCAAATAGGCAGTCAGAAACCATTACATTAGTTCCCTTAGACACAAAGGGGGCGCGCTAGTTTCTATGTCAATTTCAATGTAGAAATTCTCCAATGAGAGTTTGAAACTTAGAGTGTTCTTAGTCTATGGGTCAGTCGACGCCCGTAGGTAAAGTGTTAATAAAACTTTTCATTTTAGAAAAATTTTAAGAAAATGCTGGAGTTACAAGACGAGTGCAAATGTGATTATAATACACTGACGAAGAAAATAGTTGAAGAGCTTACAGACCATCAAATTGAAAGGTTATTTGACACAGTACAAAAATCCATACCTCCTTTTGAAGTAAATAAAGTAATATTAAAAGAACTATTTGGTACAACTCCACCTGAAATAGAAGAGAAAATAAAATCCATCTCACTTCCAAGTAAAGAACCATCAGAATTAAACATTGATGCTAAATGCTTTGTGTCAGACACAAACAGTAAATCATTTAAAGAAGTTTTGAAAATTTATGGATCAGAGGATACTGTTACTAGTTGCTTTATCAATTCAGAAAAATTGGACGTCAAAGGGCGTACTTCAGACAAGTCAGAAAGCATTACTGCTATTTTGACAAAGTACAATGTTATTAAACCTTGATTATAAAAAATATTTTGTTAAAAATAAAATTGTTTCTTTATAGTCTTGGATTAATTATTGAAACTAGATTAACTAAGCCCCTTGAAATTCTTCGGCTGCCTCTATCTGCAGTATACCACATAATGTTTAAAAAGGTGCAAAATCTTTGAAGGCCATGACCCAACAAGCTAATTCATTAAAGACAGTTGGTAAGAAAATTTGCCATGCGAAAATATGCTTTCTGTTAATATTGTTTATTTCACTTCTGTTTCTATTTGATACCTACAAACTGTTGGGGCTGGGGAGTCCAGTCGGTTAGGCACTCGCCTAGCATGCGAAAGGTCCCAGGTTCGGGTCCGGGCATCGCCAAAACTACTGTCGACCTATAAACGGCCTGTGCATACAAAAATGTCCTACGAATAATACTCTGTGTAAGAGAGTGCATGTTAAATATCCTTCAAAGTCCGATCGCCCTTAACGGTTGCGTTGGGTGCCTATTATGGTGTCGGCTGGTCAATTAACTGTGGTTCGAAAATACGACATCCATCACCAACAGCCCTCGTGTAGCTTTAGTGCGACGATAGTTCAAACCCTACAAACTGTTTCTGTAGAATTGATGCCTTGCTATTTTTCTATTAACAATTAAATTCTATTGTAGAAAAATCCTTAAAACAAATTGTGTTTGTATTTTTAAAAAAATGATATTACATTTATAAAGATATACTTTATTTGTTAAAATAAATACATTTTTTTAAAAAATACTAATTTAACCATTTTTTTAAATATTTAATTCAAGCTTATTTGCTAAAACATTACCTTTAATATTAAAAAGTAGTGTACAATAAAACTTAAAGCCATTTGCTTTCTAAGTGTAACATTTCATTTGTTAAAAAAAGTAGGTAACAATCCTCTAAAAGTATTAGTTTTAAAAGTGATATTACAAAAAGTAAGAGCTGCAAAATATAATAGACATACTACATACATTTTAAAAAGTAATTTTTAATTTAGTTATCTTTAAAAAAATATTGATAGGCAAATACTTATAAAATTTAACTTTTTAGTGGTAAAATAGTCATTTTATCCTTTACAAAAAAAGTATTCTTTCAATTGAGGTAATGTATTTGGATAATTTTGTAATTTAATAGTATCTTTCTTATTCAAATTTAAAATAAATGATGATACAAATATAAAGCAATTTTGTTTTGTGGCAATTGAATTGGATGCTTAATCAAATAAAGAAAACTGTAAGTATTTATGCTAGTACTGTTAGAGACAAGTTTTACCAGTACTTTTTCAGTAACAATCAAACCACCTGATAATCATAGTTGCCTCTGAAGAAAAGTGAGTGTAAAATACTTAAACTATAATCTCAAAAAATGAATGTAATTTTAAAGTTGGTTGTGTGATTGCAAAATTGTAATTAAATTTTGTGAAAAGTATGATTATTATAAATAAAAAAAATTACTAGACGGAACTTTAAATTACACTTTGATACGCTAGTTGCACAGAACAATATTTTAAGGTAAAACATTGAAGAATGATCAAAACCTTAGATTAGAATCAAAAGAAGTGTATAAATATTACTTATTAGGTCATAATAAGTGAACATATTAATCCAGAGTTAAAATAAACAAATGCTTTGGTAATATAGTTTTCAATATTAGTATCTACTCATTCTATACTGATTAAAATAAAAGCATATAAGAAAACAATATAAATAATACTGTTAGCACCAGATACCCATTTAAAGCCATTCGATTGATATACTCCATAAATAGCCATTAAGAAATAATTTTAGATACTTTTGAATTTCAAGTAACGGGTGATAAGTTCTTTGATAATTGTTTCTTCAATTTCTTTTCCTTGTTTTAAATCTTCCTCACTTAGCAAAATTAACTGTTCATCTTCTTTGGTAACAAACACTACTTTCTGTTTTCTATTATGAAGCTCATTAGCTATAACAAGCTGCAAGTGAAATTTTATTAAAAGTATTGCATTTAATCAAGGCGAGTGAAAAGCATTGCATTAAGATAATTTGTAAATGTTCTATTGCATTAAAAAAATTAAATCTTTACAATTTTAGCATACTGACATTTACTTTCAAAGTTTTTTTTTAACATCATTGCATTTTCAAAAGAGATAAAGGGCTAAATGCGTGCGAAGCTAAAGGTAAAGTTATTTAAAGTTTTCAGGGTATAGCTGTTTTCAAATATTTGTTTTTTAAAAAAAGTAATCCTAAAAGAATTGTAAAGAAATATACATATTACACATGTTTTCAATCATTTAGATAAGATATCTAAATTTATTTGTTAATATTTTAATAATTTAAAATTACACTTATTTTAAAACTTTTATAGAATATATTATTTAGATTTTGAGAATGAAAAAAAAAGCAAAATTACTTACTTTGTGTCCATACTTTTCTAATGCACCTCTAGCCTTTGATAAAAGAATATCTGGATTTGTTTCCAGCTATATGCAAGCAAAAAAAATAGAAATTATACATTAAATAAATTTTTATTCATTGTTTTGTGAAATAATACTAATATTGCATGAAATAATAGTGATATTTATTTTCTACAAGTAAAAGCAATGTAATGATATTTTTCATTATGACATTTTTTATATCGTAATTTGAAAAAATCAACAAATTTATTTTTTAAAGAATATATCAAAAAACTAAACGAGAAAAATTATAACATATCACAAATAAAAGGGAGAAATATGTGTACCTTAAATGAAACTATATAAGCATCAGGTATCCAATGGCGAACTAGTGGCTGCAACATCTTTGGTACAACATTTAAAGTTAAATTAAGAGCCTCATCAGATGAAATTTTGTGAACTGCCTAGAAAAATAAATTATCGATAAAAAGCACCCGAATCTTTATTTGAAAAAATTAATTAAAGTCTAAAATATACAAACATTTCACACATTTTCCTAAGTTACTAACTTTATGTGGGGTGATAAGATATTTTCAACATCAATTCAGTACAATTTTAAAGAAGCAAAAAATTACTTCTATTTTCATTTTATAGTATTATTGCAGTTTCAGTCTAGTACTCAAGTCTTGTAATATGGCACAAACCACTTTTTGTGGAAGTTAGAACAAAACAGTTTAGACTAAAAAAAAATTTTAACCAACTATTTATTAATGTTTAGCTTCCAATGTAATAAATATCTTGCCTGTCATTTGGGGGAGAGATTACTGAGTTATTAAAAATACATATCATAGTTCTCTCTCTTAATTCTGGTTGAAAGTTGTCAAGAAAGAAAATGTTTTGCTTATGGTTATGGTATATGGCTTGCTTGTTGAGAAAATTTTATCTTTTAAAATGCAGGACATTTTGCAGCACAAATTTAAGAAAAAAAATCAATTTAGGACTCCGAAGCAGGCAGGACAAAAGCCTACAAAGTAGCACTGTACTGCAAAATGTGGTACGTCTGGTTATTGCAAATATGATTGAATCAAATAGTACACATAAAAAAATGATACCCCTTAATGTTATGTAGTATTAAATTAAACAGGTATTATTTTTTGGATCACTGTCCAATATATTTTTTGCTGATTCAACTATATCTTACCATATCTTTCTGTGGTATATAAAAATCCGAGACAGCAGCAGCTAGATAAAGTATTGCATCCCTTCCCATGGATCGCAGTGCTTGTGATGCAATATATAACATATGCAAATATGTGGACAGAGTAGTGAATTCAATCTTGAGCATCATGTTATTTTCTTTTATCTTCTTGTATTCATCTATCAATGGAACTAGATGTTTGCAGATGTCACCCTCAACTAAAACAGAAAATAGATGGAGTGTTCATGTCGAATTTAAATATTGAACCCTAAATACGAACAAACAATAAATAGATAAACTAATTGCTTCAAACTTTAAAAAAAATTAATATAGTTTTAAATATGATTTAACTGCTGAAGAAAGCCTGATATCTGTCAAACCTAAAATCCACTAAATTCAGAAATCCACATAGTTATTGCGCTTTTAAAAATAGTGAAATTATAGTTATCTTAGTAAGCTCACTACACATTTAATTATTAAAAAATTAATTTAAATTAACTATTTTTTGTAAAGTATATAATACTATAAAAATATTTTGACTTCTAGTGACCGAAAATCTGCCAAATCTTGACCTCTACTCAAGGCCTTCTCCCTTGTTGTGCAGATTTTTGATCCTCCAATATAGTTATAATATTAATGTTACCGTTAAATATTTTAAAGTGAGATTAATAAAAAAAAAGAATATTAAATAAAATATTCTTTCTTGTTTATAAAAAATTAATTACCTTTAACATTCCAATTTCCCAATTCATCTTTGGTTGGAACACTGGACTCCAGCAGCTCTGCAGGGGAGACATGGCGAAGGAAAGGCTCTAAAGATTTTGTCCGATGCATGAATATCACAGCATAACCAGCTTTCAAAAAGTATCTAATAAAATTATCATTGAGGAACAAAAATTTTAAACAAAATTCCTTACATGTTAATGCAGAAGCAAATTTTTTGCAAAATATTGTCTTGTTTTGAGGTTGTTGAGACAAAACCAATGTCTGTAATAATTCCAAATTTAAAGCTCTTATGATAACCCATTCATGAATTTCTCGTCGTATCTTTTTTTTTTTAATAGACATTGATAAATCAAATTAATCTACAATTCACTAAAAAACACAATCCTATAAATTTTATTAGATTTGTGAAACAATTTATCAGTGTAAGTATTTGTTCCATTCTAAGTTAAAAATTTTATAAAAGACAAAGTTCACTAATTTAATTTAGAGCTGGTATAGACAGTGAAATAGAACAAACTATTTGCTTTAATTTAAAACATTATCCATATTATTAATAAATTTACTGTAAAATAAATTGATAAATGACATTAGAATGTATCCAAAAACTTATAGATACAGCAATGTGGCTTAACTTGTACTTCATCATAATGAAAATTTAGATTTAAGATTGTGAATATTGCATTACATGGTTGTTTTAATTTTATAACGAAGGAAAATTAATGCTATTTTTATAGTTTTAAGGTAGTATGTTTTTATTATTTAACTCGATCATTTACCAAAGTTAAATAAATCACAAGTTAAAATTTTTGAATTCAAAACTGATGGTAAATTATTTTCAATATAAAAAATTTTTACCAGTTAATTTCAATATAAAAGGATACTCAGCAGAAGCAGCTCCTCTATTTCCAGCACTGAAATTGTCTACAAATCTGACAGTACTATGCTCTAATGGTACGCTTGTTCCGCCCGACTAAAATATACATAAACAGATTGATTAATAAGACATACATATACATTCCATTTTATTTCCAACAATTTTATCACCTCTTCCTTCTTTATCTAAATATATTTTTCAAATAGTTATGCATTTAACAGTATGTTTTGGAAGACATTTTAAAAATATTTTTAAAATTTGCTGATGGTCACTTCAATTTTGAAGAATTCGAGGTAGGTTTTAAGCTTTAAAAATACCTATTTTTTATACTATGCATAAACAAACAAGGTCTATCAATTTTTTTGTGTTTAATAGTACCTTCTAACTTTTGTTTTAATCCAAAATGTCTTAGAAACTAATCAATGAAAAAACTTTTTGTAAAACCTCTTACATCTGTTTGGCCTTCTTTGCTAATGTCATTTAATATTGTTACTTTTGAGTAGCTTGAACATTCTAGTTGATGATAGAAAAGTTAGTATTAAAAGGTTAACTGAATTTGTGAAGGGAATTCTAGAAAGATCCATATATGTGTACCTCTAAAAAGAGGATAACTTTAACATATTCTCTCTCAGGTAAAATAAGCTAATAGCTTTTACAATGAAAACTTTTCTCAATCATGACATCTCTGTGGAATGACAATCCAGATTTTTTTTCAGAAGGCTTTAAGATTTTAAAATTTTGATTAAAATGTAGTTAAACCAATTAATTGAAAGAAAATTAATTATTTAATTACGCCATCCATATAATAAGTTGATATAAACTTGTATGTAATTATTTCTAATTATATATAGTTGTGTGTTTTTACAATATAAAACTACTGTAGTATCACTCCAAAGGAGTAAAAGAAATACAAAGAATTTTATCAAATAACCATAGAAGATACAGCACATGTAAATTACTTTAAATTACTCACAGTTATCAATACTACATTATTTTCCATGGAGATGTGATAGTTGCAGAAACGCACAATTTGTGCTTTAACTTCCAGAAGTCCGATGGGGGGAGGATTCTCATCGTAAAATCTTTTCCACTCTTCATCACTCATTTTAATTCAAGATCAAACTACATTTATTAAAAAAAAGGAAATTTGATTATTGTAACTAAAATGACAATCACATATAAAATAAAAAGACAATTTTACGTATAAAATGATAATCAAATATAAAATGAAATTACAATCAAATATCATGTAAAATGACAATCAAATATCATATAAAATGAAATCAAATATCATATAAAATGACAATCAAATATCATTTAAAATTTCAATCAAATATCATATAAAATGACAATCAAATATAAAATAGTAAAATTAAAGTACAGTAAAACTTTTCAGTAACCAAAACAACCAGATCAGCAAAAAGAAAAAAGTTCAAGATAGAGTTTGAAATTACACCCTCGTTGTCCATTAATGGTAGAAAATTGGTACTCTAATTTCACCTTCGGTCTGCAATCAACGATGTAGCCAATAACATCATTTTTTAGCAAACAGTACAGTGCATTAATTTCAAGTCTATAAAATAGTTAGGGAACAGCTATGATATAATATGGCTGGTTTTGATTTAGCAATTTGTGTCATGATGCCACACAACGAAAGTGTCCAAAGGTAGTGCAAACATTTCACTTCATATTTCACAAAATATGTGATTTAGTAACATGAACAAACTGGCTATTGTACCATAGCTGTACCAAAATTAGGGTTATTTGTATTATCGTTGGTATTGCTAACAATCTTTCTACCAATTATAAATAATAAAAAAGAGAAAATAAGCATTTTATTAGCAGTAACAATGACAGAAGGTTCTATAAATAAAACATGTAGAGTGAAACAGGATGTGTAAAAACTGAATTATGTTGCCCTGTTGAATTAGTTTGTCACTGAATATGTCTACTTGTAGTATGGCTTTGATCTTAAAGAGAAAATCAACAACATCAAATAGAAAAATAAAGGTTTTTTTTTGCTATAAGGTTATTTAAGCTTTCAAATAAAAATTAGGAGAATATAAACGCAAAGTAATTTCGGTTATCATATGTTTTACAAATAATAATAATTACAATACGATCATGTACTTATTTTAACCAACAGTTTATAGTAAATTATCTATGGTAAATACAAAGCTTATCCTATATTCAGAAGCCGAAGCTAGTGTTTACGTAATTAACGTTAAAAAAAAATAATGATAATAATGGATTACAAAATGTTTAACTTTTATAATACAAGTGAAAGTTTACCAAAATATGTGTCGATAACTTTGCGATGAGATTTCGAAGGAAATTAATGTTGTTTTGCTATTAAAAACTTGGATTTCTCAGTCAGGCACAGAAAATACCAGCTAAGTTCAATGCAATAACTGTTCAAGTGCAGGAAAAAGATTTTAGGTCATTATTTTTACATACACAAAGCCAAGCCGCTTCTATTCGAAGGTCATATTTAATTTCAAATAAAAATATTTTCCTGATAACGAAACTACTTTTCACAGCAGGCGGAAATTTTTTTAAACAGTTGTAGTTACAGTGAAAACCTAATTAAAAATTGTAAATAATAAATTTCAATAAAATTTTTAAGAATGGACAATCTATATTTTACTTAGTGAAAAAAATTTCATTTAAAATATTAAAGAAAAACCTAAACGAATAAGTATTTTTTGTTTACTTTTATAATGCTTTTATGAGTTTCCAGTGGTTTTCAGTTTAATATAAAGTTAAGACCTTTTAAAACCGTAAGTTTTGTTTACTTCTTGTATTCCAGGTTTTCGGTCTGTCGTGCTTGCTGTTACTTTCAGTCGACCCCTAATTAAATTCATTATTTTATTATATGTTAGGTAATCAAATGGAAACCTAATAATTATTCAAACATGCCTTGAATCTCGCACTTATCAATGTGTCCATAACAATGACATTTATTCTTTTTTATTGCCATTAATTTCTTTTTATATTTATGGTATGTCCATAGAATTTTATTAAACACCTTTCATTACATTTTGATTGTACCTTCTATTTTTACAATGCATTCGTACTATATTTATCTTTTTCTCTGAATCCAATTGGTTATGCTTTTTTTTAATCTTAAATTTAGTTTTTATCCAAAGTTACCTAAACCAACTGTAGGTAATTCATAACTTCTCTGTAGAACGGTATTCAAATAGTTGTCAATGCTGATAGACAAGCAATGAAACATAATTTAACATCCTAGCGAACTCGGTATTTCAATATAAAATTCTGTATTTTAATTCAATTATAACTCTCAAAATTAAACTCAAAGTTTGGGAGAAGAAATGCTACTAATCAGTATACCTTCACACAATTAAGGTATATATGCTTGTCAAATAAGAGTGTCTAAATTTTGTAGCTACTAGACTTGAATTCTTTTCTTTTATGAAATTATAACCATAATGAGAGAGCAGTTACTTTTCAGTTTGATGAAGTTAATACTCGGTTATTAATTAGGAAATCTCAATATGTATTCTATATTACTAAAATTACCTTATATCTATGATTTTATTTTAGCCACCAGCAATGATGCAATTTCTGCCATGAGGTACTGGGCTTTCATTTCCTGTGCCCTGAGGCAGGCTTCATTTGTGCAACCCAACTGTACCATCTCCAGATGGAAGACACTTTTTATGCTAAATAATGTAATGAAGCTCTGCTATCCTGTCGTCTGTTTACAGGACATGACACACTTTCATACATCAGTAATTTTCAAGAAAGCAAAAACAAGGGAAGAAAAGGTAAAACAATCGAGAATCTTTTGCAATAGAATGAATTATAGTTATTCACTCATCTTATTCAGAGTATCCTACACACTTTTACTATTAATTTTGTTTAATAATATGAATTATCTTGCTGTAAATGTTGCATTTTTAAGAGTTTCCACATTGCCTTGTTTGAGTGTATCTTTATACTCTATACTATATAAGAAAAGGTAAAACAATCGTTGTTCATAAGCAATAGAAAGAATTATAGTTCTTCACTCATCTACACACACATTCAAGTATCATACACACTTTTATTATTAATTTTGTTTAATAGTAATATGAATTACATTGCTGTAAATGTTCCATTTTGAAGAGTTTCCACATTTCCTTGTTTGATTGTTTCCTTATACTCTATCGAGGTATTTAAACTTTTTATGAATGTCTGATTTTATTTTTTTTTCATAATTTCAGAAATTCAAAAATATTATTTATGTGAAGCAAAAATCAAAACTTCCTATGATAAATCTTTGGACCGGAGCTTCTGCTCTGGAAATCGCTGATGTTACTAAAAGAGATTTAAGTAACAATTTACTTTGTATACTTATGTTAATTTATGCATTATTTTAATCTTCTTTATATAAAATAAATAGTATGGACCCAATATTTCCTAACTTTATGCAAATTTCCCACTTTTAATAATGTATACTGATGCAACCTACTACACATTTTATTGATATATAATATTATTGGCATTTTGATTTATTTTTATTTTGATTATCATTTAAAGCATTAGTAAAAAATATAATTTTAGTTTGTATAGTTTTTCTGTAACAATAGTTTTTCCAATATAATGATTTAATACTGATTTATAGTTCGGCTTTAATTTTTTGATGTTATTATTTGTTTTTATAGATGATGTGTTTGAAGCTATTTCTTACCTAGAAAATAGTGCACATTATGACAACCCATCAGATGGTTAGTATGCTTTTGTAAAAAGTTCTTTGTAGTTTTATTTCTGAATTTCCTTCATAAAAAACATCTTTAAAATTTCAGAATCCTGTCAATAAGTATTTGTGTAAGATTCTTTCAAGCACATATGTATAATTAAAATAGGTGTATTAATATCATTTGTATATTTTTATTTTAGCAATTAATGACAAAGGAGCTGTAGCTGCAATTGTAAAACGCTTGGGATATAGAGTCGAATTCATCAAAAATCCTAATCTAGAAGTAAAGCCCAAGTTAGATCCGAATAAAGATATTGTAAAAAAGTTTGTATAGTTTTATATACCACTCTATTTTCATTTGCGATTAAAACAGGACAAATCGTAAATGAATAAGTATTTATATCTCCAGACAAAAATGTACTAACTACCATTTAACTAACTTTATTACTTGAATTGCTATCAATATATTTTGCCATATTATAAAGGGGAAAATAGTACATAGCTCTAATAATCCAAACAAAAAATGCATGTGTGTTACCTAAGAAAATTAATATTTTTGGATTATTTCCTATAAATCTTTCAAAGCTTGCTTTCAAAAATAAACATATGCACATAATTGTATACAATCATAATACTTACAGAATAATAATAATAGGTATTCAATGTGAAATAGTCGATGGAATAATCCTAAAGTATCCAATTTATTAAGAAACCAGTGCATCTTAGGCCTATTTGAGTGTATCCAGTTAAACCATACCAAATTTCACATTAGTCGCAAGACATAATATAAATTACAATTAATAAATGTATTAAATTAATCAAAAAACCTTTTTATACTAAACATTATATTTGAGTGTAAATATGTTAATGATTGTACATTAACTTTATAGTCTAGTGATAATTTTATCTGCATAATTTGCGTAATTTCTGCATCTTTTTTATGCAATGGCAGACCTCCCCCCGAAGCTAAAGATCTAGTGAAAAGGCCTCCAGTTGTGGCAATCATGGGCCATGTTGACCATGGAAAAACAACGTTGCTAGACAGTTTACGACACTCTTCTATAGTTTTACAAGAACATGGAGGAATAACTCAACATATTGGTGCCTTCACGGGTATCTAGTTTTTATTTATTTTTTACTCTTTATGTATGTGATTTTTTTTTAAATTTTGTAACTGTTGTTTTTAGAATGACCTAAAAAGGTTAGCTATAATAACTCAGCATATTGGTGCCTTCACTGGTATCTAGTTTCTTTTTTTACTCTTTATGTGATTTTAAAATTTTGTAACTGCTGTTTTTAGAATGATCTAACAAATGTTAAATGTGTTGCTGTTTGTTTGCTTGTATTTTGTTAGTTTGTATCAAGCTATGTTTAAGTTTTGAAACATTGCTTGTAAAATTATGATAGTCTTTTTTTAAGCAGAGGCTTAAATTTTTTCCTTGAAGTAACTAAGCAATTATTACTTAGATGTCTATATATTATTTGATCTGAATTTATTTTGCTTTTGTCTTAATAAGTTATAATAAATCTAATTAACAAATCTAATTACAAATTTATAAAAACAGAGTTGGATCATTAAATTGCATTAGAGCTGTTGCTCAGACAAGCTGCCACTGATAGTTTGATTAGTTTGGCTAAGTAACAACAACTAACATTTTAAAAAAATTTAAAATTTTCCTTGTTTTCCTTAAAATGGCTAAGTAATTATAAAAAGGCGGGGGGGGGGGGGGTCGTATTTGGGTGAAATAAGTAGGAAGAGGACACATGACCATTTTCTTGAAAAGATGGGTGATGCTTAACCCTAAATCTACCCACTGTAATGAAACACAAGAAGCACACCAAAGAAGACTCTGGAACACCGTAACTCACCATTTATTTAAGTACACATTTTAAATTTGGTCAAATCCAATTACTTATTTTTACATCATCCATTTAAATTTTAAGAGTCAGTAGGTTCAAAAACATTTCCGACAGTAATTAGTCCATTTTCGGACGAGCACCTCATAATTTTAATGTCACCTGTTCGTCTCAAAAAATAGTTCTGTGTCTTACTCCCTGCTTCGGGACTACTTCCAACAAGAGAGGGCCACGGATCATGACGTTGACGCTGCACCACTCTTCTAACACTGCTTCTTTTTGTTTTAGTTAACTTTCCCAGTGGTCAAATCACTTTCCTGGATACTCCTGGCCACGCTGCTTTTCACACAATGAGGGCAAGAGGTGCAAATGCCACGGATATTGTTGTTTTAGTGGTTGCTGCTGATGACGGAATCATGGAACAGACCATTGAGTCGATTAGGTTTGCAAGGGAAGCAGGTGGTAAGTAATTATACTTATATTTTGGTAGTATGTTTGTTCCTTGTACAGTGAAACCTCTGAGAGCGACCATCCTTCTGTTAATAAATTGGTCGTAAATAGAGGTTGGTCGCTCCTAGAGTACAAAAAGTGAATTAGCTAGAAAGTTGAAATATCCTTTTACAACATATTATTAGCATAGAGATAGTAAATTTGTAAGCTATCACATAATCTCTATGATTATTAACCATTAAAAATTACAAAAATTGGTTTATCCTCTTTCTTTACATTTATTTATTAATTCTCAAATACATATAACAAAATTATACTAACATACTTTTTAACAAACTATAGTACATATGTAAAAAATACATCAATTTTTTTTAACAAACTAGTATGTATTTACTAATTAAACCTTTTAAAAGTAAGAAGAAATTTCAGACTGCTCTATTTTTTTCCGATTTTTCGCAAACTACCCTAGTTTCTAATTTATAAATACTTTATAAAAAATTGACACATGTTAAAAAAAGATAATTTTTCGTGAAATGGGTTTTGAAACTGGTCATTTGGGGAATGAGATCTGGTCTCTCCCAGAAAGGCTTTTAGCATTGTTCACACAGGGAGAAAAATTGGTCTTTGAAAAACTGGTTGTAAGTCGAGGTGGTCATTTAATGGAGGTGGTCGGTCGTAGAGTTTTCACTGTGTTTTATTGCTGTTGTCATTGTAAATAAATTGGGTTTTGCACTTTAACCCACCATGGGATTCAGATGTATAAACCCTACAGCTGACTCTCAGGTTTTGCAGGAACTCGCTTATAAATTTGATTGTACTAAATTTTAAAATGTAAGATATGGAACAGTCAATTTATAATTCTGCTACAAAAATAAAATGTAAAACCATTTTATACAAAATTGAATTTACAGTTACAATTTTTAAATTTTGATCTCATGCAATGAAAATAAAATTAAATTACCTTCAATTATATATTGACTATTCCTAAGAAGAGGGTTATGTATTTTTATTATGTATTGGCCATAACCCATACAATTGTACGCATATTTTTTCCCTTTTTTATTTTGATATTAACAATTCAAAGAGCAGATAACCTTAAAACCGGGTAGGATTCTTCTTATGTCAAACTATATTGTATTTCTGTAGAGATTGTATAATTATAATAGGGATACCCCGAAACTTTAATGCTACTCCAACTGAATGAATATTTCTGTAATATCTGAACCATACTTTATGGCCCTATCAGCCCAAACTTAAAAAAAATCCTACTGAAAATTGTTTTTAAAAAACATTTCCAATTGTAGATATTAGATCTTTCATTGTGAAATATTTTTATCAAAATAAACCAAATCCTAAAAACAAATAAAAACTGATGATTTGTTAAACTATTTTAACTTTATACATAAAATTGTTCTCATGAATGAAATAAGTGTTGTACAGGCTTTCCCAGCATTGTTGTTTGGGAATAGAAATAAGATTCTTCCTTTTCTTAGCTAGATTCTGTTTTTATTTTTCCGAAAAATTTATTTTTAAATTTTAAGTCTTTTAAAGTTTTTTTTTCAATTTAGGGTATTTAATTTTTTTTTATCATAAACGTTTTTATAAAAATAAAAAAGCATTGCACCTATTATATTAAGGTGACTAATTAGATTAACTTATGTTTACCAAAATGTTTGTTAATGCTTTTGCGTCTTGGTCCTAGTTTAAAAGAAATATTTAGGGATGACTGAATTTTTTTCTATTTCTTAATGCTATTTTTCTATAATTAAAAAATATGAAGTTTAATATATATATTTATGGAATTGTATAAGGTACTTTTGTAAACAACATCTATATTTAAAAACTTTTTGTCATGTAGTTTATAAATTGCAATTTTGCACTTGTTCTTTATTATTATTTTTTTTAGTTCCCATCATTGTGGCAATTAATAAGATTGACAAGAGCACAATTGACATAGTAAGTATTTATTTTTGTGTGTACAATAGTTTTTAAGATTTATCCACTTAATTACTGGAGTATAATTGAGTAACATTTTTTCAATAACTGTTTAAACCATAATTATTGAGTAATTATGGTTTAAACAGTTATTGTAAAGTTATGTTATTACATTGTAAAGTTATGTTATATGCATAGGCGCCGACTCCATAGGGACTGAGGGGGCCCGAGCCCCCTCAATAATTTCGGAAAATTGTTATATTATTCATTGTAAAATTTAAAAATTATAAGTTGGTGTATTTTTTATTTCCATTGTTTGACGATAATTACTGGGATATTATTAATATTACTTTGTGGAACCTTAGCGTTTTCGCCTTTCTTTTATTTTTGTCAGTCTACGGCGCTTACCTGTAATTTTCATCTTTCTGTTGCCGTAATAAGTTATCGTCAAACTCCACGGGACTAGTTCCCTGTGAATTGCTGGTGGCGATCTTAGCTCGTGCTTTTCGCTTCCACCATAGTTAGTTTCGCCTTTAGTGTTCCGAGATTAGTGCTTAGTTTACTCTTATATGACTATATTTTATTCATTTACTTTAGTCTCTTAGTGTCAGTCAGACGGTCGACATTTGCACCTTTTAAAGACACTCTAACCCTAATAGTTGTATTTAGAGCCTAGAGCAATATTAAAAATCTTTATTAAATAGAGAAATAAATACATACAGAACGTTGAATTTTCAGTTTCGAAACATTAATACTAGTTTAGTACTGTGTTACTATATTACTGTATTAGTTATTTCCAAAATAATTAAATATTTTTAGGGAGTAAGACTAAATTAAAACCCGTTGTTACTTAACCCGTTACATACTTTTTTAGTGAAAGTATTAGGCACTCTGTATTTTAGCATTAACTTTGATATATTGTTTTAATTTAATGAACCCTGTGCCTTATTCAAAGTAATTAGCTATTTCACTTATCAATATGATATAAAATACAGTAGAACCCCGGAAACTCGGGACTTGAAGGGTGTTAAGCTTACAGGAGTGATGGGTTGTACATACAGTAATATTCTATAAGCATAATTATTACTGTAAATTATTTTTGCTTTTTACGAAGTTTGAGTGTTAGTTTTATTTCGTTTTTTAAAGCCAAAAAAAAAAAAAATTTTCATGCTTGTTGAGTTTCCCGGAGTGTAAAGATTTCGGGGTTCTAATGAATGTTCAGCATATGACTCTAAAATGTTTAAAAATACTTTAAAAAACACTACTTTTCATCTAAAATTTAGAAAATTTTCCGGGACAAGACCCCCGGTATGGGCCCCCCAATATTTTTTATAAGTCGGCGCCTCTGGTTATATGTAACAGTTATTGTAATTACAGTTCTCTTGTAAATATGAAAGACTGTAAAAAATTTTAAGTTTTTTTTTTTAATTTAAAATCATTGACTACAGAAATATTTATTTTGAAAATTAAAATCCATGCACTGTAAATAGTCTTAAATATTTTTCTGTTTGCTTCTCCCTAAAAGAGACATACATAATAAAAAATATCAATGTTTTTATTACAAGTAATAAATATATTTATGAGGTTTTTTCGTCATTCATGTAAATATTTTATTCTGTTTCATTTTATTTGTAAATGTTATATTTTTAATTCAATACTTTTTGTTTTTATGTTTAAATAATTCATTTAAATATCCATTAATTCTTAATGACTTACATTAAATCTTTGCAGGATAATGTAAAGCAAGGTCTTATGAGTGTTGGTATTCAAGTAGAAGATTTTGGTGGTGAAGTCCAAGCTATTCCTATTTCTGCTTTAAAGGTAAAGGGATTTTATTTATGGAATATTGAAAACTTGTTTGCAATTTTTTTTTTTGTTAATTTCGAACATATTTAGTATATATAATCATTTTATTAAAAAAATATATAATAGAAGTTATAATTCCTGCTTATTTCTTTTTAATAAATTGTATATTGCTGTCTAAAATATAAAAACACCAACAAAATGATTAAGTGGCATTAAAAATACTATGTTCTGCTGTTTAGCCGATGCAAATGGTTAACTTTTCATTTTTTAAAGTAAATTTTTTTAACCACAAAAGCTTCAGAATTAGGCTTGTTGAAAAGATTCAGCTCCAATGTTAATATTGATGTAGTAGTTGATAGGCTATAAGCTCTTATTGCTCTTATGTACTTTGGTGGTATTTAAATATGAACTACCAATATGAAAAATGTTTTTACTATTGTGTTTTAGAAAACCTTAATAAAAGTGTTTCTCAAATTACAAAACACTTTATTCATAATGAAGTTTTAAAAGCAGTCTGGTGTGATGTTAACCCTTTCAGACCCAGTGATGCCATTTATCATCATTTTTCTTATCATAATTTAAAAAAAATAATAGGGCTGACATCTATTGGGATTAATAAAAAATATTTTCTAATAGAAAAAATTTCGTAGAATCAAATTATGTGCTTTTTGATATCACAAATGGCTACAGACGAGCAGAAAAAAATTATAAAATGATAATGTCAAATTGTCATTGGGACTGAAAGGGTTAATTCAACCAAACCAACATAATACATTTTGTAAAGTTATCGAATTGCAAATAGCTGTAGATTATAGTTCATAAAGACGTTTCAATTTCAACAGATAACGATTCAATCAGTATTGAAATGAATGCATAGTTTCATGAAAAATTGGTTTTTCGAACTTTTTACATACTTTTTTTCAGTGTTATGTTGTTTATTTTTTCTACTTGAAAATTTTATTTATATATTAGTTGTCTTTCGATCTTTAGAAAACAAACTTAGATCTTCTTACGGATGCAATTTTGACCCAAGCTGAAATCTTGGGTGTCAGCGGAGATCCAAAAGGTCCAGTAGAGGGTGTTGTTCTGGAATCAAGCATGGACACCGCCAGAGGGTAATTCTTTCTTCATTATCGGCTTATATCAGAGTTACAAATAATCCCAAAATTCTTACATGCCTGGTCGAGCAAATTGTTATAAGAAATGCTTGCCTTGCTCTAACATTGTACTTGTCTTTAATTAACCTTCTAAGAGCAAGACATGGAGTTTTCTGTAATTTGTGCACCAATCTTTCTAGCAATAATCATAAATTTAAAAAATATTTATTAAAAATTCAATGTTACATTAATTTAATTATGAACTATTTATATTCAATTGCGGCCCATTTATAAGTGTTTATTGAGAAAATTTGAGTTTGAAATAATAATAAAAATGTTTTTGCTGAAGAGAAATAAAACTATCCCTAAAAATTATCATGGTTTATGAATCACAAATGTATAATCAACATTCTTAAAAAATAATTCTAAAAGCTACTAAATAAAACGAATATTTGTACTGTTCTTTTCTTCATTACACCCCGAGCTAACCTCCATGGCTGCCATGCTGTCACAAATTCCCCACTTGGTTCTTCATTACAGTTATCCTCTGGAAAGTGTGCAATAACACCCAGTTTTAATATATCTCTATAATTGAAAATGGGTACAACTGTTGTAATGTTTATCTTACACATTGTGTTTATTACTTTTTGTACTTATTGTAATAACTGTCATAACAAACATTTTTGTTTAATCTATTTCTACTTTGTTAAATATTTTGACAAATGATGTGAAATATTTTGCAAACAAATTTAATTTTTTTTTAGATATTAGCTGCTACTTTTAATTTGTAAAAAAAATACTAAAACTTTGTTTCAGTTAGTTGGTTGCGAAAGCTTTTTAACTTCTTTCAATATGTCTATGTTATTAGTTTATAAAAATAACTTTGTGGATTTTCTTCCTTTTTAAATCTAAAATTTTGAAAGTGCAATAAAAATCTAATTCTTAATTGCATTTACAAATGCTTAATTTCCTTTTTATTTAAATTTTTTTTCTTTGCAAATTAAATAATCGTTTCCTCATATTACAGTAAAATGTCAACTGCCCTTATTCAAAGAGGAACTTTGAAGAAAGGCAGTGTAATTGTTGCTGGTACAGCATGGGCTAAGGTAGTTATCAAATGAATAGTTATAGAATTTATAGAATTATAAACATGTATGTAAAAACTTCAAAATAGTTAAGTCAGTGCACTATTATTGTTTATATTTTTTGTATTTCCATGTGTTTAAAATCTAAATAAATACACCAAAAAGTATAATCTGCATACATACATTTTGGAAATTCATTTTAATTTTAATTTAAACTAAATATGTCCTAGATAATGTATATTCTGAAAATATCATTGTTTCCTTATAACTTTAAAATGATTCCAGATAGAATAACTACAGTTTATCATTAATTTTTGTTAACACCATAGTACAATAACTTCTTTATTATAGCTTCTAACATGTTTAAATAAATGTTCCTCAGTTTATAATTAATTTTAATTCTTGTTTTACGATTTTTGATTGCTATAGCTGCCATTTTACATCAGCTCCTCAATTATGATACATAAACTTTTCCATTAAAATCAATAGTTTTTTGAAGCTAAGTAGTTAAGTTAAAGTAAATATTTTTAATAAAAATCAACAGAATTGTTATTGATGTGAAATAACTTCTATTAATTTAACTTTACACCAAAACACACCTTAAGTTTGCAGCAGTGAAATGTCGACGCGGAGGAAACAAACGGAATTTTACCTCTCTGATTGGTCGCTCCTAAGCGATACCTCCGCCCTGATATTCGTTCGCCCTGTTACATCAAAATCAAATTAAAAAATAATTAATATTACACCCTAACTGAAGCAAAAGCAAATAAAAATAATAAACATATGTCTTGAAATATTGAATAAAGTGATTTATTGAATGTGAAAAACCTTTTTTTATTTGATTCTCGCACTCAGAAATTGGAACTATTTACCCTTTTTCCCATAGAACATTTGTATAATGCATACTTAAACTGTGGTGAGGTATAACTTCACAAATCATGTATATTTTTTTTTCTGTCCATATTTTATAGGTCCGTACCATGTGCAATGAACATGGTAAGCAAGTGCAAGAAGTAACTCCTGGAATCCCTTGTCAGGTTCTTGGATGGAAAAGTTTTCCTCTAGCTGGAGAAGTTATTTTAGAAGCTGATTCTGAAGTAAAATTAACTTCTTTAAATGTACAGTTTGACTTTAAGCAAAAGATTTTCACAGAAATTAAGAAAATCTCAATCTTCAACTTAATTATAAAACTGATCCAAGTTTCTTATTGCTACCATTATAATAGTTTTAACAATGGTTTGAGAAAAAATATCTGCATGTGTTTATTATTATATATATTTTTAATTTTTATTTTATTGAGCCAATAAGCTTTAAATTGCAATATAAATAATTTTAATGTTACAACGTTTATTTTGAACCATTTATCAGACTTATGTTGAGAAAACAACTTGAATATCTTTAAATGGAGTTTTAACAAAAACCTTAAATGTGTGTTTAAGCATACTAAAAAAGCTTATGAAAGTACCTCTGTATTTAAAACCTAATGAAATTTAGTCATTAAATACTTATTGTTCATAGGGAACCTAAACACAGACGACAATTTTATATTAATTACCTGCCGATTTAGGAATGCAGTGTAAATTTTCTGTGCTAGGATAATCTGGTAGTCGGTTTGTTATGATCAGTTGTCAGTGGTGGGTGAAACTACAAAAATTAATTTATTTCCTTTTTAGACAATTCAATCACTCACTTTCTCATTTCATATTCTATTGGTTTTGGATTATATGTTTTACTTATTTCAGCATGTGTTACTTTGTGAACCACATTAAGAATTGGTCGGAGACATTTTTTTATACAAAGATTTGTTGTTTTTCGTGTTCCCTTGGTCTCCTTGTCATGTTTCGGCTCTTTATAAGAGTATGGCTTTACGTTTGTGTTCAAAATTCTTACCTTAGTTGGAAGAGAAATATTTTAATTTTTCTAGAATTTATCAAGTACAGAAAAGCTTACTCAGGCTTTATTTAGTCTGTTTAGTAGTAAATCCTCGATTCAGGCATTTAATTATGCACTAACTGATTTTCAATTTAATTTGGACCAGCACTCAAAACAATTCCATGTATTCTTTCTTCTAGAAACATGCTCGAGAAGTCGTCCGGTATAGAGAGCTCAAGAAAATGGAAGAGAAAGCTCTCAGTGATTTGGAAGTCATCGAGAAAAAGGCTGCAGTGCACAGGTCACAATACCAGCAAGCACGGCAGGACAGACTAATGAGAGGCCGACATCGGAAGGAAAGGAACTATTTCAGAGAAAAAGAATCTGTTATTGATGAGCGTCCTCATGTGTCATTTGTTTTGAAAGGTTTGTTACACATTTAAATGTTTATTCTTTCTGGTCATACCAGAACAAACAAATATCACTGTAGATATAATTACTTAAAATTGTAATCAAATTCTTACTCAGACCATGGAGCATCTACTTCAGTTTCCCATTACTAGACTTTCCTAGATTCGAACGTGAAAAATTATTCATAACTAGTGGGGGGCCATTGTCTTGAATAAAATTATCCAGCCTGAATGTTTGCCTGTTTTTATCAGTTTTAGGGGAAAAGTTCTATACCTTAACCTTTAAGACACATCCCCTGTCCTACCTATTTTTTTAAAAAAATTATATCTCTTTGTCATATTGTTTTTTCTTTGTCATATTGTTTGTACCATGTGTTCTTTGTTCTGCAGTATATGCATGTTCTGTGGATCATGTTTTGGTTCGTGCTATACAAATTTTTTAATGTTTTAACATGGCTTAAAACTAAATATTATTGTCGCTTTTTGTTTAATTAATATTTTATTTCTCAAATGGGGCTGCAAAATTGGTGGTTAAGCCTTTTCAGACTTGGTACATTCCCCAGAACTGAGAGCTATTTTTTGTGGCACCATCTAGGCGACTCTCGCTACCAATTTTGATGCACAGATTACAATGAATCTGAGCTCTGTGTGGATGTTAAAGTATGCCAAGATTTAATTTTGCTGGGAGAACTCAAGCCAAATGGACCCTCCGGGGATCTTTTACATGCCACATAATCATATGACATGCGTGCACAGAATTTTCCCATCCAGAAAATCCGACAACTCAGCCGGGGCTTAAACCCACAATCTTGGGTTAACAAGGCAGACACGTTTAACCTCTTAGCCACTGAGCTGTTAGTTTCATTAATGTTTTTGTTATGTAGTTACTCTCCGGTGATCAAAAATAATACTAAACTGCAAATTTATAGATTTAAGAAGATTATGGATATTATTAGAATTTTTATTTTTATCTTGTTAGTTGTTGTCAGATAAAAGTAAAATGAAATCGAATTAAAAATTAAGAAATTTTGTGTGTTGTTCAATTGTAGGAGAATGAGCTCGTTTGACCCCTGTGTCTCTCTAAACCAAAGTGCCTCTACATAAATCCAATGGAAAAACTATTTTGTAAGCCACATTTCTTCGGCTGTATTGAATATTTTTTAAACATTTTTTTCTACTCTATACTTCTCTCTCTCTCGTTTTGTTCTACTCACTTTTTGAAATTGGTTCGAATATTTCTAAAAAATTCAATAAATAATTTTGCACAAAGCATTCGATTCAAATTTCAAAAAGTGGGATTATAGAGACCAGTAATTCAGCTTTGTACATAAAAAACCGCTTGTAAAACTATTCAAAGAGCCAGTGAAATATGGCTCAGAAAATATTTTTTTTCATTGGATTAACACAGAGGCACTTTGATTTGAAGACCCACTGTCAACTGGGCTCATTCAGTGTTAACATAACTTGCTTGATATTTAAACATTTTACTATTTATTGTAGGAGATGTTCATGGTTCAGTGGAGGCCATTTTGGATGTGGTAAATACTTACGACTCTCACGATGACTGCCGCCTTGATGTTATTGACAGTGGAGTTGGAACAGTCACTGAGAATGATATTGTACTAGCTGAAACTTTTGAAGGTATAAAACTTTTATTTTTATTGTGCAATTACTAAGTTTTTTTCATCTAAATTGGCACCTTCAAAGTAAAACTTTCATTACAATGTTAGCTAAATCAGTTTTTGTCAATGTTAACTTTTTTTTTGCCTTTTTTCTAATGCTCAATTTTTGAATAAAGTTTTAAACAAATAAAGATTAATAAGTAAATTAAGTATAAATGTTAATAGACATATTTATTTTTTCCTTATGATGATAATTAATAATTTTTACTCTTTCAACTGTGTCTAACGCTCTTGATGTAAATAAGAAGGTGTTAAACACTTATCTAGTTTAAGTTTGTTTTACTCTCCTTGCCTACCTAAGTTGGGTAAATAGAAACATGCTACAGAGAAGATCCTTTCGCGGATGTAAAGAACTCCTTAAATTATTTGTGAATCTATCCAGAAAACATGTTTAAAGCATTAATTTCTTTTAAGGTCTAACAGATTTGAATATTATTTGAGATCATTTGACAATTTTATCAGAATAAAAAGTGTATTTTGGTTAAATTGTATTCAGATCATTTTGTATGTAAATATTACCTTACAAGAGTTTCCAACTGACAGACTAATCACGCTTTTCCCTCTGCGTTTTTACCCAAGTTAGGTTGGCAAGGACTGTAGAGTGTTATGCAGGGATTGGAAAGTTACTTTGAAAAGTAACTCTGTTATAGTTACAGTTACTTTATAAAAATGCAAATCTGTTACAGTTAAAGTTACTTAATAATGAAGCGTAACTATTTAAAGTTGAATTTAGAAACTTCAGGTTTTAAGTTAAGCTAAAAATTTGAATTTAACATTATCACCGTTTCTCAAAGAGAACCAAGAGTAAAGAAACATAAGAACAAGCAAAACACTGCAATTATTATTAATTAAAAAAAATTATATAAGTTTTTGTTGCCACATAAAAGTAATTAAGTTAATTTCTTTTATCGAAAATCTAACATCATTACTTGTTAATATCTAATAAAGTAACTGCTTTAAATAATAGCGTTACAATTAACATGCTACTCCAATTCATGGTCTTATGTATTTTTTGCTCTAGTATTAATTATCATAAATTTCTGACTAATAAATTCATACAATTAGTTTTTATGCAATGGAATTAAACCACAAACATCAATGTTTATTTAAATATAATTATGAAACTTTTTTATTTTTAGGTTTCATATACACATTTAATATTGACAAAATACCTCAAGAAATTAAAAAATTAGCACACGAGAAAGGAGTTACAATTAAACCATTCAATGTTATCTACCATCTTGTAGCTGATATAAAAAATGAACTTAGCAGTCGGTTACCTTTAGTTCAAAAGGAGGATATTTTGGGTAATTTATTTTTTATTTTTATACCTGTGCCTTTTTCTACTAACTAAAACAGGTTTAAAGTTATAAAACAGTTTAGGAATAGTAAAAAAATCTTTTAACCTTATAATTCTGATGAAACCCGTAATTTTTTTTCAAGGGAACTTCAAAAAATGACACTTTATTTTATGCCAAGTCATTGAATAACTAGTACTGATAAATGCAACTTATTTAAGTTATATTTATCAGTAATAGTTATTTAATGACTATTGCTGATAAAAAATTAGTCATTTATATTTGTTATTTTTTAAGTTTCTACTTTTAAGAATGTAATTTTAATGCACTTACAAATGTATTATTAAAAGTGTGTTAATACTGTTATTGACATAGCCTTATGAATCTATGTTTGTCTAAAATGGGGAATGAATGTCTGTTAAAACCTTTTTGGTATAAAGGGCATATTGTATTCTTCCTCAAAGGTTCTTATAGTGAACAAACAAAACACAATGTACATTACTAACCTTTCAATACATAAGTGGCCTTTGTATTGAGTTCCCTATATCTTAAAGTCACTGTATACGTTAGGTGTCCATTAATTACGTGATGCGATTTGAACAATTTTTTTACCCCTCCTCCCCAGTAATCTGTAATCTCATATGTGACTTTTTTTAATTTGTATTTTTTATTTTATTTCTTTTTTTGTTGAATTTTAAAAGCTCCCAACATTAAGGTTTGGAAAGCGACAATAATCTGTATTACCATGAGCGATTTTGCCGCATTTAAGTGAAGAAACATATTTTACTGTAGTTCAACTCTATTTTCTCGCAATATTACTTTTTTTTTTGTGTGGCAAAAAGTATATGATATTAATGTCACAATATGAAATTTATTAATATTTCTTTGCATATATCCAGAAATATGTAATGCTAATTGTGATTTTCTGTTTTGTTTCTGTTCAACAAGGAGAGGCAACTGTTCTTCAAGAATTTAAAATAAATGAAGGAAAAAACAAAATCCCTGTGGCAGGCTGCAAGTGCACTAAAGGCATTTTAAAGAAAAACGCCCACTGCAAAGTTATTAGGTCGGACAAGGTCGTTTATAATGGTAAGTGTTTCAATTTAATTTTTCACTTTGTCCACATTATTTTTTTTTTTTGTTAAAATGCATTTAAGTTACTAGATAAATATACAGTTGTTTGTTAATTAAATGATTGATAATTGAAATTGCAAGCACAGTTATTATGCAATAAATATCGCTACTAATACTTATTAGTAATCAATTAACACCTCATGTAACTTGTTAACAATCAATTTACACTTCTTGGCAGTCATACAACACTTAATGAAACTCGTACCGAATATTGCAAATCATTTAACTTTGGCAATTAAAAATGTCGCCAATTAAATAAAAAGTTCGGGGCAAATAAAAAATAAGCCAATTAGTTATTAACTTTTTTTTTTCTAAAAATGACAACCTTTGCTTTTTGAAGGCATTTTGAACTCCTTAATAGAAAAGATCTATCTATTATCTATGACTATAAGAAAGTCAACTTTTCTTGAGGTTTTTATGCTATTGCTGCAAAAACATTTTGGTGCCATGCGACATGTCATGAGTATAACATATTTAAATCTTTAGTTTTTGATGTTTTATGACATCATTTGCAGCAAAAGTATGAATTTCTTTTCAAAAGGACTAATATCTTTCTGTACTATTGTCTATTTTTCTTCCTATACTAAGTCTTCTTCTCCTTCAGGTCCTATAACATCTTTGAGGCACGAAAAAACAGATGTAGAATCTATTAAAAAGGATGTTGAGTGTGGCTTGAGAGTTGAAGATACACAGGTTGTATTTCAACCTGGTGACCAGATCATTTGCTACTCTCCAACGAGTGTAGCGCAAGTTACAGATTGGAATCCAGGATTCTGAAATAGGTTTAATATAAAGAATTGTGTACATATTTTTATGGACAAATAAATTAATTTAATTAAAATATTGCGGTTTTATGATATTGTTTAAGATCAAAATCTTCAGGTTGATTAATAGGCATGCTTGCAGTAGGGGGGAGGGGGAGCAGACACAAGTCAAATTTCGATAACTGTTTGGAAATTTATACCAAACTGTGTGTATGAGTTAAAGACGCCTGTAAAAAAGCTGTTGTAACAACCTCTTAAGCCCTGTATAGAATAATTTTTATGAAAAAAAGTTGTAAATTGCATTTTTCCTTAGATTTTCATTTTTTCAAAACGCAGGTTTGATATATTTAAATTTTTGTATATAGCTTGATTTTTAGTACTATGAATTGACCCAAAATTTTTAATTTAAGTAAATGTATAGACATATATATATATTAATAATTTACTTCCCTTTTCCTTATAATGGTTAGGTTTTTCCTTCATTTGATTAATTATTACACAATTCCATCTTATAAAATTAAGTCAAGTGTTTTTGTATTTACGATTTTTTTTACCGATTTTTGGAAGCATTGTGCAAAGTCGCTTTCGGCCCGTCTAGAACCCTCAGGAAAATTAGAACTAACCTATATTTTTTCTGGATTATCGAAAATAAAAAGGAACAAGCAGTCTTTGGTTCGGTTGTTAAAAAAAACTTTTTCTAGAGCTGATTGAACTGAGAAAGATAACATTGTAGTAACCAACGTGACATGAAAGTATGTTGTCTTCCTTTTAGGTTAAGAATGCATGTCTATTCCAGTTTTTAAATCTTAAGCTGATTTTCTGCCTTGCATCATATAAATAATGTAGCGGCATATGTGTATATTTGACTAATTGTGCAAAAATTGGAAAATTTTCATAGTTTAAAAATTAAACTTAATTAAATTATAATTTCTTTCATTTCATATTCACATTTATCTAAACTAATTTTTACTTAAGTGAATTTTTGAGTTTTATCATCTGTATTTAAAAAAAAAAGTTGAACCAAAAATGATCGTAAATGTCTTTCTTCTATTTCAATTCTTTTAAACTTTAGATATTTAAAAGTACTTTTTAATTGTAAATTAAAAAAAAAAACTTTTCTTTTTGCTTCTCTACTCCCTCTTCTTTATCGACTATTTTATAATTTCTGCTATACAGTAAAATATTTAGACTGGTGCATATTAAGTCTGTTCATAGTCCAACGCCCCAAAATCATGTGCAAACAACTTCAATCTACACAGTATGTTTATGACATCAGGTCTTAAGACACTACACATTCAACAAGCACATCTTTTCCAGTGTAATCTGGAATCCCTGGTTTTTGGGGGATCATTTTTACTGGCATGGAATTATAATAAAACAATTTTACATTAAATCTTTATTGAAAAATTAAGCTGATACCAACTTATTAGGACAATAATGAATTATAACATTAAAATTTAATCAAGTATCATATTATTGAGTCCCGAGCAGCAAATTTTTAAAAATTTAAAATTTAAAAAGACGATTTCTCCACTTATTCCTTTTATAACATAGCTTTGGGTATATGTTGTGCAACAGTTATTAGAGTTAGCCAAAAATAAACTTTTAAGAACTAATAAAATGTTAGGTCAACTGCTATAAACCTGCAAATTTGACCAAGGCTAACCTGTACGATGAAAATAATGGGTAAAATAAGACACCAAGAACAACTATTTCAGATAAATAGCATATTTTATGACTTAGAGTTGTGGAGTTCCAAAGTGGTTTAAGGAAGCTGTTGCACTCATAATATTTAGATATATTTTTTAATTTGAGAATATTAAAACTTCCCACTACTCTGTAACAATATCTTAATTTAACAGAAAAATCCCATATATTTACAAGGAAATTTTTTTACTTTATTTTTAAATGTCGATCCAACGTGAAATTGAAGTGAGCTCTGAAAAATTTCCTGTTAACCATGTGGATTTTTTTTACATTGAACCCTTGAATAATTAACATGTAGAAATTATTCTATTTTTTATAATGTAATATACTAATAATACATGTGTACAATTAGCAATTCAGTTAATAAAGTTAATTAGGTGTAGTACACACTACTATTGAAAAAATAAGGAAATTTTTTAGGTGCTACAGTTAGTACAGCAATTAAATTTAAACTTACGAATCATGGGAGAAGTAATTTTCCCAGAAGGTAGAAGACAATTTCTTCGTGTAATGTTCGTTTGCCACTTTTTTTTAATGCCTCATTTATTATTTAGAAAAAATCACTTAATTTTTTTTTCGGGTTAAACGGGTTTTCACCGAAAGCGATTTGACGTTAAGAGATTTTTTAGCGTTAGCTCAAAGCTTTATAGGCCGGGGAAATGCTTACACTTAATCCTAAGCAAAATTTCGTTTTAAGCGAGTTCGCGTTAACGAGGTTCGGTGGTAGGTTTTTTTTCTGTAAAAAGTAAACGGTTTTAAATGAAAAACAGTTTTTTTCCTGTTTTTACCGCTTTAAGTGTATTAGACTGCAACCAAAGAGGCATTTAAACTGTTGTGGAATCACTGCCGTGCCGAACTAGCGTGGTTGGGAGAGCGTTGGACTAGAGATCCAAATATCCATGGTTCGAAGCCGATTATTCAGTCGGTTTTTTCACCCAAATATGCGTTTATAAGGTGGATTATCTCTTTAAAACCTGAAGTCTTTCTGAAAAAAATGACCTGAAATTTTGAGAACTTGGCAATGGGTCCCTCGCATTAAAACTTTAAATTCCTTTCTAGAAAAAGAAAAAAATATAAGAGGTTGAATATTATTATTATATTTTATATTTTTTTAATTAGAATACTCACAACTACAATTTGTGCGTTGCCGAAATAAAAGACGAAACATCACCCTCTTCAAAAGGCTCGCTAAACTAAAAAATAGTTTTCCTCAGTGTTCAATGTCGAAATGATTGACGTCGATCATTTGGATTGGTGAAACCGCAGCATACTTTATAATTTTATTACATTACTAAAAAAAAATTAAATAAATAATAATAATCAAAAAAAAATATAACGCAAAAAAAATCTTATACATAGTAAAATCTCAAATCGAATCAACATATAAAATCCTTCCCTGTCAAAGAAGGAAATGAATAAAACGAATCCATCTTCATCAAACGAATACATACCCCAACTTAAATGTAATGTTGTTTTCTTTGCATACTAACGATGTGCGTAGTGAAACAACTTCTACAGAAATTCCCCCTTTATTGTAACTTCCCGTCCCGTCCAGTTTTTTTTTTTAATTGATTGGAGTAGGATAAAATTGTGTAAGACAATTATTTTAGGTCAGATAATAAATGAATCCTGGTAAAAAAAAAACAATTTAAAAGAAATTATCATGCAGATATAAGTAATGAATTATTTTATAAAAAAGCTTTTATTTAATTAAGCCATTTTAATAAATTCTTTCTATAAGCCATTCAGTTTGCAATCTAAAAATGCTTGTTCTGCAATCTGTATCACGCCTTGAAATAGTGCGAAAAATTATTCAGTGGTTTGAAAAACATTGTATGTTACGTCACATTAGTATAACTTTAGTATAAAATTTTTTTTGGTATTAATATGCAGTATAAATTACTCCATAAAATGAATGCGGCACTTGCTACCACCAGTTTTACGCATTTAATTTGTTATTTGTGTAATGTTTCTCCAAAAAGCTGTGATATCGTTACACCACATTTTTTACAGTAAGGGCACCTAGTGTTTGGCGCAGTATGGCCTTAGATGCCCTTGCGCCATAAAACCCAAACATCCATCCATTTTACAGTAAGGGTCGAAGCTGGAAAACATCCTCAATAATATTCATTCATAATAATTTGACGTAGTTTAAGAAAATAAATGGTAAATGCCAATTTCGAGCTCTTTTATAAGATTAAAGTACAACTGATTGCTGCGTTTTTCGATTTGTTTTTCTAAAGTTTATAAATATTGTGTGGAAGCGGCTTTAGGGGGAATTTACTGTTACAAACCAACTTTTCGATAAAAAAAAAATTCAGTAAGATTTTAGTGATAGGAAAGAAAGCTAGTTTTTAGTTCTTTTAGAACTTTTTCTTAATTTAAAAACGCATTAATTTCCAATGCATTCAACATGATAAAGTAATCTGCTATAACGAGTAAATAGTAGTCTCTCAGAATTTTTTAACTCTATATTTCATCGTAATTTTCAATTACGATTGCATTTTACGAGTTAAACCTTGTAAAAAAATACAAGGGTGACCATGTCAGATTTCTGCAGTTAAAAGTAATCTCCCTTTTTTCGATTTTTATTAAATCACGTTTTATGCATTTAAAATTTTTCGCCGTTAGGACAACAATATTGTATTTCAACTCGAACAAATATTCATGGTAAAAGACAAATATTTATATCTATTATCTTCCAATGTTATTTTTTGTTAATAATTAATCTTAAACGAAATCACTATTATTTGGAACTTCTTTCAATACATGTATGATATTACTTCTAAGAACTTTCATCGTAAGTTTCGTATAATAAAATAAGCGTTATTGAACAAACATTACGCATATCACAAATCAAGATGAAAAGGACAGCTTTTTACCAGTTCAGTCCAGAACGTAATAAACACTCATTTAATATTAATAACCCATTTATATTGTTTATAAGTGGACCGTAAGCAGGTCATTCCTTCAAAATGAATTGCATGACCTAGGAATCGTATTTTTCGTGAAAAGGGGAGGCAGAACCATTATTATCCTTCTGCATATCGAGTGAAATGTTTATCAATACATCGTAACTTTAACGCTCGCAGAAGTTTTCCTATAATTGAATTGATAATATTTGTATTTTATTACCATTTGTTGCTTCTCTGACTTCTAGGTGTCTTGTTCTATAGATCATTTCTTCGGTATGGTGTTCCACTAGTACCGTAAAAAATTAAGTTGGTTAAATTAATGGTGTTTTGGAAATTGTGAAAGCTGTTTGGGACAAGTGACTTATATTCGTTATGGTTTATGAGTCTGCAAAAGGTACTAAATATTAAAAGTTCATAATTTATATATGAAACAACTGATGAATGTGTTTGGATAAAACTGGGGGAATTCAGTTTCAAGTTCACATAGCTCGTTCTAACCGAAGACTTACGATAGACATTTATGAACTTAAATGGCCAAGAGAAGATTACAGCATTTAAGTTATGTATTCTAATAATCTAAAAGTCATTCTAAGAAAGAATTAATCATTTTTCTTAGTTGTCAAATCTGTGATTTTATATTTGTCGTCTAATTACAAAAGAATTCCCGAGCAGCTTCAACATTTGAGGAAATGACAATTTTTATTTCGTAATGTATAAGCTACTACACTTCTAATTCTGGATAGAATTCAATGCTATTTTAAATAAATTATGTGTTATAAATATTAAAGCAATTTACTTTGAAATATTTCATTTTTATTATGATTTGCTTAAGGGGAAACATCAAACTTGCGAGGATATCTGACAGAAGAAAGTTTAAGAAACACAACAGAAGTATATGGCCAACACAGAGTTCTGGTACTAAGCCACGAACTGAATACTTTTCTTCGAATATGAGCAATCCCGAATCTCCAGATCTTCTATTTGATGTTTTGTGGTTCACAGGAATAAACTTTAAACTGACGGATAGGAAAACGGTATGTGAGAAAATACTTCGAAATTCTGTATGCTTTCTTTACCTGACAGGTCTTGTTTATTCTTTGGGGATAAGGTTGCGAGCTTTTGTGGTTGACGACAGAGGAACTATGATCATAACAGAAATGCTAGCACTTCTTTGTTGTGTACTCTTGTGGATATCTCTTAATGTGCAATCTCGGAAGATAGTTTCAGTGCATGTGACGATATCGAAAAATCGAATTGAAGATCTCTTCCATGTCTGCTCGGTGTTTCCAAACAAGTTTAAGAAATCCAAGTGGGTGCAGGTCGCATCTATAATCACAATTTGCTCTCCACTTTTTTCCAGTGCAGCAGCCATGCTCATCTCTAAGTCTTCAGGGGAAAATGTGGATAAACATTTGAATTTCCTTGCTCTGGGATTCAAATTTAATGTCGGAATGTACTACAAATATATTCTGTTGTTCATCCTACGTTCATATGACCTGAGCATTTGTTTTGTGTCCTCTCAAATGACATGTTTCCTTTTCTCCACTCTAAGTTACAATGTCAGTTTATGTGTGAAAGAAACTACCGAGCAGCTTATTGCAAATGTGAACGACATCGATGCATTCTATACTACTGGAAAGGCCATCAAGAGTTACAGACGAATTCAAAATATCATACTTGGCTTAGAAACTGCAATTTCTTTACCTTTGTTTTATATTATGGCTTTCCTTTTGTGTGAGCTTTTCGCACTGATGAGCAATGCTATTCACTTGGCAAGGTACGGTACTTCATTCTCTACCATGTGCATTGTCCTCTGTGCTATTCTAATCACGGGATTTCATGCGATTGTCTTGATATTTTGCACGTCGAGCATAGAAGAAAATTACCGAAGTATGGTGAGAGCATTTGTGTGCTTACCGGATGACACTCTAAAGCCATCGTATGTTAGGGAATTATTACAAATGCTTAAGTTGTTGGCATTTAATGACAATCTCCAATTAACTGCTTGGGGAATGTTCCCTATCAGGAGAGGCTTCTTTTTAACAATAGTTGGAACCCTTGCTACTTACGGAGTTTTACTTGTCCAATTCACTTAAATTTATAAAGATTAATTCGAATGCCAAAGGTTTCCACCATTAAACATAAAACTGTTTTTGTGTGTGTGTGCTGCATACAGGCTACAGTAGTAGAAATTTAAGCATAGTCCTAAATACTACTGTGTATTTCTCGCTACAATGTTTGTATTTTAATTTTATCAAAGAGTTTGTAAAAGTTGTCATTCAAAAGAAATAGTTTGCAAAAGCAAAAAAAAAAACATCTTCAATTAATAGTTACCACTTTTTCGTCCGATTTGTACGATTATAACACCATACGATATCATTACACCCATTGTGGTTAGTATGAAGCTTCGATTTATGTTAAACATTCTCCACCCCGTGAATGAGAGGTGAGATCCGTTCAAGATAGAAACGAGTATGAGATACGAACTTGCGAGACCCTCGTCGTTGATCGTGGACCTTTCGATCTCTGCGATTCTATTCGACAGCTTGTGTAATGACCTCTTCACGTCTTCAGACACTTCGTTGACTTTCGATGCCAACAGGGTAACTACCAGAAAAGCCACCATCGTCAAGAGGAAAACTATCGCATTCTGGATCGCCGTCGTCAAACTGGACTGTTCCGTGATGTCTTGCGAGATCAGGACTGTGAGCGTGTAAAACTGGCCGCTTACCATCAAGCCGTACAACAAAAGCACGCACGGAGACAGAACTTCGTCTATGTCGGCCACAGCCTTGTTCAAGCGGTTATAGAAATCGAGGTAGACACTAATGGTGCGACTCGTCACCGTCATTCCGTAACTGTCATGGCTTCGAATCTGATCATTCAATGCAACGACTATTCGTTTGGCTATTGTGTATATAATGCAGCAAAATATAAATATCGTCACAGAGACACCGTACGCAAAGTACATTTTCACGGGTCCCAGAAACAGAAACATGTAAAACATCCAGTTTTGATTTTCATTGTTTATCCTATTCAAGTTAACTACAAACTGTATGGAATGTTCCTCCTTGGCTCGCATTACTTGAAGATGGTAATTATCTAAAACCGTAGAAATCGTTGTTAGAAGAACTGGAATAATGCTGGAAAACAAAATGGTCTTTTTTATGGATTTGTGGGGTTTATTCCAAGTCACATCTTCGTAGAGGTGGATCAGGTCTCTCGCCATTTGCGGAATTTTCTTCCGGGACAAGTACATAGCGAATCTCACGGAGATGGCCAGGAATAGCGTCAAGGTAGTTGAGAAGTGCAATGTAGTAGAGCTGTAGCGCCGTTGCCAGAATAGAACATTCACAGCAATAATGAAAACTGCAAACATGTGATAGACAACTTCGAAAGCGTGTGCTAACCAGCTCAACTTCTGCTTCTTGGAATTGAGTGGTTGGAACACAAGTCCAGCAAATACTAGAATTTTGAGGAGGAGGTTGATATCTTCTGTCAAAGTTTCTTCCTTGATTTCTTTCTGGCCATTAGCTTCTTCAACGTGGTTCACGCGAACAATTCTTCGACGATTTGAGCGAGTCATCTTTCGATGGATGTTCTGTATTCGTTTTCAAATCAATTTTATTACTCTTTTAATAGTTCAAGTATCAATTTATAGAATGCAAGTAGCCGACAGTTTTTCTTTTTTAAATGTAATACAGAATTAGGAAAAAAAATATTACGATGTTAGAAATAATGAACGTTATTTCATACATGCAATGTTTAACGTGCCTAATCTTCTCTACTTTAGATAGTTTGTCTGTAATTGTGACTATATTTGAATGTATTTTGTATTGAATCATTAAGTGCTGTTAATCTCCTATAAATATTACCGTAATTTAGAACTTGTATAACAATCAAAGATATTGTATAAACTTTCTGCATTTCTTAGTATCTATGATTCTTTATTTTACTTCCTTAACTGCCTGAAACTATTCAAGTTAAGGACTGATTAAATGAGACTAATATTTTAATTATCAGTTGTTATCTATGTAATTGAAACTATTATGCAATCTTATTTAATATATGTATATATTTCGTACATTTTTTTTAAATAATACATTTGCCAATTAAACGAATAGTGATGACAAGTAAAATACTTCGGGAGAATTATTTTCTCCAGTATTTATTTGTAACAAATATTGATTTATCAGATAAGAGAACACAAATGATTCATATTGGTACATCGAAAAGAGCAAAATGCCCTTTATTCACTTCGATTGTTGTTAATAAAAGGATGAATGCTCTTTTGTTAAAAGCTCTTACATGGGTACTTAAAACTCAACGGGTGATCGTCATATAAGTTATGACAGATATAGAATAAAACTTGCTGTGAAGATAAGTAAGCTGTTTAAACAGTGGTGTAACAAAGGGTGAAAAGGGTAACCTTTTCAACCAACTAATTTTGCAGTATAATTATTTGTATGTATTAAGAGTAAACAGTATTTTTCTATGGTCCATTAATTAATTAATTTATGATCATTTTAAACCCCAATCATCTAATCCTAATAATCTCCTGCATGTTACAAGTCCATTTAGGTAGCCGTATACCTTAAAAGCACGAGATTCGGTCAGATTTCACATTTTTTTTTATTATTTTAAAGCGCAATTCATTGGCTTCATAAATCAGCAAAAAAAAAATTCTTCTAGCGTAAATAGAAAAAAAAAGCCATCACTGTTTAATAATTTTGTGGATAATTTATTTGGTGTGTTTGTCGACGTATTAAAAGATTTCAATGCTTTTAGAAGTTAAGACATTACTTTCTTGAAATTAACATCTTAATTTAATTTTGTTGTTTATCTGAAAACTTTTTTTTATATTTTTTTACTCTATTTCAAAACACATGTTCTCCAATTGTTCCTATTTTTTTTACATGTACTCAGAAAGTAAACGAAAGGTTTAGACCTTGACAAAGCCATATCTTGTAATCTTTTGATTTTGGGCGGTATTTGAAATTGAAATACAGCTATTGTATCAAATATTGGCTGAAATTGATTCTTTGACTTTAAATGCTATCGGAGCATGTAAAGTTTATGACACATATCCGAGAGTAGTTCATGACATAACACATTTATTTCCTTCTAGTTAACAATGCTCGGAAATTAACACTTTCAGTCCCAGTGATGCCATTTAGCATCATTATGTTTCTGAACATAAGATTAAAAAAAATAATAATAGGGCTGACATCTATTGGGATTAATAAAAAATATTTTCTTTTCGAAAAAAGTTCGAAGAATCGAATGATGTGCTTTTTGATATCATAAATGGCTATAGACGATCAGAATTTTTTTAAATGATGATGCCAAATTGTCATTGGGACTGAATAGGGTTAAATGTCTGAGCAATATGTGTAGTTATGTTTTGAACAAAGGCCGTTAGGCAATATTTTAATTTAAATTCCTTAAAAAATCATAAATAAAATGTTGAGTTTTAATGTTTTGTCCATTTTGCTACTACGCAAATTAAAAAGATATCATAAAAGCCATCCTCATTAAAAATGCAATAAGGAATGTTATTCAATCATATCACATCCATTGTGTAAATTATAATTCTGATTTCAGTTACACAGATTGCTCCCCCAAACAATGATTTTTTAAAAAAAATATATTTTATTTCGATCTTTAGGGTAAGGTGGGGTAAGGGTCCCCTTTTTGGCAAAATTCGACTTTAAACCCTCATACCACTGGATGTAATCGGCCTAACAACTTATTTTTTTTTGTGGTCCATTCTTTACTGTACACATGACAATCTTGAAATAAATTGGCAAATAATAAATTAAAAAAAAATATTTTTTCTCTTTGATCGTCGGAGTGGCCCACGTGCCCCGCAAGGAGGGGTAAGTGGCCCACTTGCCTCAATGGCCCACTTACCCCACTTTAACCTATATGCTTTTATTTACATTCCATTATTTTTAATTGAAATGATATCTAGCTGTTCTCTTTTGACTGGGACCATTAAAAGATTAAATAACCACACTCATTCATCCTTCCATTCGCACCTGCACACACTAACAGCCGTCACTCAAAGACGACAACAGCAATGAAACAATAATGGAATTATTTTTATGTGTCGCCAAGTGTTTTGACAAGTCGACCTTGAATTAATCACAACTTTCAAGAGCACCATATTCCGTAAATAGCGTCCATAAATAAATGTGGCCGGGCGCTCAACAAACAACGGACAGTTGTCATGGTGATGCGTTAAGTGGTCAACGAGTTATTAGACCGTTTTTGTTCTATATGGTTTTACTTTTTGTTTCAACTAATGGAAAAATGACATTGTTGTTTATTGTATCACGATAAATTGAGTTTAATTATTTATACCTTGTTTACATCATTTTAGAAATTCAATCCTTAAAAAATAAGTTATTCGTGACTGTTACTGTCAGTACTATCACTTTGTACCCTGACTTCTTAATAGTCTAAGAGCTAGCAACGTTTTTGAGAGAGAATTTCAGGTGGGCCAGTTTTAAGATATGCTATCTCTCTCATTCTCCCGGACATCATAAGGGCTATCTGGCTGGCGGTAGTGGTTGCGTTCCTCAGTGCGCATCCTACTAATACAAGTAAAAAATAGATTTTTCAAATCATTTTAGGACGTTTTATTTTTTTATTGTTATTTTTAGCGAACTTTTTGCAACATAAATCTATTATTGCCAGACATTTTTATTGTTGTTTAAGCTGTGCCAGACGCTAATTTTGATTTTGAAAGCTCAAGTGTTGCCCAAATTACCAGCTCAGGTGTGAATTCACCGATCATTGTAATTACGTCATCGTCATTCATTGCGCAATACCATGTGGCAATACTTGTAATGAGCTGATAATTTGGGCAACACTTGAGCTTTTAAAATCAAAATTAGCGTCTGGCACAGCTTAAACAACAATAAAAATGCCTAGCAATAATAGATTTATGTTGCAAAAAGTTCACTACAAATAATAATAAAAAAATAAAACTTCCTAAAATGATTTGAAAAATCAATTTTTTACTATCTTCTTTGCACATTTTTAAGACTCCTGTGACCCCTTAAATGACTCGAAATTGAATTTCAATGCAAGTTCAAAGGGAAATTCGTCGACAAATAGTAGATTTATGTCCGTCCTATCGTACAGACAGACGGACAAAAAGTATGAAAGTTGGGTGTCTGAGGTTATACCTTTCTAATAAAAAAAAGAATTTTTAAGATCGGATAGATAGAACCGATTTTGGAAGGGGGGTACGGACGGACATCGACCGCATGTCAATACCTACTTTTTTTTTAATTCTTCGAATTAAAAAAAAAGAAAAATAGGCTAAAAATTAAAAAGTAGGTATTGACATGCGGTCGATGTCCGTACCCCCTTCCAAAATCAGTTCTATCAATCCGATCTTAAAAATTCTTTTTTTATTAGAAAGGTATAACCTCAGACACCCAACTTTCATACTTTTTGTCCGTCTGTCTGTACGATAGGACGGACATAAATCTACTATTTGACGACGAATTTCCCATTGAATTAGCATTGAACTTCAATTTCGAGTCATTTAAATCGCAGAATTTAACTACAAATGCTACGGACAAGCGAGATACGTCAAAAAATTCAGCGCATCGAAGTTAGAATACATTGAAAATTTCAGAAAAGAATTCGAATTCTAAGTAATTCAATTATTTAAAAAACTTCAAAATTTAATGCTCATTTAAAAAGCATAGGAAGCCATTTTTATAAGAATTAAATCACCATTGCCATCGCAACAATCACACGAGAAACTTTAATTCTTTTAGACAATAAATTATAATAAATTTATTTTTGAGACATCGATCAATTTAAGATGACGTCAAATATATATTTCACTACGAGATCTTTGTATGTTGATATAAATTGTTTTCATTCTATTTAAAAGCGAGGAATATTACATATTTATTCTTTGAAATATAAATTTTTGCAAACGATTTAAGTAATAATTATTTCATTTTCGGAATAAAATAAATGAAACTAGCCGAATTTAGCAAGTAAATGTTTATTGAGGAGTAGTTTTTGGGCTTTTGTTCTACGAAAAATTAAATATTTATTTATAACTGCAAATAAAGCTGTGTTTAGTGATGTGTTTAGTGAAAGATGCTGTGTTTAGTTAGATGCTGTGTTTAGTTAGATGCTGTGTTTAGTAACATTTATTTTAGAATTTAAGGTGGAAAAACGGTTGTTGATGTCACTTACTGTTACGAACCTAGTTTTTTCAAGATAAGAATTTTAGTAAGTATTTAAGTAACAGGAAAGTAGGCTATTTTAGTTCTTTAAGAACTTCTTGTTCTTCTTCTCATATTTCTATTCAATTTTAAAGCAGACCCAGTATTTTTTTAATGGATTAGTCCTATATTTATGTTCGATGATCCGACGAAGACACATTAAATTGGGAAAGCTAAGGTGCAATAGATTTTATTTATGGGCAACAGGCAGATAATCAGAGCAGTAACAGTGCGCACTGGCACTTAGAACTAACAAGGAACCAACAAAAGGTAACCCGCTTGGGGCGAATATATAGTAATACAGGTAGTATGACGAAGGCAAATAATTTACATAAACAGTTCTCTTCTTGAGAGCGAACATGCTGCCCGCCAAATTTTAATTTCTAATTGAAGTAAATTAAAATTTAAGGTAATGGAACAAAAGAATTAACAGTTCGTTTGAATAGTCCTTTCGAAGTCTTCAGTCGCACAACTCGCACGCTGCCGTCTGCTCCTGGGTACACTTCGTCGACTCTTGCGAGTGGCCAAGTTGCGGGTGGACAATTGCTCTCCTTGAGCAATACTAGGTCTCCAACAGCCACATTCTTTCCCTCCTGCCTCCAACGGGAACGTTGCTGCAAAGTATGAAGATACTCCTTATGCCATGGGCTCCAGAAGGATCTTGTCAAGCTCTGCATCAGGCTCCAGCGAGACGAGAGATTGGTTACTCCATCAGTCTGATCTGGAAGGGAAGTGATTACCTCTCCTACAAGGAAATGAGAAGGCGTTAGTACATGTACAGAATCAATGTCCCCTTCAGTGACGGAAGTTAAGGGTCTAGAGTTCAATATCGATTCGATTTGGGCGATCAAGGTTGAAAGCTCTTCGTAAGTGAACAAAGTAGCCCCCATGAGTCTCTTCAGATGAAATTTAGTTGACTTGACTCCACTTTCCCATAATCCTCCAAAATTTGGAGAATACGGCGGTATCATATGGAAGGTTATGCCGTTGTCACTAAGGAAATGAGCTACAGAGTCACTGTTAGATAAAGCATTTAGTTCTTGTAAGTCACTAAACTTATTGCGAGCGCCAATAAAGTTAGTCGCGTTATCACAATAAATATTTGCAGGTGCTCCTCGTCGAGAAGCAAATCTTCGCAGGGCAGCAATAAAGGCATCTGTTGTTAAGTCACTAACTACCTCCAAATGTAAGGCCTTTGTGGCGAAGCAGATAAATAAAGCAACATATGCTTTCGCAGTTTTTAAATGTTTACCTCTACCTTTATTGACTTTGATTATAACAGGTCCAGCGTAATCCACTCCACAATTTAGAAAGGGACGCCCCAGACGGACTCTGTCCTTGGGAAGATCTCCCATTCTTTGAGGTCGGGTGGAGGCCCGGTATCTGAAACACACTAAACATTTGTTTATAAAAGTTCGAATCAGTCTTTTACCACCGATAATCCAGTAGGATTGCTTCAAAATACTAGATAGTAAGGTAGGGCCCGCATGAAGATGCTTTATGTGGTAATAATTGATAAGAAGCTGAGCGATCTTGTGATCAGGTGGAATTATAATAGGATGCTTTACTGAATAAGGAATATCAGCATTAGTAATCCTACCTCGAACTCGCAGTAAACCTTCTTTATCTAAAAATGGAGTTAAAGAAATCAACTTGCTTCGCTTTGGCAAGTCGGCACAGTTCTTTACGCGATCGATCTCTTCTTTGAAATGTTGGTTTTGAACCCACTTAAAGATTGAAGTTTTGGCGTTCTCGATTTCAGCAGATTGAAGAGGTTTGCGATTGTAGCTCTTATCGGATTCGCTTCTATTTTTAGCTTTGCAGTTGGAACAAAACCGTTTGCAATAGGCGACAACTCTAACGATTTTTGTAAAAGACGAAAACTTATCAAATAGATCTTGCAATGTGTCGTTTTCAGGCACAGAATGAAAGTTGAAAAGGGAATCCTTTCTTTTTTCTTTAAGCACTTCGGCGTCATGAGGATCGTAAGTTGCATTGGGGATCACAGGAAGAACCTCTGAACTGTGAAGAAAGGATGGACCTTTTAACCACAAGTTGCAATCGGGAAGTTTGCTTGGTTGCAACCCTCGTGAAGCCACATCTGCAGGATTTTGCCGAGAAGAGATGTGGTTCCAAGCGTTGTTTGGAATAGTTTCCAAAATATCGGCAGTGCGATTGCCTACAAATGCCTTCCACCTTCGTGGATGGTCGGACAACCACGCTAAAACAATTTTAGAGTCGATGTAGGCGAAAATCTGAATGTTACGATGATCTAAAGCTTTTAATACTATTCTAAATAGTTTGGCAAGTAAATGCGCACCACAAAGCTCAAGTTTAGGGACAGATATTTGTTTGATCGGACACACCTTTGCTTTAGAGACTAACAGTCCAACGCTTACTTTGTCGTGTTGCTTTTGCTGACAAAATATTACAGCCGAGTATGCTAGTTCGGAAGCATCGCAAAACCCTACGAGATTTAATTGCAAGGTCATGCTTGCCACGAATCTAGGGATTCGTATCTCTGCAATGCTTCGAAAGCCATCCTGAAATTCCAACCATGATTTAGCCAACTCATTGGAGATTTCAGAATCCCAGTCGCACTTTGACAGCCACAGTCGCTGGAAAAATATCTTAATGAAAATAGTGCAAGGTGTAATTAGTCCTAAAGGGTCGAAAACTTTGGATGCTACCGAAAGAATTTTTCGTTTAGTCAAAGGAGGATTGACAACGAGTGAGCCTTCAAATCGAAAGACATCTTCAGCAGGGTTCCACAAAATTCCTAAGACTTTGTTTTCTTTAAAGCAACAATCAAAGTCTGACGTGTGAAGTTCTGCATTTAGTTCTCCGAGTAACTCCTCAGAGTTGGATTTCCATTTTCTAAGAATGAATCCTCTGGCTTGCAAAATAGTAGAAATGTCTTTACATACCGTGACAGAGTCTTTGACTGTACTTGCACCGGATAGAATGTCATCAATATAGAACCGCTCCTCTATCATCTTGGCCGCAGTGGGAAAGTCGTCATAAGAGTCCAGAGCGATCTGCTTCAAACACCTAGTGGCAAGAAAGGCAGAAGGTGATAAGCCATAGGTCACAGTAGTAAGTTTGTATTCTTGCACTGCGCTGTTAGAATCAAAACGCCAAAGAATACGCTGAAAGTCTTGGTCTTGTTCATGAACCAACACTTGACGGTACATTTTCTCAACATCGGCAGTAAACGCTACTTCGTGCATTCGAAAACGTAACAAAGTTAGAAATAAATCAGGCTGTTGCTTCGCACCAATTCCTAACATTGAATTTAAGGAAACAGAGTTGGTTGTTTGGCAACTTCCATCAAAAACTACTCTTATAGCACTGGTTGTGCTGGAAGGTTTGAAAACACAGTGATGGGGAAGAAAATATTTATCTTTATTTAAAATGCCTGAAGAGGGATCAGCTAGTTTTAAATGGTTAAGGGTTTCATACTCTTTCAGGAATCCTTTATATTGCGATTCAAGATCGGGGTTTAAAGAAAATTTTCTTTCCATACTTTTAAGACGGGATAATGCAGCGGCGTAGGAATTTCCCAAAGTTAAATCAGTACGATAAAATGGTAGGCGTACTACAAATCTTCCCATTTCGTTAATAGAGTAATTGTCCTTGAAATGGTTTTCGCAGAACTCTTCTTCGGAATTTAGACTATGACTTGGGTCAGCTGGGATATTTTCAAGTTCCCAAAATCGCCTGAGTTCATGATCAGTATCATAGCTCGAGATGCGATAACTGAAAGACGATGGATTTAAGTTTTCGGATAACAGAATCTTTCCGGAAATTATCCACCCAAATTTTGAATTTTGAGCAATGAGAGAAGTTTCATCATTGGTAATTTGACCCGCTTGCAAGATTGATAGGAAATAATCGGCTCCAATTATTATATCAACTGGTTGAGGAGTCATAAAATTTGGATCCGCTAGCGGCAGCTCCAAAAAGGGTCGCAAGTTTTGGTCACTTAAAGAATCAGGGGGTAGATTAGACGTTAACTTGCTTAACACATAGGCTTCGATTGCAATTTCTTCTGGGTGATAGCGTGACACGACCAGCAAGGAAACTGAACCTTTAGAAACCCCAACTTTAGCATCGGCTAGACCGACTACAGAGATCCTGCATTTGCTCATCCTTAAACCTACCCTGCGAACGCACGTTTCGTAGACGAACGTTCTTTCCGATGCCGAATCAAGCAAAACCCTTGCAGTTTGCTTTTTCTGTGAAGCATCAATGACTAATACCACTGCTGTAGGCAACAGACCTGGACCCTGTTCTCCTGAATGAAGGGACAGAGTAGTGCTGCTTGACGAGCTATTTGGAACAATAGTGGGCGATTCAGGATTCTCTGAGGGGGTACACAAATTATGAGTTAGAGTGGTTTGGTGCAAAAGTGTATTGTGCCGCTCCTTACAAATTTGGCACACAAACGTGGATGAACAATTTCTTAGTAAATGCTTTTCAGATAGGCAATTTACACAGAGACCTTTGCGGGTAACGAAGTTTTTACGGGTGGCTAAATCAGAGTCTTTGAATTTAGTACACCGAAACAAATAATGATTTCCTTTGCAGTACAAACATTTAAGATTTGGTGAATCTCGACCTCGCGTTTTATTGACAGTTTTGTCTTCCCTGATTTTAGGATTTGAGATTTCTAAAGCATAGCTGCGGTTGTTTAGAAATTCAATAAATGATTCAATGGTTGGAAAATCATCGTCAGCCACTTTTTCGGCCCAAACCTGACGGGTTTCTTGATCAACCTTTTCTAAAAGTAAATGAATAAGCCAGGGATCGCGGGAGGCCGCGTTTTCATGCAAAGTTTTTAAACCTCTAATAACAACGTCCGTAGTATCCGCTAGCTTGCGTAGCGCGCTGTCGGTAGCGTTGGTTATTTTTGGTTGCGACAGAAACGTTGTGATCAGAGAGGTCACAATTTTCTTATTCTTGCCGTATCTTTGGACAATTTTATTCCATGCTTCGTCGTAGCTAGATTCAGCCATTGGCATATGCCGAATCAGGGTAGCTGGAGTGTCAGCCAACAAACTTTTAAGGTATTGGAATTTTTCAATTTTTGATAAATTAGCGTTATCGTGAACGACGGCACAGAATAAATCCTTAAAGGATGGCCACTCCAAGAAATCTCCCGTGAAGATAGGAATATTAAGTCGTGGCATTTTGACTTCCGAAATAGAGCGTTGACTGATATTGACCATTTGAGATTCAGTCTGAGCAAGACGATACGAAATATCAGCAACATTATCGGATGATCGAGGTTGATAACTACTTTTAATTAGCTTGCGCAAAGCGGTCTTTAATTGGTAATATTTAGCTTCAAACTCTTCTAATTCTGAGGCTTCGTCAGAAAGTTGAGAGTCGTAGTTATTAAAGTTCTTGAACACCTCGTCCAACCGTTCGAGACGAATGGTTAATTCCTCGTAGTCCTCCTCGGTAACTATACCGCCTAGTTTCTCTACGTATGTAGCTATACGCGTTATCGCAGCCTTTTCTCTTCCGCGAAGTTTAATGGTTTCAGTAGAATCAGTCATGATACGTAATTTAGAAAGGCAGCAAGAATTTGAATTGTACTTATCTTTTCTTGGTGCGTAGATCTCGTCGGTGCCTCCAGAATGTTCGATGATCCGACGAAGACACATTAAATTGGGAAAGCTAAGGTGCAATAGATTTTATTTATGGGCAACAGGCAGATAATCAGAGCAGTAACAGTGCGCACTGGCACTTAGAACTAACAAGGAACCAACAAAAGGTAACCCGCTTGGGGCGAATATATAGTAATACAGGTAGTATGACGAAGGCAAATAATTTACATAAACAGTTCTCTTCTTGAGAGCGAACATGAGAGCGAACATTTCAGGTCAAAAACGAATAATTACAATTTATACACAAGAATTTGGCCTGGGTTCTCTCGGCAAAATTAAATCTCGGCGAACTTTAACATTCATAGAGAAAGAGAGCTCAGATTCCTTGTAGTCTGGGCTTGAAAATCGGTAGCGAGAGTCGCCTAGGTGGTGAAACAAAAATAATGGCTCTCATAGTTCTGGGGAGTGTGCCGAGTCTACAAAGGCTTGACCGCCAATATTGCAGAACCATTAGAGGGAAAAAAATATACAAGAATTCCATTAAAAAAATTTAATTAAAAAATATATAGTACTTTTAAATTTCTATGGCACAAGCGATAAAGTCGCAAAAACTGTACAACTTCCGCCAAACGGAGAAGACTTTCAGTGTCAAACTTTTACTTGTACTGGGCCCCTGCCCTCTAACTGTGTATGTATACTGTGTTTTGCCACCAATAAATTGTTTTTTTTGGCCCGATTTCCTTTTGAGAGATTTGGGGGAAAAAATTCAAAATGAAAAAGTACAATATTGTTCTATTATTAAATATATTGCAAAAAAAAAGTTCTGCGTCGGCCGGGAGTCGATCCCGGGTCAACTGCTTGGAAGGCAGCTATGCTAACCGTTATACCACCGACGCTTGTTTAGAGCTCTTCTTCAAACAATTTTAACCCATTGAAAGTAGGTCAGTGACCGCAGGTGATTTACCTTTTTTTTTGTTTCTGCAGCATCGGAGAAGCTAGAAACAATTCAGTCGAAACAATTCAGCGTTTACTTTCATTACCGCTCAATCAGAATCCATGAATGTTATCCAACTGTTGATTCAATGACAGTAATGACTCTGATTCGGGAGTTAACATTAAGTATTCAAGACAGTAAGTTTGTTAAAGATTTAGGAGTTTTTGTGAGCAATGATTTTAAGATGAGTAAACTGATGTGTTGAAGCAAGTAAGAAAGCCAATCGAATGTTGGGTTACATTATAAAAGGTATCACTTCCAAATCTAAAGAGATTATATTGCCATTGTATAGGGCAAGGCCACATCTGGAATATGCTGTTCAGTTTTGGTCCCCCTTCCTCAGAAAAGATATAAGTTGATAGAAAAAGTACAGCATAGGGCAACAAAAATGATTAAGGGTCTATCAGGTATCGATTATGATAATAGATTAAGATCTTTAAATATGTATTCCCTGGAAAATAGGAGAACAAGGGGGGATTTAATTCAGTTATTCAAGTTCATAAAACAGGGTGACATGGAGGGCTTAGGTTATTTATACCTTAAATAGCCGGACCAGAGGACATGGTCAGAAATTGAATAAATCATGCTTTAGAAAGGAGGTAAGAAAACATTTTTTTTTTACAATAGAGTCGTCAATGAGTGGAATGCTTTGCCTGAATATGTCATATGTATTCGAAGAGAGTTGAAAATTTTAAGAAGAATCTCGATAGTTACTGGAAACTGGAGAGGAATTAGTTTTATTTTAAAACCAACCTTGTTGGGCGTCTAGCCTGCTGTTTATCGAAATTTTTTGTATTTGTATAAAAAATAACGCACCTTGTTGACGAAACAAATAAAGAAATGTTTCAGGAAGTCCATCTACGTTATAAGCGCTTTTGGTATGAAGTATAGAATCAATGTGTTCGATATATAATGCGATTTATATGGCAATATGGCATTCTTTTTCTCTATAAGTTTGAAAACAAAGTATCGGGATAAACCAGCGCCAGATAGGAACACAGTTTGAGCAATTTTTGTTTAGGTAATTTTTAATGATTATAATTTGTGGGCATATTGAAATTATTTAGCGATAACTATTACAAAACCTTAACGGTGACTAACTACTAAGAATCATAATAATTTTTAAATAACTTATTTAGACAGAACATTGTCAAAGGCATGGAATTGTTGAGCAAATCGAAAAGCCAGCAGGAAAATATTTTTTTTGCAAGATCAATACATAATTATAAAGGAAAAGTAGGATGATCACTTATTTATTGAGAACACTGAAGAAAAACAACAATCGGAAATCGTTATGCCGAAGCCCTTTGCAATGAATGTATCGAAATTTGAAATGACCCAAATAATGGCAATATACTATGATAACACACAAACATACACTAATTAAATTATCCATAGCTAAACAGTTGAATTACTTGTTAAATTTGCATATAATAAGCTCCATTTAAGTATAGTAACACAGCTCTTTAAGATTGTCACAAAGTAATCTGTTGTAAAAATAATACAGAGTTAATTTGTAGGTTAGCTACGTTTTTTGACAAACCAACTCTGACCAAGTAGTTTACGTAGTGGGTGTAGTCAGATTAACGTTGCACGAGAGCTGAGTTTGGGCTATTTGGCGGAGGGGGAGAGAGATAGAAAGAGAGAATCAGTGCCCCCCTGAAGCGACCTTAATCCCTCCTCCGTCCTGACAGTAACAGTCACGAATAACTTATTTTTTAAGCATTGAACTTCTAAAATGATTACTCTTATCAACATACCCATTATAGTACGAGAGCTAGCAACGTCGGAAAAACAAGCATTTCAGGTGTTCCAGTTTTAGGATATGCTATCTCTCTCACTCTCCCGGACATCATAAGGGCAATCTGGCTGGCGGTAGTGGTTGCGTTCCTCAGTGCGCATCCTACTAATCCAAGTACTATTTAATTTTCATTTAATTTTCGAAATAAAATAAATGAAACTAGCCGAATTTAGCAAGTAAATGTTTATTGAGGAGTAGTTTTTTGGTTTTTGTTATACGAAAAATTAAATATTTATTTATAACTTCAAATAAAGCTGTGTTTAATGAAAGATGCTGTGTTTAGTTAGATGCTGCGTTTAGTGAAATTTATTTTAAATTTAATGTGGAAAAACGGTTGTGGATGTCACTTACTGTTACGAACCTAGTTTTTTTTTTTTTTCAAGATCAGAATTTTAGTAAGTATTTAAGGTTTCATAGGAGTCTTAAAAATGTGCAAAGAAGGTACTACAAAACATAGTTTGATCTTCCATGTCATTTTTGAACTACTCAATGTATAAGTATAATTTTTTTATATGTAATTCTACAAGATTTATTTATTATAAAACAAGTTTTAAAATTTATCAAACTTTAGCCAAAACTAAAATAAATGATATTAAACATGAAGCTATTTGAATACATTGTGATTAGGCTTGCGCGGCAAATTGTGAATTCAAAATTGAAAAAATGACCAGGAAAATGACTTTATATTGTACAAATATGTACAAACAAAGACTTATACCTAAATTCTCAGCTCAATTTTAATTAGAAATTATTTTAAGAACTTTTTTCTAAAAAAATTTATAAAAATTTAAAAATTTTGATTTAAATTTTTTAAAAAAATAATTTCTAATTAAAATTGAGCTGAGAATTTAGGTATAAGTCTTTGTTTGTACATATTTGTACAATATAAAGTCATTTTCTTGTTAATTTTTTCAATTTTGACCTCACAATTTGCCGCGCAAGCCTAATCACAATGTGTTCGAATAGCTTCATGTTTAATATCATTTATTTTAGTTTTGGCTAAAGTTTCGTAGATTTTAAAACTTTTTTTATAATAAATGAATCTTGTAGAATTACTTATAAAAAAATTATGCCCATTTATTGAGTAGTTAAAAAATGACATGAAAGATCAAACTATGCTTTGTAGTATCTTCTTTGCACATTTTTAAGACTCCTATGACCCCTTAAGTTACAGGAAAGTAGGCTATTTTAGTTCTTTAAGAACTTCTTGTTTTTAATTCTTCGAATTAAAAAAAAAAGTAGGCTAAAAATCAATTCGTATACTTTACTAAAGAGGAGATGAAATAGTTGTGGTAGTCGGACATCATGTCAACTTGTTGAGCCTAAAAAATTAATAAGATAATAAAAGAAAAGAGGCATTTAAAGTTGCCAATTGTAATGAATTTAATTTTACGTAAACTAAGCTTATTTGGACCGCACAGCTATTATGTATGAAATGACAACACTCTCAAAAACGACAAAATTTCCTTAATTTTGACGATTCCGTTTACTGGCAAATGCTCCGAGTTTTCCTTTCCTCAAAGTGAGGAAATTTGAATGGTCATTTTTATGAGGATTTAAATGTCGTCTAATCTAAGGAAGTATTTAGTCATATTTGAGCATGTGCTCAAAAGTCACGTGATAGTTTGACGAAACAATCATCAAAATTAACGTAATGAGGCTTGAGGATTCATGAATCGTCAAAAATGAGTGTTATTTCTGAGAGTGTAACTAGGGGTGTAAAAACTTTTAGAGCTGTTGCGCAGGTCCCCTAAGGTAACAGGGAACAAAACGACGCCGAAGACACAAAATATCGATTTTTCATTTAAACTTTAGTTACTGAATCATGCCTTTTCGAAAAAAACTTTTAAGATGCACAATTAAATATGGGTTTGGAGTTTACAAATTTGGTAGTTAATTTCAATATAACTCAGTTGCCGCTTAAATGTCATTCCAAAACGCCAATTTTCAGCCTTAAGGTTCACTTTTATCTTTTCTTACTATTTAACACAGTGAACCAAGAATATTAAAAAATATAAAGTGAGTAAAATTAAAACGATTTTTCTAATTTAAGAATTGCGCAAAATTTCTGTTTGAACCTAATAACTTAAAATTATGAATGTTTTATCTTCAAACTTGAAATTAACTGCCAAATTTGAAATCTCCAGCCCCATATTCAAATATGGATCATAGAAGTTTCTTCGTAAATATTCATTTTAGTGTTTGAAAGTTTATATTGATAGAATATTTGATATTTTGAATGGTCATTTTGCTCTCTGCCATCTTAACTGTAAATTCTAAAATAAGACACCCGTCGCCAATAGCCTCGTGCAACTCTAGTGCGATGATAATTCAACCTAACCTATAAATGATTAACAAACGGGTCAAAAGATTGAAAAATAGATTTCCATTTCAAATCTTATTAAAAAATAAATCCCTGATTGTTGAATTTAGTCTAGGCCTTTGAAATCTATCAAGGTGGGACTCCTTTTCCATTGGGCCTGCTCACCTACTTGCTATTGGGGCCCAGTGGCTATTTCATTAATAGACCCACTCCCCCTATTCAATTTCCCAAGCAAACTTAAGAATCATTTATTGACTCATGATAGATGAAGGGCCGAATTGTAATAGCGTTTAACACCTGTGGAACTGCAATTTAATTTTTTGTCATTTTAACTTCCACTTTTTACATTATAAAGTGTGGAAATTTTTATAAAGGCTATATCTCAAGCGAGTGGGATACGTCATATTGAAGTAAAATATCATATAAGACTTCTAGTCCAGTGAATAAAGGAGTTTTACCATACAAAAGGTCCGGTATCGCTGATTTTTTTTATATGTTGTGTGAGACCCCTAGGTAGTAATAAATGTGAGTTTTCGTCATCCTCGTTCTATTGCTTTTTCCGCCATCTTGAAAAAACGTTCGAAATTTCGCCCATTTTCCAGTTTTTGGCCCATAACTTTTTTCCCAAGCATTTTTTATTCGAACTTTTCGACACAAAGTTGTAGAAAATAAAATTTTCTTCAAAATCAGTAGTAAAAGTGTTTTTCTACGGCAAAACAGTAAAAGAGCTAAGAAACAGCAAAAAGGGTGTAAAATCGAGTGTTTCGAAAAAATATTACGTTCCAACGACTTCCTATCACCGTAACTCGCATAAGACTTCATTTTGAGAATACAAAACTTGTTTAAAATAATTTTTTCTATAAAATGGTTCTATTTTGTGTTCTATACGATAAAATGTGACAGAGCTACGCTGTTCGAAAAATGACGTAAAATCTTGAATTTCGCCCAAAAGAGTTTTTCACCACTTAAAATCCCAATAATCAAAAAAGAAATCATTGTTTTAGGGGATCATAATTATTATGAAACTTGTGGATATCATCATTTATTATATTTGTAATGTCTTAAAAGTAATTTTAGGTTCAATACCAAAGAATTTAGGTACATTTTTGGAAAAACATAAGCAGAAGCCACTTCATGTTTTGCTAAAGACACAGAGTTGTCGAATGGATAGCTGTATACTTTCATTTAGATTTACCATAGCAACCATAACAATAACCTATAGTAACGAAAATCCTTTTTCGAGAAAATAGTGATCAGGAATTGAATTTGTCAAGATTATTTCCATGGAAAGATAAAGTAAATGTGATTGCCTACAGACAACCGAACTCAAATATGTTGAGTTTTGTACATGGTTTGTCAGAAATATATAACTTTTCAAGTTTTTGACTGCTAATATATAGAGTTCATGAAAAGGTAAGATACTTTTTTTTTGTCTTAAATTGTGTGACTGCTAGAAATCGTTGTCATCTATTTTCATTATATACTTCTAGTTACATTCCAAACTTTACAGAGTTAACTTTTCAAGCTAGTAAATGCTGAGTACTAAGAGCTGAACGATTAAGTAGGTGCAAGATGAATATCTCAGCTGATGTGATATTTGACCGAACAAATGTAAATACAACCCCACAGGAGAAGTTTTTATTAAATGAACAAAACAAAAGCCGGTTTTTAACTCAACTTAGAGACGAACTGGAGGCTTCAGACATTATTACAAAACAAGCAGACGAAGATGCCGACATTCTAACCATCAAGACTGCCAAGTCAATATCATCCCAATATGAGGCTGTTTTGATTGTGGGTGAAGTTATTGATCTACTGGTGGTAATAACTGGTGCTCCCCCTGTTGCCAAAAATGCCTTCTTTAAAAAACCAGCGAAAAGTAATTCACCCGACATCGTCTACTCTTCCTCGTCATTTCTTCAAGGTTCGACTACATATCTTCTACTGCTTCATGCCATTAGTGGATGTGACTCGACTTCCAACATTTTTGGATATGGAAAAGGCAAATTCTGCAATCTTTTCCAAAGGAATCCATATTTCTGTAAGCTGTAGGTTAAAAAATAAAACATTGTATTGTCGGGTTAAAATATGACTTTTTTTTGTGTTTCTGTACATTTCACCCTTCTTAATGGAATCTATAATAAACTTATTTTTGATACGTGTATTTTATAGGAAATTAAATTTCCTACAATTTGTAAAATACTACTTTATTGCTAAAATGAAGTCTTATGTGAGTTACGGTGAAAGAAAGTCGTTGGAACGTAATATTTTTTAGAAACACTCGACTTTACACCCTTTTTGCTGTTTCTTAGCTCTTTAACTGTTTGTCGTAGAAAAACACTTTTTCTACTGATTTTGAAGAAAATTTTATTTTCTACAACTTTGTGTCGAAAAGTTCGATTTAAAAATGCTTAGGAAAAAAGTTATGGGCCAAAAACTGGAAAATGGGCGAAATTTCGAACGTTTTTTCAAGATGGCGGAAAAAGCAATAGAACGAGGACGACGAAAACTCACATTTATTACTACCTAGGGGTCTCACACAACATATAAAAAAATCAGAAAAAAAGAAGTGGATTTAGAGTATTGTTATAACAATTGCTTCTCCAAAGTTATTTTTTTTCACTCTTTTTTTCCTCTGTGTAAATTCAATAATGAATTTATAATAATAATTTCTGCTTAAAAAAATTCTTTGAGACAAAGTTGCGAGCGTACTACATAACGTTTGATTTTTGCTGAATATTTGTAGTTTTGAGTAAAAAAAAACTTGTGAAAATGATTTTCATTGCACTTTTAAGTGTTTATTTTATTGTCATGTGCTTCTTTTTATTTGAGGAAGCGCTTGCAGAAGCGGTGGATGTGTTGTATGGGATTTATTGCAGTGTTTTAAATCTGGCTTATCGCGTACTTATCTGCTTCATTTATTTTGCCTTGACTTATGTATTCGTATTCGTGTACGGTTACGTTACACGCTACATCGGTTAATGCAAAAGTAGATGCAAGCTCAATAGCTGATACCTACCTGGTTTTATATGGAAAAGATCCTTAACGACTAAAAACGTCTTTGGACGAAAAAGTAAAACTGCAGTTGGTTGATAGAATGAGTTTAATCGTACTAAATGCTGAGGAGGTAAGTTTTTGTCATATCTATTATTTTTATTAAAATTGTAATAAAAAGAACTAAAAATTAAATTTTTAGTTAGAATCATTAAATTTTAAGTTAGGAATTTGCCGAATTTACTTCATTTTTGATTAAATTCATTTTAATTTCGAGGTCTGGATGATTATTTCCGCAATCTTGAAGACTTGAAATCCTTCTAAATTGGAAATTTCTGGTAATTGTAACGAAAAAATCAGGTTTTCGTCATAATGACCTTTTTGGCGATGTTTTGTCCGATTTTCATTTCAATATGGCGACAAACTCGGTAAATCTCGAGTTTGCTGTGACTTCAACTTGGCGGCTGTTTTGGAAAGACAACAAAACCGGATCGTTAACACAAAATGTTTGTGAAAAATTAACTTTTAATTGTTACCAGATATTGGAACAGCTAATTGCCGGTCTCGAATTTTAAATTTAAGCTACTTTACAATGCAACAAAAATGAACAAATGTAGTAAACCTTCCATTTCCTACTTCGTACAACTTAGATTGGTATAGCAATTTTACGTTACATTTTCAAGCTTGCCAAAAGTCGCCAATGAACAGACCGGTCATTATATCAAACAAGTACCAACTTTTTATCGATATAGTAATTCACGATACTTTTTGAATCTTGAGTAATAATTTATTGACTTAAAAATGTCGCTACTATAGGCCAGACAAATGAACTATTTTCAAATTTTCTTTTCTTTCAGTGAATGCACGGGGGTCGGACGACCGGTTATTGGCTTTATGGAATGGTATTTTTGAAAGTTGGGAGTGAGATAAAAGAAGATGATAATCAACCGACTGTCTTTATGATATCTAATGACCACATACGTACCATTACCAATTTATTCTGGACAGAGAAAATGTGCGTAAGAGTTGTAAGCACAAGACCTTCAACTACTTCCTATTGAAGTTTCTTGGACATCATTAAATGTCCTGGAGGGTGAATGATTCAAATGACCCACAACCTCGTTTGGAATAAGAATGACGTTTGTTACTTGCAGCAGATGAAGTAAGTAAAAAAATTTGATTGAATATTATTTAAAATGATTATTAATAATTTAAACCATTTTTAATTATAACTTTGTTAATTCATTTTAAGTTACGCAAAATCTTTTTTTTTTAAATTTGATATTTTCGTTTTATTAGTTTAATTTTTAAAATTTCTTTAATTTTAGGAAATAATTATGTATGACACCCAGTTTTTTAAAATTTAGACCTGTACTTTAAAATTATAAAATTACAAATTAAAAAAATATATATGTGTGTTGCTGGAAAACATGATAGTCAGGAGACGTCTGTATCCCTCAGAAATGGGTTTAAATCTAATACTTTGTGCACCCGTTTTTGATAGATAAAATTAAATAATTAAATGCTTAATTTTCTAAATTCTTTCTCAGCATATTAAACTAATTTTCCAAAATTACTTTCAAAACTGAGTTTGAAATATATCATTGTTTAGTAAAGAGATAGATAGAAGTATTGATATAGATATAGAGAATATAAGAATAGGATTTTGTTCAGGAGTAAAGTGGATGAAAACTTTCTATACGTCTGTTAGTACGTGAATCACTTTTACTTCGCAGCCACAAACCACAAAATGTGTGATGCTCCGAATTGTCGCTATGCCTAGGGTAACATTCAACCAAAATTGTAATATTTAATATGACACACAGCCTAACAGATTTACACCCAATTATAAGACTGAAAAAGTACAATTAACACCCAAGCTTAACTGGGAATCGAACCTAGACCCCCTAGCTCTGCAATTTTGTTTGAAAGAGGGTAATTCTGCTTATATAAACGGTTCAATTTATATATACAAGACAATTTTATTATATTTATTTTAATATTTCTCAGCTAAAGTATTTTTCATTATTAACCTCAGTAACACAGTAGTCAGGCATTACCCCTATTACTTTTAGACACCGACTTCTTTATATAATATAGTTACTATAATCTTAATCCTTTTTTCGATATCATTGAGTTTGTTTATGACGCTAAACAGTATCATAAATATATGCATTTATACTTAAGTAGTATTTTTTTTAACAAAATATAAGTACTTGTATGGTTCAGAAATTGGTATTTTTCCCCCTTCATTTTTGCAATTTATCTTCAATTCTTTTAAATGTCCAAAAAAAAAAGTTTTTATTCCCGATTTCTTTGGAAAAAAACAGCCCTCGAGTATCTCTAGCGCGTCGTTAATTCAACAATAATAAACAAACATTTAAAAAATTATAACTTCCAAGGCATTCAAGAGTGTGTACACCACGTGATCATAAAGAAATTACAAAATAAAGCATGTATGCACTAATTAAAGCTGATTGACAACATGTTGTAATAAATGAGGCATGTGTGTAGTTCATTGAACTAAAAAAATGCTTTGCAATCCCTCGCTATTAGAATTAAATTTTTTTTAGTAGTACTGATCTTTGCTCTCGAATATTAATAGGCACGCCGGTTATGATTAATTAGTTGAATAACAGCTCACATTCGGAATTTCACAGATGCTATCATTTGATTTTAATACCATAAATTATAATATTTTATAAAAACAAAATCTTGAAAATGAATGTTGAACATTTTTGGAATTGAAAATTAATTTTTACTTTCAATTTCCTAATGTGAAATATAAAGTAATCAAATTATGGCGATGTGTTCTATAATCAGAAATAGATATTTTGAGTTTTTAAACGTTTTGTACAGTGCTGATTCTAGAAAAGTGTTTTGTGAGCATTGGTCGCAAGTCTATCTGTCTGAAACTATTCTACAGTTCTTCTACTTCAGTTAGAATTAAAAGGGCTACCGACTCTCCACAGCTTGAAATAAAACAGCTGTAGAATTGAAATTTGTTACTCAAGAGAGTTCCTAGTACTTACCTAGTAAGTACACTCTCAAAACAAACGAGCGATTTTAACTCAGTCTGAGTTAATTTTCAATCCTCCACTCTTGAAAATGCACTTTCCCGAAAGGAGTGGATCCTTTGTGTGTTAAACCTCCGACGGGATCACTCCAAACGAGTGATTTTAACTCAGTCTGAGTTAATATTCACTTCTTTCCAGTGTCGAAAATGCACTTCTCCTATTGGAGTGGATTTCACTCTTTTGTTTTTAGAGTGTATAGTTCTTTAAATGATTATATCATTATAAAAGGCAGTATAATAATTGCAAGAGAATTTAGTTAGAAAACAAACATTTAAACGATATATTATTTCATATAATATTTAAAAAAAACTTCAAAATCGTTTAATTATTTTCTTTTTTTAAGGAATAATGATACATTAGTTTATTCTTAAGAAAAAACTTTTGTTTAAGAATAACCTTCACTTTTTATATATTTTTTTAATGTAGCATATTCTTTGGGAAATTTTAAAATTCCCTTCTATTAGACAGTAACTTCGTGTACAAAAACCCCTTTCACTAATAAGTTCATGAATTAGCTACTAAAAGTACTTAAAATCAAAATATTTGCACTTATCATACATTTGTGTCAGATCTTCCGGCCACGCAAGTAGTACAAAATGAGGAGAATTCTTAGTTTTGGCGAAATTGACAGATCTGACACAAATGTATAATAAGTGCATAAATATTGATTTTACGTACTCTTAGTAATTTTTCCTGTTTTTGGAACGCAAGTAAAAACATATATCGTGATAAAAAAAACATTAAAAATTTCGTTTTTTGACATTTTTTCCAACTTTGATGACATTGAGCGAACGAAAGATAAAGTAATAAAAAAAATAATTAATGCATTTCTCATGTCTTTACCAATGGCAACTTTTCTGCTCTATAGCGAAAAAAAATCCGAATATCCGAAATAAAAGAAAAGTTTTTTTCGGCCCACTCAATTGCATACCTCTAAAAATATTAACTTGAAAACGCTTTTCTTTTATCAAATCACCTAAAGTAAACAACGTTCAATGCCCAAAGTGCAATACTTTCAATTCCCTTATCACTTCTGTCTTAGCTTATCATTTGAATTCGCTTATCAATGCAAAGATACCCGTGGAAAGCTTTCGATGAGTATATGCAGGTAAAAGTGGATAATATTGCGAAAGGAAGCTTTCGGAGAGTCTGATCATTAGAGGAAACCAGGTTGCGTCTGTCCTATTTATACATGCAATATTATATCTGATAAAAACAATTTGGTGATTAACATTTGTTTCGGCATCATCATCATGGGATTTATGACTAATAAGTAAGTGCGTTTAGTGAAATTGTTTTGAATGTTTGTTGTTGTTTTGAAAATTTGCTTAATTTTTGACATTCTATTCCTTCCTTATGTGCTTTTCCCTTACGATTAACTCTCTGAGAGAAACGCGAATTAGCTACACTCCTTGCCAACCTAACTTGGGTAAAGACAAAGAGTAAAAAGGCAGAGGAAAAGGGCGGTTGGTCCGTTAGAACTCTTGTAAGGTTATATTTACATTCAAATTTTATCTGAATACAATTTAACCAAAATACACTTTTCATCCTAATAAAATTGCCAAATTTTCTCAAATAATATTTGAATATGTTAGACCTTAAACGAAATTAATGTTTTAAACAAGTTTTCTGGATGGATTCACAAAATAATTTATGGAACTCTTTACATCCGCGGAAGGATCTTCTCCATGTCATATTTCTATTTACCCAACCTAGATTGGCAAGGAGTGTAGAAATTTTAATTTTTCATTGAAAACTTAATTACCTTTTTTTAAAATTATATTTCTGTAGCAGATGACTATAAATAACTCCACCATGCTTCGAATTTTAACTTTTTGGTAAAATTATAACATATATATTTTTTGTTAATTATGTGTGTTGCTGACAGGTGACCGGTTTATACTTATGTATCCCTGAGGAGGGTTAATCAAGAAAAACTTATTTTAACTATTGTTGATTTTATAGGTACATTAGCACCGTATTAAATTATGGAATTCAATTCACCCACAGAGGGTTGATCGAATTAGCTGAAGTGTAAAATTTGTTTCACTGCATGAGATTAAAATTTAAATCTTAAGCTAGAAATTTAATTTCTTAAAAAATTTTTAAATTATATTTCTCTTGGAGATAATTATAACTTACGGGACTTTACTTTAAAATTTAGTAAAATATATACATTGTTAACAATTATGTGTGTTACTGGAAGACATGATAATTAGTTAACGGGTATGTATGTCTGTATCCCTAGCCAGAGGGTTGGTATAAATAGATCCATTCGACAACTCTTAAGGTTTTATATCTTTTCTTTTTCAAAATAGATCCATTTCAACTCTTAACATTTTATATATTTTTTTGTTGTGTAAAAATGAAGTTGAGGCCATAATAGTTTTTGCACATACCCACAGTATCAAATCATTTATCCAGTGCCGATTTTTAACTAACTGGCACCCTATCGCTCTTTCTAAATTTAATAATATAGAGAAAACTGTTAAGCTGACTCGTCATTTAGGGGAGAGTGTTGTACCTTGGGACACTGACAATTTCTAAGAATCTATTGGCAATATTCATACATTGTTTATTTGTAATAGTAGCCTTGACCAACAGACATCATCATAATAAAATTTAACACTAGCATCATTGAATTGATGAAATGGTGACAAAAAATAATATTTCATTACCCCAAAGTAAATATTTTTCTCATTCTAATATAATTTTTTACCTTAGTACTCTTACAAAAAGTCAACTGCATTTTATTTTCTTCATAAAAGAGAAGATTTTAAAATATTTTGGTTATGAGAAAATAATGATAATGCATTTGGATTGGCCACTATCTTGCTTTTATTTAAACCATGTAGTGTGTTGTACCTTGGGAGAGTATTAATAATTTGATTAAATTCTTAATAATTTGAATAAATAAAAATATCTTTATTATTTATTTTAAGAGCAATTCCACAAAACATGTAAAATACAACTCAGCTTTGTTTTGGATATATTTTATAATGATTGAAGTTTGAAAATATAATTCTGGCAACACCTGATAAATCTTTTTCCTTCCGTGTGATGAAATGCTCTAAAGAGCACATTTCTGATGTATTTTGAAATAAAGTTTGTTTCCTGACACAAATTAGTTCAAGTGTATGACTATTGACAGAATTATAAAGCATGTCCCAAGGTACAACACCATGTTGTACCTTGGGACAGTTCATCCCCTCTACTTTAAATGAGTGGCAATTTTTTAATTTCAAGCTGCCAGAATTAAAAAAAATATATTATAGAGGAATATATTGGTGTGTTGAAATGCTGCTTTGAAATTTTTATTTTGACAATAATTATCGAAGAAAAAAATTAAAATGTAAAAATTGTCCCAAGGTACAACACTCTCCCCTAACGTTATTTTCTGCTAACAAACAGCTTGTCTCTAACTTTGGAACAATATGTAAGTGTATATTATATATACTTTGTTAATTAAGCATGCAAATTTGCAAAGCTTTTCGACTTGGAATTGTTAAAATATTTCTGTAAATACAATTGAAAATACAGAGTTATTAGATCTTAATTTAGACTTCCTTAAACAGAATGTCGCTAATCTATGAAATATTTTTAATAATATAATAATTTCATGAAAATTCCAAGCACCATATATGGTGTTTGAACTTGATGTATACATAAGTGTAGTTTAATTTTTACCATTGACTAGTTGTATTAACATCACATTAGTCACAATTTTCTCGTTGTCATATTTACCGTACTCTGCACATAAAGATACCGTTTAACTCTTTTATCTCTCTTCTTTTCAGAATATGTTTTTTAAGTGTTATTCTACTACGTTTTCGGAGAATTTATTACCTCAGCCAAAATTATGAGGGTAATTTATGCGTTAAGATGAGTTACGGTTGTAAAAAATGAGCTATTTTACGTCAAAATGTTTTTTCCTCAGTTGACTTCTATTACAATATGAAAATTTTAGTTGATAAGAAGGGAGGGATATACTCATAAAATTTGAGAATTTTTAATGCGCAAGGTTGTTTTAAAATTTTAAATAGCGTATGGAAGGCAAATTATTTACTGTTTAAGAAAGAAAATCAATACATGAAATGCGCAAAAGTGTTCTTTTATGTGGAACAGAAACATATAATTTAAATAAAGCAACAAGAAAAAAAAACGTAACCATCCAGTTGCGGTGCCGCAAACACAGATCTCTGAAGTTCTAAATTACGACGCCTCGTCGCAGGGGCGTAGCTACCGCCGTATCAGCCGTATCAATTATACGGGGCCCCCGGGCCACGGGGGCCCCCTACGTGCGTAATCAAAAATTAATAAAAACTTCCCATTTTTTTTTCACAAATGACAAAAGTAAAAAAAAAAATTCCCCGCGTAAAGCGTGCGTTCAAAAGTTGTCAACAACCTACATCGGCTGTTGCGGGCTGCGGGAACATAGATATACGCAGAAACAAAGATTTCAGAGCCTTTGCGACCTGAGTAGTATGTTCAAAATATTACAACTAAACCGGAGAAACTCCTGTCTCCTTAAAACGAAGAGATATTAAAGGCTTCAGGAGCACAAAACTGTCGGCTTTTTACAGTAAAGACATCTCAGTTAAACTTATGATCAATTAAGGCTCTAAAAACATGCATAAAATCTGAAATTCAAAAAATTCATTCCATTAAGGAACTCTTTGAATTATTGCTGATAAAATTCAATAGTCTTGCATCCAGTTTTCCCGAGGTGATAACAGCATGCTTTTTTTTTCTTGACGCTTCCAGTTACAACTACAACTGCTTGAAGAAGTTTTTCAGAATTGAAACTGATTAAAAAATTACCTAAGAATTTCGATGGAACAGGAACGCCTGTCAGACCTGTCACTGTGTTGTCCATAAAGCTAGAAACTTTCGAAAAACTAAAGCCTTCATCATCTATAAATGATTTTATAAATCAATTTGCCGAAAAAAAGGCAAGGACAGTGTAAATTTAATTTAAATTTTAGAAAAAGTGACAGATACATAATTATGATGAATAACTGGGCAATTCTACCATAATTTTTAATTTTATGTCCCTTGGGGAATAACCTTAGAAAATTAATATTTCTTAAAAAAAATTTATTATTATACTAAAATACTGGTCCTTATATAATTGCAAAACGGAATTTTTTAAAGCAAAGAAACGCCAAAAAAATTTGAGAACGCAGAACAATGCAGAAAAATCCTTACCGTAGTGTGTCCCAAATGTCAATTTTTTTTAAGTTTAGGGCTCAAGCCAACATATTTCTGAGCTAAAAATTACATTCATTTATATTTTAAATTGAACTAATACTGTAGCTTAACAAATTAATTACATTAAATTTTGGTTTTTAATATTTAAAATGTGTTTTCTCGTCTCCTCACTATGTCTGGGTTTTGGTACATTCACTGACCTCATTCCTAAAGTGGTGATGAGAGGCACTGGATTGAGCTACAGTGATTCTTAAACCATGAAAACAGTATTGCAGAAAACTGATATTTCAGTTAGTATCCACATATTTTTGCTAAAATTCACCAACCAGCCCTATATTAAAAAAAAACTCAGTAAAATTGGCTGCGAGGCTTTATTGCTTTACTTACAGTCTCCCAGGTAAGGTTAATTTTTGCTTGAATTGATTTTTTTTACTATAAATGTGTTTAAGTGGAGTACAAGAAGTAAAAAGATCCATTTTTATTAAACTGTAGTTAGTTTCAGCATAAAAAAGCGTGAATGTCCTTACCTTCCGTTCCTGACTTCCCGGTCCTTGCCATCGTAATGATCTAGGGATGGAAAAGCGAAACTAGTTTTAAGATTAACCGTTTTTTTGTGATTTCGGTTTCATTGAAAAACAGTTATTTTCGTAAGGCCAGTTTAAACCAGTTTCTTTGGCATCTGTGTTTTTAAAAAACGGCCATCCCTTGTCAAATTTTTTGTTTTTTACAAATGAGCATTGCTGAACTTTTTTTCGTTTTTATAGAACCCTTATAAACCTTTTGACAAACATTTAAAGTGATTTTGAAAAAAAATAAATGTTAAATTTTTTTTGATACCTGAAATTAAAAATTATGGTAAAACTGGTCAAATATTTCTTTTAATTTTTTGCATTTTTTTTCCTTTGTGAGAAATCTTTACCCTTCCTAAGGGCCCCCAAACAAATTTTTATACAGGGCCCCGTCAAGACACGCTACGCTTCTGCCTCGTCGCCAATAACCTTCATGTAGCTCAAGTAATGTCCTTTTTTATCTTAGCATACAGAAGTAAGCAATGCCTAAAAATTTTAGTTGTTTTAGTAGTTGTCATTTTTCCTGGTTTTTACAGTTTATTTCATTGAGCTTTGATGAAATAACTTTTTAACAAAAAAGAAAAAAATGGGTTCGTGTGATCATTTCAGATTCCGAAGACGGAATTGAACCCAACCTCCTGAACGGCCTGGAAATGGGCAAAATATATAGCTGTTTTCACTACATAAATTTTAAATTTAATTTACTTAAAATAAATATATTTTTTCAAACAATTTAGAATCGGATTTATTTTAAAAAAGATGGTTTTACAAATTTTTACAGATGGAAAAAATGCATCATGAATAAAAATTTGCAAATTATAAAATTTTAAAATTGAAGAATATTGTAACAAAAGCAAGCCGGATCTAACGATTCGAGGCGAGGGTTTAAAATAGACCTGGAAACATTGCTTGATACTTTGTAAGAAATTTAAGTCGATGCGGGAAATATGTGAATGGGAGGCCGATGTAATAGGAAAACGAAAATGGTTTGAATATACGTTACGCGATGAAAACAATGAATGCACCCGGAACAGTAAAAACTGGCAAGTGATCAAGATTTCTATCGCTCTCCATTATTAAGGAAAAATACTGTTTACTTTTTTTTGCAAGAAATTTATCTCGAAAAACAATTTTTCGATTATTTTTTTTGCAATATGCATTAAATAAGAAACTAATGTCAATCAATTCTCAAATAATAGTACATTATTATTATAATTATCAATATTATTACTACTTTTGGAATGTTTTGCTAACCCTTTGAAATTCTGACAAGGAAGATTGGAGGTAAAATCATTCACGTTTTTCACGTTTGTTTGGATACAAAAGGAAAAAACTTCAAAAACTTAAATCAATCCTCTCCACAGTAGTACTTCGAAAAATTATCATTTCCCTGAGGATAACCGGGTCACCCTCACAAGGGGATTATCAATTGTCCAAATCCTGAACAAAAAAATAAGAAAAAAAACGAGATCATCAATTGATTGTTATCCTACAGGTCATTTCTGTATCAGATCAGAAGGAGCGGATGTGGTCTGGTGGCGACAACCCATTGTTTCCAACGTGTGCTGTCGGCAAAAATATGTGACTTTATTCGTGAAAGTTGTAGCAATGGCGTTTCCGAGTTGGATAGTTCGGAGGAATTGGTCTGATTTTTATTTGGAAAAGTTGTGGAATGAATTTATTTTTTTGCTTTACATCTTAAGAGAATTATAGCTTAAGAGTTCTTGAGAGAATTCAGGCTTAAGAGGATTAAAAGTGTGTTTTTCGTAAACATCGAAATGTTTCCCTCTTTTGAATGAAGATGGACATGGTAAAGACAGCAGAGATCACATCAAGGTTTTGTGATGGAACTGAAAAGAATAAAGAATTAGTTTTCGATAGTAGTAATGTTTTGGCCTGTGGACTCTTTGTGACCTTAATGGATCTTCTGAGGAACTCGTGTCATTCATGTGTATTATTTGCAAGTTAACTCACAAATGGATTATTTAGTGATAATTAGTGAAGAATAAAGAATAAGTTTTCGGTAGTAGGAATTTTATGCCCTGTGGATTCTTTGTGACCTTAATGGACCTTCTGAGGAACTCGTGGCATTCATGTGTATTATCTGTAAGTTAACTCACAAATGGATTATGTAGTGATAATCAGTGAAGAATAAAGAATCAGTTTTCGGGTCAGTAGGATTTTTTTTGCCCTGTGGATTCTTTGTTACCTTAATGGACCTTCTGATGAACTCGTGGCATTCATGTGTATTATTTGCAAGTTACTCACAAATAGATTAATTAATGATAATTAGTGACGAATAAAGAATCGGTTTTCTGTGGTATGCCTTTTTTGACCTATGGATTCGTTGTGACCCTAATGGACCTTCTGAGGAACTCGTGGCATTCATGTGTATTATTTGCAAGTTAACTCACAAATGGATTATTTCGTGATAATTAGTTAAGAAATAACGTCGTTGATTTGTGCCTCTACCTTTAGGTAAGCAAGGAGTTTAATTTCTTTCATTTTTGTAATTATATTAACCATTTCATTGGATAAAAGTGCATCACTTTCATCCAATTGTATTAAACTTTGGAAAATATATTTTGATAATAGAAAAACGTTTTACACAAATAAGTAAATGTTTTGTATCCTTGCTCTTGCTACAACTAAGCAAAGAGTGCCTTTATATTAACGTCAATATTTAGATATATTTGATTTTACAGAGAAAAAATTCTAGTTAAAAATTCATGCTGCTTTTTACTTTAAATTGGAAAACTGTGACATATACCAACTTAATCCAATTTCCTCTTCAGTTACAATGTAAAAAATTCTGTTCGAAAAGTTAATAGTTCTGTTGTTTTCCAACAGAAAAAAAAATTGATTTCTAAGACCCTGGAAACTTATAAAAATGTGACAAATCGAAGTGTAAAATTACACCTCGTTTTGTTAAAAGATACATTTCATCTGTAGACTTATGTTTGATGTAATCACTAGATACAGATTCGACCTGTGAAGAACAGATTTTTTTCCTATTTGTGTATGAATAGAAAAAGTGAAATGTACAATCTTTTTTAATTTAGTATTTTATTAACATGCCCCATACCCTGCCCAGCAATACAGAAAATATCTGTAATATTTATCCAGAAAATATTCCTCCTGTATACATATTTTTTTCGTAGAGATATTGGGCAACAGGCAACTTTGTTACAAGAAATTTTCTGTATCATTGCATATTTGTAGTGTATACCCATATACTAAAACTATAAAATAATAAAAATGTCCATTAACCCTTTAAGCGATACGGACGTATAAACCCGAGGTTATGACTGTCAGGTTTTCCACCAACTCTCATTGTTTTTATAAATTTGATAATTAAGTTGTTTTTAAGTTATGTTGTTGTATGTTAAGTTGTTTTTAAGTTATGTTGTTGTATGTTAAGTTGTTTGTAAGTGTTAAGTTGTTAAATTGTTTAGGTTGTTAAGTTTTTTTCTGTTGTCGTCCTTTGTCATCGTCTGCTGTTTATCTTATCTGTGATGAAATCCTGTATACTTTGTTGATTAAATTCCAATAAAATAACCATATTTTTTTAAAAAAATTAAATTTTAAAGCATGAGGGTGTAATTTATAATCATCTTGTATAGAAATAGTTTTAAAATTTAAAGAAATTAAAATTTTCATTTAAAAATTTAAATTCTGATCTCGTGCAGTGGAAACAAATGTGCACTTCGGCCAATTCCCTTATTCCTTAAGATGGTTAAAGCTGTATAGTGCTGATAAATTCTCTTTTTCAGACGATGAGCCCAAACCACCGTCCACCATCAAACCATCACTGGCCCCCTAGAACCTCCTGAAGCAAACCATGCCCGTCTTCTTATTTATCGCACTTGTGCTGCACAGTGGTCTACTGTGCAATGGCCAGGGGTATTACGAGCGTAACCCTCTGCCAGTGGAGACCCTTCCCTCGTTCAACTACGAGGAAGACTACACAGAGGGAAATTACGACTTCCAGGTAAGCCCGAAAGATATGAAGACCACAGCGGAAGAACCCCTTCATGGACTGGGAATATGTCTGCATCAATTCTGCTTGACGAAGATAGAGAGTCATCGCCTGAACTGGTGTGAAGAAACCAGTTTTGTATAGGTTCTTATCGCGCAGTTTCGCATTGGTACTTACGTTTTTACTATCTCTATCAACGAGATTCGCGCCAGACACTAGTCGAACGCTTGAACCATGGAGAGGAACTAAGGGAGAAACCAGTTTAAGATCGGAGTTACCCACCAAGCAGACCTCAATATGGACAGATTCCCAGTCTATGAATGGGGTCCCCCCCCCCCCCCAACTCTTCATATCTGAGGGCTGTCAATTCGCTTACTTTTGACTTTCATTACTGTTATTTTCCACTGCTTTTAACCACACAATATCAAATTGCTCCTCTGTGCATTTGATATAATTTCACATCATCCATCCTGATGCAAAATAAACTTTTAACTCTTTTATTAACTTTCTTAATTTATCTCTTCTTCAATTTGGCGTTTTGCATTCTGTACATTATCATTGTTAGCAGCAGAGAAAGTTTAAGCAGTTCAGCCCGTACCTTACCGAAATCCTTAACAAAATGTACGAAAACTTACCAAAACACTTCCAGGTTCTTCCTATTTCTATCCTCTGAAAACAAAAAGGCTTTGATACAGTCGGTCGGTATACCTTTGCATTGACGAAGTCGACATCGACAGCTAAGAGGCAGGAACCCGTTGCAACCTTTTAGTGTCATCCATAGACACTGGACCACGAACAGATTTAAAATGCTCCTTCCAATCTCATTGTTTACAGTAAAATTCACATTAAGTTTGCAGCATGTAAAAGTTCTACGGAAAAAGGGGTAAATAGTTCTCATTTCCGAGTGCGAGAATCGAATAAAAAAAGGTATTTCACTCACTGAATAAAACACTTTATTCGTTATTTCAAGACATATTTGTATTAGTGTTATTAGTTTTTTAGTTAGAATGTAATATTAATTATTTTTTTCTTTCAATTTTGACGTAACAAGGCGCACGAATATCAGAGTATCTCAAAGGAGCAGCCAATCAGAGCAGGCGAAATTCCGCTGCCTGCTCTGATTGGATAGTGAGATTTATTTACTCACGACGTTTCCTCCGCGGGTGCGCGCAACTGCATACTTAATCTGTGGTTGACTGAAGTATGTATTTCATTTCCTTTTAGGAGCAGGTGTACCGTTGGAACGTGGCCGAGTACCCTCACCCTCAGCGGAACTTCAAGTTCTGTAGCAGGATGAGCGAGTCCTTCGTGTGCGACCCGGACTCAGTGCTAGAAAAGGAACAGGGTGAGCAGTGCATCTGTATTTTTAGTTTTAATTTTTAAGGAAATGTATGCTATATTAAACCAAAAGTGTAGAGGTCAAATCATTGCACCCTGAAAGTAAGTGGAGCCGTACAGTTTCTTTTTTTACATGTACTTGCAAGATTATGCTTTAATATGAAACCATGATTATCTCATGTAACACATTGTTTTAAGCCCCTGTCCCATGTGATGGTTAACCCAGGGTTCACCTTCATGGATCCTGTATCAATAGTTTTAAGGACTGATGTATGGAGGTCTTCTTCCAGACTACGGATGAATACGAGGGTCCTAGACAATCGTGTCCATCCAAATTTTGTAAACTTCAGAAAGAACACCCTCGTGGTCTTTTAGCGGAACTGAGGTTTTTTTTTTGGGGGGGGGGGGGTGTAAAATGGATTGTAAGGTAGTTTTTAAAAATAACTTAGAGGCAGTAATCCTTTGTATAATGAAATAAACCATTATTTTGACTTTAGAGTTTGAATATTTATTGCCCATACATTTAAAAATATCGCAAGAAAAACCGTACATAATAGCATAATACCGTTTTCGAGTGAAGAAGAAACCATTTCAACTGAAAAACCTTTAACACATTCGCTGCCACTATATCATCGATAGAGGCTTCATCGATAGAAGCTGATAAACTAGAAGAACATCCTGTTTTTAAAACCTGTTCGTTACAATGGAAATTAACTAACTTTCATCATTTTCGAACAAGTACAAATCTTAGTTCTAGGTCGTAAAATTTCAAGGTTAGGTTGAATTAACATCGCTAACTAATGCTACGCGACAGCTAGTCGTAAAAATACGAGGAAATGTTCCTGGCCTTTTCCAACCGGATAACTCATCATCTGTCACTAATTATTGAATTAAAAGCCAATTACCAGATTTGCTTCAGTGATTATTTTTTCGACTATAAAATCATCATTAAATTTTCATAATTCAAATTTTATTGGGGTAGTTTCTGTTTGAAAAAAATAATAAAACAGACTATTTGCATTTTTTAAAAAAAAACTAGATTGTTGAATAACAAACTGAACCACACTGCGAAATGCAGTATGTCTGGTGTCTGGTCGCCCTACACTTGAGACGAAGGATTTAATTTCCTCGTAATTTTAAATAGAATGCCTTCTTTCAAATCATCGAGTGATTATTCCAAGCACAGCAGGATCGGTTTCAAAAGTTACAAACGAACTTGAACTCATAAGAACGGTTGGCAAAACGGTACTATGAATTTCATCAGAATGTGCTGTTATCGATGAATCGGAACCGCGCAACTCCCTAATGAGTCAGTGGCATCCAACGTGTTAATATAAATCATCCCGTGGAACACCCCTTGATCCCTATCAACAGGGTCCTCACCGATTGTTGGACTTCTCTGTTTACTTGGGAAGATTGAGAATCCTAGGTCTACAATCACGTTACACTTTTACATTCAATCACGGCCAACTTCAATAACAACTAACAAGGACCTATCATATAGAGAAGCTTTCCCAAACATGAGCGTTGACGGAATTTTCGACGTCACTGTTCCGAGTGCCGAAGATCGAGAAACTAGTTCGGAGACATTCGGTGCCCTAAAGATATGGTCAATCGAGAACGAGTGGTTCCGAACAGGTTTCGAGACAGGTTATCTTCATCTTCGGAACAGCGTCATTCGGAACTATGACGTCAAAATTTCCGTCCCCGAGCGTGCTTCGGAGAGCTTCTTTGGCCTTAGTAGTTGAGTAGGCCGTGATTAAATGTGAATTCTGTATGCAAGTTTTGCAAATGATTGATGTTTCTCGCCAGCTGACAAACTGGACGCGTCCATCCGGCAGCTGTACCAAGGGACGCCGTGCATATGCGGGAAGACCAACTGCAAGGAAGGTGATGGGGGCATCGTGGTGGGAATCGCACTGCTCAAGACTCTCTACCAGCCATACAAGTGAGACACTTTCTACACTGTAAAAAAAATCCTTTAATTTACAGAAAAGGCCATATATTTGCAGAAAAATTCTGTTATTTTCTTCAAACAGATTTTTTTTACCTTGTAGAGTACTAGACTACAACCGAACAAGCATTTAAACTGTTTGTTGAAACTCTGTTGTGTTGAAATTGCTTTAGTAGGGACTGGTTCGAATTTTGGTTCTTAAGTTTATTAATCGCTGTAGTACGGGGGTAGTATCCCTACCTATCACACTGAGTTAACCGGGGTTTCGATTTTCCTGGGGAAAGGTAAAATTTCGATTTTCTATACAATTTGTGGGTTAAAAAAACATCTAGTGCATTCAAATTACAAAAATAAAATAAACAGATTTTCTCCGTTAATTATACTGTAAGTTTCTGGCACTCCTGTTGAAAGTTTTTTTTTCTGTAACTACTTCTTAACTACAGACTTTTTATTACAGTATATTATTCTTCTATTATACTTAGCAAGCTATAAAAATGTAATCTGTATTAAACTTCAACTTTATACAGTGTGTCATAAATCGAAGTTTTTGAAAAGTTTTAACCAAACTTTGTAGCGAAGTTGTTCCATCAGGCAGACATCAATAACCTTTATACCTATTATATTACGATTTCGATATAAAAAAATTTAAACAATTAATCCATTTTTAAAAAACATTAAGTACCCACTGTTTAAAATTTAAAGTCAATCAATATACTATGCATTTTTGTGACTTGCGAAAGATAAAGACGTTGTCACAAAATTTTTTAGCAATATACAAAGAAAACCTCAATAAATATAAAGTACGCGCCATCGAATGTTATAACATTTTGTACGTAAATATACTTTTCTCACTGATCAAGGTTGTTCTCATTTCCTTAATTTAAGGCGTCAATTAGGTTAATTACACTGTTTGCATATCATGTACATTATAGTACAGCTGTGGAAATAAAAAAGTACCCACTTGAGGTTATTTCATCCGTTAGTCACCCTATAGAATCGGACCTTTTTGAGATTGTGTACAATTAACATTCTGAGTTAATTGCACGACACAAAATTTGCATAAGGGGCCGTCTTCATATTAAAAATATTACGATCTTTGAAATTTCCAATAGCAACACCCAATTTTAATAACTTAGAAATGTTAAGCGCTCTTGAAAACTCTTAAATCTAAGTTTTTGTTACATTTGGATGAATATTTGACGAGTTATTCAATCGAATCACTTGTGGACCTTTTGGGGACCATCTCTAAAATGACAAGCAAGCATGCATGCACAGCCGTCTTTATTTATCAATTATACACGTAATCTTATACACAGTCCCCTAAAGGGTAATTATAAAGTATTTTGTGATTTACTCAGCAAATTATGAATAAAAATTTTTAAAAATTGGGATTTCGCTTAAACTTCTTGTCTTAAATTTATTTCTTTAAAAATATTAAGGGGTTTCCATTCATATTTTTATTAAAAATCAATATAATAATTATTTAAAAATATAAAAATTATTTGAAATGCCCCAATATTGAATGCATTTTGTTTGGGTTATTATAATTTCCTTTCAGTAAAAAATTTGTTTCATTATCTTAATTATTTATAGATCGGGATAGTTTTTTATGTGCAACTCATTTAACATTATGGGACCTAAACTTTGCACGTCTCTAACTCCTCTAATAATGCTTTAAAACTAACAAAATTTGGCATTTCGTATTAACATAGGTCATCGATTTGAAATATGGATTCAAAAAGGGGTGTTGCCATTGGAAATTTTAAAGTTAGTAACATTTTTAATATGAAGATGGCCCCTTATGCAAATTTTGTGTCATGCAATTAACTCAGAATGTTAATTGTTCACAATGTCAAAAAGGTCCGATTCTTTAGATTGAATAACGGAGGAAATAACCTCAAGTGGGTACTTTTTTATTTCCACAGCTGTACCAGCATGTTCTCTTAAAGCTATCAGCCTACAAAAAGCCATTCATGGCATTAAATGGAATTTTAATGTAATTTGCTATTTGACATGATTCAAGCGTGGGAATATTTTTTTCCTTTTGTATGATTTGATCTTGATAGGCATTTTGTGTGAGGGTGTGTTCAGTTTATAAAGTGTAAATTTCTTTTTTTTTTTTTAAATTTATTGCCTTTTAGTTTACCCATTACATTTATAACGTAATAAGTGAAAAGCGTTATAATGGTAGGGGAGAGTAGGGAGGATTGGGACATTTTCGCATAAATATTTTTAAATTCATTATAAGCTGCTTGTTTATGGATGAAAATGGTTAAATAATAAACTTACATGTTTTATATTATTTTTAAAAAATACACTCCATTTAAATTTTGAAAAAATTTTGTACTGTTGAGAAATTCAAATTACAAGAATTTTGTCCCATTCCTCCCTCTTGGGTGGGAGGAGTGGGACATGAGTATGGGAGGGATGGGACACATTTGAAAATTAAAGAAAAATTAATGAATATCATAATGTGAAAGGTTAACATCAAAAGAAAAGCAAGACTGGGCTCTACTGGCCCCACCAATCTATTGTGGTGGCAGCAATTTCAAGATCATATCGTGGTTTTTCTTATATACTATAGTCATCCTGTTGAGAAAAATTTAAATTTCCGTTCGTGTCCTTTCTCAACATTTTTTTACATTGTAACTTTCCGCAGCATTGTCAATACTCTCCACCATTGCAACGTAGAAAAAAATTGAACGTTTGGTGAAGAATTTGACAAGCACAAAATCATACTTGCCTGTGTTAGGCTTGTCCTTCATAAAGTCAATCTCTTGTGCTATTTCCATGTCATCAACTGAACTGTCATGTAATGAAAATAATGACCCTTCGCTATCACTGGATTCATATCTTTAAACGGTAATTTTCTTTTAATTTTTTAAATTTTAGTTTTGCACATATTTCAGTTGGCACCTTTTTTTCCTAGTCTGGCATCTTTGGCTTCTTTAATTTCCTTCTTCTCAAGGGGTATCTGTTAATATTCTTGTTCATCCTTTTTTTCTTTCCTTTACTTTTATTCAATGGATTCCTAGGTTCCGCTTTAGGAAATGGCCGTACGAACAGAAGGAAGGAAGAATTGGACTGGAAGGAGGAGGAATGGACATGTCCCATTCCTCCCTCTTTCAGTGTGTCCCATTCCTCTCTCTACATAATGCTTCTAAAAAATAACTTCTCACGTAAACCATGCTGACTTTAGGCTAAATTAAATTGATGATAAGCATACATTGTATTTTTAAGAGTACTGTGACACTATATTATGCTTGTTTTAGAAATTGCATGAGTAAAGAAATAAAACTAAAAATAGATTAAAAACTTTCTCTGAAGGTGTGAAAATAAACTTCTTCCAATTGTAAACTGAAAGATGAATCTGGATAAACTAGAAATAGGTAACAACAAGCAGCAAAACACATGCTATCTGGTGGCGAGACTGGAAATAAAATTAATTCATTTATTTTGCCATAATTTCAGTTGTCCCACCCCTCCCACCGTCCCACCCCTCCCTCCTCTCCCCTATTATCAGTGTCTGTAACCCACTTTCAAAAAAGATTTTTATTTCTAGCCGTAACTCTTTTAATATTTATTCACATGGCTTTATAAATAATATGAACCTTAGGAGAATATGAAAAATATATTTTTTTTCATCACATAGTAATAAGAATAGTTTCAATTACGAAAGAAATGCTGTTTTATTCATTTAAGCAACATACATTTTATTGATTTTTTTAAACTTAAATATAACGCATTTTATATCGGTATTTTTTAAATTGTTAACATGTGTTATTTTTCAGCCAACACCCCTCAAAGACAATTCGGTCCTTTGCTGAATTTCTGAGGAATACGTGGAAGCTGGGGAAATGTGATAACGATATCCTCATAGTAGTGGCTACAACTGACAGACTAGTAAGTAAAACCAACGTCTTCTACAATAAGATGTTAATCAATGGTGTTGTTTCAGGGGACGTAATTCCCCTATTATCATTTGGAGCGATTTCATTGGTTGTTTTGAGTTCATTCTCAAAATGAGCGTTTTATTCGTCTGCTGTAATCTATTTTCGAGTTATTTGTGTGAAACTTGTGTTTATTACCTATTAAATTTTATCGGTTTTAATGCTATGAAATTTCAAGTATGTAAAGTATTACCAAAACGTCACTGCTGTTTGTAAAACTTTGGGTTTAAATGATATTTTGTTAAGTCCTCTATAAAGGGAGGTTATGGTTAAATCATAAAACACTTGTTCATTCGAATTATATTTTTTAAAATTATTTTATCAATCTTTTTAACTATCATCCTAAAGTATTTCCAATACAATCATATAAATATCAAGACTCGACTCATTAGCCTGAAAAGAAAGAAAAATTCATTTCGACTATATCGGTCATTTTGAGAGTGAAACCGAAGCAACCTATGAAATCCAGTACAGATAAAAATGACAACAAGATCGTTACATCATCTAAAACATTCCTATTCAACCGAATAATAATTTTCTTAAACACCTTTCCTGTTTACGAAAAAATTCCATGGTAATATATTTTTTATAACAACGTGCAAAAAAGTTCACTTTTTTATATCATATTCATTCATAAATCGTTGCGAAAATGACACTTTACGTGCTTGCGTCCCAGACAGTGCCGAAAGTCGGACTTTCGGCACTAGTGCGGTAAAGTAAATAAGAGTATATGATTGGTAGAAAAACAAAATGATGTCATGAATATCTCCATGGAAACTAAATGGCCATGAAACCCATTTATTTCTATTGGTTCATTACTTTAGCATTTTCTAATATTTCCATGGAAACAACAAGTACTACACAAAGTATTAAAGGAAATTAAATAAGACAAAAGTAAGAACACAAGTTTCACGCTTTTGCACGTTATTATAAAAAATATTGTAAGCAAGCACGTGCCAAATAATACTTTATCAAGCTCTTGTCATTATTTCACTCAACCTACGGTCTCGTGAAATATAAGCCACTCGCTTAATAAAGTGATATTTTCGGCACTTGTTGCTTAAAAAACTATTTCCATCTTCCCCTAGTCCTTCACCGACGTCGGCAAAGCCACCTCGTCCTACGTGTCCCTAGATGAAGCCCACCGCATCTTTATTGAGCACAAGGCCCACTTCACTGCGGGCCGCTTCTACGAGGGACTGCGGGCCATGATTGGGGACTACGAGGCCCGGACGAGGACTATGCGGGCCCCGACGGAACCCTCTGATGACACGGATATGGGGGTGGTGGCCGGTGGTATCGTGGGTGCAGTGGCACTTCTGGGGATAGTCCTCTTCATAGCGGTTGTCGTTTATAGGAGATGCAAGAATAAAAGAAAGGACGTGGTGAGTGTAAATTTTTGAATAAATAGTCTAGTTTTAGGCTGTGGGGTGCCCTGTGGCCAGAGTCTCGATCTCCGGATCGAAAGGGCTGCTCTTCACCCCCATACCCCGTCTTCCTTCGACGGGCTTGCTAATGGTAATGTCTATGGGGAAAAAATGGTTTCAATTCCAAAAAAAGCTACGAAATTATAGGAATATTTTGATGCGTTTTTTTGAATTCATAAAACTCCAATAAAATTGTGCTTTTAGAGGTTATTTTCTTAAAAACGTTATTTACTTTTTTTAATCGAAATTTTTTCTATTAAAAAAAGTAAATAGCATTTTTAAAAAAATAACCTCTAAAAGCACAATTTTATTGGAGTTTTATGAATTAAAAAAAAAAACGCATCAAAATATTCATATAATTTCGTAGCTTTTTTTGGAATTGAAACCATTTTTTCCCCCATAGACTTACCATTAGCAAGCCCGGGCTGGGGAGCCCAGTCGTTTAAGCACTCGCTTAGCATGCGGAAGGTCCCAGGTTCGGGTCCGGGCATCGCCAAAATAGCTGCCGACCTATAAACGGTCCGTGCAGCCAAAAATGTCCGACGAATAATACCCCGTGTAAGGGAGTGCACGTTAAATATCCTTCAAAGTCCTAACGCTGCGTACGATGTCGCCCTTAACGGTTGCGTTGGGTGCCTATTCAGGTGTGGCTCGTCACCTGACTGTGGTTCTAAAATACGACGCCCGTCGCCAATAGCCCTCGTGTAGCTCTAGTGCGACGATAATTCAAACCAAACCATTAGCAAGCCCGGTCGAAGGAAGACGAGGTATGGGGGTGATGAGCAGCCTTAAATCTGTTGGGTCCGAAAGTCCTGTGAGCTGTCATTGCGCAGTTTCCCACAGGTACAGGTGTCTGGAGACTATTTCCCTCCTCTTCAGGGACATGTCTAAATTGTGGAGATGGCGCGCGATAGATGGCAGCATCTGTCACGTGTGTGTGTGTCTGCGCGTGAGTATGTGTGTTGTGTCTGTCTTACTTGACGAAGGTTTATAAGCGGGTCTCTGATCAAGCACACAAGCCTTAAAATATATGTATATACCAACCAACCTAGTCTAGTGGTCGGGTTATTTACCAGGAAATCCAAGGGATATATTTGTGATAGTCAGCACAAAATACAAATACTCAATACTAGCCTTCGAGTAATTACTTTGACACAGACGTTTCAGTTGTGAGCTAGCAAGTAAGAGGTTCCTGGATCAATGCGGGTTTATAGTCCGTAAATACCTATATTCATAGGCAGACGGTACGCGCACTGACACGTTCACGCATTGGGGGTATTGTAAGTTCACACGCCCATGAACGGGAGGGGGAGGGGGCTTACTGGAACATACATTATACATTATGTGCACGGGCATGAAGTGTACTTGATAGTTTAGACTACACTTTTTGGGTCCGAGAAGTTTTTTTCTAAAAAAATATCATTATTCAACATGGAGTAGCACTTTATGGCTCATTGGAAGCCTAAACACTCGTGTTTGGGCAATGAAAGAACGCAGAAATTCGTAGCTGATCTCATTTTCCCCGATATTTTTAAAACATTTTGTTCAAATTTCCAAAGCTATACTTCCACAAGTAACGAAGCTTCTATGACGTGAGAAGAGTCAAAATTGAATTATAAAAAAATGGTTATACATTGACGCAATAGCTCAATCTTGAATTCTACCGAATCTGCATTGCCAATATCAGTATTCTCTTGAGGACGAAATAATTTCAATGTCAAATACGATTAGTGCATAAAAAACAGCTTTAAAGATTGTATTGATGGACTCCATTTAAGTAACTATGTAAGACATTGATATAAAATGTTTTACTTCTCTTTAAGTATGAGAAATATTATATATTTATTCTTCGAAATACTAATGAATTTAACAAAAGATCAGTTAAAAACTATTGAATTTTTTGAGGAAATATAGTTGAAAGATGCACGTTTAAAAGTTAAATCTAGAGTTAAACATTTGTTATATTGCATTTTTATACAACATTTCATTTGCAAAATTTTGTTATATTTTGTGGTAATGCTGTATTTGTCGCTTTTTTTAAACGCATGAATTGTATGTGAAAACAGTTCTAAGTAACGGTTTCTGTTACAAACATGTCTCTTAAATAAGTAACTCGTAATAAATCGTCTTTCGGATTTTCGTAGCGGAACTGATAGGAGATCAGAATGTCAATTGGTCAATCTGTCTATGCACGCTATATTCCGTGTAAGTATAGAAGATCATAAGAGGAGATAAAAAAAATGGCATCTGATTTGGATTTTAAGATTGTGAAGTAAAAATACAGTCTAACCTTGTTTTAATGGGAACTCAAAGGAATCACAGAAAAAGTTATATTAACCGAATGCCCCATGTTTAACGTTTAAAAATGTTGACTTATAAGTAGTAAATACTTGAAATATTTTAGAAATAACGCTTATTTTTAAGATAAAATTAAATTTTTTCATTATTGAATCAATAGTCTGAAATGGTGTTGTAAAAATTTAAATTATGACTAGAGAGTTAAGGCAACTTCTATTCCAATTTTACATATCTTTTTAATCGTATCTTTATTAATAACCATTATTTGAAGAAAAATATTATCTTTCAAATTATTTGACAACTTACACTCAAAATTTCAAACAATAACAAAAACAAACAACAAAATTTAAATAACGCATCTTATTTTTATTTTTTTTAACTTCAAAAATTCCATTAACAACACATCAAACACTCTTCTAATAACCATTGTGCCGTTAAAAAAGTCAAACACAAGTGTGATTTTATAAAATTTTGATTGGCGCATATTATTTTTAAACAATTGTTTTTATTCATAATTTTTGCCTTGTTTAGTTCGATTCATGTTCGATTATCTTTATTTCTTCCCGTTTGTGAATGATCACCAGAAAGCAAACATCTCTCTCAAATTGCATATTACAAAATGAAAATAAATGTTTGATAAAATATCCTTAAATCAATTTTAGTAAATTAAAATAACACATATATAATATATATTAGAGGGCTATTGGCGACGAGCGTCGTAATTTAGAACCACAGTCAAATGACAAGCCGCAACCTGACCTTTTATTTGGTAAAACAGAATTGCCACTTCCTGGAATATATTCATTCATTCAAATAGTTTCTAGATTTTTCGCAAGGAAAATTCTGTGGTAAAATGCGTCAAAATCTCATATAAATTAGCAACGTTTCAGAGAATGACGTTCATATCAAATTCAATTTCATGATTTTTCTTAGATATCATACACTAAAAACCTTTTTTTTTTTAAATTTTGTATCTTTACATGTTTAGTACTATTACACTAAGTTCCGGCCATCGGTTAAAAAAAATATGATTGTCGGGTCCTTAAATATTGCGTATTTTTTTTTACTTTTCTAATAACTGAACTGTAATTACCTAAATTGTTTTTCATTAAAAACTGATTACGTTTTATAATAACATCATAGAAAGAAAAAGAAATTTCGAATCTCGTATTATAAATTCAATTCTGTGAAAGAGTTTATATTTTGTGGTCATAACCGAAGTCATGAAAATGAGAAACTCAAGCTCTCAAGAATTCTTATGTTTCTCTTCTTCCTATAACCTGCTTAATTTTAATCATTTGGGCAATTAGTGTGTATTATATTTATATATTCATTAATTCATTTCATCTATTATTTTTGAAGCAGTCCGTGGTACTGCTAAAAATGCCAGAAAAATTCTGAAATTATATATTATTGAATCAAATGCGTAAATAAAGCTAGGGGAGTGAAACACATCACAACTGTCAATTGCTTTTTGATAAAAAATATTTGAATTTGGTTAAAGATTTGTACAACAAGGTTTTCGTTTTAGCTAACACCTTTGAAACTTAAAATGTTTTATAGCACTTACCCTTTGCGCATACGCGTTTTCTTGAAAACCTTCCTGACTTCCGACAAGCCCGTGTAAGGGAGTGCACGTTAAATATCCTCCAAAGTCCTGACGCTGCGTACGATGTCGCCCTTAACGGTTGCGTTGGGTGCCTATTCAGGTGTGGCTCGTCACCTGACTGTGGTTCTAAAATACGACGCCCGTCGCCAATAGCCCTCGTGTAGCTCTAGTGCGACGATAATTCAAACCAAACCAAACCAAATCCGACAAGTACTAGGAAGTCAACATGCCAAATATTTGATGTCTATAACTCTTTTAATTTGAGCAGTAGAGTGGTTTCAAACATACAGAATGACAAAGGAACCAATGTTCAAAAATAGATTCTAATTTGTATTTCATAAACCAGGATAATTTTTAGGGGAGATCAATTTCGCTTCAGTCAAAAATTTTTGTGTGAAACACAATTTTTCCCGATTCACCCATATAAATGGTTTGCAATTAAATATTAGTAGTTAAAATAATAAAACATAATATAAATTAACGCAAAATTTTTAATTAAAATTTTTTTTTATTTAAAAGATCTACAGTTAGTTGTGATGTAAGATCTAAGATCTAAGATAAGATTAAAAGATCTAAGTGAGTTGTACTGCATTTTTTAATTATTAATTAAATGAAATATTTATTCTAATATTTAATTATTCCTCTATTATAAAGATGAAATACAAAATTTAATATGCTAAAATAATTTATCTTATCGAAAACATAATGAAAAAAACAATAATAGAGTTGAATTACGGGCCATTCACATGAGTGTTTATTAAGAAATTTTTTTAACTAACGTGCAATTATTTTAATTGAATAGAAATAAAAGCATAAAAAAATTATCCTGTTTTATGAATGACTTCGTACATTGGTATTGTTGTCATTTCGTTTTATATTAATGTAGAAATACATGCCTCTGTGTTGTAAAGCAGAATATGTATAAATAATAGATAGGTCATAAAACTATTACCACACATACTTGCAGGTGTTTTATTGAGAAAAGACACATTGCATGCTGATTTTGTCAAACGTACAGTTATTTGTTCATTGCAAGCTGTAATTGAATAAGAAGAGTTTGTTCAGATTCTTTTTGGATTCCGTCTCACTAGAGCTACACACGGGCCATTGGAAACGGTCTCATCGTAATTTCGAACGCGGTCAAGTGACGAAGCGGACCCTTAGATTGCCTTCGACGCTACCTTAGAGCGATATTGTACGCTATTTCAGATTATTAGACCACAATGTATTAAAGTGGACCTTTTACGTTGACTTTTCTATTGCATTTTTTTCTATTGAATTTTGCACATTTAACTGCACAATCCGTTTATTGGGTGGAAATGTTGAAGACAATATTCTTTCCGAGAGCCCGAAGGCTAATGCCTTACCAACTGTTCCCTAATCAAAGTTAGTAGTTGCTTTTACTGCAACAAAACAATACTCCCAGTAAAACACGTTGTACAGGAGTAATATTATATCAACAAACAAGGTATGAACAGGGCCCGACCATGACCAGTTGGGGCCCAAGGCCCAGATATTTTCAGAGGCCCCTTACCGAATGCATATGCATGGCCAATATGAAAGGCTAAGGGTTCTCCCCCCTCCCCCCAAATATATATATATATATATATATAGGTATAATATTTATTTAATACTATTTTAGAATAAAGAATTTTTAAGATCTGGCTATGCCTCTGATAAGGTTAATCAATACATATAAGTTATGAGCTTTAAAAGTAGGAGGTCCATTATCAAATACAATCTATGTAAACCAATGGTGCTCATTATTTTATTAGAGAAATTTCAAAAACAGGGTTAATTTTACATATAAGTAATTTTAAATCATAGTTTTGAATTGTTAGTAGTCAAATTATTAATTTGACTACTAACAATTCAAAACTATGATTTAAAATTACTTATATGTAAAAAATATTTTTTCATAACTTTTGTAAAACTTAATGCAAAGGTTTACAGCCAATTTTGGGGCCCCCTAAAATCAGGGGCCCAAGGCCCGGGCCTTGTAGGCCTAGGCAATGATCAGGGCCTGGGTATGAAACAGGGTTGCAGTATGGTGTTGGAGAAAGTTTGGAGTTATAATATAGTAGGTTATTTGCATACGTTTTTCTTAAGAACTACATACAAAGTTGTTTTGTCGTAAGTAAGGTAAGAGAAACTTAAAGGGATGACTCTTAAAGGGAACCAACTTTGCTTTGGTTAATATCGTGTGCAAAACGCTACCATAACTGTTGACTTCACGGATCCATAGGTCTCGAACTCAAGTTTTTGGATAAAAAAAACACAACCTTAAGCACCAGGCCATAGAGATTTGTGGTCACATTATCATAGTTTAAGATTATCAGGTTGATCTCCAATAGCCATAGAGTAGATCCAGTGCGGTGTTAATTCAACCAATTAAAAAATGTGTCGAAACTTTTCAATGTCGAAAACATTTCCAAAGGAAGCGTTTAATTTATTTAATTTTGAAGTTTAAAAGTTCAATATAAAACTTCAAGCTTTTTTTGGACGCATGAATTTTATGAGGAAGTGACAGTTTCAGTCACAAACCTGCTTCTGAATGCAATAAACCGCTTTGTAGCTATGATCGAGCAAAAACGGCCTTTTATGTGAACCTTTATTCAACACACACATTAAACTGATGGAACGGCGACTTTTTTGAAAACGACTTGTGCTAGTTTTTTTAAACTAAACTTTATATTTTTCTTCCAGGAAACGGCCGACGACCAAATTGATGGAAAGTCCGAAGGAGTCTCTTCGCCCAGCTGGAGAAAGAAAGACATCAAAGTACTATTCAACTCCCTCAAGTCCACCGACAAGCGGAGCCAGTCTTCAGCCAAATACCAGCCCTGCGAAACGAACGAAACACAGCCAACGAAGCAGGACAGCTTCGTAATAGGGGACGAGATAATCGACACGACGCTGGCCACACCGGAGGGCAATCACGACGACACCCAAATAACGACGGTGACAGACGGAGATTCGGTCAGGACAGCCATGCTTGATAGAGAACTCACGGAAGCCGTGGAAGACATCGCACAAACTTTCAAACCGAAGAGAGACATTAGGGCACGACACGAAACTGACTTATAAGTTCATGCTGTTAGAGCTGACTTGTTAATATAAGGCAAAGAAATTGTATTTGAAATCCTGACCGACCAAAGAAAAGATCGGTTTAGAATAACCTCAAGACTCATCAAAACTAATGGTGGTTAATTTGCAGTTTTGCCAAGCAGCGTAAACCTATATATTTAGTTATAGTTTTTCAAATTTATTTCGTTTGTCTCATCATTATCAAAGCAAAATCACGAAATGTTTGTCTCTGAAACTGATTTGGACAGTTTCTTAGAGACACCGCAGACTAAATCACAGTATTGTTGTACAGAACTTCTTTTTACAATCTAAGTGTTAGAATCTAAAAAGTCAGGATTCTCTTGTGCAGCGATATTGATGGTTATATATATTCATTGTCATCCCCTAATTATCAACAGGCTAAATATATATAGTATCATAGAGAACACTTTTTAACAACCGACTTCTGTGCTGAACATTTGTTTATTCCTTCGATCATAACTAAAGTGCCATGAATTGTAATTTTCTAAAAGTATGAGCAGAAATTCAGCTGTAAATTCTGTCATTAAATATATTATTTTTTTAAAAAATGAATATGATTTACTTCAATCACAAGCAGAAAATTCTAGAATTTCATACAATTTCTATCCATGCTACGCATAAAATGCAACCATTACTTTGACAAACTTTTCGCTCATTTAATTAAAAAAATGAAAGCTAATTTTTATTAAAAAAAATTGTACTTATAATCATAGATTATTATACTTTATTTGTATCGGAAATGTCAATGGGAACAGTAACGAAACTCAAATTCATTCGTTAATTCCTACAATAAAATAAGTTATGCTTTCTCTTTAAAATTAAACCTGTGAAATTTATGTTCAGACCTGTGAAATTTATGTTATTAAGAATTCGGACTTCTACAACTTTTCTAAACAAGAAATGTATACTACTTAGTATGTTTCGGCATGGACAATCGTATTAGCATCTCGTTCTCAAAGACTACAGAAACGGAGATATACAGCGCTTCATTCCTAGGCCCCAGCAGATTATTCATTATAACTTAGCACATCTGCCGAAGTTAATTGTTAACTCTTTTTTTTTATACTAAAATAAAAGTGCAATGCCTTCGGAAAACCAGAATACTTAAGTGATAAAAAAATATTTAACATACATTTATAAAAAATTACAATCTACCATAAGTGTTATCAAGTTCTCGGAAATGAAATATGTACTTGGGAATTCATAACTTAAGTTATATTAGACTGCAATCCGTTTGTTTTTCTTATCGTTTTCCCTAGTTTTTTCAAGAGAATCTAATCGTAAAAAGATTTATTTTTATCTAAGAAAACCCTTTTCCGAAAGATTTGCGAGAAGGATGTACAGAATAAATGCATAAAATTCGTAGCAAAATATCTAGTTTTTTTTACGTAGTTTATCTACCTTTTCCCAAAGAACAAAGAAGTGTTTTATCACCATATAGGTGCATGCTAAACCGTCTCCCATGACAACCAACAGGTTTTTTTAAGTATCCTATCTTGAGGGCTGCATTTTATAGATATTAATTGTGCAAATTGAAAAGTCTCCCATTGAGTCCCACAACTGCTCAAAACAATTAGGGGAGCACTTTGCGTCCTTTTGTTAATCCTTCCAGTCCCAATACTTTCTATTTATTATAATAAAATTTGTGAACTATGTAGAGTCATTATGCACCCAGAATGAAATGGTAAAAAACAGGGGGAAAACTTAATTTTTAAACTAAAATTTAAAGGGGGGGGGGGGATTATGAATCATAACTTTTGAATAAATTATAATGATAATTTTTTCAAAACTTTGTTTAAAAAAAAAAGGTTAAAATCAATTTTTAAACATCTATGAATGCAATCATGAAGAATTTAGGGTCACTTTATTTCATAAAAATTTTTGAGAGTGAATTGTATTTTAATTACCATGTTTTTTTATTTTCTTTTAATTAAAGCAAACATTATTGAATTCTTCAAAAGACACAATTCTATCAAATAATCATATAATATTTTATACGAAATGAGAAAAAATCTCAAGCTGATACTGATTCTAAATTTAATCCTTGGGGCAGTGGTGAAAGTGGGAAAAAAATAAGTGTGTGTGGGGGGGGGATGCCTTCAACTAGAATGCAATGCCCCTTTCCCACTTCTCTTGATTTGAGATTTGAGAGATAGAAGAAGTGGAGGGATGGATAGCCATTTTCTTGAAAAGTTGAGTGACGCGTCACCCCGCGTCTACCCCCATCTTAAAACACTGCATTGGGGGTGAAAGGGTTTTTAAACCATGCGCTCCCCTTTATTATTATTTTGAGCAGCAGTGTATTTAAATATACCACTTTTCCGGGCATATTGTGAAGTGTGCCACAAATGATAGAAAAACTTCGTTTTGAAAATGTGAATAAAAAGTGTTATTACTTTTAACTTCAGTAGTAAAGAAAAATATAATAGGAAGCAATAATTACTGGTAATGGGATGTCATTAGATATTGAATAAGTAATATTTATATATATTACAAATGGATATTTGTTAAAAACATATTGGTACATTATATAACAAATTGGTATATTAATATTCTATATCGACGAAATTTAATTAAAAAAATACTAAAACAAATAAGCATTTAAAATAAATTTATTTTTAATTTCCTAATAGTGGCTGCAGTGCTGAACTAACAAGTTGTTATATTCTCTTACATTTCAAAAACTAAGAATAGTGTATTTAAAAATAATCTACGATAATTTTAGTTGGCCTCTAAAAGGCCAAGGTCCAACTAAAGAATTGTTTGGTCCATATTTTTAACGCGCTTATCCAACCGTGAACTAATAAGTCATCAGAGCTCTGATGAATGTGTCATCATGCAGTTATGTTAAAACAAAGGAAATGTAACAATTGTTTTCTTTGAATCGTAACTCTTTTTTTTTAATGATAAGAAGAGGTGCAGGTTATCTTGCATTCCTTGTAAAGATGAGCAACTGAATAAATTTAGTATATGAATGGGTTATTTTTTTCTTTAGAGATGTTAAGTCGTTTCTCCATTTTTTTATATAAGTTAATATATTTTTATTAATTATTAGATTTTTTAATTGATTACCTGTATCCTTAATGGCCCTTGTGTAGCTCTAGTAAGACGATAATTCAATCCAACCCATGTGTGCAGTATCTTAAATCTTCACACCCACTCAGATTTAAATTTTTAAAAATATATATTCAATTTTTCGCCTTTCTGAATAAATTAAATATTAAAAACAAGAAGTTCCGGAAAACAAACTGCTTACATATATTACTTTATTTTATTTATTTATTTACTATTATTATTTTTTGTAAAAGAGAGATTTTTGATGTCGTATGCTTCAAATAAAAGCTGTAGGTATGTGTATTACTACACGAATTTCAATTACCACTCAATAAATTAACACACGCATTTAAAGGTACTAAACTATATATACCGTATAAAATAATTTAAATAGCCTAAAAAAAACCTAAAAAGTTGTATGGCAGCAGTTCTTTGCACCTGCACAATGGGGAACATTCATGTGATGTCACGCGGTTTGTTATTCTACAGGGTGGTTATAAAATAACGCTCCCTATTCGGAGTGGTCTGTAGCTTGAATGAATAATCCAAATGCAACAAAAATTGAGACATTTACTAATCAAGAAGGGGGGAAAAGAATGGTATCATAAAAAAGACAAAATCCTAAAAAATAATCATAAAAAAGAATCATCATAAAAAAACTCGTCTTTTGACCAGAATCTAAATTACGAAACGTTGTCAATTTGACCAATTACTGCCAACACAGCTAATTACGCCTCGTAATTTAGAACCCTGGTCAAGAGACGGGTTTCTTTTTTACGAAAAAGAATGGAATTATAACATAGAAACTCGTCTCTTGACCAAGGTTATAATTACGAGGAGTAGCCAATTACAGCTAATTACGGCCAACACATCCAAATACGCCTCGTAATTTAGAACCCTGGTCAAGTGACGAGTTTGTTTTTTATGTTTCCATTCTTTTCCCCCCTTCTTGATTAGTATAAGTGTCTCAAAGTTTTTTGCATTTGGATTATTCATTCAAGCTACAGACCACTCCGAATAGGAAGCGTTATTTTATAACCACCCTGCACATCTCTCGAAACACATGCTAATGCGTTATCCTAACACAGCTCTCGAACCACGTGCTGATGTTTTCCTACTGCTCCTGTCTAACCTATTTTTTACCACAACGATTTGGAATTGAAGCTCAGGTGAGGTGGATATGGCCGTGAATGCCCCCCATTTTCTCAAAAACCTTTACATAGGACGTACGACAAGTGCTGGGAACTCGTGTATCAAATTTGAAATCTGTAGCTCTTTTATTTCGAATTGTAGCACGGCCTACTCAACTACTAAGGCCGAAGAAGCTTTCCCAAATACTCTCGGGGACGGAATTTTTGACGTCATAGTTCCGAGTGACGTTGTTCCGAAAGTGAAGATAACCGGTCTCGAAACCTATTCGGAAACACTCGTTCACGGCTGACCACATTTTTAGGGTTCCGAATGCATCCGAACTAGGTTCTCAATCTTCGGCACTCGGGATAGTGACGTCAAAAATTCCGTCTAGCTCATGTTTGGGAAAGCTTCTCCGGCCTTGTTATTGAAGTTGGCCGTGATTGTAGAGGGTTTTGTTTTAAAACAGATGAACGAATGTTCAAAAACAATTTTTTATATATCTAATCAGCACCTTCCAAAACGTGTAGAAAACACAAAATCCCCCTTTTCGATTTTGATTATATCGCAATAACTTTCATTACCTAACATTTCAAACTAAGCAATTGAAAGTAATAGGGAATTTTCCTTACGATGTCACGCACTCCATACTGCGATTTCATTGGTTGTTTTGTTTTCTTTTCTACTACGTGAAACAAGCCCATAAGATGGAAATGGGGAAAAATCATGTGATGTCACGCTGTTTGTTGTCCTACAGCTCCCGAGCCACGGGCTAATGTTATCCCACACAGCTCTCAAACACGTGCTAACGCCTAACGTTATCCTACTGCTGAAACTTGTCTCTAACAGCTTGTTTTCCACAGAGATTTGGAATTGAAGCTCAGGTGGATACGGCCGTAAATGTCCCCCATTAGGGGTTGATCAGAGAGAGAGAGACAACCTTCAATCCCTCGTCCAGCAGACGGTGCCATCTTGCGATCAATTAACCCAAGAAATCAGTGATCGGGCCATCGTCAATAAGTCTAGTGTAAACCACTAACTAAACCAAATGTCAGCGTTATGTTGCAGGTTTAACACAGTCAATTACGCTTCGTACTCTAAAAGTCATGCGGCCTTAAAACATTTCGTTGCCACAAGTATTAGGAAATAAAATTGTAAACATTGCTTGTGCGGTTTTGTTTTGCTTTGCACAAGTGCCAAACGAGTGATAATGTTTTAAAGATTTAACTTATTTTGTGATACATTTTCTACTCTTTTGTTATCTCCATGGAACAATTGATAATTTCGTTTAACAATCATGCAGAATGTCTTTTGCTCCAGAACAGTTGTAAACGATATTTTGAAAAACTTGATGTATCATCGTAACATAAAATTTCTTTTAACGTAATTTTCCTCTTAAGTTTTCCCTGCTTGTTTTCTTGCAATATGCATAAAATAGAACATTTTCCGTTTCGTACAGCATGTAAGTATACTATTTTCATTTCGTATATTTTAAACCCATATTCGAAGCCCTTATAGTTTCATTAAATTGCGTTTAATTTTGTCCTGTAGCGTTTCTGTTCCTGCTGTACTCTAATTCCGATTATTCCACGTTTGGGAAAGATGCTGCCTTTTTCTGTGAAGATGAAAGTATCGGACGACCTTTCGTTGGAGACACTGTTTCTAATAAGTTATTATTATTTGTACAGATTGTCGTGATTGCTATTATAGTAAGTAAATCAGAAGATGTGCTCATATGAAAGTTATGCTTAACAGAGAAATGAGCTTAAATGATAGTTGTGCTAATTGGGAAAGCTAGATATAAAGACTTCTGTTCGTTTCAATGAAATGTTGTTTCTTTTTGCTGCAAGCTATAAAAAGTGAAAGAATATTCTGTGAGGTTTGGCATTTAAATGTTCCCTAGTCTAGGAAGCGTTCCTCTTTTTTTTTAAATCTCTCTAATGCACGATTTTCTATTTTTGGAGTATAATGATACATTTGGAAATTAATTAACTAAATTTGGAGATTTTCATTTATACTCCAAAAAATATTTTTGATCTTTAATGATTAAATACATAATAAGAAAAATATTTTTGATCTTTAATGATCATACATAATAAGAAAAATATTTTTTTATTCACCGGAACTTGTTCAAATTTTGAGTGAGTTTCAATGAGTTCAAATTTTAAAACGTTGGCAAAACCATACAGCTAATTATGCTTGAAAAGTGAGAGGGGATGGACTTAATTGGTATTAGAAGAGGGGTAATGTATTGCCATTCAAATAAAGAGTTTGTTATTCCGTCACCCTGCATCTACTTTGAAATGTACCTGAGCCATGGCCCCCTGCTGTCCACCTTAGAAGTATGGTCGAAGGGGTCGCCGGGTTGACTCCTCCGCCAGGCTCGGTTATGTTATTCTGTGTAGCGGCGTGTTCAAAGAATTAGAAGGCTTTATAATAACTATAATTTAATAAACATTTATAAAACAACGAAGGTAAACAAAAGTAACAATAATTAATCGAGCATAATTAATAAAACATGCGGCTGCAGCGCTCGCTCAACGAGCTGTTCCGGAACGGCAGTGTTGCCGAAAAGAGGCGTTGCCGCAAAGAGGAAAGAGAGAGTTCGTAAAATCAACAGTTCATTTTATAACACGTTCCAGTCCTGATGTGTTGCCATAGGAAGATAACTTCGATCACTTGGTCGGGCGATGCTGGTCGGACTAGCGCTGCATCCAGTTGTAGCGCAATGCCGCCACAGTACCCCCCCTCAGTGCTGAGGAGGCAGACGAAACCGGATTCTCCGACCCGCACGACTGAACTTTTCAGGTTCTGGTTGAGGCAAAGGAGACACAGAATCTTCGAGCTGAGGGGCAAGTAAAAATGCTGGCTTTACTCTATCGATAGCGACAGCAACTTTCCTGTCGTTCCACTGCAAGAAGAAATTCTTTCTGTTCCTCCGGAGCACTTTGAACGGCCCTTCGTAAGGCGCCTGCAGTGGCCGGCGCACAGCGTCGATTCTGACAAACACGTGGGTGCATTTGTCGAGCTCTTTATGGACGAAGATTTCTTGCTTAGAGTGACGTGCAGCAGGAACAAGCTTCAGGTGACTCATGCGTTCGCGAAAGCGCTTCACGTAGTCGTGAAGATGCCGTTGGGATGAGGGCGAGATTTCTTTGAAGAATTCACCAGGTAATCGCAGGACCGCACCGTAGAGGAACTCTGCAACGGATGCACCAAGATCTTCACGGAGAGTAGCACGAACAGTGGTGGCGCTAGGAATTTCCCGACGGGGGGGCTGACCTACCCCGACGGGGGGGCTAAAGTATAATTTTGAAATAAATTACCTTAATTCTTTAATGTAGATCCGTAGGATAAACATGTTTTTTTTTTTAAATTTGGTGCAAAAATTGTAAAACTAACTTTACATTTATAGAGTATATTAGTATAACCATCGCATAATGTTAAGAAAAATTATTACAACATACAATTTTTTTAACTAATTATTTTTTTTGAAATCCTACTCCTTTTAAGTTACAACTTTAAATTTTTTTATTTTACAACTATGTAATGGTGATATTAAAAAAAATGCTGTTTTTTTAAATCCATACTAGTTTTAATTTTTATTATATATTATATAAAAAAAAAAAAATTGCATTTTCAATTCCAAACTTTAATTAAAAAAAAACTAGACTTCTTTACTCAACATTTTTTTGGTTCTGTTAAATATGCTAAATGTATTACAAAAAAATTATTAAAATCTATGCAAATTAATAAAAAAGCATTACACTTTTCTAATTTGTGACGAAATGAAAATATATATATATAAGATTTTGATACATAAAGCATTTTAACATAGTGTCAACTGTAGAAATTTCGAAGATAAGGGTTTTTAAACAGCACATTTGGATCGCTTTTCAAACTAGTAGAATTTTGAAAACTGGTATACGTTTTCTGCCCTATGTCTATTTTTGTACTATGCATTAAAAAAATTCTCTCAATTCCAAGGTACTGGTCTACCTTAAGTTTATATAATTAACTGTCAAATTATGTCAGAGATCAATCAGAAATAGATCAAATACGTTTCAATTCAATGTATAAAATTAAACTTTAATTAGACATAAGTAGAACTACATATACATAATATAAAATTTAAATTTGCATTAAAAAATTCACAAATTACAAAAATTCACTAAAAAAATATTTTACATTTTTTAATGGATATGTATCCAACATAAAATCTTCAAAAACCTGATTTTTTAAAAAATATTTATTGCGAGGAAAACATGAAATTTATTTAAAGTGCCCTAATAAAAAAGAAATATAACATAAAACTAAAAATATTTTTATTTATAAATAATGCAATTTCTTAGCCGTTTTCTTAGTAAACTAATAATAATGAACAATCAATGAATCCATTCCAAACTGATTTATAACAAAAATAAATTTTGCTTCAAATATTATATTTAAATAATGTTCCTTGTGCCATTGGTGATGGTAACAGCAGATTAAAATTAGGTAAAATTACATTTCAATACTAATTAAGGTTAATTCGCCGACAGACAGTAGATAAGTTCCGTCCGTCCGAGCGTACAGACATCTACAAAATCGCTAAAAATGGAAAAGTAGTACTGGCATGCTGAGTCCCTTCTTCAGTGTACCTTCCAAAATCGGTCCTACCCGCTGGATCTTAAAAATTATTTTTTTGTTAGTTTGACTAGTTTTTTTTAGATAAAGTTATCGTAATTATTTCTAAATTAATTTATTATCGGTTGCTAGAATAATTTATATTTTAATGAATAAATATGGAATATTGCACGCTTTAAAATAGGAAGAACACATTTCATATCATCATCATATAATCAAAGAATCTTTTTGTGAATAAATTTCTTGCTTGGGCTACGTACCTTCGGTTTTAGAGAGATCTTTTTTGATCGTCTTCACTGGATTTAGCGATTCCCATAGACTTTTCCTTTTTTTTTTACGCCAACTTCTACGAACAGAATATTCTTGTTTTGCTTTTCAAAATCTTGATGTTTCAAAAGCTGTGTGTTTTTTACATAGTCATTGTCAAATTGTTTGCACATAAACAACAGTCAACCTTAAAGCGTGAACTTATCCCTCGTTTATTATTTATAACCCAAATATTAAAACAAACAAAATCTATTTCGAATTTGTGGTTAAAAAGCTGAGCAACCTACTGTATACATTTTACTGCTAAAATTCACAAAAAATCTACGCAAAATAAAAGTGTATACACTTTTTTATCCAAAAGAAAATGAACGTTGGTTGAACGCGCGAACAGGCTCACAATACTGTTGCGCTGTCGGATGGTACTATTTTTTTTTTTTTTTGCATTTTTCTTTCCCAATAGTTCACCCTCTATTCTGACGACAGACGACACATCTGTCTTCACCAATAGCAGAAGATCACCAAAATGTCCTTTTTCTGAGAATTGTTTACCCCCTTTTTTGGTATCCCTTCAACACATCGGGTAAAATTACATTTTAGACCGGAAAAAAGCATGTCAGCATCCGTATCATTCTCGAAAATTTACGAGTTTGCTACGAAGAGTTAACTAACGCGAACTGAATTCAGATACCTCTCTACAGTACAATCCCACAAATGTCCCGCTGGTTTAAAGATAAGGGTTCCCCCACTCCATGAAGAACGGTGGTGTGGTGTATGATATCGCATTCCTCGCCCCCCGTGGAATGGAAAATCTTGCGGAGGGGGCGTATTACGATAGGTGGCAGCGCATTTGGCCAAAACGAAAAGACCGATTAAGTGCTAAGGGGTCGATCACACAAGACAGGACTGTGTTAAAATATGCAAAGTAGTGTTGCATTTTAAAACTCTTAAAGGGCTTTTGTTTTATCGACCAAATTTTTTCCGACATTTTAACCAAGCTAACATATATGAATGAAAGATAAAAAAAAAACAATAAGACTATTTTCCCGACGAAATTTAAAAATTCCCCGACGGGGGGGCTAGCCTTCCCCGACGGGGGTGCTGAAGCACCCCTAGCCCCCCTGCTGCCGCCGCCCCTGAGCACGAAGTCCAAGAAGAACCATGGGTAACTTCTCCACCCAAGCATCGGACGCTTGACATCGTATCGCCGCTTTCAAGTCACGATGAAAACGCTCCACCATTCCGTTGGCTGCCGGATGATATGCTGTGGTGTGTGACCTCTTTATTCCGAGGAGACTCGTGAATTGCCGTACCAGCTGCGATTCAAACTGGGTGCCTTGGTCAGTGATGATGCTTTGAGGACACCCGAATCTTGAAATCCAGCCGGCGAGGAAAGCTTGGGCTACCGTCTCCGCTGACTGATCTGGAATCGGAATCACCTCCGGCCACCTTGTCCAGCGGTCTACGCACGTTAGGCAGTAACGCTGACCTTGTGATGGTGGAAGAGGTCCGACGATGTCGACGTGGACGACCCTAAAGCGGTCATCAGGGTCCGGGAAACTCCCAAGAGGCGACTTGGTGTGGCGGACAACCTTCGACTTCTGACAGGGGATGCACGAACGAGCCCAGGCTGCACAGTCCTTCCGAAGATCTTTCCAGATGAACCTAGATCTCAGAAGATTAACAGATGAGCGTATACCAGGATGAGATAAGTTGTGCACACTGTCAAACACCTGACGGCGAAAGTCGGGTGGAATATAGGGTCGAATCACACCAGTTGACAAGTCACAAGCCACCTTTTCACTAGTTCCAGGAAACACAACGTCTTTAATGTCCAGGCTTGATCCCTGACCGCGCAACACCTCAAGTTCAGGGTCGTTTATTTGTTTATGAGCTAACATTTTATAATCGATTTGGTTAGGAAACTCAACACTAAAAATACGAGAAAGAGTATCGGCCACGACATTTTCTTTACCTGGCAGATAACGAATGTCTGTGCTAAACTGGCCTATAAATTCTAGATGTCTTAATTGTCTGGGGGTGCATTTTTCCGACCTCTGTTGGAAAGCAAACGATAACGGCTTGTGGTCTGAATAAATAACAAAATCTCTACCTTCCAAAAAATAACGAAAATGTTTAACAGCTGCATACACTGCTAACAATTCGCGGTCGTAAGCGCTGTATTTGAGTTCGGCAGTGTTAAGTTTTCGCGAAAAGTATTGAAGGGGTTGAATTTTGCCGTTAACCACTTGATTTAAAACTGCGCCAACAGAAGTGGAAGATGCGTCTACCATGACAGAAATGTCAACATCTGCTACAGGATGAGCTAAAAGTGTAGACTCTGCTAATGATTCTTTACATTTTTCGAAAGCATGTTTTGCCTCGTCATGCCATTCGATTTTAGTGTTATCGTTCTTTTTCTTACTATTTACAAAAGCGTATAACGGGGCCTGGATCTCTGCCGCTTTAGGAATAAACCGGTGATAGAAGTTAAGCATAGCTAGAAAACGCCGCAGTTCTTTCACCGTCACTGGACGAGGGAATTTAGCGATTGCTGACACTTTTTCAGGAACCGGCGCTATTCCGGACTGAGAAACCAGGTACCCTAGGAATACCACTTCCTTAGCACCAAAAATGCATTTATCAGGATTGATCACCAATCCGAATTGTTTGAGTCTGCTAAAGATCTCTCGTAGATGATCGTGGTGAGTTTTTTCGTCGTCCGAGACTACCAAAATATCATCTAGGTAAGAGAAACAGAAATCCAGTCCGCGTAATACTTCGTGCATAAAGCGTTGAAAGGTATTACCAGCATTTCGCAGACCAAAGGGCATTTTTACGAAGGAAAATGATCCGAAAGGTGTAGTTACTGTAGTTTTAGGAACGTCTGCAGGCTCGACAGGAATTTGGTAATAGGCCCTCACGAGATCGATTTTAGAAAATATGGTTTTGCCCGAAAGAATATGCGAGAAATCGTGCAAGTGTGGGATCGGGTAACGGTCAGGTACGGTGACAGAGTTAACCTTTCTAAAGTCACCACAAACTCGCCAAGTTTTATCTTTTTTGGGGACCATATGAATAGGGCTGGCCCAAGGGCTGTTCGAGGGCACAACAATTCCATCCGCGAGCAACCTTTCAAATTCCTGCCGAGCAATTTTAAGTTTTTCCGGCGATAACCGGCGTGTTTTTGAAAACACCGGTGGGCCTGTCGTTTGAATACAGTGGGTGGTTGTATGCAACGAGTCACTTTTTGACAAATTGGAATTCAACACTTCGGGAAACTCTTGCAACAGGTCGTGGAAAGGAGTCTTAGCAGAGACAAAACTTAACCCTAAAGAGGGGCCATTTACGAGACGTGTCTTAATGCTAAGAGTCGTTTCCCTGTCGATTAACCGTTTGTTCTTAATGTCTACAAGTAAACCAAACTTGCTCAAAAAGTCAGCACCAAGAATGGCTCGTGTAACTTCGGCAATTATAAAGTTAAAAGGAAAAATTCGGCGCAAGCCGATGTTGACCTTTTCGAAACGTGTGCCAAAAGTACGAATAGACGTGCCGTTCGCGGCGTATAAACTAAGATTACCGCTTGGTTTGATATTTCGGAACCTACTTTTAGGTAGCACCGAGACGGATGCTCCAGTATCGACCAGATAACGTATTCCCGACGTCTTATCAAACACAAAAAGACGACTATTTTGGACATCGACATCCTCCGTCGTCGCGAGGGTCGGACGGTTTAGTTTTCCGAAGCGAATTTGCATGGTTTTCGACAATTACGCGCTTTTTTACCGAAGCGGTAATGATACCAACACAGGTCATGATCTTCGCGACGCTCCGAACTTGAGCTTTTGGCCCGAAATCTATCACGCGATCTCGTGCGGCTTCGGGAACGGCCCAGACGAGAAACTTGTTCGCGCAACTCCGAAATTTCTTTTATTAAAAGGGAAACCTCCGAAACGTTTTCAACTTTGCGTTCTACGGTAGAAACTACTGCCGATTTTGATACTTCCAAAATCTTATCCGCCATATTTGCGAGACTGTCCACGCCGTCATTGGACACGCTTAATATCTGCTGCACAGACACGGGTAATCGTTGCAGCCATAACGCTTTAACGGCGTCCTCCGAAAAGTTTTTGGCCAGCTCTTTCATCTCTCTTAGCAAGTGACTCGGTTTTTTATCCCCCAATTCCAAATCATGCAAAAGCATTCGAAGTTTTGATGCTTCGGATTCGGAGAATTGATCGATTAATCGTTTTTTAAGCGCGTCATATTTTCCGACTGCTGGCGGGTTGCAAATCAAGTCACTCACGCGAGAGAGGATAGTTTCATCAAGAGCGGATACCAGGCAATAGAATTTAGTTAGATCCGAAGAAATTCCCGAAGTTGCAAATTGTGCTTCGATGAAACAAAAATATGGTTCCACGTTAGATTTCCAGAAAGGGGGTGGTTTAAAACCAACGGCCTGAATTTCACCCTGTGTGTGTGCGGCAGCAGAACTCGCGTTGACGTTCACTTGTTCGTCGGCCATACTTTCCAATGCCACACCGATTCAAACGACAGGTTCCAAAATTTAATCACTAAAAATTTAAACACTAATACAAGGAAAAATTAAAGAATGAACCCTTAACGAACCAGAGGTGCCACGCGGTGAGGTAATCAACAACAGTTTTACCTGTACCTGGACTTACCACCTTCGAAAAGAAAACAAACTGCAGTCTTGAGACGCCAGCGTCACAGTTTAATTCACACAGGTCCTTGGTCACCAATATGGTCGAAGGGGTCGCCGGGTTGACTCCTCCGCCAGGCTCGGTTATGTTATTCTGTGTAGCGGCGTGTTCAAAGAATTAGAAGGCTTTATAATAACTATAATTTAATAAACATTTATAAAACAACGAAGGTAAACAAAAGTAACAATAATTAATCGAGCATAATTAATAAAACATGCGGCTGCAGCGCTCGCTCAACGAGCTGTTCCGGAACGGCAGTGTTGCCGAAAAGAGGCGTTGCCGCAAAGAGGAAAGAGAGAGTTCGTAAAATCAACAGTTCATTTTATAACACGTTCCAGTCCTGATGTGTTGCCATAGGAAGATAACTTCGATCACTTGGTCGGGCGATGCTGGTCGGACTAGCGCTGCATCCAGTTGTAGCGCAATGCCGCCACAGAAGTTTCCCCTGCAACAAAAGCCCAGAACTTTTTTTTTCCGACAGGTTGATGTGATATTTTTGTGTGGAGGTGCTTTTGTCTGAAAACAGAAGTGATTTTTATGATAAAAAAACCCGATTTTATATTGTCTTTAATTTAAAATTGTTTCTGATGTTAAAAAATGAGCTGAATCAATCGAGACTATAATGTTTTGTAAATAAAAATTTAAATAGTGATTTGTTCTGGTTCCTTCTTATGGGGATCTTGTATTTCATTACTTACACTTCTAGCAATAATTGTATTAACCTACCAAAAAAAATTAAGCTCAACTCTTCATTTTGATGTTGCACAAAGACAATTCTAAATACAAATGAATTCTTTCTTTTTCAAAATGTATATATATATATATATTTTCAATTGATGTTTTTTAATTATTTGTTCTTCTAACTCAGTAACTTAAACTTGTTTCAGGTATGCTCATCTGAAATTCTTTACAAGAACAAGCAAGATGCAAATGCCAAAACTCGATGCCGCCTGCTCTTGAAATACTATTACTCCGGAACGCTGTTTGTCCTGACTTTTTGTGAGGTTTTGAAAAACTGTCGCACTAAACTGAGACCTCACTTTTTTTCCACTTGCATACCTGATATGACCAATATAAATTGCTCCCAAGGGTAGAGTATAAAACTCCATTTGTAAGCATTTTATGTTTCAAATGTGTTTTATCTGTAATGCATGTGTTGGCATATTTTTTGTCAAACATAATCCAATTTATTGGATGATAATTGAAACACGCTCGCAAATGTGTAAATTAATATGTTGGTATCAAATTTATTATAAGCAGACAGTGATATAAAGTCGGTTCTATTTTTATTGCATAATATATGTACTGTATAAAATTGATGTTATGGTTTGGATCTTAATATGTTATGTCTATATCATTTATTAGCCAAGATTTCCATACTTTTTCAAAAGTACTTGTGGTTATCAAGAAATAAATACGTTCAATATTCATATTCTTACACCCAGGACTTGTTCCTCCATAAGGCCCTGGCCTAGGTCCCCCAAATTTTAGCGGCCCCTAATTTTTACTTTCTATTATGCTACATGCTGTAAATTCCCAAAATATCAGTAAACTAAAAATTTTTTCTGATAATCCACTTTGTTTTGTGCTCAATTTTGAGTAAGAAATTGATTTGTTGTGATTGTCTTCATCTATGTTTATAAGGAAGCATATAAAATAGTAGCAAAAATTTGATACATAGGTCATTTCGCATCATCATTACTGGAAATCATACACAAAATGTTTCGTTAAAGTGTCCCCGAAATAGGTTGTGCCTATTCTTAGATTTCCTAGAACAGGCCCTACACATGACAAATTAATTATTAAATTATATGACACCTTACCAAGTCATAGCAAAAATGCCTCAAGGTTTTGAGAAGTATATTTGCCATGTTCCGATTCAGCACTCTAGAATCTTATAGTAAATAATGGTTTATAATTTATGGTAAATAAGGGTTTATTATCAAATTCTTATTTTGGACAGCATTTGTTTAAATTTTTCCGATGTCTTTTTAGGTTAATTACCAGTTTCAACTGTACTGGAAGTGAGAGTTGGCTTCTTAAGCGAGACATATACAAGTCATTTCCCTCTGGCCATGCAGCAGTATCTGTTTATGCCTGTATTTTTATCTGTGTAAGTATGTAAAAAGAAACTTTTTATCAGCAATCTCACCTATTTGTTTTTTATAAGCCTTTTGTTTAAAAAGTATTTTCATAACATTGATGCATGTTTTAAATTGTATTTTGTTGCCGTGTAATAATGCAATTAAGATTTGTGTGCCTTTGATGGACAAAATAATTTTATTCTAACTAATATCTTATTTGGTGAGAGCTAATTATAATCAAAGGCATGTAAGAGTTTTTTTTTTTTGGAATTTAGAAGAACCTGTTAACATACAAATTGACATTTTTGACGCCTTTCCATTTTTCACTTTCATATTTCAGATCATTGGCAAAATATTAACATATACAATGTCCACGTTACTTGATAGATTTTTTTTTTTTAAATATGCCAATTTTATGAAAGTTAAATTCAATAAAGTCATATCATTACAATCCAATTTTTATTTGGCACGAGTTGGATGTTATAATTTTCAGTTGTTTCCCCTTTTGAATAGCTACACTCCTTGTCAACCTAAGTTGGGAAAATAGAAATATGCTACAAAGAAGCCTTCCGCGGATGTAAAGAGTTCCATGAATTATTTGTAAATCCATCCATAAAACATGTTTAAAACATTAATTTCATTTGAGGTATAACAGATTTGAATATTATTTGAGAAAATTCGCCAATTTTATCAGAATGAAAAGTGTATTTTGGTTAAATTGTATTCAGATAATTTTGTATGTAAATATTACCTTGCAAGAGTTTCCAACTAACGGACCAATCACGCTTTTCCCTCTTTCCTTTTACTCTTTTTTTTTACCCAAGTTTGGTTGGCACAGAGTGTATGTCATCAGTTTAATGACAAAACCATGAATGCGCAAATTTAAAGGATTAGTTTTTGTTAGGCTTATGAGTATCCTGTTTTCCATCCCTGTGGTTTTGTCATTTGACCGACGATATAATGTTTGGTGTGGATGGGATTTGTTATTGGCGAACATGAAAAATTTAAATAAGCTGTTTTATCTGTATCAGGTCTTATTGAAGATGGAAAATTAATATAATTTCTGCGGTTTCATTACTTGGCCAAGTAATGCAAATTAAGAACGATTTTTGTATTGTAGATCTCTGAAGCATTATTAAGTGTGCACCCATGCAATGCTGTGCATATATAGTTAGTATATTTAAAAGTATGTTTTGTAAAGAATTTTGAAAAAGTAATGGTTTAATATTTGTTGAAGTGCACTTCAATTTAATAGAATTTGTGTAACCCGAAAACTGTTCTTTTTTGTAAAACAAATGCACATATATTGTAAATTCAAGTTGACCTCCAAAATCATGCATGATCTTTGTGATACACAATTTTTTATTCAAATAAATGATCCATAGTTAGCTGTATCAATATTAGTATTTTTGTGGGGCTTAAATAATCCTGTTTATAATAAAAAGTTAGTTGCAAAGTTGACATATGGGAACCTTTGGAGTAAAGAAGATCTATATGCCTTAAGCTTAATCCACTAATTAGCAATCCTTTGAAATTGAATTACATGTGACCAGTTTTGATCTTTGTTATCTAAATGCAGATCACAAGTATAACACATTATCCTTGACCCTTATTCTCTACATAACTTTAAGACCATCACCAAACAACTCGATACTTCAAGCATAAGTCATAATAAAATTATTTTAATTTCAGTTGTACTTAAATGCCAAGAAAACCGTATCAATTCAAACTTTACTGAATGTGTGGTGGTCACGGTTAATTCCTGCTCTATGCTTCCTGTGGGCAGTCACATGCTGTGTGACAAGGGTTTTGGACAACAGGCATTTTTGGTGGGATGTGCTGACAGGGGCTTTAGTGGGCTTCGCTGGAGGTTTTTTAACGGTTGGTATGCTTTGTTTTTAACATGAAAATTTTGCTTTAAGGCTGCTCATCACCCCCATACCCCGTCATCCTTTGATCAGGCTTGCTAATGTTAAGTCTATGGGGAAAAATGGTTTTTATTCCAATAAAAGCAATGAAATTATAGGAATATTTTTATGCAGTTTTTTTTAAACTCATAAAACTCCAATAAAATTGTGCTTTTAGAGGTTGTTTTTTCAAAAACGTTATTTACTTATTTAAAAAAGAAAAAAAAATCTATTAAAAAAAGGAAATAAGGTTTTTAAAAAAATAACCTCTAAAAGCAAACTTTTATTGGAGTTTTATGAGTTAAAAAAAATGCATCAAAATATTCCTATAGTTTCTTTGCTTTTCTTCGAATAAAAACCATTTTTCCCGCATAGACGTACCATTAGCAAGCCCGATCGAAGGAGGACGGGGGATGATGAGCAGCCTTAAGTGATTGTTTTTCTGTTTTTAGGGTTAACCTCAATTTTGTTATTTGATCTTAATAATTGAAGAGCTTAGTGGAAGAACTTGCAAAGTGACATTTTTTATAAAAAATTGAAATTTTTGTGTCAATGAACACTTTATTCCCCACTTTAAAACAAATATGTAAATTTTTACATATACATAAAAATATGTACATACATATACAAATTTATACAAATATGATAACAAATTTGCCTTTTTTCAGAAACTTTTAATTGTGTATAATTTTTGACGTTTTTAAGGGATCTAAAGTGCAAACCAGAAACTTTCAAGCTCATTTTCTTGTTTTCACCTTTTAGTCAATTAGTATGTTCTTTCACTAAGCTCTTTAATTATTTTAATGTATTATTTGAGAAAATATTGCTTTAAAAAATCTTAAAATTTTATGTTATGAATTTTCAGACGCTAGTTTTGCTTCGAATTCAAAATTAACTTTTTTTTTGCAATGACTCTACACTTATCCTCAATTTTTTTAAGTGATAATTTTTAAATTTATTCACAAATCTATGGACCCAATCTATTATGAAACAGGATTTAAAAAAAAAAGTCGTATCTAACCGAGTTGCTTTAACTGCTTAACTAATACAGAGTCACATACAAGGGTGTTTGTGTTCCGTAATTTCCGGAAATATGAAGGATCCCGTTTTCCAGATAAGCATGACTGTTAAGTTTTCCAACTTTTTTAATTTTAAGAAAAAAAAGGTTGCATGAAAAAAATTATAAAGGTTTTATTGAATCCCTTTAGTTTCTTGATTTTTGGACTGTCATAGTTTGGCTATTTTTGAATCGTCGAAATACTGATTGTAAGGTTCCGTAGTACGATTGTAGGTTCATCCTGAATGTTACAGGGGCTGGAGCCCAGTCGTTTAGGCACTCGCCTAGCATGCGAAAGGTCCCAGGTTTCGGGTCCGGGCATCGGCAAAATAACTGCCGACCTATAAATGGCCGACGGATATTACCCTGTGTAAGGGAGTGCACGTTAAATATCCTTCAAAGTCTTAACGCTGTGTATGATGCCGCCCTTAACGGTTGCTTTGGGTGCCCATTCAGGTGCCGGCTCGTAAAAAATTTATTAACATAAAATTAAAAAAAGTTTAAATAAAAAAGTTATTATAAAATATGAATGTATTCTGTTGAATTGTAAAATGATTTTCCAAAAAAAGCATTTGAAAGAAATTTCATTCTGTGTCCAGGAAATTTTTTTGTAACTTCACACTCCCCTGAAGATATGTAGATGCAAGAAGTGCTACAGAAATTATTATTGGATTTTGATTCTAAATTAGTTTATTTTAAAAATTATTTTTTTTAAACATTAAATTTTTTTAATTTATGAAATGTCTTCTTTATATCTATACAGATCCACTTTGCTTTGAATGCAGCTGCAAATAAAGCAAGGAGATCCCAATCATGATCTTTGGAAGTTGAAAAGAAATTATATATTTTAAAATATATTTTTTTAGAATTAATATTTACATTATTTACCAGACAGTTTGTTGATATTTACACTGTGTGTAAGTTTGCAAATATTCTCAGGAGTAATTGAGCTTGTGCAAGTGAGCTTATTATATAAAGGTTTCCGGTGATTTTACTGTTGCTTTGATGAACAGTAAATTTTTAAGAGAGGTACTAATAATGTGAAGTTTTTTTGCATGTTAAGGGGTATATTTAGTCATATCTTATATTTTATTCCTACATATTGTGTGTCTATCTAAAGTTGTGCCAGTTTTAAAAATTGTGTTTCATTTCTTATGAAAATGAGAGGAAAAAATAATTTTCATAGTTTCGAAATTTTATTTGTTAACATACTAAAATGTTCAGGTTTTAAAGTCCACCCACTATCTTAATAGAGATGTTTTAATAAATATACTCAATTTTATGTTTGAACGAGTGAATTTATAATTTATTATTGATAAAAATAAACTTTGTGGGAAAGTTGTGGGCAAGAGTTAAAGTATGTTATTTTTAAATAATGCTATGTTCATTCAAAATAAAGTATTTCTATCATAGAGGATTTGGTGTTATAACCAGCAAACAACTCAGGGTTGCATGAGGGCAAACAAAATATGAAAAAAAAAAACTTGATACTGTTATGTAAAAGATAATTGTTTTTACTTAATATTTTAATATGTATAATCATTTGAGTAATTAAATTAAATTACATTCATGAAGTCAAAAATGTTGTATAATGTAAAGGATTTGTTCTAGGTTGTTTGATTTTTTTTTTGATTTTTAAATAATTTCCAATTAAATTGGAACACTGCTTAAGGAAAATTAACGGTTTCAGGGATATATTTGGTATTGTTAAGTTTTTTTTATATGAAAGATCAACTACATTATGTAAATCAATATTACATAAAACTGTCAAATATTTCTGTATACATGTTTTATATGTGTGTAAATATATTTTTTAAAATAAAACTTCGGTATAACTTGCTGATTATATTCTTTTCCCATATTAAATAAAAGATATCTACTATTTGATTACGCAGAGCAATAAAAAGTTTTTCAATGGATTCTAATTGTTTTGTGTGTGCCGAAGTTAAACATAACAATCAAAAATCCGTATTACAACCAATTGCAACTCAATATAAAACAAAACTTCTTGCCCGCTGTGCTAAAATATACCATTAAAATACTGAGATGCTTTGTTTGCTTGTCATGAATTTGTTTTTTAACGTTAGTATATCAAGAAAAAGGGTCAAGTTATAATTATTCTCCCGTATAAAGTGCTGTTGTGATAAAACCTGATGATTCACTAAACTAAAATACAAACGGGGTGAGGCAAACAAAAGTAGCCCTGGTCTAGAGATACGAATACATTGAAATGCTTGGCGAGAAAAAATCTTGAAGCAGCCTGAAACCTGTTTTTGCATTGGTTTTATCGGATTAGCTTCACATTAGAGCTACTCATAGACTAGTGTCAAGTTCAGATCTTAGTTCGTATTGTATGAAGACGTCCCTTAATGCAAATTTTGTGTCTTGCAATCAATTTAGAATGTTTTGTATTACCAAAAACAAAAAGGTCCGATTCTCTGGGATAAATAACGACCGAAACAATCAAATAATCACTAGTGGGAACCTTTCTTGATCAGTTCTACAAACCTTGTTTATATATTTCATTTCAACTAGTTTCTAAAACCGTAGCGTAGTTGCCGGCAATTAAGTCGCCAATTGTTCGTTTGGGCTTAATATTGAAGCGATCAATAGCTTCAGTTAGCAAACCTGATTTTGTATTGGTTAGACTTGGCAACATTTTTGTCGTATTCTTGTCTCTAGACCGGGGCCTTTTTTGTTTGCCTCACCCTGGGCAGTTCTACCATAATTTTTAATTTCAAGTATTAAAAACTTGTAAAATTTATTTTTTTAAAATCACTTTAAATGTTTATCAAAAGGTTTATGAGGGTTCTAGAACTACGAAAAAAAGTTTAGCAAAGCTCATTTGCAAAAAACAAAAAAATATAATAATGGACGGCAGTTTTTTAAAAACACCGATTCTAAAGAAACCGGTCTAAACCGGCCTTACGAAACTAAATGTTTTTCAATGAAACCGAAATAGCAAAAAACCGGTTAGTCTTAAAACTAGTTTCGGTTTTCCATCCCTAAATCATTACGACGGTAAGGATCGGAAGGTCAGGAACGGAAGGAAAGGACATTCACGCTGTTTTCCGGTCTTTTTTGTGTTGAAACTAACTCCAGTTTAATAAAAATGGATTTTTTTACTTTTTGTACTCCACTTTTACATATTTATAGAAAAAAAATTTCAGTTAACAAGCAAAAATTAACGTTAAACCTGGGAGACTGTAAGGAAAGCAATAAAGCTTCGCAGCCGATTTCACTGAGTTTTTTAAAATTTTGGGCTTATATTGGTGAATTTTAGCAAAAATATGTGGCTACTAACTGAAATATCAGTTTTCTGCAATACAGTTTGCATCTTTAAAGAATCACTGTAGCTCAATCCAGTGCCTCTCTTCACCACTTTAGAAATGAGGTCAGTGAATGTACCAAAACCCAGGGACAAAGTTAGGAGACGAGAAAAACGCATTATAAATGTTAAAAGCCAAAATTCAATGGAAGGAAATCGTTAAGCTACAGTATTAGATCAATTTAAAATCCAAATGAATGTAATTTTTAGCTAAAAAAAGTATTAGATTGAGTCCTAAACTCAAAATTTGACATTCGGGACACACGATGGTAAGGACTTTTCTGCATTGTTTTGTGTTCTAAATTTTTTTTTGCAGTTTCTTTGCTTTAAAATTACGTTTTGCAATTATAAAAGGACCAGTCTTTTAGTATAATAAGAAAAAATGGTAAAGAAATAATAATTTTTTTAAAAGTTATGCCCAAGGGACATAAAATTAAAAATTATGGTAAAATTGCCCATAAAGGAAACCAATTAGATAAGTTTTTCTTATTGTATGCAGATAACTATTAGTTCATGCTTTTAGTGTTGGCCTGTGTTAGCGTAATGTTAATTTGACATATACTATTTGTATCAATCTATCACACTTTATGTAAATATTTTTTTGTGAGTGTACCATCACACTTTTAAAAAAATAAATCCTTATAACCTACAATTGAAGAGCTTAGTGGAAGAACATGCTAAGTGAAAACGAGAAAATTAACTTTACAGTTTTTCGTTTATACTACGACAGCAAAAACTGTCTTTGCAAACCGAAAAAATATACTAAACTTTAAGTCTATAAAAAAAGGGGATGGTTGTTAAAGAAGATATCGTTAAAGAAGATAGTAATATGTTCATTGACACAAACACCTAATTTTTTTCAAAATTGTCACAGGGTGGCTAATATGTGAAAAAAAATTCCCTGACTTTTCCAGGCTAAATGTAAACAAATTCCCTGATAAGCGGCAATGAACTACATTAGCGTGCTGGTTTCCTCCTGGTATGAGTTAACTTTCTAGTACATTTAACAATAAAACATATTTTTAAAAAGGAAATTCAATTAATAAATAAACATTGAGCTTTTAAAAACAAATCTATAAAAGAAGCAAGCGTTAAAGCCCATATAATAATTTTTTTTTAGCTATGATAAGACTCATTAAGATGTTTATATCATAGCTTCTACTATTAATTGTTCAACGTCATCGGTGCAGTTTAAAAAATTACTAGGCAGCAAAATAAGTTCAACCAGGAAGCATTGTTGGATTGCACTAAAAGTTGGTTGGCCAATATTTGAAGAGATCTTAGTGCAATCAAAATCTTAATTTTATGATATAAGAAACCTGAAGATTAATTATCTTATTTATTATATAAACTTGTTTTTTACTGAAATTTAGGTTTAGTTTTTATTGATATGGGCTGAGAATTGTGAAGTTGAATATTGTTGCACTAGAACTTGGTGAAGGACAAGGCAGTTAAAACAGCAGAGAATTAATAAGCAACAACTCAAGCAGAAACCTTTTCAGGATTAAACTTTTTTATCCTTTCTTTGCTGGTTACAATGGAACTTTTGGAATTTTTCCCAGTTTCGTTTAAAAAATGACGAATTTCCTTGCCTTTTCCCTGATTTTTACAGACTGATTTAATGCCCTGATTTTTCCATGATTCCCTGATCCTGTAGCCACCCTGTGTCACTTAGGACTTTCTTCCACCAAGCTCTTTAATTTTATATTACACAAATAGTTTAAGCAAAACTGTGACAGCTTGTATTTCAAATCTGACAATCATTAACCATGCTTAAATCATCCATCTGTAATTAAAAAATAAAAACACCCAGCATTTTATAAAACAAGAAATTCATTTTAATAAATACTTTTTGGTTGAAGGTATTCAACATTAAATAAAATTCTCCTTTTCACAAGCTGGATAAAATTTTGAAACAACACTAAAAATCATATTCTTCTATAACAATATCTTCATCTGGAATAACCTCATCAACTAAAAGGTCTTTATTTGTAGACATTGCTTCAGGTGCTGATTCTGATTCAAAGTCGTTCGTATCCCCTTGAAAACAATCTTTTTCATCAAGAGTTCTATGGATTGGTCTGCAAAAAAAAAAAAAAAAGAAAAGAAATACAGAATATTAAAAGACCTTTATAAAAACTCACTAAAATGTTGCTTTTGTTGCATTTTTAAAGAGTTATCATTAGATAGACGTTATAAATGTTTTTATTGATGAAAAAAATATATTTAAAATCAAACCTACTAAAAAGAGATACTAAACTGCTAATTTATAAATGCTTAATCAGACCCATACTAACATATGCCTCAGAAACTTGGACAAAAACATTGAAAGATGAGAATTCCTTGGGAATCTTCGAACGTCGGATCCTAAGATCCATTTTTGGAGGCAAACAAGTTGATGGTACTTGGTACAGACATTCAAACTCAGAACTCTATCGGGCTTTTAGAGAGCCTGATGTTGTCAAGTATGCAAAAATCCAAAGAATTAAATGGGCTTGTCACATCATTCTAATGAACAGTGAGCGTTTGACAAACTATCTTTTTGGCTCAGTCTATCGGATCAAGGCCCAGAGGTCGACCAAAGCTGAGATGGACCGACTGTGTGGAAAGAGACTTATCAGTCTTAAAATTCTGAAACTGGAAGACCACTGGCAGGCCTGGAGGAAATTGATTGAGAAGAACAGGGCCCACTTGGGGCTGTCGTGCCATTGAGGAAGGAAGGAATCATTATAAAAGATGCGAACTGTAAACTCAGACACAATTTCTGATCTGAATCTGAGTTTTTAATTAACAAAACCAATGGGCACAATGGCTAAAATATTTACGTGGTGATAATTACCATTTTATTTTTTAATTGTGTACATTTAAGGAAGTCAATCTGTGACATTAGGTTTTTAAAAGCAATCATTCATTGATTTTTATAAAATGATTAGTTTTTGATTAGGCACATATAAAAAATTTTAAATAACATGTTTAAGTTTATAATTATTCATAAATAAGATAGATATAAAATATTTTAGCTTTTAACATATAAAACAGCATATAGTTTCAGTTAATATATTGTCTGAGTAACATGTCATCTAATTTAGAACTCAATCAGATAATGAATTTCTTTAATTAAAAATGCATACCTGCTTATTCTTTTAACATCCATTTTACCAAGCTCTATTGCTAAAATAGCTTGCGCTGTAAAAAACAGGTTTATATTATAAAATGTGTATTGTGATAAATTAAGGGGACCAGAACCCTCCATTGAAGCCCATGTTAAAATGACCTTTTTTATGTACCTTTTTCTCAGAATCTATTGGATACTCTTTAATGAAATTTTTACCAGTTATTAAATGGATGTTTAACTATACATTAATAGAGGCATTTTTTTTTAAAAAAAATTTGTTTGGTTTTTAAGTTATAATTTTTTAAGTGAAACTGCATATTTTTTACCTAAAAAACATCAATAATATTAAAAAGAAAAAAAAGTAAGATAGTTATAGTCAAATTCTTCCATTGGTTTTAAGAAAACAACTTTTTATAAATGTATAAAACTTTTTAGTGTAATACTTGCAGTAGATTTTGAGAAAAAGGTACATGAACATTGAAAAAGTAAGTTTTGAGATATAAGTGTTCAAGTAAACAATATGACTGTAATTAGTTTTTTAAAAAATATTAAAAATACTTCCAATGCTCCAAACTATTAATGTAAGATATCGATGAACATTGAAAAAGTAAGTTTTGAGATATAAGTGTTCAAGTAAACAATATGACTGTAATTAGTTTTTAAAAAAATATTAAAAATACTTCCAATGCTCCAAACTATTAAGAACTGTAGGATATCGTTGAAAAGCTAAAATTTTGTATTTTAAGAAACACTAAAAACATTGAAATGTTAATTTCGAAAGTTTTGGGGGGTCTGGTCCCCCTTAATAAATGTGAATTAATATTTTGCCATGAAAAATTAAGAACTGGAAAGCGAAGACTAGAGACAGGCGACTTGGGAATCACCATTGTTAGAGATGACATAATCCAGCATGGACTGTAGTGCCGGGGAGTTAGTCAGTCAGCATTAATTTATTTAAATAAATATTTATCATACCAGGGTTGAAGCTCTTGGGTTGTAATTTAGAGATGAAAGGAATTAAATCAATCTGCAATTCTCTCATACTCAAACTTGTGCCTAAATAAATGGAAAACTTTACCTTAACTATTGCAATTAACATTTTAAATACAAGGTTGATGCCTTTTACATAAGAAATAACGAAAAAATTTGACATTTTCAATAAAAATTTTGAACTTTATCAAGAGTATCAAGCATTTATCTATATTTTAACAGTATCAAGACTTTTAATGCGTTTTTATAGACATAAAAAACTAGACAATTAGACTTACATATAGAACAACTGTGTAATAACATAAAATAGCCAAATAGCAAATAAAAAAAAAAAAAACTCAATGCTTTCAAAACATCTATACTAACCTTTGTAAGTGTACTTCAGAGAATTTGTCAGCCGATTTTTCTATATAAAAAAAAGTAGAGTGGATATTTCAATTTGGAAATCAACAAGACATATTAATTTAAAAACAATGTAAATAGTAACACAATTGCCAACTTTTCAAATTGAGAGTGCAAAACTACGAAATATGGAGGGGGAAAAACAACAAGAGTTACAAAGTTTAGTTATTTTATTTACAGACTGCTATGACTCCCTCGTATGAAGACGTGAAAATAAGTGATATCCAATCAAACATCACTGGTGTAAAACTGAAAAGGACTGCGCTTGTGCAACAACACTAATTTATGACATCACTGAGTTTCAGGCCTGAATGGCTAAACTGGATTTTTTGTAACCTGGTCCAACAGGGTGGTTACAAAATTCTAGAAAAAAAGTTCCCTGATTTTACAATTATCTAGAAAACATGCAATACACACAATTTAATCCAGATATCGAGGGAATTAAGACTTTCTGGATTATGGGTTAGCCTACCTTTCTACATATCCGAAAATCTGAATAAGTTTAGAAGAATCATGTGATCCAAAAATCAATTTATAACACGATTTTGTGAGAGAGATCGATCCTTCCTCTGAGATTGGTTCTTCAGGCAAATCGGATAAACAAGAATTTTTTTTTATCAAGTGCCCAGTAGTGATCCCAAGAACCTAAACCTACTGTTTAAGAAATCCAAAATAGAAAAAATTCCCTGATATTTTGCAAAACTTGAAAAATTCCACGAGAATTCCCTGATATTTCCAGAATTAAAAAGTCCCCTGAGAATTCCCTGATTTCCAGGTTCTGTTACCACCCTGTCCAAAGTAGCGAATTTTTGTTTCAAAAGCCAAGGAACTTTGTTCCAAACAGAGCAGTTGGCATGAATGAATTAAACACAGATGAAAAGATACCTTTTTGTTGTTTTCGTAGAAATGGGGCTTGTGTAAAGGTCTCCAACGCTTCCCCATGGAGGATGGGATGAGGTTGAACATCATTCCGCGGGCAGCCAGAGACACAGCATAATCCTTCATTGAGTCCCGACCCTGTAAAAAAAATCTACATTAAAAAATATCGTAGATTGTAACGTGTCCGCCTTGAAAGCCCAAGATCGCGGGTTCGAGCCCCGGCTGAGCCATCGGATTTTCTGAATGGGAAAATCCAGGGCACGCATGTCATATGATTATGTGGCATGTAGAAGATCCCTGGCCCATTTGGCATGGGTTCTCTCGGCATACTTTAACATCCACCGAGAACTCAGATTCATTGTAATCTGTGCGTCAAAATTGGTAGCAAGAGCCGCCTAGATGGTTCCACAAAAAATGGCTCTCAGTTCTGGGGAATATGTCGAGTTTACAAAGGCTAGACCACCAATACTGCAGCCTCATTGGAGAAAAAAAATATTGTAGATTGAAATCAGTTTGAAATTAACAGTCACTTATTCACAAAATGCAACAAAACCCTTTAATTTTACAACGCCAAATTAATTTTGTTTTGCAATTGCACATGTTTTTTTAAGTGTTAATGCTAACTTTATTATAGCAGTGTCTAAGGATTTTGTCAAAAATAATTAGCGGAAATTTTTACCGATCTTAAATTTATCTGTTGTGATCCAATAATTGCAAAAATTCAGCAGTCCTAAAATCGTAATACTCCGGTGCAAATAAATTGCAAGAGTCTGACTATCCTAAATGGAAGAAACTCCAAATATTGAAACATCATGGAAATCAAGCGATTGCAAATTATTATTTCTAATACTTTGAATAGCTTCAAATTGAGGAACTCTGGTAGTTCTTTAAGTATGTAACTCCGGAATCTTAATATCACACAGTTGTACTGGAGATTTCAAATTACATACATTTTTTTTTAACTCATAGTTTTAGAGTTAGTAGCACATACCGCTCCTAAATTTTTTTGTCCTATTTTTAACAGTAATTGAAACCAAAAACTGTGCTTAAATTGGCATGTAATGCAACTGTTAAGTTGGCATGACATGCAAAAACGTAGTTCTATAAAAGCGAGTAAATCATGTACAAAATTATGATTAAACATTGTGTTTTCCAAAGACCTATTAATTAATTTAAAATCATTTATGATAAAAGTATGATAAAGTCTACTCAGAATCATTTTAATATTTGACTATTTGATATTTAAATATTCTAATTTGGTATTCATTATCCCCTCTGTACTTAAGCAATTAAAAAAGTCTTAAAATTCAAAACTTACACTCCAATATGCAGCCAATGCATCTGCCTCACTAAGCCACTTTGAACACTCGGAAGCTATTCTAATGTCTTCAATAAATGGGAGATAATTTTCTTGTAAAAATAGGTTGAAACTGTCTGCTGATATAGAAGTCTTCTCATACACATCCTAAAAAATATCTCAAGTGATTAGAATATATGCCACAATTTAATTTCAGGTGGGATTTACTGAAAATTGTTTTTAAGAATAAAGCATTGCCTTTTATTAAGTACGAATAAAACCAAGAAAAACATATTTAATCCAACAATTACAAATGAGTGTTTATAATACGTACCGTGGAAAGGTGTTCAGAAAAACTTAGAAAAACTTAGATTTACAATCGCAATACATGAATACAGAGCCCATACCACAATTTGATAAGCAATCATTACACTTGAGAATGAAAAGTTTTAAAGGCTTGGCAAACTTTTTTTTTTACAAAACAAGACTTGTACTAGTTTTTTAAAAAAAAGCTAGCACAAGATCATCTACATGACTTCATACAGCACCAGGTCAAAATCTTTTCAATTGAAATGTTTAAAGAGAAAAAATAACAATTATATTTTATCTATTTTTATTAAGTCAGCAAGTAAACAAAAAAAAAGATTTTAAAATATATATTTGAAAACCCTTAAAGTATTTCTTAAATATAAAAAAAATGGATCCTAAAAACAAAGCTTTTTTTTAAACCCTTCATAATTATATTCTTAACTTTACCTCAGCATTGGAAACCAGGGGATCTTTTTCAAAATGCTTTAAATGTATGGGTAAAGAGTCCTTTTCAGAAACTAAAGTTTTATCACCTAGTAAAAAAATATTTAATTAAAAAAGGAATTAGGTAATACTTTATAACTAACTATGAACAATAACAATCAAAATGATTTTAGTAATTGGAGGGTTCAGAATACAAGTAAACGAAGTCCACTCAGGGTTGCCACAGAAGTTTGAAAACCAAATTCCCTGACTTTTCCAGGTTTTCCAGAAAATTTTAGGAAAATTCCAGGTTTTATCGGCACGAAATAAAAATACAATATTAAACTTTTATAACTAAAGAAAACTGGTATAACATGTGCCAGAGTAACAAAGACTATTATTCGTTTCTTAAATGGACTAGTGATACCTTGGAAACTTTTTTTAATTTCTAAGAAATTTAAAATTTGATATTTGAAAAGATATCTAAGCCAAGGTTGAAATTGTTTTCTTGTTGCTCTAATAAATTCATACATAACTCAAGAAAAATATAAATTGTTTATTAACTACTTTTTAATGTTTATTATAAAATATATTAGTAAGACATTAAGGTAATTTCTAACTAAATAAACAACAACTAACAAGGATTACAGTTACTATTTTAAGTCAAAATCTTCAATTTTAATGAAAAACACCATATAACATAGGATTCTCTTTTATACGAGATACTTTTTAGAATATTGAAGGGGAGTCGGATGGTTCTATCTCGCCCATGTTAATTTTACTAACTTTGATTTTAAAATTTGTATTAAAAAACGACAAAGAAATCCGATTTAAAGTTGTATAAATTTTTTGGAACAGAGATATTTAAAATTCCTCAGTTTAAACCAAAGAACTATTTATGGGGAAGAAATAATAAAACAAAACATGTTGATATCTTTTATAGTTCCTGAGAAAAATGTTTCTAATTGTTAAAAAAAAAAACCTTATATTTCAGGAAATGCAAAAGAAAATTAAGGTGTAGGTAAGAACTGATGTACAGAGTTTCTGAAAAATGCTTATATAAAGAAAAACTATAGCAGAAAACATAATATTGGTCTAAAATTAAAGCTACAGTAATGGATATTAAAATTGAAGAAGAACAGAAAATCGACATTTTTTACCCAAACATCTATCCGACTCCCCTTAAAAAAGTTTATTAAAAAAATATTTCATTCATTACATTATAATTTTTAAAAATACTAACTTTAATTTATTGCTTTACATATGTTAGCTTAATGAGTTATTTCCTTAAGTTTTAACCAAGATTTGAATATTTCGATTGATAAAAAACCTTCAAAAATCGGTGGATCAAGGACCTTTCAAAATCAGTAAATCGAATGTTTTGAAAATTAATTATTCACAAAATCTCAAAGATCGGTAATCCCCGAATTTCAGAAAGTTTAGAAAACTGCAAATTCTCAGAAATCGTTGAATTGCGATCCTTCTGAAATCGGTAAATTGCGAATACCCTAAAAGTCATGAACTTCATAAATCGGAATTTCGCAAACCATTTAACTCTGAAGATCCATCATCACAAATTGCAATTAACGACACGTTGAAAATCCATAAATTCCGAAATTATAAAATATAAAACTAAAAATAAGTAAAATAGCAAATTTGGCACTGTAAAGAACCACTATAATCAAGACACCCTCAATCCGAACACTTTTAAATTTCGGCCGATAGTCCGATTTTTTTTTAACTTAAACCTGTCTAAAATAAAAATTAAAAAAAAAACCGGAAAGGCCAAAGTAGAAAAAACGTCGAAATAAAGTTTCAAACAATGTTTATAAGCAGGGTCTGACCAGCACACCAAGCCTGAAAATATGTGTCTATAAACCAAGTTTCAAACGTAAACAAAAAAAAAATAATCAAACTATTCTTGTGATAACAAACACGATATTCAAGAACACTGATGAAAGGAAAATATTCTGGTTGGTCCTATTGGCCTGAACCGGAGCTACAAAAGTAGCGAGGCGATCTCTTCCGATCAAGCAGTGACAAAAAACAAACAAACACTGTTAATCATTATGGGTCAATGCGACCTCATCAGTAGATTGCGTGAAAATTAATTACTAGGCAGCAAAATAAGTAAATCAGGAAGCATTATTGGATTACACTAGCCGGTAACTGATATTCGAAACATCTTATAGAGTTATCAAATCAAAATTCGTCTTCAAATTATAATTGAATTTGTTTATATTTATTATTAAAATTTATTATTTAGACTTATTATTTTGTACTGCAGATCAAAACTTCGTCGTCGACAAATTATTGACCCTCACAAAAAAAAAAGACAAATTAGAACATAACTCGAAAATCAATTAGCCGTAAAACCATCAATATCGGCAAATCAATATAAATCGTCAAATATCAGTAAAAACGACAAAATCGCAAATACGAAATATTTAAATCGAGAAACTGAAAAATGTGTGCATCGGGCATCTTCAAAAATTGGAAAATTTAAGTCTCTTGAAAATAAGCGAACTGAAAAATTAACATACCACTTAACTTTAAATTCCGCCCAAATAATAAATCAAGGCTAACTTCAAAACAACGGAAAATCGAGAAACCAGCAAACGAATCGCGAACCTTAAAAACCTATTAACAAATAACTTTGAAAGACGAAATACTAACGAAATTTCAACTGACGAAATTCTAAATAAAAATTTTTTTAAAAAGATCAATCGCTTAGGAATTGGGCATCCTCAGAAAAATCGAGAACTCTTAAAAATCATCTAGGTGGTCAGCCTAATGATTTATTTATGGCAAAACGTAATGTCGTAATCTTTCGATTTTATTTAGCGCCAAGTAATTTTTTGCATAATTTCATCTTTCTTCTCCCCAGTAGCTTTTAAATACTACCCACAAATCTTCTTAATCAATTTCATAAATAACTTTTAAAACGCAACGAAAGAAAAGTAAAAAACATTGGGAACAAAAATAACAACCACTCTAAGAACGGGTGGTTCGTATTGGCACAAGAGCGATGATCTTGTGAGGGAATAGGCGGGGGGATAAGATGGTAAGCGAGTGTTTTCGTAGAACAGATAATTGTAGGAAACCACTCTGGCGGTTTCTGGCGTATTTCGCGCGAAAAATCGGAATAAAGTCCGCAAAAACTCGAATAAATAAGTTGGGAAAAAAGTAGAAAATCCATGGAAAAGAAAAATTCCCTGACTTTTCCAGAAAATCGGAAGATTTTGGTTTTTCCCTGACTTTTCCCTGATCTTTAGAGGCCGTTTTCATTTTCCCTGACAATTCCAGGTTTTCCATATTTTCCCGGTGCGTGGCAACCCTGTCCACTTTGTGTCATTTTCTGGTTAGCATTGTAATTGCATGCAATATGTTGAATTTCAGAGCAATAGTAAACAAAGCCATAGTTAGTCTTGATAATATCAGCTAGGCAGCCCCTAGTTCTATGCCAAAACCGATCTTAAGTTTGCACATTCAATAAACAAATTTATTTGTTATTTCAAGACATAAATTTATTATTTTTATTAGTTTAGCTTCAGTTAGAGTGTTATTTTAATTATTTTTTTACTTCGATTTTGACGTAACAGGGCACACGAATATCAGGGTCAGAGGAGCAGCCAATAGAAACAGGCGAAATTTCGGCGCCAGCAGCGTTGTTTACGCAAATTTCTCCACCTAGTACATTTCTCCACTGCAAACTTAAGCTCGGTTCTGGTTTAGTGTTAAGAGGTACTAATTTTGTTAAAGAGCTTTAACTTTAAAACTCAGCAACACAAAAAAAAAAAAAAAAACATTTTATGACAGGGTTTACTTGTATTCTAAGCTCTCCATTTAGTAAATAGGGGACTTTATACACTGTTATTTAGGTAGAGGAAAATGAAAGTATATAAAAATACAATCAAATATTTAAAAAAAAATTGATTTGTTTGGATTTAATAAGATAACAAGATGTAAGTAACCTAGGGTTATTCCCTTAAAAGCTGAAGAATTATAAAATTCCACTCATTGGCAGATCATTCCTCTTTTGAACAGTTGCATTTGTTGAAGGAATACTTGATAAGAAATATAATTAAGAGTAAATGATTTCTATCAAAAATAACAAAGATACAAATATGAACCAGCAAAAAAGTAAGTTTTAAATTAATTTGATAACAATGAAAAAAAAATATACGAAAAAATACTTACGTTTACAATATAGAATTTTACCTAATGCATGAAATAAAAACAAAGAAGAGTCTCGTTTAGAAGATAACTTAGTATTTTCCTGAGTTGAACTTCCAGAATCTTTCTTTTTGGATACAGGTTGTGGTTTTACAAAGTCTGCAAAATAAAAAAATATTCATATATAATTGTAAATAGAAAAAATTAATATCATAAAAAGAAAGTTTAGTGCATTTAATTTTGTATTACAGTGAAAGAAAAAAATAAATAAATGTCTTATATTGCTCCTCTTAGATGCAGCTTTAAGAAAAAAAGTCTCTTAAAGTCATCTAAAAAAATCAGCTCTTAAAGTTTGCATGCATTACAACATTATTTATATAGCAAAAAAAAAAAAAAAAAAAGAATACATATTACTTTTAAAAATTCAAATAAGCAATGTGTTAGTAAGTAATTAAAATTGTTTATGATAAATTTTAAAAAATTCATAAATTGTACTTCCCAAACAGGGTCTTTAGCTAGTTCTAATTCAAACTTTTATAGTTCAAAATTAATAATGTTCTTTAATCTTCTTTTGCAGATTTGATAATTAATCTTAATCGTTTGCTTTTTTTTTGAAGTTCGAAGAATACTGATGTACTTTTTAAATAAATACCTTTTTGCAGCCACAAGTTTACATTTCGAAAAATAAATTAGTTAAATTGTTGCTTTAAAAATAAATGCGAAACTTGCATATTTTTACGCAAATTTAGAATTTTTTATGCATCTTTCTTCATTCACATATAATGGACTTTCAAAATAACTTTATTGTGCTATAACAACAATATAAATTGAACTATTTCACAAAATAAATATTTTTTCAAGAATTTTATTTTTATTTTAAATAAAGTTTTTCGTACACTTGATGTCATGGCAACAGTGAAAATATTGAATAAAAATGGAATTTGCATGTAATTTCAATGTAGATTAAATTTTTAGTTATTTAAATTTTAAATAAACTTCTAATCAAAATTTTTTAATGAAATTTGGAATGTAGTCTAGTCTGATTTTTTGCTTCAAAATGATGTATCACACTTGTTTGTGAGACTTACGGATCGCTCTGTGAAAGTGGGTGACAGATGGACGGACTGAACTATTATAAAACCTTCCACTTTTTACGTTATAAATGTAGTGTGGAAGCTAAAAGGTAACTTACGTGTCATACACAAAAACTGCATTTGGTTGATGGCATTTCTAATGTCCCCATTGCTGTCAGATGAGATACTTTCCAACTGTGATTTATCAAGTTTTACACTTGTGGATTGTACCTTTAAAAATATAATATAAAACCATAAAAAAATGAAAGTAGTTTCCACTTTTAGAAAAATTTAAGAGCTTAAAAAAAAAAAAAACTTCTAAATACTTCTTTACTTCATATTAAACTTGTGTTTGTAGGGCTATAACTAACTTAAATGTATAATAAAAATTTAATGGCGGTTTTTTAGGACTATCTAACATATTTCATAACATATATTATACAGAACTTTTAGATGACTCTTATTCTCAAACAATTTTTAAGTAATTAATGTGACAACTTATAATGGGTTACCTTTGAGGATGAATTTATTCGCGTCAAAACCTTCATCAGCATGGTTGGTGCAACAGGGTTGAAACTAAGATTAAAAACTATAAGCCAACATATTGGAGTACTTTATGAAATTGATAATTGCATAGTCTCAATACACTATAGAATTAAAAAAAAATCCATTTCATTATTTATTAGTTAAATAATAAATTATACAGTAAGGAATAATAGTTTACCTTTAAATTTATTTTCAGCTTTTACTTTTAATAAATTTATCTTAGTACTTTTGCATTTCACGGGCACAAGTGATAAACTCGTCAAAAATGTGCCAGTGTGGAGCAAAATATTTCCAATGGCAACATGTAACTGTGTATACTGTAGTCCTTCAACTGTGTAAACTGTGCTTTGTCAGCAGAGAATTCCGTTTGACGAAATTAACACCACGAAATGGAAAAGTACAATTTTCTTTATGTTGATAAAAAATAAGTTGATTTTAGAATGACATTAAAACATAATTTTTTTTTCTCAAACAGATTTTATTTATTTTAAAATGTAAACTCTAGTAACATTTTATTGAGGCATCAAATTTAACGAAAATACATACCTTATGGATGTTATATTCAGGGCTACTTGCAAATCCTTTGGGAACAATTTGTTTTCTAAGCTCTCTCCTTTCGTGTTATCACTTACAATAAATACAGCTGGAAATTTTCCATTGAAAGAAAACTTCCTACAAAAAAAAAAAAAAAATGTTACAAAAAATGGCAATTTTTGCAGGTATAACAAAAGTTAAACTCGCATTTTATGAAAAAGGTCATTTAAAATTAATATAAAGATTAAAAATAACAATATTTACTTCCAACTGGTAGGCATTTAACACAATAAAAAGATAAGGTAAACACAATCCACAATTAGTTATAGCCAATTTAAGAACAGAAATTTTATTAAAATGGGAATAAAAGTAATTATAATATAAGTATGTGGTTATGCACTTAAGTTATTTCACAGTTTTCACTTGTTATTGAGATCAATCTTAATCTTACCTCATTATCGAGTGAAAATCAGCTGGATTACGAATAAGTGCATTTGGAAATTCCTGTTAAATACAAAAGTAAAACTGTTAAATTGCTAATACAAGAAAAAGATAACATTTAAGCAAACTTAAAATAAATGTCTTTAAAACAGATATTTTAGTAATATAAATAAAATACCTCGATAAGTATAACTCTTTTGGAGCTTGAAAACAAGGAGTATTTTGCAGAATGTAAAAGAAATCTGCTAAAAGCTTGAGTTTGATTTTCAGTTTCTCCAGGTGTATCGCTAGTAGCAAACATAAGCTCTGAAAGAGAACGTTTTATATAGATTATTAAAAAAGTAAAAACTTAACAAATATACAACACGGCAGTTTTTCAATAACAATTGAAAATGTTTCTGATCTCCTTGCCAACCTAAGTTGGGTAAATAGAAATATGCTATGGAAAAGATCCTTCCGCAGATGTAAAGAGTTCCATAAATTATTTGTGAATCCATCCAGAAAACATGTTTAAAACATTAGTTTCGTTTAAGGTCTAAGATATTTGAATATTATTTGAGAAAATTTGGTAATTTTATCAGAATGAAAAGCGTATTTTGGTTAAATTGTATTCAGATCATTTTGTGTGTAAATATTACCTTACAAGAGCTTCCAACTAATGGACCAATCAGGCTTTTTCCTCCGTCTTTTTACTCTTTGCATTTACTCAAGTTAGGTTGGCATGGAGTGTAGGGCAAAATATCAAAACAAATAAAAATAGTTTTTATATCCAAAACGTACAAATATACAGATGTGCATAATAACAAGCTAAAGAAAATATACCGAAAATTGATGCAAAATTTTAGAAATGTTTGTAAATAACAAGCATAAGCAGGATCAGTCAAAGCAGTTTAGGAGAGTAGCTTCATTAAGTTAGTTTAACTCCAAAAACATTGCACTTGTTGGATTTTATGCATTAATGACGGATATAAAATATACATACAACATCTTTTTTAAAACTCTGATCAATGTGAGGTATAGTTAAAGTGTAAACAGTAGGTGAATTTTCAATAACTAAGCTTTTTTTTTCACTTGTGAGGTTACTGTAGCAGGCATTTCGATAACAATAAACTCTTTTGACATTTAAATCAGTTGTAACATAACTTCTTTAAAGGTGGACTTGAAAGGAACATCAAAATATTTCAGATTAATTGCCAGAAATATTTATTTTAACTTATAATATATACTTAACAACAACAAAAAATGCTACAACTTTTTTAATAGGATGTAATTTTTGAATAATTTGATGAGAAAAAAGTTAAATAAAAATATACATAAATTCAAATAAAGAGAAAAATAAAAGCAGCAGATCTGTTTTTTGTTCAAACATTGATGATCATCATATGTTAACAGGGATGAACTATACTCAATTGGAAATACATACCCTCATTAGGTGTCCATGATTTTTCCTGATTTGTGTTGGACCAAATAAACAATTCTGTATTCAGAGATTTACATACAGCTTTTACAGTTGCAGTTTTCCCAACTCCAGGTGGGCCCGTAAGCAAAAGAATTGGAGATACCTAAAAAATTACAATGTATTTTGTAATTACAACTTCAAATGCTAATTTAAAGTATAAACTAACTATAACTATAAAAGTTAATCAAAATAAAATATCATGGTTAAGCTACTTTTATATAGAAGGTTTTAGTCGTTTGACAGGAAGGGAGTTGGTAATACCATCTTTAATTGGTATGAATAGCTTTAAAAAAAATCCTGTTAATATCAGTTTTAGCACTTTGATTACATGCACGCAGCATTCTTCCTCTAGTGCAGGGGTTCCCAACCTTTTTGTTCCTGCATACCACAAGACTTTTAGAGAAGTTTTGGTGTACCACTAGACCAAATATTTTAATGAAAGTATGTTTACTCTTCTAAAAGTGTTCTAAGGTTTTCTTTAATACCTGAGAAAACAAAAAAACTAAACATTAAATTTATATTAAGTAGATTAATAACATGCATATAATAAAGGAGAAATAAAAAGATTAAAATTGTAGTAATTTATAATTTTATTTTATTATCCATAGGTCTAACAACATACAAATATATATTTTTTTACAAACTGAGCAAAAAGTTGATCATACAAAATATACATTTATAGTCTTAGTGCAGAACTTGTTGTTGATTGCCTGTGATTAAAATATCAAGATTAGGAGTAATGGACCGTATCTTCAGCCTTATATCCACTTCAACGGTTATTTTGCTTCAATATATATTTTTTATGAAGAAATAGACACGGAAATACGTTCGGAAATACACACGAGTCACATAAGTAACTAGTAACAAAAGGCATAAAAAATCACCCAGAGCTTGACGGAAGATTAAAGGGTACTAGGTTGTACATCCAATCCAGAAGTTAATTTTATTTAAATTAATGTTAATGTTTAAAATAATGAGTAATATGTCGGCATGCTCACTGCTCATGCATACAGAAGCTATTAATAGCATTATGTTGCTCACATCACTCATGCGCACCATCTGAAATTTTCCTCCGTACCACCGGTTGGGAACCCCTGCTCTAGTGGTTTCAGTATAAATTAAGAATAAAATAGTTATTAGACTTAAAAATAAAATATTTTAGAAGGAGGACTTTGATACTATTTTTTTAATGAAACTTCAAGTTTATATTACAGTGAAACAATCACCATTAAGGAACCTTAAGTTATGGAAAAAGTCATATTACAGTTTACACTCTACTGTTCAGAAATATATTTTAAATAACAAAATCATACAGAAGCTTTAATAACCAACCAGCTATGATTACCTTTTGTTTTTCATTTTGAGAGAAGAACTGTTGAAACCATGACTGTACTTCTGATACTTTCTTTTTGTGAACAGCCAACTCGTCCTAGAAATAGTTTTTAATGAATGAAAGTAGCAGATTGAAAATAAGTACATGTTTTTACTCTCTCAAATTGTCCAGTCATCAAATACATCCAACCTTCTATTTTATTGCTTAAACATGAAATAAGAAGTTACTCATTAAATCCCTGTATTGCTTAGGTACTTTTAATGTATGAATTTTACCATTTATTTGCTTTTTTGAACTATGGTTACTTTTAAACGTTCCAATTTATAATTTCTAAAGTGACTTGAAAACTAACATGTGTTTTTCCAAGAATAAATGTGTTGCACGTTTCCTTTTTGTATAACAAGTTTATTTGTGCACGTATAATCCAAACGATTACTTTAACTTATTTATTTCAAGGGAACATGACACAGATAATCTATATATATATAAAAGAAGAGAATGTTAGTTCGACTATTTATAACTCAAGAACTGCTGAATTGATTTAGCTGAAAATTGGTGGAGAGGTAGCTTAGAACCAGGAATAGGCTATAGAACACTTTTTATTTCGAAATTCAAACTCAAACGGGTGTAAGAGTGCAAAACGAGAGCCATAGGAATAGCATTGTAAGATTTTTATTTATCCTCTTTTATTTCAATTTAAAATAAATTTCAGCGCGTTCAGCGTGAACAAAAATTAACTAAAGAAAAAAGAGCGTGTTGGTTTAATTTGCTGGATTGATATTTGAATATCAGTGTTTTATTCTATTTACTGATTTTAAATCCTTTTTTTTATGGTGGATCAGATTTCCTAAACTAGATTTTAATCAAGTTTTCAAATTAAATTTAATCGATGTTTACAAATGGTAGAAATGAAGATATGAAGCAAAATTTTCATCATAAATAAGGAATTTATACTTCATAAAACTGTTCCAACCATACAAGAGGATGAGTGTCTGTTTTGTTTTTTGATGTTAAGATGGCTTAGTGGTTGATTGAATTTTGGCATTGGCGACCTTTGGCGAAGATGAAAATTTAACATAGGGTAGCTCTTCCCATCCAGTTTTATGGGTTAGGGTTAGTTGAAATTATTGTCACACTAGAGGTACACATGAGGGCTATTGGAAACGGGAGTTGCAATTTAGAACCACAGTCAAGTTACGAGACGATACATGAGTAGGAACCTAATGCAACTTTTAAGGGCGACATCATAGGCAGCGTCGGGAATTTTGTTGATATTTTTAGTGCTCGTTCTCTGGACGCGATATTATTTGGTCATTTATTGCCTCTAAGGCGGAACAAAGTTCGCCGGGTCAGCTAGTTAGAAATAAGTTATTTAAAATGCTTTTGATCCTACTATTTTATGTTATGAATATAGATACTTGAAACCATGAAAATGTTGATAGATTGAAATTTAGTTCCAATAAACCCATGTTTTTCCCATTCCATTATCTTTTGGTGAACTAATAGCCAGCAAAACTATATAGTTTCACTTGAATGTTCTTTTTATGATCAAGTAAAAAAGGGAAAAACTACGATGAACTAAACTTTGCAAAAGGCTTTTGTTGAAAGGTGTAATAAATTAAATTTTCCATATGATGCTTACAATATTAAGTGGTACGAATTCTTCAACCCATGGTACAGAATCAGACGATATAGATTTAATAAAAGCCGAATGCTTCCGTTTTATAGATGAACCTTTCTTAGCCATTAAATATTTTACTTATTATTACAAAAAAAATTTACAAATAAAAATATACTAGATACAAAATCCACAAAAAGTTTAATTAGACAAAAATATACTATGTTTACTATAGATCAGAGAGGGTGAAAAATTTAAAAAATCCGGCTTTTTGTTTTGTTTCGCTACCTTGCCACCTTTAAAATTGAAAATATTGGTAATTGTAAATAAAAGCGCTTCATCTAAGCCACGAATAATAATGATAGTTAATTATAAACCGAAACAGAATCAATCCTATTTAAATAACTCTTTGAATTATAAAAATTAGACACATTAGATTTTCTACATAATATATTGTTAATAAAAATATTTCCTTTGTTATAATCGTTATCGTTATTGTGTAGGTGTGTGGGGGGCTGTCTGTCGGCTACAGATTGTTTACTATGCTTTGCATTCAATTTTAATTAATAATTAAATATCCTAGACAGTTCGTAAGTGCATAATAAATAGACTTAAATGTGAGTATTATTGAATAATTTCTGTAATTGCATTAAAATTGTGTTTTTGTTTAAATTGTTCACGTGTACTTAGACAACCCAAGTGCGTTGACATTACTAATTGTGTATGAATTTATGAGACGTTCCTATATTTGTTATCTGTCATGCGTGTATTTGTAAGATTTGAAAATGGTAGATTCAAGAACTGTCAATCTATTTTTAAACTCTATTCTAGGATTTGATGATATGAAGTTATGTGGGATAATTCGATCGTGTTGAAATTGATTATTGATCGTTTCATTTAATGCAAACTATTTAGACAACTTTCTTCGCTAATGATATACTTAATATCATTCGGCATTAATAATTTTTTGGATTCTTTGGAAAACAGCAATTTTTTCACGTACGTTTGCAGGTGTTATGTTAACATATATTTTTAAAAAGCAAAATAAATGTGTGATTTGTTTTGGAAGTTATATTTCATTCTAATCTTGACATAAATTACTTGTATAAAATTTGGCCTTCCATCTGCCGAAACCGGATTTATTAACCCTCCTTTTTGTTTGGAATTGGTGTACACTGTTAAATTTCGACTCGGGGGGGAAAAAGGTTCCTGATGTATTTCCACTGCATTTAAAGTTGTTCTTAAAAATCATGGCAATGCAATTACCTTAAATTGGAACACCTAGCGTATTCAGGCCAGAATGCTATTTGGCGACTCTTGGCGGCGGCTAGTAAGTTTTTGCTACTTGGCTATAAAAGTTATGCTGCCAAATCGAGACCGGTCTGAATACGCTAGCAGTACCCTTAAATTGTAGCAAGTTGCCAAAGAAAGAAGTCATCAGATCATAAATAGAAGCTGTCTGTTAAATGTTTTAACAAATAAAAGGACACTGCTAATGGTTCTACTACTACTATAATTTTCCTCTGAATTGGCTCTGTTCCTCAGCTCAGAAACGCGACAATTAAACCCCTTTTCAATTTTTATTTCCGTTACTTTTGGTGTATATTAAATAAGCTTGGAGGATTCCATGATATAACTAGGATTTCCCTGCCATTCACGTGCAACTATTCTTTATTTCATTCTATAACATGCAGTGTGTAAAATAAGCGGTATCACATCGCGAAACGCGACACCGAAATGAAAACTTGCGATAGCGATTTAGCTTTGTAGCGCATTTAGTTGCAAAACAAAGCTAAATTGTTTTAGAAATAGAACTATGGTGATCCGGAAGTCGCCGTAGTTCCGTGACTTTCGGATTGCCATAGTTTCGCAACTTTCGGATACCCGAGTTCCGTGACATTTGAATCTCCGAAGTTCTGCGACTTTCGGATCCCCGGAGTTCAGCAATTTTTGGATCACTGTAGTTTTGCAATTTTCGGATCCCCGGAGTTCCGTGACACTTGAACCCCCGGAGTTTCACAACTTTCAAATCGCCTTAGTTCCGCGACTTTCGGATCCCCGAACTTTTGCGATTTTCGGATCCCCGAAGTTTTGCGATTTTCGGATCCACGGAAGTTCCATGACATTTGAACCCGCGGAGTTTCACAGATCGCTGTAGTTCCGCGACTTTCGGATCCCCGAAGTTTCGCGACTTTTGGATCCTTACTTAAAGTTTTCAAAAGTGCTATGCATGAATTAAAAATTGCTACACACAAATACTTCGGTGTAGTAAAACTGCTATACACACAAAAAAAAGTATTTTACACGCTGAAAACATGGAATAATTTTTATATTTCAGATGTCGTTCCGTATCGTGAGAAATAGCAGGTTCCGTCATGTCTTTGCCCAGCCGTCAAAGAGAGACAATTGCTATGACAACATCAAAATAACCAAGAGCTCCTGGGACTCCAACTTCTGTGCTATCAATCCCAAATTTTTGGCCATTGTCATCGAAGCTGCAGGGGGTGGCGCCTTTCTGGTTATACCTCTACAGAAGGTAAGTTTTAAAAGTTTTTGTAACATACTTGAAGTTGAAATAATGTCCTATTCATTTAAATTGATGTTATCAGGTCATAAAGCGATATTCCTACCGGAGATAGAGTTGCCATCGACAAGAGATCCCCTTTTATGGTGATTTTGGACACGAGACATAAAAAAAACCATAACATTTATATTTTGTAAACCTAGGTGTAGCTCTAAAATACCATGTGAATAATTAAGACTTATTGCCATTCTTCAAAACTTTGGGGTATAGCTACCTTTCTCTCGGACATTGTGTTTACATCCGTTTCTGTAAAAGGGAAAATAGCGGATGAAAAATTCAGAATGTAGCCTTTGAGCTGGTTGTTTTTATTTATTATTGCTTCTTAGCACCTGATAATAGCACTTATTAAATGTCAAAGAGCAAAATGAGCTAATTTTAAATTCAATTTAAAAACTAATGTCATTTTTTATTGCTCCTAAAGTTTGCATTGAATGTCTATTCAGATGTTGGCTCGTCATCAGACTAGTTCTATATTATTACACTTGTCATCCATATCCCTTGTGTAGCTCTAGTGCAAAAAGAATTCTTAATCAACTTAATATCTTCTTTTTCACAGACTGGACGTATCGATGTGAACTATCCTCTAGTAAGTGGCCACAAAGGAGCAGTGTTGGACATTGCATGGTGCCCTTTTAACGACAATGTCATAGCAAGTGCAAGTGAGGATGGTATTGTCCGTGTGTGGTGTATCCCTGAGGGAGGTTTGACCAGATCATTGGTTGAGCCTGCTGTAGAGTTGTTCGGACATCAAAGAAGAGCCGGGGTTGTTTCGTGGCATCCTTCTGCTAATAATATTCTTTTGAGTGCTGGTAGGTTTTTTTTGTTTGGTTTGTTTCATTTGTTCTGCTTATATAGATAGTTTTGGACTTTTTAGGCTGTTTTGTTGTTTACATATTAAAAACATGGTTAAGAACATAGCTGTTTGTTTCTGTGCTGCAAAATTTATTGCGTTGGAAACAGCTTTTACTTTTTTTGTTCTCCTTTAAAAAGTATGTTTTCTCACAATATTTTCAATCGCTGCACAGTTAGGGGAACATCTTTTTCAACCATTGATTTGGAAACACAGATATAAATTTTTTTAGAAAAAGATGTCAAACCTTAAAAGTAGAAGACAAGAGTTATTTCCCCTTAGCGACATGTTGTAATAAAAGGATTAAAAAAGGCTTTCCAATAGTCAAATGCAGGGCTGCCGCTGGCTACTATTTAGGCGACTAAAGCGACTATTTTCAAGGGAAGGCGACTATAGTGACTATTTTCGGAAAATTTGGGTTAAAAGCGACTATTTCAGCGTAATCTTCTACTATTTTGAACTATCGGCGACTATTTTTGAAAAAAAAATCGTGTCAAAAAGCGGGAGTGAAACAAAATCATTCCAGGTTCGGTACTTTTAGGCCCGCCGGCGCCGCACGCATAAGCTTGTATGGGCATGCGCGCGCAGAAGTTGCCTTGGAGATCACGTGCCCACTGGCGAATTTCGGCCAATGTTTCCCGCATAGAGTTAGAATAAGAACTAGAGGGCGAAAACGAGGAGCGAGACTGAGCGCAACATTAGGTCACGTGACGCCGGACCTTCGAGGAGAAAACCGAAACTTTTTTTTCTATAGCCCACTGCTGGGAACTCGTCGTCTGCTCAAGCGAAATGCACTAAAAATGTTACATTATTGCTGTGCATATGGTTGTAAAGAAAAAATTTTTAAAGGAGGACCTTTTACATTTAATTGGTAAGATTTGTATAATTTTTCATCATTGAAATAGAAATAAATTAATAAATAAAATCAAAAAGTATATCGCTTATCAAGGTTTTTAAAATAATATTCGATGTATTATGTTATTAAATACGATTTGCTCTTATCAATTACATGTAAAAATAAAAATATATGCTTTGTATAATAATCGGTATCAATAAAAAAGTCTTAATTGCGTATTTTTTTGCTTTTCATGACTTTCATTTTTCGGAATTCGCTTGGCGGTCTATTGGCCATTGGCGTTATTTTGGGAATCGAAACTAATAACAATCTTGGAAATAAGTGTGTGTTAGAATCGGTTTTTAAATTGCAGTTTTTACAATGTTTCCTCATATTTCTTGCATTTACTTTTTATGAAATTTAATTTTTGAGATAAGAATTTATGGTTTAATTATATCTTTTTATTTATTTTGATCTATTTAATTTGGTAGTTTCGATTTACAAAATCAGTATTGAAATGCTATTATTAAATTAAAAAGTTATTTAAGTAACACAATATTTATTTATATATCTTATTTTCAACTATAAAATTATAATGAGAATATATCGTACATTTATTTTCAATTTCGTACAGGTACAGTTTCCTGTTTTGAATATATATATTTTTGATATCGATATTTCTGATGTAAAAAATTAGATTTTTTTGGTAATTTACATTTCCAACATCGTTATCTCCAATATCGCTACCTGTATATTTTAATTGCAATTTTTTTCAAGTCATTAATGTAAGGGGTGAACTTTGTTTTACCTGTATCTACCGTTATTTGTATATATATATATATATATATTTTAGTATAATATTTATAAAAGTATTTTGTTTAATTGGTTGTTCTTTTAACGGCTTTGTTTTGGTGAAATTTTTTACATTTATTGTAAATACAATAATACTCTTTTGATTAAATTGAATCAGAATGCTAAGTACTAAAGTAGCTAGTACACATTTTTTTTATAAATGCAATTAATAAATTTATAAGAAAGAACGCAGACATGGGTTTGATTGATTTCTAAATTATGCTCGAAGAATTGTTATTTTTTTCAAATGTTCGCCTTGCATATGCGGAAGGTCCCAGGTTTGGATATGAGTATCGCCAAAATAACTGCCGACCTATAGTCATTTAAATGGAATATTTTCCTTTGGAGCAATTAGTTCTTTTTTATTAATTTTGTTTCGATTAAAAATATGAACTTATTAAACACAAAATTTAAAAATAAAATGGCACGATCAAAATTTGAAAGGGGGTACGAAAATCTTCATCAACTATTCCATTTTGTTATTCTTTCATATTTTCATAAAAAAATTGTTAAATTAATGCGTAAAACACCGTGTAAATTTAAATTTATTTTAAATTAAAGTGCTAATATTGTTTTTTTACTTGCTCGATAGCCAAACTCATTAAAAATAATCATAGTTCCCTAAATTATATTTGTAAGTTTTCTTAACTCACATGTTTCTAAGGACCTATTTTATATAATTGAAGAAGAAAAAAAAAAGGAAAACAACTGTCACAAACAAGTGTTTAAAAAAAAAAACGCAACAGACGTAAAAGAACTATGATTTTTACCAAAAGCGCCAAAAAGGGAGAAATTTTACCAGAGCGGCAATCCTATCTGGCGGTTGACTTTGGATCAACGCCAAAATTCACAGTCCTAAAGCACGTGACTCACGGTCGAACGGTTTTAATGGTATGATCAAGCTGTGAATGGGAGATTTCTACTGACACGCTCTCTACTTATTCTAACTCTATGGTTTCCCGTCTTTCATCAGCTGATGGAAAAACCAAAATTCGGTAAATCCATGTGTTTTCCATAAACAAATTGGAAATAATGTATGTTTGTTCGATTTAGTCTTTAAAAAAAATACAATTAAAATTTTAAGGTATATAGGCATCCGAAAGTCGCAATACTTCGGGGATTCGAAAGTCGCAAAACTACGGCGATCTGCGGGGATCCGAAAGTCGAAAAGCTAACGGCGATCCGAAAGTCGCGAAACTCCGGGGATCCGAAAGTCGCGAAACTACGAAGGGTTCCGAAACTTGCCGAACTCGGGGATCCGAAAGTCGCAGAACTCGGGGATCCGAAAGTCGCGAATATCCGGGGATCCAGAAGTCACGAAACTACGGCGATCCGAAAGACGCGAAACTACACGGCGATCTGAAATTTGCGAAACTACGGCGATCCGAAAGTCGCGAAACTCCGGTGATCCGAAAGTCGTGAAACTTCGGCGATCCGAAAGACGCGAAACTACGGCGATCTGAAAGTCGCGAAACTACGGCGATCCGAAAGTCGCGAAACTCCGGGGATCCGAAAGTCGCGAAACTACGAAGGGTTCCGAAACTTGCCGAACTCGGGGATCCGAAAGTCGCAGAACTCGGGGATCCGAAAGTCGCGAATATCCGGGGATCCAGAAGTCACGAAACTACGGCGATCCGAAAGACGCGAAACTACACGGCGATCTGAAATTTGCGAAACTACGGCGATCCGAAAGTCGCGAAACTCCGGTGATCCGAAAGTCGTGAAACTTCGGCGATCCGAAAGACGCGAAACTACGGCGATCTGAAAGTCGCGAAACTACGGCGATCCGAAAGTCGCGAAACTACGGGGATCCGAAAGTCGCGAAACTACGGTGATCTGCGGGGATCCGAAAGTCGAAAAGCTAACGGCGATCCGAAAGTCGCAAAACTCCGGGGATCCGAAAGTCGCGAAACTACGAAGGGATCCGAAAGTCGCCCAACTCGGGGATCCGAAAGTCGCAGAACTCGGGGATCCGAAAGTCGCAGAACTCGGGGATCCGAAAGTCGCAGAACTCGGGCATCCGAAAGTCGCGAATATCCGGGGATCCGGAAGTCACGAAACTACGGCGATCCGAAAGACGCGAAACTACACGGCGATCTGAAATTTGCGAAACTCCGGTGATCCGAAAGTCGTGAAACTTCGGCGATCCGAAAGACGCGAAACTACGGCGATCTGAAAGTCGCGAAACTACGGCGATCCGAAAGTCGCGAAACTACGGGGATCCGAAAGTCGCGAAACTACGGTGATCTGCGGGGATCCAAAAGTCGAAAAGCTAACGGCGATCCGAAAGTCGCAAAACTCCGGGGATCCGAAAGTCGCGAAACTACGAAGGGATCCGAAAGTCGCCCAACTCGGGGATCCGAAAGTCGCAGAACTCGGGGATCCGAAAGTCGCAGAACTCAGGGATCCGAAAGTCGCAGAACTCGGGGATCCGAAAGTCGCAGAACTCGGGCATCCGAAAGTCGCGAATATCCGGGGATCCGGAAGTCACGAAACTACGGCGATCCGAAAGACGCGAAACTACACGGCGATCTGAAATTTGCGAAACTCCGGCGATCCGAAAGTCGCGAAACTACGGCGATCCGAAAGTCGCGAAACTACGGGGATCCGAAAGTCGCGAAACTACGGTGATCCGAAAGACGCGAAATTACGTCGATCCGAAAGTCGCGAAACTACGGCGATCCAAAAATCGCGAAACAACGGCGATCCGAAACTCGCAAAACTACGGAGATCCGAAAGTCGCGAAACTACGGCGATCCGAAAGTCGCGAAACTACGGTGATCTGAAAGTCGCGAAACTACGGTGATCTGAAAGTCGCGAAACTACGGCTATCCGAAAGTCGCGAAACTACGGCGATCCGAAAGTCGCGAAACTACGGCGATCCGAAAGTCGCGAAACTACGGTGATCTGAAAGTCGCATCGAGTTTCGGCAATTTGGCCGCAGAGATCTCCTAATCCAATTGGGGCAGATGAGTCAAAAGTAACGAGAACATGAACAGAAAGCAGAAAAAATAAACCATATAGTTCAAAAATGAAAACAAATTTTATTGATTTCTATGAAGAATCACCAAAAATTCCAAAAAAGTTAAATGTAAAGTCTTTCTTCACAACTTATATTTTCTAACTGTATCTTTCGAATTTGTTTTTCCTTACTATTAATTTCGGTTCACCTTTACTGTACGGTAACCATTGGCGCGATTTTCCGATTTGGCGATAAATAGTTTTTAGTGGCAACCTGTCTGACCTGACCGAAACTAGAGCCCTCTATCCCTACTGTGTAGAAAGAGATGCGACAATGGGCCACGAAATTGTCCAAGCCGGGCTGCCACGGCGAAACCGCCGGGGAGAAACTGGTTAGGCTTGCTTGAGCTTGGCGGTTTATCGCTTTTCAAGTTAATATCGCAATACAAGTTAACATTCTTTTATTAATGAATCACAAAATAAAAAAAAATACTCAAATCAAAAATTTCAAATTTACCAATAATATTTAATAAGTGACACGATATTTTTAGGTTTTGAGCAGACGAGTCTGTTTACAAAAAGAATCTTCGCCAAGAGGCGCCAAGAACTAGCCAACTAGAAAAGCAAGCGAATCGATGTTTATACTCGTATTTCAAGAAAATACGAAGATTCTTTTAATATTTAAACGGTGAAAAGATTTCTACACACGCAAAGTGAATAAATACTGTTTTTTAAAATGAAATGAAGCAATATTTTATGCATAATATGTCTCAATAGCCATTACAAATACATTCAGAAAGCGTACTGTTAAAGGAAAACTGCCTTTTTTCTAACTACTAAAGTATTTTTGAAGAAAATTATGGTTTTAGAATATTCTTTACATATTTAGGAAGCTATAAATAAACATAAAATAGTTGTACTTTTCCTAAATTTTATGGATTGTTGACGATTACAAAGGATACTTTTTTTTCCTGTGCTAACTCTATGAGGGACGAAACGAAAACCGCCTAAGGGGGACAATTTTGGACCTCGACCAATCAGGAGCGACTGCCAATTTGTCGCGTCTCTTATAGACGCAGTCGTGATGTAGGGCTCTAGACCGAAACGCATAATGGTTAGATAGGGTTGCCGGAAAACGTCATCGTTGTGAAGAGAGCATGACGTCAAAAGTCGCCAGAATACGGACTTCTGGCGCGATTTCGGAAAGTTCGCCAATGGTTACCGTACAGTAAATTTCTACCATGTTTTACAACTGAAATTTTGGAAAGTTCTGTACTGTGCATTAATTTTATAACTTGTTTTCTTGTTAAATAAAATTGCAGCCCTTTTGAACTTAAAAATTTTGCATTTCCCATGATTAATTGTCTTTCTTATGGCTACTATTTTGGTCACTATTTTATATCCCAGGCTACTATTTTGGCTACTATTTTTTACATCTAAGGCTACTAAAGCAACTATTTTCAATGCTACTTACCAGTGGCAGCCCTGCAAATGTCTTAAGCAACTCTTATATGTTTGAAAAAAATAATAATAAAGTATTATGTCTAAGCTTTCATTCCAATACCTTTAAAAAAAAACCTTTTGTCCACAACGAAATTCATTAATGTGTTCAGTTTACTCCAAATCTGTAACATAATTGTCTTTTCAATATTAATATTTAAATACCTTGAACCTGTTTTATAATTAATCTATGCAAGTCAATTTATTTCAATCTAACTTTCTTCCCCAGGAGCGGATTGCAAGGTGAGGATCTGGAATGTGGGCACTGGTGAGACTATCGCCCAGCTGGATCACCCAGACTTAATATTCCACTGCTGCTGGAATTGGAATGGGAGCAAACTTGTCACCACCTGCAAAGATAAGAGAATCAGGGTGTTCGATCCTCGCACAGGCAAACTTAAAGTGGTAAGTTCACTTTTTTATTGATTATGGGATCACTATTTTTTTAATCTTATATTTATAAGGCGTGGGTTTCCAACCTTTTTGCACCTGCCTACCACTTGCCCTTTTGAGAAATTTTGGCATACCACCAGACCTAAATATTTTAAGAAAATGTTCAAAGTTTGAGTAAACTTTGTATGTATTGGTTAGCCATTTGTTTATTTATAACATGCTTATAATAAAGAAGAAATAAAAAGATTACAATTGTGTTCATTTACAGTTTTGTTTATTGTTCATAGGTCTAAAAACGTACAAATACAAAATAGTACAAACTGGGCCAAGTGCGATCCGGAAGCTAATGAAAGATTTCGCTTTAAAATAATGAGTAATGTGTTTGCATGCTCACATGCGTACAGAAGCTATTGATAGCATCATGTTGTTCACATCACTCACTTGTACTACCTGAAATATTCCCACGTACCCCTGTTGTAAGGGAAACCCTTTTTCTGACTACTAGTTTTCCCAGCAACACACATAACTTAAATTTTTTTAAAATAAATTTAATAATATTATGAAATTTCAAAATTTAATGCATGGAATAGCCATGAAACCATCAGAAAATTGTGAATTGTAATTTAAGAAAATCTGTTATTTGTATTTGTTGTTCTCATGTAGACCATTGTTTTGTCTATTTACTACATAAATAATGCACATTGTTCAAACTAAAAGAGTAATTTGTTCGCTTTGATATTCTTGTGTGCATTATATTTTTGTTTTCAGAAAAAAATTATCTAAATGATATCTTTATCATTAAGTTTTTTAATAACCCATTTCAAATTATAAACAAAGAGCAATTTGCTGAAACTAGCTTCTTTTCTTCCTACAAATTACTAATTTTTTTGCTTGAATTTCTAAGCATAGTATGTGGACACTTATTCCTTGTTTACACTATATTTTAAAATTTATTTAACAGGAAGCTATGGGCCATGATGGTGCAAAACCTCAAAAGGCAATCTACCTTCGGAATGGTCACTTGCTCACCGTAGGATTTTCTAGAATGAGTGAAAGACAATATGCCTTAAGAAAAGAAGTATGTGCCCTTAAAAAATTTTAACAGTGGAAGTTTTATAAAAGTTATTTTGTAATGCTTGCTAGTTTGAATTAGTGTAGTTATGGTGCATATAATCTTCCAAAACTCTATTTAAATACTTGTCTGTTTTTTGCAGAGTGCGATTGCGGATCCTATTATCCTCGAAACTTTAGATACAACAAATGGAGTTTTATTTCCTTTCTATGACCCTGATGTGAATCTCCTTTATTTATGTGCCAAGGTAGGATTGTTATTTGAACTATCTTTTTCAATAAATAATTTTTTTAAAATTCAATGCAAAACATTTACTTCATAGTGTTTTCGTTTTTTTCCCCTGCACTAAGTAGTCAAGGGGTTTCAAAGCCAACCAAAAGCTATTTCAAACGTCTTACTTATATGCTATGTTTTTAATTCTTTTATAAGAACTATTTCCTTTTTATAAGAACTTTAGTCTGTCAAAAAAAATAATAATAAAAAGTTAAAATTTAAAAAATTATAATATGAAAGTTATTACCTATTCATTAAGAAATTTATAACTTATTTGGTTATTAGGAACCTCAGAACAACGAGGAATAAAAGCAAGATAACTTGTTCTGCTGCTTGTTTATTGCATTTATGGTGTAGTAGTTAGTGAAAGTTGCTCTATATTTGTAGTTTTGTTACAGTTAAAAGCTAAATTATCAAAAAAACAAACTACAAAAATCAAACTACCATATATACTCGTGTACAACCCGACTCCGTGTATAACCGACCCCCCATTTTTTACCTAAATATCCTTCCAAAATCGGTAACCTGTGTATAAGTTGGGGTAGGAAATAAGCTAGAGCATTCTCAAGAAAATATCAGAAGAAACCGGCTCATGATTGGGACCGTAATTTTTTTAAAAAAACTAGCAAGCAAAATTTCAATACCAATAAAAACAGGTTTCCGCTTTGATGTCCTTGACATTGCTGACCTTGAATGGAAAAGCTAAGTTGAAACTATGTTTAGTGAAGACTCGGCTGCCAAGGTCACAGACTGACAACGTTTCTTTACACCTCTTGAAGACTGGTTGACTGAACTGTCCTGTGCCAGACCTACACGTGCAAATTCGCATCACGCCAAGAACTAACAATTAAGCATCTTTATGGTGGGTATTGTGAATAGATACCAATCTTATTTCATCTTTAGAATTTAATTGCTTTTGTGTCTTTATTTTTAATAGTGAGTAGTTAAACCTTAAGTTTGATTGAAATTTAGTTTTAGTTAAGGGTTAGGGTTTATTTTTTCTCGGGAAATTTGATGTCTTTTGTATAAGTCGACCCCGTTTTTTACGGCACTAAATTTGACCAAAATTTCTCGGGTTGTACACAAGTATATACGGTAAACTGAATCTACTACACAATCATACGCAATTTGAATTATTTTCTTTTAGGGTGATAGTAATGTCCGATATTTTGAGATAACCGAAGAAGCTCCCTACATCCACTACATCAGCACCTACCAGTCTAGTGAACCTCAGAGGGGGATGGGGATGATGCCAAAACGAGGTTGTGATGTCAAAACCTGTGAAATTGCCAGGTAATTTCACTATTGAAATGAAAGACCTGTGTATAATTCAAACACTTTATTAGCACAAAACATCATTACGGAATAATTTTTGTTCGTCACAAAGGTGTTAAAAGAAACTCGTATATGTGACTAAATAATCATATAAATTCATAATAAGACACTTTATAACTTAATAAAAACAAACCTCAAAAAATAATAAATTAAATTACATAAATATACACAAAAGAAAAAATTAAAATGTGGTAATGCCAATGCTAGATAATCAAATTCATTATGAAACTTTAATCGTAGAATATATTCATGTTTTTTATGTATTAAATTCATATTAATTCAAGCAGTTCATTTTAACAGTTATTTTTCTTGTGTGTATTTTTGCATATGGAATTCGCTTTAAGTCCCTCAGGGTTTTGACCCCTTTCTCGCTCCTGGGAAAATGAAGGGATGAGATAGATGGCTGTTCCTCTTATTTTAATTTTAAATTCTAACTAAAAAATCAAATTAAAAGTAGCTATATATTGTTCATACTCATGATTTTATATGAATGTCAGGCAATAAGAAGTATAGTCAATTTTATGACTTTTCTTGGATTGTTAAGGGGTTAAACTATTTTATATATTCATCCACTTTCCATGTTTATTTAAAATTTTGAATTTTTGTTTACTTTTTTAAGACTTTATCTTTTCCTTTTTAGATTTTACAAGCTACATTCTCGAGGATTGTGTGAAGTAATACCGTTTACTGTGCCAAGAAAAGTAAGTTTTTAGGCTTCATCTTTTTTTAATAGGAATTAAAATGAGGGAATGTAATCATGTGTAGTGGATTCTCTGTTACAGTCAAATGTGGTTTCAATGACTTAGTTTTCATTGACAACTCTGTTATTATGCAATAAATGTTTGAACCCTTGAAATTTATTCATAGACCCTAATATTGTATCTTGCTTGTAACGATAACTTTTACCGTTATAAGGAAACTTTTCCACTCTAAAAATAATGTTTGGTTAAACGCTATAAGACATCCAAAATGCCTTAATTTTTTTTAAAAAAAAACACTCACTAAGTTTTATTTTATTCATCGAACTATGCAAAAAGTTACCACATTTGAAATTTATGTTCCAACTACAAATTATTGACCAAAAAAGGAGAAATAAAACTGCTGCTTCATGGAGTCAAAATTCATTCAATAAATGTAATTTTTTCCTTAATAATTAATGTGAGTACAAATATTGTATTTTATATGATTTACTACTCTTAATATTTCAACCTTGTAAAGAACACATTACTAATTTATAACGTCATAAACATTGCAGTCTCTTCAATGATGTTATAACAGTTATACTCTATTTAAAAAGAAAGGGATCAAAGCATTAGAATATATATGCTACTATATTTAAACACAACTCTTTTTTTTTAAAAGAAAAATCAGAAATTAACTAGGTAGACTTTTTGTTAGATTTCATTATTGAATAACCTGATTTAAAACATTGATTCCTATGTGCACAATTTTATTTCATTATTCTATCAAACTGAAATAGTGGTATTTTTTTAGTCCGACCTCTTCCAAGATGACCTCTATCCTGACACTCTTGCAGATACGCCTGCAATATCAGCAGAAGAGTGGATTGAAGGAAAAGATGCAGATCCTATTTTGGTTAGCAATTTATAGCATTTAAAAATAGAAAAAATTCCAAGTGCTACATAAAAATATCAATGTTTTACACTCCTTGCCAACTTAAGTTGGGTAAATAGAAATATGCTATAGAGAAGATCCTTCTGCGGATGTAAAGAGTTCCATAAATTATTTGTGAATTCATCCTGAAAAGATATTTAAAACATTAATTTTGTTTAAGGTCTAACAAATTTGAATATTATTTGAGAAAATTTGGCAATTTTATCATAATGAAAAGTGTATTTTTGTTAAATTGTATTCAGATAATTTTTTATGTAAATATTACCTTACAAGAGTTTCCAACTAACGGAACAATCATGCTTTTCCCCATGCCTTTTTACTATTTGTTTTTACCCAAGTTGGGTTGGCACAGAGTGTAGTACAATTTATTTTTATGATTTATATGATTTTGTGTCTATCTTTAACTAAGCTGTTGCCCTTTTAAAAATTTCATTTAAAAAGCAGCTTATTTTGTACTAGATTAAATAGATAAGTAACTTTGAATAAGTACTTTTTTACATGAGATAAATTAAATATAATTTTTTTATTAGTGTGTTTTTAAAATCATTATTGGAAATTTGTTTACTTGCAATTTGTTATTTTGTCAAAGTCACCCTTTTTTGGTGAAATTATTACAATGTATGAAGTAGTAACATTGAAAGCATAATTTTTTCTATTTTGCATTTTCAGATGTCATTAAAGGATGGATATGTGCCTCAAAAGAAAGCAGAACTAAAAACGGTTACCAAGTCTAACATATTAGACAATATGCCCAAGAAAAATAACCAAACCTCCAATCAACCCTCGGTAAGTAGATTTTTCTGCTTAATATTTTGTAAGAAGATAGTTAATTTCATATGAATGTATGAACTACAGAAGTAAATCCTATTTCTTTCTGATGAATAAGAATAGGATCTCTTGAGTATAGATACATTAAAGTTACCTTATTTTAACGATTAAAGTACACCTATTATAGTTAAATTAAAAGCTTAAATTTTGAAATGTTGCAATTCACAGCTAGACCATATCGTTGGCTTAACTATACTGAAAAAGTTACATTGGCATTCGAAAATATATAGTAATATGCTTGGCAGTTGCTTTTGCAATAATCGACTTAACATGCCAAGGTCTAGACAATGAATACATTATGGAACAATATTTTTTCCTACCCTCTTTTGCTGTGGTTTTGTTTGAGAGTGATAGGGCCTATTTTGTTTATGACACGTACATATTATTTTACAAGTACGGCAAAAAGGATTAAAAGTACTATAAAAAGTGTCACAATGTTTGTTTTGGCCATCTATAAACAGATGGTGCTGGCTAGAAACAATTCTGCTAATGAATCAAGTCATTCATATGGGGCTAGTGCATTTAAAATCAGCTGTTGTCCTATTGATCCTATGAAGTTGCATTGGTTATCAGCTTGTGTTTTGGCCTCGTCACTTGATCACATTTCAAAATTTCAAGGCCGTCATTCATTAGTGTATTCTTTTCTACATCGATAAGTACTTATGACAGTCGAACCCTGTTAACTCAAACTGGTAGGGAGCTTCGTAACACTTTGTCTTAACTGAATTTCATGATTTAATTTTTTTCATTGAACCAAAGAATAGTTAGCAAAATAACGTCTAAAACTTATTCTAATTTTCGAATGTAATACTAATAATACATGTGTACAATTAGTAATTGTTCATGTTGTTTCATTTGTTCTTTGAAACTTTGAATTACTAGGGGGGAAAAGTCAAATTCTGAATTTTTTGTCGGTTTAAGCAGGATTTTGCAGTAAGATTTTTTTAGCATTCAAAGCAAGGCCGCCGAAATGCTTTCAGCTCCTCAGAAGTGAAATTTCTTGTTTAGGGGGTTCAGTACCCCAAAATCGGTGAAAAAATCAAAACAAAAATTATTGGCTTAAAATACTATTAGTACAACCTTTATTAATAATGTCACAAAGTATCAAGACGATTGGAAAAATATTTTTGACATTGAAAGCCATTTTAATTATTACTTAAGAACTTGATTTTTTGAACTTCGATGTACCTTTTCTCAAAAACTATGCTATGTTTTCTCGTAAACTTTTTTATATGATGTAATACAGAGTATAGATTAATCTGAGGTTAGACATTTTAATAAAACAAAAGTGAAAAAAAAATTTATGGGGCAAAAAAGTGTAAAATTTCATTATTTTTTGGGTCCTTTAAAACTTATTTTATTTAAAAAAATCTAACAGTTATTTAAAAAAAAAAAAACTTTTAACCTCAGATTAATATGTAAGGTTGGTATAACACACACAGAAAATTTTAAGATGATCTGATCAGTAGTTATTGTGAAAAGGTACATTGCAATTGGCCAATTTAACATTGCCGATATACAACATACCGAACCCCCTTAGGCAAGTTTGTGTTAATGCGGGTCGCCTGTACATCAACATTCTTGATGGCTTTTGCAATAAAATCTGTTTTGTTTCAGAAGATTGAGGAGCTCTTAGAAGAAGTGAAGAAGTTGAAAACAACAATCCAGAAACACGAACTTCGAATCTTTGACCTGGAGAAGAAGCTGGACAGCCGCACAGGGGGTCAAATGAACTTTCTGAAGAAGGCGCAAACCAACAACCACGGAGAGAAACACCTCATGCCAGATGAAGTTTGATTGACATTCTCTTTTTAATCTTAAATGAAAAAGAACACATTCCCCCTTTTTAAGTGTGTCAAATGATTCATTTAACTCTTGGCGTATGTGTTTTGGATTTTGCTTGTTAGCAATTGGATGTCTAACATCTTCATTCCATGACGTTTTTGGTGTACATTTTGTGTCGTATTAAACCAGATTGATCAAAATTACTTAAATTTTGGTTTCGGGCTCTCCCAATCTTTGCGACCGATTTTAAATTTTCCTGTTGTGTTTGTTAACTACAGTTACCATTTATCATTAACTTTATAAGAGTCGGTAAAAGTTTTTAAATATCAATCTTTGAAACTTTTAGAGGACATGTTATGGTCTGCAAAGCTATGATGCACATCAATTTTTAAAAAAGCTTAATAGTTTTATAATTTATTTTACTGTTAAGAAGACTCCCTTGGGAATTTCACATCTTGAAAATCGTAATGTTATTCCTATGGAGAATATTCGCAAGTCAATTACCGCCACAATTTTATTAAAAGGTGACTAGTTTCTTGTATCATTGTAAAGAACGAAAGGAGTAGATTTTGTAAAATTAATTTGTTTTGTGAAAATTACATATTTAGTATTTTTAGTAATTTTTTGAAGTTAGAACTTAATGCGTGCTCCATTTTTTACTTACTTCAAAAAATTATTAAAAATACTAAATATGTGATTTTCACAAAACAAATTTATGTTATGAAATCTACTCCTTTCGTTCTTTACAATGATACCAAAAACTAGTAACCTTTTATTAAAATTGTGGTGGTAATTGACTTGCAAATGTTTTCCATAGGAATAACATTACGATTTTCAAGATGTGGAATTCCAAGGGAGTCCTCTGAAGGATGTCAATTATTTTCTTATTCGTAACAATACTTTTAACAGTTTCAGAAGCATCAATTAAGAAAGTAATTTTAGTCAGTCTGGGTTAGTGTGAATCTGCTTTACTAATGTTGTTTTTTTATATTATAATTTGGTATTATAATTAGTAATTATAATGTGACTTCTACATTCCCTAACTTGATATAGAAGTGAAAGAATTTTTATATGAAGTATTAAACTTATTGTCACGAAAATATTTGATAGATTTTCATTTTCTAAATTTGGAGTAAGATTTTGAAGTGCAAACTTACTACAACTTTTAAAGCATTGATTACTAATTGCTCAGTACATTATTACAAATGTTTTGGGTGAAATCATATGGCAGAGTCATTTTAGCATCCCATTTGTATTTTTAATCAACATGAGTAATATTCATGTTTTAGTATATAAAGTTTCGTTAATGACTGTATATTTTTGTTTTGACTTTTGCTTCCATTTGCTTAAACATTCAATTATTTTTTAATATTGTATTAGCTTTTTATTGTTTTTCTAGTAATGGCTTTATTGTTTTAATATTGCTATTAATTCCATGTCAACTGTGGATCCATTTTCTATAATTAATTTTTGTTTGCTTCATATAAGGACTTGTGAGTAAGACACATACAAATAAAAAATATTGTGTAAATTTCATATTATATACAAATTTTTTTATGTAACTATTTCTGCTTATAAGTTATTAATATTTTTATAATAAATGTATTCAAAGCAATTAGTTTCAATTAAAGCAGAAACACTTGCTACTTTTTTTTTTATCAAAAGTGTTCTTATTTTTTTCTTCAAAGCTGGTTTAAAATCATTGATAACATCGTTTTTGTTATACTAGAATAAAACTTGTTTCATATAAAAATAAAATTGAGTTTTAAGACTTGTAAGTCAATCAGATGCATATAATTTTTGATTCCATCGAATGAAGTACAAAATATTTTCTTTTATGACAACAGTTTCTTTTATTTTAATGATGCTAATACTAGTCTTGCCTGTATCACTTGTATAGTTTTATCATGTTGCTCAAATGAGCCCATACGAAAAGTTATTACTGTTCTTGTGTAATCCATGTGTTTATGTTTCCCGATGGTACAAACTTTGTAGTATTCATTGTAAGAATGTATTTATTATTTCTGTGATATTATAGATGCTTATGTCAATCTCTGTTTTACATTTCTTTATCCAGTATCCATATTAAATAGGAATACAATTAGCAAATAATTGTTTAAAAAAGAAGTTTTAAAAAAATATTTGAATAAGTATAGTTTTCCTTGTTGAGACTTGAAATCTGCTCAAAAATATGTTAATTTTGTTTTCTTTGAGATATTCAATTTTCTTTTATAATATATGTATCCTATGTCAGCTGTCAATGTATAACAACAGGTTATTTTTATGCAATTTTTTCGCACATCAGTTTGATCGTTTATATTGTATGATTGCAAATATTGAATCTCGACTGTTGGTTTTGATATTGAATTCCGTATCAACTTAGTTACTTTAAGAGACTAGCTAAGTTTAATTGATCTGCAGCAGTTGAATAAAATAAATTATGAATATGAAGTCAATATATATTTTTAAATTTTCAATTGTTTCTCTTAAAATTTATAAATTATATCTCATGTCTTTAAGTATTATTATAATTTTCTTAAATCTTACAACCAATTGCAATTTACTTTTACAAAGCCTAAAAAAATTGCATAAGCTTTTTTTGCTATTAGAATTTAAAATAGCTATTTTTTATTAATATTAGTTAACAGCTCAGAAATAAGTAATATCAGAAAACTTCTAGATAGATTTGTTTAAAACTTTCTGTATTTTTCTTTGTTTAATATTGGCAGTATTTTTAATATTTTGCTAGAACTTTTATCTGTCTTGTGTTTTGTCTTTGTGTTAATAATTACTTTTACAGTAATTATGTTTCATATGAACTTCCGGCTCTTAAAAGAACATTCCAACAAATTTCAAAATGGGTGCTCTTTAATATGTCCCTTGTGTTCTTCCATTTAAAATGTTTATTTTTCATTAATATATTTTTTTGTTGATAGGATCAGAATAGCTTTGCTAATCCAAATCAATTTGAAGCTGGCGTTCGGAAAACAAATAAAAAATTTCATATTCTTACACAAAAAACAATGTAGTATTATTATATATTTTTGTTTTGCTTAGATCATAAATGTAAGTTTTCGGAAATTTTTCTTGGAATATAATTTTTATATTTGCTTATTTAGTATGTCAGGAAATGAAAAAAAAAATCATGTATTTAGGTAGGAAAATGTAATATTCAATATATTTAGATTCTTTAAAATATACGTAACGGCTTAAATAGTTGAAAACATAAAAGTAAATTGAGGATTTTTAAAAAATTAAAAAAAAAAATTATAAATTAACAATGACAAGTGAACTGTAAATTAATGATTCCAGAGTCTCCTATGCTGCTTCATTCCATACAGAAAGACTGTGGCATTCCTTTTTTTTAAAAAAATTCAGGTACACAAATGATTTTATTTGGATTTTTATTATTATAGTTTATGAATGATGTGAAAAACATGCATGTGTGTTTGTATATGATAATGTAATATGATATCTAACAAAAACGTATCCAGTGTAATATTTTTATTTTGATGCATTATTTTATAAGCTTAATATTGTCTTGTTAAATCATTTTATGATAAAAAAAAATAAATTGCTCTCATTAACATTTGTTTGTCCTCTTTTAAATGGTTTCGAAATATTTTTTAGTGGTTACTTAATTACAACATAACTATATACAAAAGGTTACAATGTAAAATATACAGCTTATTGAAATGCCTACAAAAATATTCAACTGAAAATATTTTATTACAAAAACTATAAAATTACAAAACAAATTCAAACACTTCACAAAGGTTTGATCCTTTTGGCTTAAATATTTTTCATATCAAAGTAAAATATAATACTTATTAGGAAAATCTACTGTGGAATAAAACTTTCCTCTTATCTCACTTAATGATAATTTAAAGCTTGGGTTTAGTATGCATATATGCTGTCAAACTTTGTTAAGGTAAACTTTCGTGAAGAAATTTTGCTTATGGTAAAACCATTTTCTTGCGATAGTTTTTAAAAAAATTTTATAGGTTTATTGAATTTTTTTTAAATGGAAATCAGTGATATTTAACATTAGCAAAATAATTTGGTTTCAAAAATTGCAGTTTATTACATTGCTTTAAGGTATCCGACTACGTTTGACACTTATTTTTTTAATTAAATTTTAATACTTATATTTTATGTATTTTTTTGTTCACCAACACAACTAGTAATAATAACAAGTCACAATTTTTATTTTAAATAAATATATTCTGTGTAATTTAAGATTTTGTAAGCAAATTGTGATGTTTTTTGCCTTTACTATAGACTTCATAACTAAAAATATATTTAAGATTTTTTAAAAATAATAATAAATTAATAAATCTTAGTTTGATACCTAGGGAATAGACTACAATCTTAGATATTTATTGTACCAATAAAAAGTTATGAGTTGTCGAAGCTAAGTTAAAGATTTTTATGTACTTTTTTTCTACCATTTATGATAGTAAGTGTTATAATTTTTATAATATTGCTTGAAATTACTAGTCTGTAGTCTATTCTCTAGATAATAGTGTAACAAATATGCACACAAAATTTGAAAACATTCAGTTAAGTACTTTTTGAGAAATATGGTTTGTCAAGAAGAAAATGTTCAAAACTTTCATTTTGCAGAAAATCAATTTAAAGTTTGAGGTTACATTCAAATAGCAGGAAAACCTTCCTTTTGGTACATAAGACATTATTCATCTTCAAGTTTCATATTGTTAATTTTTCTTGTAGATCGCAATTTTCTACTAGTGGTCTTTTCTAAGGGATTTGAATGCCGTTTTCGTATAATGGAGTATCAATGGAGTACCAATGGAGTTATAAAATATTTGCCGCACAAACAAAATAAAGAGAGTTTTAGAATCTTAAAAAGTGGTGCTTTATTTTAAGATTATAAAAAAAAAATTCTGTTTTTTGCCGAAAAATACGATTTCAACGTAGTCGGATACCTTAATGAGTAAACATCGTTTTTTATGTTTGTAGTAAAAAATTAGTATTTTAAGCTTATACTTTCTAAATCACCTTGAAACTATAACAAAATCTTACACATATTTTAGTAAACAAATATATAATTTTACAGTTAATTATTTTTCTTTTTGCAAGACCTCTGCATTTTAAAGTTGTGTGTCCCTCTTATAACTTCATTTTCAATAGAAATAAATGCTGTATACCAAAAGAATAAAAAAAAAATATTTTTGGATCCTTTATCTAAGATATATAAATTGTGTAATATAAGACTGCAGCACATAGGACTGTAACACAAAACCATCTAGTTTAATTTTGATGCTCTTTAAGTTCTTATTAACAAAGTTTGACTGTATTAGTAAAAAATAGGAAAATATCTGTTAGACTGATAATGTAATGTAAATATTATTTTACAAAGATTTCCTTATAAAAAATTTATAAGTAGGGTTAAATAGGTTTTTAGCCTTTGGTGCGTAAGCAACTAGTACAATTTTGTTTTTAATTCTGTTACACAATATTATACAAAATATTTGATCACTAACTTTTATAAAACGTTTCTTTTAGATAAATAGTTGAATAGTATGTACATTCTGTTGTTAAAATATTTCGACAGAACAATCTTTTGATGAGTTTACATTTAAAGTGAAATACAAATAATCTATAAACTAGTACATATTGGTTTATATTTATATCACCACAAATACAATATTAAAAGTTTAAAACAAGTTCATCAATGCTCTGAATTTGATTAACTATTAAAAGTTTAACAATACAACCACTTAACACAAGCATAAAACTCTTCCTTGTACAACAATTTTTTTTAGAAGTTAACAAAACTCTTCAATGTCGAGTTGCATGTTTTAAACTTTATACACATAAATGTGTATAGCATTTCGTATTTCAATAATAGCCATAATTAATTGGTTGGAGTGGAAATATATGAAACAAGACAAATTTGAAAATGTTTTCCCTAAAAAAATGTTTAAATAAAAAATTTATACAAATGAAAAAGAAATAGGTTTAGTAGTTCAATTAAAATAGTGTTACAAAGCTTAATGTTGCTAAAGAAAATTTAAAATACAGTTTGCACCCAAAGTTCAATATGAACACAATGCAATATTATATATGAAACATGTTAAAACCTGTCTAATAATTACTTAATTTTTGTTAATCATTATTAAAAAGTCTTCACACTCATACCACTTTATGGAATATAAAGAAAAGATTCTTCTAAAATATATAAAACTTGGGCGTGTTTTAAATATTTAAGTTTTTATTTAATCTTTTTTTTTTTTGCACATTAACATGGGCTTCAGCTTAATTTTTTTTGGAGAAGTTAAAGATTTTCCAATTTATTCTGCATTTAAAATATTAAAAATGTTTAAGTATAATGCACTTTATAATCAACTACAAAACAGGTCTATTTAACCATCATACTTAAATCAGTCAGTAGCCAATTAAATTATCTGGGAAAAGCAAAATACCAGTTAAACATCTTCTTTTAGTATAAAAATATAAAACTATATTTAATGAAAACAATATAAATTTACTAAAGTGAAAAAGCTTTTTAACATGTGCTGTGATGTAAACAAAAATAATTTAATAATATATAGTTTCACATTATATATATAAAACAATGTCACAAAACATGTGTAAATATTAAATCACATTATTTGATTGCCATCAAATACAAGTTTAAGGTTTTATATCTACACAACATGCACTTTTACTAAATTCCAAATTATAGAGTTATTTTTTAAAAACATAGTAAGCTATAGTTATACTCAAATTTTAAGGGCTAAAATATTAACGCATATATATTTGATGTTTTTCAGATTCACCAAATATTTTTTTTAACTTACAATATATTTTAAAACATAAAAAACCATTTTAACATATTAATCATTTCCTCATTTTAAATAATGACTTTTATAAAATATATTTTTGTTGAATTAACATCTTATTAGAGTTATTATAAGTATTAAAAATCATAACTTATAAGTTTAATACATTTTTAAAAAATTATCAAAAAATTATGAACAATGTTTATTGAGTAATGCAGATCCTTATAACACACCCAAAATTGCAAAAAAATACTAAGACCTTTTCCTTAAAAGTTTTATGTATTGCACAATGTTTTTTAAATTAGTTTTTCAAGTCCAAGATGTCCATTATTGCATAAAATTGCATATCTTCACAGACAAAAGTATTTGTAATAAAGTTATTTAATCTTTGTGCATGCAATGCCTAACATTCTTTGGCCTATGTAGTCCAGTACACAAAATTCTTTTATGAACCCTTTGTAGGTGTCAATTATACTATTAATTTTCAAAGTTAACTACAAACATACGTTGATTATTTTTTTTGTTCTGATTAAAAAAATTAATTTGACATTTTAAAGACCTTTTAACCCTAGTTAGTTGGATGCTTTTCTGATCTATTAATCAACTATCTATCAACTAAACAAAGTTTTGGCAATTTTTTTTATTACAGCTGTGATTGAAATTTATAACTACTTTTATTATATGTGTTTAGAAACAACAAGAGAATCAAAATTTTTGGTTTAAAGGAAATTTATATCATAACAGCGAGCAAAGTAAGAATACTATTTAAAAAAAAAAAAAACTCGATATCTTTGCAAACAATTATTTAGATGTACAATAGATTAGATGTACGAGTAAAATAAAGACCAGTAACATAAATAAAGAGTAAAAATTATTTTTTAAAAATTATAACAAAAGTATAAATAGCAAGTTAATTTGCAAATAAGTAGCTCAATTAATGTAGTGAAAATAAATTTAAACAATTTACTAAAGCTTATTATAACACAATTCAATCAATGAAAATAACTGTGCTTTGTAAATTATTAAAATTTATATAAAAAATCTTCTGCCAAAATTTGTTAACAAGGTTTTTTGCACAAATCTTTCCAATATAGTGGACAACATTGCAAACCAGAAAAATTTAGCATACAAACTCACTATTTGTAGAAATTAAAATACTTTTAGTAATAGAAGTTGGGTAAGAGAAAAAAGGCAACCTTTACTGAGTTAAATAATCAGAATTAATTACCAAATCAACTAAAAGAAAAGGGTAAATAATTGTCTAAAAATTAAAGAAATAAATTAATTCATATGAAATCGTAATAATTGTTAGAATTATATGCTTAACTTCTATAAATTTGTCTATACATATACACACAAGAAAAATAAAATTTGGCAAAAAAAAGTAAAAATCTTTAAAAAAAAAAGGAAAATATCAAAATAAGACAGTTCATTATGTAAACCTAGTATAACATTGTATGATAAATATACAAATAAAATACTACACTATACTATGCCAATACAGTAGTTTGTATTGAATGACTTGTACACTATTGTACTAGTATGAGCAACCTGTCATGGTTAACAACATTAGTAACTTGTTACGTTTTTTATTTGGCAACAATGACTAAATATTTACTAAAGCCTTAAAATAAATCTCAATCGAAAATTTTCCTTTAAATTACTTACAATAATATCATTTATAAACTTATTCAAATACAGACAACTTGACACAATGAACCATAAATAATTTATAAATAGTTTCTAATACAAAATAAAAGTTTATTAACAAACACTAAGTTTTGATTCATATAAATGAACTAAAAACTGTTCCCTTTGTTCATACATATATTTAACAAAGATAGAATCTTATTAAAATAATATTCAACTTTCATAAAGATCTGTCTCTAGCATAAAATGCTTATATGAAATTTCCTAACAAAATAGTGTGGTTTCTATAACCAATTATAATATCAGTACCTTATTTTAAATTAGCAAAAGTTTACGAATTTAACTTTTCAGTTCATATTTTGCGTTAGACTTCAATAATTTAATTAATATTCTGTTATTTTAATTGTTTTTTTAATTTACCCATTTGCTTTTCTTATTAATTCTTTTATTTTTGAGATCCAAATCAAGTGATTTTGCCCTATATTATGAAATTTTGAAATTCAGATATCTGCAGCAGATCTTCTCCTGTGCACATTTTTAATCTTCCACTTTTTCCTTTTTTTCTTCTTAAAAGCACGTCAAAAGCTAATAAATTTGACTTTTACTAATTTTTCATTGAGGTACTAATATATCTAAAATTACCAATAAAAAACACATTACTGCAGCATCAGTTGATTTATATTCTTCTGCAGTATTGTATCTTTCACGGCACTAAACACCACCTTTATGTTCTCTGTATCAATGGCCGTGGTAAAGTGGTAATAGAAGGGCCTCTTTCGGTCCCTCCGTATACTCTCGAACATGTCTACAAAGAAGGTCTGGACTGCCTCCACGTCGAAAGGGTTGCCAACGAATTCCGGGAAATACTGCCTGACGTCGACGTCTCTCCGAGACAGCTTTTCCTGCAACAAGTCGGTCTTATTCATAAACAAAATCACAGAGACGTCGGAGAAGCAGCGATTATTGATAATGGTGTCGAAGATGTTTTTGGACTCGAGGATTCGGTTCGTAGTCCTGTCTTCCAGTAAGACCTGGTCGAATTCGGAGGAGGAAACTAGGAATATGATGGATGTGACGTCTTCGAAGCATTGGACCCATTTCTGGCGCTGGGAGCGTTGGCCCCCGACATCCACAAATCGGAACGGAATGTTGTTGATCATCACAAGGTATTCGCTCACTGTTTTCGTAGCTGTGCGGGAGTGCAGGATATCCAGGTTAGAGGGGAGGTAACCCTGAAAAAAAAAGAAGTTTTTAATTAACTACGATTGAATTTCTACTGGAACTAAATTACTTAGGAATTTGGCCATGAAAAAAATGTGTTTAATCAAAAACGTAAACTAATTATGATCGAGATCAAAAATTCTATTGATTTGAATTTGACTACTATAAAAGTCTTACAGGTTTATGGATGTAAAATTAGCGGAAACATCAATTATTTTGTGAGCAAAACTTTCAGACCAAAAGAAATAGCTCATATTTTAATTAATCACCGTACTGACCCAGAGGAGAGCTTCCTTATTTAGCGCCTATAGTAGTCACAATTTGAATCCACTCAGTTGAATGCTTATTTTTAGATGTATGTATCACATTGTCTCTTTATTACAACTTTATCTAAGTCAGTCTTTTTGCCCTTTGGATAACCTGTATCCATTATTGGTTATCATGAACTTTTGCCTTTGACATAGCTTGCATCTAAATGTAGATACATTTGAGTAAAGGATTAAATAAGGGCTTAAATGGGTATAATAAATATTGTAAAAACTTCTGAAGAAATATTTGGGAAGGGTAGCATAATTGTTGCATTAGAGTTCTATCACATGAGGGCTATTGACCATGGGCCTTGTTATTTAGAACACATTCAAGGTGATGAGCTGAAACCTTAGCAGGCACTCAACACAACTTTTAAGATTGGAATCGTATGTAGCATCAGGACTTAGAAGCAGATTTATTGCCCACTCCCTTTACATATGGGGTAAAATTTGTCAGACTTTTGGATGCACAGACCATTTCTAAATCAGCAGTTATTTTAGTAATGCCCCATCCTGTACCTGGGACCTATCATATGCAAGGCAAGGCTTACCTGCTGCACTCCCCATCCCCTGATGAAGTAATTGGAAAAATATGCGTTACTTTGAAAGTTGTAATATACAAATGTATACTTACTGGACTAGCAAGTCGGTTTAGGTTTTCAAAGTAATAACGTACATTGTCATTCTGGAATAAAAAAATATATAGAATTAGAAAAGAGAGAAAGAAATGTTAGAACTTTAATTTAGTATAGCTTGTGTCAAACACACATTAAAGAACGATTCTACTAAATTTTATTAACCTCTTCTACCTTTACAAAATTTCGATGTCTTTAAAATTTTTTCAATTAAAAATACAATCTTAACCAATCCAGGAATAGCAAGTTGAAATCAAACAGGTATAGGTCTTCTAATTAAATCATATGTACAGTTTTACCTCTTTGAATCCATTGAATTGCAGCGAAAGGATTGGTAGGTTTTTAATACCTATGCAACGTGCCTGATCTATGACAGTGGTTATGTCTGTTTTATGAGACTGTGACCAAGATAGATGTTGTCCTAACATGTGGCTAACACATAAACCAAGATCTTAGGTGCGCCTTATGATCAGGGTAGTTCAGTTTAGGGAACGCGAATATGATTTATTTTATTAATATTACATAAAAAAGCAAAGTTATGTATGTTTGAGGGGGTTAAGAAACCACACAAGTCTCAAAAGGTCTTGCGTGAAACATACAATGTATGGTATGTGACAAGAAGGGGACAAACGGTAGGATTTACATGACAAAAGATTTAATATATGTAGAAGCATCATAATATGGTTAGCAAACATACAGTTCGTTTTTGTTCAAATCCGTTCTAGTTTGGTTTTGGTTAGGAATGTCAGTGTGTTTCTTTCTTAACTTCTGGAACAACTATACATAAAATAGGTTAAATATAACAATATAAGAATGTAAGCCGTAATAGGCATTAACTGTTTCAGGCCAGTGGGATGTTTATTTTTGTAACTATGACCAAAAGAGCAGATACGAAGCACGAATATAAAAAAATAGAAAGGCATTTTACAGTATATAATGAAAGAAAAAGGACACTATATTTGAACTAATTGTATCGTTACAAGGCAGCATAATGATGAATATGTTTAAACTTTTTAACCTGTCATTGTTCGTTTCTTTAATAAAAAAAAGTAGCTAAAAGCCTTACTAGCTGGAACTCCCTCCGACGATCAAAAGCAGTTCTGATCGCCTGATCTTTCCACAGTTCCTGCACGGAGTAGGCAAAGTCCTGGAAAGTGTTCAGGTCCAGTGTCACCCCGTTCTCGTACATCAGCACATGGTTCGCGTACTTTGGGCTCTCGGGGTTGGCCCATCGGATGCCCAGCTTGACCCTAGCGTCCACCAGTACCTTCATGCCCTTTATGGTGTTCTGGTATATCGTGGACTTGTACTGCATCACCGACTCGCTGTCGAAATTGTCCCCGTGGATGATTTTCATCTGCTTGAGGAACGTGCTTTTGCCGCTCTCGCCAGCGCCCAGAAGGAGGAGTTTCACTTGTCTCCTGAGAGTGGTTTTGTCTTTCTTGAGGAGTCTGTCTATCTTCTTGCTCCGTCGCCTCTGCTGGGCCTCTTCGGGATTGTATTTGAGGCGAGCGCAACACGAACAGTGTCTCCACACGTCCGCCATGGTCACTTTGTTTTGATTTTGATCCCTCCCTGGCTGGCTGATTGACTGTTGTTGTTGTCAGCAGACGAATTTTTTTTTTTGTGGTTTTTCTTTAGTTACGTCATGGCGCGAGGGTTGCCAACTTTGAATTCGCAAAAGAGTAGAAATGCATAAAAAAAGTTTAAAATTATAAAATAAAGGGCATGTTTCAGGTCTTTAGTAGCAACAGAATGCTGGATGAAAAAAAAAAAGTGTTTGCAATGTCATTTGGAAACATGGCCAAATGGCATCGGAGAGGCAAACAAAGGAAACGAAGGAGTGAAAGGTGGAAAGAATGCGTCACCTGTAACAAGCCAATTTTATGGATGATTAAAAAGTAGTGTAAGTTTGCGCCCAAGAAAGACCTTCGAATATATAGGTATAACCTGTAAATATACATAAAAAAATTCTGAATTCAGCCCATTTCACACCTTGTCACAACTACATGCAACTCCCATAGGACACCGTGCATTAAAAAGTTGCACTCAAGTCGTGAGATTTTTTCATGCAAGCACGAAAAAATCTCAGTTACATGTACCCTTAGCCAATCAGCACTCAGTATTTCTTTGGCTGCATTGTGGCGAACTAGACTTCGCCAACTGGTTGTTTGTTTACTTTTTACGACGCCAACTTTCCTTGCTTGCAAAAATCTGCGCAATTCAAAATGGGTAGTAAATGGATAGCAAAAATGGAAATTGATCTAATTAAGGAAGTTCGGAAACATAAATTTCTGTTTGATGCAAACGATGCCTATAGTTTGATTAAAGTTTGCTTTAAAAAAATGAAACTTGCCAAATGGTGAGATAAATAATATTTTGTGGAACCCGAAAAACCAGGTTACCACAAGTTGCAGTTGCTAGTAGTTGTGCAGGTGTGAAATGGGCTTAATCTGTCTAAAAGAGGGGGGGGGGGGGGGCGCCTCACGTCGAGCACTGAGAGTTTTCTTTTGAAAAAAAATCCTTATTTTTTAAGAAAACCAACAAAGGAGATGGATAGGTGGTGATTGCTTGAAATAAAGATATAGCTATCCTATTTTCCAGAAGCGTAGCGTGCCTTGGCGGGGCCCTGTATAAAAATTTGTTTGGGGGCCCTTAGGAAGGGTAAAGATTTCTCACAAAGGAAAAAATGCATAAAATTAAAAGAAATATTTGGGCAGTTTTACCATAATTTTTAATTTCAGGTATAAAAAAAATTAAAATTTATTTTTTCAAAATCACTTTAAATGTTGGTCAAAAAGTTTATAAGGGTTCTATAAAAACGAAAAAAAAGTTCAGCAAAGCTCATTACCGGGAAGTACCGGGAAGTCAGGAACGGTTGGTAAGGACATTCACGCTTTTTTATGTTGAAACTAATTCCAGTTTAATAAAAATGGATCTTTTTCCTTCTTGTACTCCACTTAAACATATTTATAGTAAAAAAAAATCAATTATCAAGCAAAAATTAGCCTTATCTGGGAGACTGTAAGGAAAGCAATAAAGCCTCGCAGCCAATTTTACTGATTTTTTTTTTTAATGTTGGGCTGATTGGTGAATTTTAGCAAAAATATGTGGCTACTAACTGAAATGTGAATTTTCTGCAATACAGTTTTCATGGTTGAAGAATCATTGTAGCTCAATCCAGTGCCTCTCTTCACCACTTTAGGAATTAGGTCAGTGAATGTACCAAAACCCTGGGACATAGTTAGGAGACGAGAAAAACACATTATAAATATTAAAAGCCAAAATTCAATGGAATTAATTTGTTAAGCTACTGTATTAGTTCAATTTAAAATATAAATTAATGTAATTTTTAGCCACGAAATATGTTGGCTTGAGCCCTAAACTAAAAAAATTGACATTTGGGACACACTACGGTAAGGATTTTTCTGCATTGTTCTGTGTTCTCAAATATTTTTGGAGTTTCCTTGTTTTAAAATTCCGTTGTGCAATTATATAAGACCAGTCTTTTAGTATAATAAGAATTTTTTTTTAAAGAAATATTAATTTTTTTAAGGTTATTCGCAAGGGACATAAAATTGAAAATTATGGTAGAATTGCCCAGTTATTCATCATAATTATGTATCTGTCACTTTTTTTTAAATTAAATTTACACTCTCCTAGCCTTTTTTTAGGCAAATTGATTTATTAAATCATTTATAGATGATGATGACTTTAGTTTTTCGAAGGTTTCTAGTTCTATGGACAACACAGTGACAGGTCTGACAGGCGTTCCTGTCCCATCGAAATTCTTAGGTAATTTTTTTATCAGTTTCAATTCTGAAAAACTTCTTCAAGCAGTTGTGGTTGTAACTGGAAGCGTCAAGAATAAAAAGCATGCTGTTATTACCTCGGGAAAACTGGATGCAAGACTATTGAATTTTATCATCAATAATTCAAAGAGTTCCTTAATGGAATGGATTTTTTGAATTTCATATTTTATGCATGTTTTTAGAGCCTTTAATTGATCCTAAGTTTAACTGAGATGCCTTTACTGTAAAAAGCCGACAATTTTGTGCTCCTGAAGTGTTTAATATCTCTTCGTTTGAAGGAGACAGGAGTTTCTCCGGTTTAGTTGTAATATTTTGAACATACTACTCAGGTCGCAAAGGCTCTGAAATCTTTGTTCCCGCGTATATCTATGTTCCCGCAGCTCGCAATAGCCGATGTAGGGTGTAGACAACTTTTGAACGCACGCTTTACGCGGGAAAAAAATATTTTTTTTTACTTTTGTCATTTGTGAAAAAAAAATTTGAAGTTATTATTAATTTTTGATTACGCACGTAGGGGGCCCCCGTGGCCCGGGGGCCCCGTATAATTGATACGGCTGATACGGCGGTAGCTACGCCCCTGCTATTTTCGCTACAAATATATACTTTTGCAATCTCCGTTACTTCCTATAAGTATAAAATTAAAACAAAATGTGTAATTATTTTACTTGAGAGTACCAAATATATAAATAACATGTAATTGCCAAACTGTACTCTTTTGCATTGTTTTTGCAAGCTATAAGCTCTTGTCTTCTAGCGCATGCGCTCTGAAATGAAGATGACCCGCCCCGCCTTCGTTTTGATTACGATTTCGGAAACCAAGGAAACCACAGTTGTTAACGTAATTCGGTTGACGGCATCAGTTGACTCGATGGCTGACGGAGATGAGATTTGATCAAGTGATGACGTATTTAAAACGTTCGATTTTTCCGGGTTACGCATTTATGTTATTTCTTTTCGTATTTCTGAATATTCATTCATAGTTTCTGTATGGGACAAGGAGGCGGAAATAGGATATTATACTTCAAGACGTGGTTTTGAATCTCACATCACAGGGTTACAGAGAGGATGTGGGGAGGGGTATATATTTTTACGTTGAATTGTTAATTAGCAATTAATTAAGTAAGCTATTATTGATAGGTAATTACAAAATTAAAAAGATAGGAATTAAATATCAATTAGAACTGTATTATTGAACTTTTGATTGATCAACTTTTAATAAGTTAAGAAACGTTAAAAAAAAGTTTTAATTTTAGTTAATATTGCTTTAATTAATATTTGATTCTTATTTTCATTTTCCAGTTTTTTTCTTGATGATTGTGTTCAAAATTCAAAAATGTTTTTTACTCTATTTATAACAAAAAATTATTTTTTTAGGGTTATTTGAAAACTCTTACTGTGCAACCAAGCACTAAATTTCAGCTTTCAACTAAGAACTTGAAAGATTTTTTATTAATAGAATTGAAGAGCGACTGGTTTACCTGGGGTGGGAACTTTTATCCACTGATATACACATTCAGGTCAAAAATTATCTTTGCATGATTTTATTTTTATACATTTTTTTATATTTTTCAAATAAGCTATTAAGAAATATGTAATTTGCTTTTGAATACTTGAAAAACGTAATACAATACAATACTTTCTTTCACTCATTAATACAACATCGACTACATTTAGGAGTTACTCGGAATACAATCAAAACTAAAAACCTCAAGAAAAAAACATTGTTGACTATTCTGATTTCAAAATCATAAAATAATTCGTTCTTACGATTATTTTTGCTAAAGAACTAAGAGTTATTTGGATTATTTTAGGAGTTATACGCATTTAAAAAAAGTTACTATCCGTTCGTATGGTTAGTAAGTTCATAAAATATTTTATAAAAACAAAAGAAAAACAAATTTTTATTTACAATTAATTTTTTACCCGAAATGTATTTTTTGCAAGTTTCAATGCATAAAGTTCATTTCAAAAGGATTAATGAGCATGATATATGAGTAATTAGTAATGTATTAATTTCTGCGGATGCGTCAGATATTTCTCACACGTTTTTGAATGATTTCATGTCAAATAATTTTGTTTAAGGGGGTATAGGACACAAAATCTTCAAAAAAAAAAATTATTATTATCTTAAAAAATAACACAAATGTTTTGGAATAATTTAAAACAAAATTTTTATTTATATCTGCAATAGAACGCGAAATGTGTAGATTCTTGTGCCATGACATCTGTGTTGGCCAACCACGCTTATAAACTTCAAAACTGTTTTTCTCCTTGATCGTGTTTTCGATGATTTTTTGACTTTAAATTGATATAACTCAAAATCCACTGCCCATACTGTGTTAAAATTTTCCACACATATTTTTTTAAACATATACCTTTAATTTGTCTTTAGGGATTAGTTGTAAATAAATTGCTCAATTTTGTAGCTCAATACTTATGAGAATAGTACAAAGGCAATTTTAATATTGTTATCCATTAAAGAACAAGTAAATATAAAATACTTTCAATTCGAATATTTCTTATGATGTCACGCTCTCCATCGCTCTCCATTTTTTTTTTTTTTTTGACAAAGTGTTCAAACAAGCTCATTGGTTTTTTTATAACGCCACGCGCTCCGACTGATTATCCATTCCCCAATTACATAGTCAATTTTCTAGAAAAATAATGTAACAAATTCTATTAAAATTTAGTCTTTCGAAAATAGAATATTTTTCGAATTCTTCCTTTACACATCGCGTCGATCACAAAGTCCGAAGTAACTTTGGTGCTGCCATCTATGATATAAATGAAGTTCTAAAAACGTACCATGTAAAATCGAGTGTCAGGTAACTGATATGAATGGTTGGTAGTCACAGTCGCTCGAGTTACGTCACCAGCATCCCGTTGTGTAGACAAGTTGTTTTAAATCCTCATATTGGTGTCATTACAAATTTTCTCCGTTCATTATTGGTTGGTTGATATACATATATTTTCAGGCTTGTGTGCTTGTTGGAGAGCCGCTTATAAACCTTTGTCAAGTAAGCCAGTCACAACACACACACTCACATGCACACATATACGTGACAGATGCTGCCATCTATCACGCGCCACCTCCACAATTTAGACATGTCCCTGAAGGGGAGGGAAATAGTCTCCAACTCTCCAGCAACCTGTACCAGTGGGAAACTGCGCAATGACCGCCCACAGGACTTTCAAACCCAACAGATTTAACGAGCACGTACTCCGCATATACTCGGTGAGCTTTCAGCGATCAGGTTTCGATCGTGGGACCTTCCAATACGTAGATCGCTACTCTGACCACAGGGCTCCTCACAGCCCTATTAGTGGCTACTTGTATCTTTGTAATAGAGCGTTTTTCTTCTTTTCAATAAACATTCTTGTAATAGAACATTCATTTTTTTTCTTTTCAATAAACATCCTTGTAATAAAACATTTATTTTTTTTATTTATAATAAGCAAATCTTAACTCAATAGTGTCACTATATACTGTACTTTAATATATCTATTAAGGTCTTCTCTCCTATTCGCAGTTGCAAAGATCTGTCTGGACCTAAACACTTAAACCTCTAAACGCAGAAAAAAATCACTGATTGGACATTGATATTACTGTAATATTGCATAGCCAACAATATAAGTGGCCACATTAGAAAAATGCCATATTTTAAAATAGTTTCTACTTCTTCATCTGGTTGTACATATTATGAATTTTTTGCCGAATAAATATTTTATACCCGGAATAATTTTTTTTAATAATACAATTTTAAATCAATTATTTTTAACAATAAGTAATTTGTAACCAGTTTTTTTTAAAAAACAATTTACGTTTATTAAATATAGCAATTTTTTTTTGTTATAACTTCTTGTTTATACCGGTCAGCTGACCACTTTTATTCCTTGTGACCCGCTCCGCCCCTACTTGGGAATTTTCGATGTGTAGTAAGGATGCTTCGCGTCGACACTACAAACTGTTATTTACCATCTCCGATTGTAATACCATGATTTGTAAAAAGTAGAAAATGAAAAGTAGAAAAAAATATGATGCTAATTTTTTTTTGGTAATAAAAAACTTATACATTACATTAAATCAAGTGTTCCAGCAAAGTCAGGGCAGTGTGGTAATTTTTTTTTTCATATGATGCAAGTTTTTAAAATGCAGCCCTTAATTTTTTTTATAGCTTTCATACAAAATCTATGTTTTCCCCCAAAATTGCAAAATTTTAATTCGATTTGTCATTGGTGTAAGGTCGCCGACAGAACCCGATATTTCGGAAGGTACATCAGAGTTGCCGCTCCTTTTAGCACACGTGAATTGCTTTTCCTTAAAGCATTTCAGAAATTTAAAAATAATTAAAATGATTTAGTATTTACTCAGGGTTAAGCACCGAAATTTGTCGCCTCTATAGTCAAGTGCCGCCTGACGCGGCCGCCTCTCTGCATCATAGCACCACATGGCCCTGAGCGAAGTTTTAAGTAAACACCAAAATGTAACAGGCCTACCCTCCCTAATTTTAAGGGATCTGCCAAATATGATTCTAGTTTCAATTTATCGGATGTTGACGAATGTTTCAGTTTTCGGACGTTATTTACATGATTAGATTTGTTTCATTAATTGTTTTCGAATTGAGTCCATCATCGTTTGATTTTCTAAAAATACTCATTAACCATAGCAATAGCAACAGTATATAATTGTAACAAAGTTGTGTTAATACTATTATTTATATGTTACAGTCTCTAACAGTAAGAACAGAAAGAACCGAATCAAATTTAAACTTCCCTTTTACTGAAGTCAGGGCTTTGAACTTCCACAACTGAAACCTCAACCAAACTCATATTTAATTAAAGTTTTAAAAATAAGTTTTAGTATAGTATATTTCCTGTAGATGGTAGCACCCAAGAACCTTATGAATATACTTTTTATTTTAATATTAATACAGTAGATGTCAGCACTTGTGCTCAAGAACTCTCTTTCCCCTCAGTGATAAACAAATTGCAAGTAGTAAACTTGTTTTCAGTGCATAGTTTTAAATTATATTTTTTAAACTTTTTTTTCTAATTTTATAAAACTTTATTTCTATAGCACATGATAATTTATGTCTCCTTCATACTTCAAAGTTTAAAAAAGAGTTAAATTTAACAATTTGCAATTTTTTTTAAAAAAAAATCATGTGTTGCTGGAAAAAATAACATTCAGGTAACGGGTTTATACGTTTGTATAACTTCAATTTCTGATAGAACTTCTAAACGAAGCTGAGATTTTTATAGGGTCCCTATTTGGATAATCAGGTGAGAAGAAGCCCGATTTTTATAGTGCTTACATTGAACGATTAATCACCACTTCTAAGAAAGTTTAAAAATTAACTAAACAATGTATAAAATCAGAATTATTTTGAAACTCATAAAATAGAAAAATATTTTAAAGTTTTTGCAACCTATCACATTCCGTATTCCATAAAGTGTAAAAAGTTTTCCAGATACCCATCTGTCAGTTTTATAAATTAATTTTTTTTCGTTAATACATAGGGGAGAGGAGGGAGGATTGGGACATTTTCACATAAATATTTTTTAATTCATTATCCCCTGCTTATTTATAGATGCAAATGGGTAAATAATACACTTACATTTTTTATATTATTTTTAAAAAAATAAACACCATTTAAATGTTGAACAATTTTTGTACTGTTGAGAAATTCAAATGACAAGAATTTTGTCCCATTCCTCCCTCTTGGTTGGGAGGAATGGGACATGAGTGTGGGAGGGATGGGACACATTTGAAAATTAAAGAAAAATTATGGAATATTATAATGAGAAAGGTTAACATCAAAAGAAAAGCAAAACTGGGCTCTACTGGCCCCACCAATCAATTGTGGTGGCAGCAATTTCATGATTAATCGGGGTTTTTTCCTATTATACTATAGTCATCCTGTTAGAAAATTAAAATTTCCGTTCGTGTCCTTTCTCAATTTTTTTTACATTGTAACTTTCCACAGCATTGTCAATACTCTCCACTATTGCAACTTAGAAAACTATTGAACGTTTGTTGAAGAATTTGACAAGCACAAAATCATATTTGCCTATGTTAGGCTTGTCCTTCATCCAGTCAATCTCTTGTGCTATTTCCATGTCATCATCTGAACTGTCATGTAATGAAAATAATGACCCTTCGCTATCACTGGATTCATATCTTCAAATGATAATTATCCTTTAAATTTTTTAATTTTAGTCTTGCACATATTTTAGTTGGCGCCTTTTTTTGCAAGTCTGGCATCTTCTGCTTCTTTAATTTCCTTCTTCTCAAGGGGTATCTGTTAATAGTCCTTTTTTCTTTCCTTTACTTTTATTCAATGGATTCCTAGGTTCCGCTTTAGGAAATGGCCGTACGAACAGACGGAAGGAAGAATTGGACTGGAATCAGGAGGAATGGACCTGTCCCATTCCTCCCTCTTTCAGTGTGTCCCATTCCTCCCTCTACATAATGCTTCTAAAAAATAGCTTCTCATGACTTTAAGCTGACTTTAAGCTAAACTAAATTGCTGATAAGCATACATTGTATCTTTAAGAGTACTGTGACACTATATTATGTTTGTTTTAGAAATTGCATGAGTAAAGAAATAAATATAAAAATAGATTAAAAACTTTCTCTGAAGGTGTGAAAATAAACTTTTTACAATTGTAAACTGAAAGATGAATCTGGATAAACTAGAAATAGGTAACAACAAGAAGCAAAACCTATATGCTATAAGGTGGTGAGACTGGAAATAAAATTAGGTCATTTATTTTGCCATAATTTCAGCTGTCCCACCCCTCCCACCGTCCCAATCCTCCCTCCTCTCCCCTAGTTGTTTTAGTGGTAAATATTCATCCCCCCAAGGCCAAAAGGTAAAGTTTTATTATGATTTTTGAAAAACCCTTTTTTGAAAGTGTAGGAGAGAATCAAATAATTTTCCTTCATAACCATAATTTTCTTATTTAATTAGGATTTACATACCTTAGTTATATAATTATGTATCACCATTTTATATCATCATTCAGTATGCATAATACAATTCTATAATAACAAATAGTTTCTTTTATAAATCCACTTAAAAACCATTTACCAAAAAATTTTAATGTACACTGCTCACAACAATCAGGGGAGCACATGGTTTAAACTCTTTCAGCCCCAATGTTTCCATTTGGAATCATAAGCTAGCGATTTTTTCTCACTAAGTTGAGCTTGCTCTCATTTATCGTTAGATGGAAGAATCATGTCTTTTGAGGATGTAAATATAATGTTTGTTTTAATCAAATGAAAATATGAAAACATAGTAAAATGAAATTCACTCCAAAGTTTTTTTTATGAAATAAATTGACCCTTATTTCTTCACGCTTGCATTCTCAGATGTTTAAAAAATGATTTTCCTCTTTTTTGCATATAAAAATTTAAAAAAAAAATAGTGTTATAATTTATTCTTAATTTTTTATTCCAATTTTCAACCCGGAAATTTTAGTTAAAAAAATTAATAATTTTCCGCCTGTTTTTTACCATTTCATTCTGGAGGCATAATGAATCTATTTCACAAATTTTAGATTTTTAGAATGAAAAACAAAACGCTGAAACTGAACGGGTTAAGAAAAGGACGCAAAGTGCTCCCCTAATTGTTTTGAGCAGTGTATTTTAAAATCTGTTCAAACAAACTTCTTTCTTCCATTTTGCTGTTGTCAATTAAGATTCGGACAAAGGTGTTGGCTAACTGGTGAATTTCAAATAAAAACTAAAGTTGTGAAAAGCCATAAGTGAATTTCAAATTCCACTCATTAATATTAGATATTTAATGCGCTAGAATTCAGCTAAAAATTTGTACAAGAATTAAGTAAACATATATACCTATATAGATATCTTTAAAAGTAATTTATGGTAACGTCTGATGTGTAGTAGGTACTTGTTTTTTTAAGTTTAAAAAGTATGGGAACGCGTACCGGCGATTTCCGGCTAGACTACACTGTTGAAGATTTGGTTCGATGTTGAACCAAATATTGGTTCAAATTTAGCTGCAACGAATATTTGGTACTACATTTCACAAATTTTTGGTGCTACCTAAAACACCTACTTTTTTTGAGAAATAGAACCAAATTTGGCGTTTTCGTTTCCCCATGATTTGGTGAGAAGTTGAAGCAACTTTTACGTTTTAGTTTCTCCATTATTTGGTGGGAGCTTGAACCAAATTTTACGTTTCTATTACTCCAATTGTTGGAGAAAACACGAAAAAATTTTTTTGCGAATTTGTTACTCCAATTCTTAGAAACTTTGAGTTGAATTCAACGATTATGTTGCAGTATATTATGTATTTTTATTTGCGGGCGATTCAGAAAATTGTGTTTTCTGTAAGTTCATTGCTAAAAAGCTCAGCTATATAGGACTTTTTATAAGAAACCTTGTATAAAAATTATTGAATATTTAGGTTTCGATGTAGGAAATGGTATTTTTTAAAAATAGTTCACTAAAAAGTAAAAAAAATAGTTTCCAGGAAATATGATTTAAAAATATAAATTTTAAAGCACCCCCTGGGGGATAAGCTAATTGGATGAAGTGTAAACTGGTTTTCACTGCATGAGATTTTAATTAAAAATTCTAACTGAAAATTTAATTTGATAAATTTTTAAAATACTATATTTGGTTGGTTGGTTGGTAGACATATATTTTCAGGCTTGTGTGCTTGGTCGCAAGGACCCGCTTATAAACCATCGTCAAGTAGGACAACACAAGACACACACAAACACATATGACAGATGTTGCCATCTGTCGCCACCTCCGCAATTTAGACATGTCCCTGAACGGGAGGGAAATTTTCTCCAGGGACCTGTACCCATGGGAATCTGCGCAATGACCGCCCACAGGACTTTCGGACCCAACAGATTTTTTGAGCACGTACTCCGCATATACTCGACAAACACAAACATCCATGCCTGAACGGGATTCGAACCCGGGCCCAGCAGCTCCAGAGGCCAATGCCTTAACCACTACGCCGCCGGATCGGCTTAAAATACTATATTTTTGAAGTAAATAGGGTATTAAATGTGATACTCCATGTTTTGAATTTTAAAAACTCTATTAAAATGATTAAATAATTTTTTTGCAAATAACGTGTGTTGCTGGAGGACCCAGGGGATAGTCAGGGGATGGGTTTTTACAGGGTGGTGCAAATAAAGGTGACCCCAACGTGGAGATAAGAATACGACAGAAATGTTGCCAAGTCAAAAACTAAAACAAAAGCAGGTTTGCTAACTGAAGCCATTGATCGCTTCAATATTAAGCCCAAACAAACGCTTAGCGAATTATTTGCCGGCAACTACGCTTTTGTTTGTGAAGCTAGTTGAAATTAAATATAAACAAGGTTGGTAGAGCTGATCAAGAAAAGTTCCCACCGGTGATTATTTCGATCGTTATTTATCTTAGAGAATCGGACCTTTTTTATTTTTGGCTAGATAAAACCTTCTAAATTGACTGCAAGACACAAAATTTGCATTATGGGACGTCTTCATACAATACGAACTGAACTCGCCACTAGTCTATGAGTAGGAGTAGCTCTAATGTGAAGCTAATCCGATCCAACCAATGCAAAAACTGGTTTCAGGCGGCTTCAAGAGTTTTTCTCGCCAAGCATTTCAACATATTCCTATCTCTAGACCGGGGCCACTTTTATTTGTAGCACCCTGTACGTCTGTATCGCTCAAAGAAACGGTCAACAGTACAGACCAAATATTGTCGGTTAAATTAAAATGTTCTTTGTTGACATCTAATTTGTAATCTGCCAAAGCAATTAGTTGGCTTGGACAGCAATTAATCACAAACAATCTCTTTGACTAGGATCACACGCGTAGCACAACAAATGAATACCAGACACGCTTTCCAAAATGTCAACATAGCCGGATGTCAAGATATGATAAATGTACTCGCAGTTTTTTATTGGTGGCTACAAGGAATAAATAATGGTTCGTCTTGTCGTCTGTGTTGATTCACTTGTGCATGATACGAATTTGTTAATCTTGTTCTTCGTTTTGAAATATTGATTTTTTAATTACTGCGTTCTTTGCATACGATACATGAAGAGCTTCGTGGAAGGGTAGGGTAGGGGTTAACATTTATAATTTTTGTGCCTGATCAGAGACCCGCTAATAAGTCTTCGTAAAATAAACAGGCACAGAAAGAGTTTTACTGCCACAAAGAATGGAAGTACATCCAGGGCGATGGCCGGAATCGAGCCCGCACCCGTTACAGTGCGCAGACTGCTGGCCTGCGATGCTAACTACTCGGCCATCCGTGCTCAGCTTCGTGGAAGAACGTGCTAAATGACATTTTTGAAAAATTGAGATTTTTGTGTCGATGAACACATTACTAACTTCTTTATATAACGATGAAAAGTTCTCTCTTTATCATATACTTTAGTTGAGTAGATTTTTTTTACGGTTTTTGCAAGTAACGTGTTCAACTTATGTGAGTGCAAATTTACACTTTAAAACTAATTTTCTCTTTTTTGTCACTTTGCACGTTCTTCCACTAAGCTCTTCATATGTTATCGTATAGGTTATAGAAACTTGGGCTCCTATGATAAAGTTTGCCGCCTAAGTGTACAATTCCACTACAAACTTTTGAAGCTACTTAAGTTTCATTTGTAATTAAAGGAAGAGTTATTAACCCTTTCAGAGTCCCAGTGTTGCCATTTGGCATCATCCCTTTCAATATTTTTTTCCAAATGTTTATGTCCCGTATGACATCCAGACACACATCATTCGATTCGTCACACTTTGTTCTATTCTACAATATTTTTCTTTAACCCTTATTCTCATGGTCATAATTTTTGTAATTTTTTTTTTAATTTTCAATTTTTTTTTCTGTTTTTTTTAAGCTAAAATAAAGATTATTTAGTGTCATAACCGTTCTAAAATAATTAATGCATTAATTAATTAGAGTTTTATAAAAGGTAGCATATATGCTACTTCATGAGATTGGGGTAACTGGTTCATGGAGCTTGTAGTTGTATTTGTGTTACATGATTTGTAGTTGTTGTACTACTTGTGTTAAATGATAAAGGCAGTACGTGTCCAAAAAATTATACTACGTAAAATATTACTTTGATGAATGTTTTTTTATAAAGTATGAATATCAATGAAACAAAGAATAAACAAAAAACTATATACATCTATATATACAATACAATATTCTTATATTTAGAGAAGTGCTTGTTCATAGCAATTCTGCTTTTAGCTTCCACACTACGTTTATAACGTGAAAAGTGGATGGTTTTATAATCGTTCAGTCCGTCTGTCTGTCTCTCCGTCCGTCCGCCAGAACAAACCAAACGTCGCACAAACTAGTGGGATACGTCATTTTGAAGTAAAAAATCAGACTAGGTTACATCCCAAATTTCATTAAAATTTAAATTGGAAGCATATTTAAAAATTAAATAACTAAATATTTAAACTATATTGAAATAACATGCAAATTCCATTTTCATTCAATAGTTTCAATATTGCCATTTCGTCAAACGTACGAGAAACTTTATTTAAAATAAAAAAAAACCTTTGAAAGAATATTTATTTATGTGATATAATTTAGTTTGGATTGTTGCAATATCACAATGGAGTTTTTTTGACGGTTTATTATATATGTATGAAGAAAGATGTATACAAAACTCTAATTTTACATGAAAATATGCGAAGTTTCGCTTTTATTTTTAAAGCATCAATTTTACTACTTATATATTTTTTTGAACTGTAAATTAAATTGTGGCGACTTAAAAGATACATATTTATTCAAACATTGCATCATTATTCTACGAATTTCAAACAAATTTAGCAAACGATAATGAGTAATTTTTAATTTGCGAAAGTATATAAATGAAAATAGTTAATTTTGGCGTTTAAATTTTTAATTAGAGATTTTCTCTCTGAAGTGTATAAATTGTGTGTTTCCTGTGAGCATATATTGTGGGGAAGCGGTTTAGGTGACAGATTCTGTAACAAACCTACTTGTTTTGTTAAACTAAACCTTAAATTACACTTTTTACAAAAGACGTTGGAGAAACCTTTGTGACAGAATCTGCATTTTCCAATATCTCTGAAACTGAGGAGGTGGCCTTCTCCATCTCTCATGATCGATTAAATTAGTAAAATTTTTGCTTTAAAATTAAAAGCGAAACTGTATATATTTTTTATACAAATTTTTAATTTTTTATGCATCTTTCTTCCTACATATACAATGAACCATCAAAATAACTTCATTGTGCTATTACAACAATCCAAATTGAATTATATCATAAAAATAAATATTTTTTTCAAGAGTTTTTTTTTATTTTAAATAAAGTTTCTCGTACGTTTGATGTAATGGCAACAGTGAAAGTAATGAATAAAAATGTAATTTGCATGTTATTTAAATGTAAATTAAATTTTTAATGCAACTTGGAATGTAGCCTAAACTGATTTTTCGTTTCGAAATAACGTATCCTACTTCTTTGTGAGACTTTGGTTCGTTCTGTGAAAGTGGGTGGCAGACAGGCAGACGGATTGACTGAAAGATTATAAAACCGTCCCCTTTTTATGTTGTAAACGTAGTGTGGAAGTAAAAAATATTCAAGTGTAAGTAACAACTAATCATGTCAATAACTACCCTAATTTCATGGAGTAGCATATATGCAACCTTCAGTTTTTGGCTTGTATTTTTTCAAAGACAGTGGTAATCGAACAACTTAAACAATTTTTTAAAACTATAGAACATAAGATACGTGAAAAATATTTTTCAAAGTAAAAACAAAGCAAAATTAATATGAAAAATAATTCAATGGACTTGTCTTGTAGAGACAACGAGACATGATGCAAAAACCCAACAACCCAACAAGTTACCTTCCTCTAAAACAAAAATAATTTTAACTTTGAACATTGTTTTCACTCTGATAGAAGCTTCTACTGTTCTTCTAACAAATAACAATGCAACATACTCGCTGACGTCACTTAACAAACATAAGTTAGGGGGAAAATCCCAGGTTGCATATATGCTACTTCATGAGAATAAGGGTTAATCTCACTAGAAGTCAGAACTACTATTTTTTTTATTTAGAAATAGCTAACAAGCGTTTCACCTGATTTTTCAAAAGTTCACTTCAGTTCCACATATTTAAACTTTTTTGGTTAAAATAATTACTAAATTTTTTTAATAATGTGGTCAGATATCTTAAAATATATAACTCAAAGTGTTTTTAGGTAATATATATTTTTTATTTTGTTGTTTTACACAGCTAAAAAATTTTGGCATTATTTCAAAAACCATATAAAAAATTTAAATGAATTTTTTCTTTCTTATGGAACTCTTATTTTTGACCTAAAATAAGCTTATTTTGTGAATATCAGATATTTCTGTAGTTTTAGTAAAGTTCTGGGACTGAAAGGGTAAATGCTTAAAAATTAGGTATGGAAAATTGATTAATTGCCTGCATGAGAAGTTATTATAGAAAAAAAAAAGCTTTAACCAAAATTATTATTAATACAATAAACTCAGCTACCGTCGAACGGGATAACTTTGGCCCAAGTATAAAAATCTAGTACTGAATTTCTTCTGGAAAACTTCTTTACAAGTATGTCAAAGAAGAGTTACCACTAATTGATAAATGCAAGCATACATTTAAAGAGTGAATTTATTGAGGAGCTATTACCTTTTAATGTTTAAGCCAAAGTTACACCATTTGGCGGTACCTAATATGCTGAAAGCTAAATGAAGATATTTATTAGACATTTTAGTGAGACGTTATTTGGAAAAAAAGATTAGGTCAAAAACTTCATCCTTCAAGGCCAAAGGTTCCCGATTTGGCGGTAAGAATAATTTTTAATCAACTCCGCCTCTCTTACTTAAGGTAGGCGAATACCCAAAATTCTAAAATTTTTACTATTACTTTAATCTTTTCCAAATTCGGCATATAGTGATTTCAAATATAATGAATAATGCTTTTTGGGCAATTTTTTTTATTTAAATATAATTGATTCATTTTAAACAGTGTTTTTCAATTAAAAAAAGGGATTTGCGCCAACACTTCTAGCATAAAAAGTTTTACATTTATTTACCTGAAATTTTTTACAGATGCTATTTCAATATATATCTCTGCCATGAACCTCTAACATCTGGTGTAAATATAGCAGTTTTTTTTTAAATATCCAAGTGTAAGTTAATCGAAAAAAAAAACCCCTTTTTTGTGGTTAATTTATAACATTTTTCTTAATAACTTCTTTTCTTGTAATTTGTATGTAACTCTAGAGGGTCATTGCATGCATCAGCTCAAAACGAAGAATTTAACTCATAATTTATGTTTGTAGGATAAATATTCAATGTGGTAGACTTGTTAGCGTAAACCTCTTTTTTTAGTAGAAAAACACCGTTTAAAATAAATAAATTATATTTAAATTTAAAAAAATGCTTTAATAGTATTATTCATTATATTTGAAATCACTATGACAAATTTGGAAAAGATTAAAGTAATAGTAAAAATATTAGAATTTGGGGTATTCGCCTACCTTAACATTAGAGTATGGCCAAAAGAATGTCGTGTACAGATATTTTTCAAAACAGAGACATTTTTTGCACAATTAAAATATTTTTTAGGGTTGCGACATTATATTAAATTCAGAATTGAATGAAAATACATAAAATATATTCATTTACTAAATTGACATCTTCTTTAAAATACGTTTTCTTATTTATCGAGTAATGAATTACTTAATCAAGGAGGGTTTTTTTATTAATCATGTTTGGGTGGGGTCAGGAAATTATTTTTGAACTTAATTTTTTGTTACATAAGGAGACAGGAATATTAATAGATACGTTTTATATTTCCATTAATTACTGGCATGAACGTTAATAAACAATTAATAAGGTGGGTAATGGGGTAATTTCTAGACAAAGGGAAATAACATCCATAACTGATCAATGAATGGTGGATATGCGTTGAATATTTTTCAAAGATAAATATTGATGCTAGAATTAAGTAATATAAGTTTTAGTATTTAAATTTTAATAAATATAAATGTATTTAAACTTATAAATTTGTTTATATTTGTTGCAGCTTGAAAAAACGTGTCGCATAGTTACCGTAATAAGTGTGGTAGCTATAAGAAATAATTATTTATTTAAAAAAATATTCTAGGGTCAAAATTTCTACATTGGTTTTAGGAAGTCGAAATTCTGCTCCAGATCAATAAAATCAACACTAAATATCCGGTCATCATGTTAACATCTGTACGCCAGTGTATTTTTTACAATATTTGTTCACTATTTCGACATTTCCATAGATTTTGCCCGTTGCTAATAGCTCTCGTGTAGCTCTAGTGAGACGATAGTTCTAACTAAACCTAAACCCATAAATTTTATACATTTTTAGAATATAATTTCTCCTTATTTTAAGACAATTTTTTTACTAAATATTTTTTACGAAAGTTCTCTTCCAATGTTGTTTCCTTACTAGCGTACTTTGCATGCAGGGAAAACCAAGGAATTGAGATTTCCCAGTAAATTTTGCTTCTACATTTTACTAGTAATTTCGATTTGCAAAGAAATAATAAGTTTTTAGGAAACGATAATTTTATTTATTTGTTTGTTTCAGATGCACATAACAGAAAAAATCCAATTACAATGCACATCATAAAAGACAACGATGAAGCAAATAAAATGTTTGTTAAAATTTAGAAGCAACCCATTCGGTTGCTTCTAAAAAGACTCCTTGTTCCTGAAAATCGATGCTGAAAACGAGACGTGCTATAAAAATACAGTACAGTCCCGATTATCCGAGCCCCGATTATCCGATTTTCCGCTTTAGCTTTGAAATATTTCTAGGATGTTTCCGACGACTACCGAAAAAAATTCTGAACAGAACATGACTCACAAACCTTCAGGAAAAGAAATACAACAATATTCCCCCCTTTACTTTTCTTACATTGCTGACGAGAAACGCCAAAATAACATGAAACAAAAAACAATTGAAGACCTTTTTAAGTGAAAGAACTATTTCAATGTCCTGCATATGAATTGCACGTAGTCTGTATAACATTTGTACTTGTTAAAATATACACTTAGACATAAACAATTGTTTTATTTAAATTTTTCGCTTTAACCGAGTTTTTCGGTTATCCGAGTTAGTCTCGGTCCACATTCACTCGGATAATCGGGGTTCTACTGTACTTTGTATTACTCACAACCTTGTTTTTACTTTCTATTACCGAATATGAAAGATAAAGCAATGAAAGTATTGTGATGAGGAAAAAATAACACATGCGCAAAGGGTAACTGCCTTTGAAGTTTTTTGGTTTTAAAGGTCTCGCTGGAGAACGAAAAGAGCTACACACTTCAAATTTGGTACACGAGTTACCATTACCTGTCAGGGGTCGCAATCAAGTTTTTGAGAAAAATCTTACGTGAGCAAGGGAAGCAGCATACACTCCTTGGCAACCTAAGTTGGGTAAATAGAAATATGCTATGGAGAAGATCCTTCCGCGCATGTAAAGAGTTCCATAAATTATTTATGAATCCATCCAGAAAACATGTTTAAAACATTAATTTCGTTTAAGGTCTAACAGATTTGAATATATTTGAGAAAATTTGGCAATTTTATCAGAATGAAAAGTGTATTTTGGTTTAATTGTATTCAGATCATTTTATAAGTAAATATTACCTTACAAGAGTTTCCAACTAACAGACCAACCGCGCTTTTACCTCTGACTTTTTACTTTTTGTTTTTACCCAAGTTAGGTTGGCAAGGCATGCAGAACTTTTTAGATTTAAAAGTTATAGAAATATCACCTTAACGGGCTATTATCTCTAAATGTACTGATTTATTGAGTAGTAATCGAAAGTCACGTGGTTTCAGACACTTCTTGTTTTGTATTAAAATTCTAGCTGTGAGTGGTTGCGTATCTATTTATCATAATTGAAACATAACGGTGGCTCTGAGTAAAAATACATTTTCTTTTTTATAATTTTACTAGCAAATTTATACCCGTACTTCGCACGGATTAAAAAAAATATCAAATCGATCCAAGTATGTGTACCATATAACCTGTTATAAGATCATAAACTTAAGTTATTCTTCCCGCTCGTTATCAAGTATGAAATCCCGTTTCATTGCTTTATAATTCCAAAATCAAAAATACGGTGTAAAATGCACTCATAAGTGTCATCACAATTCCCTCATAAATACATAAAACCTTTAAACTCTTTTGGCATGTTTTGGGAAATAATTTGGCGAGAAAATAGATATAGCTACAAACACACCCATTACACAGCTCTAACACAATGATCTTAGCATAACCAACCAGTTTATAAATTATTTTTTAAAAACATTTTGCCCATTTCACGGTTTTTTAAAAAAAGAATTTGGCGAGATTGGCATCATATTTGGCGAAAAAATAAAAAAATAAACCCTGATATGCAGCTGTAGTGCGGTGGCCTGAATTAACCATCACAGTTCAGTAATAGATTTACAAACATTTTGCTCACTTGGCGATATTGGCAACGTATTTGGCGAAAAAAATAAAGACATAATATCGTTATATGCAGGTCTAGTGCGAAGGTCTTTACCTTCATAGTTCAGTAATAGTTTAACAAACATTTTGCCCATTTGGCGAGTTTTAATTAATAATTTGGCGAGATTGGCAGCATATTTGGCCAAAAAATAAAGACATAAAACCCTTATATGCAGCTCTAATACGATGGTCTTTGTTAACCGTCACATTAACTGTACATTTATTGCTTAAATATGCATATTTGCAATCAAGAGAACCATCAATGAAGAAATCATCAACTAAAACCACAATAAATCCTGGAATGGAAACTGTATGGAATTGCGTCACTTGAAACATGTCAATTATTTTCAAATAATGAATTTAGTTTCTGTAGGTAATGGCAACACAATAAAATAAACATTTGCGATTTAATTTATTTTCGTTGAAAGTTTTATTTAATTCTTTCAGCAGATGGCATCAGGAAAGAAAAAAAATGAGCGGATTTGAGCCAAAGTGGTGTAGTTTTATCAAAAAATTCGAATTTTCTTCAAAAATAGAAAATTTTGAGAGCTGAAAGTTCCCTATTTGTAACTTAAGTATAAAATACGCATTTGTGCCAAGTTACGAGTCAAACAAATGTCTAGTTTTTGAATCTATAAGGCACACACCCACATACATACATACATACATACACACAAAACTTCATTTTTATTATTATAGATTCAGCGAAAAATTCTTAAACTTAAAAGTTTGAACCAGAGTTTTATATATAGGTGTTTTGTTATACCTAACTTTTCGAACAATACATGTTTAAATTACGTTATTCTGTAAGATGTATGTTTCAATACATATTATATAAAATATTAAGCTCTTCTTTATATACTTACATTTTACATAAAAAAAGGACCATTTTATATTTACTTGGTATTATCATCAGAATCCGTCAAATACTAGTTGCAGTATTTGACGACTAATTTTACTTTTCAATATAGAATATGTTTTTGTTGTCTTCATTTATCTGGTATTAAAAAATAAGATTGGTATATAATAACTGGCAAACATTGATAACTAGGTGGCGCAATCGTTAGGATTCTAGCCTTTTGGAGCTGCTGGGGTCGGGTTCGAATCCCGGTCTGGCTTGGATGTTTGTGACCGTCAATAAATGTCGTTATTTGTCTATGTGTTTGTGTTGTCCTTTTTTTTGTGTGTCTCTTGGCCTCGTAAAAATCCTTTCTGTGTCTGTCCCACTTGACGAAAGCTTATAAGCGGTTCTCTAAACAAGCACACAAGCTGGAATATATGTTTGCCATACCGCATACCATATCCTACTGATAACTACACTAAAACCGACCCTAAGTTTGCAGCAGAGAAATGTACTAGGCGGAGGAATCTGTGTAAACAACGCCGCTGGCGCCGAAATTTTGCGTGCTCCTATTGGCTGCACCTCTGACCCTGATATTCGTGCGCCCTGTTACGTCAAAATCGAAGAAAAAAAAATAATTAAAATAACACTCTAACTGAAGCTAAACTAATAAAAATAATAAATTTATGCCTTGAAATTACAAATAAATTTGTTTATTGAATGTGAAATACCTTTTTGTACTCGATTCTCGCACTCAAAAATGGGAACTATTTACCCTTTTTCTCGTAGAACATTTGTATACTGCAAACTTAAGGTCGGTTTTGGTGTAGCAAACGCTTCTGTTGCTCAGGCGAATATAATTTCTCAAGTATTACCACAACAAAATGATTCCAAATGCCTCGATCACGCTGTGAGCACACTACGGTTGCATGCTCAACCCTAACCAGAAGAAAAATACGAAAAAACAAATAAAGCATCGTTTTTACATCGCTTTATCATCGGCGCATCATTTTCCCCGAAATGAAATCATCAACAGTTCGTGCATTTACTGCGGACAAGTAATTGCGCTTAATTTAATTGAGATCCCGTGTAATTCCGGCCCTTGCACCGATTTATCTTGTACACAATGGAAGAACAGCTTCCAAGTTGGTATTTGTGGAGAATGTGTGTTTTTTGTTGCAGTTCGTTTTCGATAAAGCATTCTGTATTAAAAAAAAGTCTTCATCCCTCAATGTGAAATTGATTTAACTGTTTTATTATGTTAATATTTGTGATCGTGATTGCATTTTGGTCTTGCCTGCACAGTTACAAATTAGAAATTTCACCTGGTTTCTTAGCGCCATACCAAGAGTGCTGAGGGGGACACCAGGCAAGTGCTGTCTTTTTGTAAATGAAGCCAATTTCTGAATAAAGTCTACAGATTGCCCTCTTCTAAGATCTGGTCCCAGCCTGCCCTTGCAAGTCTGTCATACAGTTCATTCCCAGCCAAACCGACATGAGAATGAGAGAACTGATGATTCTTAGGTACAGTTAGTTATTAAAGATACTTTATAATTTAAATAACAATCGATTTTATATTCGGTTGAAGTTTAGTTAGAAATTCAATTAAAATATTGTCAAAAAACAGAAGGATCAGAACAGGCTGTGTTTGTGCTTTTCATCTTCATACTATTCTCACCCCACCCCTACCTCCTCTCGTCAAGAAAAGCAAGTATATACAACCAGCCAATTTGCAACGGCGTGCCGCCATTATTGTATTTGTTCTTCTGCGTTTCTTCCATTCCACAAGATGAGCAATGGTTCCTTGTGGCTGCTAGGCTCTTATCACCGAGCACAAAAACAAGAAATAATATCATAATTGCGTAAAAAATGGGCCGCGTAGTACCAGACAGGAACCGAAATGGCTCTGAGATGCTTACGCGGATTAGATTAATGAAGTTTAAAGGTTCTATTATTTCTTCGCACTGAGAAGAGGATGTGTGTATAAGTAAATGGGCATCGCCATTGGTCCGCAAAGGTGTTTTCTGCTTGGAGAGATTTTATCTTCTCTTCTGAATTGGATATTGCTTGTCGATGCTTTTTTTAATGGAGATGTCTTGGCGAACTTAGCAGAAGCAGATGGATATGTGGGCCTGGCTGCGATGCAATTATAAGAATTATTCATAAAGTATACTAACTTACCTGACGATTGAGCTCAGGTGGTAGTTTAAGTTGTTGATGTAGCATGAATTTTTCATGTCCAGTCTGTTCCACCCAATGTAGAACACTTAAACCCCCTTACAACCCCGAGAAAAGTAAAAAGCCTCCTTTTATTGTCTCCTTTTGTCCAAATTATTTGGAACTGCCCCTGTGTTCACATAGTGGAAGGCGATGCCGAACATTTTGCTGCTGAAACATAGGACATTAGCCCATTACTGCAAGCCTCTAGTAGGGGAATGAGCATTGTGAATACGTGTTATGTTTCTCGGTGTTGTTGTGGGGTGGGATATGTGACATAAATATTAACAAGCTTAATTGTTTTTGTTGGATATTTTTTCACACGGTCACTTTTGACTTTTGGGTTTGATTCTATGGAATGAAAAAAAAAACGTATAACATATAATCTGTGCTAAAGCTGGTATGGCAACTGCCGTACCAGCCATACCGGTTCCGGTGCCACTGTGCATATTCCAACGTATCGGAATCATGATTATTTGTCACTGAAAAAATTGGCATTTTGAGTGCAGACTTGCATATTTAATTATTGTATTTGGAATACGATGTACATTATGCACCATATCCTTCAAAAACCTTTCTAATTAATAAGCAATGTTACTTGATAAATGGAAAATAGTATATTATAACTGAGTCCCATAAGGTATTCGAATTGAATATTATTTTTAAAACAGGAAAAGGACGTATATCGGTACACTCTTGGTCCTCAATAATATTTCTCTTCCACCAATATTTTTTAATGGATATTATCTAAAAGTTGTCTTCTTCTTCCTTCTTTTCAAATGACAGCTGTCCGGTCGTAGATTTCGACGAAGATTTCTTTTCGAATTGAGTAGATCTGAATGTGATTACATTCTAAGCAAGTTTCAAGAGGTTTTGAAAACTTAGTTAAGTTGCAAGTGGTGCCTCATTCCATCAGTTAACCTGCCAATTTTAAAGTCGCAGAACGGATCAAACTTGAAATCATTCAATCAGCTACTATTTAGATAAAGATATTATGGATTATATTACTGTACACTGTAAAAAAACCTGTTGTTTTTACAGTTAAAAACTGTCAACTTTGACGCCAGTTAATAACTGTTTATTTTACAGTTTAAAACTGTAAATTTTTACAGTTTAAAGCTGTCATTTTCTTTACAGGAATACTGTAGTTTTAACAGTTAGAAACTGTTTTTTTAGCAGGGAAAAACTGTTAAATTAGACGTGCAAAGAGTCACGTGATTGAGATCACCGCTAAGCACAAATACCCAATACTAGCCCTCACGACCAGTAATCACTTCGGCGCAGGCGGATCAGTATTGAACTCGTACGCAAGAGGTTCCTGGATCAAAACCGGGCCAGGTCTGTACCTCTTGCATGCGAGCCCAATACTGTGCCGCCTGCGATAAAGGTGGTCCACTTGGTCACTAAGGCTAGTACAGGGTATTTTACTTTAACAGGGAAAAACTGTTAAGTTAACAGTTTCCCTGCTAAATTAGCAGTTTCTCCCTGTTAAAATTACAGTTTTAAGTTGTAAAAAATTACAGTTTTAAACTGTAAAACAAACAGTTATTAACTGGCGTCAAAGTTGACAGTATTTAACTGTAAAAACAAAAGTTTTTTTTTTTACGGTGTAATTGGGCGTGAAATGGCAATGATAAACCTTTAATATCGATATCATCATGAATATTTTTGAGTTAAAATTGTTAGGTGTTTATCGAAAATAGGGGGCATTCCAATATCTTTTCTCGGTTGATGTTAGAGTCTTTAACCCTTTCAGTCCCAGTGATGCCATTTGGCATCATCATTTTCAATATTTTTTTTTCAAAATGTTTATGTCCCGCTATGACATCCAAACACACATCATTCGATTATTCACACTTTGTTCTATCAGACAAAATTTTACTTTAATCTCAATAGAAGTCAGAACTACTATTTTTTTTTATTTAGAAAATAGTCAACAAGCGTTTCTCCTGATTTTTGATAAGTTCACTTCAGTTCCACATATTTAAAAAACAATTTAAACTATTTCGGTTAAAATAATTACTAAATTTTTATTAATAATATGGTCAGATACCTTAAAATATATAACTCGAAGTGTTTTTAGGTAATATATTTTTATTTTGTTGTTTTCCACAGTTAAAGAATTTTGGCATTGTTTCAAAATCCACATAAAAAAATTAAATGGATTTTTTTCTTATGGAATTCGTATATTTGACCTAAAATAAGCTTATTTTGTGAATATCAGATGTTTCTGTAGTGTAGTAAATTTTTGGGACTGAAAGGGTTAATATTGACTAGTACTAAACTGTACAAATACTTGCGAGTCACGACAACTAAGGTTTGACAAATGCTTCCTTTCACATCTTAATGCAATAAAATGCCAACAAGCAATTTTAAATACGAATTTTCGAAATTAGCAAATTAACTATGTACTTTTTAGTGGTTATTAGTTGTGTCTTTTCTTAATCCAAAATATGAATGATAAAAACGAGTGTAGTGTCTCTTTAAGGTTAGGTTTGACTGCAGTTGAACAATATAAGTTTACCCCTCCCCCTTAATTAAATGCAATTTGTAGCAGACTTATCACTGTCAGTTTATAGTGTATAATTTCATTAAACTCAGAATGTTTCAATAAATCTTTGCTTACCATCCCAAAACATTTTCATTTGCAATGCTGCCACAGTGTTCATCATTTGCAGGTGCATTCCGTCCAATTACCACTGCCCCCTAACCCTACATCAGATTATTCATTACTTTGGACTCTGCAACTCAATGATGGAAGCAGTTTCATATCTAAAAGTAATGATGAAAAATAAAGTATTACCCTTTCACCTGTTCTTCCGCTAAATTTTATATCACTCTAACAATTCGAAACTTGAAGGAAGAATAAAATTTGTTTTACTTTAGCGACAGTTACATGTTTCATACCTAAATACTTTTAAGATTGATTTTCCAGTTGAGAGTTTTGAAGAAAATTAGCGATTTTGGTTAGTGATAGCCGTACTAACACGGCATACTTTTATATTTTGAAATTATATAGTATTCGATTTCACTTTTTGCTTTCATTTGACCAAGTGTACGCCTCATGTTTAAGAAATTTATTTTATTGAACTCTTGTGTTATCTATATACATAAAAGGCGACTTCTGTTTGTTTGTTTGTCTGTATAGGACGCAAGAACTTAAGAACCACCAACAGATCGTCACAAAATTTGGCACAAAAATTCATCTCATCTCCAGAACAAACATAGGCTAAGAAGTTTTCGAATCGGACCATTCCTTCTATCGTTTTCGAACGTTTTAAGGGGGAAAATACACCACTTTCGCTCAAATCCGATCATTTTTTCTCTTTCGTGATGCCATCAGGCAGAAAAATTTAAATAAAACTTTTTAGAAAACAATTGAAATTGAAAATGTTTAATTTATTTAATATTTGTTCATTGCCCTGAGAAACTAGATTAATAATTTGAAAAGATAATTGATATGTTTCAAAAGTGATGTAATCCTACCAGTCTCCATTCTATTATTTTATTGTGCCTATATGAGTTTAATTATGAATTTTTTAAAAACATAGTTAAGCTTATACTGAACTATGTTGTTTTTTGAAAGTCATTGCACTACAGATGCATATTATGGTTTTATGTCTTATTTTTTTCGCCAAATACTTTGCCAAACTCGCCAAGTTATTACAAAAAATGTACCAAATGAGCAATTCTTTTTTAATGCTGGTTGTGCGAAGTTCATTGCACGAGAACTGAATGTGTGTGTTGTTGGTCATATCTTTTCCTCGCCAAATTCGCAAAAAAGTGCCAAATGAGCTAAAAAATATTTATTCGGGAAAATACGATGACTTAATCGGTGAATTTTATAGCGTTTTTTAAATTTTGATTTTTTAATGTAATATAAGTAGCTGGATTCTGTACTTTAATAACGAACGACGGTATCATCATCATAAGCTTATTAGAAAGCAAATAAACTTATAAAAACATGCAAATCGTTTGCTGTTTGCTGGAGTAGCTTATTTTTAATTCTTACTGATTATTTTTTACATAAATATGTATTCTCTTTAATTTGAGCTTCTTATCAAAGGTATTTTTGAAATTAATAATAATCATTTCTATAGCCAAGATGGGTAATTAAATGGAAAAAAAATTACTGGGTAATCTTCATATCTTATGTAACTCAAATGAAAGAAAAAATAGTTAAATTGACTATTAAATTATTTTTTCACCTCTACCCGTGCAACGTCGGGTATAACAGCTAGTATCCCTCTAAAATAGGCTCAATATAGATTTCTAAATTATTTATAGGTGGCCTTTTGTGACCATCTTTACCTGAGTGGAATTAATATTAAATAGCTTATAATGACTGTTGAATCTCTACAAAGAAGTTAAGTATAAGCAGCCTAAAAGGAGTATAAGCAGCCAAATACAAACTCATAAAATTCAATAAGGATTACCCCAGTGCCCGGTGCTGATAATCGACTAGCTTCTCACTGTGGAGGTTGTTCAAAAAGCTCTGGTGTCGACTTAGTCACTTGACCAAAGTTCCAAACTTTTCTTAGCCAGAAACGATTACCTACCTAAATAAAATAACTTTAGTACAAAACAGCTGTTCGGCAAAGAACTCTAATAATTTATCCCTCTGAAAGCATCACGAAAAATCGAAAAGAGATATCCAACTCCCAGAACAAGGGGTACAGATTGAACCATTGCAAAACTCGCTCCCTGATTGAGAAAAATTGAACTGCGCCAGAAATAATTACAACAAAAAAAGAATCGAAGCAAGGCGTGGGACAAGAATAAGAAAATCATCAGCGAGTTATAACTAGCCACGATCTCAATAACTCTCCAACAATTTAAGTCGAACGATTCGAGCTGTCAGCCGAGAAAGGAGAAAGACTTATTACTTCTAATTTCACATCGGCTCATGATTATAGGTCTCGGTATCCACAAAACAAATATTATTCTTTTTTGGCCCCCTGACAAACCCCTGGGATGGATAACATCACCATTGGATTGGCAAGAATTGTTTTTTACTGTGTGATTTCGATTCGGTATCTAATTTGGATGTGATGGACATTTTCACCTTGTTAATGCGTTTGTAAAATCCATTATTGGATCGTGGGTTTGAGGATTTTTTTTCGAATACCGGAATTGAGTTTTATGAGTTTATTTTTTTACAGTTGTTTAAAAATTAAATTTTTGGCTGTTAGGTTATCCAATTTGGTATATTTTCTTTTGATTTATAGTAAGTGTTATCTGAAATATTAGTGATTTTAACTGTAAATATTTTCGTTTCACTTTGATACATAGCAAGTGTTATTTGGAATAATAGTTATTTTAACTATAAATATTTTAAGCCCATCTCATGTAATTTATAAAACTGACATATTTGTGACACATTTTGATTGTGTTATAAATTTATTTTAGTGTGTTGTACTTATCCTTTTGTTGGTTAGGTCAATATTTTACGTTTATATAAACTTATCGGTACATTTGAATTAAAACTATTGTTTCAGCTTATAACGTAAATTCGGATCTTTTTAAATGGAACTAATTAAGCAGGATATAAGTATTTTAAAGAAAAGGGAGTAATTTTTATTCAGCTTTAAATTAAACTCATTTTAAAACCTCAATTGTATAGTAAAATATCGGAAAGATGTGCTTCTGTTTTCTTAATGAAAATGCTACGCGCGATCTGTGCAATTAAAATAACTTATTTCAAGATTATGACAAATAATTTAAACCAGGTTCGTCTTTGAATGCTTTCGTAAATGTCTAAGTAAAGAACTCTTGTTTCTAGGGGTTTCAAAAGAGCATTTTTCATTATCGAAATTTCGAAATGAGAACGTTATTTCGATGAACACCTTATTGGATTTCATCACTTTTTCACCACTGAAGTAAATTTCAATCAGTGGAAATACCTTCGTGATAACTTAACGACTGCCAAGCCTTGGTAAAAGAATTCTAGTATTTAATTAGGATCTTTTAATACTATTTAATTGGCTGTTTCATTGCCTAATTGCAGCGATCAAGCGTTTTTTGATACAGTGTATAGGTTAACTTCAACAACTTCTACTCGTTTAATTGTGCAATCTAAAGGAACATCGCATTTCTTTGATTGACATAATCACTCCAATCTGTACTATCATATAGAAACTAATAACATACATGAATTTCTCATAACTGCATCAGCCCAATTACAGTAATGCCACATTTGGCGAAGTATCTTTAAGGGGTTGAAAGCGATAGCATCAGCCTTAATATCTGGACATACTTGATTGTGAACAAGTATGCCGATTAGTAAATTAATAGATGTTGATTGTGAATGACAAAACGAAGGTATTAATTTAAGTTTATCTGTCAACGAAACTATAATGCTTTTTTTATACAATCTTAGTAAACAAAGATTGGGATGTCAAGAGAGAACTAGCAATACATAATTTAGAAGAACAACAGCTTTCTAAATTATCTGCTTGTGACATCACTTTAAATTTGGCAAAACTGGTACGCTGTTTTAAAGTGTGTTGTTTTTACAGATGAAAACTGTTAGCAGGTGATGTAAATTCATATCATAGGGTGAGGTCAGCCCTTTTATAATCATACTGTGATGGTAAATTAGAGACCCTTTTTCTACAGTGTTGCTGTTCCATTTTATCCCTTTCGAAAGATCATCCTGGAGTCAATCCATGGCCTGATAACTGGCTTGCATTAGAACTGGCGGCAGCAGCAGTTTAGGAGGTGCTAACCCACCACATTAAACCTAGAACTAGCAACACAAATTTTACATAATATTTAGACGATCAGAATTCAAGTTTTCTAAATTGTTTGTCCGTGACATCAATTTGAATATTGCAAAACTTAACGAAGAACATTCAAGTTGCAATTATTTCGAAAAACTTGATTAAACTTGGCGACCTAATTTGTTCAGTTTGGCGCATCAAAGAACTCTCCAAACTCGGCAGTCCCTCGCGAGCTGTCTTGATGAAGACATTGAAATAATTCAAGCAGCTCATCAAAAAGAAATGACTTCATCAAATCCCCAACTACTAATGATTCCAATTGCTGTATTAATTAACCAAAATACCATCCCCCGTCATCCTTGACATTCAAGTCATTGAAAACTTAATTGGCAGCCATGCCTAAGTACCCAAGCCATCTGAAATTCCGCTTACCACACTCTCATTGATGGGTGAGCATTGCTTTTAGGCCTCAGCTTTCTTCTGAACCCACTGCCATAATTAGGATATAAAAACGATTTCGATCTGGAGATTGTGTTCCGAAATGGGATTGCCGATCGAAATGTACCACGGACTTGATTCCATAAACATTATGAAGGAATTAATGATGACATTGGATGGTTCTTAAATGTTGTAATTTATTACAGGATGAATTTAAATTCACGACTGGCTGGTCGAGTTGGTTTGTTCAAGTGAATGGAATGCGTTCGAGAATCAATGTTTAACGTCTTGATGCTCGTCTTGTTCTTAGAATGTTAGTAAACCTCTTAGTTGGGGCTTCATAATTGTAGGGGTTAAATTGACAAAAATACCGAGATATGGATATATTTCTTGCGTCCTTTATTTTACATGAATAACACTAAATATAACTGAACACAAGAAATCTGATTTTAAGAGAGACATTTTTATTGTCGAAAGAGACGAAACGTTTTAAGAGTGTTTATTTCCTCTTTTCATGCTAAGAAATTCAATGTATGTTTCCTAAAGTTTGACCAGAACAAGAATGGACAACGTATGGTTAAGCGTATGTTGTCTTAATCGAAGCAACCGATCAATTTAAAAAATAATTTGAAAATTTACAGAGTATTTTTAAAAATATCAAAGGAACGGGCCAACTTTGAACGAGTCAGCCAATATTTGGTCTTAAAAAAATTTATTTTTCGAAATTGAAAGTATTTATTTATGCATCGCAAATGCAAAGGAGGCCCAGTGGCTTGGTGGTAGTGCTTCACATTGTTGTGCCATAGGTCCGGGATTCGAAACTCGGATTGGGGAGGTTGACTTACTCTTTCATCCCTTAAGTGGGTCGATAAAATGAGGACCCTAGCATGCTTGGGAACTAAACACTGAGGGTTCTGCGTGTGGTTGACCACCCGTGACATATGCCTTGCACACCAGAGCCCTTTATCACGTAAGCTGAAATGGGCGCGGCAGGCCTTGGCCCGCAAATGGACTGTTGCGCCAAGGATTTTTGTTCAGTTTTAGTTTAAATGCAATTATAAATGCAAGACACTGGAACATTTTAATTTCTAATCAGTTTTGGGGGAAAGAATTGCTACCAGCTCATACTTTTTTTTAATTATTTTCAATTAATTTCTTCTTTTAGAAAATAAGGTTATGTTTGATTTCCCAAAAAGTAATAATTTTTTTCCAGCATTATGTAAGGCATTCAAAATAATGATGGTATTGTAGAAATAAGTTTATTAAGTTAAGGAATCACTTAAAATGGTTACAGCCATTTTCATTACTGGTGGTATTGCTTATTTAGCAATGGTTAACATCAACTTTATTATTAAATTGTTAAAGTACGTATCTTTTAAGTTTAGTTAATGTTTGAGAATATCATAAAATGGACATGTGTGTCAGGTCTCGTTTGGAAAGAGAAAGGACAAATATGCACACACACAAAAAAGAAATTCGAGTCTTTGTGAATAAATGTCACGTTTTAACAGAGTACCGATCAAAGCAAGAGTGAAAAATGGAAAGAAATACGTCACCTGAAACAAGACAATTATGCAATTCCCTTAGTTTGCTTGTAATATGGTTGCTTAAATTTAGTTAATATGAAATGTAAAACTATAGATTTATGTCTTCTATAACATGTATGACACTTATATAAAATTTTTAAATTACAAAATATAGACATAACCCGAAACTTTATTAAGGAAGACGTTATTTTCTAAATAAGTATCTAGATACATTTTGTTTTAAACATATTCATTTTAAAATTTATAATGCAAGATATCAACCCTCCAAAACATTGTCCAATTTAAAGTTTTAGTTTAGTTTATCAAAAATTACTTTACGTTTTATCTATTTAAAATCGTATTCAAACTTTTATCTCTTCATGTTGGCAACAAACACAACACGTAACATTCCTATTACTGAGAAGAGAAAGGAAAACAACACAACTTCGCTTATCTGTATTAACTCTATATAAAATATATTCTTTTGTCTCCAGTTAATATCTTAATAAGAACTTAAGCTGGGAAGTGGTATCACAAAACATGGCTTTATTACGTGTTTGGCAAAATCTTGTCTTTCGCAGAAAAGCTGTATAAGCAGACCTTTTTCAAAAAATAAAGATAAAGCTGTAATTTATGCGTTACACATTACCGCGAATTTCGGGAGACCGCCATTCACTTAATACAACAAAATATATATGAATAATGTATGATTACAGGATAAAAGTTTTACGCTGTTCCTTCCATTTTGATATTTTTCGTTCTTTTTTTTATATTAAATGTCATAACTCATTTCTCGTCTGCTCGCTCGCTGATTGGTCGATTTAAAAAGAAAGTGTTTCCACTCCCGGCCTATTGTCATTACAGGCGAGTCTTTGAAAGAGCAAATCACACTTTAGGAATTCACGTCTGTCTTGGGACTTCGCCTTTTGGCCGCTAGGGGCCTCTGCTTGTATCTAAAAGTCCTCCGCGGAATAAGATTTATTCTGTAAAAACCATTTATTTCTAGAGAAAAATGCTGGGAATAATTATATGATAAAATCTTGTTGAACCCTGCTGATTCGTTTTTATTCTGTCTTTCACTTTATTTTGTTTTATTTTTCGAAGGAACACTTTAAAGTCTTTTTGATAAGGAAAAAATATAACTTTATTTGTGAAAAAAAAAAGTCGTCGTCATAGCATTGATAATTGGAATTTGGTTAGACCAATGCTTTCAATGGGATTATTTTTTAATTAAGGGAATTTTTATTTGTGTGTTCAGTTATCAATGAAAGTGGCAAATGCAAAATGGGTTTTAAAACATTCGATTTAACGTAATATTTATACTTTAACAATGTTACGATGTAACTTTTGTCCTGTTACGTTTTTCAAACATAGAAATATTATTAAAACATGCTCCTCTGCATTTATCTAATGATTTGAAATATAATATTAAATATAAACTATTTTAAACTGCCTGAACCAATTGTTTTAAGCCATAATTTTGTATTGCAAATTTTATTCATTTATAAATTGAAAATTGTATTTATTTATAAATTGAAAATTTTGTTTATTTATAAATTGAAAATTGTATATATTTATCAATTTAAAATTATACTAATTTTTTATTTGCAATTTAAAGCCGATATTTAATGATGAATTCTTTCATGTGCTTAATTTTGTAACCGAATTCCTTTTATTTTTTCAAAAGATAAAAACACGTATTATTGATATTAATTAAGAAAAATCGTTAATAATTAACTTTTAAGGGGACTCAGTACCCCAAAATCGGTGAAAATATATAAAAAAATATTTTCTTAAAATAAAATAATAACTTTATTAATACCAATAAAGAAACTATAAATAAAATACAAATCATATTAGCTGCTTAGGGGAACATTCCTGTTCAAGCAGCCTAGAAATTTAAATTAAGTAAGTTTTAATAAATTGCAAATAATAATAAAACATAATAAACTACAGCATCACAGTATTTGGCAAGAGACTGGTTTTAAATACTAGTTAACTGGTTAAAAATACTATTAAAACCTTTATTAATAATATTACAAAGTATCAAGACGATTGGAAAAATATTTTTTTTACATTAAAAGCCATTTTATTTAGCCCCTAATCACAATATTATATTCAAAATTTCAGATTTCGTCGTTTTTAAAAAGCAAAACTAGCTAAACTATACTTATATTCACATATTATTTAAATATTGTTTCTTTCTAATAAAACCTTTTAAATATGCTCTATATATGTATAATAAATTAGGGAAAAATAATATCAATCAAATAACAATATGTTTTATGAGTAATTGGTTTGGTAATTGGCTCAAGTTGGTTTTTCTCGGTTTTACAATTTTTGAATCATGTCCTTACTTAAAATACTAAAACTACACTCTTAAAACAAACACTCCCAATTTAACTCAATCTGAGTGGATTTCACTCCTTCAGACTGGAAAATGCACTTCTCCTTTTGGAGTGGATCCTTTGTGTGTTAAACCTCCTACAGGATCACTCCAAACGAGTGATCTTAACTCAGTCTGAGTAAATATGCATGCCTTTACGGTATCGAAAAAGCACTTCTCCAACTGGAGTGGATTTCACTCTTTTGTTTTAAGAGTGTAGAGTAAATACTCAAAAACAGTCCCAAATTTTTTTACAGTACAAAAATGTGTAATGACTAATAATAGGCATGGAATAGTGAAAATTTTAATAAAATAAATAAGTTGAACATTTGCATTTTTTAAAAAGAAACTCAGGTGTATTTTCGCTGACATTTTTTTCTCCTGAACTATATCTCATATGCTGAATTCCACACCTAAAGTTTTTTAAAAATAGATAAATGGTGCTTGTAAAAAAATCTTTAAAAAAGTGAAATCTGAAGTAGAAGAAGCATTTTTTTAAAAAGTGTCAATTTTTTGAAAAAAAAATTGAATTTTTTTTCTAAGTTTTTGCCACTGAAATGTCTTATTTAGACAATTGTATACACATTCATCACAAAAAAGTGCATGTTTTACTAAATATGATGAAAAAAGTGTGTGGGGTACCAAGTCCCCTTAACTAATTTCTTCTTTTATGCTGAGCTTTTTCATATGCTTAATTTTGTAATCAAATTACTTTTATTTTTCAAAAGATAAAAATACGTTGTAATGCTGTCAAACAAGTGACAAACTAAATACATCGTTAAAAGCAGGTTTTGCAGATTTCCTTTTTACACAAAAGTATTGTAATGTTTGTTTTACAGCAAATTGGTGTTTTCATGTCAACAGAGTTACATGAACAACTTACTCCATTAGCGTTTAAATATGAGAAGATAGGTGCATCCTATCCACGTTTTTCCGATACCACACAATACATTTTACATCATATATAAATTCACTGCATTTGGAAATGACACCACTTTTACTATCACACTGTGATGGTAAATTGGATATTCCTTTTGCAGTGCATAATAAATCTATTAATTAAAAACATAGTAATGTAACATTTAATTCACAATTTTGCTTTTGTTTTTCATTTTATAAAATTTCAGTCTGACAATCTATCATCAAAAAGCCTTTGAGTGTTATCCACATTATCTACTATTTGAAAAAAGAAAAAAAAAACTTGCATTTTCAACCACTCATTTCAAAACCGTCCTTTTGATTGAGGATACTTAAATAATAAATTTTTTACCGTCCCATTAACCAGAAAAACTTATGTAAAGAATCAAGTCTATATCAAAAAGAATAAAAATTCTTTAAATCGTCCATTGTAACCATGGAAACACCATTAAAAAAATGAAGGAATGGTAAAGAAATGTAACGTTTTTCTATTCGTTCAAAAGTAACCAAAAATGGAGAAGAAAAAAAAGTTTTTCTATATATTGTTATCTTTCTTTTTGACGGATGATGTGACGGCCATTTGGGAGAATGGAAAATAGAAAAGTAAATATTGATTGAAAATGTTCGAAATCTCCGGAGACCCGGAATGCACCATCGTGAAATTCCAGTGGGACCCTGGATCAATGGTTACGCGGTACGAGTCCGGGGAACAATGGCGTAAGTCAACTAATGGACCAACCACCAGGCCACATCGATACAAGTCGTGTTTTGCCGCCAATGACGTAGAACGCACTAAAAATAATCCTTAAATTTAGAGCACAATTTGGTAGTAAAAGTGTTGTCATCATCATCATCAGGTCTATATAGGAACAGAAATTGCGGTGGCCCCCTAAGGAAACTTTCGTGTATGATTGCTCGCATAATGGTCAATGTCCGAATCAAAATCAAAAACTAGAATGTAGAAAATTGAAAATATTGATTAATTTAGCTAATTTTGCAGAACTTGTTTATTTCAATGCTTTAAAAGCTTTTTTAGCTATAAAAAATAATGCGAAACCTCAAAACCTCAAAACGGCACAATTTACTAAAGTTTCAGGAGGAAGCACAATATTGCATGAAAATTACTAAAATTTGGGGTCCATTGCATTCCTCCATTGACCAGCGAAAATGTTTGTTTCTCTGGCAGTGATTGGAAGAACCCGATCTTCTTCCGATAAATGCTTTTAGAGTATGATGTTTATGCGACTCTCTACGTCTCTCTGCATTTTCTGTAACACTCTAAAACTGCATTTGCTGTAACACTAACATTATAACACAAGAATGTAAAAATTGTCTGCTATATCTTATGTAATTTTATAGATATTTTTACAGTGAGAGTAGTAAACTTGGAGACCAAAAAACAAAGGAGCCTGTCGAGAAATCTTGAGTAAAAATATTTAAAAGGGGGTTGTTATTTCTGGATAACCGAGAAATTTTATGTTTCTTCCCTGGTCATTGTTCGCCACTCAGGACCTAGGAACTAAATAACGTATTCCCTTGTTAGTTTAAGTCTATGTCTGTTCGTGGCTACTGAATCACGAGTAGGACATGGAAATATCGCATGTTTTAAAATCTGATAGTTACATTGTTACCCATCCCCCGCTAATCAAAGTTACCACCACAGTGCCATCACCCAGTGCTTTGATTTTACATATAATGTACAGTGTACACTCTTAAAACAAAAGAGTGAAATCCACTCCTATAGGAGAAGTGTATTTTCGACACTGAAAAGGAATGAAAATTAACTCCTTAATCGTTCGTAATAGCCCTAAATCACTCCTAATCGCCTTAAAATCACTCGTTTGTTGTTAAGATTGATGGAGGTTTAGCAAAACGAAAGGGTTAAATCCACTCCTTTAGAGGAAGTGCATTTTCGACACCGAAATTAGTGAAAATTAACTCAGATTGAGTTAAAATCGCTCGTTTGTTTTAAGAATGTAAAATTTATTGTGTTGTATTGGTGGAAACTTTGCTTCACTGACAGTGATTAAATGCAACCATTCTTCTGTTTTTAAACACTATTGGAGCAAGTTGTTCACGGGACTCTGCATGTCCTGAAAATATCAATGTGATGTAAAACAAAATTGCAACATTGCTGATGTAAAAAATAACCAAAATAAGCTGCAATTTAATTTTTTTTTACAGTATATCTTTAACACTTTCCATTCTTCGGAGTTCATAATATACATTGAGATGCTATTGTAGTACTCGAAATAATGATTGCAATTTCGAGAAACCTTCAATTTTCTTAACATTCGTTACAACTAGCAGAAGTTAACCTATGTGGATACACCATTTTCTTTATAAATGTTTCTTAGCCGATTTATAGCTTTTTTCTATATCCAAAGAAATCGAAAGCAAGTAAGTAATAGAAAACAAGATGGCGGGAGCGAAAAAAGTTATACAATATTTCTCTCTCTTTACACGCGATAGTCCAAGGATTTGGGAAGAAAAATCTGAGCTCTTTTCATGTTTTCGTTTTTCAATATTTCGGCAATAGCTCATCTATTTTTTGAGTTAAGGTTCGCCATTTGATTTTATCAGAATTCAATGTTCCATGAAAGAAGATTCTTGTTTACACCTCCGCTTGGAAATAAGATATTATTATTTTTAGGGTGGAGAGTTCGGAGAATATTTTGTATTTCGGTGAAAGAAGTTCGAATGGATCGTAAAAAAATGGGAAGAACATTTTTTTACAGCATTAGATTTATGACTTTAATAACTAAAAAAGTTATCTTAGCAAAACTAAGTTTATGTTTAGGTACTTTAACTTTTTTGTTGGCATTTATTCTGCTATCGCTTAGTGAAATAATGAATTTATACTTTTATCAAAATGTTTTCAGATTTCAAATGTTGTATTGACTTGCAATTTGCTTTTTGGAAACTAGGGATCTTTAGATAAGATATTTATGCTAAAATATTTTGATTTACTTGGTAATTCTTGCAAAAATATTCCCTTTTAACGACATAAAAGTTGTAATTAATACAATTTATTACTTGTGGTGATTGGTAGAGACATTCGATACTATTCCCCTTGATTGATCAATTACTTTGCTGCTGACGGTTTAGTATTGGCCTAGCATGCAAGAGGTGACGAGTTCAAAATTGGGTGGGCTGTATAGGGTAGACTAACCAGTGAATGAACGCTTAAGCACAATTTGTTTTAAGAAAATTCATACATTTTTAGAAAATATAGCTTGTGGGTTTATGACAATGTGAACACATCTGTCATTATACGTAAATTCTACAAAAAAGAAGGTGACTTTATATTGCATTGCTTTGGGTCTTTTGGGGGTTCAAATAAAAAGTGGTACAAAAGCCAAGTGAATGAACGGTACTTTTACCAGTGAATTAACACAAAAATGTCCAGTCAATAAACGTGTTGGATTTTAATTAATGACTAAGACAACCAATCAGATGTTAGATAGCTTACTACTAGATGAGAGGGAGTCAGTGTTGCCAATCCATCCATTCGAATGATTTTTAATCCTTACTTTTTAAATGTATTTACCAACTGTTCATTCACTGTGGCCTATTCATTCACTGGTCAGTCTACCCTATCTTCATATAAAATTAAAATATAGAAATTTAGATGTTTATAAAAATAAAATATATAAAATCAGAAAAAATGCTATCAATCACAAAGAAAGTTGTATGAAAAAATCTCGGTAACTGCTTTTTATTTTAAAACATATATAAGTAATTATGTTGTTGTTAGACGTTAGCATATACTTAGCGATGACAGGTCTATTTGAAGATCCAACCTCTTGCCAATAACCCTGCTTTTATTCAAAGAAATTCAGTCATTACTTTCCATTAAACACATACTAGAACTTTTTATGTCGTTTTCAAAGATCAAAAATCGGCAATTTCCTCTTTGAATCGTCACAATAAATGAATACGACAATGACATTCAAATGCAATTAGGGTTCAGGCAAGTCTTTCCATCTCTCTCTGACCTTTTAATAAATCTATTTAGAACTAAACGATATAAATTACGCAACGCAGAGAATAAAAATAATAATAGAAAAGTAATAGTGGCTAATAAAAATGTAGAGGCGACATCCGATCTTTTGCTGTTCGGAATAGGCTACCGATGCCTAATGCTGAATGATGGGCAGAATCAGGCCCAGATGTTCTTTGACACATCATAATATCGTTAAGACTGTCACGTGATACCGTAAATATACTTATTAAGGAACTCGGTTTTGGCAACGAGAAAAAAAAAGTTTTTTTTTATGTGTAAGGTATGTTGTTCGTAATTCTAGGGTTGATGCGAAACGTTCTGACATCGGAACAATTTTATTGATTCATCAAATTAAAGACAGGGAGGAATTTCGTGATGGAACTTTCTTAAAAGGAGTTCTGCAGTCGAACAAATTAAACTACAAATGAAATGAATGTTTCCATAAATAGGTTGACATGGTCGTTTAAGTATTTTGTCCAGAACCGCTACAAAAATTGTCTTACATTATTTTTTCTAATTAAAAGATATTTTCTTTGCCAGTGTAACTTCGACAAATCTTCCTCTCTATGTATTTTTGCCATTATTTTGTTCTACCAGCAAATGTTAATGCAAGTTGATAATGTCCTTCAAGCAAAGCAAATTTAGATTTTTTGAAAAACTTTTTAGCCAGATATTTAACAACGAAAATAATCCATATTTTGGATAGCCTAATGGTTCTATAAAGTTTACCCTCTTCCATCGATTGCAGTATTACTTCATGGAGTAGTACGATAAACTGGAAAGGGTTAACAGTGCCAACGAAAACAAAAACAGCTAAAAAGTAAATCACAATTTATTAATTATCTAATAATTTTCATAACTGTCTATAGCTATTTCTATTATCCACTATAACTATATGCTCCACTATATCAAGCAGCGACAAAAAGGGCTGAGTGAAAAAGGACACGTCAGCAAAACAATATTTTTAGCTGGGATTAATCGTATTTAATATACAAAGATTCAGTAATTTTACGGTTATATTCTGAAAACGGCAAATTCTGTTAACTCAGTTTTCTCAGTTTAAACCCGTAAATTTAAATGAACTTTTTTGCAATGCAGCCATCAACAATTATGTTACTAAAGTAAAGATTTAAAGTGAAGGAGTATTTGAGGCTATGAAACAAGTCTAGTTTCTAATAGCAGAGGCATGAAATAACAATTCACAAAAGAAATCAGCGATAAGATCAACATTCTCAAAGCAAATCCCTTTGTTTCCAGAAGGAAGAAAACAAACACAAGGTCTAAAACCCTATTTATTTCATTAAGGAATTGATAATTTCATCGTTTACTAAATTCAGAACTACCTGATAACGATGTTAAGTCATATAACGTTTTGCACTGGTATATGTGTTGTTTCCCTATCCTTTTTACTACGAGAACTGTTGGAGCAAAATATAAAATAGTGGGCATTTTCAGTTTTTTTCCCATACATACACTCCGTGCCAACCTAACTTGGGTAATAGCAAGATTAAAAAGGCAGTGGGAAAAGCGGTTGGTCCGTTGGTTGGAAACTCTTTTAAGGTAATATTTACATACAAAACGATCTGAAGACAATTTAGCCAAAATACACTTTTCATTCTGATAAAATTGCCAAATTTTCTCAAATAATATTGAAAACTGTTTGACCTTAAACGAAATTAATGTTTAAACATGGATGGATTCACAAATCATTTATGGAACTCTTTACATCAGCGGTAGGATCTTCTACATGTCTACATACCATATTTCTATTTACCCAAGTTAGGTTGGCAAGGAGTGTAGAAATAACGTCCACCAAGATGCATCGAGTTAGGGTTCGTTTGTAAAATGTAAGATGAAATTTCTGCTGTTCATCATACCCAAAATTCCTTTCACTCCACTGCTGTGTACAATGATTCTGTTCTCGGACAGGTTTTACACTGCAAATACAATCCGGTCAAATTTACGGTTTTAAACTGTCGAAGTTGCGTTGCCAGAAAATGATCTTAAAAATCTGTGACTTTTTGCACTAAGAGGGGTATAGAATCAAAAGTCACTAAATCCAAAATTAAAAATACGGGAAATCGCAAAAAACTGTTTTTTATACCTTACTATTGTAAAGAGAAAAGGTGAATACATGTAAATTAGTACAAAAATTACGTGTATTCGCCTTTACTTTATAGAATAGTAAGGTATTAAAAGCAGTTTTTTGCGATTTCCCATATTTTTATTATTTGGATTTAGTGACTTTTGATTCCATACCCCTCAAATACGATAAATTCTAGTTGGAATAAGTTTTGCGACAGGCGTAACTCGAACATGCAACCTATAGGATCTCTCGACGTATTGAAGCTAAATGAAGCAATCTTGTTTAGTTTTAGATAAAACGATTGTAAACTGTACATGAGTTTAAGAAAACGGTACAACTCTGAAAAGTTAGCCAAACGGTTTTAAATTGTCGGAAGCACAGGACATTTCCATGAAAGTAACTTTTTTCTTTCTCTCTAAAGAACACATTTTTTCAAAATTAACGTTTTGTGCGAGCAGTACAAAAAAATAATAAGTACAAGTAAGAACTGTTTCAAAAACAGGGAACTATATCGTATACCTCTAGTCACTGATTCCGTGTTTTAATAACCATTAAATATTCGTGATGCTAAATCACGCAGAAATAAAGGACGAGAAGTAATAATTCATTGAGTTAGAGAGAGATAGGATATAAATCGTGTGCAAAGCCAAAACTCCTCCAAAGTGTTTTCCAGTGTTTTTTTCGTTTTCTTTTTTAGAAAAACGGCAAATGTCCAAAAATATCAATAGGACGATTTCCCTTAGTGCTTCTTTGTATGTTAATTATCCCCGCGTATAACCATCCAGGGAAGTACCCCTACCGACTCCATTGAACTTATGCTCCGTTTTGTTTCCATTTATCTCTACTAATCTCCCCATGCTTGATAATGTAATAATAATTGCTAACAAGGGGAAGGGGGTGCTAGTTAAGACATCGCTGGCAGAGCCCTGAAAGATCCTCCAATGTGATTAGTAACTTCTTATGGGTGTTTGGTGAGAATTTGAAAGGGAGGATTGAAAATAGCATCGGAATTCTTTTTCTTGTTCGGGTTATCGTCTGGATCTGATCGTGAATTACTTTGGGGAGAATTAATAGATGTATCATTTCAATTAATTACCTTTGCTTTATATTGTTAAGTTACTTTTCAAGATTGTTCTGGAGATTTATTTGGAGGTTGCAATTAATTATTAGGTGTTAGTGGCTTTGGAATTGAATTTATGCACTAAAACGCATGTGTTTTGAAATTAATGAATTCAAAAGGACTGTATCAAAAGTACAAAAGACATGTAAAAGCTTTGCTTAATGATTTCCCTTCAGGAACAAAGTTGACTTCAATAAAATTATTTCTTTTGCTTTCAATCCGTCGAATAGATTCAGTTGAGACATTTTGTATTGTGACTCACTTGTAACTTAAAGGTTTCAGGTTCGAGTCGACTGACACGAAATATATTCTCGATTTAAATTTTTTAAAAAGTATGAATATTTAACAGCAAAAAAGGTATTTTAACTGGAACTTACCGTATTTAACACGCAAAACTTCCGAATTTGTTATGTTAAAAAACACGTGAAAAAAATACACATTTAAAAATATAAATTTGTTGGGATTTTCATTTTGAAGTGCAAATCAATGCCGATAAACCAAACATAGGAACGTACATGTTCAGAATATTTTAAATCATATTTATAAGCAGAAACAGATATAAATAGTGATTATAATCAAACTACCACTTTAACTTTGATTTGAACAATCAAAAACACATTCATTACACATTTGCATAGAAAATGCTAATAAAAGTTATATATCTTACCATTAAAGTTTCATGTAGTTAATTCATATATCTATTGTACTGAAGCAAATTTCAAAAGCAAACTACATTAAGCACACGCTTTGCCCGTAACTATTAACGTAATTTATCATTAATCAAGATAAGGACATAATTTTTTAATGAAAAAAAAGTATCATGCAACATCTTCATTTGCGACTGCTGTGTATGTTTGATAAAATTGTATCTGCCCTTTTTTTATATGCATACATGCATTTTAAGAAATTGAGGTTTTTTTGTTGGAAAAATATAGAGCCACAATAATTCAATTTTTACATTTCATAAGGCTTATTTTTAATCGTTTTAATGGAAGTTATTTGAATTATTTATTTAAGAAACTCACACATATTTACGTGGGTAACAAATTTCGTAAAAAGAAGTACGGCCCCTCCTTGTGAGCAAGTAGGTTTGGACTGACTTTTATCAAGACTAAATAAATATAGTATCGGGCCTCGACAATAAGTGTTCATGATCATATGATGACTGGGCATGGACGGGATTTCACCTTTGGAAGTATCAATCGAGTGAAGTGATAGACATTTCTGTCCTATGAGCGAAGCTTTTATTAGGCACAGTGAATTTGGTTGGTTGGTATACATATATTTTCAGGCTTGTGTGCTTGCTCAGAGATCCGCTTTTAAACCTTCGTCAAGTAAGTCACAACACACACATACTCACATGCACACACATATACGTGACAGATGCTGCCATCTGTCACGCGCCACCTCCACAATTTAGACATGTCCCTGAAGGGGAGGGAAATAGTCTCCAGGAACCTGTACCCATGAGAAACTGCGCAATGACCGCCCACAGGACTTTCGGACCCAACAAATTTAACGAACACGTACTCCTCATATACTCGGTGGGTTTTTAGCGACCAAGACTCGATCGCGGGACCTTCCGATCCGTAGATCAAGACACTGACCACAGGGCGCCTCACAGCCCTAGGCACAGTGAAGAAACGTCCAACAAAGTTCATCTGTGATGCCAAAAACACGGTGAAGTGATTCCTATGACACTTCTGAAATGCAATGCTGCTTTTTTTACTGCCCAAGCCTGATTTCCACCCACTTTGACCTTCTTTAACTAATATCACGAGTCGTCGCGTCGTTATTACTAGTCAAGGCCGTGTATTGTAGATACATTAAACAAGCCAAGTAATTCACAACTTTGTCAAACCAAAACAGTGCAATTTAAAACTGTTTTAAATAAAACAAAACGGCGTCTGACGAGGAGGCCGATTTCATTAGCATACGCATATCTCAGAATGATAATGGGCATAACTAGACCTTGACATTCGATTGAATCACGATGAAGACATCATTCAAAAACCAATTGCTTTGATGACTAAATCTACCCTTCGGTAACAGAAATCACCATTTTTGAATCTTATTTTTTCCGAATTGTATGCGACTGCAAGAAAAACATCTTGTTATGCGGTGCCTGATTTTTTTTTACCCATTTACATCCAGAATGTCATAACTAAACAGTTTTTATCCCCATGAAACATTAACTGTTCACATCATTATCAGTGTTGTTAACATCATTAACTGTTATTGTCTTTCATAAAAAAATTATTTTTGAAGCTATAGTGAAACTTTTCGGTTTATCATGGGTTTAGTTGTCGGATGAATCATTACGATCGATAAACACGCAGAAAATAATCAAAATTTATTATTTTAAAAAAATTAGATAGAACAAATAGAAGTTATAAGTTGAACATTGAGTCGACCGGTTTCAGGCCGCCCCGGTGACGCAATCGTTAGGATGCTAGCCTTTGGAGCTGCTGGTCGGATTTGAATCCCGGTAAGGCATGGATGTTTGTAACAGTCAATAGATGTTGTTATTTGTCTATGCGTTTGTGTTGTCCTCTCTTTGTGCGTCTCTTGTGCTTGTAAAAAGTATTTCTGTGTGTCTGTCCCACTTAAAGAAAGCTTATAAGCGGTTCCCTGAAGAATAACACAAGCTGGAATATAAATGTACCTACCTTACCATACTTGTTTCAGAGAAGCAATTGACAGGCTACTGAAAAAGAAGTTAACGTCCAACATCGCCATGAGTGAAATTTCTGGATTTAAGTGTTGTTGGATTTTAAAGGTCGGTGGGAAATGATGTGTGTTATTTTAATTTGCTGCATTTTGTTAATTAAAGTAATTTTACCATAAGTTATCATAATCGATATGTAGCCATTGGAACTGATGTGATAAAACTGGCAATTATCCATGACGCGAAAGGCTAAATGTACTTACTTTACTTTTACTTTAGCCAATGCCCGTCTGTGGCGGTTGAGCCATTAGACGGCGAGCCTCCCTGTGAGAAATCAAGTCAGGAGAGAGGTGTTGAAGTCCAATACACGACAACAGGTGGCCCGCAATAATCCTTTCAGAAGTGCAGAGCGGGCGAATGTCCATGTTGGTCACACCAATGCGGTCGAGATGGGTCTGCGGATAATCGAGTCCGGTGGCCATGCGAAAGCGGGCGACTGTAGCACTTCTTTCCAGATTGTGGGGGATGAAGCCGGGTTCCATCAGATCCCGCCATTGCTTACCGGAGCTGAGGCTCTTGAAATTGGCGATGACATGTTTTTAAATTTTGGCATTGATAATGCGTCGCGCCGACAGCAGCGTTTGGGGAATTACTGGCTGTTTCGCCTAAGCCCCCTTTCTTGGCCAATTCATCCGCCTTCTCATTACCATCAATACCGACATGGCTATGAATGGCTAAATGGAAGAGGTACTCAAGTTAATTTAAAAGCAACTATAAAGCCAAAAGAAGATAAATACAAAGGCCTGAGTGAACCATATAAATATCACCCACATCATACATTAAGCATGACGCATAAAGGAGTTTAAGACATACAACCAGTAAAAAAATAATAATTTCAAAAGCATACCTATTTTTAATTTATAACCTTAATCTAGTTGTCTCCCAATAAAATCGACAGCCAATTTGAGAAATCACAGATCTCTTCAACGAGGAATCCCATCAATCAATGGCAAATCCGGGAAATGTCAGTGATTTACTTTGGCCGGAGTCAAGAGGCCCGAGTAATGATAATAATTAATTTCTCTTATTTATCAATTGGACAGTTGTACCGGTCATTACCTACCAATGTCAGCATTGTGATGGATGCAATCCTGCTGCCGCCTTATTTGAGATATAAATGCAGATTTCTGATGACGGCTAATTATTATCGCAAATATTTGTCCTGAATGTAATGATACAGACCCATGTTTTGCTGTTTGGATTTTGCTGATTGGACTGAATTATTCATTGAGTAGCAGTTATGTCTGAAAACCCTTGCACCCACTTAAATCGCAAATGCAAAGAACATCTCAACCATTGGAGAATTTCTCACTCATATTTTATCATCGTACTAGAGCGTCTGATGTAAGTAAGACCTAGGTAGCACACTAATGTGGGATCTACATGGACTCATTTTGTTAGTGTGGGCACCACCACTATGACACCCAAGAAGAAATGGCCATTTATTTTTAGTCAAACCCCGTGAGCTCACATTTGGGGTATCTATCATAAAATCTTTTTCAATTATGTCGAAAACTTTTATTTATTATCTCTAGAGAAATTTTTCATAGGAATAATGTTTTAGCCAGCACACCTGAAAGGTCTTAAGTTTTCTGCTATTCAGAAGATCTTCCCTCCTTGCCCTAAGTGCCAGGAAAACCAGGCATCACCTGACCATATCCTTGATTGTTTAGGACTGGATTGAGAGGACATTTTGTTTCCCCAATTTTGGTTTTGGACTTTCTGAATGTCAACGGATTTATTGATCTTGTCTGACGGAGTCGGACCAGATGGGAATTAGAAACAACAACAACAACAGAGAAATTATTAAAAACAATGGAAAAAATTCAACTTTTGTGGCAGAATGATATTAAATTAACGAGGGCACATGAATGTCTCTTCAAGTTATAATCACACTATTCAAGTATTAACCAATACTTTCCCTCGACTATTCCTTTTGACAACATGGGCCTTATAAGGGTAGCCTACCTTAATCTTTATGGTTTGCCCACATTGCCTCAAGTCGATGTACGTTGCATTTGTCTGACAAAAATCGTAGATGGGATAAAACATGAAGAATATTAGGGTCTATCCATATGAGGCCAGTCGGAAATCGAACAGTAACCGACGAGCGTCGGCGCGAAGCGCCCTTACGAAAGCTTCCCATAACATCGAAAGCTTCCCATAAAGGGGTTAAACTTTGACTGAGAATAAATCTCGACAAAGTAATCGCTTGAAAACTGGATACTGGGTGCCACACGGGCTCTGCAATCTGCATAGCAGGATCTAACACAACTGAAAAGAAACAATAGATTAGAAATCATAATGAAAACAATTTTAGAAAAAGACATGTCAAAATAGCACAATGAACATGGACAGAACAAGAACAAAACAGAAATGCTGGAAGCTAAAATAAATCAAAATAAATCAGTCAATATTGACATGCAAGTCAAAATTACCAATCTGGATCGTGATGGATCGTCCTGTTACGTTTGAACTTCTGTTCATGAGGCCAGTGTTTTCAAAAGGAGTCATCTAGGACCAGTGTTAATTATTATTTGGTTTGAATTATCGTCGCACTAGAGCTACACGAGGGCTATTGGCGACGGGCGTCGTATTTTAGAACCACAGTCAGGTGACGAGCCAACACCTGAATAGGCACCCAACGCAACCGTTAAGGGCGACATCGTACGCAGCGTTAGGACTTTGAAGGATATTTAACGTGCACTCCCTTTCACGGGGTATTATTCGTCGGACATTTTTGGCTGCACGGGCCGTTTATAGGCCGGCAGCTATTTTGGCGATGCCCGGACCCGAACCTGGGACCTTCCGCATGCTAAGCGAGTGCTTAACCGACTGGGCTCCCCAGCCCCTAATTATTATTTGGATGGAGTAGATTATTATTTGGACAGAGTAATTCAAATGTAAAAGTATGTTAAAAACTTAATTTAAAAACATTGTACTGAAAAATGAAACTATTTCTTATCTTGAATAGCTTTCTTTGAGATAACATGTAAGTAGGTCAAAAATTTGTTATAGTGTCTACGTAGATATCCCAGGTGGGCTTGATCAAAAATACAGGAAGTCGTTTCTTTCTGGCCCATATGAGCAGTTTTACATTACCCAAATGGGTCCGTATGGATCCCACATTAGTGTGCTACCTAGGATAGTTTGTCACCTATCTAGTGCGTCTAATGTTAGTTAGAACGATTATCCAAGTTTAACTAAGCAGAAAAGCTAGCGAGGTGTAAAGAGGGAAGAAAAATATAAGCCGAGCTAGTGTTACAGAAGAGTACAGCTTATCCAAAAGGTACATGACCAGAATTGGGCAGCAAAAACAAAAAAACAAAAAATAATAATCTGCTTATTTAGATTTTGACCGAAAGGCTCGGCATTTTATTTTTTTTTTTTTTGATAAATCGAATTTCGGATAACCGTGTTTCGGATAAACGGGAATCTACTGTATTTCACTAATTTTGCTCTTGACCTTGCCGTGAAGTGGACGCATATCCACGGTCATTTTAATTCAAGGGCTCCCTCGCTATTCACTCTCCCTCTCTTCTCTTCGTCGCAATAATTCGGATTGAAGATATAGTACTGTATTTGACACGAGTTTTAAAAAGGATAGGCTCTAGCGAACGTTTCAATCAAACAGTGGGATTTCTACTCCCCTATTTCTTTTAATGTACCAATTTCGGCAATATATAAAGATACATTTAATTATAGAAATACAGAAAGAAAATAAAAGATTAAGATCGGAGATCCCGACTGACCTTCTCATCAGTGTGTCTAGCCAGTCAAGATCTCCGGAGGCGTTTCTGAAATGTACTGCCCACTGTAAGCAAATTTTTAGGCAGAGAAAAAACAAAATTTTTAGGCAGATTTTTTTTTATATATATCTTCTGCTATTTATCAAATAACTTTCTGTTTTTTATGACTTAACAGAAATCCCAATTTATTTCTTTGAACGAATTTTAAGAACATTCAAAAGATTCAAAGTAGCATTAATAATGAACTTTAGCTTTTATTTAAAGTAGCATTAATAACAAACTACTATTTGAAAATATATCCTCTTGTACAATATACATTAAGTTAATAATGTAATAAAAGTAAAACTCTTGTAAAGCAATTTGTGTTTGTTTTCTTATTTAGGCACATCATTTGTTTTTTAGCGCCCACGACATCTAAATTCCAATTTAGTTTTCGTATATAGATATTAAAGTGTAGACCCATAAATTAAGAGAAACAAATCGCTTAATCTTTGGAACAGCCCACCTCCCGTGGCGAAACTATAAACGAGCATTTAGTAACTAGAAATAAAGAAATTTCTCATCGTGCTACATTTGGCGATATTTTAGCGGTCTAGAAATTTGTAAAATAGAAAGATATAAAATGTTTAGAATGCTAAAAAAGCTCGCCAATTAGAATGTGTACAACCGTAAATTTAGCAATAATGAAAAATCACAAACTTTTAGCAAAATGGTAAGTTGAGTGGTTGACACGATCGAGTCAGGTCGTCGCGTCGTATGGCTAAATTATATTGCATCTATTTGTTTAGAAAATTTTAAAAGTTATTGAATCCAGATGAGGTGCGTCATATAGAGGGCTTGATCTAGGAAAACACCGACTACAGACATATCTTTTGGTCCCTTACTTAAATATTTGTGTATGATTGCTTTTGATTATAGTGGCTGATGTATTAAGTTTTTTTCTATCATCTTCCTTTTTGCATTGATCAGACAAAATTATGTCAAAGTCAAGCTAATATAAGCGGGGTTTAAAAAATTACGAAATTTACTAAAATTTTGAGAGTCCATAATATTTAGTATACAGTGGCGTAGCCAGGATTGTTCCAAGGGGGGGGGGGGGGGGGGGTTACAAAATTTTGAAGTTGCCGATTTAGTTTAAAGGAAACTTTATTATAATTAATATGAATGCAGTTTTTAATTGAAAATGCTAATTAATGAATATTGATAATTATAACTAATTATAATTATATGTTTAAAACAAAGTTAGTTATAATTAATAACATCATTAATTTGATAACTAAGTACAATGCATTTAAATTATTCATTTTAACGTATTAATTAAAAATTAAATTATTTATTACAAATAAAATAAATTTTATCATAAGAAGTCAAATTTCTTCATTAATGATGAACTTAAACACATGATAACTATCAATAAACACGCTTAAAACTTATTCCGGATTAAAGTTACTGATGTATTATAAAGTAAATGAGGATTAAAGTTACTGATTTATATAAGTTAACAAAAAAAAATTGACGTTTTGGATAAGTAAATCTAAAGCTGCCTATTTTTTTTTTTAAACTAACAAACAAGATTCGCATCATATAGCTACTACAAATGACATGCAAAAATGATAACAATTAATAAATACAAATAATGAATAATTATATAAAATATAATCTAACAAATCGTATCGTCACTTACCTCAATAGCGTGATAAGTGAAGACCTATCAAAATACGCGATTTATTTTGCAAGAATTGAGTAATATTTTGATTGCATTAATTTTTTAGCCAAAATATCATTTATTTTATAAAAATAGGTGAAATATAGTTAAAACTATTGGAGTTTTCTAGGGATTTTAAGTTCGACAATGAATGACAAGTACAGAACGAGTTGCCTTGTGCATCTAAAGTAAAAAAAAAAGTGTAAAAGTTTTTATGTTCCAAAAGAAGACACGCCCCCCCCCCCCTCCCGCTTTCTAAGTCACAGAGGGACTAGTTTATTGGCTAAGCTAAGAGAAGGGGTAGGGGTGAAAAATTAGGGTGAGCATCCTACAAAAAAAATTCAAAGAAAAACAAGGCGCGTTTTCTACACGGAATGCGGATAGTGCCCCTTCTGCTACAAGTGTGAATGGAAAGTTGTCAATAGCGCGGAAATCCAGAAATAGATACGAGACAAAAAGGATCCCCTTTCCGAATGGGGGACCCTTAGGAAATGACCCCACCGGAAATGTGGAAACAAAACCTCCATTCTTAGATGGTCGTTCATGCTCTAAAAAAACTGTTTGTCCGCATTCTGCCCAGAGAACAGAATTTTACGTAGTCTACGGAAAAGTGATTAGCTGGATATTTTTTCTAATGAAATATCAAAGATATAACAATTATTGAAAAAACTGTGACAAATCAAACATACTATATATTACGGAAAATTTTTTATTTTTACACCTGATTGCATTGATATATACTAACAAATTTTACAAAATTAAAGACTTTTATGCAAATTTCTTGCTGTAATTGAACGCAATTTTAGGTCTTTCCGCCTAGGGGCCCTAATCCTGGACAATTACATCCCCTAACACAATTTTTATGTAAAAATTGTTACAGCACTTCACAAAAGTTAGCTTTTTAACGAAGATAGGTTTGATTCCCCTTCCCTCCCTCCCCCCCCCCCCGGGGGGGGTTGATTTTTTTTGAGATAATTGGTATTGGAGCTCTGCAAAAACACCTTTGTAAGTCCCCAAGGGGGGGGGGGGTTCTGACCCCCCGTAACCCCCCCTCGCTACGCCACTGTTAGTTAAAAGAAACTGAAATTTATTGACCCAAGGACCGGGCCTTATGTAAGATGTGGCCCTGGTCAAGTATCACGTCATAAGATATGTTGTGGTGGATAATATTGACTTGGCGACTTTAATAATGCTCCACTTTTTCTCGCCAAGCCCTTCCATCTCGCCAAAAGACATGGGAGTGACACCTCACCTACCAATCTACATTCCTCCATTGAATTTATGCCTTTATTTTTCATCGCTTTTCCCTGCCTAATCCCTGCAGCCCCTGTGAATCTTTTTCATTACCTTTGGCTAACAAGCCCTCGCACATAATTCTCGCGCCAAGGTGTTAGGGCTGCCCATAAAATAGCAATGAATTGATTACGGAGGGGAGATATTTTAAGATCAACATCGCTTCATTTCTAAGCCGTGATCGAGTATATACTGCAATGGTGAGTTGACAACAGTTTAACGGACAATATTTCGATAGGATCTTTAAAATATGAAGGATAGATGCAATGCTGGTTATTAACACTTTCCTTCTGTATTTGGCTATTCAGTTGAGTGCGGCAAGGTATATATTTTTGCCACTACTTGAAGAAGGTTTTGGAATAACAGTTACGGTTTTAAACTTGCTAATAAAATGAATTTGTTCTCTGCTAAACCCATGTCTTACACTCTGGTTGGTTTGGGGTGGCGCATTTACTTCCGGCTTTCATTTCTGAATTTCCTTGGCTATTTTTATTCAACATTTCTGTTACCACTCAAGATTTGAAACATGCCCATACACTGTAAAAAAAAACTGTTGTTTTTACAGTTAAAAACTGTCAATTTTGACGCCAGTTAATAATTGTTTTCATTTACCGTTTAATATTGTAATTTTTTTTATCAGGAAAACTGTAATTTTAACAGGGAGAAACTGTTAAATTAGACGTGCAAATAATCACGTGATTGAGATCATCGTTAAGCACAAATACCCAACACTAGCCCTCGCGACCGAGTAATTACTTCAGTATTGGGCTCGCGCGCAAGAGGTTTCTTGATCAAAACCAGTCCCGGTCCATATCTCTTGCAGGATAGGAACCTCCTGCTAGTATTTGGTTTTTTGTTTTAGCAGGGAAAAACTGTTAAATTAACAGTTTTTCCTGCATAATTAACAATTTCTCAATGTTAAAATTACAGTTTTAATTTTTTAAAAAGTTACAGTTTTCCTGCAAAAAATACAGTTTTAAACTGCAAAAAACAGTTATTAACTGGCGTCAAGGTTTACAGTTTTTAACTGTAAAAACAACAGTTTTTTTTTTACATTGTTATGTTTGCCTATGGAAATAAAAATGATCAGAATTACTTTTATACGTTAGATCTAGCAGATATTATTTTATTAAAAGAGATGTGTAACAATACAAAAACAAAAAAAACACATTTTGGCAATATTGTCAGTTACATGTTTGACAAAGTTACATAACTATATATTAACACCTGTTATAAAGAAATTACTAAATAGATAGGGTGGAATGGTCTTGCAACATTTGGCGGGTTTAGTGTCGTATTCGATGTATTTATTAAGAGATTTCGGAGATATAGAGATAGAAGAGTAAGATGTCTGACATCATTTAAAAAAAAAGTTTTGAGCTCTAATTCAGCGTCAGTAGTAAAATAGGCTGTCGAAAAAGAATATCACTAAGACTTAGCAATAAGTTTTGACTTTTTTGACGGTTGATTTGACGGTTTGACTTTGATTTTGTTTCTCGGTGAAAAGTAATTTAATGGTTAGTAATTAAATTAATTAATTATTTTTATTACAACGTATTGTTGTTTTGGCAAACAAATCATAAGATGTATTTTATGAAGTAAGCAGATAAAAACAACCATCAGTTCAATTGCAATGTATAACTTATTCATAAATCACCCCCTCCCATCCTAACTAACTAACTCTTCGGCACTACAGTCCATGCTGGACCATGGCCTCTCTTACAATACGACTCCAAAGCCGCCTGTCTTTGGTCGTTGCTTTCCAGTTTTTAATTTTCATGTCCCTTAGATCTCTTTCCACATCATCTATCCATCTTTTTCTAGGTATTCCTCTTCTTCTCTCTTCCTGACATTGCCCCTTGAAAATTTTCTTTTGTGCCTCTGCCATCGTCCATTCTCTCCATATGTCCCAGCCATTGAATTCTCCTAGTTTTTATGATGCCAATAATGTCTGTCTCCTTAAATAGTTTTTGATAGGTCCAACTATGGCTCATAAAATTTTCTCTCCCAAGTAACATAAACTCTTGCTTTTGATTCAAGGTCCAGGTCTCCGAACTATATATAACTGTTTGTCTTATTACAGTTTTGTATATACTACTAGTTTTGTTTTCCATGCAATTACTTCAGATCTTATTAACTAAGTGAAAAGAAACTGCGATTATCTGCATTCAGCCTTTGTTTAATTTCTGGCATAATATCATTATTTTCCTCTCAACTATATACCCTGCATGTAAAATTAGTTAGCTTTGATTTTTACTTTTGATAAATGTTCGTAAATAAAATACCAGAATCACACAAAAAATTCGGCTTTAATTTATTAGTACCAGTACAGTTCCATTTAAAAGTGCGTAAAGTTAATGTAGCACAAAGTATCAGCCAATAGTTCAAACTTCAAAAAGTGGCCGTGACTACTTTCACTCACAAAACTTTTCGTTTATATGAACGAGAAAAAGAAGCTGTATAACCCGAATTTAATACATATTGTTTGAATCTACCAACATTTATCAGTTGTAAGAATCTACTTTCCTTGCCAACCTAACTTGGGTAAAAGAATCTACTCTCCTTGCCAACCTAACTTGGGTAAAAACTAAGAGTAAAAAGCGCGGTTGGTCCCTTAGTTGGAAACTCTTGTAAGGTAATATTTACATACAAAGTGATCTAATGCAATTTACTCAAAATACACTTTTCATTCTAATAAAATCGCCAAATTTTTTCAAATAATACTAAAATCTGTTACACTCTTAAAACAAACGAGCGATTTTAACTCAGTCTGAGTTAATTTCACTCCTCCAGTCTAGAAAATGCACTTCTCCCATAGGAGTGGATCCTTTGTGTGTTAAACCTCCGACAGGATCACTCCAAATGAGTGATTTTAACTCAGTCTGAGTTAATATTCACTCCTTTCCAGTGTCGAAAATGCACTTCTCCTACACTGTTAAAAAAAACCTGAAATTTCAGGAGAGAAAATTACTGATTTTAACGGAACTTTCCGGTAACTACTGAAAACGGGTTTGTTTCTTCTGAAAACGGTTTTTCTTCTTCTAAAAACGGGAAATGTCCGTAAACCGAACCGAAAATGTCCGTAAAGAGCGGAAACGGAATTTTCCCGTTTTTAGACGCGAAGTGTTACAAACAATGGCGGCTTATTGAAGTTTAGGCCTAAACATAAAAATCCATAGCACGTATACAAGCAACTCGAATTTTAAATTTTGCCTTTCAGAACATAAATTGCATGTTTTTAATAGCAAAACTGATTGTCTTTATTAGAATATGTAAGTATTGTAAAGATAGAACAAAATTATAACTATTGTTTACTATTGCAGCTGCTTTTCAGTCCAATTTACACTACGTTCTTGAATTGAGCTTTAGCGCAGTCAAAGAATGCTTTGTTTGCTCCTCTTTTATGCAAAAAGAATAATTCTTTTTTTTCGTTTTCTCTCGATGATTTCGACAGAATCAGCATGTGATAGAATATGGATTAAAAGACATATTAAAAATTGTAAAAAGTTGTGAGATAATGTTTCGAGCCAACTTAAAGAGGATGATTTTAAAACATACATTTTGTTACGACTTTTTACCGGCAGCTGAAATCGGATTTAGAATTTGTTGTACAGAACTATTATGACTACAGATGATGTCTAACTGAAGAAAAGAAAATAAACATGTTCGGAGTTATACTGCAGTGAAAAGCCGGGTGTCAAGCATCTGCTCATTACTTTCGTTTTCTACAAAAGTAAACCGTGGTTTTCGCTGTATTATTTCGAGGTCTTATCACTTAAATATGCTAGAATTTCAAACTTAATGCCACGCAAAGTGTATTTTAAAAATATGTGTGCTGGAAATAGTGAAACTACATTTTTTGTTGGAATTATTTGGATTATTATGTTAAAATTATTAAGGTAAGTGTCCCATCGTCGCATTGCTTGGTTCGATATTCTCACCTTTCGATGTTTTTCACAGACGTAATGTTCAATCTTTTTCATATACAAGCTCAAAGTGTTTTTAAAATATGTGTGTTGGAAATTGTGAAACTACACTGTTAAAAAAAGCCTGAATTTTACGTGCATATTTCTGTGATTATTTTCGGGAATTTACGGAAAGATTGTGTTTCTTCAACAAACAGACGGTTTGTCTGAAATAAACAGATCGTTTCCGTTTTCCTTAAACGCTTGACCAGCGAAAACGGAAAAACACCGTATTTCTGCGTGCAGAATTTCACTTAAGACCCGTATTAACGTAATTTCTCCATATAACCTCGCACCCAACAGCTTTTAGCCTCGACACATCCGCCGACCGACTCAGCCACCATATTTTTTGTTTGTTTGTTTGTTTTGACCACATCTGAACCAAGAAAGATAAATATACAGGTATGTTCATTTCTTTTAATAAAATAAGATTTTATTTAAAAATTATATTTTCTATCTTTCTTTTCTATATATAGAATCCGGTTCTTGTCTCTTTCTTATTTGTTTCGGTAATCTCTATAGTCCTATAATTGACCATGGGATGATTCCTGAAATTAATAATTCCGTTTGTTTACCAACACGCTTAACTAAGTAAATTTAATTTAAAAGTTTGAAAAAGCTGTCAAATGTATGAAATAAACAATTTTCACCTACAAACAAGTGCAGATTATTAAAAAAAAAATGAAATGATTTGAAATTATTACATTTAAATTCGATTGAAAAGCAATTGCCCTCGTGTAGCTCTAGTGCGACGATAATTCAAAACCTAACCTAACCTCGATTGAAAAGCACGGTTACGCTATCGCTATCGGTATAGCATGGTTTATTTTAAAAACTATGCAAGTATACATAACGTAAAGTTTCTCTTTAATAAATAATACTCTTTTGTTTAATTTAACGAATCAATTAGTGATTACGGATGTATGCAGATCACATGCTTTGATTCGATTCAGATGTTACAATGTTACATACACTATTGTCAATGCTCTTTGTTTTGAAAAATCTGCACTATGAAAAACACAATTTCCAATTAAATGCAAATTTTCTAACGAATTCAAAATTTAGGAATTGCAAGTGTCCGCAGAACGCTATTTTAGCGTTCATTTAGATATAGCTGCTAAGTGATATCTCATTTTCGGCCCACCGTCTACAACTACAGCAATAATTATTAGCTTTTACTAGAATAATAATTATAATATTGTATTTTATTACTAAATACTATATAAATTTGTATTTATTACTAAATACTTTTATAAAATTGTATTTTTAATTTTGATATACATTATTCAAGAACACTACTGTTCTATCCCCTCCTATTAAAAATATTTTCAGTGTTCCAATTCTCAAAACTATATTGTAAGATATGGATAAATCGATTCATTAAATGTACTCTAAGATTCATGCCTTGTCTTCCCCATCCCCCTCTTCACAAAAAAGAGAAAAGGCGTTTTTAACTCTGATATTTAATTATTACGGTGCAGATACCTACTATAGAAGACTTGCTCGAAAAAAAGCCTAAAATTGACAAATTGTTTAATTTTAGAAGGGGCTTAAGAAGATTTTGTCTGATTAACGCCTGATTACCACTTGCTTCTTTACATTAGATCTACTTATTCAAAATTGGATTTTTATGTATTAATATATTATTTTTTTTAGGTGCTTGTTTATCATAAATCTCCAAAGAGGGTCGAAAGTGCAGAAAAAGAAGAAAACTAAATCTGTAGTTCCTGCACAAATTTTTTAATTAGTTGAAGATTTGAAATACCATAACAGTCCTTTCAATTATGAAAGAAAATAAAACTTGATTATATTCTGTAATTCTTTTGTTATTCACATATTGTTAAATTGTATCAGTGGTGTATCCAGGATTGGGGGGGGGGGGGGGGGGGATAATAACTCTCGTCCCCATATACTAATTTTTTTTTACTATCAGTGGCTATACAAATTCATGTATTTATTCCACAAATGAAGACACTTAAAACTTTAACGTTTTTGAATACAAAGTTTACTGTCTTAAAGAGTCTCTCTGTTTAGGGGTGTTCAACCCCTAAGACACCCGACTCATTATCCCCTACCGATGATTTTTCCCTGGATATGCTAACTGTAAAGTACGACACCATTTAGCCACAGAACAATAATAAATATATACATTGTAAAAAAATATGACAGAAAAATTATCAAAATTCTTAAAAAATTTCTGCCATATTAAAATTGTTTTAAATATATGAAGAGTGGATATCTTTAAATTTCAAAAATTTTAACCATGTCCTTTTTATTCAGATAATATTCCAAACATGGTTACAAATTATCAAAGGATTAGAATGTATTAGTTTTGAATAGATTTAAGGTTAAAGTATGAAGACATTATATGTTTACGTTTTATATAACAAACAGGATGCATGTTTAAAATTCCCTATGCTTAACTAATATTTATTTATAACACCATATATAAATGGATATATTTAGTATTATTGATCTTTAAATAGTATATAGAAACAAAATTGACAAGAAAAAAGCAAAAAATGTCTTGGAATTAACTAAAAAATACTGTGCAAGGTTTCTGAATTTAAGAGAGAAATGCCAATTAGAAATTCATGAAATTAACAGGAAACAGCTAAATGGAAAATCCTGAAATTAACGGAGAAATTCCGAAATGGAAGATCCTGAAATTAACGGAGAAATTCCGAAATGGAATATCCTGAAATCAACGGAGAAATTCCAAAATGGAAGACCCTGAAATTAACGGAAAAATTCCGAAATGGAAGTTCCTGAAAATAACGGAAAAATTCCAAAACGGAAGATTCTGAAATTAACGGAAAAATCCCGGCAACTTGCTGCCAGTAGTTTTTCCGTTAATTCAGGGAATTTTTTTTAACAGTGTACATTTTTTGTTGGAAATGTTTGGATTATTTTGTTTAAAAATTTAATCAAGGTAAGTGTAAATGTAATACTTTCTTCTGTTGAAATAAAAATGTTTTCTGTAAATTGCTTTGGTTTCTTATTCAACCGATACATATATATTATTATAAAATTATTTAGTTATTACTTGCTAAAAAAGAAAAACAGTATGAAAAACTTTAATCTCTACTTCTTTATGGTTAAAAGTATTATTTTTACAATGCATAATTTGTCTTAAATTCTGGTTATTAATCAAGAACGTTTTACATTGAAAGATAAATTTAATTTTTTGTATTAGGGTCATATGGGGGAATTACGGATCAAAAAATCACAACATCCAATTTTTTTCTAAAGTATGAAAGATAGAAAGATTTAATTTTGCATGGAGTAAGCTTAAATAATTTAGAATTTATTTAAACAATCACTTTACCTTAAACTTAATTATTATTAGTTTTATTTTAATTATTGAGTGATCAGGAATTACCCCGGGTTTGGGCAATTATGGATCACACATGGGGTAATTATGGATCACCCTTTTTTTTATAGTAATGCATATTAAAAGTAAATTAATTTTTGGTTTCAGTTAAAATATAATTCAAAGCAAACTTTTAAACGCTTAATTAACTTTTTATTAATCTTCTTTCACAGAAAAAAATTAGATTTTATCGTTTGCTAATTTTTTTTAAACTCGAAGAATAATGATGATCTTTTTTAATAAATTATGCCGCAATTTCCCATTTACATTTTCGAAAATTCGGTTATTTATCGTTTGTTAAATTAATTTACAGTTCGAAGTATCTCGAAAGTTTCTCGTAAGTTTAACGAAATGAAAACAGTGAAAATATTGAATAAAAATGGAATTTGCATGTTATTTCAATGTAGATTAAATTTTTTTGTTATTTAAATTTTAAATAAACTTTTAATTCGAATTTTTTAATGAAATTTGGAATGCAGCCTAATCTGATTTTTTGCTTCAAAATGACGTATACCGCTTAGCTAAAAACACATGAAAAATTAAAAAATATCACTGATCCAGAATTACCCCAGTGATCCAGAATTACCCCAGTAAACTGGGGGATAAATCGATATACCTTCAAAATCATTAAAAAAAAATAATTATGAAAAAATTTATATCGGAATGAAAAGCTTAGACCTTTTCCTATTGAAAAATAGCACCAACAGAATAGTTAGTTCAAATATGTTTCTCCAGTATGGATCTTAAAAAAAATCATGTTTTTCAAAGACAATCTTTTTTGAAGATGTTTTTATAGTAGTGTAAAAAGTATTTTTTTTCTATTATTTGCTGCAGAGTTGCATTGTTTTTGAACTTGACATAAGAAAATAGAATGTATAAGGATGACTTGGCATAATTTTTTTTTTCTAAAAACCATTTTTAATCCTTAAAACTTAGTGATCATTATTTACCCCGGAAAGCGAGTGATCCATAATTCCCCCATGTGACCCTATGATGCACTAGCAGTATGGTCCCGCCTTGCTGGGAACCCGTTAACTTAATGGAAAATGGGTGTCGTAAAGAATATTGAAAAGTTGTTCTCTGCTTCAATAAGATTGACTACCTGAGATTTAGCAAAACCAGTGGTTTGTCAGATTCGAACATTAATGTAGAAGAACTTGAGGATACAAAATGTTTGCACTGCTTCCGTCATTCTGATAACATATTTGGCGCAAAAATGAAGATTCAACAGTCTTTGATAGTTTGGTACAGCTCTAGAACACGATGACTTGGTAACAGCCAGAAAAAAAAACCAAAAAAAAAACTCTTAGGTCAGTGGCACATTTTTGGTAATAATTTGGCGAGAAAATATAGATATAGCTACAAACCCTGACATTTTCAGGTCAATCACGATGATCTTGGAGAAACCAACCAGATTAATTATTTAAACAAAATAAATTTTACCCTTCTGGCGCTTTTTTAGGTAACATTTTAGCAAGTTTGGCAATGCATTTGGCGAAAAAACGAAGACATTAAATAATCATAAACAGACCTACCGCGATATCCTTGAATAAATTATTTTTTAAATAAATAATGTAGTTTCTAAATATAATGGCAAAAGAATAAAATAAACATTTCAAATTTGAATTATTTTGAGCGAGCTTAATTTAATTTCTTAAGCCAATGACAACGCGAAAGAAAAAAAGCTATCGGATTTGAGCGAAAGTGGTGTATTTTTTTCCAGTTATTTCGAATTTTCTCTAAAAATAGAACAAATATGAAAAAACTAAGCCTCAGGTGCACACGTAGGTATTAAAAGGAATCTATATTAAAAATTTCGAATTTTTTAGAGCATTCTAAGTAGGTGTTTTGCGATCCACAGACATACATACACACAGACAGACTCTTTCTTTTATTATTATAGATTACATTTTTGAAACTTGCTGTTTTTCTTTCAAAGTAATTTTAATATGTAAAGTCAATGTGCTAAATCACTATAATTTAATATCTAACAGTTTGTTGCCTTTTAAAATAGTTTAATTATATATTATAGTTGAAAAAAATATGTAATTTTGACAATTATATTATACTGTAGATAATGGACTGGTTTTAAATTTATTTTTATATTCTACGGTGGATCCGAGGGGAAATACAGGATGGCCCAAAAGTAGTTTAACAGTTAATGTTGTACCATTGGTAAGAACTTTGGCTTATTTAGAACAGGTATTTGACATAGTCGTGCTTAGTTTTAGTTACGACTTTATTTTAGCCAACCAACAAAACTAAGCACGACTATGTCAAATACCTGTTCTAAATAAGCCAAAGTTCTTACCAATAGTACAACATTAACTGTTAGGCTACTTTTGGGCCACCCTGTACAAAATGGAAAATTTTAATAACGGAGAAATAAGAAACGGGACTTCTGTAAATATACGGGAAAATTCAAAATGGAAAATTTTAATAACGGAGAAATAAGAAATGGAACTTCGTAACGGGAAAATACTTAACGGAACGGGAAAAGCCCGGCAACTCAGCTGCCGGGCTTTTTCCTTCAAATTCAGTAATTTTTTTTAACAGTGTACTTTAGTGGATTTCACTCTTTGTTGTAAGAGTATAGACCTTAAACGAAATTAATGTTTTAAACATGTTTTCGTGATGGATTCACAAATAATTTATGGTACTCTTAACATGCGCGGAAGGATCTTCTCCACAGCATATTTCTATTTGGATCCAACTTAGGTTGGCAAGGAGTGTAAGAGTTCCCACCATAGCTTAGTTCAACCTGCATCTTAAAATGAACTCTAAAACTTTTTTTTGCTCACTGAAGTCACGTGCATAAAAATTTTGCATCAAAATCATCCCTCTTATTATGTTTTACCACCTTCTGTTCCTAAACGTGCCTGAGCATACACTTCATTGCTTAAAACCGCCGCAAAGGGTAGTAATTGAGGCAACCCATGGTAACAAGTTAAATGTAGCGAGACGTTTGCCTTTGGCCTATGCCGCCTAGGATTGCCTGTAGCTACATTAGATTACCCTTTCTATATGGGAAATATATAGACTCGAAAAAAAAAACAGTGGTCATATAGATCATGAATGAGAAGTCTTCATTGACTGTATGGAAATAAATGAACTATATCCAATTTTTTCCCTTAATGGGCATGTACTCTTAAAACAAACGAGCGATTTTAACTCAGTTAAGAGTTAATTTTTACTTCTTCAATGTCGAAAATGCACTTCCCCTGCAGGAGTGGATCCTTTGTATGTTAAACCTGCGACAGGATCACTCCAAACGAGTGATTATAACTCAGTCTGAGTTAATATTCACTTCTTTCCAGTGTCGAAAATGCATTTCTCCTACATTAGTCTATTTCACTCTTTTGCTTCAAGAGTGTGCTTTTTGGCAAATAGGCATTTTCCAGTTTCAGAAAATCCTCAAAATTGAGGGCCATTTTTCTGTGGCGCCATCCAGTTTTTATCTGAGTCCCGATGAATTCAAAAGTTTGGGGAGATTTTTAAAATTTGCCAAGGGAAATTAACACTTTTACTTGCCGCATAATTATATGATATGCGGTGCCTACGATTTCACACCCTGAAAATTTGCGACGAAACCGGGGATCGAACCTACAACTTCGAGGTTATGGGCATGATACTTCTGAGCCACTGAGACAAAACTTCATTGACTAAAATAATGAAACCGTCAACAGTACACACTAAATTCATAAAAAAATACTTACATAAGCTTTTTATTGGGATAAATTAAATGCTTTTTTTGCTTGTAAGCTATTTTTTTCAAGATGCTCTAAGATAATTTAGAAAAAAATATATCGAAAAACACCTGCATTTGAGTCCTTTATTTCATTTTCCGAAAACCAGCGACATAGTTCAAATATTTTAAATATGTATTTTTTTTAACTAACCAGCGACTTTCCAAATATTTTTTCCGTTAATATTAAAAAACTTAGTTTTGATTTTTAATAGTAGAGTTGAAAAATATGTTATATTCACTTACTATAAAATTTAGTCTGGAGGAAGAAATGTCATTTGAAAGGATTTTTAAATTTAACGGTTTATATATTGGACGCTTTAAATTTAAATTTGTATTTATTTTTATTAAACCATCGACTTTTACTTTCCAAATATTTTTTCTTTAAATTTAAAACTTCGTTATGATTTTTAATAGTAGAGTTGTATAATATATTACATTCATTTACAATATCATTTGACTCAGGATTAAGGAACGTCATTTAAAAGGACTTTTAAATTTAACGGTTCATATATTAGAGGCAACAAAAGACCCATTAAGAACCCAGAAACAAAAAGCGAAGCAAATCTTGAAAAACCCGAACTATCCATGGAAAATGATTTACTCGATCATAGTTCCACATCTGTTCAGGGGTACGTCAGGCGAGATCATAAAAAAACGTTCGAAAAACACCCCATGAAAGAGCTCGACGTTCAAAAGGGAGTTCACACCTCGTTTGGGCTACGAAATAATAGCCCCACCAATTTGGAGGGGAGGGTTTTTTTCGTCCCACTCAATTTGTTGTGGTTTTGACTGATCAAGCGTTACCTATTGAATTCTTTTATATTGTAATACCTAATAAAAGCACACATCCAATAAAAAATATTTATTAGGGAACATAAAATTATTTTTTTTTTGCATTTTGGTAAAGCCTTTGTGGCATGAAATTCATGAGTCAATTTTTTCTGGCAAATATATTTTTTTTTTGTGGTTGCAAGCTAAGCAAGAACTTGAATTAAAAGTGATGATTTAACAATAATACTTTTTCTGTTATTTTCATGCTGACAGAAATTCTCACAGCACGGAAAGACAAACGGACGAAAAAGTATGAAATATAGTTTTTCGATGTCATAAATTAAAAAAAAAGGATTTTGAAAATATGACGCTTAAGATGGAAGTTGGAAGTGTTACAATAGACTGACATGACGGGTAAACAAGCGAACATACAGACAGACAAAAAGTATAAAAGATAAGGTTCATTTTTTTTTAGATATTTCAAACTAAATATTAAATAACCATATAATATTTTTCTTTTAATTATTTTTGGTTGTCATTACTAATTTAGTACTATAAAAAAATGCTTGAATTTTAAATCAATATTTGACATTCATCGTGATTACAAAAATCATACATCAGGTCTTCCAAACTTTCCATTGCTTCTCCATTGATCCCTCATAAAAAATCAAATTCAATTTCAATAAAAAATTTTAAGTTACAACTCTATCTAAAGAGCGATCATGTAATGAAGCAGACTTCCATCCAGAACATGGTAAATTGGGTTTCTGAATCCGCTTTAATAATCCGTGTTATAAATTAACCTTAATTATTTTCTTGTGGTGTTTTTATTGATACCTAATGAAGCAGGGATTGATTAATTGATACCGTCAGTGGGGTTATGCAGTCTAGGATGAGTGTGTTATTCTTCTATGTAGGAAGTAATTTGGTTTAAGATTTTATAAGAAGCCTGTAGTCGTGATTTAATTAAAAATCATAGATGCATGAAAACTTATTTTGTTTCCGTGAAGGATTGTTTTTATCTTGCCGTACTCTCGAACTCTTAGAATGAATTAATTGAGAACGGAAAGATTTTTTACGTTAATTAATTCTTAAAATTTTATCCGATCGCGAACTCTTAGTACTAAAAAATGATATATAAAGGCTTTTTTCTAAAACAGCGCTTAACTAGAAATGTACTGATTTTAATGGTGAACTAAAATTTTACCAATTCAGTGATAAACTAGAAATTAGATTTTTTTTATTTCAACGATAATTGTAACAATTTATGAAGTACTTTTCATTCTTAGTACATTTTATTGCCATTCTATCAAAAAAGAATTATCCTCAAAACAAACACTGAAGAACCAATATGCAATTCGTATACGTTGTCTTAAAAGAATTACAAACGCTAGGGCATACCATTGGGCATCCAAGCCAATATCCCTATTTCTCTCTTCCGGTAATCCTTGCATTAAGTTAGCGCATAAGAAAGGGAAAACCGGATCGGGAATAATCCCTCCCACTTTAGATACGGGGAATTTTCCGCGACTCTCCGGATTGTTGCCAGATCCTTGGGGGTAACTATTGGAGCAAAAGGACGGTGATGGAGTCACCCCTTTGGGATTACATGGGCTATGTTGGTAGGCACTGCTGGAACTAATGCTATGGTTTTCTTGTGCTTGAATATGCAGTTATAGTGTGGTTATTCATTGTAATTGAGTTGGTTATTTTGGGGGTAAAGATTAAATTTTTTAAAAATAAAATGCCTTCATAATTAATCATGTATAAATGTTCTACAAAGAATTATTCATGTAATGAAACATAAATCCCCGTATTTGTTCCAGTACTATAGCGTAAAAATTTATTATACTAAGTAGGGTAAAGAGATATTTTATACATAATAAGTAGGGTAAATAAAGGGTATACTAAGTAGGGTAAAGATCTAAAAATATGCCTTTATAATTCATTGTATATAAGTGTTTCTCAAAGAATTCTATTTGTTATGAAACAAAGTTTTCTGAATTTTATTCCAGTGGTATGTACGTGTAATATCTCGAGATATGGAATAGATGTTATCCAAATATTTATTTTATAATATATCATTTCTATAAACACATATAATATATCATTTCTATAAACATATATAATATATAATTTCTATAAACATATATAATATATCATTTCTATAAACATATGTAATATATCATTTCTATAAACCTATATAATATATCATTTCTATAAACATCAGCCAAACAGATTAAAATCCAATAAGGCACATGGTAAGAACACATTAAAAAAATTAATTTGAAAAAGTTGAAAGACGAAAATAAAACTGATTTCAAATAAAATTCGCTACGGATATCGGGGTACCAAGTACACTAAAAAAAGCACAAAAAACACAGATATTTATTTAAATTTCCAGCTATTGAAATTCATCACTCAAAAATTAACGCGAATCTTCGCACATTTATGAAAATCATATTTCATTGTCTACCTCACAAGGCGTCAAAAGCTTCCATATAAAAAAAAATTCATAATTTCAAATTCTATTGTTTGGGATAATTTTCATGCTTCTTCGGAAAATGCAGGGTTCACACGGAAAGCGGAATAAGTACCGAAAATTTAATGTCTAGGAAATGAAGAAAATTGTTTTGAATAGCGCTTTACCAATTGGTATTTGAGTGATTTATGACTAAAATTTTATCAACTTGGACTTAATATTAATACTATTATATAGTATATTTCGATCTTATACATTTGGTGGAGTAGCTGTGTACAAAAATTTATAGTATTTGCGTTTCAGGTACAGAAGAATACATTCCTTGAGTTCTCCTTTTTGAACATTATAAGAAAACATAAAAACTGCAGAAGATGTCAATGCTTACCTATGGAATTCTTATGTATTAATTTCTATGTAATTTTAGTGTAACGTGATGTTACAGAAAGCTTCCATGGTCTTATTATTTGAATCAGCCATGCCTTAGCACCCGAACAGAAAGAAACTGAAAATTGTCTGTTATACTGTATTATCTAAAACTGAAGGTGATATATTGAATACCATTTGACTAGAAAATAAAGTGCCGGGTGAACTACTGATATGCAAAGAAAGCTTATGTTCTTGAGAACTTTCCTCTACTCTTAGATCCCGTTGTTACCTACAATCCTTGCCAACCTAAGTTGGGTAAATATAAATATACTATGGAGAAGATCCTTCCGCGCATGTAAAGAGTTTTATACATTATTTACGAATCCATCCAGAAAACATGTTTAAAACATTAATTTCGTTAATGGTTTAACAGATCTAAATATTATTTGAGAAAATTTGGCAATTTTATCAGAATGAAAAGTGCATTCAGATCATTTTGTATGTAACTATTAACTTACAAGAGTTTCCAACTAACGGAGCGACCGCGCTTTTCCCTCTGTCTTTTTACTCTTTGTTTTTTACCCAAGTTAGGTTGGCAAGGAGTGTAGTCAGACCTCATAGTCTTTCTCAGTAGCATTTTACAGTTATACCTTTCTTGCACTCATATACTCAAATCTCAAGTCTTTGGTGGATCCGACGTCCCGAAAAATCACCTCAGAAAACAGGGCATGTCCGTAATTGAATCAAAGGCAGGGATTCTATTCTCCACTATCTAACCCCTCATTATGGTGTGGAGCATCGGGCGCTTGTATTTGAACAAGGACCGGTTGCCTGGCGATTTGGGAGTGGCTGCTAATCACACGGCGTTTTCCTAAACGGATGCCTTCCATAGCAAATACTCCATGGATGGGATTTTTGTCGGGAAATATCCTATTATTCGTTGTTACCAGTTGTTTAAGAAGATACCAACAGGGCGGAGGTTGTTTACTTAATTCTTTGTAATATAATAATATCACCTTAAAGATAGTTCGTCAACATTTCGAGTCTATCCTCTTGATTAGTTTGTGATTCGGAGTATTGGTTGAACATTATGTCAACCAACATATGAAATCAAAAATTACTATTTGCCACTGTTTACAAGTTCATCTTTGGAGAGTCTATATTCAAGGATCTAGAATGATGTAAATCGGTCGCAGTCTAAAAATCAGGCATGCTTAACTCAGTTACCCAAAACTTGAGGAAAATCGAAAGCGCTAGGCACAAAGGTCAACTAGGCCAAACGTTTCGACTATTCTGAGGAAAATTGAATAATGTTTGTAAGACAAAAAAAATACAAGACCAACAACCAATGTCTCTATTGTATTTTGCTCACATATGACGTTACTCTTCATCACTTTGGTGTTTCAAAGTTCTTGGTGGCAGTGGCCGATATCTCTCCAATGTTATATCCCCACGGTAGGAAATTTATCCAAATCTCACAATTCTTGATTCCCCTAACTTAATGGGATTGATGTTGGGTTCCACCTTTCAGCATTCCTTATTCATCAAATTTGTATGAATGGCAATCACTTCTTCGGCTTGCTAAAGGCTATAAATTGTTTATTTTAATACATACATTTTGCAGAAGATTATGTTCACTGCTGGAATTACGTTTTTTGCTTTGAATTTTCATGTACACAAGACCCTCGAATCATACGGACACCGTTACCAAGGTCTTCAGAAGTCAAATTTAAACATCACAAATAAAGCATTAAGAGACCTTTTGAACCTGCAATAATAAGCTGCACACGGATAACGCCAGTAATGCAACAAAGTATTTTATTAAGCGACGACGAGACGAGACAATATTATTATTCATAGTAAAACAGACAGTGATGATTACAGTTAGCAAACCATGACGTCATATACGTGACAGAACTCTAGTTGATTTCTAAAGTAAAAATGTCAGAGGAGAAACATAAACAGCTTACAAAAGTTACTGAAAAGTAACCGACTATCGTTCCAGACTATTTTCCGTGGGTGGGTTAAACAACCACACTCTTCAAACTCGAGGTGTGGACAGGTGATCGTCACTTCATGCGATATTATTCTGACTGCCTTTTCTTTTCTTAAATTGGTATACTGATTAGTTTCATGATGTATTATGGATCGACTCTCTTGTGGTACTTTCATATTTTAAATTAGGCCTGTGTGCAGATTACGCATTGTGCGAAGCGGTATTTTTTTTTCACTGGTAATTTCGTGGTGTAATGGATTTTGCATAAATTCTCTGGCGTAATCACCCTTTTATCTGATGTGCATGTTTTTTTAGTTGATCTGGATGTATTTTGTATTGTATGCAGAAGGTTGCAAGCATTTGAGTTTTTTTAAAATTATTTTGGTCAATATTTATCAACGTAAAAACCCTACACTCTGAGAAATAACTCTTTCATTTTTGACGATTCATGAATCCTCAAGCCTCATTTCGTTAATTTTGAGGATTGTTTCTTCAAAATATCACGTGACTTTTGAGTAAACGCAAATCCTCACTTTTACGATCGTGATTTGACGATTCTGTATCTTGATTTTGAGGAAACTGAATCTCATTGTTGTACTCACATGATCAAAAGTGACGAAATATTTCTTTAGATTAGACGACATTCAAATCCTCATAAAAATGACGATTCAAATTTCCTCACTTTGAGGAAACGAAAACTCGGAGCATTTGCCAGTAACGGAATCGTGAAAATTAAGGAAAATTTCGTCATTTTTGAGCATTCATTTTTTCAAGTGTAGATAAATTTTTAAAAAGAACCCTTGACATTTTGAATTGTATGAACAAATCAAATAATGGTGTAATAAATCACATCATAAAAGCAGGAGTCAAAAACTGAAAATTAATTAATTTACCATTCATCTCACATTAACAACAGTGCGAGATTCCAATCCATTGTTGTTGGTCGTTAGACTTTCAGGTTTTTGAATTAAGTATTGTGTTCGACAATAATATCTTTTGAACGGGTTGAGTGCTAGTTAAAAAGTTGAAGGGAAAAAGGGGGCACAGCGAAGATTCATAAGAGTTTAGATTTTAACTTTTAATCATAATTGTGTGTTGATTTACGTAAAAATTAATATATTACGCTTTGGTTCACTTTCTAGGACAACTATTGTATGTATCTGAAAGTAATTATAGATATAAATAAAAGGTAATCCATGCAATTGCCCTAGGTACAAGATTTTGCTTTTTTTTATGGAATATCTCATGGGAAGGAGTTTCAACTAGTATATGATTTGGTACACGATCTTACAAACAAACCATTTTTTTAAAAAACTAGAGTTCAATAAAACATATGGAACTTACATTTTTAAAAATAAAAAAATAATGATAATGATCATTGCACGGTCAGTCAGACTGTATATTTACTGAAACCTCTCTACATCTCAAACTAAAAGATCTACTGATTGTGAATTTGGTACACGAGTGTCTAGTACGAGTCGGACGCCATAATAAGGTTTTTGCGCAGGTAAGCGCATTATCATGTTGAAAAACTCTCTATTACTCATCTCCCCTCAATCCAAACACCTATTTTAATATTCATTTCCCTCATCAAACGCGATCATTTCTTTTAGATCAACTCATCTCCATCAGCAACAGGAAAAATCAGGCATAATAAAAATCAACTCTCTTGCGCAAAAGAGGCGTTATTACGACGCTACGCCCAAATGTTTAATGTATAAAACCACATTCCTTCAGCAACACATCAACATTTATCTTGCAGGGCTCGGGAGAAGCCTCAAAGTGATAAACTTAACAAGTGGACCGACACTTTGTAATTTGTTTTAAAGGCCCTGCCAGGTGGAGAAAAAAAAATGGGGGATAGGCCATCCTTTATACTTACCAACTATGAGGCAACAATGATAATGCTTCGGTTTAGAGACGGTGTTCATGAAAAATTGTGTCGTTAATTCTGCACCTGATATTTTCTACCTTCTTACAGTCCCACTATATTGAATGATCTCATATCTCCAATATATCCTTCAATATAGTATGATAGACTTACACTTATCTCCGATATAGCCTTCAACTTCGTATGATAGCATACCTTCAATATAGCTTATGATTAACTTATATTATCTTTTTGGAATGCCTTAAAATAAGGTATAATAGACTTCATATTTATCTCTTTATACTCTTCAATAGCGTATGATAGACTTAAATATATCTTTGATATCTCTTACAATATAGTATGAGAGACTTACGATTCTCTCCAACACCAACCCTTCACCATTGTATGTTAAACTTTCAATACATATTTAAAATTATTTACAATATCGTAGACTTACAATGCCTCGAAATATTTCCTACAATGCAGTATGAAATGCTTAAATTATTTTTCTGAAGTATACCAAGAAAATCATTACAAATCAAAACAACAAAGACATATTTACAAATTCAGATGTAGTTCTGTAGTAAAAATAGTTCATATTCTTAATGGTTTGGGTTAAACTTTTATACCACAAGGGTGATTTATAATGTTTTTGTTCTTCAACGTGTTGCTAATTTAGAGGTTTTTTTTTTCAGAATCCAAGTTATGTTGTTCAAAATTTCTAAAAAATAATTTTTTTACTATAACTCGTTGAAAAACTATTGTGAAGAAACAAAATAACAGTAGCAACCATCAACTACTCTGAAAGGTCTACACATTTTAAAACCTTATATAACTTTACCCAGCACAGTCTTATTATTATTTTTAATATGAAACTGGGAGCGTGAGGTACGTTATTACAAAATAAATACTCGAAAAAATTACCAAGACCTTTCTGAAATGCGTACTTATTACGTAATTATATGTTCCGGATAAGTGTCCTATTATAATCAGACCCATCTAGGATTATCTGAACGCATCTAAGCTGTAATACACTAAGCAAATATTTCTCTTTTGTAATGAGGTGACTATAGAAAAAGTAATCTGTTATATTGTAATGTGTGGGATAGATATATAGAAAGCAGTGTAGTATTATGAATCTGAATTCGGGGGGCTTATCGCTTTTTATAATTGGCCTCAGATCAATGGATGTGAATTGAATTTTTTATGTGTTAACTGGGTATTAGGTGTGATGAATGGTGTTCATTCATTTTTGGAGAAGAAAAAATTAATTGGTTTGTATAATCCATCACATATACTTTATTTCTGAAGCATTTGTATAGTAAATGGGCTTGATTTTAATATATTTTGTCAATGTTTCAATTCATAATTGCCTTTCTAACACTCCTTGGCTTTAAAAATTATTCTGCAACACCCCTCTCGAGTAAGGAAACGGTACAAAAGATCCGGAATTTAAACATGCATTCCAGCTTTTTTTTAGCTTTCGAAACTTAAGTTGATGAGATGGTCGTCTTGATCGTGTGATATTTTAATTTTGGTTACGCCCTTAAAACAATAATTTTTTCGTAGCTTACTGGTTAATCTTCTTATTTCATATTCCTCATATTAATAAAGCATTTCTTATAGCTTAAGTTCATAAAAAATGCATATAAAACTAGGATATATTAATCAAATACAGTTCTTTTGAGTATAAAATCAATGCGCTAAAATGCGAAAAATCCGAAATTGCAAAAAAATCATAAAACGTCAACTAGGATATATCACCTTTTATCACCCTTCTCTTTACAATGAGTTTTTTTTTTCATTGTACAATAGACCTCTGGTCGCAGTGCTAGGCTTATTGAGCCCCCTACAAATGTCATAATTAAAATTTCTAATTAGTTGTTATTAATACATTGGAATTGATATTATTCAATTAAACGTATGGATAATGGACATGTTTCGACACTTTGTCAAAGAAAACGAAACAACCAATGAAATCTCAGTTCGGAGCTCGTGGCGTTATAAAAGACTAATGAGCTTGTTTCAACATTTTGTCATAGAAAACGAAACAAAAAATAAATCGCAGTATTATAGAGAACTTGACGTCATAAGAAATATTCTCATTAATTTGCTCCAACAATTAAAAGAATTTATAACAGGTCTTCCTCCTCCCCTTCCCCCAAATAAACAATTTGTGAATCCGTCACTGCCAATACCAAAACAACCGTGTAAAAGCTATCATAATCAATAGAAAAGTTGCTGCGATTTTCTCTATTAGCATCCAATAATAGTATCCTCCTCTCACTGTTTATTTTCGCGTAAACTGGCTTAGCCACAAAGCAGCAGCAAACCACTTAGTTCAGGTCTTCATTAATAAACCTTTAGGATAGTTTGAAGCAGCGGCAACCGATATTAACATGGAAAATATAATAATATCGGTAATATCGGAATAGCTGTACCAATATTAATATTTAAAATATCTTTTTGAAGTTGTATAGAAATAGAAATACTTATTATTTTTAATTATTAAACTTTGATGTGGTTATACTATTAGAAAAAAAAAACTTGAATCATTGAAGAATGCAGTTAGTGACTTCATCAGCTTTTATTATAAATATGGAGAGATAGAGCTCTTATTCATCAACTCTTTCTTATTATAAATCATGGAGAGAGATTAAGACCGTTGCTGCCAACAGGGTGAGGTGGCGGACCATGACGGAAGCCCTATGCTCAATGTTGGAGTGAAAGGTATACATATCATAAATATAGTTGAACGATAACAAATAAAGTCAGGGTTTTTAAAACGATTTTGAAGGAGGGAAAATTTTTACCCCTTCGTCCTACCATGCCACAGATATAGAGTTTGAATGTCATATTAAAAAAGTATCACTCAGTTTTGCCTCTTTCAGAGTATCGATAAAATGAGGACCAATCTATTTTTGGAACTTAACAAAGGAAGTTTCGTTTCAAATCTAACCAACTGACGTGCTGCAATGCACCCTAGTGCTTCTGGAACTTGTAAGCTGAACTGGGCACAGGAGGGCTTAGCTGTTTATGGGTACTGAGTGTACTGAGTGTTTTGAAATTTAAGATGATTTTACGAATAATAAGACGAGTGTTACAGTCAACTCTAATTATCCGAACTACGATTATTTGACATTCAATGGTATTATTCTGCTCCATCCATTGAAAACTAATCCATCACTGTTTATCGTGCAAAAGAGTCTATTTTTGGGATTTATACGATTATCCTAATTATTGATTTTCCACATGGGAGCCGTTTCCAATCAATTCTTATAATTAGAGTTCTACTGTAGTTAGAATTTCGTCAAACCAATACGACGAAATACCCGCGAAAAATCGCTTAAGCGAGAACTAATCACGACTCAGGATTTTGACAGCACCGGCAACGCCTAAATCCTTAAATAAAATAATAACGAAAAATTCTATTCTCTTGTAATTCCAAGAAGCATCACGAAGTAGGGGGGGGGGGGGGGCATTCAACGCACCCCTACTTCTATTTTTGTATAATATAGGAAAAGCTGTCCATACATTAACTCCTTACGTGTTGCGTAATTAATTGTATCGAATAAAGATTTAATTAAAGTTAGGCGCATAGGAGGGTTTTGGCGATGAAATTAATTTCGCAAGGCGAAAAGTGGTTTTGGTTATGGCTTAATGTTAATTGGTTTTGGTAGAGTTTTTTGGTTGCTATTTTTAATGGATAGTAATTAGTTTTCTGGGATGTTTGCCCTGGTATGTTTTTATAGTTACCTTTGTATTTTGTTTGTTTGTCTTTATTTTTATAATGATCTTTAGAGATGAGGTACATCTTATTTGTAAATTAAGTTATACTATATCGGTTGCTTAACACGATAGTAAAAAAAATATACATTTCCATGACATTTGCAACACATCGCCCCATTGCGTATATTTATTCAATTTTGCTTCAAAAATAATAATGGATAAATAGAAAAGGTTAATATTAGCTTAAAAACTATTCGGCCCGTCCGTGGCCGAGTGGTTAAGGCATCCGCCTCAGGATTCAACCTTCTCAGGAGTGCGGGGGCTTGAATCATACCTACTTCCAGTCATCCTATAAATCGGATATCTGTACTGGGAAAGAGTAGAAAATCCAAATCATGACGGATGGGCCCGAGTACATTGGGACAGACGCGCTCGTAAAATCTGCGGAGTCCAAAGTCCCGACGGCGTCACCCTACTATGTCGCTCGAAGTTCCGTAGGGTGCCCGCTCAGGTGTCGACCTCGTCACTTGACCAGGATTCCAAATTACGAGCATAATTGGCTGTGTTAAAGCTCCTAATGTAGGCTAGAAATTGGCAACCGGAAATGATTACACTACCACACTACACTTGAAAACTATTATTTACAATTTTATTCGGACACATAATTTACCAATATAAAAACAATGGCTTTTTCCAAAAAAATATCTTAGAAACAAAATTTGATATTATAACCATTCAGTTATAGAAGAGGGTACGTCAAAGTTCCCTTATAGGTTTTAATTTTGGTAACTAATGACAGATTTCTTCATTTATAATTTCGCCATTCATCAACAACTTTGCAAAAGACAAAAAAATATATAGCACATTTTAAAATGTTTTCTTTTTGTTCTGTACAAAAACATTTTTTATATAGTTTTATAATATTATAAAAATATTTTTATAACAGTTCTCAGTTTCCTGATAATTATAAGATTTAATTTTGAGACTCTAGTGGAACATATAGTCAACCACCATCAAAAAGCTATACCTTGGCGCGATCCCTGGTGATTTGGCGAAGATGGGAGGACCACTAAAAGAAACCTTCCTTCTTATCTTCATCAGCATACACGAAGCTGTCAGTAAATCCATACATAACAACACTCGAAGAGTCAAAATTTTAATTACCTCCAGAATATAGGATCAAGACCCTCCTCTTCCCAAGCCATAGCGAAAGAAAAAAAAAACCTCTCCAGAACCTTTCATTCTTTTAAAAATGATGAAAATATAAAGAAGACACGTCAGGTAAATAGGTTTTGAGCGATCTCTGACCCGTAGGATGTATCGCCCCGATTGTGATATCTGTATTAGATGGTGAGAAAAAGGGCAGGAAAATAAATAAAGCAATCTTCTAGGCTTCGTTGTTCTTTGACTTATATTCATTTTGTCTGTGGCGGCGCGCATAAATGGGTTACGCCTACTTCTTAAAAAGGTTCCTTCCTCTCTCCATTGGGGTTTGATACCTCTATTTTCGTATCCCGGGGTGTTAAGACATGTCAGGTTAATCTGGCATAACGTCGGAGATTTTTATCTTTCCTGACGTTGTGTTTGCTTTGGAATCTGACTTGCATGTTGGCGAGAAATGTCAGTTCGATGAGACACCATCAAATGTGTTTGACTCTGCCCGAAGATTTTGAGGGGTCAGAGCAGATTTTTGGATATGGAGAATTATCGTATTGACATCTGACGTTGGTCATGGAGATGTCTTGTTGGCTTCAATAGTGCTAATATCCTGGAACTTTCAACTCTAGAGCGAATTTATGAACTTTGTCATGGCATTTCGAAAGTAGGGATATGAAAATTGACAGGAATATTGGCTTGACTGCAGGTTAAATCGAGAGTTTATGATGGAAAAAAGCTTTGTTTTTTATCTTTCATATTAAAAAATAAAGGGTTTGTTAAGTATATTTTTATATTTGGATGACATTAATAAAAATAGAACTTCGTCTTAACCGATTGTCTGAAAGATTTGGAAGTCTTGGTCATAAATGTTGGAACATAGGTTTTGGAAATGAACAAATCCCTTTTTGACTTCGACAGAGTTGTTCAAATGGTTCTAGTTGTCAATTTTAACGGTGTTGATTCCCTGAGGTTTTATATTTTTATTTATAAATCGAAGTTTTATCATGTTATCATGACTTTGACATGCGAAGGTGCCAACCAATCAATCTAACCAAGAAAGACTTGAGGATTACACTTCGAAGTTCCTGTTAAATCGTAGGTAGCAGAAAGAATTCACGACTAACTAATTTCAAGTTCCGAAATACCATCCATAAATAGTTCCCCCTCCCCTTCTCCCACCAATCATATCAAATTTGACTGTATGAGTAGTTTCATAAATTGGATTTCCAAGATAAGATCTACACGACAGCGATATATGAAAGTTTTCGAAGTTGAATTACACTTGTATAAAGACTAACGAGTCAGAGGTCAGTTATTAAATTTGTTTATTCCTGGTCATTACTTTGGTGGTATTATTTTGACGAGAAAAAAATTACTTGAGTTCAGGGTCATATTTTTTTTTAAAAATTATTAAAAAATAATCACAATTTTAATTACTATGATTGCAATCACTGATAAAATTTATCAAACCCATCAAAAAAACAACTGTCCATCCACATGATTTCCATTATTTTTATAATTTTTACGGTGACCAAAGGTTAATTCGCATAAATTAGTGTGCATGTGTTTACTCATCACCTAACGGATGCAAATGAGAATTTGTAAAAACATGCCTTTTACACGACAAAGCTCCATCACTTCTTTCCCAAGCTTGTCACAAGCACAAGAAAGACTACTTTGAAAAAGGTGTAATTGACAGTGAACTAACTCTAGTGTTGTTGCTCATCTCCTAGGTTTAGAAGAGCTAAACCAGGTCCATGATGTTAGTCACTAGCAAAAAGTCCAGGATCATGACTGGATTTTCGTAAAGGTCGAGTTTGGAAAGTCCCAGACAGTCCAGGATGTGGTCAGGTGCCGCCTGTTTGCTGGAACACTTCGGGCAGATAGGAAAGGTCTTCTTCCCATTGGTGTAACACAGAGATCTAATGTGTCCACTTTTAAGTCTCGTATAATGGCCGTCTGGTCGCTTCTGCAGCACTTTAGGTATAAAGCCTCTCCGGGTCGCTTACCTTGAAACTAATTCTACCTATTAAACTAATTCTTAGTAAAAAGTGTTTGTAAATGAGAATTTCATCAAGGGAAACAGTTCCAGCCGATAATGGAGCTGAAAGAACGCTTTCCATTTTTACAAAAGTCTATGAGTTCGAGTTCCTGTCTTTCATCCCATGCCTATGAATTTGTGACGCATGTCGCATATTTAAAACTGTATTTCTGATGATTTCATTCACCGCGCAATTTAGCTTAATTCAAATGTTGTTCACTTAATCCTTTGTATTGTTTACTTGAAAATATTTTAATCAAAACTAGAAGCCCATGTGTTGTTCGGTGCCAATCTAAACAAGTCAAACCCAACTCACTCTGATATGAAAGTTTTTAGCTAATTTCAAATTTCTATTTTTTTTCCTATTGTAGCAAAACACCCACTGTAGTTGTCTCAAATTAGCCATACAACTTAAGTTCTTTTCGATATCATATTTATATCTACCAAAGTTTATCTATTTGAAGTATGGTAAATGATATCAATGGAAGTATAGCAATTAAGACGGGCTAATTGGTATCTATAAAATAGTATCTTACAAACAGTATAATATTGCTCCATATTACCAATGGTAAATGGTGTCTCTGTATTACAATATTATTTATAAAATGCCATATGGATTCAATTCATTAAAATATCGTATTATTTGCAATATGTTAAATATTATCTTTAAATGTATATAAAAAACTCAAAAATATCAGTTATTCCTTTTTCATGCCACCAAAACTTAATTCCCCCGAAATGAATGAAGTTCAAGAAACGAATGTTGAAAACGTGATTTCTTCACCTTTTGTTGGCGACTCTTCCTCTATTGAAAATCTCCTGGCTGCTAAGATGGATTCATCCCCGGGAGAATTTCCTATGATTCTCGATATGATGGATCTGCTTGGCGAGGAGAGAAAGATAGAAAAACACGATTTGTTCACTTGCTGAAAGATTGTCAGTTGCGCGTAAAAATGCCACTTCCGTGGGATTATTTCATTTTTGGTTTGTTGGATAGTGATATGTTATGTTATTGCTAGAGAACAGGCTGTATAGTTATTTCTTTGTATAAAATTTTTAAGCTGCTTTTTTATTATTATTTAAGGGATTTAAAAAGTTTCTTCAGACTTAAAATAAAAGCCTTGAATGATTTTTTTTGTTCTACGACGTAAACGTATTTTTCAAGTATTCATTTTCCCAATATAGCCGCTTTGTTGGCGTTTAGGCCTTTGCAGATTCGGCATATTCCAGTGAAAAGAGAGCCGTTTTTATGTGACACCATCTAGGAGGCTCTCACTACCAATTATGATGGTAAAATTAAAATGAATTCTAGCTCTCTGTGGTCGAGATTTACACTCTTAAAACAAAAGAGTGAAACCCACTCCAGTTGAGAAGTGCATTTTCGACACTGGAAAGGAGTGAATATTTACTCAGACTGAGTTAAAACCACTCGTTTGGAGCTATCCTGTCGGAGGTTTAACACACAAAGGATCCACTCCAAAAGGAGAAGTGCATTTTCCAGATTGGAGGAGTGAAAATCAATCAGACTGAGTTAAAATCGCTCGATCGTTTAAGAGTGTAATTTTGTTGAGAGAGCTCATTCATTTCAAAAACTTTTTGCTGGAAATTTTTTTGTGTACATTATTCATGTTCTAGAAATTGTAATATTGAAACAACTTAAAAAAACTATAAATACAACTTTAAGACATGTTAATGATTTATAAATTGTTTGAAGGCTCTTTTATCTAAGTTGATTTCTATATTTCTCTCTTATTATTAACCCCTTGATCGTTAAATCTTGCTGTATCAGTCTTTCGTTCAATAGTCTTGAATTAAAAAAAATTATAATAATTAACACATTTCTATTAATAATTTACTTTTTTCATTTGGAAATGTTTTTAATAAGAACTCGTCAAAAATAAACCAAATTCTGATTTAAAAACAAAAACAAATATGCTTTGAAAAGAATTAAATTTAAAATGCATGCAGTGAAAACAACCAAACATATTCGCCCATTTCCAGGCTGTTCAGATGGACGAGTAAAATTATTTAAAAAAGTGATTTTAGTTGGAGAAATTTGCAAAAAGCCAACAAATGTTAAAGAGCAAGTGAAGGTGACCAATTGTTAATGTTCTTCATCTACCTTTGTTGAGTGATCATGGAACTGTGAAGGGACATGACAAATTACTTCTGTTTGTTGCTGCAGTACTAACGCTTGTCAGGATAAGACGGGGGTATTGAGATTTCTTAATTTACTATGGGGTACAAAACAGTTGAAGGGTGTAGTTGAAAAAACTCTCGCTCCCGAAGTATCACTAAGACAAAGGGTTCGGCCCTCTTCTTGGTTTCTCCGTTGAATTTGGTATGGTAGGTACATATATATTCCAGCTTGTGTGCTTGTTCAGAGAACCACTTATATGCTTTCGTCAAGTGGGACAGACACAGAAAGAGTTTTTGCGAGCATAAGAGACACACAAAGAAAGGACAACACAAACACATAGACAAATAACAACATTTATTGACGGTCACAAACATCTATGCCTGACCATGATTCGAACCCGACCCCAGCAGCTCCAAAGGCTAGCATCCTAACGATTGCGTCACCGGGGCGGCATGTTGAATTTACAAACATCAAAAGTCGCCAATGAACGAACCGAAAGCAATTAATGGTTGTATTTGTTAACTAATTAGTTATACCTTGTTGTTAAGGTATCCGACTACGTTGAAATCGTATTTTTCGGCAAAAAACAGATTTTTTTTTATAATCTTAAAATAAAGCACCACTCCTTAAGATTCTAAAACTCTCTTTATTTTGTTTGTGCGGCAAATATTTTAGAACTCCATTGGTACTCCATTATACAAAAACGGCATTCAAATCCTTTAGAAAAGACCACTAGTAGAAAATTGCGATCTACAAGAAAATTAAAAATAAGAAACTTGAAGATGAAGAATGTCTTATGTACCAAAAAGAAGGTTTTCCTGCTGTTTGAATGTAACCTCAAACTTCAAATTGATTTTCTGCAAAATGTAAGTTTTGAACATTTTCTTCTTGACAAACCATATTTCTCAATAAGTACTTAACCGAATGCTTTCAAATTTTTTGTGCATATTTGTTGTACTATTATCTAGGGAATAGACTACAGACTAGTAATTTCAAGCAATATTATAAAAATTATAACACTTACTATCATAAATGACAGAAAAAAAAGTACATAAAAATCTTTAACTTAGCTTCGACAACTTATAACTTTTTATTGGTGCAATAAATATCTAAGATTGTAGTCTATTCCCTAGGTATCAAATTAAGATTTATTAATTTATTATTATTTTTAAAAAATCTTAAATATTTTTTTAGTTATAAAGTCTATAGTAAAGGCAAAAAACATCGAAATTTACTTACAAAATCTTAAATTACGCAAAATATATTTATTTAAAATAAAAATTGTGCCTTATTATTAGTTGTGTTGGTGAACAAAAATATACATAAAATATAAGTATTAAAATTTAATTAAAAAAATAAGTGTCAAACGTAGTCGGATACCTTAAGTTAAAAGCTTTATTGGAGTTATACTTTGAAGAATGTAAGTTTTGCAACGGGACCTTTTAGCTGAGGATTATACAATATGTGTTTGGATGATTTTTTGGCATGGGAGAAATTTATCAAAACCAAAACGTGAAATTATTTGTAGATTGGCTCTTTTAAATGAGACAACCAATGCTATACTCATAGATATGAGTTAAACAGCTTAAATACTAGTATTGCATGAACATGGATTTTAATTGACAGTCGCAAGGTTAATAAAAACGGTTAACCAATAAAACCAAGTACATTCTATAGGTTGATAAGTTATGCACTTGTTGTATATTATTAATTATTTTAAATTTAAGGAACTAAAATAAAAATATGTAATAACAAAAATATTATTGCTACCTATTGTATAGCTGTTGCTAACGTTTTCATTTCAAATAGTGGAATTAATCCAAATTCTTTATAGTTTAGAATGCTTTTAATAGTACTCAAAACACAAGTAAACTTTATTTAATGTAGGTACATCAAGATTCTGTTACAAGCTAACACGTTAGCCATTTCATTCTCCAAATTATTTCTGGTTCTATTAAGATGCACATTTTCATCAAAATTTAACACACATTTGATAAATAATTATATCAGTTACGAATAATTCATTGATGCTTATAAACCTTAATTATATTTTTTGCAAGCATCAATTGTCATATTCAACAAACAGATTTACTTCAGCAATTATCAGCATTTCCTGAGTGTAAAGTTCCTCTTACCTGATGAGTTATATATAACTAAGACAATAGGGAATTTTCAATTACATTTTTAATAAATGAGTCAAAAATATATAATTACATAATTTAAAAGTGGAATTTTTTATTGTCCCAAATTTAAAATATATATATTAGGATTTATATTTACACAAAATAACTCTGTTTTAATACAAACTATTGTATTAAACACTTGTTCTCCCTTAAACTAATATTATTTATACTCATTTATAAGATTTTATGAAAAAAAAAGAATTACTGGGAAATAAAATGTTACCTAGAAGAAATCTGAGCATTTTGGAAGCTAGTCATTTCTCAAACCTCATGGCTGAGCATGAGGCTCATCCATTTCTACCTAAAGTTTGCTAGAAGCAGAAAATGCACTAAGAAAATACCTTTTTACAGCTATATTATAAATAATAACTTTTAAACCCGAGATAAAGGAAATGCAATTTAAAAAAAAGTTTTTTTTTTAAATATTAATGTTATTACTTCTTTGGTTTGTTAACTTTAAGAAAAATTATATATTGAGGAGAAGACATAATTGTACTGCCAATTAATATAGAATATAAGACGCATTTATATCGTAACGGTTAATATAGAATTACATATTTAAATCATTAGTTTTTAGAATTGCGGGAATTTTAAAATTTATATTTAAAACATTATATTATTTCAAAGAAAAAATTGTATGGATATAAATATAATTGCAAAAAAGTTATATAAGTTATTAAAAGAATTAATATTTGTATTATCAGAAATAAATGACTACTACTTATTAAGGAATATTAATTGTATTAAGCATTTGTATAAAATTAATAAGATTCAACCAAGTATATAAATACATATGTGTATAAAAACGAAGAACTATCATAACTATTAATGTGTAGGTCAAAAGCAGTACGTTGTAAAAATAATTCCAAAAAATTATATCACATTTTGCAGTTAATTTTTACATCATAATAATGATATTTTTAGTTTACATGAAATTGATGTTATAATGACGTAGAGAGACTTTGAAATAAGTGTCAGCCAATCACTGCTGATGAAGCAAGTGGTAGTGGAAGCAGTGGTATATGGATTTTGTTCTTCAGAATCGCAACTTTCACTGTATTTATCCATATCCACGTCCCTACAGAACAATTAATATTACATCACACGTAAATTTGTATTATTTTTCTGTAAAGTTTACACCACAGTAAATTTTACATTATATGTTAATTCAGGGGTCACGGGGTGATGTTGCCTTTTTCATGGGATGTGAATATACATATAATTTAAAATAGCACTTTTGCCCTGACTCTGTGCGGTAAAATTACAGTTTTTTTTTTTTGCAGTGTACTTACAAAAAAAAGACTTATGTTTTTTTAAATCATTTTTGATTACAATCAATAAAAGTGTAATAGAATACCTGTTATGTAACAAAATAGGTAAAAGTCAAATTTAAAAAAATCCGAATTCATTAAACTCATTATTCTATATTTATAAATTTACTACTGTAACATCTTATGGAAATGATGCGTTGGTATGTGATAATCCTACTTGTACTTTGTCTAATTTATAACACTTAAACCAGCATTTGCAATTAACTAAGGCATTATATTTAATTCGGTGGGTCATTGCAAAAATTCATCATAATCCATAATATCCTAATAACACGAATTATAACTCAAAGAAAACAGAAAAAGAATTGCGTTTATTTCGATTCCAACTATGTTTTACATTAGTAATGGGAAAAACACTTCATTTTATCGAACAGTTCTTCTCTTTTTATGCTTTTAGGAACTGTTATTTTATGTTGTTTTTAATAAAATATTAGTTGTATTAGAAAGTGCTTTATTACAATTAACTTTTGTTAATAACTATGATGTAATTTGTCAACCAATTAAATTTGTTACGTGTGTAAATGATACTTAAATTTGGTATTAAAATGTAATGATTGTATTTAAATGTATTGATTGTTGCAGACTCTTGTATTTGAAATGATATAATCAGCTTAAGTTGTGCTTTTTAAATTTATAATTCTTCTTCAGGGTAGAATAAATAATCTAAGCATGGTTAAAGAAACCAACTGCTGTTTTTTGCAGTACTAAGACGAACGGATGCTGCTTAAAGACATTTTCGAACAGTTAAAAACATGCATGCTAGAGCACAGTTTAAATCCTCAAATGGACAAGAAGTATTTAAAAAAAAAGTCATCCATAAATGAATTAGTTTTTTAAAAAATCCTCCTTGTGAATCTAAATTTGAAAAGTGTCCATTCCTTCATACGAACACTTAAATGAAGAAGTATCCTAAAAAAATCCTGCTTAAGAATCAAAAATAAAAAGTATCCAAAAAAAAAATCCGTCAATAATCCAAAATAAAAGGTCCAAAAGTCCAGTCCAAAAATAAAAAAGTGGAACATTGTGCAAGAATTCTGAATAGGAATTTCTTTGAACAATGAATAATTTCTTATTAAAGTATGGGCTTTTCGGAAGAAACGAACTAAAAAATATTATATATTTTTTTCCTTCTCATCTCCCGTGTACCACCACCAGACACAGTGGCAAATCTCGAACCTCTGTAAGTGAAAGCAATTCATTTTCGTGTCACTCGGGCAATTATCTTGAAATAATTGCAATCGATTCGTACAAAGAACCGCGAGGGGTGTCGTGTGGTAATTGACACTCCACTTGTAACGAGCAACTGAAATATTGAACGAGATTATACGTTGCGGCACTTGGAAAACGACGGTTGGAATTATTTTGGAATGGCAAATGCACAGGAATATCTGGATGTGAATGTGAAGCTTGAGAACAAGAAATGTAGGGAGGAAATGAAAATGCTGATAATTGCTGAAGTAAATCTGTTTGTTGAATATGACAATTGACCAAGCAAATGTTTGTAAGAAAACATAATTAAGATTTATAAGCATCAATGAATTATTCGTAACTGATATAATTATTTATTAAATGCGTGTTAAATTTTGATGAAAATGTGCATCTCAATATAACCAGAAATAATTTGGAGAATGAAATGGTTAACGTGTTAGCTGGCTTTCGATAAAAAAATGTCCCCCAAGAAAGTTTTTACAAGTTGTGTTGAAACAATTCTGCAGTTGTATTGAAACAATACAAAAAATGTATTTTGACTCAGTAATAATAAAGTCACACATAAAGTTGTGCTGAAGGCGCAGTTTCTTATGAAGTAATGTGTCGGAATGTATTTCAGTACCTGCTTTTCAATGTTTCGGATAAAAAGTTATACCAAAGCTTAAAAACTACATACACTGCTCAAAACAATTAGGTTAGCGCATGGTACTTTCCCTCCAAATGATTCCATTTGGTATCATCCGCTTGCGATTTTTTCTGTGGCTAAAAATTAAGCCCTCTTATGTACCTTTAGAAGGAAGAATAATATCTTTCGAAGGATTAAATATTATTTGTTTTGATTAAATGAAATTTTTTTTAAATATATTCACCCCAGAACAATTTTCAATTAAATTATTCATACTTGCATTTTTATATGTTTAAAAATCGATTTGAACTATTTTTAACAAGGAAAGTCTTAAAAAAATTATTTTTATAATTTTTTCAAAAGTTATAATTGTAATATTTCCCCCTCAAATTTTAGTTTTAAAAAATTAAGATTTTGTCTCCTCTTTTTTAATATTTCATTCTGGATGCATTTATTTTACAAATTTTAGATTTTCAGAATAAAAATGAAAAAAGTTGGGACTGAAAGGGTAACAACAGTACATAAAATGCTGCCCTAACTCTTTTCAACAGTGTATTTAGTTAGAACTTTAATATTAATTTTATTATTTTTATACATATTTTAAAAAACAATCTATTAAACAGCTTTTATTAATTAATACGCATTGATTTAATAACAGTCTCTCTTTGATCGTCAGCTGTGTTGGAATTGATGAATTAAAACAACACAATGGTGTAATGTTGTCATTTTTACACAGTACTTATATTTAACTTGTGTTATTTCAACAAATGTTTTTTAACTAGACAAATGGTTCGAGAAAGACATTAGGTTTAGCTTACTAGGCAATTGCAAATTAAAAATTGTGTTATCAAGCTCAGTGTTTAAATTATTACCTGATTCTGACCAGTGAATAAAAAAAGTAAGTTGAAATGCAACTGAAAAAATTGAAATGGTGTAAAATCTACTCACATATTTTTGAAGTCTTTTGAAAAGCAGTTGATATTAGTTTAAACTTAAACTATTACGAAATAATAAAATAAAAAAAATTCTTTCTCAAAGTTAAAAAAGAATATAAAATTTTTATTTTGTGTGCCCAGATATATTTTTTTATGCATTAAGTTACACTATTAATGTTTTATATCGTCAAAAATAGTTTTTTTAGATATTTAAATAAGCAAACTTTTAGAAGGGGCCATCTATACCATTTTCTTCAGCGGGGCATTTGTGAATTATTTATTTTTCATTCAATCCACATAAATTATAAATTCATAATTTATCATTTTTTTTATGCTTCAATAAATGGCGGCAAAAGCTATTTTAAAAAAATGAATAAAATTAAATCGATGGAAAAATACAGAATGCAAAATCTTTTTTGATAGTAGAATTTACTCACGAGTGTAATCAGTTTAGCGCAAAGTAAAATAATGAAGAAATTTTAAACAGTTTTCCCGATGCTCAAAAATAAAATTACTTTGCTTTTCATTCCAAAATATCGAACCTAAAAAACCTAAATTAATTACCTCAGAGAAAATATAAAAAAATCATAGAAACTAATAACTTCTAGACACCGAAAATAGAAATAACAAAAATACTTCCCCACAATCTAAAGCAAAAAACTTACATAAAAGCTTAAAAGAAAACTCCACAAAATCACAACACTAAAATTACTTCAATTTGCTCACCGGGCAGACCGAATTCGAAAATATGGCCATAACGACAACATACTTGATTAATGCCCCCTTGAACAATGGCGGAAAGGGGGTGGGGGGAGGGGGTTCGTGGAAAGGGGTGGGAGGGTCTAAAACTGGCGGATGATTAATTTTGTCCATTTACCACCTGGTATGTTCAAGTTGGTTTGATCAATCACTTAAAGATTCCCTCTTTAAGATGGCGGAGAAATAGCACCTGGTTGTTTTTCATGTGTTGTTTTAAACTTATAATACGAAAAAATGCTTTTTTTATTAATGCAATGGAAATTTAAAAATTGGGTTAGAATAAGGTTTAATTATTCTCTTTACCGTGATTTCGATTTAAGCTAGATACTTCTTTAGTAAAATCATCACTCCCGAGTAAGTTACACTAAAACCTCAAATCTTCTACTTCAACGAAAGAGATAAGATACTATTATTTTTCCTCAAAACATATTTTGATAAAAATTCGAAGAAGTATAACTACTTTTTGAAGACTGAAGAGTGCAAATTTTCGAGATTCCATAGTGGAATTTAATGATGGTTCAAAATTGATAATTTCTAAAATTTATTGAGGCCTTTAGGGTTGCTTACACTCAAAAGATTTGCGTTGATTTTCTCTTCAAAAAGTTGTGTTATCCCTAGTTAATACAATAAAAATTGTGTTGTGACCAAATTATAATGCATGGACAAAAAATTTGTTGAAAACATAAAGCACATGTATTCTTTCAAAATTCAGCATCTACTCTTTAAATTTTTGGATAAATAACTATACTAAAGCTAAAAAATATATACATTTCAAATTTAAAAATGAGTGTTATTTTTATGTTATACATATTTTATAATTATGATATACATATTTTATAATTATGTTATACATATTTTTTAATTATGTTATATATATTTTATAACTATGTTATCAATATTTTAGAAAGAAATATAGTTTAAATGTTTATGTTCATCAGGCATGAATATAATAATCATCTCCTCTCGCGATTGTCAGTTGTGTTAGAACAACACGACTTTATGTTCGCATACCTTCAACACAATTCTTGTATTGAAGCAACACAATATTGTAATGCTGCCATTTTTGCCCAATACATAGCAGCCCCTTGTTATACCGCACTTCTCGGGATACAAGCAAAATAACGTGGTATAACCGAATGCGCGTTATAACGAGCGACTTGATAAATTATATTTTCGATGTATATATGCGCTCAACAAAGTTTTTAAATTAAAGCTCAGCATATGTTTAAAATATAAAACTATATCATATCAAATAATAAAACTACTACTCCAAAAACTAGAAAGGACTTATTATTTTGTTAATTGCTATAAACACCACACATTATAGCATAGCTAATAAATACTATACTTATTTCACTCATTTTCTAGTGAAATATCTACCTAAAGTTAGCTGCTTTGATTTTTCTTGTAAAACCTGCTTTTAAGAAAATGTCAAAGAATGAAAGTTTAGGAACACTGCATCCACCGATATTAGATGATTATCCTATCTTGACCATGTGTCTCATGTCAATTTTAAGTAAAGTACATATTGAAAAAAAAAAGCGGGGGAAAAATCGGGAGACATGATACAAGTAGCGATATATCCGAATGCGCGATGTAACGAGGTGCGATATAGCGAGGGGTTACTGTACTTTTGTTCCAAACACAAGTTTTTCTGAGTGAATAGCAGTATAAGGTAAAAGGACAAAATCTCTCATCAACTGTTAGCTGAAACCATCCTAAACACCTTCAAATTTCCTTCCCCCTTGAAAGTCCGCTTCACGGTTTGGCACGAACGTTGCTCGGAAATCTCTTACTCCAGCGATAGTTATCGCCAAAAAATTAATTAAAACTTCGCTTGTTAATTACTTCGGGGGATCTTGAACGCATGGCTTTTCTATCACCTCTAAGTCTTTTCCTCGATAATGAATTAATTTATTTTGGACGTCGACTGAAAATTACCAGCTGAAGCTGTTTAGAGAGGATTCGGAGGGGATTGTTTTTAAAGAAGCGCCGAAATTATTTTTGATTAAAAGTGGCTATTTATGTATGGTTTCAAGTGAATATATCTTACAAAGGATTAGTAAGACATTAATTACAGTATTTAGTTTTTTTATCACAAATATTGGTTGTCTTGTTTATATTCAGGTTTTTTAAGTGTCTGTATTTTATTTTATGGATTTAACATTGCAGTCTTTTTGGGAAACTGTTACATATTTTTTTTTTGCTTTTATGCAATCTAATAATTATTAAAAGATCTTGCTTTAAATTCTTTATTATTATAATTTTTAGATGCGTCATATAAATATACAAATGTATGTTAAGTGAATGTATCCATACAATATAGAATGACGATCTTAAAAAAAATTATACTAAAAGAATAAAAATGCATATTTTATTGATTTTGGCTGAAACCACCCGTTTATAATAGAGACAAAAATCTTTTCTACAAAGCTTCGATTATTACAACTTTGAACCAATTCTATAATTGTAAAAAACATGGAGAGATGAGTAAACAATTTTCTAAAACATTTCTGAAGAGCAACTTCGATAATTTTTTACCCAAGAGACATGTAAAACAAAACAAAATTTTAAAATGAGTTTGCTTATGATTCTAGATGTTTTACTTCTCAAAGGTATACCTTAACCAGTTACTAATTCATGCTCTCGCACTCACTTTTATTTGTTGATTTGTGCTTAAAATATTTAACACGTTTCAGGCATTCCATCTAAGACTATTTCTTTATATTTTCACAATCACGATAACCATCTTTTACGTGCACTTGCCATGACATTCGCGACAGCTCCAACAATGGCGTCCATTCACAGTTGATGGAGAAGATCTAAGATGGATGATGGATTAAAAAAAATAGAATTGAATTTTTTAATAGCCAAATCTAATTCCCTTCTTTACACGCTTTTAATAAACACAATCAATTACGGAGCAGTCACTCTTTTGATCTGTACTGCTAAACAGACGAATCACCACCTTGCATTTATTCGACTTGAAACGTGTTCTTTTTCACCAACAGTTATGAGATGTTTCCATAAAATTTTAATGATCTTTCTTTTTTAATCTTTATTCTGAAGGTTCAATGGCGATAGGTTTAAGTTGATTGTTAACTTCTTATACTGTGTCGATTGAAAACAAACGAAGACATGTTGGTAAAGTTTCTATATTTATTCTCAGTTATAACCTTATTTTTTACGAGTGAAATACTAAAATACAACTTCTAAGTTTTTTTTTAAACTTCTAATTAACAAGCATGTCATCAAAATTTTTGCCCACGTTGTTTTGTAACATCTTTACAGCTTTTTCCCCATTGATTACGTCATCAACAATATATAGATGGCTGAATTCTTTGAATAATTTTAATCCGATTAAATGGTACAGTTTTTCGTTTTCTAAGGTAGTTAATCAAAAATGACATTAAAAGCAAACGTTTAAATTGCTAGAATGTGAATTCAAACTTTGATGCGCTGCAGAAAAATCTAATTAAGATATAATTTTAAAAAAGCAGGTCAATTGCTTCTAATAGAAGTATTTCACAATTACCAAAGTGTAAGAAGGTTAGTTATTCTTAATACCGAAGGTAGTGAACTTACCAGAAAATTTAATATTCTATTATAAATGGATACAATCCTGACAAAATTTTTAAACGAATGTAATTTTCAATGGAGACAGCTTTTAATTCGTAACACACTACCTCATGAAGATTAGTATTAGTAAATCAGAAAACCTAATGCTACTACCTCAAAAAACTTAAGCTTCGCATTCAGAAGTATAACTGGAGAAAAATACCATGGCTGACATCTTATTTTAACGTTCTTAATTCGCTTTCTGAGTAGGGTCATGCCCTAAAACGTGACCATTCATAGGAGCATACTCAGCTCTGCGGGAATCAAGAAGCAGAGGAGAGTCAGTGAGTTTGGTCTGACTAGCAAATGGCTATAAATGTTGCTGGCAAATAAATATTTTGAAATTTAAAATCTCCAGACAAGTATATTTTACTAACATTTAAAATAATTAATTTATTTTTAAAATTATCCTTATGATAAGTATAGTTAAGTAATCTGGTTTATATGATTACCAATATGGGAATCAGTTTTAACGGATTCCAAATAGCTATCATGTGGAAAAATAGTAATTCTTAACTCTCCTATTCAAATACGGGGAAGAGGGCTGGGGAGCCCAGTCGGTTAAGCACTCGCTTAGCATGCGGAAGGTCCCAGGTTCGGGTCCGGGCATCGCCAAAATAGCTGCCGACCTATAGACGGCCCGTGCAGCCAAAAATGTCCGACGAATAATACCCCGTGTAAGGGAGTGCACGTTAAATATCCTTCAAAGTCCTAACGCTGCGTACGATGTCGCCCTTAACGGTTGCGTTGGGTGCCTATTCAGGTGTGGCTCGTCACCTGACTGTGGTTCTAAAATACGACGCCCGTCGCCAATAGCCCTCGTGTAGCTCTAGTGCGACGATAATTCAAACCAAACCTAAATACGGGGAAGATATGATACGATGGCAAACTTAGTAAGATGACGAAAATCGAATTTCTTCTCATCAACCGGAGATATTAGAAAAAATTGGGAGGCAATTGACAATAATATTCTAAGATATTAATGGCAAATTTCACTGTAAATGATTTTGAGTACAAACTTTTCCAGACTACATTGTCTGTGGTTTTAATGCCAGGATTGTTTTTGTAATAAAACAACTTAAAATCCTCTGTTGACCGGTGATTGTACACGAATTATACGCAATTTTGTAACTTTATCGAGCAATAACTTACCACTTGTATAGATATTTTATTTGTTGCAGACATGAACACATCTATATTATGTTGTTGTTGCTTAATTCTCGCCTGGTCTGACAAAGTCCGAATGAATCAGTTCAACCTCAGTTGCGACATTATTCCATCTACGAGATATGTAAATGTAAACTCTAGTTTACTGATTTACTAGGCATATAGACTGATGAACTATAATATTATTAGAGGTGTATCAGTATTGCTACAGAAGCCTCGATGGGCCTAGGTCACTATGTCTTTCCAGAAGGCTCAATTACTTCTAAAAAGACAGTAATTCAGAAAAAGACAGTCTTTTGGCAAAAATGTGCAGGAGCACATACCTTCGTGACGCAACACCCTCAAAACAACTTTTCCAAAAAGAACTGTCACTCAAAACATTTTTTTTCTCTCACCAGGGCTCGCCCATTGCTTACATTAAGGCTCTCAAACACAAAAATATGAAAAAAAGCTAGCCAATTCTATCTCTTGACAGTGCTTGTTCTTAAGAGTTAATTGCCTTTGCAAACTGCCTAGGTCGAAGCATTGGTCTGGCAAAATAGTAACTGATATTTTATACAAAATTGAATTTTATGTTTGATATACACTGTTATATATATAAATATTTTTATAAATAAAGGTTCGTAGTTTTAGTTGTTTTATGAAGAAAATGGAAGATAGGAAACATGCATGATTCGAACGGGGAGGAGCATGGTTTTGTTTGTAGGACAGGGACCCGGATGGCCGAGTGGTCTGGACCATTACGCCAGCAGTCTGCGCGCTGTAACGGGTACGGGTTTGATTCCCGCCTTCACCCTTTAGTATATTCCTTTCTCTGTGACTGTACAAATTCTTTCTGTGTCTGTCTTACTTAACGAAGGCTTCATAAGCGGGTCTCTGATCAAGCATACAAGCCGGAATATACATGTGATAGTAGTAGTAGTAGTTGTAGGATAGAAGTCAATGCTTGACGTAGCTGCTTCACCATAGGTGTGTCCTATTGACTTTTTACGATTTAGCTGCCATGTGATTTGTTTCATGGACTTATCAGTGACGCGACTGTAAGCGAGGTTGTCAATTGTATTTTCTATTTCTTGAAAGTTTTTCTTTACACTCACAGTCTGGTAATTGCAGTGGTAACAGATCCGACACACATTGCTAATATAGTTTGAAATTCCAAAAGGGCCGAATCCTGCTTCTGACACAAGCCTGTTCCATTTGCTGATTTCGCACGTTCTTAAAGTAACTTAAAACCCCAAAACAGCTTCTAACATTGATGTTCATCATCAATTGAAAATTGAAGATCTTTGTCGGAGAACGTATCATGGGATATTTAAGAAAAAACTGTAAATTTTTGTGTCAATGAATATATTTTTCTCTCTTTGAAATGTAACAAGTTCTCTTTTTTGTAAACTTTTAGCAAATTTTGTAAGTACATTTTTAACGGATCTAGGTACAAACTAAAAACTTCAGAAGCCATTTTTTTAGTTTTCACATTTTTATCACATAACACGATCTTCCACTAAGGCCTTCAATGACATCAAGAAGTTTTTAATCACACATACAATGTCCCAAATAAAAAATCAAAGATTTCCTATTCTCAAACAAAATTAACTCAAAGCCACTTGCAATCTTATCCAACAAAAATTCAACAAGGTGTAGGGTCGACACCATAGGTGAAACGTCTTTCTTCCAGCTCACCATAGGGGGGAGGATGTTTCAATCCCTTTGGCACCCCCCGGTTTCGAGCTGCCAATATTATTATCACTTGGCGAGTCTCACGTCTTGATTAAAAGAAAGTTAAAGGTGAGCACGGAACGTGACGAAGGTTTGTTTTGGCGATGGATATATCTATTTTGGCGGGTTTTTTTAACGATGTTTTTTATTCTTGTTAAGATGGATATCGTTCTTGTTTTGTTCTTCGGGTTTTAATTACCTTGCATCCGTGTTTTTTTGGTTGAATTTGGTGAGCATGGTTTGAATGATTTTTTAAAATATATATACATAGCTAATATTGAGGCTATATAGATATTTTTTTTAAAAATTGTTTAGTGTACATATAATGTTTAATCAATATTTTTTTAATAAAAATAAAAGTAACGGTCAAACCATTAGGGGGAAAAGTGGTCGAGCAGTATTTAAAACTCAAATGATAGTCTGGGGCCAAATCCATGGAATGAAACATCAAACCCTCCTTCATTTTAAGGTTTACAAAACTCTCCAATGAAACCTGCTATTCTGGTTCTGCCTGGACGAAAATCCCCAAGAGGGAAAAATTGTGGAGTTTGCTCTTAATCCCATGGATTCGATGGCTCATGAAACGCGCCTAATGAACAACGAAGTGTAGATGGGACACTTTAATTCTGTTATGATCTAAAGTTTCATCACCACATGATACCGAGATAATTCTTACGTTAGGTGTCAGCTCAGGTGTTGGACCGCATTTCAGGAGCTTGGCCAATAGCCCTTTAATTGTTCTACATCGAAGTTAGTTCAACAAATAGAATCAACCAAAACCAAATCAAGAATTCGACAACAATAAATCCAACCATAAACCTACAACCCGTGTCTCTCTAACTTTATTAACTTAAGAACCTCATCACATAGAGGCCCAGATGGCTGAATGGTTTTGAACCCTTACGCTAACAGTCTGCGCGCTGTAACGGGTGTGCGTTCGATTCCCGCCTACGCCCTGGTTGTACTTTCCTTCCTCTGTGACAGTAAAAATTCTTTCTTTGTCTGTATTACTAAAGAACTTGTGTGATAAAGCACTCAAGCCGGAATATATATGTACTTACCTTTACCCTCATCATATACAAGTATGATGTAGGTTTGTAAGCGGGTATCTGATCAAGCACACAACCCGAAAATACATGCATTAACCTACCTACCTGCACGTAATATATTATGAAAAATAATATTGTTCAAAGGAGTATGCAAAATTGTTAGTTTGAGGAAGGAGAAACATTTAAAATATTGCAAACCTTACAAAACTCCATTTAGTTGTGAAAAGTTGCAAACATATTTTAACTCAAATTGAGAATATTAGCTGAAATTTATCACATGGGTGCCACCGCATAACATTTCTTGCATGCATTTTTATAGTATTTTTGAATCAATTATGTATAGTGTTGAAAACCAAAAGGAAGCGTGGCCATATTGTTATAAAAGTTGTGATATTTCTCAGGTAACTGCGCTATGAAGTATACAATGAAACAATGTAGCTATGGAACCACACCTACCAACTGCCAAAAAATATTTAAAAATACAGATTAAAAAGCGAGATAACTTATGTTTCATGGACATCAACACAATGTAGCACTTAACTTTAAAAATACAATTTTCGTTATCTTTGTAAGTATGTATAAGGTTCCGTTAGCATTTTACTTCAAAGTTAATTATAAAATAGCAGGTTTGTGTGAACATTTTAATTTGAAAGTAATTATTGTTTGTAGATGATAGGTGATAATGTCCATTCTATTTTTACTCTGAAGGTTTTTGAAGTTGATTGTATTGTTATCGTTTTATTCATCGATAAAGTGTAAAATAAAAGAAAAACTTCTTATCAAAAGTCTTTTTTAAATGGTCACTTTTAAATTCAGAATTAATCTATTTTGTCGAATGTTACCTTACTACTTATCAAGATTATTTTAACTAACGTTTAAAATCTAGCATTATGTTATTAATACGTAATTATCTAAAGGTTTTAGTAAAGAAAGTGTTATGTGATTTAGTTTCGAAGCAAGAAGTCGTGGCTTTAAACTTAATTAACTTATTAATTAAAGTTTCTAAAATTAAGATATATATTGGAAAGATGACCTTGGAAGGTTAAAAAAAATTTGCTATTAATCTTAAAATGCATTCCACTGCTGAATATATTAAAAGCTATAATACAAAAATTCCATCAAACCTAAATCTAAAAAAAAGCTTTAAAATGCTATTTACCTTAGGTTGCATTATTTTTAAAGAACTAACTTTCATATATATTTTTGAGTAAGTTATATTATCCTTCTAATATAATGCTGTAATGTTTTTAAATACTTACGAACGATATTTCATGATCTAAGGTGACAAGTTGCACCACATAATAGTGGCCGAATAATGTTAGAAAATGTATGTGGTAAAATAAACGTAACGTCCACTAAAAGGATAAAATATAACGCTAGATGTGTAAGCGAGCTGAAACTGTTGAATATTTTTTTTTGTTTAGGTTGTCTTTTTTATATGAAAATACCAAACACTATAAAATGCCCAGAACTTGCATTACCAATATAAAGAATAACGTCACATATAAAATTTTTGTGAATTTTGAATAAAAAGAAGCCGTAAAGCATGGCAAAAATTCTGACCGTATAAACATCGAAATAATAAATCTTAGTGTTATCCACATTTTATGCACGATCTCGCCTTGTTTAGATGCTGTTAGGGAACCCCATAAACCTTTAGGCTTGGACATAGTTATTTGATAAATATGGCCTATATTTACCCAGTTTACGGTATCCTGAATGATGATGTATTTAAATATTGCGGTGACTGTAAATGTTACAAATTTCATAATACATAGATATCTGGGTATGTTTTGTACAAAATTTAACAATTTAATGCATGAATTTTTATTTTCACCCCAAAATATATACATGTATCTTTAATACTCATATATTATGGGAAAAATACTGAAAACAATTTAACTGCATTACAACTTAAACAATTTCAATTTAAAAAAAAATTTCCATCTGAAAAAAACCTACTACAAAATTCCAATTTTGATAATATTGACAAGAAAACTACTAAATATATCTCAAAATAACCCTTTTTACTTTGAATACTGAATACTGAATACTTGAAAAACGCAATTTCACAACAGTTAATAACCTCACTAATTCTGAATACACTTTTACTACTGTCATATATGAGGATTATTAGTAACTAAAACTTCAAAATGGAATGCAATAGATGAAAAAACACAAATTTGTCAAGAGGGAGCTCTAATTCAATAGAATAAAGTTTATTATGTTACTTTGTTGCCAAACGGCAACAGTATGCATTAGAGGGTTAAAATGTAAAAATGGGATTTTATTAATATTGAATTTCTAAAGTATTTAAGCAGTAATTTTAGTAGATTTATGTATTTATTGTGTTTGATTTTATTGTATTTTTATGCATATGTACTGTCAAATCCTACTGCTAACTAGAATTGTTGATATAGCTACTATGTATTGCAATAGCTATGTATTGATAAAGGATAGGGAGTATTGTTAAAATGGTTGATGGCCAAAGTTATAGCAATACCTTCCCAGGTATAAGCACACTACTGTGGGATTAATATTGTGCCCAATTGGGTTACGTGAGCACTTCGGTTATGAGGCGCAGAAAAAAAAGACCCCTTTATTTTTGAGCAAACGGTTCCACCTGAGCTACCTCATATAGCTACACTTACAATATTGTTTCAGATAAGGTTATCCCTAAGAAACTATTCAAAATAAAAAATGGTATTTTTTTTAGTAACATTTTCTGGTTTAGATGCTGCACTCTCAGAAATAACACTTTCATTTTTGACGATTCATGAATCCTCAAGCCTCATTTCGTTAATTTTGAGGATTGTTTCGTCAAACTATCACGTGACTTTTGAGTAAACGCGAATCCTCACTTTTACGATCGTGATTTGACGATTTTGTATCTTGATTTTGGGGAAACTGAATCTCGTTGTTGTACTCAGATGCTCAAAAATGACGAAATATATCTTTAGATTAGACAACATTCAAATCCTCATAAAAATGACGATTCAAATTTCCCCACTTTGAGGAATCGAAAACTCGGAGCATTTGTTAGTAAACGGAATCGTCAAAATTAAGGAACATTTCGTCGTTTTTGAGCATTCGTTTTTTGGAGTGTGCCATTTACATTTTTTAAAATTAACAACTAAACAAATTTTTGTATTTAAACAAGCGGTATCCATATAATAGATAACACTGTATATTCTGGAGGACTCTTTTTGATAACACTGGTCCCATATGGGTAGCCCATAATAATCTTTATGGCTTGTTCATCACCAATCCATGAAAATAACATTTGTGATTTTTGTCAAATAAATAAAATCACGTAAATCAACATGGAACACTGAGGAAAATCCATAAGGATTATTATTGGTTGCTATTGGAATATTGGTTATTATTGGAATAATGTAATTATAACTGTAAACTGAAAAATTATTTTTATTCTTAATTTTCTATCATTTTACTACGAAAGAGTTTAAATGTTTCCTTATTTTGAATAATTTCTCTAAAGAGATCGATGTGTAGAAGACAAAATTGAAAATGGACTTCAGTTTTATACCCTAGGAGGGTCCATGGGGGTTTGATTAAAAATAAAGGCAGTCATTTTTCCTTGGGTCACATATGGGTATGGTCCATATGTCCATGTTGATCCCACAATATTGTCCTATCTGGACGCAGTTTTTATATTTAGCTTTACTGAGTTACTTTAAGCTAAATGTATTACCTGGGAAATAATTCAAACAAATGATGCACCCGTTTCATTTCATTATTCATTTATACTTATTTCGTATATATTCAAATTCCAAATACTTTCCAAACGCATTCCTCGAAACATTTTCCCAAAATCTTTTTCGGAAACTCCTCTCAATACATCCCTATTCATCAGCCCTTATAAAAAGCCGCAGCTTATGCAAAAAGGCGAATGAATTCCGATTCGCAAACCCGACATTCGAAAGATTCGAGCCACTCCATGTATAAATGCATGACACTAAAAACACCATTTCATATATGTCATGCCTTAGCATAACCGTAGCACAGAAGAACCCTACCCGGAAAAACTTCCTTTCTCAAAGTCGCCCCCTTTAAAATACAAATGGTGCATTAAAAGATGGCCTTTTCTCATATTTTTTTTTAGCCCTCCAGGAGGAAAAACTGAGATATCCGTGCATTTATGTAACATTTCAGCCCGGAAATAAAATGTTCCAATCTTTGGATCCTGGCTCAGGGAAATTTTTCTTCCTCTTTTTTGGAGTTTAGATAAAAAGAATGGAGGAGATTTTATTTTATTTTCCCACTAAGAGTTCAGATGATGGAAAAGGTGGAACTAATATTGAGAAGGAAGGCTTTGTATTCAGGGTGTAATGGAGGATTATGTTACTTCAGTAAAGAAGAATATGTGTTTGGGGCATTATTTTATATTTTACTTGGAGTTATTTTTATATTTGGTACTATAAAATAACCCTCTTATTTTTTGTATTTGTTATACTGTAAAATAACTCTCTTTATATGACATATACTTTTCCTGAATGGCCATGAATGGAATGTAAATATATTTTACAAGGTTCTACATTCTACTAACATTCGATGATTTAAAATAGATTCGTATTTTGCTTTCGATAGTAAATTAAAGATCGTAAATTTTATTTAACTTTTTGTAAACTGTAAATGTGTAAAATATATATAGGCTTTGTTTTTCTGTATAAAGTTAAAGTCTTAACTAGAAGTCACATGTGCATCATTCTTCAGTGACTCATAATTTTATTATAATTAAGCATAAATAATCCGAATATATGCTTAAATGAATGAAGTATCCATTTGGATATTATTATTTTGTTTTTAGTTTTGCCAACCGACAACAAAGCACTAGCAGAAACATTTTAATGATTTATTATCATTATCAATTGTAATAAACAAAGAATGATAGGACTAGCATTAATAACATTTAAGTATTCAACCGAAATTATTACACATGAGTTAAGAAGTTATATAAATAAGGCTGCTTGTATTATGAAGATATTGTTAATTACATGTTATATTTGATAACTTTACTAATATTTATCTGCAGTAGTCTTTATTTCCTATTCTGTGAAAGAAAATCTGTAACAATTAAAAAAAAATTTGTAAAAAACTTTTCCTAGAAAATTTCTAGTAAAATTTAAAAAAAATAAAGGCTGCAAAAAAAACATTATAATTTTTTTTAAGCATATCATGTTCATATCATGTAGATTTTACAGACATTTATGTATTACCCACCACAATATGTTTAATGTTAAACTATGCAAAAAAAATTTTATGGATTACCATTTTTTTCCGCAAATTAAAAAGAAAAACAAAAATCAGCTTTTTCCCCTGGTTGGGAATCAACCCCGGTCTCGCCGCATGAACAGGCGGGGGGTACTCTACTAATACTACAAGAAACTGAAAAAGCGAACCTGCGAACCCGAAACTCGAACCATGACGCCTTAGCCGTTTCAGTCAGTGCGCTCTCCCAACTGTACATATTTCGGAAATTAGAGATGAAACAATCAATAAGTGTCAATCATTTGAAACAATAAACTAAGTGTATTCACTTTGAAAGGCCAATGCACTTTGAAATCAAAATCGAGGCCCGCGCTTTAGTTCACGTAGAAAACGAATTTCACAAGAAAAAAGTTGCAATTTTGAAAAAAAAAAATAAGAAATACTAGATTTTTTTTTCAGAAATGAAAAATTTCTTTTCAGAATTTTGTAAACAAAAAACTTTTTTTTTTTGTTGGTTAATTCTTTCAACATTTTTTAATTTATTTTTTTGTTGTTTTACAGTAATTTTTTTTATTTTGTATATTCTGTATTGAAAAATATTTAATTTGACGCTTTCATGTTGTGCTTATTTTTAACAATATCAAAGCAACGAAAAATTTAATGTTATTCACATTGGTTTGCTAAGACATAAGTTTTCATTTTTGAAAACAAAAACTACATCAAAATTTCTTCCCCCATTATCTACACCCGCAAAACCAAATATTGAAAATTAAACATTCATACTCGCTAGACCAACACTTAATCGTAAATGAAGCTTGTCGCATATGATACCTTTAGCCCCCTTCCCTCAATCTCCAACTAAAAAAAGAATTATTGAACATAAAACCCTATTTAAATATTAAACGTTTTACGTGCGATCGAATGTTCAATGGAGTGTACCCCACCCATTGAAAAACGTATACAATACAGCCACCACTGAATATTAACTCTAAAAACCTTTATTCTTACACAAAGGATGGGATACGTAACATATAAAAAAGGTTCACCAGTCAAAATAGTGCCGAAATTTTATTCATGACTTTGGGGGTGGGGGAGGGGGTCAAATACGTCATTTGTCGCAAGCGATGATATCGGTTGGGGGTAGGGATGTAAAGGAAAATAATGTGTTGGTGTTTTTACTTGTTTTTACCATTAAACTGACTAGATGTATGTTACATTCTGCTCTCAAGAATAATGTGTGTTGGATATGTTTAAGTTATTGGTTTTCATTTGTAATTTACAAAAAAAATCATTAAAAAATTAAGCAAAATTATTGACTTTCAATTACCTTCACCTTAAAAAGTTTTCAATCAAAATTTATGTTGTTTGATTAATATTCGCAATTACATTAAAATAACTGTATTTTGTAACTTTTTTTACAAGGTTTCTAATGTTTGCCTTTTCAAGCCTGATTGGGGAAAATATTTTTCTTCTCTCTTATGATATGGAATTTTAAACATGAAAATGTTAAATTCATTTGAAAAATAATTAATTTTTCTTTTAATATCTAATGTTTGATACTTTTTGTTACTTGAGATGCTTTTTGTTATTTAATACTTTTGATTGCTGTACAACACACAACTATTTATTCTCCCAGAAAGCTGTTTAAACCCACTGAGGGATAAGCTTTTTCGTCAAAATGTGAACTTATTTTCACTCCATTGATTTAAATTTAACTTTTGACTCATTAATTTTTTGTGTGTATTTTAAAATTTATACGTGTTGAAAAAATCTCCTCAATACTTCAAATTATTAATATTAATAACATAAAAATTTAATAAATGTTAAAAAATTATGCCTATTGCTGAAAAAACTGACATCTACACACGGGTTTATAATGTTTAAATCTTTCAGGTGGCTTCTTAACTTTCAATTTTTTAAAATTTCAAACAAAGATTGAATTTTTTTTAAAAAATAAGTTCAGGATATTTATTAATTTAAGATCACTAACACTCTGGAATAATTCTTTAGTAATTAAACAGCCCAGAACTTAGACTCCAAAATCATTAAAATAAACTTGTATACACAAGTAAAGTTAACGAAAAGGTCAGGAAATTGCAACAAAAGTGCAAAACCTGCAATTACAAGGTGGCAATTTTAAAAGAGACCAAAACAAATAATGGTTGCATTTTGGGAGGCACAAATAATGATTGAATTTTTTAAAACTGCCCCCCTGCAGTTAAAACACAAAATCTCGAAGCGACACTAACTCCCAATAACAACTCTTCAAATACTCCCTTCCACCGTCCCCCCTCGTATTAAGTGTCGCGGGGGGTGCAAAGATGGGTTTAACGAGATTTGGGCTCCCGGACCACAAAAGTAATGCCGTCCATGCATAAAACAAGAGTCGTGTGTCATCCCCCTGTCCGTTTCATGCCGCTAAATCCCGGTGTTGGCACCGGATTTTTGTATTCCCACTTGGGGGGGATTGTTTGGGAAAAAACAAGGTATAGACGTGTGACTGATTAGTATTGATTCATTTGGTTTTTGCTGGTCGTTATTTTTTTTTTATTGTTGTTGGGAAGTAGGTATAGAGACCGACGTATGCCTGAAATGTTTAATTTTTTTGTCCTTATTATTCGGTGTAAATGAAGCAATGCTTTAGTAGGAATTTTAATATCTAGGATAGAAATTTTTGCATGTGATTTCCCATAGCAATTTAAAGGATTTTAGAAATTTGATTTTAAATTCGAAATTTGAGTTTTAGGGACATTTTTTACGATGTACCGAACATAAACATTTATATAATTTTTTTTAAAACAAATTTGTACCTCTTTATAAATCTTACGAAATAACACTTCAATCTCAAAAACAATTGCATTATTAAAGGAACTATGACTGGCAGTTTGGCTATCTGAATATTTCTTTTAAGCACCATTTTCTTTTATTTTTTCCATTTTAGAAGGGAAAATGTCCTTTAATTCATATCAATAATGTTACATTTTTCTCTATTTCGTAGAAAAAAAATCTTCATAGCCGGAGAGTATATTTATTATACTTAACAGAATGAATCTTCTATATAACGGCCAGGGCTTGAACTCGGAATACAGGCGGGTGTAGTAGCGTCTCAGCAAAAGAGGTTAACAACTAATTTCGGCACAATCTTTATTTCTTATCGTACTGAATGTCCACTGCTATTTTATTCATTCTACTTACGTACGTCCCACTAATTCTCCCATAGAATGTAATCAACGTTAACACATTATACAATCCGATTATGCGACACAGTTAAGATAGGAGGCGAAAAGCCTGACTTATTTATACAATAAAAACCCTAGAAGGCTACGCTCGAAGTGTAGATTCTCTGTTGGCTACAATTCCGAAGGGGGAATTAATACGTCAGATTTGTGTGGGTGGGGCTATAGCTAAGCCCCCTTAAATCCTTTGTCCCCACCCTCGCCTACTATACTTACCAAGACTGACGCCAAGAGAAAATAGGGTTGCTTGGATGTGATTGGAATGTCGCCAAATGTTATTGTCTTTAAACCGGCGTTATCCCAAATATCGAAATTGTTTTCGAATTCATAAAAAACTTGTGAAAAAAATATTTTTAATTGAGATGTAAATAATCTTGTTGGTTAATTACGGACTTCGCTATGTCAAGCGAATCGTTAAAAATAGTCTATAAAAAAGTAGAAATAAAAAATAGTCGTTTTATTGAATATTCTCTAGAAAGCAGAACAATTACTTTTTTGAATGAGTCTGGTATAGTATCACAGCTATAAGGTTTTTTAACAAGAGTTACTGGGAATGGCATCGTTTCTAACACTCAAGCGCTTTACAAAATTATCTTTAGTAATGTCAAAAAGTAATGTTTGAAGAGTATATTAACTTTCCCAGTAGCGGGAGAGTTTGAGAGGATGCTCTCCATGAAATTATAAGGCCTGTCACCATTAACCAGCAACCAGCAACCACGCATCAGTTTTGTATACAACGTAATTAAATCCAAAGCAGATAATGATAATGGTTATCCTCTAAATGATGCAGGTAAGAGAGAGGACATCTTAACTATACAGTATACCAATTTCCTTTCTTCATAAGTCATTTCAGACACGATTTCTGCCTAATGTTTAGCTAAGCTAAAATATTAAGAGTTAACATGTATTTGTAAATGAAAGAATTAAAAGTAATAGTCAAAGATAAAACTTTAAATTATACTTGTGAAAGTAAATTTTTCCAGCTAATTGTATTCAAACAAAAATATAAATAATAAAATAAATATAAAAATACAATAATTGAACTTGGTCAGTTACGACATGTTTATCATTTAAAATAATGGATTTCCTGTCATCAAAACTAAAACTGAAACAAAATATGAGGAGTATTTGAATTAAATTGGAATTTCTCAAATGCAACTTACAATTTTACAATCGTATTGAATACAGTTTGACAATTCTTTATCCAGTAACATTAATTCAAAGTTTACAGTTTGAGATTGATTGAAGGAATAATAATGTGAAAAAATATAATTTCAAATAGACTGGAAATATTAGTTACATTAGGATTCAGATATTTGGAATATGAAATCATTCCTACTTTAATTTTTGGAGTAACAAATCTTTGAAGAAATGATAACATAGAATATGATTAACACTTTCAAATATAGTACAAAACCCATGCTACTGAATATCCCGCCAAGAATGGGATTTCCAGCCAAAGTAAGTGACTTTACAGATCTTAAAGATGAAAAATTCTCTGTGATAAACATTCCATGATCCTCTCAAATGATTCAGAGCCCAAACGCTTGGATTATTCTATTAGAACCGAGCGAAACATGGAATAGTTGATCCTCCAATTTTAGGATCATCTATCCCCTGCTAAGTAGTTGCTGATGCACATTAATGGTCTTTTCTTTTCATTCTGTGTCTCCGGCTTCGTTGACAGAATATATTTGTACGAAGCATCGAATTCTGGAAGCGAAAGTTTCTTTTGGGGATGGGCTAGAATTTAAGATGAGGCAAAAGAATTTTTGTCTTTATTCCATAAATGCAATGAATTTCTTTCTGTCATAAATAAATAAGTGTTGAATAAAAATTTGTTATTGAAGAACATTTTTGATTTTTTTGTTCACTTTTATTTAAAGAATCTAATTAACTGCGTATTTAAACTTTTTTTTATCCAATCTTAGTCCAGAGTTGCTTTTAACTGAAATACAAAATCGGACTTAAAATGAAGCAAATAACGTACTTTTCATTATTTTTAATAAATTCAACTACAAATATAAATTTATTTTATTGAGATTTTTAATTTTTATGCAAAGTTTTTCAACATATCTAACGCTTAAATACAAACATTGGCATTTGAAAGTTTTATCTATGTGTATAAATGCATTTTAATTTTATAAATTTTATCAGTGTACGTGCAAAAATTATTAAAATTTGTAATTGAACGTGACTGCATTGAATAAAAAATTTATGTCATGAATGACAAAACTATATTAAGTTTAGAACCTTTCCTAGAAACTCAACAGAAATTGCAAAGGTGTCTTCGCTACAAATATGAACATTTCGTAAAATATACTAAATATCTTACTGAATACTTAAAAAAATATTTTGACATATTCGACAAATTTTTAATGATTCCAAACCTAAACTTTAATCAAAGACAGATGCAGAGCTAATTAAAAATACATCAAATATGGAAGTCAAATGTGTGCACAAAATGTGGCATCCTAAAAGTTAATTTCATGACAAACTATTTCGCTAAGGCTTGGTTGAGAAATTACATTACGAAGACAAGCTGCCGCATTTTTTTAATGACATCAAGTTGTAGATGAAGGCGTAATTCCAACTATTCTTCACATTTAATCAGTTTCGCGTGCCTTCATTAAAACTCTTTTCTTGTTGCCATGCTCAAACGAGAAACTTTGCCAATATTTCCGCTGCCTTCAGCAATGCCTCTTTTTAATTCAACAAACTGGAAATTAACATTGCGTGTTTCTGCTTCAAGTGTTAGTATGTGTTTAGCGTTTTGGTAGTAAGATAGTTCTTATTTTTTCGCGTAATATGTACCACCTAGTACCGTTCTGGAATGCTCTCTAATTTAAAAGAATGGAAAATTGGACAAGCCTTTCTTTAAAGTTATAATTTGTAATTTCTTTAAAGTATTTGTTTACCTGTAATTTTAAATTATGTCTGCACTCTGAAAATAATTAGTGTGGCAACTTAAATCTAAATTTGAAACAAATACACTTTGTACTTTTATTTTGATACGTGATTTAAAATTAAGATTTTCCAAAACTCTTAAATCAAGCAGAAACTAACATTTAAAAAAAATAACATTATTTATTCCTGATATTAAATAATCTAAAGTTATTTAAAAGAGATGGCTGATCTTGATCTTTATTATGGTTGCAAGGTTTTTAATACGACTCTTGTGTCTAAAAAGTACGAGGTTTTTAGGAACTTCTCAAGAACATGCGTTTCAACTCGGAATGAATTTCTGTGTGTGTGTGTGTGTTTGCTACGCTAATATAAATAACGGAGCTGGAGCATTAAAATCTGGCATTTTGTTTCAGGTAACAAAACTCCTTTGCTCTACGAAACTTTTCGTGAAATTTTCCATCATTTGAAAGCATCCTTCAATTCCACTATTTCAATTTTAAAGCCACTCTAAATCGACACTTCAATCATAATCTCTATGTACCTTAATTTTGATACATGTTTCTAAGTTAAGTTTACTAAATATATTAAGTCAAGCACGAAACAGAGAAGATTAATTTTCTCAAAAATAACGTCACTTACACATGATATTAAATAAATGCCATTCAAACAAGATTATGGTTGCAAATTCTTCTCCGAGATTCTTTTAGCTAAAAGAGTACGAGTTTCTTTGGACCTATTCAAGAAACCGTATTTCAACTCTGAGTTATTTCACTAACACTGTTAAAAATTTCAGTTCAACGTTGAACCAAATATTGGTGAAAAATCAAGAACTTCTTGTAGCCATACACCATAAAATGGTTCAACCAAATATCACATTCTGGGAATAGACCTGCTTTCACGAAAAATTGGTTCACCTTCTACTAACTACAACCGATAATTTAATTGTTTACTCAAACGCAGGCAACATTACCAGTATTGCTTCAGCTTAAGAATTGTTGTCCGTCCGTGGCCGAGTGGTTATGGCATCAGCCTAGATATTTAACATTCTCAGGAGTGCGGGGGTTCGAGTACCATCTGCTGCCAGTTATCCTATAAATCTGATCTCTGTACTGGAAGTAGTAGAAAAAATCCTCAATTGGGAGACCCTTTTTATGGTTAAACCTTTTACTATAGTTACGCGTTAAAAAATCCCGTATATGGTTCAACCTCTCACCATAGTTACGCAATTTGAAAATACCGTTTTATGGTTCAACAGTCTACCAAATCATGGTTGCAGCAACTTTGAACCGTAATTTGGTTCAACCTTGAACTATTATTTTTAACAGTGAATATGAATAACAGAGACGGGCATTAAAAACTTGCGTGAAGATGACCGCAAACTAAAAAATGGAGCTACAAGAGTTTCAAGATATAGTTTCGTGGAGTGCGAGAGGAGAAACTATAAGAAGTAAGTTTTAAGGTGCCTAATTTGCGTGTTGGGACGAATTTGCACGAACATTTGGACGTTTTGGCGTTCCATGTGTGTTTGTGCGTGCGTGTTTCGTAGGGGAGGGCTTAAGAATTTTTGGAATGGAATGTTTTTGGATGTGGATGAGGTTGTTTTCTCTTAAGAGGTGTACAAGGTAATTTACTTGTATTACTTCGCTAAGAATCCTGCCTGAAATGAAATTTTACAGGGATTTCTTTTAAGTAGATATTTTAATAAAGTTTATTTAAGGATTTTTTTATGTGAATTTCGCATGCAGGTAGCAATAAAAACTCGTTTATTTTCTTTAAGTGGATAGAATAGGGGTAGAACGATTAAATAGCCCTTTCCCAAGACCGGTTTTTGCTTGAATTAACGCCTGAGATTCCGTAAAAAATTTAGATTGCTTTGCAGATGTATAGTACATGGAAACATCAATTTAATTTTTTATCTAAAATATGCTATATAGCTTTACAGACCACTTTACTTTGTACACATTTTCATAATTACATCTTTAATTATATGTTTTATAAATACAGTGGAAATCCGAAATCTGATATCCGAATCACAGATGTATTTTTTGTTGTCTTCCGATGGTCAAGCAATGCTTCTCACTCTTCGTTTTAATTAGTTAGAGGTGATATTCAATCCAGTCCAAAAGCTAATTAACTGTATTTTTTATTATCCAAATGGTGCTCGGTCAATTTTAATAATTGGTATTCTGGATGTACTTTTGCACTAAAGTTTCCATTTTAAAAACTGTGTCAAATGTATTGCCAGGGTTGATCTTAAGCTGAGCTCGTATCAAATTCCATCGAAATAGTAAATCGTATATACTTTGTAAATTTAAAATATAGCCTTTGCTATTAAAAGTTAAGTACCCTTTATTTCCAGGATTGATTTTAAGTTTTTTTAGCATTATATTTTATCTAAATATCCATCTAAGTAGCAAACCGTTGTGGGCAATTTTAAAATATAATCCCCACTATTACCCCCCCCTATTGAAGATCCCTAACAGGACATTAATAACACAATCAATTCATACTTTGTCATCATAACCAACAACGTTTCTTTGTTACTTCCATTTACTATCAGTTATTTAAAATCGACGTGTTTCCCACATTATTTATAGCAACAAACTTCAGTATCCGCGCGCCAAAAGTTTTCTCACAGTTCATAAAAAAATGGCTAATTCTATTCTTCTCCCAACTGAGGGACATAGATAGACCACGTGCCGTTGATCCTTTTATTAGGATCATCTGATAAAGGGATGGGGGAAAAGTATCGTAGGGGGAATTTGTATGATACTGCTAAATACTAGGGTTGCTGAGTGGGATTTTTTTTTAATGTTAGCATACCTGATTTTGACTGAAGGTCGAAATAAAGTGTCGTAACTCGGCGATTGGCGATTTTTTTTTAAGTTGTGTAATAATCTTACAAGGTTATGGAGAAAGCAACGACTGGTGCAAATTTTCAATTCAAGAAAGACTTGTTATGAAAAAAAAAGGTGTCGTTTTAGAAGCTATTTGCAATTTCGTTTCTAATTTATAAAACGTTAGCTCATGATGTATTTACCTGTGAATTTTGAACGTCCATTTCCATATCAGTGACGATTTATTTGTGTTCAAAATTGTTTAAACATTTCGTGAGCTTCTATTTGTCGAGTTGTATTAATAAGATCTATGTAAAGATAAAGCCCTGAATCAGAAACATCATTATTTGAGAGCAATTCTAATGAGGTTTTAAAACTCTTACCTACATTTGGATGAGAAATAATATCATAAAAAACTATAATCAATATCTTGATATTTGCATACCAATGTAACATCTGGTAAACAAAGCGTTACTGACGTTTCGGATCTTCTGGCTTGAGCATTGCAAACTTTTTTCAAAAGGAAATTTCAAAGCTAACAAGAAATGAAAACTGAGATAATGACTAGTATCTAAGCCATTTTTTTTGTCAAATCTGAACCTAACAACATATTTTTAACAAAAAAAAAAAAAAACGTTGCACAATAAAAAATCAGCAGATGCAGGGGTGTTAAAAAACAACAGTTCCCATACCTTCAACGTTGGCATAGACAACTAATTTAGAATGTTTTTCTTCCGAAATTTGGCATCAAATACAAAATACTTCGCCAAAACCCCATTAAAAAAACGCTACTATCAAAACGGGAAAATGATATACTGTCTTTTACACAGTCCGCCGCACACTCTGAACCAACAGCACCCAAGTACCCATTTCCCCAACAATGCCTTAACCCACCACCCGTCCCCCCAGTAACAAAAGGCACAAGGTGCCGACAACAAATGGCCTTTCAATAGATTCGGTTTCCGATAAGATTACAAGTCCTTTCGGGTCGGGGGTGCCCTATCCGGCATCCATGGTGGAATAATGGACTTAGGTGCTGTTGCGTTTGCCCTTTTGGGTGTCATCACTCCATAGATCTAGGGACGAGATAGCAGCTCGCACCATTGGTGCTTTATGGCTGGGGCATGATAAATGTAGTACAAAGGAAATTTCGAATTTCTGTGTCTGAGAGCCAGAAAGGCACATTTTGTAGTTCTAAATTTCGCACGAGAGCATGAAAACTACAGCTGAGGCCATTGGTATTCTAGGTTAATCCAATATTATGATTTGATGGCAAAAAGTTATTTTTGACATTGTGAAAATGTAATTCATGTCATAGAATGGAATTTGGTTTTGCTCTTTAGAACCTGCTAAAAACTTACACTCTTAAAACAAAAGAGTGAAATCCACTCCAGTTGGAGAAGTGCATTTTCGACACTGGAAAGGATTGAATATTAGCTCAGGCTGAGTTGAAATCACTCGTTTGGAGTGATCCTGTCATTGGTTTAACACACAAAGAATCCACTCCTTCCGGGTAAGTGCATTTTCCAGTCTGGAGGAGTGAAATTAACTCAGACTGAGTTCAAATCCACTCTCTTGTTTTAAGAGTGTAAAATAGAATTATTTGGAGTTGGACCCCTTTGCCTCTTAAGTGCTGTTTTTATGACTATTTTCTTTACAGGATATAGTTTGTGTGGAGGCTAGCGACTTCGAAGTAAAATAGATATCAAGTCCTGGTGGGATTTGTTCCTGCGCGTTTTCGGAAAAGTGATTATATTTCAATTCGGTTGGAGGCTTCGTTTTTTTGTCTGAAGTGAATTTTATTCCCTATATTCTTTTGGACTTTTAGCTAGCCTATTCTTCAGTTTTCGATCAATTCTGTGAATTTTATATGACATCGTATGTTTAAAATGGCGAAATGATTGATGGAAGTTTAAGGCCTATCAGAAAGTGAAAGATTGCTTAAGATGAAATGTCTTTTTTGTAGCTTTAAGTGTGGAAGCACAGGAAAGTAATTTATTTTAAATCTCCCATATACTTGAAAAACTAATAAAAATAGCTGATTTTGTGAAATTCTTTACAAGAAACACTATAAGAACTTTTTAATTGTTAAAAACAATCATTAGACACAATTTAACTAGGGTGTTTTATTTTCAAAGAAGTTCAGATTTTCAAAGAGTAGATTAAGAAGAAAGATTCAGAGAGAGTGAAACATTTCCGTTCCAAACAATTTATAATGTAATGTCTGCACCCCCATCAATATAATAATAATTTATTATATAAGGCAAGATTCGTACCTAAAAATGTTTCATTCAGTAAGTATTCATTATTGTAACTCCAAAATACTTGGATATATTGTGTCAGTAAATGTCAAAAGTCCGTCATTGTTACAACATTAATTAGTTTACTAAATTTGAACTAATCTAAGACACGTTTTAATGTATTATAACTCAATTTGCGTTCATTCGAATTTTAACATTCTTTACCTATTTATTTATTGAAGAGAATCTTTGACACCTTCTAAATCATGGAAGCAAAATATCTTCTTGTCATAAGCGAAACCGAAAATACATTACATGATACGAAATCAAAGATAATTCATCGTACGAATTACATTTCATTAATTTTGCAGCGAAAACATCAAAATAAGCGGCAACCAATCTTAAACATATTTGTTCAAACAGCGATCGCCTCTAATCAAAAGCATTTTCGCTGACATCCATTTAATGCATTCGAAATCTTTGTATTAAATTAACCAGACTAAAACCCATTTAGGAATTGCATTAGCGTCCCCGAAATTTAATGTTTTCCAGCAAACACAATCCATTTAATACTTTAGCAGCCCCTCACCTAAACAGAATTCATGCACTAAAAGTCGCTTGAAGGTACATAACTCGTCCTTTTGCATCTCACTAGCTCCTCCCTATTCTCTTGGGATGTGCATCCATTCTGCCTCTTAGCATCCTTTGCTCTTGCGCTTCTTCCGGGCCCGAGGAAATATAAGCATTTAGTGATTTTTGTTTTTATGTGTATTGGATATGATGTTACTGTTTGTAAAAATGGAGTTTGTTTAATATTTGGTAATTAACTGTAATTGTTTTAGGGGAAAATTAAGGGTTTGTGCTAATGAGTTTTAATAAATTTTTTAATGTGTTCTCAATTGTTTAGTTTAGGTGTTTGAATTGAATGTATGTCATTTTTGCTGGAATGTAAATTTCTTTTGAAGATATTTATTGTTACAAATTGAAGGTAGGGATTTTCTACTTATTTGTCACGGAATGTGCCTTCAGGTAACATAGAAGTCTAACAACGTATTCTTAAATATACTTAAAAATAATAGCTGTACAAAAATGGATTTTAGTTATTCGGTTTTTTGAGAAACTATATTTGCTAGGTTTTTTTTTATTTTCAGCTTGAATGAGACAACTGAAGTTCGCTTAAATTCTAGCTCAAGTTGAGTAACTTCATCTAGAAACACCGGATAAGCTTTCTTGTCGACTCCATTTTTCTTATGCTACCAAACTACTTGAAGGGCATGTAACAGAGTTTCAAAGATATTTTTCTAATTTTTATCATACATGCATGTTAAAATGAAACTTTAGTACCAAATGTGTTGTAAAGAATACTCAAACATCAAATGAATATTCCAGGCTTGTTTAAGTACAACCCATATATTCTATTTATGACGAAGTACTTAAAAATCACAATAAAGTATCTGCAATATTTACAATTTAACACCTTGTATGACTCTATCAGAACGCATACAACAAATCTGCTTCTAGTGTTTAAAAAACTTATCTAAATATCTTTAAAAAAACCTATAATTCACAATAAACATCCTAAAAACCTATAAAAAAACTTACGACTGTTCTCATCAAGATTCATTTTCAAAGACATTCTAAAAACATCACCTGATACACCTTTCGTCAACATCTAGAATATTTAATCTCCACCATTTCCCCGCTTGTCAACTCCGACTCCAAATAGACGGACGATATTAATAGAGGGGTGACGAAGACGACGTTATCACCCCCCCCCCCCCGCCCCCACCAATTTCCCCACGGGCCCGGAAAATGAATGCATTTTCGATTATCCGGCCTTGTTTGGTGCTTGTTTGTCGCTTGTGCACTTCGATGTCCCTAATGGGTTCTGTTCGGAACAAGACGGCGGCTTTTGATCTGGGCTCTTGGTTGTGCCTTTTTACTTAGGTAGGGTTTGTGGAAGAAGGATTGTGTAGGGGAGAGCAGGGGAATCCCGCCACCTCGGATAATGCCGCCATCCCTTGTATCTTGCCAGCGGTGTGTTTGGGAGGGGGGCTGTGAGCGCTGACCTGTAGTAGGAAACAAAGTAATTTGTAGTATAGACGCTAATGGCCGTGCGGTGAGTTGGTGTAAAGTTATTTAAAAAATACGGTTTTTAGTGATTTTCATCTAATCTTGAGCCTTCTGAAATTAAGCGATAAGTGTCTGCTATCTCTAAGTTAGATAAATCAGTTATATATCATTTAAAAGAGTGATTATTTGGCTATTTTATCAAGTCGTTAGTTAGGACGTTTCTTTAACCAACCGTCTATGCCATTTTGTCTTACTGGGGTAATGCCGCCACATCACTCTGGGGAAATGCCGCTACATGCAAAAGGATGGCGGCATGTTCCGTAAAATAGAAATTTCATATATTGGTCCTACAACCTATTAGTTTTCGATAGAGATGCCACGTAGCTGAAAAAGAATAACTAAACTAGTCAAATAGACCAACGAAGCTTTTAAAAAACCCTGTATAGTAAGCGGCACACAGAAAGTTAATAAAAGAGCTGTACCCTGTACAATTCACCATTAAAAAGTTAATTAAACCTATTCTATATGTATTGCTTTATTATGTAATTTTTCATTATTTATAGATTATTTGCTTTGTTTATTAATGTGGTGGCATAACACCAGTGGTGTGGCGGCATTACCCCAGATACAGGGGTAATCCCGCTACTGTGCGAGCTTTAGAAAAATACAATTTTATTCAGTTTCTATTAAAGATTTAAATTTTAAAAAATCACTACAAGATAGTTTATGAACTGTAGTATGCTATGCTCATTACAATTTACATTAATTGCAACACAATTCTGCTTAAAAATTCAATTTCCCTTAAGGTGGCGCCATTCCCCTTCTCTCCCCTAATCAAAGGATTTTTTTTTAAATAATGCCTTGGAAAACGCTTACGAGTGTCTCTACTTTATTAAACTGATGATGACATATGCTTCATTGAGTAGGGGAGATTGGGAGTTAATGTGACCTAATATTTCACCTTTCACTGGGAAATAATTGCCTTAAAAATAAAGTTTCATTATGTAAATGTTGTTGGTGTTATAATTTTATTTTGAGGTAATTTTTTGATTACCTTTTCATTTTTTGACATTTTTTTGGCAACTTTTACCATATCCCATTAGCCCTGTACGCTGTCCCAATCGACCCCACATATGGGGGCTAATGGGACATTTATATGTTTGTTTAAAATTCTCAGCAACTAAAATATAGTAATGGTTAAACATATGTCGAATGATTTTTTAAGTAGACGAATGTTTAGTTTATGAGCTTGTAAAAAAAGAAATTAAAATTATTTTATTTTTGCTGAAATACATCAGAGATTTATAAAAATTTGTCCATTAGCCACCACTTTAATTTACAACAAATCTGAGTAACCTTACACCCCAAAAGGCGAGGTAACGTTGAACTACAAGAAACGGGGAGGGGTTACACAAAAAAAAACCCGAAATGCAATAAGGGACAAAATTCATTTAACTGCTAGCACCCGAAAACGAATGCATTTTTGATTATCCGGTCTTGTTTGGTGCTTGTTTGTCGCTTGTGCACTTGGGGGTCCCTAATGGGTTCTGTTAGGTACAAGACGGCAGATTTTTGATCAGGACTCTTGCTTGTGCCTTTTTACTTAAGTAGGCTTGGCTGCAATTTACATGGAAAACATTTTCCATGGGAATACCATTACGATTTAAAAGGGGTGATATTCGGTTTCACGGCCCTAAAGGCCTTATCACACGAGAGCTCGTTCGTTCAGCGACGTCCGTACGCCATATCAAAAACTGGTTATTTGGCCAGTTTTTGCTGAGTGAGCTTTCTCGAGTCGACCTGAAAAAATCCGGCACCTTTTTGCTGTTCGAACGGCTGCTCCCATCAGAACGAAGTTCAGTCGTGACGTCATGGCCGCGCCTTCTTCTTTTGTACCTCCTACTCCAATACCGGGATAATACTACTTTTAAGTTTGTGATGTCACGCATGACGTAGCCATTCCCTTGTTGACGTTTTGGCTGTCCCAAAAGTTGTTCGACGAGCAACGTTCGTACCGTCTCATAAGGGCTTTATGATGATGATTTGGAAAACGTTTATGAGTGTCATTACTTCATTTCACTAGTGACAACATATTTTTCAGTGGGTAACGTAACAGCTCATGACGGAGTTAATTTACAACAAATATGAGTAACCTTACACCCCAAAAGTGAAGTAGAGTTGCACTACAAAAACAGAGTAAGGTTTTAAAACAAAAAGCAAAAGAATAAGGGGCATCAAGGCTTCCCTTAATGTTAGGTAATTTAACTGTTTTTATTGTAGTTAAGGAAACCAGGTATACGTAATATAAATTTCTGTTTTTTCCTTTTAAATTTCTTTAAGCATACCTTATGGGTATTTGAAGATAGTTTCTTTACATTCTCTTAATTCAGAAGTGAGTAGTATTTAATCACTATTATTCCAAAGTTTTAACTGGAGTTTATATTACAACTAAATTCTGTATCAGCGATTTTTCCTGATAAGTATAAACTAAGTGTGGAAGCAGTTTTAGGAAATAAATACTGCAAACCTACTTTTTTAATAAGAATTTCATTAAGCATTAAAGTAGTTGGAAAGTAGGCTGTTTTAGTTCGTTTAGAACTTATTCTTTTACGTACGTTTATACCTAAGTGAATGTTAGTCCAGCAGTATTTAATCTTACTATATTTCAATTACAGGACTTAAGTTACTGACTACTCGCTGACTTGATAACTGACTTGATCGCCACATTTTTACACAGGGAAGATTACACAGAGAAGACTACGTTACTCAATGTTTTGTGGAAGGTTCCTCACAAATTTAGCTTTCTCCAGAGTTGGTGTAATGTTAAATCTAAAAAAGATTGTTAAGTAGCTCAGATTTTACACAAGTAGATTAAAATAAAACATATAGGGATTACTAAATATGTGTCGTAAAGGAATTCTAAATTAGCACATAATTATGTACTGTATATAATTATGCTTTCAACTAAAAATATCGATTTTTTACAATTTTTCTGATACATTATCTTCTAATTTAGTTAACTTTAAATAAGTTCGAAACATTTAATTTAATACATAAAAGTATTTTTTAATTTAAGTTTTTTTTATCAAAAGGGAAATACTATTTTCCTTTCTCTTCCAATTACTGTTTAAACTGCAAAAAAAAAAGTTCGAAACCAAAATTCCATAAATTTTCTTTAACTATTTGTAAACATTATAGTAATGCAATTACATTACTTCCCTTCATTACTTGCATTCCTTTCATTTAAACATTTTATAATGCATCTGATGTGCTCCAATAAGAATAAAACAATCTACAAACTCAATATCTTATCAGATCAAAGGAATATTATTCAAACATTCCAATTTCTTTGCTTACAAAACTCATTTCAAACCTAATGAAACTTCAGATAAACTCAATAAAACTCAAATGAAATTACTTTACCCTTTAATAAATTTTTAAAAACATGATTATGCCTTGATCCTATCTATTAATGTGACATCGTCAGGTAATGAAAGAACGTTCTTAATGCATGTCTCGGGAATGTCAGCCATTTTGAGAAGAGGCACGGTGTTGCCATTAATGGAGAAGAAATTAAAACACTTTTCAAGAGTTGCCAGATCCACTTTTGATGATGGATTCGGCGAGATTCTTTTGAAGATCGAATTTTTCCGTCTCATTCGTTTTCCCGCTTTGTGGATTCAAATGGAATTCTACTTTTTTAATCAGCTGAATCGCCATTTTGTTAGAAAATGCGTTTTTTTAATAATAATTTATTTTCGAAAGAAAATTAACAATACTGAGGTCGTTGAGGATTGGGAATATTTCTGATTGAAGGTTATTATGTTCTTATATCTGGTGAAGTCATATGTTGAAGACATGTAGTAAGAGAATAATTGGCTTGCTTCAGATGACGTATTTCCTTTCAGCTTTCCTTTCTGTCTTCTTTTTTTCACAGGGTGGGAGTTTAAAAAACAACACCACGAAATATATAGTACAAACTATTGATGAAAAACCACGATGCAAATTCGATAAGAACAGTGATGAAAGGTTCATGTTGCAACAAATATTTAAAATTCGTGATACATTACCTACTAACATCTAAATTACATAAAACATTTATTAATATTAAGTCTAATTATATTAAGTCTAATTTAGTCTATTAAGTCTAATTTAATAATATTAAGTCTCTAATTAATGTGAATTATTTATCGTTTAAAAAAAGAAAGTCATTTAAGCGCTGTTACTATAATAGGCTTAAATTGTTGATTACAAGAGTAATATTGTAGAACTACAACATTTTATGTAAAACGATCGAGATATATTGCAATATTAAAAGATATTTCTTAAGATATTCAAGTGATTAAAACAATTTTCCAGATATTTCTTGTAGTAGTATTGTTGTTGAAAATCGTACGAACATTCGTTTTCCGAAAAGTCGCTAATGAAATAAAATTTTCTTTCACTAGGTACACATGTTTTCGAAATGAATTTTTCATTTTATTCAATTACAAATCCTATCTATAACCCACTTTCAATCCCCGTCTCTCCCTTCCCCTTCTTTTCTATTTACATCAAAGTCTCACACCGTAAAAACATGCCATTTCCTATTTTGCTTTTGCATTACCCGCCAACTTAACACAGCCAATTCCCTTGGCACGTCTCTCGTATGCATGGCGAAGATGGAGCCAATCCCATACTCCAGTATATATAATATATCAGTCGCGGAGAGGTACTAGTAGTATAAAGGAAGGTAACAAGCAATGCTTTGTGAACTGTTCCATAGTATTCGAAGGAACGGTTATGGGTTCTCATATTTAAGAGTACTGTTATCATTTTTCAGAATATTTGGTTCATAAGTGGCTCAGAATACATTTTTCAAAATTTTATGATCACGAATGCGAGAATTTGTGATAATTTATTTTTCAGAGCATCGTTGGTTCATAATAGATCAGAATGCAATGTTCAAAAAATTGAGATGACTGATAAAAATGATGACGATAAAATTACAGATGTTCTCATTTTTGAGTACTTGAGAAAAAATTGATTGTATGGTATCGAGGTAGCAAGGGATATGTTCCGATGAGGGCTCGATCTAACAATGAGAGGATCGACGATAAGCTTAATACTTACTGCAATGCAACTTTTCCATAACATCGCCAGCAGCAAGTGGATGTACACTCTTAAAACGAACGAGCGATTTTAACTCAGTCTGATTAATTTTCACTCCTCCAGTCTGGAAAATGCACTTCTCCTTTTGGAGTGGATCCATTGTGTGTTAAACCTCCGACAGGTTCACTCCAAACGACTGATTTTATTTCAGTCTGAGTTAATATTCACTCCTTTCCAGTGTCGAAAATGTACTTATCCAACTGGAGTGGATTTCACTCTTTTGTTTCAAGAGTGTATAGGCTATTTGAAGTTGCTGTGTGATGTGCCGCCATTAAAGATATTGAATTTTAAGATGGTATGATCTCTGGAATTTAAGTTAATTTGAATATCGTTTTTATTATATTATTGTTTTTGCACCTCTGTAATTAGTATCTTTCATCTGTAGCGTGTATATCTTTACATAAATTAAAAAATCGAACTGAAACTTGAACTTTTCTCAAATTCAAGATGATTTATCTGTTTCAAAACGAGCAGGAAAATCCCAACTGTTCTTCCCAAACAACTAATATTCACCATCCCTCCGTAGAAGGGGGAGGTGGGTTGACACGCTTGTCCGTCCGTCCGTCCGGATGACAGGCCCGCGGGAAGGCTGTCAATCGGGCGGGATTTGCCGGATTCAGAGGCGCGGCTTTTTCCCCGGGGACCTGCTATCCGGGGATTGACGAACATGGATACTTCATAAGTGCGGTGGGTGGGGTGCAAGCACAATCTTCCTCAGTGATTCTAGTTTGAAGTTGGATAAATTGAATGTAAACTTGTGTAAATGTAAATTTATAGTTTGTTGATACTTCGATTGAGCTTTGTAACTTTAGGCTTCTAAGTTTAGCTGGAAGCAAAAAAACTGAACTTGTTTTTTTAAAAAACGAATTTGAAAGAAAAACTTATTTGTGATATTTAAATAAAAACTGTCCAGGTCGGTGGAGTTAGGTTAAATACTTAAAACTAGTTTAACTTAAAGAAAAATGCATTTTGTTACATTGATTAACTGCAACTGAGACGATAAGGTTCATGACTCTTTTAAACAACTATCTGTAATTATGTATTTTTTTAACGCAATTTTTTCAGAACCTCAATAGAATTTGTATTTGAGTGGTTTTTTTTAAAGATATGTTTTTCTTAAGCCGTAGTGTAATAAAATATGTTATATTTTATAAATTATGCTCCTTTGTGTTACAAATCCTAAATGTATGTTTAATTACAAATGCTAAGTTATGGTTTTAAAATGCACTTCAAAGACTGCACAGCACTGCTATTGTTGTTGTTGTTGCTTATTTCTACTGTGGCAGGAGGTTTGACATATCCCAACTAATATAACCAACTTTTGACGAAAAAGCTTTTTACTTATGTAAACTAAATGTAATGTGTTACTAAGACTTCTAAATATCTATTTGTTAAAAAAATAAATTATTCATTTTTGAAAAACTGTGCTTAACTATTCTTTATACATAAGGTAAACTTACATATAATGATTTCCTTAGTTTAACTCATAAAAATAAAAGCTTATTTGAGGATTGGGACAATCAATACGTAAATACACATCGTCCATACAGACAATTCTCTGAATGGTCGAATGTGTATTTACGTATTGATTTTATTATATTGTGTATTACATAGACAATTCTCTGTATGTGACACGTCGTCTACATAAAGAACCAAGTCTAATCTCTATACTAAAAGTAACTTCGTATACGGTCCCTACCACATAACCAATTCATAGACATCCCACTCCAGTTCTGCCTGCTGACATCAACTTTCAATTTGGGATACGGTGGATATAGAAAAAGTAAGTTAGTCCCGATTCTATTAGAGACTATGAAAGAGGATCGAGAAGATCATTTCTCATGCAATCAAAAGGGCTGCTTTGCTGCAGCGACACAACCCACCCTCGAAAACACATGCATATTTTAGTTATTATCAATATCTAAGTGAAAAGCAATTCTGGATGTAGGTGAGACAAATTATTAGTAGTGGTGTAATTTGTCTATGTGTTTGTGGCGTCCTTCTTTGTGTGTCTCTTTTGACTGTCTCTTCTGGCGAGCGGGGTAATGGGCTATAAAGCCTACACTCTCCCTTCTAGAGGGCGCAATCACTGTCATTTGTCATTTTTGTCAAGTGGTGTAATTCAGTTTGGTTTGTATGAAGGAGTTGCTTTAGAACTACAGCAGAGCTATTTATGCCATACTTTTAAACCACGGTCAAGCGACGCACTTGAGACGATAGCGACACTAATATGTTGGATCCCTGAAAGATGCAACGTATTCCAACTCTTTTGAGGACTTCTGAAGTGTTTGATTTTAATTATGCATAGTTTTTTTTACTTAATAGTATTTTTTACGGTGTACTAACTAAAAAGGTATTATTGGGATCGGAGAAAAAAGAAAATATCCTACTCTAAAAGATATATAATATAAGTAGCCATTAAAATGTTCACGTTTATTTTTATAGGTTATATAATAATGTGGTATGAATGATTTGTTGTCAGTTCGAGGAATACTTTGAAAACTTGTGGGAAGAATAAATGTCAAATTTAGAGAATTTCAAACCAGCGAATATGTATATAATTAATTCACATTATTATACGTAATAACAAATCCGTATTTCAAACAATGTTACTAAAAAATCTAAAGTAAGTAATCTCATAAACAAATATTAAGCTATGCAAGACATATAACAGTTAGAAAATTTTTCAAAAGCTTCAACACAAGTTTGCTCAAAACTATTTTATTCTTAAATAAATGTGAATACCTGTCTTCCTAAATCAATCTTAATTTTAAAAAAAATTCAGCAAGAGTATTATAGTATTCAGCAAGATCTACTCAAATATTTACTAACGCGATTTTATTTAAAAGAATTTGCGGCGAATCTTTTCAGGAAACGATGAATTTCAATGTGAAATCTAGAAGGGTACTATGAAATAAACTTTTTACTAAACAAATCTCTAGGCTGTATCCGCAATATAATGATGGTAAAATGGCACAACTTGGATCAAATCTGTAATAACATTTTACTTTGCTAAAAAATCCATCACCGTTTAAAGAGAAAAATCACCATAGCTGTAAATCCCAGCGGTAAACGCGTACATGAAAAGTTTTGAATTTTAAATCAAAGCACTTCAGGGTCTGTAATAAGAATTTATTTTCTTACTGAATCCTAAATGAGGCTATTTCTCGTTTCAATAAGTTTTCGGAAAAGATATTTAATATCTTTGGGACTCCCCTCGATGTTGCTTGTAAATTTTTATTTTCCCAGAAAATTCAGAAATGCAAATCTGATTAAGTTGCTGATTTCCTTTCCCATTGTTGCATTTAGGAAACTGTTTTTGACATTTTTGAAATCACAAACATACACAAAAATAGTTTTTGGGTTTGTGTTTTCCCTAGAGGGTGTTTGGGAGATTTCATAATTTATTCGATTTCAGAAGTCGTTTGATATGTAGCCGCACTTGTAGTTGGAAGTAATGAAAAAGTGTAATGATGTTTTCCGATGACTTATAGTTATCAGTGAAAACGTGCATATTTAAACTTTCTATTTGCGTTTCTAGAGTGCCGAGAGCCTCAGTTTGCGGTTTTGCTTTGGCATGAAATTCGACAGTGGGGAATTGGATACTTATTCATTCTCATTTTAGTGATTCAAAAAGATATTTGTTTTACTTAGATACAATAAACATAAATATTTTCGAGAAAATATATCCGCTGTATTCTGGAAAATAAATTACAATTTTCAATGTGTAGATAAAAAAAATATTATGGAATTATGACTAAAATTATTTCGGAAACGCATTGTTGAATAAGTTAAACCATATTCTATTATTAAAAAAAAGAGTTAATTTTTCAGATTTTTCAAATAAGTCTTATTCATAATAACATAGAAATATTTAAGATTAATTATATATTGATAAAAATAAGAAATTTGAAGCCAATTATATGATTATTGAAAGATTTGTATATACTAATATATAAAAAGATATTTGCAACTCAGAAAATATATACAACAAAACGAATTAAGCTTAGGGTAACATGTACAGTGGGATTGCTAATGTACATTGCGAGGACAGATTAGCAGCCGAATTTCACAAAAGTACGCAATTTGAATAATATTTTTATACTTTAACTAGATCCCAGGGTGAGAGTAAATAAAACCTGATGTAATAGTTTTGGAATAGGCTGATAGGAAGAGACAGACAAAATTAGTTAATGTTATATTTATTAGAGTGCATCACACAATTTCAATTTATTACACTCTCATAATGTTGTACTTTTTTATTGAACAATACATAATTCTACAGTGCGTAATGAAAATTTAATGAAAACCAAATGTAGAAGCATTTAACTTGAGGAAATATCCTTAAATTTAAATTGTCAAATATTTTCAAGCTATAATGTATGTAATCTTAACGAATTAAAAAAATCTTAATCCCTTATTTTTTGTGAGTAAGTCAAAGCCAAAAATATAAATAAATAACATATTTTACAGTTCTAACTAAACTGATTAAAAATAAAGAAAGCATTACAAATTGGTTTTATTTGAGTTACATTTTGGATAACACAATAGATGGGGGTTTTTTTATTGGGGAAATATTTTTTCTTGCATATTTAGATGTTTTAAGTTCATGCTTTCCAAGAGAAAGTCAGATTTTAAAATGAGGAATTTTGCCTAAATAACAAATTATATTTTCGAAAAATGGTTTCGTTTCTAGCGTGTTAATCTGTTTTTGATGACTTAGAGCTATTTTATATCAATATGTAAAAAAATGCTGCTACAGAGCTAGGGCCGATGTACTTTAAGTAAATGAAAATTTTAAAGCCACATCTTCAAGGTTAAAGCTTCCACATAATCTAGTAGCACATAATGTCGTAAAATTCTCTTTCGATATCGGAATGTCGCATTTACATCAGGAAGATGCTGTAGTGATATCACACGATATATTGTATGCTACTGGAGAAATTAATTAAACAAGGAGTGTAAAGCTCCTTTCAACATCCATACGTTATGTCTATTTACTGAGGTTAAGGGTAATATTTAAGAGAGTTCATATATAAAGTTCATAACATTTAACACAAAAAAAAACAAATATATTGCTTAGTTTACACAATGAAAATAAATAACACAGTCTACATTTTTATAAATATTGTACAATAATCGCCGGATTAGTTGGTTTTCTACAGATAGATACAGAAGATACTATATAAAAAGTTAGGTGAAAAATATTCCAAGTCACAAGAAAGTGTGATATTCTGATTGTTTAAAATATTTTAATTAATTGTAATATTTAATTGCGATCTGTATATAGTATAATTATTTAATTTCAAAAGTTATTATTAATTTACTGTAATTAGTCAGCTTTAATGAGTATTGTTTCAATTTTTGTTTAAATAAACTTCAATAAAATAACAATTTTATTAGTTAAAGTGTAGTTTAAATAACACTTGATAATAAAACAAAATACTATTAAAAATGTATTATGTAGCTTTCTCAAAAATTCTAAACATGTATAATCAATAATTAAAAGACTAATAATTAAATATTAAAAATACTGAACTATTGCATTCGGAATTTATTTTAGTAGTGTTACATAAATTGAAATTAAAATTAAAATAAAAAATAATAATCAAGCGTATCTTTTAAATAACAGCTAAGGAGGGGACAATAAAGCTACGTATAATTGCCGTAAAGGCATTAATTTTAATGCAAAATTAAATAAAAAAAACAATCTTAGAAATTCTAAAATTATATTGCAGCAAAGTAATGAATTGTCAACAATGAAATATTACGTTCAAATATTTGATGTACACACACTATTTTCAAATTCACTTCAAAATAATTTCATTACGTTCAAATATGTACACATAATTAGAAATTGCTTCTTGTATTTTCTTGTAAAACTTCTTTTAACATTTCGTATTTTGATATCATAGTAATACAATAATACTGTAGTAAGTCTTTTTGCGTTCTGGGATACTTCACAGAACAACACAAATGTTTAAATATTGCAGACATCCTACTTTGATAAGAGGATTATTATAAAGCACACGGTACATTTTTCAATTGACGCCAAACATTGTTGAAACTGCCAAAAGGATTATCAAAATCCAATGAATTGCTTGACAATATATACATGGTTGAAAGCAACGGTGAATATAGTGTATAAGTTTGGATTTTCCTTTTAATGTACAAAAGAAATTGGGTTTCTGACAAGTGTTGTTTCGAAATCTTCTATAACTTACTGGCCATCAGCATAAAATACTTCACTTTGCAGTCGATTCAAAATGTATCAATATTTGACATCAATGTTCTATTTTTAAATAAAAATATATTTCGTTTGACTTACTTTTGTTAAGCAAAATATTTAGAGAATAATTTTCTTTTAAAGAAAAAAATAAAAGTATCATTGCAATAATTATCTGAGATTTCTTTTGTAAAAAACAAACTTGTTTCGAAATATTTTCGCTATTTAAAAATTCTCAAAATATCACGAAGAATTTCATAGTTTAATACCAATATTTCTTATATTATATTCTAATGCATTAAATAACTGTACGAAAATTAATACACAATAAGAACAAAATCGAGTGTTCGAATGTTCTTAAAATCGACTGGAAAGGAACAATTTTGCCATTAGCTCAACTCCGAGTACCTTCGCCGGCGAGAAACAGTTTCTAGACATCAGTCTCTAGACATCCCCGTGACTGGAATACAAGTGAATCAATCACATTTCCTATCAAAAGAGTCACAAACACTATTTCACAACCTTTGCGTGGACGCCACACTCCCATGAACAGCGCGTTGCAAGTTGTTCGACAAATCGTTCATTTGTTGCGACGACGCGTTGGCAGCACGTTGCAAGTTGTTCGAGAGATCGTTCATTTGTTGGGGCGGAGGACTACACGGCACAACCATAACGTTCCTGTCATCCCCTTCTTGTAGTCTGAGTCTCAACTCCGTTTCGTCTTCAGACGCTTCAGACTCCGTGTGTCTGACAGACGACTCCTTGTACTGTCTCTCCGGGCTGCTAGGGGCCGAGTAGTCGCTGGCAGACACGTCGCTGGACTGACACGAGTCTGGGGAACGAGCCAGCTGGGCCCTCACCAGGAAACCAACAGGCTGCAAGTAAGGGGACACGCTGGAGGCATTGCTGGTCGGCGGCACCAGCAATTTGGACTTGTCCTCCGACGAGGCCAGGATGTTCTCGATGCTGAACGGGTTAACCTTCTGCTGCTGGGTCATCATCAGCTGCTGGTGCTGTCGGCTGAAGTCCTTCCCGACGTCGGGGTAGACGTCCGAGACTGAGTTGTCATCGTCATCGTCGACGTTGACGCTGCTGCTGACGCTGTTGCTGCTGTAGTGGTGGTTTTGGACGTGGGAGGGGCGGACCTGCTTGCTGGACCTCGTCATGGCGTCGGCGACGTCGAATCCCATGGTGCCCAGCAGTGCGAATGTCTCGCCACCGACCAGGTCGCGGGCCTCCTTGCGGTCGTTGATGTGGCGGAGCTCGCCCAGAGTCTGGTAAATGGCCTCACTGAAAAAAAGTTTTCTACTTTAATACTGAAATTCATATATTTAATAATTTATAAACAAAATAGTATATATAGAATATACTAAATGAAATAGTAATAGATAGTTGTAATAGAATCTACAAAGCAATATACCAACTACAAAATCAACATAATGAAACATTGGTAACATGTTTCGTTATGTTGATGTTCATTACTTATAAAATAAGATTTCAATAAGAGATTCTACAATATAATTTTTTTTAAACATATAACTTCCAAAAAATATCTATTATAGAATTTACAAAATGAGATAGTATCAGTCGTAGAATTTACTAATAAAGAAATGGATAAACAGAATTTATTTAATGTAATGATGTGGCAGATAAAAAAACACACACTTATAAACACTAGTTATATATAAAAATGCATAACTATGTTTAAGCAGAGGACTTAACTACTTAAATCCGATTATCTCTTTAATAAATCTACAATTTCTTTCGTGTAAATTAAGTTATTGTCACTTTTATTATTAATATTAGAAAACATTTATGAATATTAAAGTATCATCGTAAAAACAATTGAATGACAAAGCTATTTTATACAGATTAAATTAATAATTTTTTTAAGTATTTAAATATGACTCTAATACATAACTTCTGAATGGAACAAAAACACAGCTCAAACTTTTGAATGAAACATTTCACGGCATTCAGTTTAAAACACTGAGTTAGATTTACGATTCAAAAACCATATAAATAAAGAGTAAAAACTTCGAATTTTCATGGTCTGACATATTTTTACCTAAAAGCGAATGCATTCAAAAGAGAATAAATATGTAATCTCGGTTTCTTTTCTCACAGAAATCATAAAAAAGCATAGAATACTAAGATTTCATCCCACGGCTCAAAGCAGAAACAGCATTTGGATAACTTTTCATTTTAATACTTAAGTAACTTTTTACCTGACCGAATGGAAAAACGAATATACTTTGCCAAGATCTAACCCCGCGATATGACAAAGCGTTTTGAGGGGAAAAAAGCTTGTTCCTGTATTCAGAGAAGACAGCAATCTGAATTATGACGGTGCCTTTGGAAAACTTGAAACACGGATAAGATGTTTTATATTTCATGAGTTTTTGTTTCAGACACACCCTGCTTATGTTGTGTTTTGAAGTCATTACGAATGTGGAAACTTTAAACTGGGGGAAATGTAGCGATGATTGTTGTTCTTCTCTTTGTGATTTTATTAATAGAGTGGGTTTTTACGTGAAGAGATAGCTTGGCATTAATTATGCGAAGCTTCTTCTATGAATATGAGATAGTATTTTTAGATTTCTAGAAGCGAAGGCTACATTTCAGCTGTAATCATACTCTGTATTACCAACTTCTCAAAAGTCATAAATAGTTAAGTTGTAAGATAACTATAAAATTTAACACAATATTGATTGTCAATCTTTGGTAAATTAAGAAATGAAAAAGCAATTATTTAGAGTAAATTTAACGAACGATTTATTGTTATTTAAATGTTACTTACTGTATTATTGTTTACTTAAAAAATCTATTTTCTTTGGAATAGGTGTGTGTTAATAAAATTTATATTTACAGTTCAAAACGTTAATACTCTGACCAGAACTCTAAAAAGACTCGTTAATTCTAGACTGTTTCATTTAGAATAAAAACATCCTTTTGACTTTATCCTCATACAATTATATCTCACAATTAAAAATATGTGTATTAGTTAACAATAACTAGTCACAAAAACATTGTCTGATGATGCAATCTCAATTTTTAAGGTTTCAAAAGAAAAGGCATCCCCTGATAATCAAAGTACATCTGAAGGGTCAGCTTTTAAAACTCACATTCAAACTAAGATATACACTGCAAATATCTGAACATATTATGAACACATTGCACAACACTATATTTGTATCCTAGTTTAGATCACATTGCAGAACACTTTCTGGAACATATTTTTAAGTGCCTTTCCGAACACTTTATTTTGTCTCCCTTTTTAGATCACAATCCGGAACGCAATTTGGACGTTTTTGTGTCGTTGGTATTGAAAAACTAGGGAAAACGAAAAATTGACGAAGGTTTATAAACGGGTTTCTGACCAAGCAAACAAGCTTGAAAACAGTGAAAACTCCACGACCGACCACCACCATTAAACGACCACCTCTACTTACGACCAATTTTTCAAGGCACCGATTTTCCTCCCTATGTGTTCAATGTTAAAAATCACTCTGGGAGAGACCAGATTTCACTCCTCAAACGACCGGTTCCAAATCAGGTCCTTAACGAAAAAATCTTTTTCTAACATAACTTTTTTTCCGTTTCAAAAAATAAATTAGAAAAACAGGTAATTTGGGAAAAATAAAAGAAATTAAACAGTCAGAAATTTATGTTTACTTTAAAAAGATTTAATTAGGTCACACTCATTTGTTAAAATAAGTTAGTACAGTATTTTTTTTTGCATATTACAGTTAGTTCAAAAGTAAGTTAGTACAATTTTGTGTACATTATTGACGAATTAATAAATAAACGAAATGATAAAAAGATTTTCGTAATTTTGTAATGATTAATAATACGTTGGAAAATGACATTTCAACTTTCTAGCTAATTCACTTTTTGTACTCTAGGAGCGACCAACCTCCATTTACGACCGATTTATAAGGGAACGGGCGGATGGTCGCTGTTAGAGGTCTCAATGTATATGTCTAGCAAACTACCTACCTAGAAAAATGTTGTGTTTTTAAGAGCACCTCTTTTATATAATTTTTGTTTTGTATTAATTAATATTTTAAACTAAGTTAAAATGATATCAAAGTAATATACACAAACTGCATAGTATTATTTATGATGTGTGTGTGTGTCAGCTTAAAATCAAAGCCACCTTACCTAAGACTGGCCACGTTGACTCCCGGCTTGACTTTGGCCTGCTGGAGCCTCTTGGCCTGTCGCTCCAGCTGCTTCCTCAGCTTCTTCTCGCGTCGATCGCGGTCCCTTTTCTCGATCTCCTCTGGGGGGATGGGGTCCCCAGAGCATGTCTGTGGGTGCGCGTTATGAGCCGGCCTTCCCGGGCCTTTCTTCGTGTTCTCCTTCTTGCGCCACTTGGCTCGGCGGTTCTGGAACCACACCTGGAACAATAGAAATGTAATGTTGAAATCCCCAATAAAAGGGCTGGACCCTATATTTTATTTATGATTTGAAGAATGGTTAATTTGTTACTAGACCCTTTGACAGTTTACAAAAAATATATCCCTATTAACTGGAAAATATTTTTAATTGCAAATTTCGTTCTACAACTGAAAGCCAAATTTAACTTAAAATATAATTTCTATTTCTGATATAGGCAGCTAGATTAATAAATAGTAAGTTTTCTAAACTAATCCGAACCACTGTAGCAGAAACCCGACCACTGCACTGCTTGTAATTTTGAAAAGTGGTTGAGTGACGAGGGCGTGTTGGCAAAAACAGTCGTTAAAATAACTTGATAAACTGCAATTTATCGAGCAGCAGGGGTTCAGGTAAAGTCAAGATGCTACGAGCGCTACTCATGTTCAAGTTAGAGTCACTATATATCGGTTATGCAAATATAGACAGAGTGGCGACATTATTTAAAGAATGGTTTCGCAATCCATGTCCACCAAAATAATTAGCTTTGCAAATGCAATCTAGATAGCTATAGGCCAGGAGTAGCATCAAATTAACGCTAGAATACAAAGATGTATCCTTATCTCTTCATAATTTCGGATGGTCATGACTTTTCTTTGTACGTATTTGTACAAGTTGGCTACGCTTTCAATCCTACTTTTTGAGTTGAGTATTTTTTGCCTTCTCACGATTTAATCATGAAGACTCATTTAATCTAATTGAAATCATTACGGATGCTTTTTTTAACTTCACATCGGTATGATTATTGAAAAGAAGCTACAAAAGCAGCAATAGTTAAGTATAACGCAATGTACAGTAACGAGATGTAACGCAACAACAATAACTATACACCAATCAGATACATATATCAGGTATCAGATATACGTCAGGTTTTTTCTACAATTTAAAAATATCTAAAAAGCTGCAAAAATGAAACCAAAATTTTAAAAAATTGTGTAACATTAGCTCATAAAAACATTCCCATAATTATTATATTTTGAAATTAAATAAATGTATCAATTAAAGAAAACACCTTAATTTGATTCTTAGGGATTAAAATTCATGTATTCAGTTATGCTTGGAATTAGAATGAATACTAAAGAATATTTGATTATGTATATACTAGTAAACATTCGCAACTTTCCACTATCCTCAAAGGTACATCGATACCAGGTTGCAATACACGATAATTTAGTGTATATTATGGTAGTTTTAGAGTGTGTGTCTTCAATTACTGCACCGAGGGGTGAATTTATAGTAATGTATTTATTAACACATCCCATTTGTATAAATATTTAAACCGTTTGAATTGCTGTACAATGAAATCATTCGTAATAACACGTTTGCATGCATACATTTCAAATTAGTTGCAATCACAAACTTGTATGCATTTGAGTGTTTTTAGGTTTAAATAACACGGGCATTAATTGTGATGTTAAATGCATATTACTATTAGTTTGGTTAAAACAACTTACGAGTTCATTACGGGTAAACGTTTGGAATTAGAGTTTGGGGGTGCATTTGTGATTAATCGGCGGAAATTCAACTAATTTATGCTTAAACATGGATAGTGTTTGAAATTAACATGCTTTAAACAAATAGTTTTAAAGATATAATTTATTCAGTAAATCCCAGTTATCTATTTTAGGAAATTTAATAAACTTCGGTAAAGTAGTCTTATCTAAATATTTGGGAACATAAATTGATTATAGTCGACTTCTACACTCTTAAAACAAAAGAGTGAAATCCAATTTTTTAACTAAAACTTTAACAAAGAAAAATCATTAATTAGTTATTATATTATAACTTTTGTAAACAGGTTCATTTATTTTTTTAGAGCATCACAGTTCTCTTTTATCAATATAGAATTGAAATGGTTCTACAACAAAGTCAGAAAAGTGGTTATTTTGGATTTAATTTAACCTTCTTTCAAAAGGTTCTTCACACACAAACCACCAATGCTTCATCAACAAAAATACCCCACAGAATTAACACATCAAAACAAAAGAGTGAAATCCAATCCTGTAGGAGAAGTGCCTTTTCGACACTGGAAAGAAGTGAATATTAATTCAGACTGAGTTAAAATCACTCGTTTGGAGTGATCCTGTCAGAGGATTAACACACAAGGGATCCACTCCTGTAGGATAATGCATTTTCGATACTGGAGGAGTGAAAATTTACTCAGACTGAGTTAAAATCGCTCGTTTGTTTTAAGAGTGTAGCCTAAACTTAAATTTACATTTTTAATATGTAGAAAACAAGTAAACTAATATCCAAGAACTTTTGCAGCGTAACATTTTTACTTTTTTTAACTAAAACTTTTTAATTTAACAAGTCAAAAATCATTAAATAGATTATTCTATTATAACTTTTGTAAACAGGTTCATTTATTTTTTTAGAGCATCACAGTTCTCTTTTATCAATAATTATAATCGAGAATAAACTTTACATCATTTATTGCTTCAAAGAAAAAAAACTGATTCTTAAAAACGATACCGCTCAAAAACCAATAAAAAACGCCTCCACAATCAAACGAAGCCCAACACGCCAAAATAAACGCTCTTTCACCAGCAAAAAAAATAATAATTAAAAACCAAATCTCAAAAGCCTACCCTAAATACCTTTTACACTCGGGCAAATAAATGATTACCTATCCTCTGTCTATAGCAAAAACTTCATAACGCTGTACTGGTATGACACAATTCTAACGTACACTTAACTAATTTAAATTTGAATGCGCATGACAATGATTGTATTGAAGGTTTACGAAGAGATACATCATACAGTTATATATTTTTAAATTGAATTATTTGTTAACCACTTACTTTACGTTCAACCCTTTTTCAGTTCGCATAACATTTACCGCAATACCGTCAAATAAAATAACTTTTTTGTCGAGCTCAATCAAGTTTATCAATTAGTGAGCATTACTAATTAGCAACTATGCCTTAACCCATGAGAAAAAAATATTCAAGAAGAAAGGCAGTACTAATGTTTTATGCTTGGTCAGAGGTAGTTTAAAGACAAAGTTACCCCCATTCGATTGTCCATAAATAGAAAATTTTAATATGACAAATACACCACTAACAGCTTTGTCACACCATCTGAACCACATGGGAGTACCAGCCCCGATGTCTTTGTTAAGGGAGGACTGATAGCTTAATTAATTACATCACACCTCTCACACATTTATCAAAGCTGGGAAGGGGTGCGCCCCTGAAAGGTGTGATTAGGGGTACGCCCCGTGGTACCTGTACCCCCCTGTGTACCCCCCTTTTTGACAGGCAAAACGAGGTAGGATGAGATTTAGCGGTTTTTAGGTCGGGAATGCAATTAAAAAGAAGCCCTGTTTGCATCACCCCCCTAACATGTTTTTTTGCTTACATGAGATGATGAAATTATCGTGGTTACGGTGTTTTTTGAGTGTTTGTCGCTGTTTAGATGAGATATAAATGAAGCGATTGTTCCAAAAAGCTGTTTAGTCGACGTTTTTTTTTCAAAAAGGAGATTTTCAATGTCAAATATTGTAGCAGATATTTAACGATGTATGATCAATAAGTAGAAGTTTCATGAAGTGATCAGATGACAGTCATAAAAGAAATATATGTGATGTACAAATTCAAGAAAAATTCCAGACAAGATTAATAATATAGTACGTAGATAAGGCTAATTACTTTTTATTAAATATTCGGCGTTTTCTTTTCTTTAGCGTACAAAAAGTAACACAGAAAATATCTGTTAGGTACAAAGCATCGTTTGGCTACGGGAAAATTGTGTCAACAAATTTTGTGCATGGAATACAGATAGTTTCTAGCAACTTTACTGCCAGAAACTTTCAGTAATATAACAAATTTTTTCAGTATTATCATAGTGTTCATTTTTTCTTAAAATTACTCGTTAAAAATGATTAACCAGCAACTTTCCACAAATCAGCATTTAACACCAACCAACAACTCTTTCAGAACAACACCCATAGTCCATCCTTCGTGATTTCTTGCGTGCGTGAGAGCGGTTGAACACCCCAGAGAAAGAGGGGGGCGCGTTGCAAAAGCGTGAACCCGCAAAATGTTCAATCTCTTATTCCTCCCCCCCCCCCCCCTTCATAATATTTTTGCTAATATATTGACCGTGTTGAACAGTGACGTTCGCGGAACCGCCCCTCGCCCAGATGTCTTCATTGAAGCTGCCGTATATGATGCATGTAGAGTGGCACGTCAGATAAAGATCTCTCGCTTTATGAGTAACTAACTCATCTGGTGCTGTTGATTGAGTTCTCTGCTGCTTCGGGCCTGAAGGCCGCTTTGTGTTGGTTAAGGGGTGGGATGTTATTAATTGAATCGTGTTTCGATAAAGGGAACCAAGGATGTTGCGAAAAACAATATTTGGAAGTCGTTTTCGTTAATTAAAACATCACAGGTAATTAATTGGGGGCTAAATTTTAATATTAAAAGAAGGCTCAAAGGTTTATTTAAGTTTAGAAATAAATTATAAAGCACAAAACAATGTAATAGTACCAATAACAAAATTTGGTAAATGTCGAGCATGATTCCTTTAAGCTAAACAACTTCTAGTTGTGATAAGCTTTGGGTAGGTGAAAAGTGTAAATTGAAGAGAAGAGTTCCGGCTTGTAGCAAATTGTTTTTTGAGAAGGAATTCTATGCTGTAATTCTTTTTTGATAATTTTGAACTGGTTAAAACTGAATCAAAAGCAATTATCTTTCGCTAAAGGAAAAATATTCAGAAATGACTAAATGGGGAACCTGTAAAAAGTTTGAATGTATCTTAATCTTGCTTGACTTTGTAGCAAGGCCTGATATACCATAAGGTCCGTTAGTCCCTTATCTAGTGTCCTCAAATTTTAGGATCCCCTAAATGTTTGTACCTATTATGCTAATTGATGACAACCCCCAAAATTTCAGTAATTTTTTTTTAATGACTGCACCAAAATTTGTTTTTAGCTTGACCTAACGTGCTAATGCTTGACTAACTTTAATTTGACCTAACGTGAATGGTTTGATCAATGTTATAAGAAAGTGGATAAAATGTGTTGGCAATAAATCCCATACAACGGCCATCTAGCACCCATTTCGGTCAATCAAACTCAATTGTTTTTTCTAAAGGTGCCCCCATAGTTAGTTGTGCCTATAGTCTCAGTTTTTCTAGATCAGGCCAGGTGTTTTGCAGGCTAACTGACAGTTGCAGGCTAACTGAAGTTTTACAGTTAGTAACTGTAAAACTTCAGTTGATAACTCATAGTTAACTGAATATAAGATGACAGTATTTAGCTCATCAAATAATGATCTTTATAAGTCACTTATTCCTGATTTTTTTTCATTGAGTTTTCAGGTGCTTTGAAACTCTCGTGTTCCTTGGTTTACGGTGAGATGGATTGGATTGTTTAGGGTTCAGATATTAACTGTGTATTAAAAGTGCAACCGAAGCAAAGAGTTTTGGTTATTTGGCAAATGAATTACGGAAAAAATTAAGTTGCTTGCATCTAATATATTACTAATTCCACTAATATAGAGTTGAAATAGTTCTACCGGAACAAAGTCCGAAAAGTGGTTACTTTGAATTTAATTTAACCTTCTTTCAGAAGGTTCTTCAAAAACCACCAAATGCTTCATCAACAAAAATACCCCACAAAATTAACACATCAAAAACTCATCCTCTCGCATCGCGTGTTGGTTTTACAGTCCAAAAACACCCCTCTCTTTATCAAATACCTCTCCCCCAGGTGATGAGGGGATAAACACAGAGTGGGAGTGTTTACTCGAACCTTGTTGATGCCTGGGCGTGTGTCATCGGCGGGTAAATGTCTCAATTGAGACCTGGTTCTCGATACGGGCCGGCATATCCATCATGCCGATTCGGCGTGTCATGGCTAATTAGCCAGGACAAAGCGTTATGGAAACAGCACAAGTGTTTCCCGGGGAGAGGATGATAAAAATCACGCCACGTTTGGTGTGTGCCTCATCTCGCTGGGAGGGTGTGATTTGTTTTTTGGGATATATATATATATTTTAGGGGATATTTATAGAAAGAATAAAAGTGTACTCAAGGAAGTTGAAGTTTTTTTGGTGTTTCGTTGGCTGGGTATTTGGAAATGTATGTAAAAAATATACAAAGATTTGATTGTGTAATCACGGTTCACTGGAAAATTATTTTTCAAAATAATTTAATATAGTTCAAGTTGATGGCCAAGACAGAAATATCTGTCTGCAACTAGTGATACAACAAGTACACTGCTCAAAACAATTAGGGGAGCACATGTTTTAAACAATTTCGCTCCCAATGATTCCATTGGGAATCATCAGCTTGTGATTTTTTTCTGACTAAGTTAAATTCGCAACTTATGTGTCGTTAGATACATCATTATATGGAAAAATAACGTATTTTGAAGAATTTAATATTTTTTTAAATATTAATGAAAATATGATAAATATGGTAAAATAAATTTCACTTTAAAACAGTTTTAGAAAATAAATTGACCCTAAATTTTTCATGCTTGCATTTTTTAGATGTTTAAAAATATATTTCAACTATTTTTAACAAAAAAGTTTTGAAAAAATTATTGTTATAATTTATTAAAAAGTTATTATTCCATTTCCCCCCTTTAAATTTAAGTATTAAAGACTTAAGATTTTTTTTCTCCTGTTTTTTACTATTTCATTTCGAATGCATAGTGAACCTATTTAACAAATTTTAGATTTATAGGACAAAAATTAAAAAGTTGGGAGTGAAGTTAAAGTTGGAATTAAAAAGTGCTCCCCTAAATGTTTTGAGCAGTGTAGTTGTAAGCCTAAGACTTCTTTTATTCATACGGAACAAATACCAAATGTTTGGAGCACCGAAATAATTCTAATACATATTTACATTTTGACTCATTGTTAGCAGAGAAAAATACAATACCCAAATATTAAAACGAAATATTCATTCTAACCATACTGTTATCAATTAAATGTTACAAGGAAAGAAGTAGTAGGCAAGTCTAAAAAATTGGGGTTTTCTCTTTAATGAAAACAAACAAGAAATTAACAAGGACAAATGTTATTATACAGCAAATAAAATATTAGATTTAGTTTCTTATAGAGGAATCATAAATCAATGAGAAACCTACGCAAGGAATTAAATGTTTGCGTTGATTTAACCCTTTCAGTCCCAAAGACAATTTGGCATTATCATTTTAGAATTTTTTTTCTGATCGTCTATAGCCATTTATGATATCAAAATGCACATCATTCAATTCTTCAAACTTTTTTCGATTAGAAAATATTCTTTTTAAATCCCAATATATGTCAGCACTATTATTATTATTATTTTTAATTATGATCAGAAACATGATGATGCCAAATGGAATCACTGGGACTAAAATTGTTAAAACGACATTAAATTCACATTAAGTTTACTCTTACAGGTAAAAATGCATTAAATACATAGCTAAAGGTGAATGTCTAAAATTAATCAAGCGATATATCTATCCTTAAGACAAAATCTGTGGTAAGGAGATTCAAAGGTTTTTGCATACACCAATATCATAAGACTCATTCGAGAATAAAATATCAAGAAGCATAAAGTTTTCAAAGAGCAAAATTGTCCCCATAACAAAATTAGTTTCTTTTAGAAAGATTTCCATAGAATAAGTCATAAATTTAGGTTCAAGTCATTAATTCTCTTTAAGTGACCAAAATAATAGACAGTTTTCATGATTCTATCAAATAGCTATAAAATCGAAAGATTAATTGAGCTATCTTTAACTTGACTTCATCAAGAAATAACTCAACTGAAAAACGCAAATGTATTTAATAACTATTATCTCGTACAATCGAGCATCAAATTTCACCTTTAATTAATTGAAGTTATTCTAAAATTGATCTTAAAAATAGATAAAATAAATTTGGATCTTTTGCCGTTAACCCTCATTTAGTGACCAAAATTGACAATCTGTTCCGCTTGTATTAAATTATATCAGTTTATCTATGTGAGTACATAGTATATTGCTGTAGCACTTTGTAACTTCTATGCATTAACATAATTGAGAAACATATTTAAACTTGACCAAGGCTTAACGAAGTACAAAAGGACAAATCTATGTTGACTGCGTACAACGATATCGTTAGAAGCACCATCGAACCATCAAAAATAGCGAATTTTACCAAAAATATTCCCACAAAAATGTCTCTTGAGGAATTTTTTCCCATGACACAAATCTGGCCACCCCTTATTAACCCTCATCAAGTGACCAAAATAAACAATTTCTTCCGTTTGCCCCCGAAAAGTACCACAACAAATTATAGCAAAAAGCCAATGGTCCGACTCGAATGCCCAAAGAAACATTTCTGGAAAATTATCCCTAGTCTTTTCATTCTGAGGAATTACGCATGACATCCCACCAAAAGCGCAACTAACGTTTGTAAATGCGTAATTTGAATTAAAAGAAACAAAATCTTTGATGTCCGCCCATACTTGAGTTTGCTTGGAGGAGAGGAAATGGGGTGTGACTAATCAGTGTGGCTATTTGTGGAATTTGAGTATTTTGGGGGAACCGTGTTATTTCTTACGGATTTTTCTTGATTATCATAAATGTTATTTTATAATTTTAATTTCACTTCAGACGTTTGGTATTTGGGGGTTCTTATTCAGTCACAAGTAAATTGCCCTTCAAGAAAAATGATCTTTCTTATTGAGAACCTTTGCTTTTCAATGTTATTATCAATCAAAAATGCACACTACAGTATTTTTATTTGTTCAATTTACTTGGGAAATAATAAGGAATTGCCTATTTTTATGTGCATTCATAAAAAGGCTAAGTTAGGCACAGCCGAAATGTTTCAATATAAGTTGTCTGGAGTCTGGATATCAAAATTAAAAATTTAAAGTTAAACAAAAAAAAATCACCTAAAAATATAACAACGACAAACAATTCAACAGAGATTTCAATTTTAAAAAAAAACAGGTAAAAACACATTAAGTTATTTTATTTTAGCTCTCTTAACTGTGGAGGGTCGGAGCAATTTTGTAAACAACTTATTTTAAAGAGATACATTGGCTTTTTCTACGTTTAAGAGCCGGTCAGTTATTGCTTATCTAAGAATAAAGTGGTTAGCTTTTGATTGAGCCTATAATTAAGCATCGTAGTCAAGCGTTGCCTACCGTTCCGATAGAAAAAAAAAACGCTATGTAGGTTTTGGGAGGAAAATGATTGTTATGTGGGAATAATGTTAACTTTAACTACTGTAGTTAACTTGGAAGCTTGTTAAAATCAACTGCTGTATATGCCACTTAGTTTGTGGTCTTTAATAGTAGCCATTACTCCCTATAAATAAAGGTTAAATGGGAAGTGTTTAATTTATTTTTTAAGAAATGGAAATCTTGCGTTTAAATACATTATTCAAACAAACATTTAGAAAATTCTTAAAATGCTTGGCTAGATACAATTTGATACATACCAAATATTTTCACCCCCTTGCTTTTACTTAACTACCGTAGAACTTTTTAAACATTTATTTGACGTTCATAGTAGTGAGTGCATCTTTATAACCACTACTGAACAACATTTAACACAATTGAAAAAGTAAGTAAAATTTACTGTCAAGTTGTGTCTATGTTAGCCTTAAGTTTATAAATATAAAGCTCCTTCCCTTGTAATTTAGCCGATATTTCCAGGAAAACGAGCTATGAATATTGTTTATCCTGAAAATAATTTACTGATGAATACAAAATTTACCCAGAGAATAGTTTCTATATCTAAATGAATACCAATTTTAACGTGACGCTCAATATTTGTAGCTTAGAATAATATAATCATTCAAAATACCCTAAATTGAATCCTTTTTTCAATTTTCAAAAAAGATTTTTTGCTATTTTACTTAGAATCTGTCGAGTAGTTTTTCTTATAATTTCCTTATTAATAATTTAATATTTTTTGTTTATATTACTGTTTTCGAACAATATTGTTTCTTGTTTTCATTTTTCATTTACGAGGGATGTTCAGTCGTTGGTCAATTCCATAGAGCTAATGCATCAGTTTTGAAATCGCAACCTCTGCGAAAGAATTGCTTTGACATATAAGCATTTTCCCCCGGGTTTGAGAATTAACCATAACAGCAAAATTAAACTAATATGAAAGAAAAAATCCCTCTTCCAATTTTGTCAAACAAATAAAGCTCTCTGATGATGCCAACTCTGTGTCTAAAACTATACCAGATGGTTTGCTGTTCCATTTCCGGTTGATATTATTCTGTACCTCACTTTGGGCCAGGGGTGCGCAATTTTTTCCATAATTTAGAGGGGAGGGAGAGGGGTTCGAGTTCGAAGTTGAGGATCATCAACTCAGTAGCCTGCCGATCTCTCTCTTTAAACACCTAAGTCTGATTTATTTATTTTTTGTACGAGAGTTGGGTGCTTTTTGCCATATTTTTTATGGATATCGCTGTTTTGGCGATAATGAAGAAAGTAGAAACTGAAAAGATACTGGGTTGTGAGTTTGACTGTATAGTGTTTAATATTTTTTAAGCGGATATACTAATTATTTTTTAAAAAAAATCTCAGGTCAAGTGATATGCAAAATTTTCTAGTTAAAATTAAGTAATTATCAAAAAATCAAAGTTGAAAGCTAAAGCAATAGTGAAATCGAATTATCAATAACAGTCACACTTCGTGTCAAACTCTTATTATTATTTTATATCGTATTTGCCTGGGGGGAAATCACAGAAAATATTAACAAATATGTAAACATATTTAGCCATTATTTTAAAGTAAAGAATCCATTCTCTAAAGGAGGATTTTCCATTTCAAATACTCATTTTGACATATATTATTCACATAATAAAAGAAGGGTGTGTGTATTTTCCGATGATGTCTCAAAAGGCATATTAATTATTTTAGACTTAGATATTTTCAGATAGTTGTAATAAATATAACGTTATTTTACTCTTACTAAAGTTAATATTTATTTACAAAACATTCACCGTGCAATTTTAAATGTATTTGGCGACTTTTGCAACCAACAACAGGCATTACTTGGCGATATTGTGGTTACTTTTCCTTTCTGTGTAGTTTTTTTTTCAATGTCTATTACTAAGACGTTAAACACTGGGTAGCGATGAAATGGAAAACAAACGTTGCTTTGAAACGGATCCATCGTTTTTAAATTACATATCATTTGGACATTAGGGGGCAAGTTCGTATTTATTGTGTATCCGTTGATATTGGTGGGGTAACGAGCAGTGGTATCATTCTAAAAAAAAGTGTGGGAAAATGATCAGACTTCTGATTTTGAGACTAAGGCACAACCAAATACTACACATTTGTTTTTAAAGTGAAAAGAAAAACTCCAAAGTTTCCGCATAAATACAGATGTATGAAGCATATTTGCTCTACTTTTCATTGCATTTGCAATATAAATAAGGTAATACTTTAAGAGAACTGGTGAACTGGTATGCGCTCGTACCTTAGTTAATATTCATTTTATTTAACCTTAATTAGTATTTATTTTATTTAACTTTAATTAATACATATTTTCTTTAACCTTAATTAAAATGCATTTCATTTAAGTTAAGTTCTCAAATCTATAAATTGCGAATGGTATTAAAAATTTATAACTAATAGGAATTACTCACAAGACTTCTTAATTATAGAAATAATAGCGCATATACTTACAAACCTAGCAAATGGGAAACAGCAGAAACTAACCTTAGTTCTCGACAATTGATTACACCATAGACCGACCAATTTTTCATAATTTTGAACCAAAGAATTGCGACAAAAACAGTTGAATTTAGGTTTGAAAAAAAATTCAGAGAAAAGATAAGTAAAAACCTGCTTCCAAACCTAACAAATCGGTATTAGAACAACCTAACCTAAGTTCTCGGCAATTGATTACACAATATAACAGACTGAGCTCTTTTCCATGCCTCTTTTCAAAGTACCACAACTACACTTTCACACAACCAGACAAAATCTATACACTCTAACGAGACCTTAAAAAAAAACTTTTTCCATTACAAGAGTGAATTATCGCACCAAAACCAACAGTTTCTGAGGTCCGCAAGTGAAAAAACCATTACCAACCCACGCCTCCTGGACACACCAAAGATCTGCAGACAAAGACAGGAAAGCACCGGAGACGAAGACTCAAAAATAATATAGTTCCCACTTTTTAAGCCCTGGTAGTGCCTTATTCTGTATTTGATGATAGTGATTGCAGTTCTCATCCCATTAGCTCAATAAGCGACTATGCTGTTAACGGAAACACGTAGACTGTTCATGGATTCACGGAGGTTAAACAAGACGAAGATGCTGCTTTGAGAAAAGCAATGCAAATATGGTTTGCCTTGTGAAGCAAAGATTGCTACATTTCTGCACCACCAACAAACTATTATCAAATGATTTTGGTCTCAAGAAAAAATTTCTTTATTTTAAAGGAAAATTCCAAGAGTGTTTCAAAAGTGTTAATAGAGCTGCGTGAACACAAACTATTCGCGTTTAACTATCGATTGTTGATTTTTTTTTTAAAGAGGTTTGCTTAAAATGAGATGATTTGTTTCATTTCAATTTGCTGGTTTCTGGTTTTGAGTGGAAATAGAAACTATAAATGAAAATAAATTCTTTTTCTAGCCTTGATTGGTAAATTAATCTCACGTGTGAACAGAACACCAATCGGATCACTGATCGAAGGAAAGCAGGAATGAAAGCTGAAAGGAACTACATTACCTAAAACAAGCCAATTGCAATGTGTGAATCATAAGAAAACGTGTGTTTTATTTTGTTTGGGTTTAGAAAGCCAATTTGGCAACTTTTAGACGGCTTCATTTTCACTTCTCGCCAAGCATGTCCATCTTATTTTACCTCCGTACAGGATCCTTACAGTAAATGCACCTTTCTTTTGTTGGAAAGTAGCACCCACTTTCTGGCAGCAGGGTAATGATATTTTAAGCAGGTTGAGCTTTATGGGCTGGGATATTGATAGAAGATGATCAGAGATTTGGTGGGTGGAAGGCCATTTTGGAGACGGAACTAGCCAGGAGTTTTATTGAGTGGCCTTCAAGAGTGTGGGAAGAACTCGAGTGTGTGCTTTATTATAAGTAAGGATTTGCTTGTGTGTGGTTACTTTAGATTCTCATGACACCAGATTTGAGGAAAAAAGAACCAGAAAATTTTAGACAAATTTGTCATTTTATCGCTTCAATATGGGCATATTTGAGGTCTAGAGTGGCAACAATAATGCTGAATGAAAATAAATCCGCACTCTAAAAAATGAATGTTCAAAAACGACTAAATTTTCCTTAATTTTGACGATTTGTTTACTGGCAAATGCTCCGAGTTTTCGTTTCCTCAAAGTGAGGAAATTTGAATCATCATTTTATGAGGATTTGAATGTCGTCTTATCTAAAGAAATATTTCGTTATTTTTGAGCATGTGAGTACAACAATGAGATTCAGTTTCCTCAAAATTCAAGATACAGAATCTTCAAATCATGATCGTAAAAGTGATGATTCGCGTTTACTCAAAAGTCACGTGATAGTTTGACGAAACAATCCTCAAAATTAACAAAATGAAACTTGAGGATTCATTAATCGTCAAAAATGAAAGTGTTATTTCTGAGAGTGTTTTATCACTCCAATGGGCATGTTTGAGGTCTAGAGTGACAGCAATAATGCGGAATGAAAATAAATCTATTATCAAGCCTCCATTGGTCAATCAATATCATGCAGGAACAGACCACTGACCGGATCAACTATCCAAGGGAACACGGAAAAGAAATCTTTAAAAAAAATGTAATGTGAAACACACCAATTAAATTCCTTTGAATAATTATTAGATAATTTCGATAAAATAACTAGATAGGACCACAAACATACACATGCTCTTATTTAAGAAGAAAAATGTATCCTTATTATTTGAAATTTTTATAAAAATTCCAATCAAAATCATAAAATTTAATGAAGGAAACTGTTTTTTTTTCTGAAATAGCTAATAATTTTATTTTTAGTAGAAGTGTCTCATGAATAACGTCTATTTCTTTTACAACGTCATTATGATATAGCTTATAATTGGATATGATACGCTGGAGGGAATATCTTTTAAATCGTTGTCACAAAACACAGAAGGAAATTATTAAATGATTGATAAGAAAAGAAAAGTTGAAGTAAGAAGAGCTTGAAATGAAAAACATCATGTTTTCTAATGATTCTATAATTGCAATAAGATAAAACTATCGATAGCGTATAATGCTTTTTTCTATTGAGAAATACCGCCTGCTATGACACCTGATAATACTCTGATATGAAGTTTTCAATTTTTTATGGTTTATGCTGCATAATCGAGTACAGGTACTCGTCTGTTAAAAGTTGTGATGTCTGTTTGTGATAATGAAACATTCGTTGCGTGTCAGAATACAAGTCTTCTGAAACTACACTCCTTGCCAACTTAAGTTGGGTAAAAAGTAAGTATGCTATGGAGAAGATCCTTCCGCGGACGTAAAGAGTTCCATAAATTATTTTTTGGTTAAATTGTATTCAGATCATTTTGTATGTAAATATTACCTTACAAGAGTTTCCAACTAACTGACCAATCGCGCTTTTCTCTCTGCCCTTTTACTCTTTGTTTTTGCCCAAGTTAGTTGGCACTAAGTTTAATTGTTTGGGGTGGGGGATATAATCAAATGATTACAAAAGAGTTTTGATATAACAGACGTTTTTTCTTAATAGACTAACTATTGAGAAATATCATCTGCTATGACATCTGATAATACTCTGAAGTTATCAATTTTACTTTTGTGTTCCAAAAAAGCTACATACTTTTAAGGCGCAGAATGTTTGTACCTTTTAGTACAATCATTAATGCCTTGTAAACAATTGAATTTACCCTGTACACTCTTAAAACAAACACTCCCAATTTACCTCAGTCTGAGTGGATTTCACTCCTCCAGACTGGAAAATGCACTTCTCCTTTTGGAGTGGATCCTTTGTGTGTTAAACCTCCGACAGGATCACTCCAAACGAGTGATTTTAACTCAGTCTGAGAAAATATGCAAGCCTTTAGGGCGTCGAAAATGCACTTCTCCAACTGGAGTGGATTTCACTCTTTTGTTTTAAGAGTGTATGTGTGGCTTATTTCATTACTGACGTCTAAGTATATTGAAAATGTTTAATTTTATGGCCCTAAAATAGCCTTAAAGTTTTTCATAACGACGGAATATCAATGTCAAAATAATGATATCAAGGGCGCTCTTTTCTAAATTCTAATGTTCTTCTTGTTTAATCTCTCTACATTATGTTATTCGAAGAACCAAACAATGACGTTAAACTAGTTTAGTTTGAAATACATTATTTACAAATACTTTTTCGGCTATATGATGTACTTAATTTAGAAATCTTTAAACATATCTTATGCCTTTAAATCTGCCACACATGGCGATATTTTAAATCCCCTCCAAACCCATGCACCAGTCCAACCAAACCAAACAATTCACAAAGGGACACTAAAAACGGACGCGTGAAATCCATTTCTGTCCATATGACCTCCTCCATTCAATATGTCCGATCAATCAGAACACGCGCAATCAGCGCCCCTTTCGATCTAGGAGCGAGTTGGAGATAAGGGGGGAGGGGGGCGTGACAATTTAGTCCCCTCTGAAATATTCCATCTCTGGACACACCCACGACACCTTTATTAATCTTTTGGCGGGAGGGGAGTCTTAGAAAAAAAAACTTGAGTGATGGAAAAGTTTTTGGCGGGGATAACTGAAAAAAGGTATCCGTTATCGCTATTGTATCTCACCGTGTTTAAAAGATTATTATTTATTTAGGATGAGTTTTTTTACCGTAGTGCGAGGGTTTTTGATGAAATTAAGTTTGGAAAAGGGTGTTGACTGCCTTTTTTTGCGTGATGACTGTTTTAGATGTAAGAAATTTCTTCTTTTTTTGCGAAAGTATTGATGAGTATATTTACGTCAGTCTTATGATAGATTATTGATACAATTTAATACTGCTTAATGATAAATATTCATTATTTTTTTAGGCTATTGTCAATAATATAGATACATATCATAAGAACATTTATTTAACGATCTTTTGACGACTATGATGCATGCATTTATAGTTTAAATGTAAGGGATTAAACCAAATAACACTTGACATTTTTAAAATGTAACCTTACTTTGCAGATAATCCCAAGGTATGGGTCCTAGAGGACTAGTTAATAAATGGGGAATATGCCGAAACTGCAAAAGATTTTATTCGCCAAAAAAGTAGCCCCGTTTAAGAAAAACAAACTCTTCATTTTCTTATGCCAACCTCACAAAATTAACTACTTTTTACAATATTTTAATAAATCAATTAAAATTGATTTATTAACTGAAAAAAAACACAATACCTACATATAAGAACAAGAACCTTTTTGAAACTAATAATATATTATATATTGACTTGCATCAAAAGTATTTTTAGGAGTTTTGTACATAGAGGCCCATAAAAATGCAGCTCGAAAAACTTAAAAATAATTTAAATATCTCTCGCAACATAAACTAAAACATATTGATCAGCTTTTTATTTTCAATAACATCCTCATCTTCCAAATTAAAAATTCTCACACAAAACCAGTACCCTAATTAAAAATCCCCATCAACTTAAGAAAACATTTTTAATCTTAAATCAATGACCTAACATCTTAAACACTTAACTCCACACAACAAAAACAGACCAAACCCATGCAAAACAAAAACAAAAAAATTACCAACACTTCCATCTCTTGATTAATTAACGCAACAAACAATTAGCAACGTACAAAGTAATTACTACTAACACCCTTCCCCCCCATCCGTTTCATTAACTACCCCCCCCCCCCCATCTCTATCTCGTTAAAATTGCGTGATACCGGCCTTATCTTTGCAGCCAGTATTAACCTTCCAGAGGCTTAATCTATGTCTGGCACGCACTGTTTCCCTCTTTGCAATTAAATCACGTTGTAGGAGGGCACGGGGCTTTGATTTATTGTCTCGGTTCGGCCCCTGATGTTGGAGCTTGCGGGGGCGGATCCTGGAAGTGTGTGGTGGTTCTGGTAACCCTCCCCAATGGCGGGGTATGTCTAGGAGGTAGTGGTCGATTGTTGTAGTATGATGGAGGAAATGAGATGGGTGATTAACACTTTGTAGTTAGTTTTTGAGGAATGTGTCCCGGAGTTATTGAAACAGGGTGTTGGTTAAGAAAAAGAGTTGCAACTAAAGTGCTTGTTTTGAAGATTGGAGCAAAACTAGAACAGAGTGCAGATGACTGAAATTCAAACTTATTAATATCTCATCTAATCCACCAAATTTATGAGAATATGAGGTGATTAACACTTTTTGGTGAGTTTTTAGGGGGGGGGGGTTAGAGGAAGAAAGAGAGAGATAGTTATGTTCAAACTTCTTATTCACCAAACTTAAGGAATGACAATAATTCGATAACAATTAAGAAGTTATTGAAAATTAATCATCAATAACAATTATTTAAGAATCAAAAGTAAAGTAACTAACTGGTGGGGTGTATTGAAGAGATACTCAAAACTACTTCAGCTATTCGCGTATGAGTTAAATTATTTGCTAGACATAAAGATGAAAGAAAAATAATTTATTAATATTCTGTGGAACGAAACTATGCATGAATCAAACACATTCAATGTCTATTTGAATCCATTTTAATTTTATCGCACTACTCCTCGTTACTTCATCTCAATGTTGCTGATTCCAAACCTCTCCATGGAAAAAAAATCAAATTCTAATTTTCCTTGTCAGAAATTATTCCCCTACATCTACAAAATACAAGAATTATCACCCTCTAGACGAACCCCAATAAAAAAAATACCCACCATTTTTCTTACATATTTTTTTTTTCCAAAAATGAAATCCGATAACAGCGCTAATGAGCCAACCACAGCAACCCGGAACCCTCCCCCGTAATCGCACCTTTGAGGCGCGTTTCGGCCGCTTTTCCTCCAATCGGAACCTTATTACACAACCTCAGAATGGAATGAGAAGGGGGGAGAGCACCAAATGCTAATTTTATTTCCATCCAGAGATTTCTCTATCGGGAATTCCATGCTCCGGATGATTTAATATCACAGCTAATGGTTAATAACCCGATTCGCGATCCTCAAACCAGAGCTCTATCCAATGGAATTGAAGAAAGGAATGTTTGGTACTTATCACCGAAGGATTTTCATGTTTTTATTGTTGTCGAATGGGTTATCTTTGATCTAATATTTCGACTGAAAAAAGTTGACGAAAAGGAATTGTATAGAAATGAGTTTTGTTTATATTTTTCAAAAAGTTTAGTTTTTGTCTATTGATACAAATATGGAATTATATACTTGTTTTTGATGATTTAATATCACTGCTAATGGTTAATAACCCGGCTCACACACATTTCGATCCTCAACCCAGAGCTTTATCCAATGGAATTGAAGAAAGGAATGTTTGCTACTTATCATCGAAGGATTTCCATATTTTTATTGTTGTCGAATGGGTTATCTTTGATCTAATATTTCGACTGAAAAAGTTGATGAAAAATAAATGTATAGAAACGAATTTTGTTTATATTTTTCCAAAAGTTTAGAGTTTTTGTCTATTGTTACAAAGATGAAATAATATACTTATTTTTGATGATTTAATATCACAGCTAATGGTTAATAACCCGACTCACACACATTTCGATCCTCAACCCAGAGCTCTATCCAATGGAATTGAAGAAAGGAATGTTTGCTACTTATCAACGAAAGGATTTCCATGTTTTTATTGTTGTCGAATGGGTTATCTTTGATCTAATATTTAAACTGAAAAAAAGTTGATGAAAAGGAATTGTATAGAAATGAGTTTTGTTTATATTTTTCAAAAAGTTTAGAGTTAGATACAAGGATGGAATAATGTACTTATTTTTTTATTTAAATAGCTATTTTAATTCTTATCTCAAGGTCTTAACAGAAAAATACAGTATGACGTAGACTTTATTTTTCGATTTATGGCTTTTTCATTCTGAGTTTTATTGCTCAGGATGAAAATATTATTTGCATAAACTACTGGATACTGCATATAAAGATACAAATACAATATATATGAGTAAGGATTCACGTTTACTCAAAGGTCACGTGATACTTTGACGAAAAAACCCTCAAAATTAACGAAATGAGGCTTGAGGATTAATGAATCGTCAAAAATGAAAGTGTGATTTCTGCGAGTGAATAGATATACCCATGAAGATGCTATTAAATGCTTTTGTTTAACGGCATGGCAATTTATAAATATTTTCATCAATTTATTAATTAGTACTACATACAAATTAATTAAAGAAAGTCAATTTTTTCATTTACCAAACAGATTGGCCCACGGTCGTTCAATGTATTTATCCATCTTAGTGAACATACGATCTTAATCAAGCTGACCACATCCTTCTTCCTTCTATATGTAATCATTCAAAATACCATCTGTATCATATTCCGTAGGGACATTAATAAAAACCTCTCTAATAGTTTTCATTTGACCACATTACATATGCACATGCAAAAACGCGTGTAGAGGAAGCCACGGGCAAATTAATAGCCAAGAAAAGGAGAAAAAAAGTACCAAGGAACAGAACAGAACAAAATTAATTTTCTCTTCGCCGCATTAATTAGATGGATATCATTTTCATCGATAAGTGATTAACAGCGAACAACAAAACACACAACAAAGAAAAAACGCATGCATATACTTAAATGCCTCTATATCAGAGGTAAAGTGTACTACAGTCCATAGACTTAGTACAGGAATTAGTACACTTTACATGTGATGTTTGGCAGTTTTGTGATATTCATGTGCGCCCTTGATTTTTCAATTCCGTATAGGCGCCGCTGTATTTTTAATCACGCGAACACGCACATCACGTGGTCCCATGCCTCAATGTCAGGTTGGGCCAGAGGCGAGATTTTTCAGACTTTGGCCGTGCTTTAGCGCTTGTATGGATTTTCAATTGCGGCAGGACAGAGAAAGAAAAGCAGATGAAATATTGTCGCAATTACTTATTGCGGAAACTGTTTCATTCGGACTGAGAGATTTGTTAAGTTTTAATTTTCTTCGGATTTCGTGTGCTTTTCTGTCTTGAGGTATTTTAGAATCAAAGCAGGTAGTACTGAAATGCACGAACATAGACGCAAATTTTCATAGAAGCTACAAAGATTTTGTTATATAGTTCACATTTTTACAGGTTACAATTCAAAACGTGCAGCTCTAGAGTGGGGTTGATCCAATCAAATAATTTGCAGGTTACAATAGTTTAAAACTGTTGTTTACTTTTGTCGGGAGTTATAATTGTTTACTTTTATCGGGAGAACTAATTGTTTACTTTTTGTCGGGAGTATAAGGAAAATGCGTTTACATATAGGAGTAAGTTTATTGCATAACTTATTTGGGCATCATATTTTTCCCTCCTAAAATTGCACGCATCTATGTTTATTGTAGCACTTAATGTACTACAATGAACATAAGTGCGTGCAATTTTAGGAGAAGTGATTATTTTCGCAGCTGTACTTATTTACACACATACATACAAACTGCTCTATAAATATAAATATCAGAATTTCAACAGCCAGATCTTAATTTTCGAGAAAAGTAATAAAATTGTTCATAGTTACGGAGGCGAAACCCATTTGCTCTTCCCATTTGGATAACCTATATCTCGCCTACATGCAAATTTCAACACCAACGGGGTATACTTGATCAATGCGTACTATATACAATTTATGGCCCGTACTAAAAAAAGAATGGATGCCTACTTTTGTATTCCCAGAAAAGGATTGTAGTCCATGGTAATTTTTTTTACAAAAAGATCTTGATGCCATAAATCTAGACCAAATCCATACCAAACCACCATGAATCATATGATCTTCCGCGGCAGTATATCAGATATCGATACGGAACCAGGGTTCAAACTTTACAAGAACTCGCTCATTTGACATTTTGGTAAAAATTGAACTTTTCTTTCCCCTTTCTCCATAGAAATGAGCCTTTCCAGAGAGTTTTTCGGTTTGGGGACTTGAGATCTAATGGGGCTTTGGCGTGCCAATCCGTTGTAAGATGTGTAATATTTTAAGAGAGAAACTATAGACCTCAGGAGCAGAGCATCAGGGATTTTGTCTTGGTAGGCATAAGGGCGGTGTCAAGAACTTTGAATTTACATGGAAAATTTCAGGAGTGATTTTGTGAAAAAAAACTTACAAAGGTATCTTTTTTTTGTGTTGTTGTCGGAATTTAGTTTACGCAGAATTCGAATGATCAATGCAAAGTTGTTGTTTTTTTGTGTCATATGTCATGCGCTAACATAATTTTTTTTCTATTCGACATTTTTTTATTCAAAAATATGTTAAAAATTATTTGGAACAACATTTGGATAATACTCACTATCCGTTAATATTTAACGTTAATTGTCTCTGTAATGCAATTTATCAACTTATCGTGCTTATTAAATTAGTCTCATTTATCATTTAAGAATTTTTGTTTATTTAACACAAGCTTATAAATACTTGTCTTTCGTTCGAAGCAAAATAATAAAAATAACGTTTAAGTCAATTATAGAAAATTTAAATTATTTTTTATTTAAACCAAACAAATTTTCATCCAAGTCCAGTTTCGTTGTATGTCGAGCTCAGGTGTTGAACGCTTCATTTGACCCTGTGTTTAAAATATGAGACCCATGCCAATAGCTCTAATTAATCATTAATTCAATCCAAAGCCACTTAAGCAGGTTTTTAGTGTCGATTTATCGGCCTAGGTTTTGGTGGCAAGTTGGAGTTATAGGTGAACTTAGCGGAAAGAAACTCGAATAATTTTCAAGTAGCAAAGTGTAGAGAAGTTCTTATCGTAATGTCTCAAGCTTTTTATAGAATGGTCTATAAAAATGGTTCTTAATGATTATCGAATAATGAATATTTGACCAAAATTATAACTATTCGAAAAAGGGTTAAGGAAAACTATTCTAATACTAATAATAATATATTCTACTGGTAATCAAAGGGAACCATTATAAAAACTAAACCATTCCACATATACTCATCCTTACATCCACCTCCGCAATCTTCCCATACAACCTCCACGAATGCAGCACCCCCGCATCCAATCAACACTTATGAATCCTGACACAAAGGGAAATGAAAGACAGCCCATGATATTTGCCCCGATCCGGGTTTATGCTATGATGACGCGGTAGTTGTCGATAACGAGCGTTAGATGGATGGATCGGCACCCCACTCTGTGAGCACTGTGATTTGGTGGAGTTGAGGATTGAGCCCTGGGGGTGATGGGATTATCCGGTTCGGAATTGACCTTTTTATTTGTGAATGGTTTGGTAGTAGGTTGTAGGTTAGTGTGTAGAGATGGGTTGTGAATGGGCATTAATATAGACTTTGGTTGTATGTGTATGGGATTTCAACATTGTGATCATAGCTATTTTGGATTGTGTTATATATTTATCATTATGTAGGAGTGGCTTTTTTATGGAATGTTTCGGTTGGTTAACGTTACGCGTAATACCTTTTAATGTGTCTACTATCGTTCTTAAATTATTAATAAAGGTATTTCAATAAATTCAACTGGTAATAATGGGAATTATTACAAGTTATTATTGAATCAAAGACCAGAAACATTCATTTTTATTAACATCATACATATTCAGTAATCATATTAGGCATCCTAATGACTTATTTGTAGTTTTTCAGCAATCTGTTTAATTACCTTTTTTGTGCGAAAAAAATTTCATTAAAATAAACACGAACTGGGCCAAATCAACTCAATCTCGTCGCCAAATGAGATCACTTTAGCGCCGGCAACCCTTCTCCCCCCTCATACATCTAAGGACGATTACTGCAAAACAAGCAGCAAAATGAACAGATGTAGAATCAGTTCCCCATTCCCACGACTATATGCTACCGACAATACCCCCCCCCCCGAAAAAGATGAAATGGACCCCTTCCCCCCCTTAAAACAAGAAGATATTTAAGTTCCCCGTTTCGAATTATGCCATCAACCCTCCCCCCTTTTCATTGAGTGGAAAATAAGAGGTTACGTCTCTTTTCGAGCTAGTCTCGTGCTAAAAATCCCCCCCCTCCCTCTGATGAAGTTTTGCATTTGCATTTTGCATGTGAAGAGAGTAACGCCCCCTATAGCATTTCCCCTAGAAGAATAGAGTGGGGAAATGGAAATTGCTCCACAAAACAAACTTCGAAAGTTTTATCGAATTTTCGCGTTTGCTTTTGTTTGTTTTCAGATTTTTTTTTTCTTTAGTAGAGGAGGGGAGATGGTGGGAAGAGAATTTTTTAATATCATTTCGTTACCAAGAGGTGGAATTATATTTCGCGATTGAATTATTTTCAACCTCATTTCGGAGATTTTTTTTTTCGTTTGGTAAATTTATTTTGCGGTTCTTCTCTTTATGTCCCCCTCCCCCCCCCCCATTTTTTTTCTAGTGTCTTCAGTTAGTATTATTACTTGAAACATGTGCAGTAATTTATTTATTTGCGACGTAATCTTTTTTTTTTCAAACTTTTTTTGTTCTTTCTCCATTAAATATTTTATTTTATTTTTCCACGTTGGTCGTTAAATTTATTTTCGCCCCCCTCCCCTCTCCTCTTAATGTCGATTTAACGGTGCTAGGGATAGGAGGGAGGGGATAAAGAAAAGGAAAAATGAAAAGCAATACAGAAAATTATTAAAGAAAACTTATTGGAGAGTGTATGAAAAAGAATCTGCGTGATTACTAAATTGTTTCTTTTCCATGTACTTCAATATTCAGAGAAAGGGCGGTTGGTTAGGAACAAAATGGTTTAAGATTGTCTAGTACTTTTTTTTTATGTTGTATTAAAAATGATTGGCAAAAAAACTAGTACGCTTGTTAATTATTTTTGAAATTCAATAAAATATCATAAAGCATTTTTAATTAATATTAGATTTTGAATTTTTCTTTCTTTCAACTTTCAAACAAGTAATTTGTTATAAATTATATTTTGATTAAATTGCGATTAGTCTTTTAAAAACTTATTAACATAGATTCTTAAAAAAAATAACTCTTTTAATCATGACAGTTGCATTTCTGAAAACATTTAATTAATGCTTTGCACTATTCAAAATTGAAAACATAAAAAAATGTTTCTTGATAACTGAATTTGCAGGCTGTATGAAAATGACAGTTGACGGTGTTAACAATTAAACATATGCTATACCTAATTTAATTATCTGTTAAGTAAAATTCTGAGAACGATATTTTTATTGCGATTGTTTTTTTTTACATGGAAAATACTTTCTTTGAATAATCATAACAATTTTATTATTCGAAAATTTCTGTCATACATTTTTATTTAAAATAATATAAAACATTTTTTAGAGAAATGAATAATAGAATACTTTGGTTCAGCTAAATCAAATCTTAATATGACTAAACCGTCACATTCTTCTATCTTGAAATCTTGTTCATTAAATTTAACTGTTTGCTTGAAATAAATTTAAAAATTATTTTATCACATACTGTTGCCAACTCAAAGTTCATAATTTATTCATGTAATAAACTGAATTTTCTAACTTCAAGATACGGGAACTGTCCTCCTATCCAAAACAAATGCGGCAATTATTCTCTTCAACATTTCTACATTCGGGATGGCAACATCTCTTGAATCGTAAATTATTTAAAGAACAGAACGGTAACGCTCAAAATTCTATATTTCAGAGTCATAATGGCTTAAGTAAATAATAATAAATAAGTATTACAGAAAACTCTATACCTTTTAAAAGTTATCATTTAAAACTGATTTTTTAAGTAAATGCATGTACTCATATTTGGATTAGGTAAACAAAACTATTTTAATTAAAAATACCTTTTCTGAAAATGGCATGCTTGATCATTGGAAAAGAGTTTGTCTTTTGACCAATAGACGTTTGAGAAATAATTTATTTTCATTCAGAATTTCTGTTCCCACTCAAGACTCAAACATGCCTCTTAGAAGAGTCATTTGCCGACCCGGCAGCACAACGGTTAGGGAGCTAGCTTTGGAGCTTTTGGAGTTCGAGTTCAAATCCCAGTAAGGCATGGATGTTTGTGTTTGCCAATAAGTGTTGTCATTTGTCTATGTGTTTGTGTCGTCCTTTCTTTGTGTGTCTCCTGTGACTGTGTCACTTCTGGCTAGTAGGGGTAAAGGGCTATAAATCCTATGCTCCACCATTCCAGAGGGCGCATTCATTGTCATTTTAGAAGAGTCATATGCACCTCAAATAGCCGACGTGAGCTAACAATCTAACTAAACCAACTCTCAATAAACTGAATTTTTCAAACAACAAAAAATCTCCCAATACTTTTAAATGAAACCACGACTGGGAAAATATATTTAACACTAAGGGAAAATTAATAAGATAATAATGTGCTTAAGAATAAAATATGGTTAGAGCTCATTTTCGAGAATCACAGACATTCGATTTGGTCTCGATGTACAATCACTTCCTTGACTCACCCTATTTTCTCTCAAAAAGTACATAACAGTTAAGGGCTTACGAACAATAACACGAAGATAAAACAAAGATCTGCAGTTATTTAATTTAATGAAATAAACTCTTGCACACTTGGAATGACAGGCGAGGGGCTGAGAATTTTCATTCAGCCATCTTGAATTATTAACACACTCTTGTCCCCGAACCGCTTCGTCTTTTAATAAAGTCCTCTGTTTTAGGCGGTAAGTGACGCTCATTATGAGCTTTTGGATTATTTAAATTGGGAAAACACTCTTTTAGTGGAAAATCCCGGTCATAGCAAGGAAATGGCGTTAGTTGGAGCCCTGTGAATTATAGAGGCGCCAAAGCGTTCGGCTCTGACACAATTTTGTCAATTAGGGTTAGGGGCTGTGGGCAGCGGAGGAAAGTGGGATAGTTTTGTGGAATCTGTTTTTCGTGTCTATGTATACACTCTTAAAACAAACGAGTGAATTTAACTCAGTCTGAGTTAATTTTCACTCTTTTCAGTGTCGAAAATGCACTTATCCCATTGGAGTGGATTTCACTCTTTTGTTTAGTTAAAACTCCGACAGGATCACTTTAAACGAGTGATTTTAATTCAATCTGAGCTGATTTTTACATCCTTTCCAGTGTCGAAAATGCACTTCTCCTATATGAGTGAATTTCACTCTTTTGTTTTAAGAGTGTATTGTTTTCTTTTATAATAAAAGTAAAATTATATTTATTTCGATTATTCGAGGGTGTCATTCTACTCCAACCCATAATAAGTTTTAACCCTTTCAGTCCCAACGACAATTTTGCATCATCAATTTAGAATTTTTTTCTGATCGTCTATAGCCATTTATGATATCAAAAAGCCCATCATTCGATTCTTCAAACTTTATTATATTAGAAAATATTGTTTAATAATCCCAATAGGTGCCAGCTCTTTTATTTTTTTAAAAAAAATTATGATCAGAAACATAATGATGCCAAATGGCATCACTTTGGGTGAAAGGATTAAGTGTAAATGCGGCCTTTTTATTTAAACAAATGCTCTCTTTTTCTTAAAAAAAGTTTTTTTTCTCCCATTTGCATTATGCATACAATAATTATATTCATTTTAAGTTTTCCTTCGTTTGAAAACATAAATCCAATTAAAAAGATTTTTTGTAATGGGAAACCTTCCCAAATGTTTGGGATAATTGTAGTTATACTGTACTTTTATATAGTTCGGCATTATTTTCAATATAAAATAAGGAGCATTGGGTTAAATATTTTTTGTTATTTTATTTCAAACGGCTGCAAACTACGAAGTCTGTCGCCAATAGCATAAATTAACCCAACAATTTTAAACTGTGTGTTACAAAGAAGTGCAACCATTAAGCTGCAGCTGTGAAATTATTCAATGAGAATACAGCACCAGACTTTAACATTTAGCAACAAGTTAGTTTTAAGTTATATTATTTAAATATTTCGAATATTGAGTTTTTGAAGATAACCTCATATAAAATATAGTATAATTTACTAATGTAAATGAACGAGCCCATACGCACTACATACAAAAACATTATAGAGATTTTCTTGCTAATTTGGTACCACTTAATTCATTCCTAATTTGGTTTTGTTAAAAAAACATTGATAATCATCAACATTTTGGCATCTGTCTATAAACATATTATTTAAGATGCATTAACTTTCAATTTTAAAAAAATACCAATTAATGTATCTGTTTATAGTTTATTATTTAACAAGGAATGCCTTCAAAAATACTCAAAATCGTCCAAGAAAGGTCTTTTATCGTACGAGCTTTCATATTGGCTGCTCATACCATATTTCTACTCAACACAACCACATTTCAAACGATCTAATGTCCAAGCCTTTCGCCCCATTTGGAGGGAGCTTAAATGTGACATACCCCCCCCCCCCCCACCGTCCAAACGATAGGAGAAGGAAATCAGAATTTTCTTCATAATCATTCACCACTCCCCCCCTTTCCCCATTTAAGAACTTTCCATTAATGTTTAGTTCCAAAGTCCGCGGGGCCCTAATTCGACGATGAGCCTGCCTAATTAATCCGCTAATTTACTTCCTATTAATTTACTGGACGTCTTTAGGCGCTGTTGAGGTAATTTGAAAGGGGTTTATGGAAATGATGGCCCGAGAAAGGGTTCGGGCAATGTTATAAGGGAATATGGCATTAAATTGAAGTATAAGTTATGGTTTCGCTTCGAGTGAGATTATTTAATGCTGGTGATGAGGGGGATTTTAACTTGAACGATGGTTAAAGGGTTGATTGTAGAATACTTTAAGACATAAGTTATTTTATTTTATTTAGGGTAGTATAAGTTGATTGTTAGATATCTATATTGGTATTAGTAATAATTTTCCTTCTTTTTGATAAAACAAGAATGGTTTCCGTTTGACACTTAAAAAAATATTGTTTTTTCAAAGGAATGCTTTCTTTAGGTAATAACCAACAGAAAGTTACTCTTATAAATTAATAAAGAACTGCTTTATTTCATGATAAAGAAATAAAAGGATTTGCCCAATGCCTTAAAAAATCTATTGTGGTTTGACAATTAAGAGGAAAAATTCTAACAAAATATCAGCTAAATCTTAATTATAATAAGTCTCTGGAAAATTATAATGATTTTGAGGATTAAACACACTAAAGTTTTACAAATTAATTTAGGTGTTATGTAATTAACATAAAATATATACACAACATAGAATTTGAATAAATGTTTAAAAAAAATCCTAATACATAACCTTAGAAATTTTTCAATTTAGAAGGTTTTGAACTTTTTTGGGAACTTTTTAAGAAATGTTTTCAAAAGAAGCCTATTATCAAGAAAATTCGAAACAAATATCCAGCCTCCTAACACATCTAAATTTTAAATAGTGTTTTGTTATATTTCGTGTCTCCCTTATCCAATTACCTAGGCCAGGTCCATGATACCATATCGCTCTAATAAAGCTGCAAGTCCATTTCCCCCCTCACACAACTGCCTCGCAGAGGCGCCAATACAGTCAATTAAATAGTGTTTCACAAACATATAATTTTAAAGAAAATTACAAAACCTTTTCTTTATAAAGTGTGAAATTGAGTTATCAAATATAAGTATAAAAAAACCCATTATTTCTATTATTTAAAACGCAAACACGCCAATAACAATCACTAACCATTACAAAACAAAAACACATTTCGGTAATTTTTACCTCTCGTCCACACAGAAATTTTATAAATTACATTTAAAAATGTATAGAATAGCTGTGGGTTACTTCCAATTCTTTTTGTATAATGGAAATCCTTGCTCCGTAATTCGAATACAATTGTTCACTAATGATATTAACAATGGATTCTGGCGACACACGCTATGGAAAATTATTGAGTGTCGCCCTGTCCTTAACAATCTATAACTTGATTTTGCTATTTCAGATTTTTGTCTCCTCGCTGCAATTTTTTTGAAAAAGCTGTTACTAACAGTTGGACAGGATTTGTCTTAGGAACACTATAACCAAGGAAAACTTAAGTTTCAATACAAAAATTGTGTTTTTATTTGTTTTTTGTGTTGAAACTTTACAAATTTTCTATTTTAACCAATAAATAATACAAATAGTAAGTACAAACCTAATGATGACGAGTCAAGTGGAATCCGAAATTAAACTCTGATGTTTGAAGGTTTAGAAAATGAGAATTAGAATTAATAATGGAGGTCTTAGTTGATACAATATAATTTAATTCAACATGTACATACATATTTTCTATTACGAGTAACAGCCATTGTCAATACAATTTCAATCAATTAGAATTTTGTAACCAATATACAATCAAAGTGATTTTAAATTAATCGAACTCAAGTTCTTGTTTCGATTTAGAAATAGCGGAGTCTACACTCTTAAAACAACAAACGAGCGATTTTAATTCAGCCTGAGTTAATTTTCACTCCTTTGGGTGTCGAAACTGCACTTCCTCTATAGGAGTGGATTTCATTCTTATTTTGTTAAACCTTCAACAATCTTAACAACAAATTAGCGATTTTAAGTCAATTAGGGGCGATTTACGGCGATTACGAGTGATTTAGGAGTTATCTTATTATACTTTTTTTCTGTAACTAACGTTTATAGACTGCGTTTTTTTTTCTGTGCATACCAAACACTATATCTATAACCATCAAACTCAAACAATATTCAGTTACAGGCTTGACAAATCAGCATTGAGCATTCCCATAAAGAGTTGAGATGAGGTGACGTGATAGAAAATACTGTTAAAATTCATACGAAAGTGAATTATTAATCAATGTTTTTGCATTTGTAAAAGTACTTTTATGTTCAATAAGTGCTTATAACGTGTCTGAAAATATCAATATTGATAAAAAGGAATTTTAATTGGAATTATATGTGAAAAGAATAGATTGGATATCAGTAATTGTTGTTTTTACGCGCAATCAAATGTTGTTCAAATATATGAAGCAATTCATTTAGAATCATACAAGCCATTGAATTATATTCATGTCATACTCATGGCTACACATAATCAGTTTTATTTTTAAAAATGTTTGGAAAATCAAAATGTTATCATTCACAATGAGATAAAGGCAAAATTTAAAACAGTCTTTACACCAATAAAATTCTAAAAAAATACATTAAAAACTAATATAACGCATTGTGATGAAACAAAAATCTTTTCTTTGATAAACATCTAAGTGATGCAATTTAGTTAAATGTTTTAGTTAAATAGAACATTTAAAAATTATTCAATTGCTTAAAATTGTTCGAAACCGTTTTTTAAAAAATTATAATTATATAATGTTTAATTTTGTTGATATGTATTATGATATTAGCAATTATAAATCAGCATAGGCTTTACAAAATATAAATAAACAAATTGACCAAAAAACCATTAAAAATGTAATTGACTTAAATGTTTCGTGATGAATTGAACAAAAATAAGAACCACATTTTCAAAATTTCAACAAAAAATATACTAAATATATTAATAATACTAATTTAAAAAATACTAAGACACAGTTAAAATACACATAAAAAGAAGTTCTTTTAAAACATCTTTTTACAATGATTTTGGTGCAAGAATAACTAATAACTTTAAAAAAAACAATCCATTAATTTTAACATCAGCATGAATTTATAGTTTTTATGTACCTTGCATTTATATCAGAACATGAATCCAAAAGAATTATCTTAATCGGCAAATTGAACGTTTTAATACGATAAAAGGAAAGGATTTATCAAACTAATGCAATTACAAGGCAATTCAAAATGCATTAAAAATCTTTAATTTGCCTAAGTAAAACTTTTTTAGTTTTAATCAGCGCTTAATTTTATTAAATGGTACTTGAAAACAAATTATTCGAAATCTGTTATCATTATTGGATGAATTTTACAACTTTCTTTTTGTATAATTTTGAGATTAAAATGCAATTAATCTACCGTATTTTGGTTTTAATTTTAGTTTCACAGTATGCAAAATGATTGCTCAATATTATAAGGGATACTACGCGTAGATTTGTCCGGTTACTTTTTTCGAATAACACGCCTAATTTGATGATTGATGGGTTTATCAAAAGTACTTTAAAATTTTAACTTTAAAAAAGTTTTAAAGTATTAGAGATCTTTCACAAAATAAAACTTATTTTAATTATAAGAGAAGGGCATTTGTTAAAATATCTCCACGGCTTCACCATATAAGTAATTCAAGGTTTTATGTTGTACAATGCATTGCACTTAATATGTTTTTAGTCAGTTTTATCGCGTACAAATTTTGGGAGTCCTATGGAACAAATATTATTATTAGAAATATATTTTTGTATTTTTCCAGTATCTTATTACTTAGCAATAATTTTTAATAAAACTGTTAGTTAATATTGCATTTGCTGCGAATAAAGCAATACAATGCTGACTCTTTTTCAATTTTCAAAAATATTATAGAAAAGTATAACATACTTGAAATTAAATAAAAAAATAACATTTCGAAAAATAAACTACATTTTCGGAAAAGAAGTATCTTAATACATATATAAGATAAAATCACATGAATACCTTAAATGCATAATCTATTTAACCTTACGAGAAAAAATATCTTACAATCTGATAAATATTTAATTAAATTTACTTCAAACACACACAGCAATTACACATGCTTCCACACCGAACAAATTTCATTAAAAGCACCGAAAACCTAACCCAAAGTGAAAAACCCAAAATAAAATTAACCCTTACTCCCATCCTATTACTACTAGGAAAACCATCATAAAATTTAATGAAAATGTGTTAACTCCAGACGATTTTTTATCCTTTTACGAACCGTAAAAATCCTTCTCCACTTAAATCAATTATTTTAGAGAGTTAGGGCTAATGCCTTGTTTATAACCGAATCCTCGCAAAAAAGCTGTGGTTTTATTAGCTATAAAATCTTCCAACCATAGGGAATTAGTGAGCTATTGTTTTTCGGAGGAGGTTTTAGTGTTTAGTCGATGTTTTCGCCGTTCAGTGTGTACGATAAGGCGTGGAAAATAATTAGAAAGGAGGCGTAATGGTGCTGAGAAAGCGTTTTTTTATGGTTTGGCGCGCTCTAAATTAATTTTACGTTTGGGAGTTGGTAAACGTTTTGTGTGATAACGAAAATGGCTTTTTCGGCACACTTTCGACAGAAATAAGGAAGTTTTATTGATTGTATTATTCAGCGAAGAAAATTCTATAAAAATCCATGGTATAGGACGGTTTTGCATTTTATAAATTTATTGATTTTCAATATATCTTATAAACTTGTGAAAATTATTAATTCGAATTGATATTGGACTTCGTATTTTATTTATGCCTTTGAACGGGCCAAATTTTTGCTAAAGAAAATCTTATTCTTTTATTTTTAAAGGAGCCAATTTTTTTAATATTTTTTATTGAGTATGCTTAATATTTTCAGTTTTCATTCTCTATATATTTAAAGAAAAGAACGCATTCATACTCATACAAGGGAGGCTATTTTATTAATAAAAATTTGCCTGAATTTTAAATTTCTCGTCTTATAGATTTTTAAATAAGAACATTTGACTTACCCACACTCGGGTTTTAATTCAGTATGGTTCATTTTAAAATTTTGGTTTGAATTTTTTATCTTGAAACGAAAATATCTCCTTCACACTCATACGGGACTTGATTGTGGACAAATCTTGTATTGACTTTTCCTCTCGTTCTTTAAAAATTTAAGCCGATCCGTTAATTTTTATTTTTTATCTCAGTTTATCCATGTTGGATGGTAACGTAGAACTAACTAACGGAGACTTAATATGAACGTAGACCTAGAACTTACGTAGACGTAAAAGGACGTAGTAACTAATAATGAAGTAACGTACTACTACATTGTTGCAAACCTATTCCTCAATAAACCCAAACCAACATTTATAAAATAAAATTACTCTATGCCGACTCTCAGATGACCACTGCTCTTTTAGTATTCCCCACCAGAGAGCTTCCATTCACGAGAGCTTCCACCACATCACGAAGCGTCACACTCACGTAACGTCCGAACGTGACGGCCGCTTAATATTCCACCACACAAAACAAGAAACTCAACCGTGTTTGACCAAGCGCAGCTCTAATGACCCGTGGTCCCCTTATCAATTTCCTACATCGCCATGTTTCGTTAGGTTGAAGAACTTGTAACCGTTATATCATAAATCAAAGAAGAAGGAAATGAAACTCTCGAATACCAAAGGATGTATAGTTGGAAATGAAACTCTCGAATATCAGAGGATGTGTTGTTAGATACGAAACTCTCGAATACCAGAGGATGTGTAAATAGAAACGAAACTCTCGAATACCAGAGGATGTATAGTTAGAAACGAAACTCTCGAATACCAGAGGATGTATAGTTAGAAATGAAACTCTCGAATATCAGAGGATGTTCTCTTTTTATTTGGAAAACAATATTCTCAAAAACGAATATTTTGAAAAGTTAAATTCAAGATAATGCATGTTCGTGGTTGGATAATACATGTTCATTCAGAGTAAGTTCTACCATCAAATACGGACTTATACAGAGTTTTGAAGTTAAAAACCTTAACGAAAAATCTCCAATTAAAGTTGTTCTTAATCCAACATGTGTAAAACTAAGAAGACGTTGTTTCTAACCAAGTTAACCAATAGTAATTGAATTTTTTCTAATTGTAGCTACAAAAAAAATCATTTTTTTCCTATGTACATGTCTAAACAGCTATTAACTTCTCGAAGACCAAGCTAAAAATTGTAATTGCTGAATTGTTTTGTGTTTGTGTTCAAACTGTATTCTTTTTTATCTTTCCAACTGTAAAATTTAAAGTTCTTTTGTGTTGCTTTAATTTCTTTTTGACGGCACACCAAAAGAAAGGTTTAAGCTACATGATCGATGAATATGTTTAATCAATAGCAAACAAATAAGAAATCTATAACAAAATATAAACTTGAAGTATAACATTCCACCAGATGTGCATGTTTAAACCCATTTCTGACAACAATGTAAAAATAGCAGTTACATCTTTCTCAAGCCAAGAATAGCCCCATGTGGAAATGTATTTATATTAATGTCTCCACATTATCTCCCCCTTATAAACGGTCGCTCCTTTCAACAGGGAATAATAATTACTCGTGTAGCATTGGTAATTAATTACTTGCGGTCCATATTTAATGACTGGTTGTAACTCTGCCCAGTGCCGTTGGGCCCTCGCTCAAATGGTAATTGCGGTCATTTGCTTTCTCTTAATTTCAATCATGTGAGGAAACTGGTTGCGAATCATGGTTCCACATTCTTAATCAAGACCTCTGGAGGAACTCTGGGTGTAGTGGGGTGTTTTTGCGAAAACGGTTCTTGTCCGTTGATGAGGGCGTTTTTATAACGTTGCTGCAGAGATTGCAGACATACTATTATAAATATAGTTACTTTATTAAAAATGTAACCCTGCTGCACTTACAGTTACTTAATACGAAAAGTAACTAAGTACAGTTACTTTTATAAACTATAAACTATATTTACAAAATATTCCCTGACACTGTATGTAAAATTTGCAATACACCCGAAAATGAAGCCTGGAAACATGTTATTTTATTTTGCCCTATTTATCAATCCTTCAGAAGAAAATACTTCATTCATTCTAACATTTTTTCCATTTTTCTAAAATTTCATGGCAAAAACTATTATAATATTTATAACTACTTAGTATCATTTTTAAAACTTCTTCAATATATATTAAGCTTCGATGAAATTGACAATTAGTTTACTTCCTTGTGTTTTTTTTAATGTATTTAAGTGTTTGTATGTATTTCATTTTTTTGTATGTATCCTTATAATAGAATTATGTTAGTATTATGTAATAGTATTGTGTATTAGTATTATGTATAGATTCTGCCAACTATTGTAAGCGGGTTTAGGCCCATGTAATAAATTTATTATTTATCTATCTATAAACCATAAGGCAAGTATATAAGTCAAGCTTATAATTGGAATTAACCATCTTAACCGTTTTCAACGAGAACTAAGTTTAAAGCATCATAAGCACAAACACAACACTGCATTTATAATTTGCACATTTTTTCATTTATATTAAAGGAGTTTCATTTCATAATTGGCATATGACAGCCTTCGGAATATAACTAAAAAGTAAAGAAATGCTTCGTTACTTTTGATTTCGGGGGAATTCTTCACTTGACTCCTAATGAAATACCCTAAAAATGTGATGCCCTGAGATTTAAAATCATGGAAAATGAACAAGAAAATTTCTCAAACTAGCATTTGACTCAAAAAAGAGGCGGAATAACAATCAAAGTATCAGTTTGGATTAACATATGGTCAAATAAGAACATGTTAAAAGCTCGCAATCAGCAATAATCTGTTTCCTTAACATCTTTCCTACGGAGTTGATCAATTTAAATGGGGTGTTTGCTGTTTCCATTTGGGTTTATCTTTTTTTTTCTTGTTGGTATTATTTATCAGCGAGATTCATTAATCATGGCAGCGATATTGAAATGGAATAATATAAATGGTCGAGGAATAAGGGGCGGGAGAGAGAAATACCCAAGATGGAGCCGATAGTACAGGAATTAATTTCGAATGTGTTGATAATTCCGTATATGTTTCTTATTTGAATTGTATTAATTGCACACTTATGATGTAGGGAGAAAATGACAGCTATGTGGAGTAATTTGAAAGGTATTTGGGAAAGTTTGGTTGGACTTAATTAATAAGAGAATTTAATGGTTTATTAAATTAGTTTTTGAGTGGCAGAATTTCTTAAAAATATATTTAAGTATTTAAATTAAATAGAAGAATTTACTCACGTCACGATTTTTAATTTAGATAATATAAATCGGCGTTTTTTTACTCACATTAAATAATTAATATAATCTCACAGCTATTTCTAAACATAACTATCAATCATTGTAGGTATCATTATTATTTGCTGCATATTTTTCTTATTAAAAACACACATATACCAGTATTTATGCATTTAGTTTAAGTAAGTCCTAATATTTCTATAATTATAAAGCGAAAAAGATTAAGACTGCATCTTGAAACATCAGCATGCAATTTTTTTTTTTAATTTAAAATTAAGCAAATAATTTGAAATTAGTTGTGAGTTTGTTTTATTTGATTGCTTGTTTTATTTGATTGCATAACATTGCATTAAAAATCCATAAACCCATAAACAGCTACAAGTTCTTACATCCAACTAGTGAAGAAATTTACGAAATAAAGTAAACATAAACACGGGATTTCTAAGGACAGTGTGTACCTCCCAAATGATCCCAAATTGCAACTTTTCCAGTTGTGATCCCTCGCCCCCGGTCTAATCTAATCGAAAAGTTCCATCAATACCAACTAACGCATCAATGAACTTTGGCGATCCTTCCTAAAAACTTCCCATTGTACGCAAATTGCAGTACAGCCCACAGTCACATAAAATAAGGGTAGTATTGAATAACTGGGCTGGCACAGGGAAAAAAAACTCTTCAAGACAGATCATAACAATATTTAAAGGTAAATGTCAAAAGAGGTTAAGTCCTTTGAAGAATTTCCACTAAGCTTCGTCCTTTTAATATCTTTAGTGAAAAAGAAATGTGTAGGGGAATCATTCTGTGGACTTGATCCCTTTTTACGTTTGGAGATTCATATATAAGAAAAGAATAATTTCTACCGTCAAGGGTCAGCAAAAGTCTTGCCAATTCGAATCTCTGATGGTTTTGTAATGAGATCGGAGGCCTCTGTTTAGTTGCCAATTTCACCCGTCAACAATGGCTATCGGTTTGGGTGATAGAGATATTTTGGAATAATCGACCTTTTCTGATTGGATGAAATGACTGTGTTTGACTTTTTGGATGGAAGGTGGTGATCCTCCTCCATCCCTAGTTCGAACAGTATGGGAATTGTTCGAAAAGAACTAAGTCTTTGAAAAATCGTCTGCTTAATATAGGAAACTCCTAAAAAATAATAACTTGGCAGCTCATTTTGGGCAAATTAAAAGGATCAATGGTGATTTTCTAAATTTGAAAGTTATAAATTCCGAAGTGTAAAGTAGTACAGTACTACTTATAGCTAAATTTGAAGAACATTGAACTTGGTTCTATTTGGAAAAACATTCACCTGTGAAATTACATACCGTAAAGCAATAAACATTCTCTGTAACGAAAAAAAAGCAATACAAAGATTTTTCCCCCCAGAAGTTTGTTGAAATGATTTTTACTTTATAAACACAATATTACTATCTACGTTTTTGGTTATGACAAAAATATTCTTTTTACCTACATAAAATTATTTTACACACAATAGGTTGCTTCTGTGGAATTTTCAATCAAATGACGTCTATAAATTCCTTAACGATTAAAAAAAAACTTTAGTAAGTTCAACCCTATACATCTTTTTTATTCGATGCCCGTCGCCAATAGCCGTTGTATAGCTCGTTTGCCTGATTCTGATTGAAACAATACCGTACCTTAACACATTCCTTCAACACCATTAAATGTTCTAGGAATTCAATATTGATTGCAGGAGAAATCTTGTAAATACTGTAAGTTATATAATACATCTGAGTTAGAAACATAAATATTAATAGCAAGAAAAACCTGAAACCAACTGCTTTTCCCACAATCTAATATCCTTAACCCTTAAAGCAGATGCAATATATTTTATTAACACTTTCAATATATTACGAACCATAAAAATACCTAAAGTAACATTATTTATGTTTTTTAAAAAAAATTCAAGGATAAACACTATAAAGAAGTGTTTTCATTTGCGACATCTTTTTTTACGCCTCCCGTCGCGCCAAGCCAAAGCAAATACCGACACTTGGCGATTTATTTACTACGGCACTGAGTTAACAATGGTTTTTATATTCCGCGTGTGATAGAAAATCAGTAAAAATCAAAGGATGTAGCAGTAAGAGGAAAATTCCGAAATTTATATTTTGTAAGTATCCACATAATTCTTTAGGGGACGTGCTCTAAAATAGTTATTGTATTTACCTTATGTTTATTTTGGTAATGCTTGAAAAGAGTAGAATTCAATACTTATAGATGCTAGTGAGTTAACTAAAAATTTAAAACAAAATTTAGTAAAGCTCTTCTGATTGTAAGAAAAACATTTTTTTTTCAATTCATGTATTTGAGAGAAGTTTAGTTTTCCTACAACCTGTATTACATGATTTTTCCCTTTTCTTTTAGATTTAAACTTTTTATATTGTAGTAGTTATTTTTAGTTATATTTCATGATCATACACTTTATTCTACAGTACCACGATTAAGCTGCAAGTTTTTTTAATTAAACATTTATTTTAATGAAATATGCTAGTTACGTGCATTCAAATTAATAATAGTTTCACTATATGCAATCTCATTTCAGGTGGAGTTAAAAACTCTAAACCCGTGAGTTAACTCTCTAACAAAATTAAAATTTGCAGTAGCAAAACAAATAGGGTGATAAAACACAAAATTCAAAACCAAATTAAACAATTATAATTTAATGCCAATTAGTTCCAGTCCAAACCATATTATTTAATATAATTTTTAAAAAAAATAGTTAGATAACCCTTACTATTGTTTCGAAATTAAAAACACAACTACAAAAGTTACAACAAAGTTATCTAATGCAAGACCTTGACTAGCGCATGAACAAAATTCCCCAACACCATTAAAATACCATTAAAATCAATTCAACCCAAATATTGAATTACGTTATCAAGAAATGCACTGGCCTTCAATTGTTATCGACGAAAAAGTAAGCAACTCACAAAACTTTTGCACATCCGAACATCTAAAAAAAAAGAAAACGACGCATTCGATTGGCACAAACAATCACAATAACATTATTAAAGTTGAAACAATTACTTTGCGATTGAGAAGAACTTCAAGTAGAACTTTGTGGCCATTTAGGCCGACGTGCCTTGCCTGCTTAAGGAGATCAGATTTGAATTACAAAGAAGAATCGGCTATCGGGAAATAACTTTCTACAAAAGAAACACCGATCTCAAGTACCGATAAACGCTGGGCCGATGAGCATTGTAGCGGAACTGGACCGATGGCAATCGCAAGCCCTTCTTTTCGGTGGTCTGTGTTGAGAAAAAAACTCACCGTTGTTGTTTACTTGCTTTTTTAATGCAAAAAAAATATTATTTCTAAATTGAATCAAAATAAGAACTCTTATAAGTAATTTGCTTTATAGTTGTTAATGAAAAAAAAGTATTATTTCTTGATTCAATAAAAATAAGAATTCATATAAATAATTTGTTTAAAAGTTATTGAAAAAAATATTATTTCTTAATTCAATCGAAATAAGAATTCATATCAATAATTCGTTTAACAGTTGTTAATGAAAAAAAAAAATGATTATTTCTCAATTCAATCAAAATAAGAATTCATATAAATAAATATTTTTTATATTTGTTAATTAAAAATATTATTTCTTAATTCAATCAAAATAAGAACTTATATAAATAATTTGTTTAATAGTTGTTAATGAAAAAAATATTATATCTTATTTCAATCAAAACAAGAATTCAAAAAAAAAATAGTTTAATAGTTGTTAATGAAAAAAATTATTATTTCTTAATTCAATCAAAATAAGAATTTGTATAAATAATTTGTTTAATAGTTGTTAATGAAAAATAATTATTATTTCCCAATTCAACCAAAATAAGAATTCATATAAATAATTTGTTTAATAGTTGTTAATGAAAAAAATATTACTCCTTAATTCAATAAAAATAAGAATTAAAAAATATTTGTTTAATAGTTTTTAATGAAAAAAAAATATTATTTCTTAATTCAATCAAAATAAGAATTTATATAAATAATTTTTTAATAGTTGTTAATGAAAAAAATTATTATTTCTTGATTCAATCAAAATAAGAATTCATATAAATAATTTGTTTTATAGTTGTTGATGAAAACAATTATTATTTCTTTATTCAATGAAAATAAGAACTCATATAAATAATTTGTTTAATAGCTGTTAATGAAAAAAAATATTATTTATTCTTTCAATCAAAATAAGAATTCATATAAATAAATAACTTATTTCATAGTTGTAGTTTTTAATATTCAAAATCGAAATCATACAATAAAATCATTAGTCCATGTCACTTTAGTCTAAATATGAAACCGTATCACCAATTCTCAAGTTGACAAATTGTGTAGTTATCAGTAAGTCAGATCAGGGTAGGTCAAATAGAAGTATTTTTTGAATGAGTATGAGATAGAAAATATCTAATTATAGTTTGAAAGAAGAAACAAACTTGTCCGATTTGATGGTAATAGGCAAACTCAAATATTTTCAGGCTTGTTGATGTCTAGTTTACTGAAGTATAATAAACAGTACAGAACAACATGAGAAAAGAATTAGAATTCAAAGGCAACATGAGAATTTGACTAGGTTTTTTAGCATACACTTAAAAAAATTATTTAATATAACTTAATCACCCTTCATTAATATTTAATACATTTGCAGGAGGTAGGAATCGTATGTATTGCCTTAGTTTATTTTTTAAGTTTTATAAAGTTATTTTAAACTGGATTTAAGCCTAAGATGTTTTGTCATAATACTTTCAAATATAGGAGTTCCTTACGGAGTAAGACGTTAAATTTTGATTTGGTTTGGTTTTGACTTATAGTCGCAATAGAGCTATGCGGGTGAGTTTTCTACCGTTCAAAAATACAACTACAGAAAACCATTGTTCGCCAAATATGAACTCGAATATCTTCACGGTTATCGGCAAGGTCAAACAAACACGCGATTAACATCTCGAAATGAATCTCCCGACTCTGTGAACACGATATTGGCAGCGATATTTCACGATATGTCGGAATAAGAGGTGCATTTCCGATCGGCAACATCCGTAAATTTCATTGACTTATTGTAACCCGACTAATGAGCACCATCGAGGTATCAGGGTTCAGTCATAAACTTTACGCACTTCAAATCGAATTGAGACCATATTCTTTGCATAGCATAACAAATGCAATCGGTTTTATGGCTATACCCATTCATGGGTGTTTTACTGCCACCTTTAATGGTTTGTTTGAAACAATAGATAGCTATGTATTTTAGTTTTTTGATAGGGATCATCCTGTTGCAGTTAATCAAATCATTGTGCAGAGCTGTCGTCTTGGGCAATAAGGATTTTTTTCAGAAACATGACATCAACTCATTTTTACATTCCAAAGTTTGTTTTATTTAGAATTTTATTTTTTCTTCAAAATAGTTGTCATTCATTAGAAGATGCTTGCATTTAGCATTGAAAGTCAGACATGTCCCTAAGTGATATACTACTTGTAACCTCCCTTGTTAACATTTTTATTCATCTAAAAGATTTTAACCATAAACTTGATAAAAATTGTGATTTATATCTAACTGTGAATGTATATTGAGCCGTTATATAACATATAAAATTGAATTTTTGACTGTCCAGTCATGTATGTTTTTTTTTCTATCTTCAGTAGTTTGTGTAAAATATTGAATCGAGACTAAATGACTATTTCACTTGGGTTCTGCAGGAAAAACAGTTATTTCTGCATTCTGCATGACAAGCAGTTGTTGAAGTGTTTTTTTGGACATTTGTGCATAGGATACTTATGAAATCAAATCACCATGTATCAAAAGTTAGGCTTGCTATGAAGCTAACGCAAACCCTCAACTGATTACAATAATGAACTTGTTACAAACTCAATAGATAGCTTAAGTGTTCATAAAAACAAGAAAATGTAGCAAGATTTTCATAAATAACCGCTCACTTAACACCTTAAACAACTCACAAACTGCCAGAAGGTTAACAAGCCAATCCCCTTCCCTGCAATATCGCTACCTCAATATCCAGCCGTCCCCTGAGGAAGCCAAATCCCAAACTTTATGGCGTTTTGCCACTTCTGGAAGGTGAAAATCGCGCCTTGTAAGTAAGACATCAAATTGCGAGATTGGGCGTGAAGACTCTGGTATTGGCACTGCGGGGGGCGGGGTCAAAGCTCGAAAATATATACAGGTAAGTCATAAGGGGGGGAGGGATGTGACAGGTTGGTTTGGCGAGCCGAAAAACCTCTGCAGGGGATCTGACAAGTTTGGTGGAAGAGGTCTCGGTGTCCCCGCCAAGAGGTTCTGCTTTTTTCCGTGAAGATCGGTTCGTGCCTTGTTGGGAGGGTGTCAATCATTTCCAGTGGTTGGAAGTTTTTATTTTTGTCGAGGTTATATATGGAAATTGTGTCGTTGGTCTACATAGAGTCTTATTTCGAGTTTTCACCATGAAAACTTAGTTCTGATTGACTAAATACATCGTATCGCTGAATTTTAACCGAAATAAAGGTTTGGAAGTAGGTTTTAGGAGTTTAGAATTGGGAACCTTAATTGGCATTCAAATACTTTTTAAAAAATTAAAGTTTTCATATTAACAGGTTGAATAGCACTTCAATGTTTGATTTCTACTTACAACAAACGTTTTCACCAACGAAAATATTCAGGTTTAAAAGTTCAATGTGCGACCAAAATATTCCCATCTATGTCTAAAACAAACATTTCCGAAAGAATATGTATACGGAACGCGGCGGTAAATAAAATGTGGGCGAAATGCAGCTATTATGCTGTATTTTGTGTTATTTTTTAGGTCTTTAATTTTTTGTTAAACTCCAATTTACTCAAAATGTATAATACAAATACTATATGGACTTAACTCCACACTTTCTACAATAAGAAAATTAAAATTTCGTTCCAAGACATGTATATATTTGATAATAGGAGATTTGGTGTTTGATCATTTTTTAATGACATCATCAACAAATACTACATATAACATTATTTCTTTTACAGAAAAAAACAAGAAAAATGGATTGTGTTCTCCCAACTAAATTCCGAATGGGTTACCTGACCTCTGTCTCTATCTCAACTCATGAGGTGTCAATAGAGACCTTGTCATCAGTCTATAGTTTCTAAATACACCTGTCAAGTTCGCGTTTTTTACTAGTATATGTGTCTCTCAAAATCCCAGAAAAATGAGTAACGCCCAGTTTTGGAAAGAATGGAAAATAATGTGTCTGGTGTCGTGCTATTTTGTGGTTTCTCATTAAAGAGTTGTAAAAGTGGTTGGTGGACGAATGACGATGCTTTAAAACTATGTGTTAATTAAAATACTTTTAGGATTATTCTACTTTTTTCTTTGATGTGGGAGTAGAAAACATGCTGTTGAAGTATATTTTTTGAAGTGATTCACCTTCATGACGTGCCCTTAAGTTATAGCAATATTTTTAAACAGTATCAGCGTGATGCGTTACTGCATCAACTCCCTTTGCTCCCTGTTACTCCCTTTGCAATGTCGTTACATATTAAATGGTTTCTTAAAAACTGTTTAGTTCAAAATTACACGAAAAATACAATTTTAAACATTAGAAGCATTATTGAAACTGTTCCCAAAATAATATAGTTTTTAATATCAATAACAAACCGAAAAATTTTGCATTTCCAATTTTAAAAAAAAATGTTTAATCACTTGCATTAAAACCTTTCAAAGACTTTAAGAAACTTACAAAATCATTTCTACTTTCACGAACAAAACAAAACGCTTTCCCACGGACAGAATATTTGCACTCTTAAAACAAAAGAGTGAAATCCACTCATATAGGAGAAGTGCATTTTCGACACTGGAAAGGAGTGAAAATTAATACAGACTGAGTTAAAATCACCCGCTTGGAGTGATGCTGTCGGTGGTTTAACAAAACAAGGAAGTGAAATCCACTCCTATACGGGAAGCGCATTTTCGATACTGGAAAGGAGTGAAAATTGACTCAGACTGAGTTAAAATCGCTCGTTTATTTTAAGAGTGGATATTCCTGGTATTTTCTTCTAAATTGGCTCACTCAAATTTTCAGTCGCACAAGCTATTTCCCTGACACTTCCCACAAAATCAACCTCAATCCTTACCTGCACACGCGATTCCACGAGGTCCAGCCTCATCGCGAGCGCCTCCCGCATGAAAACGTCGGGATAGTGCGACGCCTCGAACGCCTTCTCGAGCTCTTCCAGCTGCCAGCCGTTGAAGTTGGTCCGCGTGCGGCGACGCTTGCCTTGGCTGCCGGACGTCGAGCTGGCGTCGCCCCCTTCGCAGTCAGAATCGCCGCCGTTGTTGCCTGTCGATAGAAAAACCATGTTATAGATCATGTTGTTGTTGTTATTAATCATATTAAAAACTTAAAAAAATCATGTTATTAAATTCATATAAATCATGAAAAATAATGTTATGGTTAATCATGTTGTTATTATTAATCAAGTTGTTATTATTAATCATGTTATTATTATTAATCATGTTATTATTATCGAATGAAATTAATGTGAAGTAACCATTAATGTAAATGATAACAATTATTCAGGAATTTGGGTGAAGTAAAAAGGTATAAGTTAGAAGATGAGCAGAGTGAATGAGTTGAGAAGCAAAATAAAGGTTATATATAGATTTATATTTGAAATTCTCTTGGAAAATATTTGAAGAACTTAGTGGAAGTACGTGCTAAGTGACAAAGGTGGAAACGAGAAAATGAGCTTTAAAGTTTTTTGTTTGCACTTTAGATGCGTTAAAAACAGCACTTACAAAAGCTAAAAAAGTATACTTGACTAAAAGTTTATGAAAAAAATCATGTTAACTTTAAGGAGAGAATAGCTGGCTGATATAAAAATGTAATTTTTTTTTAAAAATGTCACTATGCTTATAATGTGAAGTAACCATTAAAAAAATAAGAAAAGTGGGCTATTTTTGTTGCTTAAAAAACTCAGTGAGATGCTGAGTACTATATGTTACTAATATTCTTGCTACAAATAACTTAAACTGTTTTTTAAAGAAATAAAAATAAGTAATTTATGTGTTTAAATTGCAAGAAAGTTGCCAAAGGGCAACTCTTTCTGTGTTGTCTAATCTTAAAAACTAATAGTCATTGAAGGAAATTGGCGATCACAAAAATTAACAAATCATACTTCTTAAAATATACATAATCGCACCCCATATAAAGTATCAAATTTCGCTAAATTAGCAAAATTCAACGAAGACCCGTCTAAATTCCCGTCAGTAATCCTATCCCGAAAAATACATACTTTCGGCAATCCCCCACTTTCCAAAACCACTTTCCCGGAAAGAAAGAGAATAAAACTTTTCTTTTACTCTGTCCGAATCTCATCCAATAAATATCCATCCCCGAACCTGGATTTCGCACCCGGAAAATACAATTCCCGGGAAACCTCAATCAAAGACTCCAGAAAATTCCACGGAAATAAAATGGAAATAAAAGATCGGAGTCGTCAAACAACCGTTCTTTTTAAAACAACGATACTCAATCGTTCTTGTTTATTTAAAGAAAAGTTGTTTTAAACGATTTTTGTCATCAAAAGATTTTAAATTTAAATCTAAAACTTTTTAAAAATGTAAGGTATGAAATAAATTGTAATGAACACAACTAAATCTCCCATAGTTTAAAAAGGTAGAATTACTTTCTTGAAATACTTTTTCAAAATATATTTTTCAAATAATTAAGTATGGATTTTGTTTAATGAAGAATACTACGTTTCTAAATAATAAGATATCGTGGTGTAAAAAAACCCTCCCTTTTTATACATAATGGAGCACTAAAACTTGCTATTTATCTTCCAACAAATCCAAGCAGTATCCTCTTATCTGACTGCATGATATTGTAATATCTGCACTCTCAAAAATGAATGCTCAAAAACGACGAAATTTTCCTTAATTTTGACGATTCCGTTTACTGGCAAATGCTCCGAGTTTTCTTTTCCTTAAAGGGAGGAAATTTGAATCGCCATTTTTATGAGGATTTGAATGTCGTCTAATCTAAAGAAATATTTCGTCATTTTTGAGCATTTGAGTACAGCAATGATATTCAGTTTCCTCAAAATCAAGATACAGAATCGTCAAATCACGACCGTAAAAGTGAGGATTCGCGTTTACTCAAAGTCACGTGATAGTTTGATGAAACAATCCTCAAAATTAACGAAATGAGGCTTGAGCATTCATTAATCGTCAAAAATGAAAGTGTTATTTCTGAGAGTGTAGTAGCCAGATATGGCTATTGTTTTGATGCCTTGGCATACTAATTCATTGAAGACCACATTACTTGACTTTCAAGCACTTCTGATGTAACTTTTAGGTGAACAACATTCTAGTTAACAACCTAAAAAAATCCATTTATTTCCGACCACACATGTGAACAACAACTCGACAAAGGATTTTAGAATCTTCAGTTGAACGTATTTAAGGCCAAGTATCAAAAACATTGGATTATTTTCTTTCACATCGTGTTCCAACCCAAACCAACTACACTGAACCAAAAAGAGTTTTTTTTCTTCGAAAGAGACTGTATTACAACTGCGAATAGGAAACTCGAAGAAAAGAGATTTGATAGTCCCTTCCAATCAGATCTTTGCTATCATTACCGTCTTTTTCTCTTCTTCCCCATTCACATATATATTCCTTTCCGTTCCGTCTGTCCGTCCGTCCATCCCCGCTTTCGTTGAGGTTTGATTACTTCGATTTGGTCTCAGGTAATCATTTGCCCGCGTAAGAAATAGATTGGGGGAGACGGGGCTTTAGAGGGTCACTCTGATTTTTATCATTTCCGTGGGGATGAGATTGGCGAGGGGTCATCTTGTTTTGGCGATTTGTTTGATTGGAGTCATTGGTATTGCTTTAAATTAAAGTTCTGATTAGAGTGTCCTTAAATAGTTTGCTACTGGCCAAAAAAAAATCTAATTCAAGAACATCTGACTAGAATTTTAAAAAAGCTGTTTAACCAATCTCGGAGAAAAAAAAATATTTTGTGAAACTTCCTGCATTTATTATACTTATTTTGAATTCAGGTTTTAAAACTTAAATGTTATATCCTTGTATAACATAGAACCCCCACTGAAGAAATAAAAATCGTATAACTGCTGCCTCCAGACTCTACTACAAGCTATTTCCTGTTTTACACACCCAAAAAATGTTCTCTTTTCAAAAGCAACCCTAAATACATAAGTTATATAATACTCGACCCCGAGAAAGAAGTTAGGGTCATTTTTTTTCGGGGGGGGGGAGGGGTCTTGACCATCTATCTGCTCCTAAGCACACTTCCCCCCATTTCCGATGGGGGAGGGTCAATTCCCCCCCCCCTCCTATTAATCTCTTCGGTTGCCGTACAACTAGTTTGGAAACCTTTGCTCGGTTGGTGATTGTATTATAGAACACATCAGAATTTAACTGATCGATTCTATATTTTTAGTAGTGTATAATAAAAACAGAATTGTTTTATCAAAAAACTAAAAATTAATGCGAAAACTCGACAAGTAAGATAGTTTTTGTCAGATTATAAGTTATTACCATACTCAAACAATGAGATGTAAAAAATATTTAGTTCTAATAACAAAATATCATTTAAAAAGAAATACACTTACGCTTTTTTTTCTCAATGAATAGTATATTTCAAAATGTTTAATGTTAGAACATGTAAAATAATATAGTGACATTAAATTTTGCTTAAAATCTCTGCTAAGACATTCCATGAAGTATAGTTATCTACACCTTTAAGGATTAAATGAGCAATTTTTAGTTTAAAGGATATCGTTATCTTTGATTGCGCAAATTCTACATAAAATATCGAAGTTACTTTCAAAAAGAGTAACTTACGGTAAGTTACTTTTCAAAGGGTGCATTTTTCTTCATAGATGCAGGTTTTTTTTTTAAATCTAAATGTCGATTAATGTTATTTTATAATTATTATTCCTATTAATCTCAGACCAATGTTATACTGATATAAAAAAAAAACTTCCCTTTTTCAGATATGTTGGCGATTATTTTTGGTGAGTTGGCGAATCCAACTGCCCAATATGGCTACATTCCCGTACACAATCAAGAAGGAGGGGACATAACACAGCGGAAATGTTTCGATTTGGTGCCTGGAGAAAGAAAAAAATGGGCAAAACAATAGGAAAAGAGGGGAGGTCCAGATATTTTCTCCAGATTGCCAGAGATTTCGTTTCCTCTCTGTGGCTATCTCTTCTTTGGTGCGTCTCCTAATAGAAAGCGTTCATCGAATGGAAGTGAATTCCGATTGGAGATAGGAGAATCAGTTCTCAGAGTTATCTTGTTCCTATGCTAGCACATATATTTTATTTTATCTGAAGCTTTCATTTATTTTTCAGAAGAAAACACTAAACATTTTTCACAAAACATTTGACTTACTGGCTTACATAGATAAATATACGCGCTGGAAATTGGTTTATTGTATATATAATTTTGTTACATAACAGAACTGTCTATTCTATTTATATATTAATATCAATCTTTAACTAATCCTATTACTAGAAAAAAAACCCGCATAAGTCATTCTATAAGATTATTAATAATCAAGTGCACATTAAAAAGCATGACTTATCATTATTGAAAGTTAGTTAATTGAAATTTAGATAATATTCAGCGCAGACATATTGTATAACACTGAGATACGTAATGTATATAATTAAATCCAAAAAATGATTGGTGTTCATTGTACTAATAATATGCTAGTCATTAAGGAGACGCGGTTACCAAAAATTGGTCAAAATATCGATTTTTCTGTTTTTCCTTCTTATTATTCACAATGTCTTTCTGATTATTTACTGAAAATTTCATAATGATATCCTCAGCAAAAAAAAAAATTATTAAATATTTTCTGGTGTCATTCCTATAAGTTAGAAAACGCATTTCGTCTGCTTTCAACCTTCTATCTCTGTTTCGCGTTTTAATTGTAGTGTTTAATAAATCCTTAAAGCATTTTTGCTAATTAAGTTAGAATTTTGAAATTTTTAGCTTGTGTTTTTACATATATGGTGCACAAAACTGTGCATGGAATAAGGTCTACTATGCACAGTTTTTTTTTTAAATGTTGAATTCAATAAGTTGTATTTTTTTGCGATTTTCAGTATAAATGCATATTTCTTTTTAACTGTAGCTCACATTTTAAAATCCATTCACAATTCTTGAACTAATAGTACTAATAACAAATTATATAAGTTTGGTGGAGTTGTTCTCAAAACTGAAAGAGGAGTAGCGTTTTAAAAAAGTTCAAAATTGTGACTTTGTTTTTAAATAAATGAAAAACTATTTATAAATATTTGTTTTTATTGCTAGAAAATGTTTTTTTAGAGTAAACATTATATAAAACCACTACAGTTTACAAATTTATGTTATTATTTCTAGAAATAATGTTTTGGGTACCGTGTCCCTTTAAAGTAAATTTAAACTCGAAATGTAATGATGTACAAAAAAAATTAAGGAATAAATTTTTCTTGTTAACCATAGCTTTAACAAACCACATTCAACTTAACTATTCGGTAAAAGTTATGCTTGTGAAAAACATTGATCAGTATAATTATTGCAGAATACATCATTCTAAGTAAGGAATATGAAAATCATCACTGAAGCAGCAACTTGCATCCAATGTTTTTAGATATTCTTGTTTACTTATGCATTTATTTATTGACCCTCTAGCAAAAATTATATATTTCATCAGTCATAATACAAATAGAATAGGATGAAAATTCAATGGAATAAAAAAAAAGTTATTGATTTTTCTTTTTTAAACACTCTTTTTACTTGCTTACCATAACTTTAACTGATGAATGCATTTTACTTAACGATTTTGTAAAAAAATATACTTATGAAAAACATCGCTCGGTATAATTATTGTGGAACATATCTTAATTTGTAAATACGAAAATCATCAGCAGCACCTTGCATTCAATGCTTTCTTTACTTATTCAGGAAATTTACCCTAGAGCTAAAATGCATTTCATCAGTCAGAATACAAATAGAATGCGATTGAAACTAAATGGAATAAAAAAAAGATCTCGCTTTTAAAACAGAAATCGTTTCGTTGAGAAAGATAAAAAAATCATCTAATAGAGGTGCATAGCCCTATATGTCTTACTTCCATATAAAAACGGAGACATTCCTCTTCAATAATAATAATAAGGAGATGACACGCTGACAACTAAACAGCAGATAAGGAAAAATGAATATATAATAACCCTGACACGATTCTAAAAAAATAAGAAGATCATGGGGGTAAAAAAAAATCATGATAGGGCGCAAAAAAACACATTTGCTTTAATTTGCCTGACACAAGTATTTCATCGCGGAATAATTTGTACATTATAAACCCCACCATTCGTTTTTTACCCCGCGTTTTTTTTTCTGCAGACGATTTTTTTTCCTTTAAACTTTTTTTATCTGAATATGTGAGGGGTGAGGTTGGGGGGAGACATAAAAACTATGTGTGTTATTTTTTTTATTCAAGAAAAGAAATAGCATATTTATATTCAACCCATTTGTCGTCGTTCTAAAAAAAATAAGAACATAAAAATGGCGGCATGCATGTGTGTTTTCTTTTACTGTTATTGTTATACGTGACTCTCGGCCGTTAAATGTTGGATGATATTTTTTAAGCATTCTTTTTTATGTTCTTTTTCGCGTCTTCTAATTGCTTATGACAGTTTTTTCATTTCACTTCATGTTCCCGCGCGTGTCATTTCTGTGTTCCAAATCATAAAAAAGACGGCCCTCCCCTTATTTTTCATTAATTATGTGATTTAAATTCGTGTCTCCCTCTCTACATTTGTAATTATCCGTAAAATATTTATAATTAACATACTTTTGCAGACGCGTCCGAAGTCGTGTCATAGCTTGTCAAATTGTCCTCTAATTGTTACTGAATCCAGTCGTTGGCCCTTTGTTCATTTTAAAGTTGGGTTTTCGCTCTTATTAAAAATTGAGAATCTTGTTAATAACGAAAATGCAATCATTTCTTGGTTAATTAAGGATTAACGAGATTTTTTGTAATTAAGTATGGTAATTATTCGGTGGAATTTTATTTATTCAACAAACATTAACAGGAAAAACAAAACTTGTAATAAGTTAACTTTTATATAAAAATTTCTCAAAATTTCTATAAATTTAAAATAACAAAAAAAAAGAATTTGGGCTAGTTATTACTTAAATATTAGGTTTATCGAAGCTTATATGACAAAATTTTTTGAAAACATATTTTTCTTACCCTTTCTAATTGGGTTTTAAATACTTTAAATTTGTATTTTTTTTTATCTTTAATGGTTTTTAGAAATAATGTCTAAATATTCAGCCCAAACTTTGATAGCATACTGTAATTCATTTATTATTAAAGTATAATTTTAAAGTGATTAATTATTATTATTGTAATTATTATTTGTTTTGGTCCTTCTTGGTTTTATCTAAGGCCACATCAGACAAAAGCATATAGGTTTTGTTACTTGTTTTTCCCTGTTTTTTAATAGTTGGGATTTTGTAAAAGAAAAAAAAATAAGATGACTTTACTATAAATAATAATTGCTATATGCGTGATTATTACCTATCGTAGCTTAAACAGTGATTATAAGCTCTTGTAATATCTTAATCGGGCCATCTTCAAATTTTACTCTGTGATTAATTAAAGTTTATCCAAAAGATAACTCATACTATTCATAGATATAATTAAGAATACTATGATGGATTCGACACAATTAAGATATTTTTAAAATAAAACATTAAAAACCACTTTATCCGCCGAAACCTTTTTGAAATTTAATTTATCATTTATTGATGTGTGATCAAAGAAATGTTTGTCTGAATGGATCCAATAAAAAAATAGTTCGAAATAAAATATAAAATAAATCAATCACGTCATTCCTTGAGGCAACTTACGGTGCTACATGTCTATAATTCTCTTAATAACTCATAACTATAATTCTCTTAATACTTTTCTCTTGGCTAAAAAAAGAGAAATAATCATTTCTCTCCTCCTAATGATTTCTTGACATACCTGGTGTCATTTCTCAAAAATCAGTTCACCACTTTTCACCAAGCCATTAACTGCAAAACCTTCGAAGAATAACAACATGAATGGAACAAAAAACACACTCCGTCCCCCATATTAACATTTGGGTAATCGCAGAATTATTCCAAAGGACATTGAAAAGAAAAGCAGTTGTAATGGAAGTAGTAGTGAGAAGCGTCATTTTCTGTTGCCAACGCACCACGCAATTAGAGGTTATAAATTGTGTTCTGTCATCGCTGCATACATAAGGAGACGCGCTTGACGCGTAATTTGGATTGGGGAAATGGCAACGTTTTGTATTAAATGACCACCTGCGAGGCAAGGAGAAAGGGAGATCCCACCATAGGGAATTCTTAGCTTAGAAAATATTAACACTTTTGTAATCAACGACTCTCCTTAAAACTCTTTTTGTGAGTAGATGTATCTTTGTGGAATTCAAATTTTTCTGCTGTACCCGTTAAACCAAGTGAATCTCTAGTATGAAGTTAACCAAACCAAGCAAAGCAATGGCATTACACGCAGATTAACAACAACATTTTTCTTTCAAAACTATCAATTTTATAATAATTACACGTTTCTGATAGGCTAACTACAATTTGAAGTCTCAAATTGGGAGCCAGATGGTACAGTTCTTAGGCTTCCTTTAATGAAACTAAGCCGCCTTTATTCTTTTTTTAAGTCATCGTGTCGTTTTTTAACAAACATCTAAATAAAGAAGTTGTATACCTTGTGTATCTTATAAGTGCGAAATTCTTGTCACTTTATGTAGGCAAACATGGAGGGACAGGATATATGAACCTTCGCTAAATGTTGCCACTATTCCTGCAAGCCGTTACTTGAAGCATTTTCACTCACCAGTGATTGGTTTGAAGTGTCACGCGGGTACACAAAATCAATCGCTGAGGAATGAAAATTCTTTCTGTTACGTCCAGGTAATGCTTTGGTAACTTCTTGGTAATGCTTCAGTAACGTTTCGGTAACGTCTTGAGTGGCGGTGTTGGGTGAAAGTTCACAATTCCCGTTGCCCCCGTGTATGGTCAGCTTTTAATGTATCCATACAGAGACACAAGGCACCAAACTGTATGGATCCTTTGGATACAAATAGTGGTATTGACAGTGAAGTAATGGCCACAATTCGATTCCAAGCCACAGCTGTGACTTTAAGAGTCACAATGATAAAGTAGATACATATGTATAAATGGAAAGACAATTATTTCTGTTTTCATGCTGTTTCTAAATCAAAAAATAGTTTCTTTTTGTACAAAAGTTTTGTTGAATCTAACAAGTGTAGAAAGAGAAGGAAGTAATATAAAGACCTTTGATGGGGTTAATTGGACAAGTGTTCGATCTGAATGTAACTACTTTCTTCAATGGTTTGTATTGTTTCTCCCTTTTATTTCTGTCATTCCATTACATTTTTTCAAAAAGGTTAGTTGGAATTGTATTTTTTATAAAATGAATTGAAGAGTACAGACGAAGAACTGCTTGATTTCTTTAGAGTCTTTCCGTAATTGTGTCTGCTTGGCGAACATTGGCGACCAGAAACCGGTTTTTCTTTCAGTTCTTCATTAGCGGTACAAACGTGTAACTCACATCCACTGGTCTTTGGCCTGAATCAGGCTTGCCGCGGAAGATAAACAAAGCGAGTAACCGGTTTCTTTATACCAGTTTAGGCGATTTCTCGAAATCATCCCCAAAGAGGCTATTAAGGAAAGCCTTCTAAGAAATAAAGCAGTTCTTCCCCTATACTCTTCAATTGGATTATATAGATTAAAAGTTAAGAATTTCATGAAAATTTATGTAAATGCAATAAAGCTTAATAAACTAAACGCTAAATTTTTAAGATGTTTGTTTCCATTTTACTAGTTAAATTAATCAATAAATGAAGAAATATGAAGGGTCCAGTTGAAAAACTCATATTTTCAAAAGTGTAAATATGATATTGCTTCCTGTCAGTTCATTTACGACTTTTGAATATCGTAAATTCAATTTGAATAAGTCGTCAATGAATAGACCAGACTCTATATCTTAGTTATACTTTAGCTTTGGCGGGTGTGGGTTTTGAAAATATACCTTTAATACAATGAATAGCACTTATTAAAAAATGAGGAAAAAGAAAAATTGACTTTTTTTTAACTGTACATTATTTAATCAACCTTTTTAATACAGATTTTTATAAATAACAAGAAATTATTCCTCTAATCCAGTGATTTTGAAAAGAATGATATCGATTATTTATAATAGTTTTATAGTAAAATTTTCCCATTACATTTATCGAAATTGGAGAATTCGAGTGTGGTTGGAAATGTTTGCTTACCTTATTTTCCCTTTTAAAATAACTTCAATGAAATGTCATGCGAAAACTATTCTACTATGACAAAAGTTGGAATTTTTTTTAAAAAAAATAATCACCTATCTCGAAAACTTATTTTTATATTAAAAAAAATTTGGAGAACAAAAGAAACATCAAACATTTCGTGCCCAAATCAACCTCAGAAACGACCATTGAAAATCTATTGAAAGTATTTCATCGTTTATTTTTTAGCGTCTGTTTGGCAAAGTTGTAACTGATATTAGTCAAATTTTATTTAAAATGAGTTTTGTAAAACATAAGTCTGTCAAAGACTTATATGGAGGTGAATTGATGTACCTGTTTCTAGCTTACAGTGTTTCTTACAAGTAAACACAAAAGTATTTTTCTTATTTAAAGGACAACATTTGAAGAGTACACGGAAAGAACCGCTTGATTTACTAGGAGTCTTCACGTAATTGTGTCTGCTTGGCGGATATTGGGGACAGGAATCCGGTTTTTCTTTCGGTTCTTCATTCGCAGTACATACGTGTGACTCGTTTCGCTGATCTCTGGAGTGAATTAGGGTTGCCGCGAATGAAAAACAAAGCGAGTAACCGGTTTCTTTGCTCAGTTTAGGCGATTTCTCGCTATCATCGCCAAAGAGGCCTACTGAGGTAAGCCTTCTACTAAATCAAGAGGTTTTTCCTGTATACTCTTCATTTGAAGAGCTTAGTGGAAGAACGTGCTAAGTTACATTTTTGAAAAAATTGAGATTTTTGTGTCAGTGAACTTATTAGTAACTTCATTAACGATAAAAAGTTTCCACTTTTTCATAAAAATCGTGTTTAGTATATTTTTAACCCTTTGTGAGTGCCGTTTTTAACGTATCTTTATGCAAACAAAAATCTTTATAGCTTATTTGGTCGTTTTCGCATTTTTGTCACTTAGCACGTTCTTCCACTAAGCTCTTCATTTGATATCATCGAAAAGACTTTACTTTTTGCAATTATTCCAGTTACATTTTTGTGAAACCAATACAAAGTATTGGATAAGAACCCAAATTTCATCATGGAACACCGTTTAAAACGACGGACGACATAACTTATCGTTTGGTAAAGAACTTTCCATCCCGATGCATTTTTCATGATCCCACCAATCAGGGAAACGAGGAGGGGGGGGGGGGGGGGTTACAAAGAATTGAGCAACAATGTTTGTCACGCGACCCTAACATGGAAAAACACAGAGAAGAATATAGAAAAGAATGAAAAAAGCAAACGATTAAATCAAAATAAGGGGAATTTCCTTTTCTGGAAATGAAATATGAAATTGGAAGTTCTTGTCATTAAGGGTCTCCTTCTAAAAGTTTTCCCCTCTTATATTATTGATAGATTTGTTTTTTACCTCCTGGTATAATGGATATGTAAGGTCTAGAGAATCGTAACAAAATGTTCTTTACACCTATTCTTGGCTCAATACTGACTTTAGTTCAAGGGAAGTCAGCCTTTAAACACCATTTCCAAAAAGAATTTAACTAATATCCGCATTTTTGTTACTTTTCATATTCAGCAATGTATTACTATTTGTTGGATAGTTTATGCTCTAAATTTTAAGGAATTTAAACAGAGCTCAAACCCTCATGTAATTAATGTCAGCAAATCTAGAAATAGATATTCTGAATGAAATTTGTGGAGAACACTTGTGAAATCAGTAAAGTCGAGCCCTGCACTTAATGCAAGTGGTACAACTATACAGCGATGTCATTGATGCGAACTTTTAAACTCAAACGTGGAAAAGCTTTTACCAGCTAAAAGGATTTTAAAGAACGAAAATACTGCATTAATTTTATTTTAACATCAAATTTGTCCCACATTCGTTATAATTTTATTATTTCACAAACAGATATACTCCCCAATTTTTAAAAAAATCGAAAATTTTTGCAGTTTTTTAGCATCCAAAAACCTAACAAATGATATTACAACACACTTCTCACCATTTACCAATTTTTTTTAATTTGCTCTCTTATGTCACGTTTCTAAAATGTTGTGCATTAATAAAAACTGTTCTGTAAAAAACTCATAAAGTTCCATCTGATGGACAGGTGATGTCATCGGTCCATAATGATTTATTTTAAAAGGGATCTTCGATCGTTCGATAAAGCACATTGGACAGAAATTGTTTTATTTATTTTTTGTGGCGAAGGAAATAAGATTTTGGCCAAGAATTGAAATGTAGTATTTTTTTTTTTCATTTCAAATGGAAAAATAGTTCCATTCTTCGAATGATACTAAATATCATCAAAAAAATATAAATGAGAAAATATACTTATCCTTTTTATTTGACTTTTATATATTTTAGGAATCGCTTTTTCGTAATATGCATCATTCTTAGTTGATTGTTGGTAAATTAAATTAATTTTAATATGAAGCTGACAGTTTATTCACATTTTAATTTACTGATCCAGTTAAAATTATTTTTTATAATAAGACTATAAATAATGTTATGAATTACGGACACATTTTAAATATAGTAAACTTTTCTGCACCAACAGTTTCTACACATGTAAAGATGTTAAGAATTTGGTTTTTTTACATAGTATAACAAGGCATATCTTTTAAGAGCATGCTTTTATCATTACCTTGTGATCTCAAAATTTTTGCAGCCAAACAGTTTCTTTTTTCACAACACAATGATTTTTTTATTTATTAATTATACATTTTATCCGATAGATTTACTAAAGTCAAGCAATGCAAATACTAAAACCAATGCCATTTTCAAAATATCATAATCAAAATTATACTTATCAATTGATATAAAAAGCTTTAAATCTTGCAAATCAATGACCGAAATGACAATTTATTCTTCAACAAATCGTTGCGGAGAACCCCTATGGAATTACTGTTATAACGGCTGTATAAATTCAACATTAAAGAAATGATTTAAGGTTTCATATACAACTATAGTTGATAAAACGATTATAGTGTGCATGTACCACGCAATTCCGAAGCCTGCATATCAATAGTAACATATCCGTGAAAACGCATGTAATGTTTCAGATATTACACATGAAATTTCGGTTCGTGCCACGTAAAATCTATGTATTAGCATAATAGTTGTCAATATATATATTCTGTACTACATGATTAATATGATACTTCTATACACTTATTGATTTCAAAGGGTTTCACTAAGGGGTTGGAATAGAGCGGAAAGTGCTATCCACTGTTTAAAATACGAAACTTTTTAGTATTTATAAAATCCATTAATAAAATAATGCAGCTAGGAATAATGTTTATTATTATTTATATTTCATTTTTGATTACATGTTTAAGCATTTTTAGAATAACTGCTGTTAAGAACCCCATGCAGCATAAGTAAAAGTACCTAAGAGAGGTAAATAGAACTTTTTGCTACACAAGAAACGTTGGTTATGAAATAGGCGCCATTAAATAGCTTCTCTCCCTTTTCTATGCAATGATTACTCAACTCAAAATTTTACAAGTTACACTCTTAAAACAAAAGAGCGAAATTCACTCCTGTAGGAGAAGTGCATTATCGACACTGGAAGGGAGTGAATATTAACTCAGTCAGAGTTAAAATCACTCGTTTCGAGTGATCCTGTCGGAGGTTTAACAGACAAAAAATCCACTCCTATAGGGGAAGTTGCATTTTCGACACTGGAGGAGTGAAAATTAACTCAGACTGAGTTAAAATCGCTCGTTTGCTTTAAGAGTGTACTCATCTTTCTTTCTTTTCTACATGAAGAATGTTCCCTATGCATAAAGAGGAAAACAAATAGAAATTCAGAGTAGGCAACAGATGATTCAATCCTTAAATTGCATTACTGCTTTTTAGGATGGATATTCGATGTCCATTGATGCTACGGATGACAAAATAGGATGAAGACTTACACTCTTAAAGCAAAAGAGTGAAATCCACTCCAGTAGGAGAAGTGCATTTTCGACACTGGAAAGGAGTGAATATTAACTCAGACTGAGTTCAAACCACTCGATTAGTGATCCTGTCACAGGTTTAACATACAAAGGATCCACTCCTGTAGAAGTGCATTTTCTAGACTGGAGGAGTGAAAATTAACTGAGACTGAGTTAAAACCGCTCGTTCGTTTTAAGAGTGCAGATGTTAAAAAAAAGTATTAGAGGAGTAGCCTTTCTGTTAGTTATGATTTTCTCTCGGAGGGGGTAAAAGTGTGCAATTGTAGGTTAGAAGTTTAAGCAAAGAGGATATTCTACTCATGTCTTAATGGCACTCCCTGCCATTTTCTCTACGAAGACCACTCAACACAAAACGTCAAACAAACGATTTACCAACTTTCATCACACCTACAATTTACTTCTCATCAGCTCGTTGAATGCCAAAAGCGTCTGGTGCAGCTTGAAGAGGCGATCTCTGAATATATTCTTCTCCCAATGTCCCATAATGGATACCTCACCCAAACTAACCAGGCTACAAACTCTGCACCAAGCATTAAATCTGCTGGAGGATAGGCGTCTACCCTTAATAGATTCTGTGGATGCCGGCCCCACCACTTATACCGTGTCTTCAGCAACAACAGCAAGAAAAAGAAGCAAGGTGTTTAGAAGCAGAAGGAAGCAATATACATGACAGGCTTACATCACTTTGCTTCTAAACAATCATTATATTTAAAATAAATAAAATATGGGATCCGCTCGGAGACAAAATGGAGTAAGCACAACGGTTGGTTGTCCCATGCTGCTTCTAAGGTACCTTGACTAAGGCTCACAGTACCGAAAAGGCGGTATGGAAGGCAGAAGATATAATAATAATAATAAACACTTTGGTGTAATCAATCTGGCGACAGGACCGCGTTGCCAAACTCGTGATTTCTGCACCCCATTTAATGAAGGGTCTAAAGTGGTCGGTTTGCTTTGGCTCTTTGTGTGTTTAGAAAGTGGGGGGCTTGTTTGCACTTTGCCCAGTGTGGGTTTTTGCACGTGGGGTCTCGGGGGCATGGTCATTTGACCTTGTTTGCTTTTTGAGGGGGGTTTTCTTTGGATAATGCTTCTCCAGTGTATATTATAGAAAGGTAAATAGCTGGTGAGGTTGTGGTAAGTGAAAGATTGAAGGTGGTAGTTAGCCCAAAGTGCATTTTTATTATTTTTCATGAGAGAGGGTGAGTAGAAAACGGAGTTGGGGAAATACTTATAAGCTTCAAGCATTGACACTCTAATGATATATTTACTGTAGGTGAAAATAGTGGCGTTTTATATGTGTTTCTAACGAGGTATATAGTTCAAAAAGTAAGTAAAGCATCAAACAAAATAATAGAGTTCGCTGAATAATGGCTGTGTATAATTTAATGAACTCACGGAATATTACAGCAAAATTGTCTTCGTTTGGTAAAAAACAATTATTAGTGGTCAAAGCTATCATTATCATCAGTGATTTGATTGAAATACTTAAGTTCCCAATTCAGGAAAATATCACTAAAATCAGATTAGCACATGATCGATCAGTAAAATATGGAAAAAGAACTAAAAGCAAACTCAAAACAAAAAAAGAAAAAAGGAAATTGATAATTTTCATATAAATATATACCGATATTAAATTAAAAATTGAGAATGAAATGCAAAACTACGAATAAATTTTCTATAGAGGTTAAAGTAAACTACGCATAAAATTACTCTAAAATGATCATAATTATTGGCTATCAGCTGAGGAAATCTTTACTATCTTCAACGAAAAAGAATTGATACATGATAGGAGTTATTCAATTTTCCCTTATCAATTGTGAATGTAGGAAACTATTATCTTAATGGGAAGGTTAAAACACAATCATTTTTATGAATATTTCATGGCAATTTAAATATTTAAATGTTTTGCTTGGTTGTTGTTGAATGATGTATACGATAGCAGAATCAATGTTGTTTTCATTTAGCATCATGTAAAATCAGCCATTTTATAAAATATTTTATTTCATGTGCTTCTGATAACAATTGTGTTTTTGAATATCAGTTAAAATTTTGTCAAAACGTCTGAGGGATTTATCAAATTTCGAGTGTAGTGCAATTTTACGGACACCAAAGATCATGGAAGTTTACTTGAAGGGGGATAAACAGTCTTGTTTCCTGGAATGCTTTTTACTCCCCAATTATTGTCATTCGAAGTCTGTTTGCGTGTGCTGTAGAGATTTCTTTAAAATTCCCCTGAGCAACTACTAGAATCTCAACTAGTAATCAGTCGGAGATCGGTCTAAATAACATGTTGTCAGCTTGTTCGATGGGTTTTTAAAGTAAGAGACCAATTTTGTTCAATACTGAGACTTTCTCTGAATGGAAAAGGTTTCACGTATTGGTTGGTAGCATTTTTTTGTATGGATTGTTATTTTTGTCAATTCGGAAGTATTTTTTTGCGTTATTTTTTTTAGATAAAACTGCTTTTAAAATTTCTATCTGTACTATTAAGTAAGAAATGGAAAGATGAGAGCATTCTTTGCTCAAAAAATCATAAATAATTTTAATAAATATGGTTTTAAAGTGTTTTTCTCTTCATGAATAAGATTTTGTTGTTCGTTTCAAACATTTCATTACGAATTCGATAAAAGTTGGGCTTTTTTTTTCAAATCATCGTTGAATATTCATAAAAACTATCAAATATATATGCATTTTTAAGTGCTTACATTGTGTAAGATTTTTTTTCCATAACAGAACAATTCACAATTCCAAAACGCAAACGCAATTTTCCAATTTACGAAATAAATGCTGCGGAATTACAAACTTATATTGTTAAAAAACATATAACATATTCTATCACACCACGAAAAATATTCTCATGGACAGATATTCTTACCATATGGAAATACGTTTATTATTTGGAAATACCTTTTTTCCATATAAAAATTTATAGTACTTTTCACAGAAAAAACCCTTATTCGGACATCTATTTCATATTCATAACCAAGCACATTCCAGAACTGTGAATAATATTAGTTTGTGTCAGGAAACCTTGAAATCATTTCATTCCCCACCCAAATCCGGGTGTTTGAAAACTAAAATATATATTTTCATTCTATATACTTCCCCTCTCACCATGAAAAGGATATATAAATATGGTATACCCCACTCCGAAATACACCCGCTTTATATGAAACCTGTCAATGCGGAAATATTGGAAAACCCATAGTGTAACACACACATACGAAGTGAAACAGTAAGAAAAATCAAATTCGGTTCGAAATTTTTAAAATTACTTTCAGCGACGGGTACATTCGAACATCCTTTTGGGGTGTGTGGAAAAACCTGAGGTGTTCTTTATTCCCCATCGAATGTCTTATAAAATATTCCATTCCATGTACGGAGAAGACAAGTATTTTACTACCTTTAAATATGGAAAAGCTAGCTTCAATATCTTACCCCAAAACATACGATCCTGTATTTGGATTTGGGTAAATCGAATTTATGCATGGGTGTGGTCTAGGGTAAAAACAGAGATTTATATATTTTTAGACTTGTATTTATGGGTGATGTATGGTTGGGTTAAAAAAAATACATTACAAAATAAATTTAAGATTTTAGACCTTCAAATAAAACAGACACTTAGTAATGTGATAAATAATTATTCAATAATTTAAGGGGGTTCGTAATGGTGTTTGGAACAATTATGTAGATTTTCCCATTTTCGTTTTTTTTTATTTTGCTTAATTTTAGCTTTAATTTAAGACCAAGATAACCGATTTCTGTTTAGTGGTTTTCTTTATATAAGCATTTTTGAGAAACGCTTGATATCACTTCGTACCTAAATCTTACTTTTCTTTTGCGTTTCCAGAAATGTAAGTTTTCAACATTTAGAAACATTTTTCTCAAGAACTATAAATATATCAACATATTCTGTTTTTTTTATTTCTTTTTTACTTGGAACGAATTTATGCATAAACAAAAATTAAAAGGAAGTAGGCGATATTATTGTCATATTCATTGGTTAATTCGGAACATTGATGGAACTGTTCAGTAGCTAAAAACAGGTTTATATAGTTACAAAAAATTATATTATGGACTTGAGTCCTAGTAAAAAAGAGATTGTGAGTATTATTCTAGCCAACTATTATATACCGATAAAAATATACAATTTTGTTTCGGGGTAGAGGTGCTCTCATATTATGAATTAAAAAAAGAATAATTATAAAGAGTTGTTAATTTAAATTTTTCTGTTGTTTATTCCAAAAATATGTATTTTAATAGGATTTTCATAAAACAATGTTTAATAGTAGCTACAATTATATAAGAAGTCTATTTGTTAAAAAAACACTTCTTTTATTTGTTTAGATATTATAATTACATTTATGATAAGTGATATCAAAAGACGCTTTAAAAATCTGAATATAATTAGTTCCCCTTTTTCTATGAAAATACAATAATAAAAATCTCTAGATCATTTAGAATGAGAAATTCAATTACATTTAGTTTGTACCCACATTTCATTTAAGTAAGAAAAAATGAAAAACTCTTCCCCAACTTTGCTTCAAAATTGGTCCACATAATCTTCGATCGCTCTTTAAATCTCATGCATTTCCCGGAACCCACCTTAAAATACTAAACAACCCCCCCACCCCTTAAAAACATTATTTACTGAGAACATATTCACAAACAATTCATCCCGTATTGAATTATTCATAAACCTGATAACAAAATCGCTGACAAAAAGGTTTTTTCTTTTTAAAAAATATATCAAAATAAATATATATAATGCATGCACTTTTTAGTAGGGACAAGGATTTATTTATATGAAACGAAATAACTGCGCCTCATAGCCATATGGGTGCAACTCATAAAATAGCAACTCTTTACTCTGCTCTCTAGTACCGAAAGCCTTGTAGCCGGGATAGCCTGGTCTGTAAGGACTGGTATCCCTAACGTTGCGAGTTCAAGCCCCGCTGCCTTCCGAGGACCTCCGTATACGCTGTGACTAGCGCACGTTAAATCTGTCGTGGTTACAAGGTACTTCCCATACCAAATCAATACTTATGGTAGTGACAAGTCGATTCTGGGAATCCTCTAGTTTTTCTCTATCTTTAAAAATTAGATGGATCCACTTATGTGTGTGTTGTGTCTGTCTTACTTGACAAAGGTTTATAAGCGGTTCTCTGACCATGCACACAAACCTGAATATATGTCTAGCAACCAACCGAAAGCCCAGTTGGAACAAATCCCGCTTCTAGTGTGTGTGTCCTTAACTAGTTGAAGTTTTAAAGGTTCAATTAAAGTAGCACTGCCTGTAATTCCATAGCATCTTCACATGAGAAAAGCACTTAAATTTATTTTGAGTAAGGGATTTTCAATATAATTTTACTTCTAAACCTGACAACTCAAAAACATTAAAATGGAAATTTTCAAACAGCACCAAACGTCTTTAAGAAGTAAAAAATGGTAACAAATATCAAGTTTGGCTGCTATCAATGTCTTTTATGCAAAAAATAAATATTTAATCATCAAGTTATCACAATAAAATCTTTAAGGAAAACCAATTTAGATAGGGATTTATATAAATGGAAGATATACGTTAAGATTTTATAGCAAATACTTTGGTAAATACGTCGTAGAAGAAACATTTTTATAAACATCTTGTTAAACTGTCACTTACTAATTTACAGCATTTGCTAGGGACCCATATTGACATAATCCTTACATGTTTTCTCGCATATTCCGATCCAAGAAAGATGTAAGACGCTATTAAACTTTTCACTGCTAACTTAATTGCTATCAACATTAATACTTTCTACATTCATTTTATCCTTAAAATTTAAAAAATGCACTTGAGCTCCTTTAGCTCTAAGGCACAAAACCGTCCGACAAGCGTGTATGTAAACGTCGGCCATCTCCTCGGCCTCCGATTGGCCCCCGACGCATTCCTAAATCCTAAATCTCATCTTTTCAACCAATCGATGGAAAGGGCTTTTATGTTCATCTTTCCGCTGTCATTTATTTATTCAAATCATGGCGTTCCTTACTGCCCTCGCAGCGCAATGGGGAAAAGGGGGAGAGAAGACCACATTACTGCCCTCGTAACGTGATGTCGCCGGGTTCATTTGACAAAGATGTAACTAAAGCTCAACCGATATTGAAGATGATATCGAAAAACGCAGCTAGAACTAATTTGATAAACGAGCATTCTTGTAATTAATTTTTTTCCGCCTACCACAACCGCCAAAGATAATAGTTACAATGGTGTTTACAATTCAAATTGAACTTGAAATCAGGAATGAACTTTTATAACAGAGCTTCACATATAAAGCACTTTTTTAAAAAAAAAAACAAATCTCGCACTTAATGAATTATTTTGTTATAAATAAAAAAAACTTTTTTGAAGGAATGTTAATAGAAGATTAGTAGTCAATATAAAAATGTTTCTACGTCCTAATTTTCTTACACTGATTCCCCGAAAAAACGTTTTTAAGTCTAGCAACCGATATAAAACTTCAACTAGAAAAGCCTTCAAGCAAAGGGCACATATGCTACACAAGAAAAAAAACCCTCTAATTTACTATCGCAGTGTGATGGTAAAAGTCGGCACGAAACCACCAATTGTCTGTAAAAAAAACATTACAACAATGTCAACATTGTGATGTAAAAACATAACTGAAAAATGTGCTGTAATTTTACAGAAAGATTTTACAGTTTGTTTTTATAAAAGATTCTCGCCTAATAAGAGCAATGAGCACCACACAATCATAAAACTCCTTTATTTTACCAAAAAGAGTTTTGCACACACACACACACACAGTAACATCTTTGTCAAATCATGTCGGTAATGTGGAAAAGGGGGGAAGAGTATAAAGAGGAAGGTCTTTATTGCCCCTGGAAGTTTCCTTCCCCGCGCAGCGACAAATCACCACTGGGGAAAACGAATTACAGGCGCATCGCAAATGAATTACAGAACTGGGAGGAATGAAATATATTATGAGATTCAATGATATTCGCTCAAATCGAATCTTCTTTTCGCTTTTCTAGATGTAGATTTGTCGCTGTGATAGGAGGAGAATTGGTTTGTTATGGCAATGAGGAATAACATTCTGCGAAATAGATTTGATTTGTTCTGTGGGTCTTTTTCGTTTTGATTCTGTAATAGGGATATCCCCAATGAATCATATCTTTGTTTATTTTATAAGTTGTAATTGTTGTGTTTCTTAACAGAATATTTACGAAGGAGCAATTGTTTCATACTGTAAAAATAGAATTATATCTACTGCATTACTATCTGCGGTATTATCTTGCGGATATACCTTATAAATAACAATGATGAATTGTTTATTATAATTGTAGATTTTTTAACAGAATATTCCAGGAGGTGCACTGTAACTGTAAAAATTGGGCACTGTACATTAACACTGTAAAAAATTGGGCTATATATACGGATATCTCTACACTAATATCTAACGGGACTATCTTTGGATCTAACCAATAATAAGAAATTATTTATTATATTTATTATAATTGTTATATTTTTAACAGAATATTCTAATGGGTGCAACTGCGCACCTATATAAAAATTGGGTGTAACTCTTCTCCATAAAGTTGCTCCAGCTAATGTTTTCAAATAAAATTGGCTCAAATAAAATTGGTCAAATTTATCCATGAACGTTGTTTAGATGATGTTTAAGTTACAGAAAAACAAAATTTCAGATACTTTCTTTTCGTAATGCCGTTTACATTAAAACACAAACTGTGAAAATATTTATTTTTTAAAGTGGACGATACGTTTAAATTTTTTCAACAAACTTTATAGATGCGTAGTTTTAATATTTTTTATAGCCGTACAAATTAAATTAGAATACATTTACCTAAGCTTGTCAAAATGCAAATTAAGCAAAAATATAAGTTGATGGTTTAGATTAATACGAAAATATGTGGAATACACTTGACATAATAATAAGTACATGCACAAAATATTGATTACCAGTTATAAATTAAAAGAAGGATAGCTTCGAAAATATAATTTAAAAAAAAAAAATAATAGTTTGAAAACTTAATCAATTTGTCACTATTGGTAAACTTTAGATCATTTATGGGCTGCAGGAAAAGTTCATAAAATAAGTCATAGGCTATCAATTCATGAGCTTGTAAAGAAACGTTATAATTAATTGAATAAAACTAGCATAAATATTACAAACATGAAAATTTAAATATTAAGAACTCAAATACAACACTCAACTTCTACTACATTTATGGTAAACGCAAAATTTATTATTAGTACGATCGTCTATAATTTATCAAAATTTCAGTTATTTCGTAACAGCTGTCAGTTTTGATGATAAATGATTTATCAACGGACCAAAATAAATAAGTACAAAAATTTAAAAAAAAAACACAACCGGTTATTACATTTCCTTAATCTCTTATTGATTACCAATTGAAACATCAATTTTCAAAAAAGGATCAATACGAATATTTTTCGCAAAATGACATTTATTAATCTTCCCCGTTGACAAGTATAACTAGCTCGTTCCAGTAGTTCAGCAGTCAGTTGGTTAGTCGGTCTGTATTAACTGTCAATTCAACTCTAGGACTCAATAAGTTATATAATGAAATATCGAAGGGAAAAATTTATTTTTGGAGATTTTCGCCATTAAAACAGGACTACTATGTTGCTAGAGTTAATCGAACTTACCCTAAAATAAATAATCAAATAATCTTTTTTTTAATTGTAGTTTTGAATAATGATTTTAAATTTAACAATGAGTGTGAGAACAAATTTATACAAATGAGTGAAAATAAGTTAAATACAAACACAAAATAAATTAAAGATCCGTCGTAGAAACAAACTTTTTCCATAAATATTTTGCTATGGGAATATTTAATTCAAATAAGCTAACTTAGTTTAACAAAAAAAGGGCTTAACAAGGACTTAATGGCAACAAGCTTTAAATTAAAACATAAATATATGACAAAGAGAAACAATTTTCATAAACTCTATAAAGTACAGTGCCCATTATGCACAATTACTTACTTATAACAAAATAAATTTTTAAAACAGACAAATATACAATGCATGCCATTAAATCATGCAAATTTGTACTATATTTTACAAAAATAAACCCTTCAAATCCCTATTTTAAGGCAACTAATTGATTAAAAGAAAAACTACCATCGGATATTATAGTTGGATTCAAATATAAGCAATCGGTAGAGTAAGTTGTCCCTGTAGTCTAGAACACCTGCATCATTTTATTTTTGCATGGAAAAAGTCATCCTTCAAACCTAAATTGATGGATATGGCTATCCCACAGTCCAGTTTGATGTTTAAGGCCCACGTTTTAAAGTAACGGCAGCTAAGCCTACATGACAGCATCGGTAAAAAATTGTTATTTGGCGGAGTGAATAATGTAGAATGTAATAAATAGATTTAGGGACTAGTTAACCTAAGTTTTGATGTCAATATGAAATGTTATTTTAAATAAGTACACAGGGTGATGTATCATCTGACGGTGAATATTTTTATTGGTATATGATGAATTGTGATATTTTAAAATGTCTCCTTGAAAGAATTTTTTTAGGAGGGGTGTTTTGGTTTTGAAGCAACATTAAGGAATAAAGTAATATTCAATTAATAAAAATGACTAATAATTAATTAGTTTAACATTATTTTTATGATTGCTTATAGGATTAAGAAAAGTAAGTGATTTTCATCTTAAAAAGCAAACGTAAGTAAAAATATTTAATAAATGACTCATCTCAAATTTGTAAACATGTTTGGTTAAAAAAATAATAATAAATTGGTTAAAAAACCAAATAAACTACTATATAGTATTAAGCGAGTTATCTATGTAAGTTTAGGCAACATTCAGTTGTATCATGAAAATAAATGAAGAAAAAACTTGTTTAACAAAATAAACGTCTGCTACTTATAAGATTTTAAAGATGATCGCCAGTGATATCACATATGGGGTTTCTTCCTTCGTTTATTAAATTTGTTATGACTTTTAATTTTTTTTTAAATTTTACAACTTTAAAAAGTAGAATTATAGAGACCTCTTATTCAGCTGTATTTATGATATGAAAAATTCATTAGTAAAAAATTCAATACGGAAAGAGAAACGTGGCTTGGAAAATAATCACTTTTCCATTGCATTAATATAGAGGCACTTTGATTTGGAATCCAGCGATCATTTTGGTCATTCACCCTTCATGATTTACCTACGGTTTCCAATCTAATATTGACAATGTCAAGTTAATTTTAAGTGCGGGAAATTTGCCGCTGTAAAATACCCCAAAGTTGTTACTACTTGATTAAAAACTGCGTAAAACCGCATGTAGAAGATCTTATTGACTTAACGTTGCTACTGTGATAATCCGTCACCTTAAAGTGCTGCGAAAACAAGCGTTTGAAACGGACATCAATGTGTAGAATGAAGTAAAATATATGAACTATGGCCATCGATGGAGGAACTAAAATATGCATGCTGATTAAGACACAGAGGCCAGAGGGTTTGCGAGATTTGGACTTGAGTCTTTTAATTTATTTAATAGGGTGGTGTCGAATGTTTGAAATTTAAAGTAGGTGCTTAGATGAAAGGGTCGTACGTATGAAATATGCAGGCCTCAGATTAGTTTGATGGTCCTTGCAAATTTCTGGTGCCTCGCAAGTAGGCTTATTCAATCGGTTAGCAATTCAAGAAAACGTTTAATAACAGCAGCAATCCTGATACATTTGTGTTCTTTAATTTACTCACTGCAAAAATTTGGTGAGACCTTACTTACCAAACAACGGTAGCATCATGTGCTGCTTTCGACTTTACGGAGTAATGTTACGCCACAAAATCAGAGGAAGCGTGACTCTTCCTTCGTTTTATTGTATTTAATAAAATAACAAAATAATAAAATAACATTTTAAGAATTTCAAGCTGTTAGAGTTTGCTATTGCGAACCCACTAATGAACAGGTATTCTAATTTATTATTTTCGCTTATAAAAATAATTGGGGGTTACTATTTCTATTACAATACTTTCCATCAGTTTTATGAAGTAACATTACGCCAACTCACAGAAAGTGTCTCACAGTGCCTGACAAAAAAAGTACCACAATGAACCATATAATTTAACTTAATTTTAAAGAAATAACAGGGATGTTTCTTACGTCATTTTAGTTTTTTACTTCTATCAATTGTAGTAAATATCTTTTGAAGGAGATAGTTAGAATTTAAATGGACACTTATTAGTGCTTGACTATCAAGTTAACAAATTTTATTATTTTTTACAAATAATTAATTTTTTAAAAAATATAGTGAAATAAAGTGTAACTTTATAACATTTTTAAGCCTGGAATTCATAACTACGAGATTGTGTAAATATCGGAATATCGTAATTGTGTAAATATCGGAATTTATTCATTAAAATAAATGTTACATAATGCTAACCTATATATCTCATATTTAAACAAAACTCATTTATGACTAAATTGGACTTGAGTTGAATCAATAATGCAATAACTCAATGCGCAAATAAAATACTTTGTATAGAGTAATTTGATTGTTAAAAAAACCTTCGTTTGCCTATCAATCTCATACATACAAATTGTAATGCAATTAATCCGATAGTTAAAAAAAAATTCAAACAATTTATGTAACAGTCCATACGCCAATCATAAGCTGTTATATATTTTATCATGGTAAAATAATTACATGGTGCTGTTATGCATGGGTCTATTAGCCACATTACATCGTGTAAGAAACCATCTAGGTGATCAAACATGAGACTGAATACCATTGGTGCCAACATTAAACATAAAATAATGACGAAGGTGGCGAAATTACCTCTAAACGACAGTAAAATGATAATTCATGTCGGAAATGGTACCATTATTGACCAGCTTGTACCGAAATCCATTCGCCTGATTGAAATTTAAAATCACGCAGACGTCGCCGAAAAAAAGGGAATGGAAAAAGACCTAATGGAGGAGATCACGCTACAATTTGTTGACAGCAATCCAGCCTTTAAGACATCTACAAATATGTCTGACAACTCATCGAGATTCTGGTTTGGCAAAGTAACGACTCATGTTTGAAAATATTTCGAACTGCATTTTCGCTTCCTGAAAAATCCAGAAATAAAAATGTCATTTAAATTTCCAGAACTGAAAAAAGACACTGACAAATCTATTTGTAACTCCTTATAGAATAATATTACACCGAATTTTGTCGAGTAACATTACACCGAGATGGGAATTAATTTCTTCTCTTGTGTGACGTTACTTCATAAATATGTCTGACAACTTATCGAGATTCTGGTTTTTCAAAGTAATGACTAATATTTGAAAATATTTCTTTGCATTTTCGCTTCCTAAAAAATCTCGAAATAAAAATGTAATAAAACTTTCCTGTAGCACTCTAAAACTTTGACGGAATGTTACACCTGCTTCATGGAGTAAAGTTAAACCGAATTTATATTTATACTAAGTATGCAGTTGCGTTACAAAGTGAAAAGGAGTAAATTACTTTTTGTGTAACGTCACTTCCTCAATGCTAATTTAATGCATGGAAAACAGATTATCAATTGAGCTAAAAAGCTTATCCTTTATACGTACTTAGAGTAGCTTTATTCCAGCAAAACGTTCTAAAACTTTTTCACGTGTCACTTACAATGTTTTCAAGTAAACCCAACAAAATACAGTCTAATCATTATGGAAGTTCTTGAATTTTAAATTTGATTTTCGAGCGTGGCAACGGTAATTTTACTTGCATGATCTGTTGTTGGACAAAGGAACATAATATGAAATGCCATTAGTTGAAATATAATTTGAAATGACGTCATTAAAGTGTTTTAAAGTTATTTGTTCTGAAATGATGAAAATGTTTTCTGTGGTAGTAATGGAGATTTTTACAAAAAATTGAAATTGTTGACAAGAACTTCGGATGTTTAAGGCATTGGGAAATACCTCTGCATTAAACAATAAGTGCATTGTAATTCTTGTAAGGTTTATATTTTTTAATTAAATTTTATGTGAAAGCTTATTGGCAAATATTGCCTTATTTTTTTTACTAAAATGCACTTACGTTTTCATTTATAGTTATTTTGCATAGCTACAAAAATAAATAAATTCTAAATTCCATGCAATGTTTGCCTCATTTTTGTAACCTCAACTTAAATCTGATCTGCAAAGTACTTGCAGGTTTTAGTGTGGGTCCTTTTATCAGTCAATAGAATTATTATTTTTCAAATTTGTAAATTTATTTCATAATAAATAATATTTTTAAAAAATTGAAAACGGAAATTCTACAGATATAATGGCGCCCACAGGTTATTGTTAATTAGTTGGGTCATGTGAGTCTTTATTAGAATTACAAAGAACGATCTTTAGTATTAGATAAATTGAAATCTTAAACCAAAGGATAACTTTACACTCATAAAACTTTTTTTCAAAAACAAACTCTAAAATTCAATAAATCAATAAAGTGACTATTTTCTTAAATTTTTGCTTTAAATAATTTGCAGACTCAAGTTCAGTATCATGAGTGGGAAAATTTGCATTAATATGTTTCCGAAACAAAACAAATAGACTTATATAGAAGAATTTTAGCCATTAACATATTGCTGCACTTATACACACAGCCAAATATGATACTTATTTCAGTGTAAGAATTCAACAACGAATCGAAAACCAATACAATAAACATACCTTCCCGCAAATACACGTTATTGTTGTAAACATTTGTATAGTTATTATTCATGTTTTTCAACTTTAAAAAAATTGTCTTTTTTCCAATAAACATAAGTACATAACCATTGAAACAACACTCTCTCTAAATATTTATAATAAAAAAGTTTCAAATCTATAATATCATACACTGTAAAAAATAACTGTTGTTTTTACAGTAAAAAACATTATTTTTTACAGTTAAAAACTGTTTTTTAGAAAAACAGTTAATAACTGTATTTATCTCCGTTAACATGACGTCACACCCACAATCAATCAAATGCACCTGCCCTCGGGGGAAATTTGAAGACGTTCAAAGAGTCACGTGACTGAAATCTTCGTTCTGATTCGTTCCCGCGCATTGGATCTATTTTTTGTTTGTGTTCTGCTGAAAGAAGAAAGTAAGAATGTGTATCTAACGGCTACAAACCAAAACGTAACTGAATCCTTTATTCTCCATACCTAAGTTTATGTAAATATATTTTTTAATAGTTACTTTGTATGTTTTCAATATTTATAGTTTCCGTGCATCATGTTTGTGAAGTATTTCATTCTAACTTTATAAAATTACTTCGTATTTTCGACTTGTAGCAGATTTTTTTATTACTTAAAATGTTTCATTGTGAAGTTTGTTTATATTCTTCGCAATCGGTAACAGCTTACGTGCGTCATTACCGATTGCACAGGCATCTACATAATGTTGATTTTCCTTGTGGATACAAAGAATGCTCCCGGAGATTTAAAAAATACACAACATTTAAATCTCATTTGCAGAGATCCGCAGTCAGCTTGTGCAACATTGGAGTTTATTCAAAGGTAATGCGTATATATATCTATATATAAAAAAACTTTAATTTAACATGATGTAGCTTTTAAAGTTTTTAAACATTTCCGATTCATACATGAGTAATTTTATCAAGACCACTATTCTAAAATTAATTGTAAGCATAGACATTGCACATAGACATTTAATTTTTTTGGTGTCTAATGAAGTATATTATGTATAATTCAAAACAAATTAAAAAAAATTAATAAAATATTAATCAAATAAGGCTAATTCCATTAGTGACAGGCAAGACATAAGACAACTTTCTTGGCTCTTAAAAAGTACTACATGTTAATTGACTGTTAAAAAACTACTATGGGGTGATGCAAATAAAGGTTTTGATTATAAAAAAACACTGAAATTTTCATTCAATAGAAAATACTTAAAATTAATTGGGTTAAAACATGCTTTTGATTGCTAGATTTTCATGCTAGATTTTGAGTGACCTTATATTGTTACCATTTGCTGAACTGGTATTCATTTCAAGACTACAATTTTTTTGGAATCAATATAAGATTCTGATGTGCCAACTAGAAAAAAAAAATTAAAAAATTTATAAATAGTATAATATTAATGATGTGACGGACATGACAAAGTTTAATGTTCTGTATTTCACTCAAATTTTAAATCTAATTTTTGATTTTTTTACAACTGCTTATTTTGAGGTATAAAAAGAGAATATAAAGTGTCAAGAATTTTTGCTGAGCAGATTTTGTTTAAAATAAAAAAGTTGAAATTTATAAAATGATGTCCGTGGCACATTTTCGTGGAATCAACCATATATTAAGTAAATACCCTTTTTTATATGGACTTATTATTAACAGCTCAGTTATATTGCAGACTTGGCAATTCCCGCGAATCGAGAGCCTTTTTGGTTAGCAGCTTTTGTTGCTGTAAATAATAAAATTAAAATGTGTGCATTTAAGTGCTGCTGATAAGAACCGTATTGTGAAGAACGCAGCTTCCTGATAGCTTTATTGCATGCACTGGGTCTAAATGCATTATTGATCTGCAGAAGCAATAAGGTAATTTTTTTATAGGTGTTTCCTTGGAATAACTTCAAACAAAGGTACAAAGGCAAACCCAGAAAAAAAGAAGAAAGAACAAATAAGTACAAAAGTACTTACAATGATAAACAAACTCTCAAATTTCGAGTGGAATGCAAAAAATACCTATGATAAACTGTAAAATTTCTTACTAATTTCCTCTTCCAAACCTATTATAATGAAATAGTATAAAATAAATATTTTTTATAACTGCTTTTTATTTGGTATGTGTTTGATTCAAATTTTACATAAATCCAAAAGTATATAGCAACACAAGACATTTTAATTTGTGACGCATGTTTTAGCATTATTATATGCATTTGCGATACTTACTGAGCTAATTGAAATTTTTCATAAAAACAAATTTCTTTATTATGATTGCTTGCAGGAATAAGAATGCAAAAAACTTCAGTTTTTTTTTTTTTGCATTCTGATTCCTTGTAACTCGCAAAGCATTAGAAAAACTACAACAGTGGTGCTTGGATTATATGACAGCCTATTTATCCATTCCAGGATAACCAAATCCATCATGGGTAATGTATAAAAAAACAGTGATTACAATCATAGATATTGTGATATCAGGATTTAATGACATTCAAGGCTGAAAAAATAAGTAATTTTGTGTGAGGGGTTAGTTGTATTATTATCTGTAAATTATACTCATATAAGAAAAGTACTTGTTTCTTTTATAATTTAGTTGATAACTTATAAAAATTGTAGCATAATCAAAAAGAAAATATGCTAATTTTTTTTGCCAATGTTTGATTCTTGTCAAAGTGCTCCATAAAAAATGTCAAATACCTAAAAAAATTTGTGTGCCAAATAATTTAGAAATTTCACTTGAAAATTGATGGCTCTTGGATATATTTTCACTATGGTGCTTGCGTGGTAATTCATAAAAAACAATATTAAGGTCTAAAGATATTAAGGACTTGCAAAAAATTTAACAATAAATAGTGCATCATAGAAATTTTAATGAAATAAAAAGTTTGACATGCAGAATTATTTTTAAAAAATGGTAGTTTGTACCTTTATAAAATATAGTAAATTTTGCCAAAATTATTAGATCTCTAAGTTTTCTGTTAAAATGTATACAGATTAAAACAACCCTTTCACTTACTATTTTTTATGTCACTAAACAGTGACAGATAAAGGATGTTTTAATGTGTTTATAAATTTTAACAGCAAAAACTTTCAGAGAAAAATCTAATATTTTTGACAAAATATACTATACATATTTTACCCGAAAAAAAAAACTGTTGTTTTTACAGTTAAAAACTGTCAACTTTGACGCCAGTTAATAACTGTTTTTTTTACAGTTTAAAACTGTATTTTTTTTACAGAACAACTGTAATTTCAGCAGGGAGAAACTGCTAAATTAACAGGGAAAAACTGTTAAATTTACGGGGGGAAACTATTAAATTTAGAGTTTTTCCCTGCTAAATTAGCAGTTTTCCCCCGCTAAATTAACAGTTTCTCTCTGTTAAAATTACAGTTTTCCTGTAAAAGAATTACAGTTTTAAACTGTAAAAAAAACAGTTATTAACTGGCGTCAAAGTTGACAGTTTTTAACTGTAAAAACAACAGGTTTTTTTTTACAGTGTACGCCTTAAGCGAGCAATTTATCCCGAAAAAAAATAACTTCACATAAGAAATAATTATAAACTGCCAGCAAGCAAGGGATTTGGTTTAGTTTTTTTCTCCGTCGCTAATTTTATTTATGAGGTTTTAGAAAAATCGTTTATGTATTTTCGAGATCCCCTTGCTCATTATGTATTCAAATTCTATACACCACTTTATTTGCATATAGTGATTTTTTTAACTTAATGCCTGGTATAAAAGCGAATAAAATTGCCGCATTTTTCTCACTTTCGAATTTTCTTTATCACTTATTTTCTTATGCTTCCAAAACAATTTATTTTATTTTGTGTGCTGCGTTTTTAGGTTTTATTATTTGTTGTTTTATCGTTTTTGTACCGGGATATTGTTAATGTTTCGTTGAGAGGAGAAGTAAATAAAATTATGCAGACACTGTCGGTGAGGGATCTTTTAATGGATAAAAGGTGGTGATTTTTTTTTCCTATTCAGCTTATCAACATGTTTTAGATTTTTATAATTCAAATATTGTAAGATAATTGAATTTTGGGTGAAAAATTAGCATTAATTGTAAAATAATTAGTTGCAATTGTTCGTTTAAACAATATAGAGAGCGTAAAAACGCCAACCATTCTACCCCGATAGATTTGAAAAAAATAATCTTCTTTTTCATATGGATGTATGCTGGGTTTATACTTATAGTATGTCTATGTTGTGAGGGTTATGGTATGTTGTGAGGTTAACAATCCGAACAGTTCAAACCCAAGTAGGGTGGGGGGGAAACATGCTCACACCGTTTCGAAGAAAGCCGCATCGAGGATGGGGGAGGAAATGCTTTCGAGACTCGCATTCCAGATAGACAAGGTATAGACCAGTTCAACCACATCCTTTAAGGGTCCTTTTTTAAAAATAAAGCCTTAGAGGGCTTGCTCCATTGCCAAAATTAGTATAGCTGGCCCCATTCTCCCCTACTATGAAACTTCAATTCCATAAACACATCCAAGAGTCAAGTACATCTCTATAACCTAGTCAAAATACCCCTCAAAATCTTTTGCATATATGTAATCACCCCCCCCCCTCCCCCTCCCTACAGCCGATAACGCCCTAAAGCAATTCATGTAAAGCAAACCCGCTATCTGGCGTTATTTATATGAAAAGGGTCCTTAGTACCAGTGGGGTGTTCGAAGCCCACCTAATTGAGGGGGAGGGGAAGCTCTAAGTGCCGCAATGAGCCCCCCACTGGGGACGCATTGGCCTGCAAATGAGCAGACGTCCGCGAGATTCTGTTTTATCGTCTGCCCATCCACTCCCCCCTCGATACGCGGCTTCACTGCATGGCTAGGGGGTTGCAAGGAGAGGCGAGATATTACACCGATTGGCGAGTTTGAATGCGCGCCAAATGTATAGCATGAAAATGTTTGCAGGAAACGTATAGCATGAAAATGCAGAGCACACAACGTCCAACAAATGTTGTTTTGCTGTGATATTTGAAACAAAATTTTAATGTATACTATTTTGCTAATAAGTTTTCATTTCTAATCTACTATTCAATTTTCGAAATCTACTCTTGGTACATAACCGCTCCGTAATTTTATTTTGTAAAGAACAGGGTCTATGACAAATGTGTAGAGCAAAACAGATGAATTTTACTTTTGCTATTTGCACTTTCATTCAACTAGAAAACTTAGGTAAAAAGGCAAGGATCGTCTTCTTGCTGGTTCGGTTTTAACTTTAGGCCTTAGGACCTGTTTCATCTGTTCATAGAAACCATATTTTGAGCTATTGTATTCGGAATTTTCGTATTTAGATTAAAAAATTTTAAAACTACAGCTTGGTAATAGTACTAAAACGTTTTAGTAGTTTGAACTCAATCTATTTTACATTGTTATAATGTCCATTAAAATGGTAAAAAAAAGTATCTAAAATGGTTTCGCTATAGCGATAAATATAGAAAATAAAATACATCATAATAAATAATAATTGCATTTTTAAATCAGCCAATATTAGGGACAAATGAAGTAAATGAGAATATATGAGGAGGAATTATCATCAGCTTAGAGACTTTACTCATAAAGTAAAGAAAATGATTCTTTAGAAATCACTTCCGAGGCTTAAACCCACACTGCTTCATTAAAAGCAGCTAATGATTATGATGATAATTAATTGCCTAAGCTCATAAACCAGAAACGCACCCATTACTGAAACCCACTCAACAAAATCAAACACCAGAAATAAAAACTCTTATTAGCTCCAAAACTCTTTGCTCCCTGACCCTGGTCTTTGTAAAGCAGCCTCGCCAACTATTCATCAAAGAGCATTTATTGGATCAACGCATCAACCTTAATATAAATTAGCGCTATTAATTTGACATGCTTCCATTCCAATGCGTCGGTATGACAGTGTTGTAACTAATTTTTTTTAAATTAAAAGTGAATTAGTAACATTCAATGCAAGAAGAATTTAGGGAGAAAAATACAAACCATAGGATTATGCTATTTTCTCGAGATTGTTTCCAATTACGTAGTACAAGAGTGCAAAATGAGCTAAGGTCAAAGTAAATAAAGTATTAGACCTGGACATAGTACAAGAGTGCAAAATGAGCTAAGGTCAAAGTAAATAAAGTATTAGACCTGGACATCCCAAAAATTAGCATTGTATTTCAAACTAGTCGTATAGAAAATTACTTCACCGTGTTTGCGGAGTCGCAGCTGAACTTAATTGGACGGGTCTTTACCTTACCGAACGCTACTCGAGTGAAACGGGGGAAATTGTTACTATTAGAGAGCCCAAATAAAAGAACTAACTTGTACATCGTACAAGTACTACTATAGTATTTACTATATATGGAGCCACTCTAGTTACTACTAACTCAAGAAAAGCTTCGGTTATTGGATAATATTTTCCACCGCTTCACTCAAGTAGCGCTTCTAATGGTGCAGTTTCATTCAAAATCTGTTATCACATAACCGTATGTTGTCTAGTCCTAATGTCTAATATAAGGTCTTGCTTGAGCGAATGTTATTTACTTAGGTAGGTTGATTAAAAATGTCACTCACTCGCTTTTTAAACTCTCATCTTTAACACCTTATTTGCCTTCCGAAATCGGTTTTACCAAAGTTAAAACAATAAATAAATAAATTTTGATTAGCTATTTGTAGGACACAACTTAAACTAGGAATAATTTTAGTTTCTAAGTCGTTAATTTTTCATTATAAGTCCTAATTGTTAGACTATTTCACTTTAGAAAGAATACATGATGATTCAGAATTGTCTAAAAACATGAGAACTTTGTTTATTATTAACCCTGTTGTTACAAAGCAGACATGATAAGTCCCCATAGACTTGACAAAAATCACAAACCAGAATCAAACTTGAAATCATCAGTATTTAAGTTTTAAAACCATATTAAATTTTCTTGATTTTTTCAATAAGTTGCAGTTACATCTTTATCAAATGAAGACTATGATACTTCGTAAAATTTGTCTGAGATCCCCACTCTCTTTAAAAAGATGTGCGCTCAATTTCGGGCTTAAGCCCTCAGTGTAGCAATTTGCATTTATGAATAAAATCCCGCCAACGGGGAGGGGTTACCACACTGCGGCTAACCTCGCCGCGTAATTCTGTTCATTAGCATAATTAATTGGAGGTAATTAAGGGCTGTGTTTATCGCCCTTTTGTTGTGCCCGAGATTATTTTTTGATCGGTCGCTTAAATTTTTTAGAGGGATTTTCTAGGTGGCAACATTACCATTAATTTTTTAAAAAAAAACGCTAAAAAGGTTTTTTCTGCAAATGCAATGGCCATCAAGATATTTTTTATGCGTGTTTTTGTTCATATCTTCAATTTTAATCAGTTTTTTATGCCTAAATTGGGAATTAATCAGTTAAAATATATTCATTGCGGTTGTGTTTACTGGGTATTCTAAGTGGAAAAAGGTTTTGTGAATAATTTGTTAACGTTTTTTTATTTCGCTATCAGGGGTCGAAAAGTTTTTAATGTAATTGCCATCATAAAAACAGCTTTTTATTGCTTCAGCGTCTTTTTTTCGTAGGTTCTTTTTAAAACATTTGCGTTAGTGGAAGAGAATATTTAACTTCAATTGGTTTGGAGATCTTATCAGGTTTTTTTATTACTTGTATTAAATAAGAAATTTACGTAATTTGTTTTTAAATTAAGTAACTTTTGAACAGAAAAAAAATGTTTAATGACTCAAATTAATGACATTTCTAAAGAGAAAAGAAAAGTATTTTTATAGAACAAATTAGGATTAATTCTGAAATATTAAATTATTATAATAGTTTATCTTATTCTAACGGGAAAAAGCCTGAATGAATATGCTACTTTTCTATTATAGAACCTATATTTACGATTTTTTAGTTTAGTTTAAATACTTAACTTACTTAAAGTTAGAAACTTCAATTATTCATAGAATCATTAGTTTAAATAATAGTATTCTCTCCTATTTTTTTTTTTGTCTCTTGCATATAAGAAAAACAAATAATTCGTTTCTTCAAACTGTTTTGTATCTTAAAAGTAAAAAGGCTTACACCCCTATTATAACAAAGGACATCAGACCTGCTTCTCCTAAGCTACAGAATTAACAAAGCACAAATAGATTTTTGCAACCCAACAGTACTCGTTTCTCAACGTGATTCATAAAGGAAAAACAAAAGGTTTCTTAGACCTACATACAAAACCTGCTAAGTTGTCACACAAAGTGACAAGCTCCTGACACCAACGAAACGTGTTTCGGAACACGGCTATTTACACGAGAAAATCTGTTAACTGCGGCCCAAGAGAAACAATTACTGACTCAGTTAAGTGCTCTCATCGGACCAGTTATTGGAGAAAAAATAGATGCACACGTTAAGTGTTTGCAAATTGGTCGGCAATTATTACTTTGAAAATCGCCGGTTGCGTCGCTTTGGCGAGACCACACACAGAGCAAATGGTTAAAAGTGTCATGGTAAAAAAGGATGCCTTAAATTCCTTTACTACGAAGATGGATTCTTTAAGTGAAAAAAATCGAAGTATGGCAAGGTTATTCTGGAAGTTTCTTTCAACTTCAAAAGAGTTTTCACAAAGTAAAAACTGACTTTACAGTTCCGGAATAACTTTGAAATAAACATATAATTTTAATTGCACTCATTTTAAAGATAAAAAATATTTACTTTGGTTTAGTTTTTGAAGTATTTCAAAATCATAAGTTTTCCGTTTAATTTATCCCTTTTCACTCTACATTGTTGAAACATAAAGTACAATGTTATGTTTAAAATTTTTTTAAATAAAATACAAAAAATTAAGTCCTTTTTTTCATATGTGTTACTGAAGTTATTTTAGCTATTCAATAATTTATTTTATACTGGTGAGTTCCTTTGAAGAAATATTGAATATTTAACAGTATAGTGCCTTACTTGGACTACCAAATATATGGCTTTCGAATACATGATTTAGCAGATCTGACCAGCTCAGTAAGCACATATTAAATACATAATAATCTTGACCACTAACAATGTATAAGCCACAAATCTTACTAGCATCTAAATGACCAAGTGGACGGTCCGGCTTGAATCTACAATTGCATTAGAGGACCATAAATGCCATATAAAGGTATTAGAGGCTAGCATCCAATTAATATTGCACGATAATCTGTCGCAGTCCAGTTACATATTCATGTAAAATTAACTCGAAAGGGTCATTTAAGTATGTCGAGTTCAGAACATAGTTTGCGTTACTTGTCTATATTGCAGATAGAATAGTGCAAGTCATGCAATTCTGACTTTACATAACATCATTATGTTTATAAATAAATCAATAACTATTGATTTCATTTTAAAGGATTAATATAGAATGGATGAAAATATGTAAATAATATGTTTTTATGACTAAAACTTAAAAAAAGATGATTTATTTTAAGTATAATAAATATAAATTATCGTATCTTGACACAATCACGTCTGGTTTTGAAATTTCGAATTCGAACTGTTCCAAATTTGACCCTGGAGGTCGTACGATGCATCTTTCAATCGCATTATTGCTAATGATTCTGGTTGGTTAGAATGACGCTTATTAATGTATTAAATGCTATTAATGGACTGATCATCTTAAGTTTTCGGAGCCAATGCATTTAACTGGTATGATATGAAAAATATTTATACCAATAGCTTTTAGGGACTTGTAAAGTGGTAGATATGTGTTAAGAAATAATGGAATAGAGTTGAATAAGTACGTTGGTAAGAGATTAGGAGTAATTAGTGAATAAGTCTGGCGTTTACGATATGAACAATTTAGAAATTTTCGCAGATGTTAAGTTAAAACTTATCATAGGTTTCGGTAATTAATGTGGTAAAGTTATAATGGAATCTTCCCCGTTAAGGATATGGTAAATTAAGCCATGCTTTCTTTTAAAGTACATATATCTCTAGGAGGATTTTAAACTAGTTAGTAATTAATCTAGTTTTCTCGTTTGTATGGCAAGTACAGTTTAAAATGTACTATCTTTAATTGCAAACCAAAACTTTGACTTTAGTTTCAAAACTTTTAGATGTCATCTTACCTCTTTAGAAATGTCTTGAGCAAAACGTTTTAAAAGAAAGTTTAATTACTAGAATATTGGATATTTTTAATGAAAGAAACACTCAAAAGCGGAAACTTATAGATATGCGTAGATATTTTACAGCACCCTCTGATATTTCAAAATCTATGCTTTTTTATATTATGATATTTTGAAGAATATGATCTTTTCAAAAATATTATCTATGTCTTATAGTTTATAAATATTTCAAAATAATACAAAAATATTTAAATATATTTAAGGAGTTTAGATATTTTGAAACATTATATTGAACTTTCTAAAATCATCTAAAAATATTCCTTAAATCGAAAAATTACACAAAATACATAATTATTCCTGATTGAAGATTTTAATGTATGTTTCCATTTATATTTATGTTGCAGCTTTTATTGATATCATAAGAACACTGTAAGACACCTTACACAAACTTATTTGATTTAAAAACAATCCCCAGAGTCTACCAGTCCAATCTGCCTTTGTTTTTTTTTTCATTCGTGATCAATTTTAATAACATTTCATTGATGACTCCTTTATTGATGTCACATCCGTATTGATTGTCCCCTTTGATTCCGCCATCAGAGGACTGCGACTACTGCATTATGCAGGTTCCATGACTATTAGTTTTATGGCCCATTCAAATCAAAAGGACTGATATCATCAGAACCTTTGCGGTGAATCGAAATATTATATTCTCCCATTTCCTCTTTCATATCTTGTCATCGGAATTATCGGCAAAAGAATAAAGAGAATTAGTTATATTTTTTAATTCATTAAAAGGTATAGGACTGTCTTTATGGCTGTTGTATATGAAATTGATGTTTCTACATGTTTTATTGTTTTGGCGATGGATGTTTCGTTGATTTCAAGTGTTGTTTTTTGTTACGTAAAAGCCCATTGAATCTCTTTATAACATTTTGTTACAACAAAGTTAGATTTTCGGGGGGATTTTGGCATTGCAGTTTGAAAATAGAGATAGTTCAGATTCTGGAATTTTGCATCTATTTAAGTGGCTAAAGTAGATCTACAAAGGTATAAAAATTGCAGATCTATGTTTTACTAAAAGTTTAGGGCTGGGGAGCCCAGTCGGTTAAGCCCTCGCTTAGCATGCGGAAGGTCCCAGGTTCGGGTCCGGGCATCGCCAAAATAGCTACCGACCTATAAACGGCCCGTGCAGCCAAAAATGTCCGACGAATAATACCCCGTGTAAGGGAATGCACGTTAAATATCCTTCAAAGTCCTAACGCTGCGAACGATGTCGCCCTTAACGGTTGCGTTGGGTGCCTATTCAGGTGTGGCTCGTCACCTGACTGTGGTTCTAAAATACGACGCCCGTCACCAATAGCCCTTGTGTAGCTCTAGTGCGACGATAATTCAAACCAAACCAAACCAAACTAAAAGTTTATTGACCTAATATTGAAAAGGAAATTCGCAAAATATTTTTTTTATTAATTTTATTTGCTGATTTTCCGTCCAGGTTTATATATTTTGTGAAAACTGTTTTCAAGGTATAGAATTTTATGGAGAAATAACTTTATTGTCTGCTGTAAGTAACATCCAGTAATATCGCTATCGAATTTCCAATTAAATTCACTTCATCTCACGCAAAACGGACATTAGACTATAGTCCCCTCATTTCAACCGATGCCATTCCTTTTATACAAATAATCAGATGATTCTTTGCAATTCGTTTTACCCCAGCAAATAAAAACCTTTTTATGCCAAAGAGAGTTCCATAAATGCTATTTGTAATTGCTGCTACTCATTTGATTGGTCGTATGCTGTCTTCAATGAAACTTTTCCACCCACAACCAAAATTACGAGGCAATACGCACATTATCCGGGCAATTCATCCCCCCTCCCCCTTATAGACGTCGTGCCCAGTTACCTTTGCATTTATTGGTGATATTCAACCATGTTAGCAACATAATGTCGAATCATTATCCATAGATAAATGATACAATAATGAAAATAGCCACCACAAACGGCTTTTGTAGTGCATCAAAGCACCGACCAACCTCCTGCTACAAAAAGCATTTGATGACCACATCTGCGGAAAATTATAATTTATGAATATAAACCGGGTATGATAAGAGTACTTTTTTATTACAAAAATGACATTTTTATATGAATATAATAATGTTACGGTTAGCATCACACACACACCGGCGTTTTGCGAACATAATTTCAGTCGGCATACCCAGGTGTAACAACAAAGATACCATTAATGTTTTCCCTTCGTCACACAAAAGCATACGCGAGATGTGCCGCTTTAAACCAGCTTCCATTTTTTTTATTTGAAACAACCAGGAAATGGCATATTTTAGTAAGTTTTTGTATTTTTTGTGTAGAAATTAAATAGAAACGTCCGCAATTGGGTATAATGAGGAGCCTATCAAAAGCATTAGTTAATTACGGTCGGTGAATGGAATACATATGTGTGTTACAAGTTGTTATTATAATTTGGCTATGGAATGTTGGTTAGCTGATAACTTTTTATGTATATTTCATAGAATGACACTAAATTATATTTTTTGTATGATTCTTTGTATCTTTCTTTTTGTATGAATATATCTTTCTTTTTTGTATGAATATATATGTATCAACCCTACACTATCCTACTTAGAATATATTATTCATTTTTAAGGGGAATTATCAATTTTTTTTTTCAATATTCAATTCATTTATTTATGAAAGAGCGTACCTGAGATCAAGAGGGTTATATCGAATTTTTCAAAAGAAAGTACAAATATCAGATAATACTTTAAATCCAATGAAATGTTTGACTTCTCAAAAATGTAGTTTTAAAAAAAAAATTAATTTGCATTTGATGTTATATAAACGAAAAATTATCATGATCAAAGAAGTACTTCTCTGGCTCTTAAATAAATGAATTGTTATCTTCGGGATCCTTATTTTGGTTTAAACTTAACATCCTCGGGGTTAAAATGTGAAGCCCTATACCAACTAATAAATTTTTTAAGAATAATATGCAGCTAATGGAATATTTTAAGGGATGTCTTATTCAGTTAGACAAAAACCATTTCAATCCATAAAAACAATAAATTAATGGCACATTCAAGAAGAAGTTCCTGTTAGTGTGACTTGGCCATTAGCATAGAAAGCCCGTCCAAGAACGTATTCCATCAAGCATTAATCGACATTGTCAATTGTGTTTTGATTTCCTGGTCCCACAAATGTTTCGATTCACGAAAAGGTTCCCTCCCCCTAAATTTCATCAAAACCTCGATCGGAATACGAGACTCGGATAATCATAGAGTTTGGAATAACTATAGTCTCGAACCAGTGTGTTGCAGTAATAGAGGCAACAATGGTTAACTACGTGCGGGTTGGTGCTAAATGCCGAGATTGCCAATGCGTTTGGGTTCGGACACATTGTTTTTTTTCTACTGTATTATTATAAAGACGCGAAATCGTCATCTTTTTTTAGCGACGTGATTGGAATCGGATTCCGAATTTTTCGCTTGGCATCGAATGTTTGCCCGGCTGAGTAGCCAAGTTTGGGGATTCATCCCTTTATTTGGCTATTTCAAAATAAGTTAATACCGTTTGAAAGTTATTGAATATTGTTATGGAAAATCGGTTCTGCTAAGAAACTAACTAAAATGTGTTTCTAAAACCAATGCTTCAACTTATAAAGCTGAAGAAGTGTTTTACTGCCGTGGGAATAGGCCAATGGATTCTCCAATGGAATGGTAACGTTTACAAATTCGAATGTCGATATTCTTTTTCTACTTTTGAGCCAAAGTTAGCCAATCTATTCCTTCTGTGTAAAAAGGAACAAACTTCAATTGAAGACAGGCTTTAATGTTTTTGGCTTTCGAAGGGAAACTTTTATTTGTGTTTTAAAAACAAACTGTAATTGAAGACAAGCTTTGATGTTTTTGGCTTTCGTATTCAAACTTTAATTTGGGTTTTGAATACTAACTGTTGTTTGTCCTTTCCAGTTGGGCTGTGGGGAGCCCTGTGTTCAGAGTCTCGATCTCCGAATCGGAAGGTTCTGCCATCAAATCCTGGTCACTGAAGACCCACCGAGTATATGCGGAGTACGTGCTTGTGAAATCTGTTGGGTCCGAAAGTCCTGTGGACGGTCATTGCACAGTTTCCCACGGGTACAGGTCTCTGGAGACTATTTCTCTCCCCTTCTGGGACATGTCTAAATTGTGGAGGTGAAGCGCGATAGATGGCAGCATCTGTCGTGTATGTGAGTGTGTTGTGTCTGTCTTTCTTGACGAAGGTTTATAAGTGGGTCTCTGACCAAGCACACAAGCCTGAAAATATATGTATACCAACCAACCAACCTTTCCAGATTGGCGACGTTTCATTTTAAAGATTGGCGACTTGGCAGACATCGCCAGCGAAGCAAAAATTGTGGGAATGCGATGTGCGATTGGGGCAGAGGAAGTCGCGATCAAAGGATTCGCTAATGTGCGCGCAATTGGATTCGTAATGGAATAATCATCCCTTGTCCGTTATGACCATTTGGGACATTAGTATGCGGAGATTCGACCTGTTATTACTAGTATTAAAATTTCATCTTGTACTGCATCAACCGGAAATCACAATGGCTGATTGCTTGTAATTGCTTCGGAGGTGTTCATGAATGGTTCTGGAAGTGTATTTGTGATTGTCTTTTTTAAAAAAAATTAACACAACCGCTGTGCGTTACGTATTTTGAAACAGTAGCAAGCAGAAGAAAGAGGCTTTGGCACGGATTACCGCAATGCCGCTAGGCTATACAGTAATATGACAGTAAGTTTATGAAAGAAATTCATATCAGAAGAATCTCTGATAATACCTTTCTTTTACGGAAAGGAATTGAAGAAATTTCTTGAAAGTAGGAAAGCAACCCATGTCTTTTTTGATTTCGATAATAAAAAAGTTTTATGCAAAACACCTCATTACACTATTTGGGCAAAAGATTAAAAATATTATCAATTGCATTTTACTGTGGAAAATTTACGGGTCTGCTTATTGTTAGGAAGCTTTTTTACCAATCGATTAAAGAATTTAACATTAAAACTATTTAAGTGGTTTTAGCTCAAAGCCTCCTACTTATCAGACCCACGTCACATTAATATTCGACATAATGCTGATTTAATTCAAATGCTAAGCAGAAGATTTAAAAAAATTCAGTTTAAGCCTAATTTTGGTGTTTATTTTAAGTACTTTTATTTAAAATATTAATTGGCCCAAATCATTAAAATTATTATCAATTGTCACATTACAAATTCTATTTACAAAGTTATAACGACCCAATAACTATTAATTAAAATAAATTAGGAATTCATTTGCACATTAAAATTTTAAATTTAGCCTAATTTTTAAGATATTTCTAAAACTCGCAAAATTAACTATGCAGCCTACTTCCATTACTTTAATACACTATTTTCATTAGTTTATTAATTCAATATTTTCTCTTTCTAGCTTAACCACATAAACTCAGTAACCTTCAAAACTTGAGTTACCAAATTTTGTATTAAATCAGCAACACCCTTTCAAGAAAAAAAATCCTTCTACAATTCATTAGAATCGAAAGATATTTGATTTTCAAACATGCAAGAATAACAACAGCAAAACAACTTCATTGTAAAGTAAGACGACCTCTCAACACATTCATTTTACAAAAGCTATTAAATATCATTAATAATAAAAATTACCTTATAAGCGATGCTATCTGATAGATTTATTTTAATCATATTTGATTATCACTGCTCAGTTTTGGACGCAAGAAGTCGCGAATTCATTAAGGCTATTGTGAGGCAGTCTAAAGACACGTGTCTAGCTTTCTAAATCGGATTATTTTCTTAGTTCTTTCATTAACAGGTTTTACATGCGTTAGGCTGTCAAAGTGCTAACGGACATTTCGTTTACACATGAAATACTAAATGAAAAATTAAGTCAAATATAAAGAAAAATTTCAGTACCTATTTCTTTTTTAATAAAATGCTAAGAACGATTAGTGATGAGAAGTTCGCCAACATACTTAACCCCTTTTTAACTGTAGTAATTCATATGAGATATGCACATTTTTAATGAAACACAGACTTAATACGTTTTCGCATAAAAACATTCTCGTAGAAAAATTAGTTATGGGTGTATAGGACACAAAATCTTCAAAAAAAATCCAAAACTTATTATTATCTTAAAAAATAACACAAATATTTTGGAATAATTTAAAACAAAATTTTTATTTATATCTGCAATAGAACGCTTGATGTGTAGTTTTTTGTGTCATGACATCTGTGTTGGCCAACCACGTTTTTAAACTTCAAAGCTGTTTTTCTTCTTGATCATGTTTTCGATGATTTTTTGACTATAAATTGATATATAACTCAAAATCTACTGCCCATACAGTCTTAAAATTTTCCACCCATATTTTTCAAACACATATCTTTAATTTTTCTTTAGGAATTAGTTGTAAATAAATTGTTTTTTATTTATTATTTTTTTAAATAGTGAACCTGGGAAATTATTTTTTTAAAAAAATCAATAATTTTTTTAAAGAAAAGCTTTAGCAAGTAACAAAAATCGGCAAAGACAGTTTATTAAGTACATTTTCCTGTTCATAAAATTGCTAAATTTTTGTTTGTCAATAAATAGTTTTTTGACTTATAACAAAAATATGAAACGTCACTTTTTGACACATTTTTTTAAAACAAAATTGATAATTTTTTAAAACCTTTGACTATCTAAAAGTGTTAGAATATTTAGTATATATTAATGGAAAAAATGATAATGATATCTGCAATATTAAAGAAAAAAGTTTGAAGTGCCCCATACCCCCTTAATCAATGAATTTTTAAAAAAAATTAGTGCTGTTCAAAATACATTGAAATTTGGATGGTAATGGAACAACTGTCATTTGAAATGACAAGTTGTTAAAAAGCAACAGGCAAAAGCAATAAGTGACAAAAAAGCATACTTTTATATTAGCAGGCCAATGGTCAATTTTCGTTTAAAATCTATAAAACAAATTTATTACTATCTCTTTTATTTGTTCATTTTTTCAATTAAAGATGTCATTTCGACAAATGGCTCTTGCTAAAGCATCGCTGTTTTCTGCACAATTTATAGCTGTCTTTTCCTTTCCTTTTTTTATGAACTTCCAAAAATACTGCAGTAAAAATATCTGTCGTGGTTCCTTTGTTATTGTATTTTAAAATGGGATAGTTATTTGCTCTACTCTATCAAAAGAAATGTGACCCCACAATCAGTAAGTGACTTTGTAACCACTGGTCTCTATATTTGCACATCATAGTAGAAAATTACCATTGTGTATTATTATAGTTCATAAGCCCATTTTCAACCAATATATGTACATATTTTCACTTTTGCAGTCTAGTGCGAGTTAACACTTTACCATACAAGCACTCAGTGATTTTGTTGTGAGCAAAATTTTAGATTTAAGCTTATCCGCGACCAAGAGTAATTTGTACATAGCAATTAAAACTAATGTGGTTGGCTAGTTATCAATTAGTCGTGCCTGGTCGTCGTGATTAATTGTATTTTTGTTTATTTAACTGCTGTTTTATAATCAGTATAAATGAGTAACTAATTGTACAAAAGGGGTAGCACCAAGTGATGAATTGCCCCCTGTGTTTCTTACTTACAGTGTTTACTGAAAGGAGAAGTGTGTAATGGAAGTCCTTCTCTGGTCTTGATCCCGTGCTACGCCTTGTACACAATTTTTATTGCTAACAATGCATAAGTATTTGGTCACAACACACTTTTTGTGTTACTTCAATAAAACTTGTAACAGCTGTAAAACACTATTTCTTGAATTGAAAGTCAACACAATATGTTTCTGCACGTATATAAGTACTTTAAATGCACTACTAATGATTTGTTTGACATTGTCTGAGATGAGTTTTAGGAAAAAAATTACCAAAACTATAAATTAAAATCCAAGATAATTTTATACTTATGATTAAATTCAATGTAATTAAAGGTTATGAAATTAGACGTTTATAAACAATAAATTTCAATAAATTTAACAGTGAAGAAATGATTTGTGAAGGTAAATTTTTCAATCGTAACAATAACATTATAATATAATATTAAGCATTTAAGTCTATCACTTGCATTACTTAAATTCTAAAGTATTCATCATGAAACTGAAACTTCGCGTTCAATCATATACTACTAATTAATTGTTTTGTTTTATCTGGTAGAGACTTCTCAATGGCTTATATCAACTCATAAAAAAATTATAAATTCTAAATTATACTCTTATCGTACTATCATAGGATTAAAATATTTTCAAAATTTCCCTATAACATTTTAACACAAATAATAAAAACAAAATATTTATTCCTACTTTATCGTTAATAAACAAGTTACTGTGTCAAATTTAGAGATAACTTCTAGCATTTTTTTTCTAATTTAAGACTCAGCAAGATGTTTCTTAAACTTCATATTACTTATTGCTGATAAGATCGCAATTTACTTCATTGCAGTGAATATTCCTAGTTATCAAATGTTCATTCATTAAAAGAGTGACGAGTAAAAGTTTTATCGTTATTATCCAAACAACAATTTGGATAAAATCTGTGAAAATTCGCTAAAGTCAGAGTTTTGTACCTATTTTTGATCTGAAAAATCGCATATATATTTCACAAAGTTGTTGTTTGGCAATAAAAAGTAATTAAACTTAAAGCAATATCATGTTACTTGTATTTGCATTGCAATCTAATGTCGGTTATGATGAAAGATTTCACTATTAAAAAGTATTTTCAAGATAAAAGTTTCTCGAAGATAACAGCAACCAATGGAGCATATAAAATGCAAAGAAGTAAATAATAACTACCAAAACTCTGGTAACACGAAATTTTGGTAGCTCTGGTAGTAAAATTTTTAAATTGACTTCCATATAGACAATTCTACATTGCGTCAACTACAGAAAACACCTTGTGATTTGTTGTCAACTTCAAGCTTTTTCGATATTTTCTAATTGTAAAGGACATTTCTTGTAGATTGGTACGTGATATTTCGAGATTCACTGCAAAAGCATCTTTACACAAAATTGCAACAATATATCGCTATAATACATCGTATTAAGTTACTTAAATTTTTATACTTATTTAAATCTATACATATCTAAATTATGCCAAATATAGAAAACACCTAGTGATATGACTTTCTTGTTTTGGCTTCTTCGCTATTTTCCAATTGTAAAAGATATTTCTTGCAGATTGATATGTGATATTTCGGTACTCACTGCAAAAGCATGACATTCTATGCACCAAATTGCGACAAAATACCACTATAATACATCGTATCAGAAACGATCTTTTATTCTATAACACAGTATGACAATTACATGGATCTCAGCTCCAATCAATCTGATGTCACTATCTGACTTCCAAAACTATGACACCTAAAACAGAAAAAGAATCTCACAACGACATCAAAAACACGCGTCTTGAATTCTGATGCATTCTATTTAATGAGGATTTTTTCAGGGGCACGTCAGCATTTTATATGATTTTTAATGTGTAGCGTGCTGCTGTTCCACTATGTAGCACTGATCTGTGTTACATAGTAGATGTCCATCGTTAAAGGTGATGACGGTAAACTTTTACATTGGATAGAATGGGGCGTGTTTGCTTTGTGTGTTGCGTTATCTGAGTGTTATTATTTCAGGAGAAAGATGTATCGGACTGATACTGATCTCTACGCTAAGTTTTGTTTTATAATGTCCGTGTTCTCAGGGAATACTAATTCTGGATACGAAGGAACGAAATTCAATGGCATACATACACTTTGTATACAATGTTAAAAATTTGAAACGGCTGTGATTCGACACAACTTTCAATGACTTAAAAGAACTTTTTATGCGCTGTTTAAAGGTTTGCTATTTGTATCACCATTATGGTTACCTAGTAGCTACAATGGAAGTGGGGTGAAATGTTTCACCATACTTTCCGTATTTGGTTGAACCAGTTTTAATTTTTTGGAAGCAAAAACCAAAGAAGTGGTTAAACCAAAACCATGGTGAAACATATCCTCACACAATTGTTTAAGCTAAAAAGAACCACATATATACGGTAAAATCAAGCGCCAACTTGTTAACAGTGTAGAAGCAAAACGTTGAATAACTCACAATCAACTATACTTTCTTGCATTTTGTTTTTGGTAAGGATTTACCTGACAGCAATATCTTTATTAACCTTATTTTATTAAGGTAAATACATTATTAGAGTCGTTATATTTTAACGTTAACCTTTATTAACCTTATTATACTCTTATTTTATTAAGAGTTTATCTGAAACCAAGCACAAAAGTTTAAACAATGAATTTTATGTTTCGCTTAGTTCTTCTTCAGTTTATGCTATTTTCTGCAAGTTCTTATTCGATTGTTGCGCAATATCCCCCCCCCCCCAATAAAAAAAGTTCATTGCGAAAAACATGAGGACACAAATTGAGCATACTTATCGGTTTTTTAACATACTTATCGGTTTTAAGTGAAAATTACACTTTATGAACATCCAAGTGCAAAAAGTTAGCAAGAACTGAACTATACACTGTTACAAATTTTGGCGCAAGCTTACACCAGAGAAAATATTTTCTTGTCGCCACCATTCTTTGAAGTTTGAATTTACCAATTTTGTAGTAGAACCATAACTTTGACACACCGAAAAAGTGGTGAATCCACGATGCAAATAATGGTGGCAGCTGCAGGAAGTTCCAGGAGTCCGGTTGAAGCCTTCATCAAACTTTTTATCAGTGTAATAAGTTCTCTTGCATTTGTTCGAATCATTTTCAATAAAACGAAGTAGGGACGCGGAAGAAATTTGTAAACAACTTTACATCTACAATCTTCGCCAAGTCATGCATCTAGGGTGTTATTGTCAACTGGAACATTACAAATTGCACTTTTTAATGAAGAAGCAGATTCTAAAAGTGAATTTTAAGATAACGAAACGGTGTGTCATGCGAACGTGTCTGATATTAAACCTGGGATTGATTTATCAAAATTAGTTTACTACTATTCGGAATAAGAAATGACTGTACAAAATTTGGCGATCCTTTAAAACTGTCAAGATAAGCAGGAGAGATAAGAATTTTTATAAAGTATTCCATGACAGTATATTTTTATGCGTCTCATTTAATCTTTATTAATAACAGTTTATTACGGTACTTTTAATTTGAACTGTTAATGAGCGGAAACAAGTTTCTTATCAAAGTTTAAGTAGCCTGAAAAACGGCAAATAAACTTTGTATTACATATTTTTAATTAAAAAAATTAGCTTTTAAATATTTAAATCAATTGGTTCAAAGCAATAAAGTTACATAACTAAATAATCTTGCTCACATATCGGCAATAGAACAACACATTTATATAATTTTTTGACATTGTAAATTAATTAAACAACACATTTAATTCACATTTCTTGTAGTATATCATTCAATGTATGTCCTTATTCGTCTAGAAATCAAAAGTTCCTAAGTAAAATGCTGAAACATTGGCGTTTTCTAAAAGCAAAAATTCTCGCTGAGAAATTATCGTCAACATTAATGTAAAAAGTAAAGAGTACCAGAAAATTAATAATAACAAAAATGTCCAAATTTCGCTATTTTAAACACTATAAACGAGGATTAAAAAATACTTCTTAAGACTATTTTTACATTTAAATAACTCACATTTTGGTGAAACCAATCACGCAATTTTTAAAGTTTAAGCCCTGATTTTTAACGTAAATAGCCTGATACCCAATTGCTTAAGGGGAATATTCATGTGATGTCACGCGGTTTGTTATCCTACTGCTCTCGAACCACGTGCTAATGTTATCCTACACAGCTCTCAAACCACTTGCTAATGTTATCCTACTGCTCTAACCTGTCTAACCGCTTGTTTTCCACAGCGATTTGGAATTGAAGCTCAGGTGGATATGGCCGTGAATGTCCCCCATAGCCCCGAGAATCTATCTCAAATGCGGGATTCAAACTCACAGACTCCGCACAGAGGGTCAGCTCTCACAGCGGCAAAAAGAGTGTCGGATATCTCGCTCAGATCATCATGCGAAGTTATTCAAGTCACGCGTCCACCCATCCTCAATGTTGCCGACGCCCGTAACCCTTTTGGTCCGTAACCATTCATAGAGAAACGACGACTCTTATTCTTATCCGCGCCGAAAAGAGTTGTCGCACAAACTTTTTATGCGATTTTTTCTTTTAATGATTATTGATTTCTATCGTAGGATTGTAATCAAATTCGCATTTTGAAGCACTGATGGTTTCAGGAGCTTAAGTTATTATATATTTGAAGGTTTTTTAGAGAGAGAAATTGACGGTAATGATGACTATCTATGCATTTTTGGCAGGGCCTGTTCTAGGACATTTCAGGCTAGAGGCACAACCAATTTTGGGGCCCCTTTACGGAAAATTTTGTGTATGATTTCCATTAATGATGATACTATATGACCTATGTATCAAATTTTTGCTACAATTTTATAGGCTTCTTTATAAACATCGATCAAAACAATCACATTAGTTCTATTTCTTAGTAAAAATTGAGAAAAAAATGAAGTGGGGCACTATGTACACAATATACTACAATATGGGGCACTATGGACCACAAAATCTGGGGTACAGTGGACCATGGTCCATTGTACCCCATGCAACTTTAGAAATACTTTTAGTTTCAAAATAAAATAAAAAAATATTGATGCAAGTCCTACCTAATTATTAAAAGTTAAATTTGCTATAATAGTAAAATATTTTAATATATATACTAACATTCACTTCTGAATGTAATAGATTCCCCCCATCTACTAATAGGTAGTGCCTTTTTTTTTTTTAAACCAGAAGTGACAAATTATTGGTGAACAGATGTTTTAGTTCATGTATTATGACTTCAAACAATACATACGTGCTTTGAATGAGAAATGTATTTTTAAAATCGAATGTGATACTAGAGTGTTAAATTATTAAAAACAAGAAGTTTAGAAATTTGAGTTGGTTGTAAAATAAGTTTCAACATTTACATAACAGAAGTACAATATCCTAAATTTTTAAATTAATATTTGATTACTGTTGATTTTCTTACTAACAAAAATTTGAGTTATTTGTTGTAGTTATAAATAATTAAGTAACAAATTTTCTCAGAATTGGTAAAATGCACAAAATTGAGGTTTTGTTAGTAAAGTTTTCAACCACAATTAATTTTTTTAGTAAAATATTCAACCACATTGATTAAGGGAAGACTTGAAAAAGGTTAAAAAATTAATCTCGCATAAAAACGAAGATTCTTTGATCCACAGTTTAGCCCTACAATTTTGGTGTTGTTGTGTTTAGTAATAAAAAAAGTGTTTTAACTTTAAAGTGATCTTATAATTTTGAAGATAAAATTTAATGCTTTTACTAATTTTTTTTTCATTTGCAAATATTAATGTTCGATAATACTTTTTTGTTTTCCCCATCTTTTCAATATTGACTGATAGTATATTTTCTCACTAAAAGAAATTTTAATGCAATTGCATTCTTAAAATTCAAATAAAATACTTATTTTACATATATTTTAATCTTTAAAAAGAGTAGATAATTTTTTTTCAGCAAAAAATAACATGGTCCATTGTACCCCGTGATGTGGTCCATTGTACCCCGAACCTGGGGTACAATGGACCACTTTCTCACTTGTAATAAAAAAGTGAATTCAGAAAAAAGTATTTTAAAGTATAGTTTTTAGGTAATGTATTTTTAAACCAGGATATATATGTAATATATACACCTTTTTCTAAACAAGTGGGATGAATATTTTCGTACTTATAGCGCAAAAAATGAAAAATTAGTCCATTGTGCCCTGGTCTCCCCTACATTTTACGCGAGGCAAGTATTCGGAAATGATGGAATTACAATGCTCGAATTCTTCAAAGCATAACTAAGATATATGGTTCGGTTCGTTCATTGGCGACTGTGTTCAATTGAATTTACCATTAGAAATTCACCAATGACAGACCTTACCCTATATCTTACTTACATTTTGGAAAATGTAAGTTTGGCAATTACACCCTTCATATAAATTTTTTTAGAAATTTTTGTTCACTTTACTCTCTGAAGGATAAGCAAAATAGTCAAAAAGTAAACTGTATTTCTCAGCGAAATTTTAAGTTTCAACTCTTTAATTAAATTATATTAAATTTAGAAAATTATTTTTGCAATAACACTGCAAAAAATTTGGCGTGAATTTACTAGCGATTACTTAGTAACTTTACAGGTATCACGCCATTTACTAGAAAATCACCTGTAACCAATCTCTGATAGTAGATATACTAAACAAACTGCTGTAGTAATACTAAGTAAATTGATGTAACGCCTTACAGTGCCCCCTATATTTTCTAGTTTCTCTAGTAGCATTGTTTCTCGAAATTTGTTCGATCGGTCATCGAATTTAGAGGAAAATTATGACGAATCGATATCGCAACGACAAGAAACTGAAAAACGTGGCTTTTTTTTTATTTTAGTACATACAAATTGCGTTAAATTATTTCTAAAACTTCATATCCAAAAACTATTATGTTTAAACTGGTAATAGTTATTTTTCATTTACTTACACACAACATTTTTAATTGCGTGCAAAGATAAATATGTTTACTGTGTGATCTGATAACTTATTTCTTTTATTTACTTGGAATTTAATAACTTAATTTAAAGAAAATAGATTTTTGAATAAATATAACGAACCAAAAAACTTTTCAATACCGTCAAAGCGGGTATCTTTGGCCACGGAGGGTAACTTTGGCCACGCGCCGGAAAAAGATTTGTTTCTTAATTTCTCTTCATAAAATGATCTCATCTTTAATTGTTTTACATTTTTGGAAAGGTGGAAATATCGTCTTTCATTCCATGTAAAAAAAAATCTCATTCTAAATCTGGCAATACTACAATTGCTGTTTTCATTCTTACGAGCATAAAATGACAAAAATTTATCTCTTCCAACTTTTGCATGGAACACTTAAAAAAATATTGAAAATATTTAAATAAAACACTCTATTTGATTCTTTTATTAATGAGGAAGAATATTACACCATTTGTTTTATTCTAAGTTGACTACTTTTTATGCTGTATTTAAATATTTGTAATTGGGAAGCTTTTGTCGATGAATGCGGGTAACTTTGGCCATAGATGTAAATATTTCTTTATGGAACTTTGCACTTTAAAAAATGTATGTAAAAGTGTATTAAATATAACTATTTTTGAAAAAATTCTTACTTTTATGATTACTTATTTTTTAGATATATTTTTTTTAAAAATCTCAAGATTTTAAACATTAAAAAGATAAAGATAGAATGCAAGATACGTATTCCACTCAAAATCGCAAATGTCGAAAGGTAAACATTTTCAAATTCCTAATTATAAATATATTATTTTTCACCTTTTATAATAAAATCGTTTGCTTTTTGCAAATATATTTGTTATTAAATCTTGCTTCAAAAAAAAGTTCTTTTTTTCCTTATTAAAATAGAAGTTTATTTTTCTTTCTTTTAAGCGACAAACAATACTAGTATTCAACGTGTAATGTCATTCCACGATGCACTGCAATGTAAATGTTAAGTTATATACCATTTTAAATAACTATATGTCTTATAACTTTGTTATTTTTGGGTTTACAGTTTTAATATTGCTATTTAAATCGTTAACACAGCTTTCAAGGAAGTTAAAAAGTATGTTTCTTATGTATTTCTTGGGTGGCCAAAGTTACCCGCCCAGCTCCTAACAGTGTCTTATTTTTTTAAATTAATACCAATTTTTTATTAATTTATAAAATGTAACAAAAATGCCTGAAAATTATTCCTAAATGTACAATACTTAGAATGCATAAGGATTTTTAAGTGTTTAAATCGTTTTTGAAGTTAAATTTTTCTTCTTTTGTGAAAAAAACTATGATTTTGGCCAAAGTTACCCGCACTGACGGTACGTAAGTTACCAAGAGTTATTTTTAAATTTAACATATTTCTATTAGTATTGTTAACTTAAATAAAGTAAGATTTAAAAGGAATTTGCAACGTGCAAAAAAATCAATAATAAAATTTCTTAAACAATATCATAAAACTTCTTTAACGATCAACATTTTAACTTCTTTATTTAAACGCATACATATTGCAAGTCAACCATGGCCGCGAGGTCTAACTTGCGTTCCTAGTTGCAAGAAAAGAGCGCGGATCAAGAGATCGTAAGATCTGTCCTCCTCCTAGAATTAGAAATAATACCTAACTAACAGAAAATTAGTGGCGTCCTCTAGTTTTTTTTAACTTTTTAGATCAGTGCCTGTAAAGCTACTAACAGTTTCTTAGTAAACTTACATGAAAAGCCCTGGTGAAGCTACCTATAGTTTCTTAGTAAACATACAAGAAAATCGCATGTAAATCTACTAGAGTTTTCTTAGTATGGTTACTAAGGAAATGTATGTGTTACTTACTAAGTTTAATGCAGTAAGGTTACTAGAAAAGTTCATGGCACCTGAGTTTCCTAGAGATTTTCTAGTAACACTACAGATTTTTTTTTACAGTGAAATTGCTTTAAAAGACACCTTGTTATTATGAATTTTAAATTGTGGAAATTATAACATTTATTAATTTTTAAAAAAAAACTATCTGCGTTGCTGGGAAAATGACAATAACTAGATCTCTATATCTCGCTATGTCCCAAAAAATACATGAAACGTTTACGTATTCTTCCAAAAACTGTAAAAATAACTCTTGAGAAAATTGTATCTTTCTCTCACTAAAAATATTACATTGTAAACAGTTTTCACTTTCGAACCCCAACCTTCTTATCACCTATTTTCATCACTCATATCAAATTATGAGCGTCGAATGGAGGCATGGCTGCGCAAAAATGTTTTCAGGGGGATCACGTACGCCCGTTTTAAATAACTTCACAATCTGACTGTTTAAATAAATTTACGTTTAAAATAATTTTCACTGGATGACAGCTACCTGACTCTAATCAGTATAAATTGGCGATTTTTCATCATTTTATGACATTGTATAGTCAATAGCTTTGGCTAAAAGTTGTCAGTTGGTTCTGCATAACAAAAACGTAATTGAGTGCATCCGTGGGCGAAATTGTCCGTTTTTTGAATAGCTATCGGATTTGGCTAATGTTGGTTTATTGCGAGAGTGTAAAAGGCTCATTTTCGATGCTTTACTTTTTTGATAATTTGAAAACGAATGTAGAATCCAAATTAAATCAACGTGAGTTTACTTGTTACCTGAGGTAGCAATTTAAACTATAAATGACACTTCGTGCAGATTATCTGCAAAACGTGTTGAGCTTTAAACTGTAAAATATTTTCTTAGAAGAATAAAATCTAAAACTATTTATGGTAGGAGTATACTAATCGGATTGTTGTTTTTTTTCTCAAATATTTTTACATTACTGGCTCAACCATTGTTATGTGAATATAAAAATGGTGTATGCAATCTTATTGTTTTAACCCTTTCAGTCCCAATGACAATTTGGCATTATCATTTTAGAATGTTTTTTTTTTACTTATCATCGTCTATAGCTATTTATGATATCAAAAAATACATCATTCAATTCTTCAAACTTTTTTCTATTAGAAAATATTTTTATTAATCCCAATTGATGTCAGATCTATTATTTTTTTTTAATTATGATCAGAAACATATGGTGCCAAATGGCATCACTTGGACTGAAAGGCTAAAATGTGAAGTCGAAGCATTGTTTCAGTTTTGACTTTTCAAGAGTGTGTTAACTGATAAGGGCCAGAGAGGAGCTTTCCGGGACTTGTCACTTTCTGTCCTGTTCGGAGTGTTGACTGCTTATTCGAATAAAATGTGTTTGAATTCTATTTCAGTACCGAAAATCATATTCGGTCGTGAACGTACAGGTTTCGTTCATCTTCTACGAAGGAGCCGGCATTACGAACCAGACGGAAAGTGTGACGCCATTTTCTCTCCAGCTTTAGAAGTTGAAAATCCTCCGTGGTATAGTTTAATTAACCTATTACTTCTTAATATGTGAGATAGTGAATAAATCCCCTTTTTATAGGATATACATTGGTAGTGGTAGTGGTTCAATATTTTAATTTTTTTTGTTCGTATATTTATGATAGAAAAGGGTGGCTGCTTCTAAATTTTTGCCATGCTGAAGCTAAAGTTTTCGGAGGCAGTTACGCTTCGATAAAATTAAAAAGGGCCATAAACTTTGTCTTTAATCACCACAATAGCTATCAAGTAACAAAGGCAACTAGGAAATATTAAAACTTCAATGTTTAATGCATTCTTTACTTTCTAAAGAAATTCTAATTTAATGCCTTAATTATCAAACTTATTGAAAACTACATATTAATTAAATCTTCGAGCTTTGAAACGCGTAACCTCGATACTTGTGCGTTTGTACCTGTGCAACTTCCTTGATGAAAAATTAAATGAACTTACAAAAAGTAATAACTTAATAAAATTCAATCAAAACTGGCGAAGTATAGCTTCTTAATGAAAACATCCGAATCCCGGATCGGGCGAGGTTGACCCAACCTTTCATCCCTTGTGTGGGTCCCTAAAATGGGTACCAAGCATTCTTGGGAACTAAACACTGGGGGTTTTCGCGTAAGGCTGAACACTTTACCGGAACATATGCCTAGCCCCCCAGAGCCCTAGGTCACGAAAGCTGAAATAGGCACGGCAGGCCTTGTCCCAGTAATGAGCTGTTGCGTAGGGGAGTTGAGTTATTTTTTTAATGAAAACATTCATGGCCAAACGTAGCGAAAAGTCGCCAATCCTATCATCTCCCGTGGCAGTGTCCCCTGCGAACCCAAAAACCGATGATAGAAAAAACAAACGAATGAAAAAGGTGCCGAAGAAGACAGGTCAAAACAATGGCACGGACAATGCGTCGTTAGAGGACCTTCGATTGTCGGCGAGGACCGAGTTCGAACACGAACGTGACATGCTTTTGACGACACTCGCTTCTGTCGTTAAGATAATTTGCTTCCTCCGAGAGCGGGAAAAATGGACGCGCGAAATCATTGTTTGGAATTTTGTCAAGTCTTGTTGGTATTGCTTGTTGTGCCTTGTTCGGACTGGCTGCTTCATTCAATCAGTCCGTAGATCGCATATCTTGATGATGCGGCGGTTACGCATTGGACATCATCGATTGAGGATATTGATTAGCTTTTAGAAACAAAACATGGTTTGGAGCAATGATCTATGACGATAGTTTGCATACAACTGTTGTATTTCCAATTTGAGAATAGTAGCGTAATGCGAAGAAAGACAAACTTGTTCAATAATTTTATCTAAAACATACTGTGTGTAGGCATCAATACAAAAAGACATATTCATGACTAAGCATTTTATCCAGGCACCATATATTAATTAGCTTAATTTCAGGTTATTTTTAGCAAGAAGAAATCTCATATCTAGTTCTTTGTCACCTGTCATTACGAAAAAAATTGCTGTTTGATTCGAGGATATACTTTATGACTTTTTGTAACTTACGAAATTCGAAATAGTTGCAATTTACAGTCGACTGAGGGATAGAGTATAGTCGGTCATGAGCATATAGATTTTTTTTTTTAAAAGACGACAATCCGAACAGGACGGATAGCACGAGAGAGTTCTTCTGTGACCATAAGGAAGAGTAGGACATGATAGGGTAGGATAGGGTAGTAGGATAGGTAGGGCAGGTACATACACTCTTAAAACAAACACTCCCAATTTACCTCAGTCTGAGTGGATTTCACTCCTCCTGACTGGAAAATGCACTTCTCCTTTTGGAGTGGATCCTTTGTGTGTTAAACCTCCGACAGGATCACTCCAAACGAGTGATTTTAACTCAGTCTGAGAAAATATGCATGCCTTTACTGTGTCGAAAATGCACTTCTCCAACTGGAGTGGATTTCACTCTTTTATTTTAAGAGTGTATATATTCCGGATTGTGTGCTTGATCAGAGATACGTTTTTAAGCATTTTTCAAGTAAGACATGCACAGAAAGAATTTTTACTTCCACAGAGAAAGGAAGTACACCCAGGACGAAGGCTGGAATCGAACCCACACCCGTTACAGCGCGCAGACAGACTGCTAGCGTAATGGTCTACTATCCAGACCACTCGGCCACCCGGGCCCCAACAACGTCGTTCCATCCCTCAAACCTTTACCTCCGCTCCTCAGAGTCAGTCCACGTACACCCCGAACAATTTCCCAACCTTGATAAGGAGGCTGCCACCCGTCATAAAAACTATCCCTAGAAACAACAAACCATAAAAACAAAATAAGTATAGGATATTAAAACAATTTTTCAACCCCTTGATTCGACGACAAAAGGGGGAAAAACTGCATTAACAAAAGCAGAAGAGCCTAATCATTTATTTATTGCTTTCTTCAATTATTATCGAATCAAGTCATGTCGGGCCAATTATGACCGAGTGAGTGAGTCCTCTCTGTCGGACGGAAATCAAAATCATTGAAATTCAGAGTGGGCAGAAGGCGAACTCTGGGCTTATGTGTACAGAAAGATGCGATTTATGAAATGTTTAGGCAGTATTTAAGTTTCAAACCCTTAGGTTTGGTTAGCGTTGTGTATTGTTATTTTGTGTGCACGACTGATTGTGGGCACAAATCATCGTCTAGAAGTAATAAATTGTTGGTGAGATTTCAATTTTGGGAGCTGGTAGAAGGGTAGGCGCGCCAGAGAAGCTGGGTGAAGTTGAAGTATCGTCGCGCTAGAGCGGGCGGTGGGATAGTGGTTGCAGATATTTGACGTTTAAGGAAATGTGACAATTGACAACTACTGGTGACTATTGCTGAAATTTGTAATTTTTTCACCAACAAAAATATTTCCTAGTTTGCCTAACATCTGGAATATGCAAGTGTCAAAAGCAGTTTTTAGAAGATAAATTTTTTAGCTATAGATTAAACTTTTATTAAACTAGAAGATATGTTGTTATGCTTAAAAACCAACTAAAATTAGAACCCTTCACTGCATGATTCTTCTTCTCTATATTAAGATTCAGCTGAAAAGCATCACTCTTTCAATACATCAGAAATGAATACAATCATCGAGAAAGTATTTTTGAAATAAATCATTGTGTAAGTTATTTGATGCATGATTTTTTTTATGGAAATGTTTTTTCAGATTTATGAAATACTTAAACATAATTTTTATAAATATTTATTTCTATTATTGTGCGCACATTTAGGAACATGCAAAAGAATATTCAGAACAGAAAGCTATAGTTAGACATATTTCTTCATCAAAAAGGAATGTTAAAAAGGTCACCTGAATACATTTCAAAACGTGTTTTGTTGGAATTTTTCTCGCCACCGACAGAACACATTTCGTTTTCACTCAATAAAAAACGAAGTTCATCAAACTAAAGTAATGCGTATTTCCAAAGAACCTCTCACAAAACTAACCAATCCTAATCAACTTCTGATGATTTAATTTACAAATGAAAAGATCTATGTGCCTCGTTTACAGATATTTTCGTTTTTATGCCATCCATCAGGACGCCATTGATTTTCGCAATGATTTCAATTCCACGAACCAAAGAAATTCTTCATTTTGAGGGCTTCCTGTAAAAGCGGCGCAACTCAGGATGGTAAGATGATGGATATATCGTCCAGACAAATATAAGGTTGTAGGCTAATCGCTTCTGAAGTAAGCCCAAACAAATGCTTGTCGAATAAATTGGAGCTATTCTAATGGGAAAATGATTATCAAACTGATTTTAAATTATAATTTTAGATATTTTAGAAATTTTTTATCCTATACTTTTTCTTTTGCAAAACTTAACTAAGCAATGTCACAAAGACACGATATAATGCGCATACATGAAAAATACTACATAAATACATATTATTTGAATAACTTAATCACCAAAGCACAATTTGTTATTAGTTTTGATTATCTATGCAGTATCGACTCTTAAAACAAGCGAGTGATTTAACTCAGTCTGAATTAATATTCACTGTTTTCCAGTGAAGAAAATGCACTTCTCCTATAGGAGTGGATTTCACTCTTTTTTTTAGAGTATAGGTCTCTTGTAGTGTAGTAAATCTTTATAGCTTCTTTGTCAAGGAGCCAAAGGCAGTATAGTTTTCCATAATTTTTTTATCCTTGTCATTTTTTAATCCTTGTTTGTTCGTGTTTTTTTATTCGATTTTAGTGTTCTTTTATCTTGTGTGTTCAGTGTTCGTTTGTTCGGTTGTAGTGTCTTACTGCTATGTAAATGGAAATTCTCTTTCTGTATAGCAGATTAATAATAATAATATCTCATCTAACAAGTAATTGCAGGCTTGTTGTACATGTGCTATAATGACGGTGTGAAATAGTTCATCTCGTCTAAAAAATTGTGAAACTAATATTTGTAAAGACTTGTAAAAGTTTCTAAAAACACGAGTGAGCCACAGAATTTTGCTAATAACTTTAACTTTAATTCATTACCTTGCCTATCTTTTATTGATTCATACGTTCTGTCTAGACCAGTCAAGCCGTAGAATGACTAATGTCTTGTTATGGCAGTCACGAACATAAAAGTGCGAATATTCACCCATTGGAGTTATGCCACTAATATTAAAAAAAATCTCCCTTCACTGAAACATGAAAAAAGATGAATCCTCGAATCATTTCTATTTGCCAACACCGTTGTCCGTTTATCAATTCGTGGAACGATGTGGAAATATGAAAAGAAAAAATTCAATCACATGGCTGTCACTTAAGATTCGACATTGGGACGTCTAAACATCCAATTACGATTAGTATTCGGTTATATTTTTTTATTCTCTCGCTCTCTATCATTTAATTCCAGTTCTCGTCTCCGCCATAACAAGCCGTGACAACACCTCTGACAAGTTGCTGACAACTGTATTACGGTCCTAGTCAGATTCGCACGCGTCGTCACATCATGGCGTCGGTTTGACGCAGTTGTTACTCACATTTTGCTGAAGAAAATGGCTTTATCATCAGTTCTTTAATAAACACCATATTTAACCATATACATTGCCAAAAAAAATCCCGTCGAATTTTAGGTTTTAATTGCCTATGGAGCTGGGTCAGGTCTTGATTGGTAACAGAAAAGCTGAACGAAAATAAATTCTTTCTCAAACCTCGAATGGTGAATCGTATCTCCAATTGAAGTTGAGTTGTACTAAAATCTGGAGGGAATTACGTAACCTGGAACAAACTAATTGAGTTTCAAAAAAAAAAAATCACAAAAAATTCGAAAAATGTCTGCAATAAATACGATAAATTCCAGTTAAAATACGGTTTTGGTCTTGTAAAATATTCGTACTTTTTTGACATTGTGAAAAGTTTTGCGTCAGGAGTGATTCGAATATCAACCTAGTTTATAAGAAAATAATTATACTAAGTTGGCCATTTTATATATCAATGGATTGAATCCAAAAGAAGCAATCCTGTTGACGTTAACACTTAATCAAAGTGAAGTTATTGGGAATAAGTTTTAAGATATATGGTTGTAAACTGTAAACCAGTTTAAGAAAATGGCTCATAAAAAGTTTATAATTTAAGCGAGGCATTAAAATTGTCGAAAGTACAGGAAAATTCCGTGTAAGCGACAGCAGCATTTACGTTTTTTTTTAGCAGTGTATAACTCTGCTTAGAAACCCAAAATATCATGTTATCATTTACAACATTTTTAAACCAATGATGTTGCATAGCGAAAGACAGTTAATCATTTCTACAGTGTATACACACAATGTACATCGGGCATTTCTTCGATTTAATAGGAATTGTCCTTGTGAGGTGCTGGAGAGAAAGCTATGCAATGTAAGGTCTTTGTTGTTGAAACAAGATTGACATGTCTTTATGGTGAGACTGTTAACGGGGATTTGCCGTTGTTGTAATGAGTTGGTTATTTGTTGTAAATTAGTTTGAATGATTGAATGCAACGGTTTTTTATTGTCAGTGAAAATTTTCATTTATGGAAGCTCTTATTGTAAATTTTTCTAATAACTCACCTCAACTGCAATCCTGCAAATGGGATCTAAAAAACGCATCTCTATTCAACGGTCCTGCACTGTTATTTTTAAGTGCCTTGTTTTACCGCGAGCATATAGATATGTGAGATTTCCACAAAAATCCAATCGGCACCAAGGCAAGAGGGAGGCCGAAACTTTGATAAATTGACTGTATTGATGAGGATTTTAGAACATTAAAAGTACAAAAATGGAGGTCGTTTTCCAAAACAAGATCAGAATGGAAGAAGATCATGAAGAAGGCCTTGGCCCACAAAAGGCTGTCGAGTCAATAAAGAAGATATACATATAGGTTTTAACTGCCACACACTAAAGACAAGCTTATATAAAGTCTATGTCATCTTATGACAGTTACCACTTTCATGGCCTAAATGAGATATGTCAAAATATTATTTCGAATAATTATTGAATTTTTGAAAGAAAATAAATGAAAGTAGCCTTAAGAGTTGTAAATTTTTTATAGAGAATTAAATGCTGTGCTTGGCACTTTTTCTCCTGTTCAGCGCAGATGTTGTGGTAAGTATAGTGCGTGGATATAAGTATAGTACGCTCAAATGAGTGCATACTATTTCCCTTTTTATAGAGTTATTTTAAATTACATGCAAAGAATCGAACTTATAGCCGCCTCGGTGGCGCAATCGTTAGGACTCTAGCCTTTAGAGCTGCTGGGGTCGGGTGCAAATCCCGGTCAGGCATGGATGTTTGTGACCGTCAATAAATGGTGTTATTTATCTGTGTGTGTTTTTCATTTCTTTGTGACTGTACAAATTATGTGTCTGTCCCACTTGACGAAAGCTTATAAGCAGTTCTCTGAACAAGCACACAAGCTGGAATATATATGTACCATACCATACCATACCATACCATACCATACCATAGCGCACTTTTAACTAAGATACCGAAAAACTTATCACAAAGTTTAATAACATTGTAACTTCAAAACAATATCTTCAATCTTCTTCAGCCGCAAGCTACTTTGACTAAGACATTAAAACTGTTTTTTAATCACAACCCGAGCAGTTAACGTCGTCCTCCAGCAATCGACATGGCATCGAACACGCCATTCCAAAGACTTCCTCTTGTAGAAGAAGAAGACCCTCTCCTAATTGAATGCCCGAACCTCAACGGTCCAATTCACACCTGCATCAGTCAACGCATGAAAATCTAATTTGTTGTTTAGTATCCCCTTTCTTTTGTCCTGATAAGGGCGGCTTGCTACAATGCGCATTGTGTTAGTTTGTCCGGGCAGGATGCTATCCCAGTACGAGTGAGACGCATACAAATGTAATATCGTTGCCCCGAGAGCTAATATCGTTGTCATCTAGGGTCTTGGGATGCTATCCCTATTTGCAAGGAAAGGAGATACGACTTCGGATGGCTTGATTGGAAATTTAATTACTTTTTAGAGGAGGAGAGGGATACGTGACTTCTCTTTGGGCTGCGATGAAGACACGGCAATTGATGATGTTCAGTGGTGGAGGGGACGCTGCGCAAGAGCTACGATGACTGCTTAACGATATCGTTTTTCAATCAATCAACTGAAATGAGGGTTGTTTGATTGATTATTTTGCTGAACAAATGAAAGACACTGTATTTCAAAAATGATTAATTCAATTAGCGGAAATAATGGTGACTGTTTTGCAATCTGTACATTGTTATTAATTGACATCATTTTCGTTTATTTTTTCTTCGTTTCAGAAGAGATAATTTACATTAATTGAAACCGTTAGTAGTTTTCCCAATTAAAAAAAATGATTAAGTTCAAAACGGTTCGTTGCTGCCTTTGAAGATTGAAATTGGCGCATGCCATTAAAAAAAACGCTAATAGCCAAAACAAATACGTCTAAAAAACATTCTGAATGTCCAGTAATAACACGGTACGTTGAACACTCGTTAAAGAAATCAAAAGGAATTAGATTTAAATGCAGGAAACAAAAATAGCCCCACAAAAAGAATCCTTCAGCTTCCGAATTCGGTTTTTACTTAAAAGACCGATCTTTCTTGTTTCAGAGACTTCAACAGCTATTAACCCTCCTCAACCAGCCAGTGTACTGAATTCGGAATTTCAATTCGTTCCCGAAGACGTGTAATGCCTGGCTACACATGGGTGCCCGGGTGACAACTGCAAACTCGCGAAACTAAACTCGCTATTGATAACACAACTCGCATTGCTCATAACTAAATATTTGGATACTTTATATGACTCGAAGATCTATCTCATCTGCTGGGATAAGCATAAGCTTTTCCTAGACTAGAATTTTTATTTGATATATTTTTCTCTCAGGTACTGGTTCACACATAGAGCAAATCGGCTACAGAAAAGGATGCGCAATTGATTGAAATAGCCTAATATAAAAATAATTTTTCTAAATTTTATATCCCTGAATAGCTACTAACTTGATATAATAATATTAACATAAATAAAAATCTAAAGCTATTCAATAAATTGACATTTCTCTATTAACTGAATTGACTCATAATTTTATTTATTTATAGCTGCCGTAGAAATCCTCTATTTAGACGATAAACACATTTTATAAAATCTTAAAACCATAAAAATTTGTGAACTTAAAGTGAAATGTTTATAGAAAGGATATCAACATCAGTTGTAAAAAATATTACTTATAGGTATTTAGCGTTTAAAAAAACGAACGTACAGAATATCCTAAAACAAAGAATACTTGAAATTTAAAAAAGGATGAACAGTTTTGTCATAGGGCAAAGTATTGTGCTGGAAACCTATCAACGTTACTTCGAAGAAAAAATTCAAACCTTTCTCTTATAGTTTTTCGAAACATTAAGTATTTCCACTAACATTTGAATTTTTCAAATGAACCCTATCAGTCCAAATGGGTTCACCATCTCGGACTGATGCCTCGCCTAAGCGACATGTATATTAAAACAGCTCTTCTCTACTCAGCAGATGCCGACTCCCGATTGCGACAGATAAGTGAAACACTCAAATTGTCCCTGCTAGGTGAAGAAGTTTTACGACAGTAAAAAATAACAAGAAGATTTTATTTTCTGCGAGAGGAGATGGTATCGCCCAAATTACCATCGCTTTATTGGCGACACGGGCAATCACTTTGAGGGCGATAACTAAAACAAAGACTCTGTTTTACATATTTCGAACAATGAACGGTCCGCTCTTCAGGCAAGAGGGATACGTCGTTTTGAGAAGGGACTTTTTCAGCTCTTTTTCGGAAGAAACTGATTTGTAAAAATGGACTCTTAAATGTTCGGTAGTTTTAAATCTTACATCTCCAAAGTTCATCGCTGATTCTTTGAAATTTTGTCCCAAGATACATATGTTCAGATATGTTTTTTGAATAAGATTCAATTTGAGGTTTTATAACATTTTTGATATTTATTTTTAATTAAAGGACAATAATTAATTTATTCTATTAAAAACAGCATCGACAGAGGACATATATGAAAAATTGAAACATCAAACTTATGTCAACATAAATAAACAACTACATATATAAAGCAACAGAACGATGCGAATATAAAGGACAGTATGAATTTGTATTTGATTTTCTTTCTTTTCAGACGATACGACGCTTATAATATAGTGTTTCAATCTTATTACCAATCCTCTTTTAATCTTGAAGTCGACTTTAACTTGCTTTGAGTGATTCATTGCATTTAAATGCCGCACTAAAGGAATTGATGAAAGCTTTCTTACACTTCGAAATCATCCTAAGTATCAACTACATAGCCCCTCAAACAAGTTCATCAATGAGTCTGAATCGAGTTCTATCAATATCAATCTCCAAACCTTTTTCCGATTTCATCGATACCTCTTGTAGATCGGTATCGGCGTGCGCAATCAATGTTAATCCCAAAAAGCAAATGATACCCCTATTGAAACTGATTCGCTTAGCAGCACACAACATTGGATTAGCGACATTGTGCTCAAAAGCCGTTTATCAGCAGAATCATCAACAGTCTTATATATAAAAAAAACGATATGGACACCTTGTGATGTCGGTCGCGTGTCAAGAGACTTGGCGAGATAAAAGTTGTAAAAAGTCGCACAAAAAACAGAATGGAAGAAAGAAAAATCGATGGTTTTTGATTTTCCTGTTGAGATTTTTTTATGTCAGGGAAAGTTGGTGGGGCAAAAGGTTGCCCATCCATGCGTGAAGTATAGAGTGCAGCGGAAGAATCAATTGAAGTGCTTAGTGGAAGAACGTGCTAAGTGACAAAAAGGTGAAAACTAGAAAATGGGCTTTAAAGATTTTGGTTTACACTTCGATTCCTAGATACGTTGAAAACGGCACTTAAAGGAAGTAAAAAAATTCTAACTTAAAGTTTATGAAAGGATGGGGGGGGGATCTTGTCTTCAAAATCTCATTTGTTTTAAATATGTCTCTTAGAACGTTCTTCCACTAAGTTCTCAAATTGAATAGATTGTTTTTTAAAGTTTTAAACAGCATATTATTTTGTTTCTAATTGAGATGTTTTGTAATAGTATTCGTAGAAATAGTATAGAAAATGTCACAAGTTTTATTAATTACCCTCATATGAAAATCCTACTAACCATCCTAAGTACACGCTTTCACAACGATTTAAAAGATTCCTAAATTTAATCATTCTTCTTTACTGACGTTTTTTCACCAAAACAAAATGCGTGTTAAACACATTATACAATAAGCATCATCACATGTTTTATTTCCTCCATAAAAATGTTGTTTTAGTTGATGTTTTGAGGCGAAATTTAAATAACAATAAACCCACAAAATTTCCAAAATATGATACAGTTCCCTATTTATTTTTACAGAATATAAAGCTTAATAATAAGATTCCTTTATTGTGTGCAAGTGAATGAATAGAAGATACCAGCAAAAACTGCAACCACTTTTGTTTTTTGTAAGACCTTTAAATTTCATTCAAGGAGATATATAGGAGCTAATTAGCTTTTTATTACAATTATTGCCGCGTCACTTAATTTACTTTCTAATGGTCCCTAACTTGTATCCCACCTGCTGACAACAATTACATACTTTAATTTTCATTCGATGTGATATTGTCATTGTACAATCACATCATCGAACGAGACACACAAAAACACCTTGATTCATCCAAGTGAAAAACTACAGAGACATTCCTACCATTGAGTATATAGGGAAAGAATCACAATGACGAATTAAAAATAATATGGGAAATAATGCATGTGAGATCTGTCAATTTGGACACTGTTATTATTCGTTAATTGACAGCATCTTACATTGACACACTAAGAAAAAAATACCAAAATTCATTTTGTAAATTTTGCCTTGGAGATTTTTTTTAGTTGATTATATTTTAATTATCTTGAATATTCTGAATTCTGGTACGTATATATACTATAGATTTCAGTTGAAGGTTAAGTTTTCAGTACAAGCAAAACTGTACTTTATAATTTACTTAAAGAGTTTTTTTCCCCAAGCCGTTTTTATTGATTACATCAATAGCTTATTTTGCGACTTGAACCAATATTTCAATGGGATATTTAATCGATTTTTTCAAACTACGATTGAAATTTCAACCAAATTATCAAAGTATTTTTAGTTTCAAATGTGTAAAAAATAAAGATAAAGATTCAGTATTCCCTCAGCCATTACTTAATTTACGGGCAAAATGATTGTTATTTGCATTATTCATGTCTTCTTCTCCTCCATTTCCTTTCCATTTGTTAATGTTCTGTAAGACATGTACTCAGAATTCATAAACATGAATCGTCAAATCTAAGCAATTACTCCAACTACTACAGAGTACCTTCTTTCCCGCTCAACTAACCTTTCAGTTAGTTTACAATCCAAAACATTAGCTTCTTATACGAAAAAAACATGAACTTAATACAAAAATGGTTGGAATCCACATTTAGTCTAAGAGTATAGTAGAAGCCCTTGTTTAGTTAATTACAAATAAATGTTATAACTATCGAAAACTGTATAAAATTTTTCACGATGTTTAATTTCTTTTTAAAAAAATTGTTATTATCCAATATATTTTTTTATGTAACCTTATAACTATAAATTGTTATTATCCAATATATGTTTATGTAACCGTATAGCTATAAGTTCAGAGACAACAAAATTGTTATTATCAAAATTTTTATGTGTTTTTCAAGTAACCATAGCCTAAGTTCAGAGGCAACACATAACCCTTTTCAATCCACCCAGTATTATTATAAATTACTTTTTATTGGCTTATCGAAGTATAAACTTTGTGTTAATAAGTAGTAAAAAATATTTTGACATCAATATACTAAAAAAATTAAGGCCTTGCGTCATGTTAACAAGTGTCCAATCAACCAAAATTATTATTTTTAATTAGAACAATGTTTTTACGCCATTCCGTGCAGACGTTTTCAATACATGGAAACGTATATACATGTTATTTGGAAGCGAATATAAATGTTATTAGTAAGCCATGTTTCATGTCCAAAAAACAACAGGCATAATTTTGAGTATGATTCGAAAAACGACCAAAGGTCTTATGTTGTAAAACTTAAGCACATCGGTCGTTTTTTTCTTTTGAGCTCCGTAATTTGTCGTGAGTGATATGTGAATAAATCCTAATTTCCATCAACTATTAATGATCACCAGTAATAGTCCTTCTAAAACATTCGCCATAATTTAATGTGCTCTATCAACCTTGCGTCCGCACGTGTATCATATTTTGAGCAAGTGTTTGTTCACACTGCGATCATGGCTTTTTGATGCAAATGACTCAATCATGAATCATTCATCGGTTTTCAATACATCACACTTCGAAAATACATCAAAAACGCTATTTTGCTTTACTCAATAAAAATATTTTCTTACCAGACCGTAATATCGGGAGAAAAAATATTAGCGTATTATATGCTGTTTTACGTAAAAAATTAAAAAAAGCACTTGTAAAAGAAAAACTTTGGGCCAATTCCATGCAAAACTAACTTTTCTGTAGTGTAAGTCACATGTATAAAAAGTGATTGTAACTACATTTTTTAACATTAAATTAAAAAATAGCGAAATAGCTGATCTACACTTATTAAAACCAAATAATGTAATGTGCTTTATTTGATTGGATTTATTTTTCAAATTTAAAAAACTTGCATTCTACAAAGGAATTGTGACTTACACTACAGTTATATAGAATTAGAATTTGGTATTTTATGCGAGTACTACATACTAGGTTATGTATTGTAGATTTAATTATTACTTTTGTTTAAAAAATAATAAATATTAATTCAGTGTACATTATGATGAGGTTTTTTTTTTCTTAAATAATTTTTCTGTAAAAACTTTAAGATGTATAAAATGCATTATAAATTTATTTATAAGAAATTTCTGATTTTCCGAATACGGTTAAGTCCCAATTGCTTCGAATAATCTTAGTTATACTGCACCAAAATACATTCGAGAGCATCTCAAGACTTTAAGATTATCTCTTTTAATTTTAACATGAACTACAAACTACATATATATCCCTATACTGAGTGCCCAACTTAATATAGTGAAGATGGCTAATTTTTTTTCAGCAATTTCCCTCCAAATTATACCTATTGTCCGCTAACACAGGAAAAAGACCACAATAATCACAGTAATGAAGTAACATAAAGGCAATAAAACACATCATAAAGCATCTAAGCCGTGAACCATGCGGCAGCGAGCGAGCCTTGTTGTAGAGAGCGTTTATTAAATCAATGATCCATAGATACATCTGATAAAGAACGGTTAAAGTACTTAATTGGCCATCTTTTCTTTTCCAGTATTGTGGTTTTTTTTTCACTTTTACAAATTTTTAAGAGGAAAGAATAGAAATGTTGATGGATTTTCATGTTGATAATGAGGTTTCATCGATTGTTTAAATTTTTGTTTGAAAGTGGACAGTTATAGAATCGTTTACAACATATCACTTAAAAACTCAAGAATTTCGATAATTTGGCATTTTAAAACAAGCAATTATGTGTAAGAATGTAAATTATTAGCAAACATTAGTTGCATAATAAATTTAGTAATTTCACCGAAATGTTTACAGCGATAGTAATAATAGCACTTTAAAAATTCTAGATTTTTAATAATTATGCCTTTTAAAGTAAGTAATTATGGAAATTTAAAATAACGTAAATTAATTCTAAACATTAGTTACTAAATACATCTACATAAATTATTTAAATTGTTTTTAGGTAAGAAGTAAAGTAATTAAACTAAAAGCCCATTTTCTATTAATAAAGCCTTTGTTTAAAATTTCAACTAATTTCATTGCATAAAAAACAATGATTGCATTTTATTAGTAAACAATTTTTGAATAAACCAAACTTATTAACGTTTAAAGCCTTATAAACCAAATTTTAGATAGTACGCCCTATTAGAAAGTCGACGTTAACATACATCATTAAACATTAATTTAATAAATTTATTTTTTAAAAAAATCCCACCCGATACAAAAAACTTAATTTAAATTCCGAAATAAAGTATGCAACAAATACTTGAAATTATTGGAGATACAACGTTCCTTTTGGAGCCCGGATGGCCGAGTGATTAGAATCGCAGACCAGCAGTCTGCACGCTGTAACGAGTGCGGGTTCGTTTTCCGCCTTCTCCCTGGGTGTACTTCTTTTCTTTGTGACAGTAAAAACCCTTTATGTGTCTGTCTTTCTAGACGAAGGTTTTTTTAGCGGGTCTCTGACCAAGCACACAAGCCGGAATCTATATGTACCTACCCTACGTTCCTTTTTGAGTAATTTTCTGACTTATATTAATTTTGTTTTACTTCAGTTCTAAAAAACAAATATGAACTGTAGAACATAGTGTTTCGGAACAAAAATTATCCGAGTCGAAAGTGGACTTGGGTTATTGAAACTCCGACACCTCTGCATCCTTCAAAGGAATTCTTCTCCTTTTCAAGATGCTGTGAAGTTTTTCACTTTTACATTCCCTTACAGCAATGGAGATTCTGATAATTCTTAAGAGATCTCTGTCTTAATCGGATACGAACCATTGGGTTTGGCTCCTAGGGCTGCGTTATAGGGTCTTAAAGTGCTTTTTGGGATCGATGGGGTTGAACTATAAATGTGTTGCCTCAGAAAGATTATGGAAATGAATTGTTTGATTGGCATTTTAAATTTGCTTTAATGGTAAAAATAGCTATTTTGCAATGTTTTAATGGTGTAAATGGTTATTTTGTAATGTACTCTGTTTTAATGAGGAAAATATAGTTGTTTTGTATTGTACTGAGTTTTAATAATGAAAACGGTTATTCTGTGATGCATGTTATAATAAAGAAAATAGCGGTTTTGCATGTACTTGGTTTTAATGATGAGAATCATAATTTTATAGTACTCTGTTTTAATGATCAAATAGTTATTTTGTGATTAAATCGGTATCATAGTAAAATAGTACTTCTTTTGTAACGCACTCTATTTTAATGATTAAAATAGTTTTTTTAATAAACTCAGTTTTAATGAAGAAAATGGGTTTTTTTTAATAAACTCAGTTTTAACGATGAACGTAGTAATTATTTTGTAACGTACTGTATCATCAATGAAGGTAAAGGTGGATATTATATTTAAGATGAGGATAATCGTAATTTATTAGAACTGTTTTAATGATTAAAATAGTTATTCTGTGATTTAATCAGTTTCATAGCAAAAATAGTAATTCGTTTGCAACGCACTCTTTTTTAATGATGCGAATAGTTTTTTAATGAACTCAGTTTTAATGATGAACGTAGTTATTTTTTAACGTACTGTATCATCAGTGACGGTAAAGGTACATATTATACTTAAGATACAAATAATTTAAAATTATAAAGCTAAACTTGTAGAGGGAATAAAAAAAATATACAAGTTTCCCAAACCTCTCTTAGATCGACAAGTCTGAAAATAAAATATTTATTCTTAGTATGATATTACAGTTCATAAATTTATTATCTTATCCCATTCTCTCTACTCCTTATATATCTTATTAGGAATTATTTAAAATATTAATTATCCTCATTCTTATATTTTTTATTGGGCCATTTTTTACACTATGCATAAACTACACCATTTAATTTGTCAAAACATAAACTTGAATGATGTAAACGCAGTTTTAATATTGAATCATAAGGATTTTATTCAATACTATTTTCAGGTAATGCCATATCATCGAAATGACTATTAAAACTAAAACAAGAGAATTAAATCTTTGATAGTAAGAAAATAATCTATTTTTATTTCCAGTTTTGTGTTATTTTCATGTACTGTATTAGTATTTATATTATTCATTTATGTGGGAATACTCTTAGTAACAATATTTTTATAGTATTAGTAAAGCAAGTTTAAATTTTAGATACCTTATATGTTATTTTGCATTACGAACCAATAGCCGAAGAACTTAGTCTAACCGTTCACAGTTCACTAGTTTTCTTAATTTTCTTGAAAGGACTTAAATTATTCAAAAATATTTGTACCAAAAAAATAATTCATGAAAATTCAGGAGAAGTGAAAAACTCAACAACTCAATTGAGTCGTAATCATTAGATTACCGATAAGATCGTCACATTTTTCTGCAGAAAATGATTCTCCAAACAAAATGACGATTTATAAATCATTATTTGAAATAAAATGCGTGCATTACACGGGACATTCCCATGCGCAATCGGATTAACAATAGGAATCGAACTTGTTAACTGTTGTTCTTTTTTATGCTTCAGTCAACAAATACTTGCTGCCTTTCCATCAGAGTTGACGAAACAGTATGGCAAGATGTCTGACAGAATTTCAATGAGATGGTTTGAGAAGAATGATCTTAATGGCACTAAAGACCTTTTTGAAGAACAAAAAAACATTTTATCGATTGAATAACTTTTGAAATTGAAGAGAAAGACTGAATTCAGTTGAAGAATGTTTTGGATGGAAATCATGAGAATTACTCTAATTGTTGCCGATTAATTTTGAAAAATCCTTAATGACAACGATATTTATTTAATCACAATTGAATCTTATTTTATTTGCAATTTGTTTGGTTGAAAGCGTATTGTTGCAAATTTGCAATATTGTCACTATTGTTAATAACTTTAGGAGTTGAAGAATACTATTGAACTCATTTGAAGAATACTCTTGATTTGAAATCGTGAGAACTATGAATCGATTGAGAATGAGAATTATTCAAATTGTTGACTATTAATTTTGAAAAAATCCTAACGACAACTACTTTTTTAAATTTAAAAAGTAAATCCTAATTTATTTATTTTTTTAATTTCATTGCAAGCACATCGTTGTACGTTTTCGGTGTCTCCACTGTGAATAACTTAAGAAATTGAAAAAAAAATTTGAATTCATTTAAAGAATACATTTAACGGAAACATGAGAATTATTCTAATTGTTGGTCATTAACATTGCGAAAATCCAAACAACAAAATTTTCAATCAAAAATAAAATCTATTTTATTTGTAAACTTTGTTTGCAATAATATTGTTGCAAATTTGCAACATATTTACTCCGTTACTTTTTTAATTATAAGATAAGTGCGATAAGAATAATAAAAAATAAATTTAATAATCTTCAATTTTTTGGCTTAACAATTATATTAAATTTGATAAATATTTATCTGCAAAATTGATAGTGTTTTAAACTTTTATCACACAACAATTTATCACAGAAACGACAGAATCCCAGACATTTCTAGACTAAATACTACCCTATAAAAGAGCACCAATGCCTAATAGCTTTTTAGCCGAGTCAGAAAAATTGCAGGCTTATAATTAACTTACCATTAAACCATAGAGTAATTGAAACCTAATGTTTTCGAGGATTTCCGTCCACCTCTAACTATACATCTTATTTTTTGTCTAACAAGCCATAAAAAGGAGCTTTATAACATGATTGACCATTTAGTATCCCAGTTTTAACATGTAACACGGTTTTTGCTCATCGTTGTTTAGTGTTGATTGGGTGGACGATTTGTAACGTAATGATGCTTAATTATTGTAATTTTCGTTTGAAATTGGTAACTTCGGAGGTAAATTATTCTAGTTTGCAATTAGTTTTGCTACGTCGTTCAATTTTGTTTATTTTCTTCTTTAATGTTATCTAAATTTCTAAAATTTTGCACGTGGCTTGCAGTTTGAAAACTAACACATTACAATTAATTTTACAATATAAATATTTTTTTTTATTTTTGCGATTTAAATATTCAATTATTTCGTTTTACGATATAAATATTTAATTATTTCGTTTTACGATATAAATATCTAAAAATATTATTTATTATTTTTTTTTTTAAGAAAATGACCACAGTTTAAATAATACAACTTTTAGAAAAATGACAAAAAAAAACTTTCGCATTAAAATGCCTGAAATGATGAACAATTGTTTTTAGGAATTTCAAAAACTTTATTTAAGTAAATTTCCTGCCCCAAAACTATTTTTTACAAATATTTTATAAACAAACAAAATCAAATATTTTCTTTCAAAATAATTTGCAAATTACCTTAAAAGAATTAAAATCTCATTAATATTTTAAAATGCGATTACATATTTAAGAATTCCTGGTTTCAAAAGTTTATTTGTTTGAGAAGCATTAGCATTTCAGAATCAGAAATATTCAGTTAAAATTATTTCGGTTGCACAATTTTATTAAAAAACACTTGTAGTATTTTATATTTAAAAAAAATCCAAGCATATTTTGGTTAAGCCATGCTAACGTATTATGTTCAACAATACGTGACCAAATGCATTGGAGTATGGTGAAATGGTTTGTAAAGAATTATTTAGTTATGCATTATCAATAAAAAAATAACCAGTTTATTTAGTCAAAAAAAAATTTTGGTTAAATATTTTAAAAATCGCATCATATTTTGTCTAATGTCAGGTTTATGCATTTTGTTAAACAATACGTGACTAAATGCATTGGAGTATTTCGAAATGGTTTGTAAAGAATTATTTAGTTATGCACTCTCAAAAAAGAAGTCGCCATTATATTTAGTCGATGAAATGTATTTTTTGCTTGAATATACTGAAGAAATAGATTTTCTTTGCTGATTGCGGGTGATAATAATTAATAATGATTACTAATATGAATATTTTTTCCATCGTGAACTTAGTTTATTATTAATATATTATTAACGACTTGAGATAAAATAGTTTACTAAACTGTAAAAAAAATTGTTTCTACCTTATTCCATTCATAATTTGGTGATTTCCAGCTACAACAAAATGTTAGTTTATAGTTTCTCCATTGATTTGGTGCTACCGCAGTAAACAACTTTTGCTTCGACATTGAATCATAATTTGGTGCGGCAAAACCACGAATTTTTCAACGTTGAACCATAATTGAGTATTTGTGGTAGCACCATTTATTGGTTGAAGAAGGAATTAACCCGATTATAGGTGAAAGGTTGAACAATGTTTTACTACTTTTCACAATGCGAAATCTAGATCCGTTCATCCTTAAAGTCAAATTGTAAAGTTCTTTAAATCAGTGCGTTAACATTCATGTGATTTTTATAGTGGTACAAATGTAAAAAATTTCAACTAAATAGTAAGTTACTTTAAATAAAACTATTTTTTATTATGAACACAAGGCATAAATATTGGGGTTCTTTTCCAATACAATAAGCACTCATCGAAAAGTATAAACCAAATGTGATTTTCTTTTAATATTGTTTTTTCTTTAATTAATATAAAAAGAATTGAACGAGGCTTGAATTTGTTAAGGTTATAAGTTTTGTTTTTACTTATGCCAAATATTTAATCGGTTGAAGTTAGAAAAATATATTATTCTGCATAAAAAAAATACTCGCAAGTAAACAGCAAATATACGTCACTTGAAGCAAGTCAATTTGAATTTTCGTAGGTGTTTTTGTTATGTATTTACTTAAATACTTTATTTCGAATTTAAAGCTTCATCAAATTTCTTTAATGTCTGTAAATGAAAATAAATACAGTCGGAACAAAGTTCGAATCTCAGTCGCACCCAAAAAACCGGAAAGAAACTTTACGTCACCTGAAATAGACCAATTATTTCTTTCAGACAGTGTGTCTCTTCCTGATGCTTTTAAAATGCATTACAAGGCATTTTTGAATTGAAGAGATTGCATCAGTTTGCAATACTTTATTTTTGAAACTCAAAAGGATTTATTAATTTTTTATTGCCTTTATCAAGAAATATAGTAATGTAATGTTGTGCTTGACATTTTATTATCAGTGTTTTATATTTGCGAAATTTTTGCTACAGGGGAAATCCTGTTTATGTTTTCAGGTTTTTACAATGAGAAATCATTTTGCTTTTATTTAAAAATAAATCATCGTTACACAGTTTGGTGCATAATTGCACCGGAATCCTGAAACTTTCTAGATGCCACAACTATTTGGAGCGTTGATTCATCACTTTTGCGATGAATCAAAGTTATGGTTTTACCACAAAATTGGCAAATTCATGCTCCAAATAGTGATGGTTTCTAGAAAGTTCCATGATTTTGGGTCTTGCTCCAAAATGTATTGACGGTAAATCATACCACCATTATTCACCTCAGATCTACGTTAAAATGTCTAGTAAGATTTAAAAAAAAAAGTACACTGTTAAAACAAAAGAGTGAAATCCACTCCAGTTGGAGAAGTGCATTTTCGACACTGGAAAGGAGTGAATATTAACTCAGACTGAGTTAAAATCATTCGTTTGGAGTGATCCTGTCGAAGGTTTAACACACAAAGGATCCCCTCCAAAGGGAGAAGTGCACTTTCCAGACTGGAGGAGTGAAAATCAATCAGACTGAGTTAAAATCGCTCGTTCGTTTTAAGAGTGTACATTTACGAAAATAAAAAATGTGTAGAGGATCGTGTACAAGCGTAAAATGAGCATTAACTTATATAATTCGAACTGAAATTCTTAATTTTAGTTAGCATATAAATAATCAAAGTAGCCAAAATACTTTAATTATCAATTTTCAGTTACAAATATTTTTAAACACCTTTAATGTAGATAATTCAATGACTGAATGTTTACTTATTCCCCAACTGCCCCATAATTTAAAAAAAATGATAGATTACGACTCTGTAGCTGGTAGAGCGGTTTACCTCTTTCTATGCTAAGACATCAGACAATAGAGCCAAGCTTTAACGATTTCAGTTTTTGTAGAAAATCCATGCGTAAGAGCTGTAGCGCAAAGTAAACTCAGTCAACTAACTATTAAATGTTCCACCACTAAATCGTATTACCATACTCTAAGGGTATCCAATGTAATTAAAACAGTGTCAATACAACTCTTACATAGGATATATTTCTTTATGCTTCTTTGACTGTTATATATTTGCACTTTTAAATGATGATATAGACCGTAATTTTCTATTTATATTTTAGTTTTGTTTATTGATGTATATTCAAGCAGTAATGTACAGTATAATTATACATAATGACAGTTTTTGGAATTTTTATTCCCAAATATGACATTGAAAATCTTATTTTATCCAATCATTTACTATTACCGGTAAAATTTAAGTATAAAATTTAAAAATAGCCTGATAATTGCATTAGTTTTGCTGTTTTAACTACTCTCTCCAAACTACTAGTTAACTGTTTAACTATTAAGAATATTTAATTGCGTTGCTTTATCTGCTATATCTTTGAAGAGTCATGATTTTTCATTCATTTACTTTTACATTTTCATATTAAAGAAAAATTACGTACGGGTAAAAAGTGACAAAATTGACGGAAATGAAATTTTTTAATGACTAACAATTGTTATTAACAATGATAATGCTGTATGCATTGATAGCTGTTAAAAATCTGCTTCGTAAGTGAATATATCTTTCACTTCAGAAGCAATTTTTACACAATATATTTTGTAAGATATACAGAAAATATTACACAAATATTTCACACAAGTCTATACGTATTAATAAGTTTAGTAGTTTTTATGATAACAGTAAAGTGACGTGTAAAAGCTATAGTGGGTCTTTTTAGATTTATAATTATATAAAAGTCGTTCTAATGCTTACATCGGACTTATAAAATCAATCACTTTAAAAATTCAGTTAAAAATTTAAATTATAATTTAATTTTATAAAGAAGTAACAAATTCTAAGTGAATATTTGATTATTTTTTATTTTAAAAAAACTTTCTAAAATATTCTTTTTTATTTAATTAACTTGAAACTCGAGGATTTCGCTTGGAACTAATTTAAAATACATGCGACTATGATTAAATTAAATTAGAATAAACCATTTTAATCTAACACCATCAGAAAATTTTAATTAATTTTTTTTGAACAAATTCTTTATAAATTTGCAGTTCTGTGTATTTAGGTAAAATTTACTGATTTTGCAAAACCAACTGAATTTGTTTATAAATTAAAAAAATAATAATAACTTTATCCATTACTTATTTGTTTTGTTAAACTTTGAAACTTAGAATTTTTTTATAACTTAGCAATTGATATGTTAAGACTATAATGCTTTTTTAGATAACAATTGAACTACAATTATAATTTTATTTTATAAAGAAGTAATAATTTCTAAGCGAATATTTGATGAATTTTTACTGTAAAAAACATTTCTAAAATATTCTTTTTTATTTAATTAACTTGAAACTCGGGATTTTATTTATAACTAATTTAAATTACATGCGACTATGATTAAATTAAATTAGAATAAGCCATTTTAATCTAACACCATCAGAAATTTTAATTAATTTTTTGAAACAAATTCTTCATAAATATACATTTCTGTGTTTAGGTAAAATTTACTGATTTTGAAAAACCAACTAAATTTGTTTATAAATAATAATAAAAAATAACTTTATCCATTACTTATTTGTTTTGTTAAGCTTTGAAACTTAGAATTTTTTTTAGATCTTTGTAATTGATATGTTAAGACTATAATGCTTTTTCAGATAAAAATTGAACGATTGAACAATGCGTCATTTTTTCGAAAGTATATATAGTTTCTTATTAAAAAAAATGCAAACTTGTGTTTAGTTATACGATCTAAATTTCTTTTAGTAAAATAAATAATTGAATATAAATAATAGAGTATTATAGAATTTATGAAGCTTAAATACAAAATATTTATGCAATTGATTTGCAAGTCAAAGTGCTGGAAAAATGTATGATACATACAATTTTAATTTTATTCCATTTAAAGGAGTTCCTTTTTTAAGAATCTCGTTTTGGTTAATAACTTTATACATCAAAGTATATTTCATATCAAAGACAATTGTTTCCTTCAAAATTAATCTTAAGCGTTTAGTGAAAATCGTAACGTCAATATTGCAGGTGGTAGCATTGTCCAATGTCGGAAAAGTTTATAGAAATATAAAATATATTTATCTAGATCCTTATCGCCTGCTCAAAATGTGATTTAATATGCTACGTTATTTTCGATTTAAATGCAAAAAGGTATTTTGGGTCTATCAGTCTATTTCCGATTTAAATACAAAAATATTTTAAAACATCATTAATATTCGTAAAATTAGTTCAAAAATCAAAATATTAAACTGTGATTCTCACTATTTACAATATTTGATGCATACAAAATCTTAGCAATAGCAAAAAAAGTTATTCGAATTAAATTATTATTAATCATTGCTAACAAATGATAATTTAATTGATGAATCATTATAAATTAGAATTCCTTGAAATACTTATTTTGTTCTAGTTTAGAACTACATATTGATTAAACTTATGATGCATGCTTGATTGATACTTTATTTTGGAGTAAACTACAGCCAATTAATGATCATTTTATTGATATTCAGCAGCATACTTTTTTATTCTATCAAAAAATTAATGAAACAAAAAAGATGAGCTACAAGGAGGAGAGGAAACAAAGAGAAGTTAAAAAAGCACAGCGGTTAATATATTCAGAAAATGGTTATTGATTTGGTTTCTGGTCTGCCTGTAAATAAAAAGAATCAAAAAGGAAAAAAAAAATGCCTCGTGAATATTCATTCATGCACTAATATAAGTCAATAAACTACATAAAAAAGAACAAACTTCTAAAAAAAGATCATGGGAATCAGCCCAACCCAACCAGAAAAACACATCACCCAACACACCAGCGGCGCCCCCGACACCCCACCCACCCTAAAATAGTCTCCCCCTCTCCCACCTACCCACCCCCCTAAATCCCCCCACCCCCCCCCCACGCCCAAAAAAACCGCAAACCCCCCCCCCACCAACCCCTCCACCCACACGCTTACAACCCCCACCCCGCACACCACCACCCCCACCCCCCCCCCCAACAACCCATTACACCCATACACAAATCCCCCCTCCGTTGCACCCCCCAACCACAGCCACCCTCCCCTCCCACCCAAAGTACCAAAAAACCCCAAAATAGCCCTAAAACCCCACCCCCCCTTCCCTACCCCCCCCAGAAACCAACCACACCCCCTAAAATGTTGGCCAGCCACCAACCCCACCCTCCACCCCCCAGCCAACAAACCCCCCACCCCCACTACAAACAAACCCCAGCCAACACCACGTCCCCTCCCCCCCCAGCCCCCACCCCCCCCCACCACCCCCCCACAACAGTATGCCACCACCCACCCCCCCCCCCCCCCCCCCCCCCACCGCCACCCCTCCCACCCCCCCAACCACCAGACCCACCCCCCCCCCCCCCCCCCACCCCACCCCCCCCCCCCCAACCTTAAACCCCTGCCAACGAACAAAAACCCCCCCCACCACCACCACCAAAGTTAACGGACATAGAACATGCAAAAACCCCCACAATAAAACACATGACATTCAATCATAATTAAATGAGTTACCTCGACTCCAGCTAGGAGGACTTTATTGTACGGATGTTAATAATTAACAGGAAAACCTTGGCAGTAATATGAGGTCCGATAAAGTTTGAGAAAAGTGGCACAGAGCTTTCCTTTAATATATAAGAGACCTTGTAGTATTCATCCCCATTAAATAAAAAAATATACCTGCTACTCTAGGCTAAATAGATGATAAAGAAAAATTATTTTTTTTTTATCGAACTTAAACTATAAAATACAAACTCAACAACAACTAGCCATTAAGATGAAGTTACAAGTGACAAAGCATGTCGCCAACAACCTATATGTTTAAATCAAGTACTGACAAAAGATTTGCATAAAATAAATTTGAAAATTATCGATTAGACTATATTTTAACTACCCAAGTTACATATAAATGACTGAACATCAACATCCTTAAATAAAAAAGTAAAAGTACCCTGACGGCAAAACAGCTGCATGATCCTCTTCCGTTATTTTAGTTAATATTAGAAACATTAGGCACAAAAATAATATCTAAATTACACTAATTATCAATAATTTAATTATTGACAATATCCTGTATATCACAACCCCCCCTTACCAACCCCAAACACTCCCCAACCCCATCCCCCCCTCCCCCTCCCTCCAAATAAAATACCCAAACTTCCCCCAACATTCAAAGCCCCACCCCCTTCCCCCCACACCCCCCCCCCGCCAACACACCTCACCCCCCCCCACAAAATAGAAACCCCACCCGCCCCTCCTCACCCCCCCCCCCTCCTCCGTGCAAAATTTACCTTAACATACAAACGCTGACAGACCACCGATTGGTTTTTATAAATTCAAATAATGAATTAAAAATGGTTTACTCCACAAAAAAATATAATTTCGACTGCCAGAGCAGTACTATCTCTTTTCTTCTAAAATCTTAACTGCGTTTTTTGTTATCACACCCGTAATTTTATACCCCACCAATATACACAAACACCAATAACCCAACCAGGCCAGTTCCCCCAAATAAAGAAATCAAAATGTATAACATTAAACCAAAAACAAAAAACAAAATAAAGAAAACACCTCACCAAAACAAAAACACCACATTCCACCCACAACACAACTCCACCCAAATAACCACCTACAACACCATCCAAAACAGACCAACACCACTGGGACCACAAACACACCCCCCCCCCCCCCACCCACACCCCACCCCCCCCCACCACCCCCCCCCCACCCCCCCACCCCCCCCCCCCCCACCCCCCCCCCCCTAGACCCCCAACCCCCACCCCAAACCAACCCAGCGCCGAATTGTGGTCCCCCTGGGCCCGCATCCACCGAGCCCTCCCAACCCCGATGGCTCGCGCCACTACACCCCCCCTGCTCCATACTGAGAAAGCCCGTAGATGGAGTAGGGCACCCCCGCCGGCCATACAAAATATGGCCGCATCGGAGGGCCCGCCCCCACCCGCAGCCGTGCCGTAGTCGAAAGGTGGTGGGCCCCGCGTGGTGCGCCGCGGCCAGCGGCACCGAGTACGGCGCGATCGGCGAGCCGAAGTGCATGTACGGGCGACGGCAGGAATCGGCCGAGGCGGGCCATGACATGCAGTGAGTATGACCGGACGAAAAGGGGTTGTCCACAGGACGTGTGGTCCCATCATTGAAGAGTTGATTTGAAAGCTTGGGCTAATAGGTTCCCACCCCCCAACAAAGCCAACTCACTGAAATAAAAAAAATAATACTGAGAAAAAATAAGACAAGTGGAAAACAAAAAAGACACGCCACACTGTCACACATGCACCAAGAAAAAATACGACAAAAATAAACTTAACTGAAATCTGGCATCATGAAGAATAAACGGTGGAGGGTCGCGACCAAGGTGGCAAACTGGGGGGACGGGGGGGGGGGGTGTGGGCAATCACAACATAGGTCCGCGTGTGGGCAGGGGTTCGTCAGTGAACCAGGCCAACGCCGGGAATGAGTGAGGGAAGTCGCCCGGATCTTCGTTCGCTCGCTTCGGAGGAAAAGTGGGATCGGCAGGAAAGGAACGATGTGGTGTTTTTGGTCTGCTTTTCAGTATGAGGGTATTGTTTTGCTAATTGTAAATCAGGTGTTTGGGTTGTTGTAAATGCTTATTTTCGACATTTTGTGGTTAATTTTAAGCATGGGTATTTTATTATCGATTGTTATTTTAGAAATAAAGTACCGTACAATTTTTAGAAATTTAAGTTAAAAATATAGGAAATATATGGTTTGATAAACGTATTAACGGTTCTACACGAACAATTTAATTTGCTTGTTTTACTGATTAAAAAATAAAACTGTGCAAGTATGTCTTTCACCAAATTTCTTAATTTTCGAAAATTCTTTCGAAAATCAAATAGTTAATAGTATCATATAGTTAAATAAATGTCAAATTTGATTTACAAAAATTATTATAAAATAATTCTCAGGTCCCTTTTAATTTAATTCCCTTTTTAGTTCCGAAATTTCAATTTTTTAAATGAAATTTTAAAAAAATTGCAAACTTAAATATTTTCACGTGAATTTTGTATTTTTTAAATTTTGATGAGTCATTTTTTTTTTTTTTTTTTTGTCCTTAGGAAAATTGTGATTGGCAATACCCAAGCACAATGCTTAAAAAAAAAGTTAGGAACAATATCTACTGTTCTATACAGAAAACACATTTTTCCATATCACAAACTTTTCGATCGTGATTCGTGGTTTATGTGACGTCATGTAGGTGGAGCTAAGGCGGGAATTACCTATTTAAGCTATGAACCAATAAGAGTTTAGTAGGCGGGGTTAGAGGGCGGTGATTGATGGATGAATAGGGGAATGTGGTTCGTTGACAGGCGTTCGGCTCAAACAATCACTTTACGTTTCGATGTCTTTATCATCGTTAAGGTAAAAGAAATATGATTGGGTTTATATGGAAAGCTTTTTTTCTTTTGAAAATTTTTTGTGGGATATTTAATGAGATTGAGGTTTGGTTGGCGATGTTTTTTGGTTTGTCTTAATTCATTTGAACATGACGAATTTAGAGTATCGAGCGTTTGCTTTAATTTAATATTTTGGATGCAATTTTTAAAAAATTGAAAGTAATTATTTATGACTAATCAAAAACCTTTTTTAAGTAATTGTTTTTCATTTAATTTGTGGAATTCGCCGCATAAAAAGCAAGCATTTTTCAAATGTAATTTATTTAACGTTGCAAATGCAAAGCATAAATTATTTACAAATCTTTTTTAAACACTTTTTACTTTTTTATAAAATGTAATCATTGCTTTACTTTTTTTAATTACTTAACTCCTTCATTTTAAGCTGCTATTTCAAGTTCATTAGTTTAAACATTCATTTAAATGCATTTAATTTTGAAACACTTAATTGTCACCTAATTTCTTAAATGGTCATTTTTTAATGCATACTTAAGTGTTACACATTTTTAATCAAAAATATGAATATGTGCATACATTTCAGTATGTAATATGTACTAATCAAGCATAAGAATAACTAAAAAAATATTACAATAATAATAAGTAAAAAAATATGTACTGGGAATAACTGCGATATTGAATGATATTCTTGCGACATCTTTCCCATATTATTCAATATTGCGATTTATAACTAGCCTCAATAGATAATTGGGCGATATTGTGCAGAATTATTATTCACTAAAGGGTTATTACTGCTTGTAATATTGGTTTTTCTGCAACAAGGGTGAAGTTGTAGTAACGCACAAAACAGTTTTTTTTTTCATAATCAATCCTCGATGTTTTTCCTGCAGCAAGAGTGAAGTAGTCAAGCAAGAGAGAAAAACTCGTTTTACAGATCTTTTTTTTTTTAAACTAAGGTAGGCGAATACCCAAAATTCTTAAATGTTTATTATTACACTTTAATCTTTTCCAAATGTGGCATGGTGATTTAAAATACAATGAGCAATGCTATTTAGGCATTTTTTAAATTTAAATATAATTTATTTATTTTAAGCGGTGTTTTTTACTAAAAAAAGAGGTTTACGCTAACAAGTCTAACACATTGAATTTTCCTCCTATAAACATTAATTATGTGTTAAATTCTCCGTTTTGAACTGATACATGCAATGACAATCTTGAGTTGCATACAAATTACAAGAAAAGAAGTTATTAAGAAAAATGCCATGAATTTAACTAAAAAATAAAAAAAACGATTAACTTACACTTGAACATTTAAAAAAAAACTACTATATTTGCACAAGATGTTAGAGGCTTATAGCACAGATATATATTAAAATAGCATCTGTAAAAAATTTCAGGTAAATAAATGTAAAACTTTTTATACTAGAAGTGTTGGCGCAAATCCCTTTTTTTAGGTGAAAAACATCGTTTAAAGTAAATCAATTATATTTAAATAAAAAAAATTGCCTAAAAAGCACTGATCGTTATATTTTAAATCACTATGCCAAATTTGGAAAAGATTAAAGTAATAGTAAAAATTTCAGAATTTTGGGTATTCGCCTACCTTGATGGCTTTTCTGCAGCAAGAGTGAAGTAGTAGAAAAACTCGTTTTACAGATCTGTGGGTTTTTTTTACTCAACCCTTGATAGTTTTTCTTACAGCAAGGGTGAAATAGTAGAAAAACTCGTTTTACAGATCTGGTTTTTTTTTATACTCAACCCTTGATGCAACAGCAAGTGTGAAGTAGTTGAAAAACTCGTTTTACAGAACCGTTTTTAGCTTCGACTCTGAATTTATACAGTAAAAAAGTGGAGACTTTTATTGCAGGACATGTCTGTCCGCCACCCACTTTCGCAACCAAAACTACAAATTCTTAATAATTACTCTTCTTAATGAAGTTTTTTTAAGGTAATTATATAAGAACACCTCCGTGTAAAGTTTTTAAGGAAATAGACATTATTACAGCGCAATTATTACATTACAACAAATAGACAGTTTCAACGTTGCTTAATATTAATATAATTTGCTAAAATTTAAGAGTAAGCAATATAGTAAATGCACTCAATATTTACGCATAAAGGAAAATTAGCCCCCCCCCCCCTGCATACGCAGGACTTTAAAAATTTGTGACCGCAATTCCTGGACTATTGAACATCATCTATAAAATTAATGACATTGTAAGGATTATGGTTTAATTTAAATATTAAAAACAAGTATATATTTACAAGTGTCTATAAGGAACCTCATTATGGACATGTATGTCCATATTAGGAGCAGGTGGCTCTTTATGAGACTACTACTGTTTGTAAGAGTCTCAATTTCAAGGGATTTAAAATGAGAAGGTTAACAAAATTATTTTAAGTATTGCAGGGGAAAGGGGACAGGGTAAATATTTTCAAAATTTGCACTTTACAAGGGAGGTAGGCCATTTGCGGTTGCGGCTCTTCTAAGTACAGTCATGTCACTAATATGAACATTAATTTATTATTAACTAAATAAAATATCATTTAACATATATGTTACACATTTGAGAATCTGAAAATTCATTTGCTGCACTTCCGATGTCGTCATAAGGTGTCTATCTTGGTAATCCGGCGTTGTTTCACTAAACATAGTAATAAATTTATAAATAAACAATTATTCAAGCAGTGTTTGCAATATCAATCGGAACTATGCTTTATCAGCTTTCTAAAACACTCCATGTTTTTAAACTTAAGGCAATTTTGGAATATGTCATAAGAATATAAACTTTCCTATAACTAAGATCAGCACACCACGGAAATACAAAAAAAATCTTCGAACTTTCAGACAGCGTGCTTTTTGGGCTTTCTTGGCTAAAATACTTTTTTTCAACTGTTTTTTTGTTCACGGATATGCAACAGTATATCTTGATTGAAAACATAACTTTTAAATGTAGGGGAGACCGGGGCACAATGGACCACTTTTTCATTTTTTGCGCTATAAGTACAAAAATATTCATCCCGCCTGCTTAAAAAAAGGTATATATATTACATACATATCCTGGCTTAAAAATACATTACCAAAAAAATATAATTTCAATTACTTTTTTCTGAATTCACTTTTTTATTACAAGTGAGAAAGTGGTCCATTGTACCCCAGGTTCGGGGTACAATGGACCACATCACGGGGTACAATGGACCATGGTATTTTTTGCAGAAAAAAAATTATCTGCACTTTTTTAAGATTAACATACATATAAAATAAGGATTTTATTTAAATTTTAAGTATCCAATTGCATTAAAACTTCTTTTAGTGAGAGATTTATCAGATATTACTGCTTGCTTTTTTCCCTCCCCTTTGAAATTTTTTGTTTATCTTCTTTATGTGCAAGGATCAGTTAGGCTCAAATCTAGCAGGTGTATGGAGGTTTTGTACTTATTTATGCAGCTCAAAAGGGCTGTTTTTGAAATGCCTTTTACTTTGGTGACCAAACAGATAGAACGAATATCATCAATAACATGTTTTACAGCCTGTTCCAACACTTCTTTTGGCACTGTTCCCTCACAAGTCTTTCTTATTCTGTTATGTGGCATATCGGAAAAAAAAAATTAGTAAAAGCATTACATTTTATCTTCACAATTATAAGATCACTTTAAAGTAAAATCACTTTTTTATTACTATACAAAACAACACCAAAAGTGTAGGGAAAAACTGTGGATCAAAGAATCTTCGTTTTTATGCGAGATTAATTTTTTAACCTTTTAAGTCTTGCCTTAATCAATGCGGTTGAAAATTTTACTAACAAAATTTCAATTTTGTGCATTGTACCAATTCTGAGATAATTTGTTTGTTACTTAATTATTTATAACTACAACATTTTTGTTAGTAAAAAAATCAACAGTAATCAAATATTAATTTAAAAATTCATGATATTATACTTGTACTTCTGTTTTAAACTAATTTAACACTCTAGTATCACATACAATTTTTTTAAAAAAAAACTTTTCTCATTCAAAACACTTATTGTTTTCATTCTCTTATTGAAGCCATAATATATAAATTAAAACATCAGTTGACTAATAATTTGTTACTTCTTGTGTTAAAAAAACACAAAAACAAGCAATATCAGAAGAAGAGAAAAATCTATTACATTCAGAAGTAAATATTAGAATATATATTAAAATATTTTACTATTATAGCAAATTTAACTTTTAATAATTCGGAAGGACTTGCATCAATATTTTTTTATTTTATTTTGAAACTAAAAGTATTTCTATAGTTGAATGGGGTACAATGGACCATGGTCCACTGTACCCCAGATTTTGTGGTCCATAGTGCCCCATATTGTATTTGAACAAAAAAAACAAATTAAAATATGCTGTATTATGATTTCAGAAATTAATTTATATATTATAAAGAAAGACAAATATCTTGCCTTTCAACTATGCTAAGCCACTTTGTCCAACTAATGTTACTTTAATAATGAGAAGATAATTCCTAGGAGAGAGTTTTTTTACTTTCACCTGGTTAATACACATCAAGAATAAAAAATGGCAAATATGTGAGCTAACAACATGGTTTTTCATCATAACTAGATCAAGACTGTTATGTCATTTATTACTTATAATATGAACTAATTTGGAAAATATACAAAATAAATAATAGGGGATGGTCCATTGTGCCCCTAGGTCCACTGTGCCCCGGTCTCCCCTATATTAGAGGTGTTCAACTGTCCATATTGGGTAAAGGTACTATATAACATATTTATTCGTCGAATTTCTAATAAATTGTGGCAAATTTATCAAACTATTATTAATTTTGAAAGAGAATAAATGAAAATAGTAGCTTATCTAAATTTCACGTTTAAGTTAAGTTGGTTGTTGAGTTTAATATAGAACTAAATGCTGAGTGATGTGCTTTTTTTTTCGACGCATGAGAATTTTGCGTGTAAGCAGTAGAATTTTGCGTGCAAGCAGTACTAAGTGACAGTTTCTGTTTCAAACAGCATGCTTGGGAACTAAACACTGGTGGTCCCGAGTGAAGCTGACAACCTTACCGGGACATATGCCTAGCACCTCAAAGTCCTTGGTCCCGTGAGCTGGAATGGGCACGGCAGGCCTTGGCCCTCCAATGGGCTTTTGTGACGGGAGTAAAATACAATCATTTTATGAAGATAAATTATAAAACACGTTTTTTGTTTCGCTTGGGCCAAAGTTAAACTTTAATGCCGAAATTACCCATATTATAGTGTGATAAATGAAATTTAAGTCTGCATCATAATTGAACTGTTGAACTGCTATGTCCATTTATATGACACACATGACACCATTCTGCCTCATAACTTTTAACTGCATCAAGTGACGTGGTCAAGCCTGTACATACCGAAAACATACTTATACTCAGAACAGAGTAGCATTAGATAAAGATGTGTTTAACGTGCAATCTCATTCATTCGCAGGTTTGTCAAAAAAAATTTAAAAAGTGTTACAAAACTGTGGTAAAACCTATGATTTATTTTATAATTAAGGCATATAGGAATTAACAATTTATTCATTGCAATAATACCATTCAAATAAACTAATACAATGTCCAAGCCTATGCTCTACAGTTATAGAGGACGCATTCCATGTCATTTGTCATCAGTGTCAATACCAATGTCCAAATTTCTCCAATAAAAGTAGAAAATTCGTTTTGTCCTATAAATTAAATTAATATTAAAAACTCTTTTCTTTCTTTCTTATGGGGTTGTTTCAGGGCGAATTTGACAACAGCTCGGCGGTTTCGTTTTCCTTAATCTCGAATGATTTTTGTTTTAATTAAGTTGGTTGGTAGGTAGACTTATATTCAGGTTAGTGCGCTTGGTCAGCACACAAACCTGATTATCTCTACCAAACAACCAATAACAAAAGTAATTCGAGAGTGAGGAAAACGAAACCGCAGAGCTATTACCAGACTCACCGTGGAACAACCCCATATAAGCCAGAAAATGGAAACAAAATTTTCCTCTTTCTTTACTTTTTTGTCTCTTTTTTTATTATCTTGTTTCATAAATAAATTGTGTTTTTTTTTGTTGTGCAAAGTAATTTTTATATTGCTTAATGAGCAAAAAACCTTGATATTCCGGAAAAAGATTAAAAATGCGTTGCATAAAAAAAGTTTCAAAATTATTATGTCGCATACAATATGGAAAATATTGGAAAACACGTTAGCTAAATTTTTCATGATAATGCTTTTTTTAATGTAATATTTCAGATAATTGCATATTTTCACAGTACGAGATCATTTTAACTAATCATAACAATAACTAATAGAGCGCTATTGACACCAGGGGGTAAATATCACAGAAAAAACATCATAGGTTGTCATTGCAAAGTATTAAAAAACATGACAATTTCTTTAACATTTATTGTATTTAAAATTGATGATTCTATCAGTTTTTACCCATTTAGTGATATTGATCTTTCTCTATGCATTTTGTAATTTACTATTTTCATAGAATGTCAGTTATAGTAGTTATTCCATTCGATAAGTCTTTTAAAATGAAGTTAACTAACTTAATTAACTAACTTACTATTAACCTTACTTAGTTATGTGATTCCAAATAAATAACTTCTCTTATTTTTGAATGTGTAAGTGAAATTTAGTGGAAATTCTTGTTTATTTAATCGACTCTATTATGAGATCGTTTAAGATTATGTAACTCTTCATTTTCCCTTTTTGTACTTCCTACGATTTTATTATAGTTGGTTCAATGTTACTCTCAAATGAGCGTTTTTCGATTTAAATATTTTCTATATAAGGGTTCAAGTAATTAAGTGTCGGAAACAAATTTTTTAAAGTGTACCATTAATTCCTGTATATCATTCCTTTAGCAAATACATTTAAATATATATGAAGTATTCTTTAAATATTTATAACACTACAAGAGTGACTCGGTAAAAAGTAAACCTTGTGGTGTCATACTTTCATTAAAATAAAATGCAAAATATATTAATTTATGAGATAAAACGAACTTAGGTGATTAGTAGAAGAAGGAAGTAACCAATATTAAATTTTTAGCTCCACTTGATCTCTACGAAATAAATTTGTTTCAATGATTTTTGGATAGTGCTGTTTAGAAGCAGAAATGGAATAGGCTATTCCATTTCTGCTTCTAAACAGCACTATCCAAAAATCATTGAAACAAATTATTTGGGGATATATTCATTAGGCTTATAAACATTATACTTGTTACTCATTCATTATGCTTAGTGATAATAATACAACTAAAATAACATTCTCGTAAAATTTATAAATAAACTGATTAAGTACAATGATTGAGAGATTCTATAAAACCAAATTAGTATTTTGTTTGTTTATAAATAATTCAGTTCAGCTTTTAGTCTTTGAAAATATAGTACAAGCTTTATGTAGTTATGTACCTGGTGGGGCACGGGTGTAACTTTTAGTACTACTCCAAACAGTCATTTATTGCAGCGAACGGTCTTAATTTGATTATTTACGATAATTTTTTAAGCAAAAAAAAATCTCAATGATACTTTGATTTTTCTTCAATATAAGAAAGAAAACTTTGACTTCAATTATAACAAATTTAATATTTTCAAGGCAGTACTTAAATCTCTTTAGCCTCCCCATTTTATGAAAAAAAAATTATCTGGAGCTCTGATATTCCAACCTGAACTGGTGAATTAAAAAAATTCAAATGTAATAAGTCCTTTGTGTTTCATCTTTATACAAAAACCCTCCCGCCAAAAAAAATAAAAGAGGTGTTTTGACAATTTTCCATCACGTAAATCATTATATATTTTTTAATTCAATATTTATATTTATTCCAGTTTTCTCTGGCTAATTGTTTAAGGAACATATTTTTAGAAAACTCATTAAAAATCGTAACATTACAGGAGAAGCAAAGGAGTTTTGATAAAAGCCTAAAATAATTGTAATATAGGTAGTATTATAAAACTAATTGTTAAAAAATATTTTTCTTTTAATGTATGTTAAGTGAACTTTGCCTAAAAATACCTAGACTTGATTAGTTAAAAATGTTCAAAATAATTAAGGTTACTGTGTCTCCTGAAAATCCACTTAAAATGTACGTAACCCTCATCTCTATTCGATATATTATTTAATTATTATCAATAATATTTCAAAATTATCATATTTGTTATTACTCAATCCAATTACTATATCCAAATTTAATATTACATCATCTAATTAATTGACAGCAAGATTGCAACACAATCATCATATTTATGAACACATTTTAATCAAGTCCAAATGAATTTGAATCCAAATATAATCTGTTAGCTTAGATTCCATATTGCAAAAATATAATCGGATTCTTATCGGATTATAACCGAGGCAGATGGCCAACGGTATGTTTATCAATAATCAGGGGCGTTTGAGAACAACATGTTTGAATGCTTGGGACCCTTCTTTGAATTCATATACAACTACCCTGTGTAAACAAAACGATTGAAACCTGTACTTATATGTTAAACTGTAGCCGAGTTACCATAGTTGGCGATTTATGATTAAAAGAAATTATATTTGATGTTCGCCAAGAATGGATAGTTTTAAAGCTGTATATTTGTGGGAGGTACGGTTGTAGAAACATTTAAATTTGTTTGAAGTCAGTTAGAGACTGAACATAACAATTCCAATGTGTTTTTTTTTAGATAATTTCACTATGTAAGGGTTACTCATTATTATTCAGGGAGACAACTGTTAAAAATTACACTTAGACATTATATTTTTGGCACCAATAAAACATTTGTGTGAATCTTTTCTGATATCAGTTTAAACGTTAATGAACTTTGCAAAGAAACTATAGCATTTAAAGTATTAGGATTAAAAAGAGAAATTAGTAACTAACTGAAATGTCTGACTTTGCTTGGGAAAGCAGATCAATTATAATCCAAACTAAAAAAGTAGAATGACAGAAAAAGTTTTACTATTATGAAACAAACAGAAAACTAATTGAAATTGCCAACAATACCAACTCTTTTATATGAAGGGTACAGTTGCAAAATTTAAAGTATTAAAAATAAAACTAGGGTATAACCGTATAGTTCATTGACAACTTTGAACTATAGTAAATTGTACAAGTTAGATCTTCCATTTTTCATTCCTGCACTTCTTTCTGTCAGTGACTGATTGGTGAGTGTTCCCATGGGACTTTGTTTCACCAATCAAGGCTTTAGAAACAATTTATTTTCATTCATAATTTTTGTTGCCACTCAAAACCTGAAACATACCCATTGGATGAAGCCAATGTGAATGAATATGCATTACTTACCATATATATTACTTACTTTGAAGAATGTAAGTTTTGCTACTCTACCCTTCATAATTTGACAGAATATATTAAAAGTTAATCATTTGATAGAAAAAATTAAGAGGTTTCAATCAAGAGCGATCAAAAGCTGTCACACCATGTACATTTTATTAAGCTTTGATGGTCGGTAAAAGAATGCTTTCAAAACTCATGGAATTAGTATACTTAATTTTATTGCAAATATTGTTATTGATGATTTGAAGCACCAAAAAAATAATAATATTATTGTTCAAATGCATGAATTTCACTTAGATTCTAAACAATTTCTTCTCAATATTATTTTCAAGAAATTTAATCCCTTTCACAAAAATGTCGAGATGTCATTGCCCCAATTGTTTGTCCTAGTATGTTACAGCTTATTAACGCAAGACTTGTTATAGGAACTCGAAGATAGTGTCATTGAAGAGTGACACCGGCGAACCAATCCATTAGCACAAAAATGATCCCTACTAATGACATTTTTATGCCTCCCCTCTTCCCATTTTCCTCACTTTTAAGCACGATTTGTGTCTTGAAACAAGCGTTTTGGAAAATTGTTAGGAACGCACGAATATTTGTATATTTTCCAAATTCCTTGTTTTGCTATTGTAATGTAGTGTAAGAACTTATCGAACTTCATGCACAATGTATTGCAGCATCGGTCGCGTATGTGTGTGTGCGTTGTGTCTGTCTTACTTGACGATGGTTTATAATCGGGTCTCAGACCAAGCACACAAACCTGAAAATATATGTCAACCAACCAACCAATGCATTGCACTGGTTGAAAATGTTGCCATTTACAAATTTATTGGAGTAAAGGCAGATATTCTCCAAATGTAAGGAAAGCATATTGGAATCATATTGCTTATAATGGGAATTATAACGTATTCAAGTTAACCCTTTAACAGTTGAGCAATTTTTAAGAAAACAGTCATATAGGCTGCCATTTTTATTCCCTGAAAATTACATAAAAACAAGTGTATGAATAATTAATCAATTTGCTTTTAATTTTTCATTTGTTTTCAGTTTGAAATTTAAAAAAATAATTAGTTAATCTTACTGGCGTTTTAATGAGTGGACATAAGGTAGTTTCGATTGCATTGGAGCATTGCTATTACATACAGTAACACTCCATCCCGGAAATATAGCGGGCAAAACATCACCCGGTCATTTTTCCGGAAGCGAGAAAGAAAGGGTTAAATTGCATAATTATATATTTTCTATGTATCAGTTATGATTAAGTACAATAATAACGTTGGAGTTTGTGTACGTTAAGTTGCTTGCATTATTTAAAAAAAACTACCAAGATGTAAATTTTTGCTTGTTTCGATTCTAATGAAAATTTCGTCACGAAACACAAAAAAATAGAGTAAACAAATTTTACAGTTTCCCTTTACATTTCCTAGACAAAGACCTGTGTGTAATTGTAATGCCACAATGAAAAGTAATTTCAGACGCACTATTATTTTCTCATAAATAACTATACTTTTAATGGCTTAAAATGAATCGGCAAAATATCTACATTGTTTTTCTCTGACTCATGAAAAATAATACTGCTTTGAATTATAATTCAATCTTTTTAACTATTACTGCATGAGTGTCTGAAATTTCGAATAGCCTATCTTATCTTAATTGAGGATCTGTTCGCATGTGATATAAATAACACCATTTCATAAAAAATCTTTCCATCTTTGATTCGAAGTGATTTGATATTTCTTTGTAATATTTCATAGAAGAGGGGATGCAAGTGGGAAAACCAAGTTTATTTTTAGGTTGCGAAAAAGCCATGAATAGTCATTTTAGTTTTTTTAAATGCCCTTATAATGATAGAAATAGCAGACTATAAGTCAAAAGTATAAGTTCGTTATAAATAAAAAAACAAATTGAAAGTTTACTAATTTTTCGGGGGATTCTTTGGAACCAACAAATGTCTATAAAATGGCAATAAAGCAAGGTGTAAACACAATATGTTGATATATATTCTACTACAAGTACTATATGTTAACTCCAGCATCACAGCACTTACAACATTTTAGTGAAACGAAGAAAAAAAGCTAGCATGAAGATCTCTCTGCTGATTTTCCCCTTTTTTTACATTTGGCGATTCAATTTACAGAAATTTGGCTAATTTTTTGGCGATAACCACTTCTTAAAATAAGAAGTAACCCTCAAGTCGATGACAGCCCAAATCGAGACGTCTTACTTTCGAATTCGAACTGGTAATAATCGGTTCCGATCAAACAGAGAAAAAAAATTGCACCCCTTGTCAATTCCACTTTCTACGATTGCCACCGGACATAGAGGGGCAGAAACGCCCCCTTATTGAAGACTTCGATTTTATGGTTTGGTTATACAAAATTGTAACTAGCATTGAGTAATACAATTTATATTGGAAACTGCTATTGGGGGCCGGAGGGGTATTTGGATCAAAAATTTCAATTTTTCGTTTTTTTTTTATTTGCTTATCTTTAGCTTGAAGAGAAACTCTTAACATCAGTTCATACCTAAACCTTACTTTTCTTTTGCGTTTCCTGAAATATAAGGCTTTTCAACAGTTAGGGACATTTTTCTCCGGAACTATAAAAGATATCACCATGTTTTGTTTTGTTATTTCTTCCCCATTAATAGAGCTTTAATCTAAACTGAGGAATCTTAAATAACTCAGCTAAAAAAAAAGTTATATAATTATATAAAACTTACTATTTTTGTGCGTTCTTCAATATATATTTTTAAAAAGTCACTATAAAAGTATTTTTTAATATTTTGAAATATCCTCAGAATAAATTAACGTTATGCACATAAGGAACAAAATATAAAAAAGTAAGTTTTCAGTGATAGAGTCACAATATAGAGTAAAAGTATTTTCTCTGCCGCATTTCTCCAGCTGTTTTTAATATTTTTACAAACTGATTTTTGATGTGACAAATGTAGCTGACTTACAGGTGCCGACAATCCCCCTTTTTGAAATTGGTTCGAATATTTTTTTTAATTTTACACAAAATATTCGAAGCAATTTAAAAAAGTGGGATTCATTATTTCCTTTAATTAAAATAATTATAAACCAGTAACCATTAAAAAGTATTCTTAAAATTTGGAGAAAAAAACTGTTCAAAAGTGACCTAGAAACGTAAATCTACCTATCTGTTCAATTTTCCGAAATTCGGTAGCTTAGTTTCTGAACATTTGCGCCAAAAAAATGCTTTATGGATAAAAAGTTGATGCGACTTAAAACGAATTACATTTATGTTTTAATTGATAACGCCTCATCTGGCTATTTACGGTCTATTTATACAGAGTTTTAACGCATCCACACACGCTTTGTAATTTTGAGCCACTGACAAATGACTAGGTGGAAACCTGACTATACACACTTAAAACAAAAGAGTGAAATCCACTCCAGTTGGAGAAGTGCATTTTCGACACCCTAAAGGCATGCATATTTTCTCAGACTGAGTTAAAATCACTCGTTTGGAGTGATCCCGTCGGAGGTTTAACACACAAAGGATCCACTCCAAAAGGAGAAGTGCATTTTCCAGTCTGGAGGAGTGAAATCCACTCAGACTGAGGTAAATTGGGAGTGTTTGTTTTAAGAGTGTAGGAAACAATTTTATCAAACCAGTAGTTTTCTTTTAAAAAAACATACAATCGTACACGCTGACAGTCAAGTAATAGAGTCATCTAACTCAAAATAATCAGTATTTTCTAAAATCGGGGATGGCAAAGCCTTGGGGAGAAGCTCAAAGCCCACTTTAGCATCTCGATTGGGCCATTTGTAATTGCAATTTGATTATGGATGGAAGTTTAATAGTTTCTTGTTTTGTGCGTGGCTCCTTTTAAAGAGCGAGTTGTCATTAAAGAATTGATGATTGTGTTTAGTCTCATCAAGAGATCGTTTCTTTTTTTTATGTATGAAGATTTGTCTAACGGAATAAATACCAATATCACTACATGATCTAATGGAATCAATACCTAACGAGTTGCCCGGATGGCCGAGTGTTTAGCATCGCAGGCCAGTAGTCTGCGTGATGTAACGGGTGTGGGTACTATTCACGCCTTCGTCCTGGGTGTACTTCCTTTCTCTGTGACAGTAAAAACTCTTTCTGTATATGTCTTACTTGACGGAGAGCTTATAAGCGGTTCTCTGATCAAGCACTCTGATCTGCAGTTCTTACCCCATACCTAACGAGCTATCTCATTGAAGATGGCAACTTCTTTTTGAACCAGACAACCAGATATTTATGTAAAATGTTGAATAAATATGAGAAAACTATCCTCTTCTTTGCAAAGAATATCTTAATGAGAAGTTTCCTTAATTTATATTCTTTCTATTTTTAAGCTATTTTTTTTTAAAAAGCCCACAGTTTCAAGAAAATTCGATGATTTTTTAGGAAGATGAAACTGAGAAAATTAAAAATATTTTTTTCATTTTTCATTGTAAAGGTTAGAAGATAGCACCAGAAAATGCTTCGTAACTTTCTTTCTGATTAAAACTTATTTCTAATATTTCATTAATATTTATAATGTTTTCACAATGATGATTTAACATTAAATAAAAATAAATGTATTTTGTATTGTAAATAGATGTATTTTTGCCAACACTATCTGATTCCTAAGTCAAAGTCTAAGTTAAGTGAAAGTTTTCAATCATAGACTATTAAAGGCAAAATATAGCAATACAAGTCTTTCAATATATTATAATCAAGAAGTATAAGTCATAAAGAGAGTTAGAACAGGGAAAAATTATACATATTTTCTCAAATTCAATCATTTTTTAACACAATAAAATGACATTTGTAGAATAGAGAAATCGGCCTAACACCATTTAGAAAACTTTTAAGTCATTTAGATATAAACTCTTCACATTGACCTTCGATTTCTTTTAGTGCGATTGTCTATTATGCTTATACAGAAGTTTATGCAGATAGTTAGTTGTCTATCTCTTGGTCGCCAAACGATGGATGACATAGGTCAGAGATTAATGTGTTTTTATAGCGAAAAACATAGTTATCGTGTCGTTTTGCCAATGGTCTGACGATATAGGAGGGGCAAGTATAATTAAGGACTATGGCTTATTTCAATGGACAAATAATATTCCCTTAAGAAAGTCCTTAAAAAGTGTCGAAGAAGCTGCTTTGAGAAATTACCTGCGTTTAATCTATTTCTCACCAGGTCATACAAACAACGTCTTGTTTTGTAAGCGCTGCTTGTTTAGGTTCACGCCTAATTGTGTAATACCATTTATTTCCCTTACACCTGGTCGTTTCTACGTCGGAAATAACAAACAACGTTAAGTAAGACTTCTCATGGGAAATCTTGAGCATGGATGGTCGGCAAATAAAAGAAATACTTACCAATCAATCGTTAATTGTAGTTGTTTGCGATGGTTCTCTTAAAATGCAATAAATTTATTTAATATTATACAGTATCATTGCTATTACTTCGTAGTGATATTGCCGTACTAATAATAGTAAATTTGATATTATAGATATAGTAGATTATAGATTCTGGTAAATCGGAAAGCACTGGAACATAAAGCAATTTTGTTGTTTCATTTCATAGCACAGTGCGATAAGGGGATGGGGGATCAATTTTTATTTCCACATCTTTGATGTAAGATTTTTTTTTAAGGTTTTTACATTACAGATTTTATCATCGTAGTTGTAAAATCTTTTTACATAAAATGAAAATTTTTAATAAAAATAAATTAATGAGTGCTTGTCAAGCGGGAAGTATACTTTTTGAATACTATGACGGATAGAATCTGTTGAAAAACCTTTTATTATCAACTGACCAATGACATATTCTCGATAGTTTTTGGCCAACCCTCCTAAGTCCTTCTTTGGTAATGAATTACTACAAAAAAATTAAAACTGTATACCTGATATGTGAATTTTGAAACTAACTCGAATCATTTTAAATTTTCTGAGATTTGATATGTCCTTTATAAGATTTCAGCTATCAGATAAATTGCTAAACTTAATACTGATTTCCTATATTCCGGGAAAACATGTGTTAATTTTTATTACAAGAAATTGTGTTTTTAGTAGTTATTAAGGGTTAAAACAATACAAAAATTGTACTGCGAAATAATAATAATGCATAATTAGCATAAAAATTGTTCTGAAAGTGGAGCTCGTATGTATTCTTCTGAAATGTACTTCAGCATCTTCTCTTTGATACTTCGGATAAATTCTTCTTCTTTAACAGTAGATTCATTTCGAATAAATGGTTATAGTTAAGCTTAAGCAATATAGATTACGGTACTCAAAAGTGAATATTCACATTTTGTTGCAATAATTTTAGAAAACAATATAGTTTACGGCGGTTCTTATTGTCAATCGTGAATGGATTAAATAATCGTATTTTCACGCTGTATGTCAGATGTGTTAGAGCAATACAAATATTTGCTTGCATGTCCTTAACACAATTCATGTATTGAAACAACACAATTTTTGTTGTTGCCATTTTTACAAAATACTTGCGTACCACTTGTGTTATTTCAACATAATTTTTCTTTTCTGAGTTTATGAAAAACGCCTTTTGAAAAATGCATGATTTAATTCCCTTTGACATTGTATTTTGAAAGTGCTGCTTCTAAGAGGCTTTGAATAACCGAAATATTAAATTGCCTTCAATCATTTTTCATTAAACACATACACTTCAAAACAAGTACGAAAGTTGAAATGAAGTAGTCAAAAGAAATATGAGAATATAGCGTGATTTAATCTAATATGTATGAAACACTGATTCAATATTTGCCAAACCTCGACTACGAGCGTTTCATTATCAAAATACAAACAAAATCTCAAAATTAACAACATCAGCAACTCAATTAATCAGCTAATATTCGCGGTTCATTTACATCATGATCAGCAAACCAATTTTTTGAACGCCAAACATAGCTTTTGTCAACTGCACGACAAAATATCTGACAACTTGAGTGATTGCCGTTAACGAACATCGGTAACATGCAGCCCTCGACGTTAACACAAACAATAGAATTAACGGTGTGGCTTATATCATTAAACACGTCGATAATGTGGTTTGATAAGAATCTAACTGATTTTTGAGAAAGTTTGAATGTGAGGGATAGGCAAATTGGCAGAAGTGTAAACTTGTTTTTGCTACACTCTTAAAACAAAGGAGTGAAATCCACTCCTTTATGAGATGTGCATTTTCGACACTGGAAAGGAGGGAATATTAACTCAGACTGAGTTAAAATCACTCGTTTGGAGTGATCTTGTCGCAGATTCAACAAACAAAGGACCCACTCATGTAGGAGAAGTGCATTTACGACGCTGGAGAAGTAAAAATTAACTCAAACTGAGTTAAAATCGCTCGTTTGTTTTAAAAGTGTAATTGATATTACATTAGAAATTTTTAACTACAAATATTAATTCTATGTAATTTTTTAAATTATACACTGTTAAAATTTTTGTGCTTGCTTTCACCATACTAATGCTTCCTACTGCAACGGCCATGTACTGAAGTGTTTCCCCACATTTTCGGTATTATGCTAAACCGTTTCTCAGGTTTCTGTTTCCAAAACTTGAAAAATGGTTACCGGAAACTGAATACCGGAACTATGGTAAAATATTTCACCATGCAGCCGTTGCAGCTACTAGGAACCATTATTATGGTGAAAGCAAGCACAAAATTTTTAACACTGTGTGTTTTTTTTTGTTGTTGTTGTTGCAAATGCTTATAAATGCTTACTTCAAATTTTAAAATTTAACAAAATCTTAAAAACGATCAATTTTTACAAATTATTTTATTGACGGAAACTTATCTGACAGTCAGGTTACGGTTTAAAAGGTATAATACATACCTCAGAGGTTAAACGGGGTTTGGAGAATAGAATTTTGCAAATAGTAGATTTCCAATTATCCGAATCATTGGAAGAGGCTACAATTAAAAAAGTTCAAAATTCTTACAGTCAAATTTAAAATAGTGTATTTTAATTAGAAAAACTTTGACAAATAACAAAAATCGTTAAAGACAGTTTATTAAGTACATTTTCCTGTTTATAAAAATACTAATTTTTTGTTTGTCAATAAATAATTTTTTGACATAACAAAAATATGAAACGTCACTTTTTGACACATTTTATTTTTGTAAAACAAAATTAATAAGTTTTTTAAACCTTTGACTATCTAAAAGTGTTAGTATATTTAGTATACATTTATGGAAAAAAAATTATAATATCTGCAATATTAAAGAAAAAAGTTAAAAGTGTCCCATATAGTGCAGTCGAAATAGAGTTAGAAGTAGAAAAAATTGGAACATAAACCATTCTTGTTGCAAATGGTAGGTAACATGCTTCTAATGAACATACTAAAAGTCTTAACCCGTACTGCAGCGACAAATATGCTTTTTTGGCCGCCATCTTGAAAAAACGTCAATTAAAAAAAAAAAATCACAATGAACCATAATATGTCGAGTTTGGTATCAAATTAAAGGAAATTTTATGCTGACAAGGAATATGATATTGGTTTCAAAACTAAAAATATTTTTAAACATGATTTTGGAAGGAAACGATGAGAAAACGTCCGAAAACTATCACTGCAAGCGACGGAACCACCCTTGTTTTTGCTGAGATGTCCAACAAAAGTTTGCTACTTGGTGACTCAAAGCCATGATTCAAAGAATGGAGTCCCTAATAATAACCAATATTGAACAAACCCTCATGAAATGTACTAAAAGAATGGACAAATGAATGACTGAAAGACAACATGGAACCTGGATCATTCGAAATGCGGTGAACTAACATGCAATGAGTTTGCTGACCAGTGTTTTCCGTTGATATAACTGATGCAAGGATGGCGAAAGTTTTTGTCAATTTTTTAGATCATTGTCCGCATACTAACTCTTCATGTGTTTTGTGGAATATATATAAATAAAATAACACTGCAGGTAAGGCCAACGTGACCTGATTGGAAGAGATATTTAAAATAAACTAATAAACTTTTTAGAAATGTAACTTAGTTAAAAACCGACTAAGCAGTTGCGTTGAAAATATGAAAAAAATACTAGTTATTGCGATAAAACTCATCGTATAAATTAGCAGAGAGGATGCCTGCTTGCATCTCCTTGGATAATATAGTACAAGAAAAAAAAGTTTTTCATTTACGAATTATCTATGTATTACAAACTTCATTATTTGACCATAACACTCGGCAAATGAGGAAAACGGACAAATATTTTGCAACTTATTATATTCCTTTAATAACAATAAAGTTTGACAGTCTCCTTGTGCTCAGCAAAGTACTTCCTACATTCTTCGTCGCATTGATTTACCTGGACCACTCCTACAACATTTGGGGATATCACAAGTCACTACTAGTACAATGTCAACTTAATTTATTAAAAAGTTGAAATAGTTTTTGATGGGTATGGAAAACCAAACAAAACGTATGGCGCAGCCTCCTCCTCAAATTACGCATAAAAAAGACACATGATGTAATTGTATTTGCTGAAAATTCACCTATAAATCTGAAGAAATACTTATTTACATCCAATTGCTAAAACGACGCTTTTGAAATATATCAGAGAAAGCTATCTGAAAGAAAGTGGTCATTTATTCATTGTTGTTCATGCAGATTTTGTGATACAAATACAATAATCGTTTAGGAAGATTTAAAAAAGCACAAGAAAGGCAGGTAACTGTAGTAGCTGATGATGGGGACATTTTTATTGCCACCTTTCACCCATTCTACTACGAATACTTTTTACTTGCAATCTGCCACAAAATATTACAAAGTTCGAGATACTCCAGTTTTTCAAATATCGAATACGAGAGGAAGCTCTGAAAACTTTAGTAGCCCTTGTCTAGCTCTAGTACGATGATTATTCGCTATTTGAAAATGGTAAATTTTCGGTTTTAAAGAGTATAATAAAATCAAAAACCTTAAGCGATAGGCTTGCAAATTTGGGTCATCCTACGATATTGGTAAAAAATATTTGGTATATATATGTTGTAAATTTATTGTGCTACTTTATGAAGGTAAAACCCCAACTCAAGCAAACTATATATGCTGCGTGTCAGCTAAGAAAGGATTTGATATAGTTTGGTTACCCCAACACAAAGTGCGGCAAAATATCACCTTCTTCGAGTGCATTTGTATATAATTATTTACAAAAAACTTTATTATGCCATTCGCTGAATCCCACACTGCCGTCGAAACGGACATACATGCTTGTAGCTTACCAAAACAGTTGTGGAAAGGACTGTGCAAAGTGTGGATACAGTTTTAATTTAGATAACGATGAAGATGAGATATAATTTTAATTAAATTTACTTTATTTCACAAACCACTGGTATAAATTTCAATTTTTATGTATTATGGTTTGATGCACATTAAAGTTTAAATAATATTCTTTTACAGTTTATTTTTATTTCTTTAAAAACTATATTTTTAACTAACAAGATTTTAAAACTAATGAGGTTGCAAAAAAAAATATTTGTAAGTTTTCCTGATTTGACGACTGTTTTTTATTAAATAATGAAGTTCGTATTGTAGATAACTCGTAATTGAAAAAAAAATGCAGTATGTATTATATTATTCAAGGGAACACAAGAAAGTCTTATGTGTTAAAAGACACGTAGATAAAAGATGAGTTTTACCAGCAATAAGTAGTATTTTTTTCACATCACAACTGCAGTTCAGTGAGTTACTGTTGGTCCATAAAAAATTGCATTGCTTTGTTTAAAGCTACAAAGTATTTCATCATCCCTGCATCAGTTATATCAACAGAAAACTCTGGCCAGCAAACCCATTTCATAAGTTATAATTCACTGCATTTCGAATGATCCAGGTTCCATGTTGGCTTTCAGTAATTCATTTGTCCATTCTTTTAGTACATTTCATGAGGGTTTGTTCAATATTGCTTATTATTATTGACTCCATTCTTTGAATCATGGCTTTGAGTCGCCAAGTAGCAAACTTTTGTTGGACATCATAATAATAACAAGGGATGGTTCCGTCGCTTGCAGTGATAGTTTTCAGACGCTTTCTCATCGTTTCCTTCCAAAATAATGTTTAAAAATATTTTTAGTTTTGAAACCAATATCATATTCTTTGTCAGCATAAAATTTTCTTTAATTTGATACCAAACTCGACATATTATGGTTCATTACGATTTTTTTAAAAAAAATTTACGTTTTTTCAAGATGGCGGCCAAAAAAACATATTTGTCGCGGCAGTACGGGTTAAGACTTTTAGTATGTTCATTAGAAGCATGTTACCTACCATTTGCAACATGAATAGTTTATGTTCCAATTTGTTCTAGGTTAAGGTGTTTTTTCGCCTATTTCTACTGCACTAATATATCCTCCTAAGCATACGGATGCATGAATGGTGGGGTGGAATGATACCATTGGACGTAGGATAGTCGGCGTACGGATAATTGGAGTTCGGTTGTGCTGTAGTTCAAAAAATTGTAGTTACATTTTTTAATGTGTGCATTTACAATTATTATGGCCAAGAAGATGACGGTACAATTCGTAAAAAGTTTGTTTTTCGAAACGGAATGGATTGATTTCAATTTATAATAACGAACAATAATATATGCGAAAGAAATTTAATACCCAATTTTGGCAACTAAAAGTTTTATTTCGAACTAAATGTTGTTGATTTGTTGGTCGGTCGGTTGGTTGGTTGGTTGGTTGGTTGACATATATTTTCAGGCTTGTGTGCTTGGTCAGAGACCCGCTTATAAACCTTCACTTAATGTTGCGTTTGGGGACACAGTTCTAAGGTTCAAAAATTGTTTGTGTGAACAATTCTAAGAAACAGCAAATGTTACTAACTACTTGTTTATGTATATTGCTTGGGCATATTGCATATACTACTTGCCTATACATATAGCACAACGTTAAGAAGTTATTCTTCTGCCAAGTTAACTCAATGACCAATTATTACAGCAGGATGGTACATGTGCAATGAGTTATACTGTTAAAGTTTTGTATGTACCCTATGGTATTAATATTTTACCCCTATGGTCAAAGCATTTAAAAAAAACCGGTTTGCACACTTTCAAATTATTGATTAGCATCTATGCAAATTTAACAAGTAGTTCAGTTAGAATTTTGACAAACCCACAAATTAATTGTCTGATCCAATAATATACAGCAAACAAATTATTTGAAGAAATTTGCAGATTTCTTAATTTCGATATAGCCATTTATATTCTCCGGTTGTGTGGACAAACTGTGGCTTAATTATAACATTGATTTTCGCAATTTCAATTACTGATATCACGATTGTTATCTCAGAATGAGCTATGAGAAATGGAAGGAAAGAACATGAGAAAAAAGGTATCAATGTTCACACGCAATATTGTGATCTCTCAGTAGAAGATTACAGATCGAAGACATTTTTGGACACGATTTTTGACAATATGAAGCTTTGACAATTGCAAAGGTAAGCGACCAATCATTTTTGGTGCCACCCTTACAACCATATTAAGAGTCATTTTAGAAATTTAATAGTTTCCATTGCTAGTTTTCCTAGATAGTTTCCAATAATTTATAATTTTGATACTGCGAAAGGAAGTAAACCCAGTACAAATGCGAAAATCGAGCCCGCACCCGCTACAACGAACTGACTGCTAGGGTTATGGCCTGCGATCCAAACCACTCGGCCATAGGAGACAATATAGAGGGGCATTTGAGGCCCATGATGCGGTTAGTAGGTTCAGTCTCTACCCTACTATAGAACTCTTTGGTTAAGGCATCCGCCTCAGGATTCAGCCTTCTAGGCCAGGTTTTCCTTAAGGATTTTTTTCACTTTGAAATTTTTTGAAATTGAAAAAATAAAATTTTTTACTTTTATACATTTTCTGGAGGGGAGGGGAGTCCCGTGGTAGCTCTCCGTGCTTTGAGAACTAACATATATTTTCCTTTATCTCGTTTACAATTTACATTTTGTTTCGTGCAGAATAAAATTTTTGGTGCAACGTTGCTACTTGAAAGTAGTGGCAACAAGTGCTACCTCCGTTTCTCCGGAGTAATTCTATAGCAGAAAGAGGGATAAACTTAGATAAAAGCTAGATGATCTTCCACCACAAAAACAAGTTATATTACACTACAAAGATTGAGTTTATTTACACCTCAAAGACGTAGTAGGATTTACACCACAAAAAAGGAGTAAACAACCAAGTGGGATTTGAACAAATTTCGCTTAAATGCAACGTTTGCGAACAATTGACACAAAGCGCCATCTCGTGTTGTTTCTCGAAGTGAAATGAAAACTTCTTTACAAAAATGTGTAGTAGATTAAGGTTTCTTTTCTTTCTTTCTTTTTTTTTTGTAAACTGTAAACAATCAGGTATTTATTAATCTTAATTTTAGATACCATGTTAAATTTTAAAAAATCTTTTTTGTCGAAAAGAATAAATGAAAAAGAAAATGTAGTTTATTAATGGAATGGAGCCAAAACTATATAGAAACATCAAAAATATTATATTTTTGTATTTTTATTTTAAATATTGCTTTTCAGTTGACTGTACAATAATTACTCACTTTAAATATCGCCCCAAAACTTTTTCCTTTGTCGTCTTAAGTTCCAGATCAGATGAAGTCACAATCCTAAGACCACGGCTGAAAAATACCAATCTTCTTGATGAACTGAATTGTCAAGGACCGTAAGTAGGGTGACTAGACATACTGTATTTCGCAATGTAGTTTAGTTTGTTATTCATTAGACTTTCTAACTATAAAAAGCGGCAAATACTATCCTTTTTATTTTTTAAAAATATTTTCTAACAAAAACATAGTAAATAAAACACGTTTTCTGAAAAATTAATGAAGGTTGCAAGGTCGAAAAGCTGATTTCTGAAACAAAATCTGAAAGTACCTGTAAGCAAAAATAATCTCTATTTGAATCTCCAGAACAAGCCATGTAAAATGCGGCTCAGTGGTTGAGTGATATTACGTGTCCGCCTCATAAGCCCAAGTTTTCGGGTTAGCCCCGGCTGAGTCTATGATTATGTGGCACGTAAAACATCTCAACATACCTTGTGTACCCTTTTAACATGGGTTCTGTAGGCAAAATTAAATCTCTGCATACTTTAACATCCCCAGAGATCTCAGATTCATCGTAATCTTAGCGTCATAATTGATAGCGAGAGTCGCCCAGATGGTGCCTCAGAAAAATGGCTCTCAGTTCTGGGGAATATGCCGAGTCTGCATAAGTTTAACCGCCAATAATACCTCCCCGTTAGTTAAAAAAAATCAAGGGAAATGTGGGCATGAGTCCGCTAACCCAATGATACACTATACTCGCCGCCAACCAAATAAGAAACGGTAGGGAAGGCGGTTTTTCAGAAGAAGAAAAACGATGTTTCAAAAACCGTTTTTTCGGTTTACCTTATGAAAAACCGTTTTTTTTTTTTGGTCAAACCCGAGGGCAAAAAAAAAACGGTTTTTTTTATCCCTAAAGTGTTTCAAATAAGGATGGTGGGAGGTATAGTAGTGAAACTAGAAAAAAGGGAAAAGGAGAAAAGCTGTAGCTGGCGTCTCAACCCTTTCAGCAAGGCCGTCATCATTTAAGCTGAAAATTGAAATCAGCGACTTCAACCGAAATCAAAGAAATCCTGCCGCCTTACATATCAATCACTCTCCCGTATATCTGAAGAAGAAATCTCCAGGAAACTCAAATGCCGGAACGCATCCAAAATGGACTCAAGAAGAGACAACATGATTAGAGTCGAAGATGGGACGGAAAACAACTTTCAGTTACTGTAAACGTGTGATTTACTCGCCTATTACTGGTTTAACTAGCCTATTTTAATCAAATAAATAAACTTATCATTTTTAAAATGTTCGTTTAATGATTTTTTTTTTGATTATCAATTAGCATTTTCATCTATGGAGAGTCGCACTGAATGAAATTACTTAAGTGACTTTGCGTAGAACGCTGTGATTTTGTGTTTATTGATGGAATTTGTTGAAACGCAGTTAGGCTAAGAGATAACATTTATTTTCAATGTATTAGAAGCAAATTAAAAATTACAATGTCGAAATAGTAGGAATTTGTATCGGATGACTATTTAAACGACCAAATTCTTAAAGGGGGGGTGGGGGCGGAGATTTCAATACAGCAATGGAAAAACTAAAGAATTATGAGATGAGGTAATGTAGTAGCAATAGGACTACTGTTGTGGTTAGGTCAGGGAGAATTTTCTCATAGCGGCAAAGCGTTATCGTTGTCTATTCATGGTATTTTTTGCCTCATTTATTGCTCCATTGCTCTAATGTCCCATTGTTTTTCATCAAACGAAATCCAGTTTATCTTTACAAGAGCTAGTGTCAAATTTTACACCTGTAAGGTAACAATGATATTATTTAAGCCATTTTAAAAATAAGCCATAGATTCAGTAGCCAACTGTTCTTTGAAAACACGTTTTTAACTCCTCCACTGTGCCACAAAAAGACTGTTGCAGGATGACAGCAATTTTAACCCTTTTCTGCATTTGGTGATTTATTCTGCTTGTCGGGGTTGTCTTTAGAGGACAAATTGATACACTGTTTTGACATTGTTATAACCGACATTTTGAAGGTTTGTAATTTTATCAATTGCTATGAAAACTTGTTTTGAAACAGAAAACTGTATAGTAATGTATGAAAAAGTAACTGAACTATAACTGGAATCACATTACTTTATCTATCAATATCATGAATCTAACCGCCAAACCTAGTTTACTATATATCAGCTGAGTATCAGTAGAGAAACTTTGACGGATGCTCGTAAGTTGTTTTAGTTACACTAATATAAATTTAGTTAAGTTTGAATATCGTCGCACTAGAGCTACACGAGGGCTATTGACAATGGGCGCCGTATTTTAGAAGTGTCGAGCCGACACCTGAGTAGGCACCCAAAGCATTAATTAATGGCGACATCGCGTATGCAGCGTTACTACTATAAATAAACACTATGTTCTATAACATTATTTTTAAAATATCAACAATTTTTATGATTGGTAGTCTCTCTCCTGATACTAAAATGACGTTCGTTAGTATCAAATAGAATTTTACCAAACCAAGAGAGTACGTTGCAGGTAACAGCGTTCTCAATGCTCTGGCGATGGCCAACAAAGCGTGTTGGAAGAAAAACAGTCTGGTGCATTTAAATGTCTCAAAAAACTGTTTTGTAATGTCTGACGTCTTGTTTAAACTTGGACGTCAGGTTGCTGTCTGAGACATGTGGCGTATGCCGCCCGTCATTGGAAGTACCGCTTGATGTCATCAAGAAAACAGGCAACAATGGAGGGAACTCTGACGATTATGCTAAAATTGGCTTAACTGCTAAGGGAACTATCAAAGCCGTTCAATCTGTTTCTGACGATTATTGAAAAGTGAAGTCAACAAAGCCTTTTAGTGCTGGTTAAAAAAGTTTACAAATTGTACATTAAGCGAAGCTGTGACAGTTGCAATTAAAAACATGTTTTGATCATTTTATAGAGAGTTTATAAAAATGCCCTGATTAAAAGGGACCTTTCATGAAATTAGTGTAAGGGAAGCGGTCAATTTTTGTTTTAATAGCACATACATGGGGTTTTATCTATCAGTGCATCTTTTACTTTCAATTATCTAATAAGAAATAAATGGTAATGAATATATTGCAATTATTTATTCAAAAATCTGAAATAGAGAATTGTGGTTTTTTTTACGCTTCAGGGAGTGCTGATTATTAAAAAAATGGGCTTTAAACATTATTCTGTCTGCTTTAGACCTGTCTATCTTTCAGTTTGAAACCAGTTTATATACAACTCAAACTAAAAGAGCTTAGGACTTGAAATTTGGATTTGTTTGAACTGATTAATAACGTTTCTAACTCCTACTCCTTCACACCATTAATATCAAAATACTCCAAATGAAGTAAGTGTAAAAGCTAATTACTATAAGACTCTGCATCATCTTTTTTATGATTCTGTCAGATACCTCACACGAAATTGTCCAAATTGAGATACAACATGATGGACTAACAACATCTAATTGTGCCCCATTTAGTCTTGGAAATAAAAACAAATTAAGAAGGCGAGAAAAATTTTAATCAAGATACAACCGACATTAATATCAATTTTTCTCACTGAACACGCAACCACTTATCAGCCTTTTACATTGTTTTTTCAGGACTCGGATCTATTATTAAATGTGTGGACAAATTAAGCAGCGACGTTTCGTGTGTAGAAGTTTTTCTCGTGCTTCCACGCCAAAGGTTTTCGCACCTTAACCCTCTAATGCATGAATTTTTATTTTCATCCCAAAAAAATATATATGTATCTTCAATGCTCATACATTATGGGAAAAATACTGAAAAAAATTTAACTGCATTAGTTTTTAAATAATTTCAATTTAAAAAAAAATTTCCATGTGACAAAAACCAACTAAAAAATTCCAATTTTGATAATAATGACTAGAAAACTACTAAATATATTTTAAAATAACCCTTTTTAACTATATATATTTTTTCAAAACAATTTATTTGTATTTAGTACTAAAATTATTATACTTTGACTTACGCCAGAAAACGTAATTTCACAACAGTTAATAACCTCCCTCTTTAATTTTGAATACACTTTTACTACTGTCATTTATGAGTTTTATTATTAACTAAAACTTCAGAATGGAATGGAATAGATGAAAAAAACACAAATTTGTCAAGATTGAGGTCTACTTTAATAGAATAAAGTGGATTATGTAACTTGTTACCAAACGGTAACAGTATGCATTAGAGGGTTAACAATGAAGGGTGCGGTGTTAGGTTATATTGTAATGGAAATGTAATCTCTGGAGTGTTTATTTATATTGACTTATTGAAAGGTGGTCAGAAGAGCTTCCGGGATCGTAATAGACTCTTAGTTACTCCTTATCTCGTGTGATAATTCGTTAAAATGAACAAAGAGTTGTGATGAATTATTCAATGCTCTAAAGATTTGGAGATAGTGATAAAATAATTTACCATTCGAAAAAATTTATTTATAAAAATGTTTAATCAAATTTCTGCAATATCCTAATTTACACAGAAAAATGTTGAACTCAAGTGGCAAAATGTTTTTAAACACTTTTGAATAACGTTGCTTTCAAGTTGCACAATATTTTAAATAAATTTGGAGGGACAGTAAAAAAAAGGATGAAATCCAGAGAAAGATTTTCATAGCATATTTTTTTTCACCAAAATGTTGGCATTTAAAAGGAAAAAACACAATGGCAAATTCTCCAATAATTGACTATTACTTTACATTTGGATTTAGAAATTCATACACTGTAAAAAAAACTGTTAATTTCACAGATAAAAACTATATGTTTACAGAAAAAGTTAGTTTCTTTAAACAGTTTTTTTCTGTGAAATTATGCTGTTTAAAATAAAATAGTTTTTTCTTGTCTTTGTTTTGACCGTTCATTATTTTTTCTAGACTGCAACTGAACAAGCATTTGAACTGTTTGTTGAAACTCAGCGTGGCGGGATAGATGACTAGGAAAGCGTAAGAGTGCAGATCTAAAGGCTCGTGGTTCGAACCCGGGTTAGCAGTTAATTATTCCTCAGTAGTTTTGTGATCAGTGGGTTGACCGTGGCTCTATTTCTCACGCAGAGATAATATAGAATTCGGAGTTTCTTTGCAATTTGTCTGTTAAAAACAAGCTTTTGTGTGTGTGTTAACATTTCTAATCATTAGTAAAAAATAAAAAAAAAATTCTGTAAATATATATGGTATTTTTCTAGCACACTATTTGAAAGGTTTTTCTGCAAAAATTACTTTTATACTAAGTGTATGGCTAGTTTGGGGACTTTAGGGGGCCAGCTTATTGCTAGCATTTTACTAACTCTGCAACGTACAAGTTGATGAGTAAAGGTGCAAACTGAAATATAACATTACAGAAAACTGCAGTAGTTTAAGGAAACAAAAAAATCTGTATGAAAATAACAGAAATATACTGTTTTTTTTAACTGGGATTAATTGAGATTTTTGACCCTCCCCCTCAATAAAATTATTCTGAATGCGAGATATTTTAGTTAATGAACTGATGTCACCCTTTGTTGAACACACCAACCATGCGATGACCAGTCAAATGGTCAACCAAATCTAATTTGATGACGACAATATTATAATGCATATATTGAGATACCTGTCTAGACATATTATGAATGTCAGAAAGGAAACTACCTCGCGTGATAAAAAGGTGCGTTGTCAGCCAGCACCTATCCATGGCCAGTAAACAGCGTTTTGGGCGATGAGCGAGTCAGTGCTCCAGTGACGCTGACTTCTTGATGTTGTGTGGAAAAAGTGTTGACGTCTCAATCGTTCCGAAGTGACGCGTCGCTGTGATAGTTTCGCATAGTTGCAACTGACATTTCGCTGATTAATGAGTTTAATTTTATTTATATAAAAATTTGATGGAACGGAACTGTTTAGTATTTTGTGTTCAGTGTCAGTTTGAAAATTATACATTAAAAAGTTTGACGTTAGATGCATAGGAATCGATGAACTTTCTAGGTGCCGCTACTATTTGGGGCACTGATATACCATTTTGTGGTGTATTAAAGCCATGGTTTTACCATACAATTTTATATTCACGCTTCAAATTTTGATGGCAGATAGAGAGTTCCAGAATTCCTGTGAAATCTCGCACCGAAAATTTTAACAGTGCACATTTGCGTAAACATTTTTTATTACATAGTTAATGAAATTATTCGTTTACCTTTGTATGCACTCTTAAAACAAAAGAGTGAAATCCACTCCAGCTGGAGAAGTGCATTTTCGACACTGGAAAGGAATGAATATTAACTCAGACCGAGTTAAAATCACTCGTTTGGAGTGATCCTGTCGGAGGTTTAACACACAAAGAATCCACTACAAAAGGAGAAGTGCATTTTCTAGACTGGAGGAGTGAAAATTAACCAGACTGAGATAAAATCGCTCGTTCGTTTTAAGAGTGTGGTATTGTCAAGATCATCAACACAGCAACCTCGCAAATTTGCTTTGCGGTCATGGGACGAGAACAGTACACAGATTCAACTTGATTTTATGCTATCTCAGCACAACTTAAGATGGCGAGAGAAGACGATTATCATATACATACGGCGATAGACAAAAAACTGCAAACTATAATGTTTTAGATGCACAACGAAATTTTAACATTGGTTCACAAAGCATTTTTTTCATTTTTTCAACGTAACTAGTTACAAATATAGGATAAAAAAACATTGTATTGAAAGTTTACACCAGCTTTGCTCAGCATAAGGAATGTTTTTAAATTCGTTTCGTCAAAAGTTTGCTACAATTTTGTCAAACTCATGCACAATGATGTTGTGCGCCAAAAGGTGAATGCGTGTGAAAGACTATTTGGTTTTAATGAATAGACAAGCTGCAGGAAAGTAAGCCCTTGTATATTATTATTAGTCTGTTAATGCATTATACAGCGGCTCTCAACAGCTCTTTAGTTCCAGTCGTATTTATTAGAAAAAAAAATTGAGGAATAAGAAAAACCGTACGTCTTCGGAATATCTTATAACAATTATATGCATTAAGAGGAAGAGATGCAATTTTCCTCTTTCATAATAGATTTGGAAGAAAACAACCTAAAATTATAGTTTTAAATGGTTTTGAAAGCAAATATACATTGTTGTTATAACACTTTTCCACATATTTATAAATTTGGGGAAAGTTGTTTAGTTTAAAAGTTGTTAATTAATATTTTAAGAAATTTATGCGATTGAAAATTCCCAAGTATATTTTAAATTTTAGAATCAGGAATTTAAACTACTCATCAAAAAATATGGTGGTTTATCAAATTAATGTGAAAAAAAAACTCTCTAAAGTCTAAATATTTAAACTTTTTTTGTTACATAAACGAATGGTGTCGTCATCATCAATGTTTGAAGTTTGATGATTGCAAGTTTTAAAATATTTTTTGAAAACTTCCAAATTATTTGAGTTTTTTCTATTCTTTAAAAGAAATGGAGAAAACACAAAGCATATTTAAATATTATAGAATTGGGTCTATGATAATTTTCAGAAGTCGTTAAATTTGATTCGCAAAGATTTATTTTCTTTCTATTTTACATCTCAACTTAACTTTTCACTACATCTTTTGTATCCATACTTTATTATGCCTAAATCGCAAAACGATTATATGACGTCACAAAGACTTATCCTCTATACCCAGCGAATTTGTCGCACTCAATAAAACTATTTATCTCACACCCCGGAGATAATTTTTCTACTCAATCAATTTTTTTTCATGATTTCCCCTTCAGAGATGACGTCACTGCCATTGGTTTATCTATTTCTTTATGCAAATAGTTCTATAAAAACCCTTAACTATTGAATTATGAACTAAAAAGTTCCAACAGAGATGGGGCGAATGTTTTTTATTAGATGGGGAGGAATGGAGCTGTCCCCCCCCCCTCCCCCACAGCTTTAATGGTAAATGTTCCCTCCATAAAAGGTGCCTGCTGTGGTACATACTTGCAGCAGCAGTATATGGTACAGCTGTGGAAATAAAAAAGTACCCACTTGAGGTTATTTCCTCCGTTATTCATCCTAAAGAATCGGACCTTTTTGACATTGCGAACAATTAACATTCTGAGTTAATTGCATGACACAAAATTTGCATAAGGGACCATATTCATATTAAAAATGTTACTAACTTTAAAATTTCCAATAGCAACACCCCTTTTTGAATACATATTCCAAATCTCTGTTCTATGTTAATACGAAATGCCAAATTTTGTTAGTTTTTAAGCATTATTAGAGGAGTTAGAGACGTGCAAAGTTTAGGTCCCATAATGTTAAATGAGTTGCACATAAAAAACTATCCCGATCTATAAATAATTAAGATAATGAAACGAATTTTTTTACTGAAAAGAAATTATAATAACCCAAACAAAATGCATTCAATATTGGGGTATTTGAAACATTTTTTATAGTTTTAAATAATTATTATATTGATTTTTTTAAAAAATATGAATGGAAACCCCTTAATATTTTTAAAGAAATAAATTTAAGACAAGAAGTTTAAGCGAAATCCCAATTTTTAAAAATGTTTATTCATAATTTGCTGAGTAAATCACAAAATACTTTAAAATTACCCTTTAGGGGACTGTGTATAAGATTACGTGTGTAATTGATAAATAAAGACGGCTTTGCATGCATGCTTGCTTGTCATTTTAAAGTTGGTCCCCAAAAGGTCCACAAGTGATTCGATTGAATAACTCGTCAAATATTCATCCAAATTTAACAAGAACTTAGATTTAAGGGTTTTCAAGAGTGCTTAACATTTCTAAGTTATTAAAATTGGGTGTTGCTGTTGGAAATTTCAAAGATCGTAATATTTTTAATATGAAGACGGCCCCTTATGCAAATTTTGTATCGTGCAATTAACTCAGAATGTTAATTGTACACAATCTCAAAAAGGTCCGATTCTATAGGGTGACTAACGGATGAAATAACCTCAAGTGGGTACTTTTTTATTTCCACAGCTGTACCTTTTATTTTTCAGAATTGCATTGGATTGATAGGCCACAAACGCATTCGTATGTAATAGAGAGATAATATAAGGTTATTAGAATTTAATTTCACTATTACTAACCATTATTTTGTTAAAATCTTGAGTTCTGAGTTATCTTGTTGTAAATTTCTATAAATAAATTTTAATACAGAATAGCTATAACCTGTTTGATTGTTTACTAAATAGTCAAATAGACTAAACGCAGGGCCGGATTTACCAATAGGCCCGGGCCTAGGGGCGCACCATGATGAAGGGCGCAAAATTATTCCGCATTTTTTTCCCCAGAAAATTTCCATAAAATGTTATGGACTTCAATACATGTCTACATCTACATATTCTGCACGAATAAAAGTCCCATTAGCCTTCCTCGTATAGGTGACTATGGACAGGCGAATCTTTTGCTTGGCTGGTCAGTGTGTATCTGCAGCGAGTGAGCGATGTCATTGTTTACAAGTCACCCACTCGAGCCTTTAGCAATCCCCATAGCGCCCTTGTCTCGGCAGTACCAGACTACCAGAGTGTTGTCGCGTAGTGTTGAAGTGTTGTTTATTTTATTGTACAAAGTCAAAGACTTGAGTTTATTAACAATTGTTAATCGAGGGAAAGCTGACTCAAGAGGTGCCTTATGATGATATCACAGACATTTATTATGATGATATCATCGACACATTCGCTCGAAACAAAACAAGAAGGTAGATTTTATCAACCGACTTTGAAGAAAAAACTATCTCGCATCACTTATAAAAAAAATAAATTCTATGTTTTTATCAAGTAGCTTTAAGTATTTTTTTTGTTTCCCGCTCTTTTTTAATCAAGTTAAGTTACACTTAAAAAAGTTATTTTTAGAGTTCAAAAACAGTATATCTAATTAAGATTTTTTCAAAATATAATTTTGTGTGAATGTCTGCTCTTTTAAGGGGTCTAAGGAGTCTTAAAAATGCGCAAAGAAGGAACTGCAAAGTATAGTTTGATCTGTCATGTAATTTTTTAACTACTCAATATACAAGTATAATTTTTTTATATGTAATTCTACAAGATTTATTTATTATAAAACAAATTTTAAAATTTATGAAACTTTAGCCAAAACTAAAATAAATGATATTAAACATAAAGCTATTTTAACACATTGTGATTAGGCTTGCGCGGCAAATTTTGAGGGCAAAATTGAAAAAATGACCCAGAAAATGACTTTATATTGTACAAATATGTACAAACTAGGGCTTATACCTAAATTCTCAGCTCAATTTTAATTAGAAATTATTTAAAAATGAATTCAAAATCAAAATTTAAAAAATTTTATTAATTTTTTTAGAAAAAAAGTTTTTAAAATAATTTCTAATTAAAATTGAGCTGAGAATTTAGGTATAAGTCCTAGTTTGTACATATTTGTACAATATAAAGTCATTTTCTTGGTCATTGTTTCAATTTTGACCTCAAAATTTGCCGCGCAAGCCTAATCACAATGTGTTAAAATAGCTTTATGTTTAATATCATTTATTTTAGTTTTGGCTAAAGTTTCATAAATTTTAAAATTTGTTTTATAATAAATAAATCTTGTAGAATTACATATAAAAAAATTATACTTGTATATTGAGTAGTTAAAAAATTACATGACAGATCAAACTATACTTTGTAGTTCCTTCTTTGCACATTTTTAAGACTCCTTAGACCCCTTAAATCAAATTCCTATAATTTTATGATTTATTAGGAGAAAATTTAAGTCTTGTATATTAATATCAGTTTAACTTTTGTAAAATGTAGTGTGTATGTATAGCGGTAAGTCTATAATGAGTATTAAACTAATCTTAATAACTCGTTGTTCTATTTATTATTTACTAAAATTTAGAAACAGTTGATTCTCTCATTATTTTATTTGATTAATTTTACTTCGCGATGAATTACAATAAAATACAAATTATTTTCACAAAAACCTTTCTTGAGGTCGAATTTCTCCCTCCTTTACAATGGTGTAAATAGGGGGCGACGAAAAAACACAGGCCTAGGGGCGCATAAAAGCTAAATCCGGCCCTGACTAAACGAATACGTAGATACGTCAAATAGACTAAACAAATACGTAACGAAGGAGTGCAAGATCATATTAAACAAACTTTAAATTAAATGAATAATTGATTCAGAAAAAAATGGCCAATGGCAAAAGTAAACTAAGGTCATTTTGGCTCAGACCCATTAAATTCCCAAAACAACATAGAAAGAAGAAATTACACACAAAACTAATTCTATTACAACCCTGATTTCATTTAGACCTCAAATACTTAAACACAAAAACAATCATTCAACATTCATTATTACCAAACACCCTTGACTACGTATTTGAAGGCAGGATGAAAACGTAGCCACCTCCCACCCCCAAGTCCGACTCAGTAATAAGGAACTTAGGCCACGTTGAGAGGGTGGGAAATTGGCGACGTGTTGGGCAGTTAACACGCGCTTCGAACAACCTGTCGTCGCCAATCAAAAGTTGCCATCAACACACCACGCCTACTCGTCAACTTTGGGCTGCTGCCATGGCAACCAAGTTTGGATCGGATGGTGATTTAATCCGAAAAGTACCAAATATACCAGTCTTGTGATTGAAATGTAAAATGGTCAGATTCTCAGGAAATCTTCCGTACACCCTTCTTCTTTAACTAAGTTATTAAAAAAGAAGAGTATGGTGGGAAATTCTCTTAAGGACTTGATACCATTTAACATTTCCGGTACCAGGTTCAGCTTAAAGATTTAAAATTAGTGATTATTTTCAATTTTAGTAGCTTTTTATTTTAAAATTCAACTTAAATTATAAAACCAAAACAATTTGTTTAACCTTAAAGCATTTTTTTCTCCAGTTAATGACAAATATAGGAGCGAGTACTATTATTTTTTTAGCCCTTTAAAGGTACAGACGTATAAACCCGTCACATGTCAGGTTTTAACCGCTGTACGGGTTTCCCAGCAACACACAGATTTTTTTAATCTATATTTTTCTTAATTTTATTAAATTTTAAATTGAAAGGCAAAGCATAACTATTAACCACAAAATTATAATTTTTTTAAAAAAAGGAAGAAATTTTCAGTTACAATTATTTTTATTTCATAAATTGAAAACAAGTTCACACTTTAGCCAATTTGCTTGTCTCTCTCAGAGTGTAAATTACGCTACAGTAGTTGAAAAACCTTCCTTATCGACCAGAAAAGGGGGCAAAAATTGATGCTTGTTTTCATCCATAAATTTTCAAAATATATTTTTTAATAACACATTTGGCTTAAAATCATTTCCAAATGCAAAAAAATAGAATATCTTTGAAAATCCATAGCGTATGTGTTTTTGACACTTGTAGTTATTTCTAGAAAGTCTTGTGCATGTATGTATCTTATTACGGAAAATCTAGAACTAACAGTCAGAAGGCTAATTTAGATTTTTTTTTTTTGTGTTTGTAGTTATATACAGCTTTTGTATTAATAGAAGTAAAAAGAAATTAGAAGTTAATTCAACTTTTTACATGGAATTGTAAAATCGGATTTGTTCTTTGAAATTTTACAAATTTTCAATGATTTACATCAAACAGGAGAAAACAGAATATTTACTAACTAGCATGCTATGCTTTACCAACCTTTAAATTCTTTATAACTAGATTTTAATCCCCCTATAGGTACACTCTTAAAACAACAGAGCGGATTTTCCACTCAAAAAGGGAACGTAATGTTTTTCACCAACAATCAATCCTTACGAGCGTGTTTTCGATCAATAAAAACGATTTTGTGGAAAAAGAGGGATTTTAGAATCACTTTCAACCGAGTAAAATATAATTAAATCGTTTTCGTCGGGGATTTTAATTCGTTTTTTGAAGTAGAGATTTTAAAGCGTTGCCATTGGCCGAATTTGGTCACGTGATACGCCGCGATACGCCATCGCCGCCATTTTATATAAACATGTGAAGTGTTTAAAATTTATTTCTGGTGTTTCTTATTTTGTATTTTCTTTTTTTAGAACTGTGACAGTTTTTTTTAAAACTATTTTATTGAATGCCATAAATAATGGCAACCTTCAACAGTGATAACGACTTTTCGTGTCTGTGTTTTCTTCCGACAACGATGCATCCGTGAATCGCGAATAAATTTTTTGTGGAGTAGTTAATCAGCTGATGCCTGTTTCCCAGCAGAGGTAGACCATAAAGCCAGACCAATATTGAGCACTCTCAAGAAACAATATGGTCCCTCCAGAAGATCTTTATCGAATCCCAAGCACTCAAGGATGTAACTCGAGAATCGAGATTATCTGTGATTTAAACAAACCGAAAGGATGTAGTGTTCCAAAGGTAAACAAACTAGGCAAGTTCTTTTTTATTTTAATTTTATAATTATTTTTACTAAAAAGCTTTTATTGTATTCGCTTACTTGTATTTAAAATAATATGCTGTAGTTTCAATAAAAACCAACTTTTTTTAAAAGGTTTAAAAAGAGATTGTACTTAGAAACTGAACAAAGTACTATATTGATGTTATTTATTTTTTGATATGTATCAATAACAGTGGGCATAATTTTTCAAGCATTAAGAGTGTTTAAGCAAGCATTAGTACAATACTATATAAAAATATAAGTATAGTAACTTTAACATTTAAAATAACCTAGCATGTACATACAGTAGTTTTTAATAATTGTTATTGTAGTGAATACAGTATTGTTTATGCTGATGGTCTTTCATAATTTCTCTACATATTCTTTTCTAATTGATTAAACTATATTTCTTAAAACAGTATACTACAGGTTTACTGATCATGTTTAATTACTTCTCTATTTGTCATCGAGAAATCGATCAAAGTCATACTGATATGTCTGGGACCCTGTCAATTGGGCAATGTTACAGTGAATAACGACTGAATATTTAACATGCTACTCATTTTATTATTTAATTACTTAACTTGAATTGGTAGAAATAACTGTATAAGAAAGCCCACACCAGTCATTGTTTTTCTCTGAAAATAACACCTCAGAGCCTTGTTATTGTGAGAAAGTACACCGCAAATTCATTTAACACTTTTGCAAACACTCGTAACCAAAACCTAAATTTCATTTGTATTAAGAATATGTTGGGAGTGTGTTGTGTAAGAATTAAAAGGTTGATTTGTAAAGTGTTGTTGAAAGTTACAAGTATAGAAAATGTGTTTAAATAGTGTTTCTATCTATGTTTGGGAACCCATGCAGCTTTTGAACCCTTTAAAGATTCACACAGTTACAACTTTTTATCATTTAACTGTGGTTCTAAATTACACATTCGGTTGTGTTAAAGCTCGTCATAGAGGTTAGAATTAGACAAAATGATATAGAGGTTTTGGTTAATTTGAATTATTGTCACATTAAAGGTACATGAGGGCTATTGGCGACAGGCAAGATGAGAGCTACAGTGAGTCCAATGACGAGCTAACACCTGAGTAGGTTTCCAAAACAACTTTTAAGGGCAATATCCTACGCAGAGTTGGACTTCGAAGAATATTTAACCCTCTAATGCATACTGTTACCGTTTGGTAACAAGCAACATAATCCACTTTATTCTATTAAATTCGAGCTCCTCCTAGACAAATCTGTTTTTTTTTTTTCATCTCTTACATTTCATTTTAAAGTTTTAGTTACTAATAATCCTCGTAGATGAGAGTAGTAAAAGTGTATTCAAAATTAAAGAGTGAGGTTATTAACTTTTGTGAAATTACGTTTTTGGCAGTATTTAAAGAATAATAATATTAGTACTAAATGCTCATAAATTGTTTTGAAAAATTAATCATTGTTAAAAAGAGTTATTTTGAAATATTTTTAGTAGTTTTCTAGTCATCATTATCAAAATTGGAATTTTGCAGTTGGTTTTTGTCAAATGGAAATTTTTTTAAAAATTTATATTATTTAAATTCTAAGGCAGTTTAATTTTTTTTAGTATTTTTCCCATAATGTGTGAGTATTAAAGATACATATATATTTTTTGGGGATGAAAATAAAAATTCATGCATTAGAGGGTTAACATGCATTCCTCCACATTGTGTACTGCTCACTCAGGTGTTGGCTCGTCATCTGACTGTGGTTCTAAGTAATGAGGCCTGTGGCCAGTAGCTCTCATGTATCTCTAGTGCGACGATAATTCAAAACCAAAACATATTTTAATGCTGTTTCAGGAGAGCGAGCAAGTTGTGTGGATTGGACCCACGTTGTTCCCACTGGGCTCCCCTATTGGAGTGGCCACTGGTCGGTCAGCCAGGAGAAGGTACTGTGGCCTTCGGAGCTTACTCGACCACCATGCCCCAGAAAGGTAACTTTCCAGCCATTATTAATCTTTACATTTACAACGCAAGCTTGTTTTACCCTACCACCTTGTGGTTTTCGAAAAACAATGTGAGTGCTGTTGTTCTAAACTTATCTTGTTTAAGGCAACTGCTCTTCAAACCCAAGTAGGGTTTGAAAAGCAGGCTTGCCTTGTTATTGTAAGTACTATGTTGATGTAACATTATTGGGGGAATCATATATAGTACATTTAGGTTATGTGGGCACTACTCATATGCAGGCCCTGAAAGAAACAACCTCTTTTATTTTTGGTCAACCCAAGTAGGCAAGGCATTATCACAATTTTGTCCTACTTATAGTTATTATGTCTAAGGAAACTATTCAAAAGAAGAAAGTTATTTATATTCAGTACAATGTTTTAAAATTATTATTATTTGGATATGTTGAACACTTCCCTATCGGACACATAACACTCGATAGCAGTAACCTGGTTTGATAAAATGAGGACCTAGCATGCTTGGGAGCTGGAGGTTATGTGTGAGGTGGACGACCTAATCAGGAGCAAATATATGTCTTGCACCCCTGAGCCCTTGGTCATATAAGCTGAAATGGGCACAGCAGGCCTTATCCCACTAACATGCTGTTGCATCAAGGAGTTTAGTTCGATTAAAAAATTTTAACCCTTTCAGTCCCAAAAATTTACTACGCTAGAGAAACATCTGATATTCACAAAATAAGCTTATTATAGGTCAAGTATACAAATTCCATAAGAAAAAAAAATCACTCAAATTTTTCATATGGTTTTTGAAACAATGCCAAAATTTTTTAAATGTTGAAAACGACAACAAAAAAATATATATATATATTACTTAAAAACACTTCGAGTTATATATTTTATGGTATCTGACCATATGAACTGAAGTGAACTCATCAAAAATCAGGTGAAACGCTTGTTGGCTATTTTCTAAATAAAAAAAATAGTAGTTCTGACTTCTATTGTGATTAATGTCAAATATTGTCTAATAGAACAAAGTGTGAAGAATCGAACGATGTGTGTTTGGATGTCATAACGGGACATAAACATTTTGAAAAAAATATTGAAAGTGATGATGCCAAATGGCATCACTGGGACTGAAAGGGTTAATAGACAACCAAACCTTTTTTTTTTAAGTCATTGTAAAACTAAATCACCAGCAATAGTGACATTTATTCAGGATAATCCAAGATTTGTTTTGTCATTAATTTCTAGGTTTGTGAGCTGCCTGCGTCCGGATTGCCCAAGTCGAATCATTGCCTGCCTGTACCCCGCCCCAGGGGTTACCAGGTCCTTCCTGGTCCCTGAGGTGAACTTCTGAATTTCTTCTCTTCTTCAAAAGTGCTGCTGGAGGCCCTGGGAGATTTGGCTTGTCTTCCCTTGGATTTGTTGTGTCAGCTATTGCCTGTCTCAATATGTTCTCCTCCTCCCAACCGTGTGGATCTGTTCATCTAATCTGATGGTGTTACATCACATGTGTTTTTCTGGTTTTTTTTTTCTGAGTGTATACCCTCATCGGACTTGATGAGTGAACCTCATCAAATTATTGCCTATTTTTATAAAACCCAAACTAACAGCCTATTGACTTTTTGTTTGAAAATAATTTGTTTAATCTTAACTATAACTTTTTTTAGCTTTAACCCCGAAATAAACATTTTATGTTTTTTGCTTAAAATAAACATTTTCCTCTGATTGTAGTAATATGGAACTGTTAGCAAGCTTTTTCTTCCATTTATTGTCATAAATATTGCTTTTGTTGTAAATAAAAATATGTTTTTAAACTCAGTAGATATTTAATCAATATTGTAAAACAAGCAAGTCTAACATAGATTTTAAAAAATGAATTTTATTGCCACCTTTATTTTACTTGCAGTTTTCAAAATATGTTCTTAAAATTATAAAAACATCTAATCAACTTGACTCTTTTTTCCTAGTTCTGACTTACGAAAAAGTAACATAAAACTGTCTTTTCTAAGGAAATTGCTTTAGAAAAAAAATTATCTTAAAAAAGTCAATTTCATAATATTTTTCTATCATGTAATTCTATGAATACCTACGTTTATGTGAACTACAACAATTACAATGTTTATTAAGTATAATTCTAAGGTAACGTAAAAAAAAGCCATGAAACTGGAAAATACATTAAAATGAATTTGAAAAACTGATGAAAATATGCAATTTTTTAAAAAATACTTTATTAAATTATCTGTTTAAATATGATTAAAAAGTAACAATAAAAATTATCTAAATGAAAAAGAAAATTACTCATTATTGCTAATATAATATGAATAAATATGCCAGAAAAGCATTAAAAGTACTTCAAAAATAAGTAGGAAACCGACTTATAGTAGTTTTAGTCTAAAAAACGAGTGGAAAAAAAGCTATTAAAAAGGAGTGAAAAGCACTCGGCTGGCATATGAAATTAGATTAGAAAGGAGCGAAAATGGCCACTCAGGAAGGAGTAAAAGTGGCTAATCCGAAAGGAGTGGAAAAAACGACTCCGCTAGCAGAGTGAAATTCACTTCTCACGGGTAAGTGCATTTTCGGCAATGCAAAGGATTAAAAATTAAATCAGGCTGAGTTAAATCCGCTCGTTTGTTTTAAGAGTGTAGACATGTATGTCCATATTAGACGCAGGTGGCTCTTTATGGAACACTACTGGTTGAAAGAGTCACAATTTCAAGGGGTTTTAGATCAGAGGAGACAAAAAAAACTATTTAAAGTATTGCGGGGGAAAGGGGGCAGAGTAAATATCGTCAAAATTTGCACTTTATAAGGGAGGAAGGCCATTTTCGGTGGCGGCTCTTCGAATACCTTAAAAGTACTGTAATGTCACTAATCGGAACATTAATTTATTATTAATTAACTAAATAAAATCCGATTTAACAGATATGTTACAAATTTGTGAATCTGAAGGTTCACTCGCTGTACTTCCGATGCTGTCATAAAGTGTCCGTCTTGGTGATCTGGCGTTGTTTCACTGTACATTATAATAAATATACAATTAAACAATTATCAAGCATTTATTTGCAATATCAATCGAAACTATGCTTTATCAGCTTTCTAAAACAATCCAATTTATATTTAAAGCAATTTTTGATTATATCATAAGAAAATAAACTTTCCTATAACTAAGATCGGCACACCATGGAAATACAAGAAAACCCCTTCGAACAGGCAAACAGCGCTCTTTTTTGTCCCTTCTTGGCTGAAATACTTTTTAACTGCTTTTCTTCACGGATATGAGCACTATCTCTTGATTGAAAAAAAAATAGCTTTTAAAGATATCAGGAGAGCACTGTTCATATTGGGTATAAGTGCTATATAACATATTTAATCAGCGAATTACAAATAAATTTATCTAACTATTAAGAATATTTGAAAGAAAATATATGAAAATAGCAGATTGCTTAAATTTGACGTTTAAGTTGGCTGTTAAGTTTAATATAGCACTAAATGCTGAGTGATGTGCTTTTTTTTCGACGCATGGGACTTTGCGTGCAAGCAGTACTACACTCTTAAAACAAAAGAGTGAAATCCACTCCAGTTGGAGAAGTGCATTTTCGACACCATAAAGGCATGCATATTTTCTCAGACTGAGTTAAAATCACTCGTTTGGAGTGATCCTGTCGGAGGTTTAACACACAAAGGATCCACTCCAAAAGGAGAAGTGCATTTTCCAGCCTGGAGGAGTGAAATCCACTCAGACTGAGTTAAATTAGGAGTGTTTGTTTTAAGAGTGTAAGAGACAGTTTCTGTTTCAATCCTACTAGCTTTTATTTATGATCCTTATCCATGAAATATTTTCTAAAAATTTGTTGTTGTTTTTTGGTCAACATTACGACCTTTAAAATAAAATTAAAGCCAATTTTTTTAAAATACAATAATTTTATGAAGATAAATTAGAAAACACGTTTTTTTTTCCGCTTCGACCAAAGAGGACCCTTTAATGCTAAAATTGCCCTGTAGAACTGTTAGGTCCATTTAAATGACGCTATTCTACCTCATGACTTTTAACTGCATCAAGTGACGTGGTCAAGCCTGTACATACCAAAAACGCACTTATACTCAGAACAGAGAAAAGATTATTTTAACGTGCAATTTCACTCATTCACAGATTTGTCAAAAAAGAGATTTTTTTTTAAAAAAAATTAAAATTGTGGGAAAACCTATGATTTATTTTATAATTAAAGCATATACATTCTTAAAACGAACGGGCGATTTTAACTCAGTCTGAGTAATTTTCACTCCTCCTGTCTGGAAAATGCACTTCTCCTTTTGGAGTGGATCCTTTGTGTGTTAAACCTCCGACAGGATCTCTCCAAACGAATGATTTTAAGTCAGTCTGATTTAATATTCACTCATTTCCAGTGTCAAAAATGCACTTCTCCTACTGGTGTGGATTTCACTCGTTTGTTTTAAGAGTGTAGGATTTCACAAAATTTATTAATTCTAATGATAGCATTCAAACAAACTAATACTAATGTACAAATTTCGCCATTAAAGGCAGAAAATTCATTTTGTCAAAATATTAAATTAATATTAAAAATTCTCTTTTTCTCTCTTGCTGAAGCCAGAAAATAAAAACGAAATGTTCCTCTGGCTTTTCTTTTTTGTCTCTTTTTTCTTATCTTGTTTTATGAATAAATAGGGTATTTTTGCTGTTGTGCAAAGTATTTTTTATATTGCTTAATGACAAAAAACCTTGATATTCCTTAAAAAGATTAAAAATGCGTTGCATAAAAAAAGTTTCAAAATTATTATGTCGTGAACAATATGAAAAATATTGGAAAACACGTTAGCTAAATTTTTCATGATAATGCTTTTTTTAATGTAATATTTTAGATAATTGCATATTTTCACAGTACGAGATCATTTTAACTAATCATAACACCAAATAATTGAGCGCTATTGACACCATGGGGTAAACATCAGAGAAAAAACACCATAGGTTGTCATTGCAAAGTATTAAAAAACATGACAATTTCTTTAACATTTATTGTATTTAAAATTGATGATTCTATCAGTTTTTACCCATTTATTGATATTGATCTTTCTCTATGCATTTCGTAATTTGCTATTTTCATAGAACGTCTGTTATAGTACATAGTTATTCTTGAGTTCTATTCTATGATAGTCTTTTAAAATGAAGTTAACTCACTTAATTAACTACCTATTAACCTAAATTAATTATGTGTTTCCAAATAGCTATTAGTTGTTTCAATTTTAATCTCAAATGAGCGTTTTTCGATTTAAATATTTTCTAAATAGGGGTCCAAGTAATTAAGTGTCGAAAACAAATTTTTTTTAAATATACCATCCATTCCTGGTACACCAGTAACCCCTCGCTATATCGCTCTTCGTTATAACGCGCATTCGGATATATCGGCTTGTATCTATGTTCTTTTTTTTTTTTTCAGTGTAATAATATAATAAATATCAAGAGTATCGTTATATCGCGGGTTTTTGCTTGTCTTCCGGGAAGCGCGATATAACGAGGGATTGACTGTATATCATTCATTTGTCATATACATTTAAATATATATGAAGGATTCTTTAAAAATGTATAACACTTCAAGAGTGACTCGGTAAAAAGAAAACCTTGTGGTGTCATACTTTCATTGAAATAAAATGCAAAATATATTAATTTATATAATAAAACGAACTTAGGTCATTAGTAGAAGAATGAAGTAACCTATACTAAATTTTTAGCATCACTTGACCTCTAAGAAAATAATTTGTTTCAATGATTTTGGGATAATGCTGTTTAGAAGCAGAAATGGAATGAGGTATTCCATTTCTGCTTCTAAACAGCACTATCCAAAAATCATTGAAACAAATTATTTGGGGACATATTCATTAGGCTTATAAACATTATACTTGTTATTCATTATGCTTAGTGATAGTAATACAACTAAAATAACATTCTCGTAAAATGCATAAATAAACTGATTAAGTACAGTGATTGAGCGATTCTATAAAACCAAATTAGTATTTTGTTAGTTTAAAAAAAATCAGTTTAGCTTTTAGTCTTTGAAAATATAGAACAAGCTTTATGTATCTAATTATGTACCCGGTGTTGCACGGGTGTAACTTTTAGTACTACTCCAAACAGTCATATATTCGAACGGTCTTAATTCGATTATTTACGATAATTTTTAAAGCAAAAAAAAAGAATTATCAATGATACTTTAGATTTTTCTTCAATATAAGAAAGAAAACTTTGACTTCAATTATAACAAATTTAACATTTTCAGGGCAATACTTACTATATCCCTTTAGCATCTCCATTTTATGAAAAAGTAAGCTGGAGCTCTGATATTCTCCCCTAAACTGGTGAATAGAAAAATTCGAATATAATAAGTCCTTTGTATTTCCTCTTTATACAAAAAGTTGAAAATCCCCAACGCCCTCCCGCCAAAAAAAAATGAAAAGAGGTGTTTTGACAATTTTCCACATAAATCATATACTTGTTTTCAATTCTACAAATACTATTCATTTCAGTTTTCTTTATAATTGTGTACGGAACATATTTTTAGAAAAATCATTAAAAAAAATTGTAACATTACAGGATGAACAAGGGAGTTTTGGAAAAAGCCTAAAACAATAAAAATAAAAAATTCATTGATAAAATATTTTTTTAAATGTATGTTTAGTGAACTTTGCCTAAAAACCAAGATTTGAAATGTTACAGTTTAAAATGTTCAAAATAATTAAGGTTACTGTGCCTCCAGAAAATCCATTTAAAGTGTACAAAACCTTCATCTCTATTAGATATATTATTTAATTATTGTCAATGATATTTCAAAATTATCATATTTGTTATTACTCAATCCAATTACTATATCCAATATTAATATTACATCATCTAATTAATTGACAGCAAGATTGCAACACAATTATCATATTTATGAATACATTTTAATCAAGTCCAAATGAATTTGAATCCAAATATAATCTGTTAGCTTGGATTCCATACTGCAAAAATATAATCGGATTCTTATCGGATTATAACCGAGGCAGATGGCCAACGGTATGTTTATCAATAATCAGGGGCGTTTCAGAACAACATGTTTGAATGCTTGGGACCTTCTTTGAATTCATATACAACTACCCTGTGTAAACAAAACGATTGAAACCTGTACTTAAATATGAAACTGCAGCCGAGTTACCGTAGCTGGCGATTTATGATTAAGAAATTATATTTAATGTTCGCCAAGAGTGGATGGTTTTAAAGCTGTATATTTGTGGGAGGTACGGTTGTAGAAACATTTGGATTTGTTTGAAGTCTGTTGTACAGACTGAACACAACAATTCTAATGCGTTTTTTTTTTTTATATAATTTCACTATGTAAGGGTTATTATTATTCAGGGAGACAACTATTAAAAACTAACCTTAGATATTATATTTTTGGCACAAACAAAACATTTGTTTGGATATATTCAGCCTTCAGATTAAACGTTAATGAACTTTGCAAAAAAACTATATCATTTAATGTATTAGGATTGAAAAGAGAAATTAGTAACTAACTGAAATGTCCGACTTTTCTTGGGAAAGCATATCAATTATAATCCAAACTATAAAAGTCGAATGACAGAAAAAGTTTTACTATTATGAAACAAACAGAAAACTTATTAAAATTGCCAACAATACCAACTCTTTTATATGAAGGGTTTGCAAAATTCAAAGTATTAAAAATATAACTAGGGTATAACCGTTTGGTTTATTGACAACTTTGAACTATAGTAAATTCTACTGGTTGGATCTTCCATATTTCATTCCTGCACTTCTTTCTGTCAGTGACTGATTGGTGAGTGTTCCCATGGGACTTTGTTTCACCAATCAAGGCTTCAGAAACAATTTATTTTCATTCATAATTTTTGTTGCCACTCAAAACCTGAAACATACCCATTGGATGAAGCCAATGTGAATGAATATGCATTACTTACCATATATATTACTTACTTTGAAGAATGTAAGTTTTGCTACTCTACCCTTCATAATTTGATAGAATATATTAAAAGTTAATCATTTGATAGAAAAAATTAAGAGGTTTCAATCAAGAGAGATCAAAAGCTGTCACACCATGTACATTTTAGGAAGCTTTGATGGTCGGTAAAAGAATGCTTTCAAAACGCATGGAATTAGTAGGGTCAAGTGGGGTAAGTGTGATAGGGTTTCTGCATTTTTCATTAAGAAAATTCGTTCTCTGCTTCAAGTAAATTCCAAATCCTAAAATTGGTAGTGAATTATTATAAGAAACATACATATGTAGAAAAAAAATTATATGTTTGAATTCCAATTTTAAGTGTACAAAATTTGCATTTCAAAATCCATTGCTGTTTTATCACACTTACCCCACATAGAAAGACCCACATAAAAAGAAGACAGTTGCACTTAAATTTAAAAGCTCAAAACTTTCTTTAAACAAAAAATAAGGTCAATATTTCTTTTTAGTTTAATTATAAGTGGTCTAATGTTATATATGGCAAACTTTCAGATTTTTAGAATGATTTAAAAAGTTACAAGAGCTGTTTATCACACTTACCCCCAATCACACTTACCCCACTTGACCCTATACTTAATTTTATTGCAAATATTGTTATTGATGATTTGAAGCACCAAAAAATAATAATAATCTAGTTCAAATGCATGAATTTCACTTCGATTCTAAACGAATTCTGCTCAATATTATTTTCAAGAAATTTAATCTCTTTCACAAAAATGTCGAAATGTCATTGCCCCATATGTTTGTCCTAGTATGTTACAGCTTATTAACGCAAGACTTGTTATAGGAACTCGAAGATAGTGTCATTGAAGAGTGACACCGGCGAACCAATCCATTAGCACAAAAATGATCCCTACTAATGACATTTTTATGCCTCCCCTCTTCCCATTTTCCTCACTTTTAAGCACGATTTGTGTCTTGAAACAAGCGTTTTGGAAAATTGTTAGGAACGCACGAATATTTGCATATTTTCCAAATTCCTTGTTTTGCTATTGTAATGTAGTGTAAGAATTTTTCGAACTTTATGTACAATACATTACACTGGTTGAAAATGTCTTTTAAGCGCGATTTGTGTCTTGAAACAAGAGTTTTGGAAAATTGTTAGGAACGCACGAATATTTGTATATTTTCCAAATTCGCGGTTTTGCTATTGTAATGTAGTGTAAGAATTTTTCGAACTTCATGCACAATGCATTGCAGCATATGCTGTCGCGTATTTATGTCTGTGTTGTGTCTGTCTTACTTGACGATGGTTTATAATCGGGTCTCAGAACAAGCACACAAACCTGAAAATATCTGTCAACCAACCAACCAATGCATTGCACTGGCTGAAAATGATGCCATTTACAAATTTATTGGAGTAAAGGCAGATATTCTCCAAATGTAAGGAAAGCATATTGGAATCATATTGCATAAAATGGGAATTATAACGTATTCAAGTTAACCCTTTAACGGTTTAGTATTTTTTAAGAAAACTGTCATAAAGGTGCCCATTTTTATCCCCTGAAAATTACATAAAAACATGTGTTTGAACAATTAATCTATTCGCTTTTAATTTTTCATTTGTTTTCAGTTTGAAATTTAAAAAAATAATTAGTTAATCTTACTGGCGTTTTAATGAGTGGACATAAGGTAGTTTCGATTGCATTGGAGCATTGCTATTACATACAGTAACACTCCATCCCGGAAATATAGCGGGCAAAACCTCACCCGGTCATTTTTCCGGAAGCGAGAAGGAAGGGGTTAAATTGCATAATTATATATTTTCTATGTATCAGTATGATTAAGTACAATAACGTTGGAGTTTGTGTACGTTAAGTTGCTTGCACTCTTAAAACAAAAGAGTGAAATCCACTCCAGTTGGAGAAGTGCATTTTCGACACCCTAAAGGCATGCATATTTACTCAGACTGAGTTAAAATTACTCGTTTGGAGTGATCCTGTAGGAGGTTTAACACACAAAGGATCCACTCCAAAAGGAGAAGTGCATTTTCCAGTCTGGAGGAGTGAAATCCACTCAGACTGAGTTAAATTAGGAGTGTTTGTTTTAAGAGTGTAAAAAAAACTACCAAGATGTAAATTTTTGTTAGTTTCGATTCGAATGAAAATTTCGTCACGAAGCACAGAAAAATAGAGTAAACAAATTTTACAGTTTCCCTTTACATTTCCTAGACAAAGACCTGTGTGTAATTTTAATGCCACAATGAAAAGTAATTTCAGTCGAACTATTATTTTCTCATAAATAACTATACTCTTAATGGCTTAAAATGAATCGGCAAAATATCTACATTGTTTTTCTCTGACTCATGAAAAATAATACTGCTTTGAATTATAATTCAATCTTTTTAACTATTACTGCACGAGTGTCTGAAATTTCGAATGGCTTATCTTATCTAGATTGAAGATCTGTTCGCATGTGATATAAATAACACCATTTCATAAAAAATCTTTCCATCTTTGATTCGAAGTAATTTGATATTTCTCTGTATTGTTTCATAGAAGAGGGGATGCAAGTGGGAAAACCAAGTTTATTTTTAGGTTGCGAAAAAGCAATGAATAGTCATTTTGGTTTTTTTTTTAAACGCCCTTATAATGATAGAAATAGCAGACTATAAGTCAAAAGTATAAGTTCGTAATAAATAAAAAAAAATTAAAAATTTACTAATTTTTCGGAGGCTTTTTTTTTGGAACCAACAAATGTCTATAAAATAGCAATAAAACAAAATGCAAACACAATATGTTGATATATATTCTACTACAAGTACTATATGTTTTCTCCATCATCACAGCACTTACAACATTTTAGTGAAACGAAGAAAAAAAAGCTAGCATGAAGATCTTTCGGCTGATTTTCCCCCTTTTTTTACAATTGGCGATTCAATTTACACAAATTTGGCTAATTTTTTGGCGATAACCACTTCTAAAAATAAGAAGTAACCCTCAAGTCGATGACAGCCCAAATCGAGACGTCTTACTTTCGAATTCTAACTGGTAATAATCGGTTCCGATCAAACAGAGAAAAAAAATTGCACCCCTTGTCAATTCCACTTTCTGCGATTGCCACCGGACATAGAGGGGCAGAAACGCCCCCTTATTGAAGACTTCGATTTCATGGTTTGGTTATACAAAATTGTAAGTAGCATTGAGTAATAGAATTTATATTGGAAACTGTTAGGGGGGGCGGGTGGGTATTTGGGTCAAAAATTTAAATTTTCAGTTTTTCCTTTTTTTTTTATTCTGCTTATCTTTAGCTTTAAGAAAAACTCTTAACATCTGTCCTTACCTAAACCTTACTTTTCTTTTGCGATTCTTGAAATATAAAGCTTTTTCAACAAGGAACACTTTTCTACGGAACTATGAACGTTATCAACATGTTTTGTTTTGCTATTTCTTCCCCAATAATAGATCTTTGATCTAAACTGAGGAATATTAAATATCTCTGCTAAAAAAATTTATATAACTTTAAATCTAATTTTTTGTGTTCTTTAATATATATTTTTAAAAAAATCACTGTAAAAGTATTTTTTTAATATTTTGAAATATCCTCAGTTTAAATCCAAGAACTATACATAAGAAATAAAATATAAACAAAAGTTTTCAATGATATCTTATATTGTTCCTGAGAAAAAAATTAGGTCAACTAACATGGGCGAGACAGAATCATATGACTCCCCTTAAACAATTATACCTGTTCTTTGCACATGCCAAAGTCTTAAAATGGAATGGGCGCGCAGGTCCGCGAGTCTCCAAAGCAAAGTGCATCAGTGTTAATCCAATGGAGTAAGAGTCTTTTCTCTGCCACATTTCTCCGGCTGTATTGAATATTTTTACTGATTTTGTGACTAATGTAGCTGACTCACAGGTGCCGACAATCCCCTCTTTTGAAACTGGTTCGAATATTTTTTTTAAATTTTCACGAAATAATTTTACACAAAATATTCGAGGTAATTTCAAAATGTGGTATTAATTATTTCCTTAAATTAAAATAATTATATACCAGTAAGCATTAAAAAAGTAGGCTTAAAATATGGGAAAAAACTGTTCAAATGTGACATAGGAACGTAAATCTACCTATCTGTTCAATTTTCCGAAATTCGGTAGCTTAGTTTTTGAACATTTTCGTCAAAAAAATAATTCTTTATGGATAAAAAGGTTAATCGATAACGTCACTTTCAACTGGCTATTTAAAGTCTATTAATACAGAGTTCTAACGCATCCACATACGCTTTGTAATTTTGAGCCACAGCAAAAAGAAAATGACTAGTTGGAAACCTGACCCCCTATAGGAAACAATTTTATCAAACCAATTTTATCCAACCAGTGAGTTTTCTTTAAAAAAAAAACATACAATCGTACACGCTGACAGTCAAGTAATAGAGTCATCTAACTCAAAATAATCAGTATTTTCTAAAATCGGGGATGGCAAAGCCTTGGGGAGAAGCTCAAAGCCCACTTTAGCATCTCGATTGGGCCATTTGTAATTGCAATTTGATTATGGATGGAAGTTTAATAGTTTTCTTGTTTTGTGCGTGGCTCCTTTTAAAGAGCGAGTTGTCATTAAAGAATTGATGATTGTGTTTAGTCTCATCAAGAGATCGTTTCTTTTTTTTATGTATGAAGATTTGTCTAACGGAATAAATACCAATATCACTACATGATCTAATGGAATCAATACCTAACGAGTTGCCCGGATGGCCGAGTGTTTAGCATCGCAGGCCAGTAGTCTGCGTGATGTAACGGGTGTGGGTACTATTCACGCCTTCGTCTGGGTGTACTTCCTTTCTCTGTGACAGTAAAAACTCTTTCTGTATATGTCTTACTTGACGGAGAGCTTATAAGCGGTTCTCTGATCAAGCACTCTGATCAGCAGTTCTTACCCCATACCTAACGTGCTATCTCATTGAAGATGGCAACTTCTTTTTGAACCAGACAACCAGATATTTATGTAAAATATTGAATAAATATGAGGAAACTATCCTCTTCTTTTTGTAAAGGTTTTCGATTTTATAATTTTCTCTCTTAATTTTTTTTGTTTATTTTTCAACTGCAGAACGCTGTTTAGTGTTTTAAATTGAAATTTACTCCAAATAAACATACCTTTAAATAAAGAATATCTAAATGAGAAGTTTTCTTAATTTATAATCTTTTAATTTTTTAAGCTATTTTTTAAAAAGCCCACAGTCTCAAGAAAATTCGATGATTTTTTAGGAAGATGAAACTGAGAAAATTTAAAATATTTTTTTCATTTTTCTTTGTAAAGGTTAGAAGATAACACAGAAAATGCTTCGTAACTTTCTTTCTGATTAAAACTTACTTCTAATATTTCATTAATATTTATAATGTTTTCACAATGATGATTTAACATTAAATAAAATAGATGTATTTTGTATTGTAAATAGATGTATTTTTGCCAACACTATCTGATTCCTAAGTCAAAGTCTAAGTTAAGTGAAAGTTTTCAATCATTGACTATTAGATGCAAAATATAGCAGTATATTATGTCTTTCAATATATAATAATCAAGAAATGTAAGTTAAAAGAGAGTTAGAACTGGAAAAAATATATTTTCCTCAAATTCAATCATTTACTTAACACAATAAATTAACATTTGTAGAATAGAGAAATCGGCCTAACACCATTTAGAAAACTTTTAAGTCATTTAGAAACATAGCTCTTCACATGAACCTTCGATTTCTTTTAGTGCGATTGTCTATTATGCTTATACAGAAGTTTATGCAGATAGTTGTCTGTCTCTTGGTCGCCAAATGATGGATGACATAGGTCAGAGATTAATGTGGTTTTTTTAACGAAAAACATAGTTATCGTGTCGTTTTGCCAATGGTCTGACGATATAGGAGGGGCAAGTATAATTAAGGACTATGGCTTATTTCAATGGACAAATAATATTCCCTTACGAAAGTCCTTAAAAAGTGGCGAAGAAGCTGCTTTGAGAAATTACCTGCGTTTAATCTATTTCTCACCAGTCATCCACAAACAGCGTCTTGTTTTGTAAGTGCTGTTTGTTTAGGTTCACGCCTAATTGTGTAATACCATTTATTTCCTTTACACCTGGTCGTTTCTACGTCGGAAATAACAAACAACGTTAAATAAGACTTCTCATGGGAAATTTTGAGCATGGATGGTCGGCAAATAAAAGAAATACTTCCCAATGAATCGTTAATTGTAGTTGTTTGCGATGTTCTTTTAAAATGGAACAATTTCATTTAATATTATACAGTATCATTGCAATTACTTCGTAGTGATATTGCAGTACTAATAATAGTTTATTTGATGTTATATACACTCTTAAAACAAAAGAGTGAAATCCACTCCAGTTGGAGAATGCTTTTTTCGACACGTAAAGGCATGCATATTTACTCATGCAGACTGAGTTAAAATCACTCGTTTGGAGTGATCCTGTCGGATGTTTAACACACAAAGGATCCACTCCAAAAGGAGAAGTGCATTTTCCAGTCTGGAGGAGTGAAATCCACTCAGACTGAGTTAAATTAGGAGTGTTTGCTTTAAGAGTGTAGTAGATTATAGATTCTGTTAAATCGGAAAGCACCGGAACATATAGCAATTTTATTGTTTCATTACATAGCACAGTGCGATAAGGGGGTGAAGGGATCAATTTTTATTTTCACATTTTTTTAAGGTTTTTGCATTACAGATTTTTTCATTATAGTCGCAAAATCTTTTTACATATAATGAAAATTTTTAATAATGAATGCTTGTCAAGCTTGAAGTATACACTCTTAAAACAAACACTCCTAATTTAACTCAGTCTGAGTGGATTTCACTCCTAAGTCCTTCTTTGGTAATGAATTACTACAAAAAAAATTTAAATTGTATACCTGATATGTGCATTTTGAAACTAACTCGAATCATTTTAAATTTTCTGAGATTTGATATGTCCTTTATAAGATATCAGCTATATAAATACTTTGATTGGATTGCTTAAATAAGTATAAGTTCTTGATAAATTGCTAAACTTTATACTGATTTCCTATATTCAGGAAAAACATGTGTTAACTTTTATTACGAGAAATTGCGTTTTTAGTAGTCATTAAGGGTTAAAACAATACAAAAATTGTACTGCGAAATAGAAATAATGCGTAATTGGCATAAAAATTGTTCTGAAAGCGGAGCTCGTATGTATTCTTCTGAATTTATTTCAGCATCTTCTCTTCGATACTTCGGATAAATTCTTCTGCTTCAACAGTAGATTATTTTCGGATAAATGGTTATAGTTAAGCAAGAAATATAGATTACGATACTCAAAAGTGAATATTCACATTTTGTTGAAAATATTTTAGAAAACAATAGAGTTTACAGTTTCTATTGCCAATTGCGCATGGATATAATAATCGTACCCTTTCCGCTGTAGTCAGTTGCACACACAAATACTTTCTTGTATGTCTTTAACACAATTCATTCATAAAAAAATAAAATTTTTGTTGTTGCCATTTTTACAAAATGCCTGTGTACCGCTTGTGTTAATTCAACACAATTTTTCGTTTTCGAGTTTATCAAATGAGCTCTTTAAAAAAAATGTATGATTTAATTCCTTTTGACATTGTATTTTAAAAGTGCTGCTTCTAAGAGGGTTTATGAATAATAGACTTCAAATATTTGCTTGCATGTCTTTAACACAATTCATGTATACAACAAAATGTTTGTCGTTGGCATTTTTTCAAAATCCTTGTGTACCACTTGTGTTATTTCAACAGAATTTTTCTTTTTTGAGTTTATCAAATGAGCCCTTCTAAAAAAATGTATGATTTTGACATTGTCTTTTAAAAGTGCCTTCAATCATTTTTAATTATACACGTACACTTCAAAACAAGTATGAAAGTTGAAATGAAGTAGTCAAAAGAAATATGAGAATATAGCGTGATTTAATCTAATAAGTATAAAACACTGATTCAATATTTGCCAAACCTCGACTACCAGCGTTTCATTATCAAAATACAAACAAAATCTCAAAATTAACAACGTCAGCAACTCAATTAATCAGCTAATATTCGCGGTTCATTTACATCATTATCAGCAAACCAATTTTTTGAACGCCAAACATAGCTTTTGTCAACTGCACGACAAAATGTCTGACAACTTGAGTGATTGCCGTTAACGAACATCGGTAACATGCAGCCCTCGACGTTACCACAAACAATAGAATTCACGGTGTTGTCATTTCATTAGACGCGTCAATAATGTGATTTGATAAGATTCTAACTGATGTTTGAGAAAGTTTGAATCTGAGTTATAAGCAAATTGGCAGAAGTATAAACTTGTTTTTACTAATTGATATTAATTAGAAATCTTTAACTAAAAATATTATTTCATTGTAATTTTTTTAATTATAGTTTTGTTGCAAATGCTTATAAATACTAACTTCAAATTTAAAAATTTAGCAAAATCTTAAAACCGATCAAATTTTTAAAAATTATTTTATTGACGGAAAACCTGACAGTCGGGTTACAGGTTTATAGGTATAATACATGGTTAATCATAATGCATATACCTCAAAGGTTAAACGGGTTTTTGAGAATAGAATTTACAAATAGTAGACTTCCAATTATCCGAATCACTGGGAGAGGCTACAATTAAAAAAGTTCAAAATTCTTACACTCAAATTTAAAATAGTGTATTTTAATAAATTGATAAATGTGTGTTGAAATTAACGGAAAAAATTTTTGAAGCAAAATAATTTTAACAAAATGAGTGGGCGTCTCTTTTAAATGTTAAGCATATGGATTCATGAATGGATAAGGTAGAATGATACCATTGGACATGGGATAGTCGGCGTGCGGATAATTGGAGTTCAGTTGTGCTGTGGTTCGAAAAATTGTAGTTGCATTTCAAAATGTGTGAAATTTTACAATTATTATTGCCGGGAAAATGACAGTACGTACAATTCGTAAAAAGATAGTTTGTTTTTAAAAAAGGAATGGAGCAATTTATAATAACTATATTTGCGAAATAAACTTAATACCCAATTTTGGCAACTAAACGTTTTATTTTGAACTAAATGTTGTCTTTGATGACACAGTTTCTATGGTTCAAAAACTGTTTGTGGGAACAATTCTAAAAAACAGCAAATGTTACTATTTGTTTATATATATTGCTTGGGCATATTGCATATACTACTTGCTTATACATATCGCACAACCGTTAAGAAGTCATTCTTCTGCCAAGTTAACTCAGTAGCCAATTATAACAGCAGGATGGTACAATGAGGTATACCTCCTATTGTTAAAGTTTTGCAAGTACTCTATGGTATTAATGTTTTACACCTATGATCAAAGCATTTTTTAAAAAAGAAACGGTTTGCACACAATTCAATTATTGATTAGCATCTATGCAAATTAAACAAAAAGCTCAGTTAGAATTTTGACAAACCCACAAATTAATTGTCTGATCCAATAATATACAGCAAACAAATTATTTGAAGAAATTTGCAGATTTCTTAATTTCGATATAGCCATTTATATTCTCCGGTTGTGTGGACAAACTGTGGCTTAATTATAACATTGATTTTCGCAATTTCAATTACTGATATCACGATTGTTATCTCAGAATGAGCTATGAGAAATGGAAGGAAAGAACATGAGAAAAAAGGTATCAATGTTCACACGCAATATTGTGATCTCTCAGTAGAAGATTACAGATCGAAGACATTTTTGGACACGATTTTTGACAATATGAAGCTTTGACAATTGCAAAGGTAAGCGACCAATCATTTTTGGTGCCACCCTTACAACCATATTAAGAGTCATTTTAGAAATTTAATAGTTTCCATTGCTAGTTTTCCTAGATAGTTTCCAATAATTTATAATTTTGATACTGCGAAAGGAAGTAAACCCAGTACAAATGCGAAAATCGAGCCCGCACCCGCTACAACGAACTGACTGCTAGGGTTATGGCCTGCGATCCAAACCACTCGGCCATAGGAGACAATATAGAGGGGCATTTGAGGCCCATGATGCGGTTAGTAGGTTCAGTCTCTACCCTACTATAGAACTCTTTGGTTAAGGCATCCGCCTCAGGATTCAGCCTTCTAGGCCAGGTTTTCCTTAAGGATTTTTTTCACTTTGAAATTTTTTGAAATTGAAAAAATAAAATTTTTTACTTTTATACATTTTCTGGGGGGGAGGGGAGTCCCGTGGTAGCTCTCCGTGCTTTGAGAACTAACATATATTTTCCTTTATCTCGTTTACAATTTACATTTTGTTTCGTGCAGAATAAAATTTTTGGTGCAACGTTGCTACTTGAAAGTAGTGGCAACAAGTGCTACCTCCGTTTCTCCGGAGTAATTCTATAGCAGAAAGAGGGATAAACTTAGATAAAAGCTAGATGATCTTCCACCACAAAAACAAGTTATATTACACTACAAAGATTGAGTTTATTTACACCTCAAAGACGTAGTAGGATTTACACCACAAAAAAGGAGTAAACAACCAAGTGGGATTTGAACAAATTTCGCTTAAATGCAACGTTTGCGAACAATTGACACAAAGCGCCATCTCGTGTTGTTTCTCGAAGTGAAATGAAAACTTCTTTACAAAAATGTGTAGTAGATTAAGGTTTCTTTTCTTTCTTTCTTTTTTTTTTGTAAACTGTAAACAATCAGGTATTTATTAATCTTAATTTTAGATACCATGTTAAATTTTAAAAAATCTTTTTTGTCGAAAAGAATAAATGAAAAAGAAAATGTAGTTTATTAATGGAATGGAGCCAAAACTATATAGAAACATCAAAAATATTATATTTTGTATTTTTATTTTAAATATTGCTTTTCAGTTGACTGTACAATAATTACTCACTTTAAATATCTCCCCAAAACTTTTTCCTTTGTCGTCTTAAGTTCCAGATCAGATGAAGTCACAATCCTAAGACCACGGCTGAAAAATACCAATCTTCGTGATGAACTGAATTGTCAAGGACCGTAAGTAGGGTGACTAGACATACTGTATTTCGCAATGTAGTTTAGTTTGTTATTCATTAGACTTTCTAACTATAAAAAGCGGCAAATACTATCCGTTTTATTTTTTAAAAATATTTTCTAACAAAAACATAGTAAATAAAACACGTTTTCTGAAAAATTAATGAAGGTTGCAAGGTCGAAAAGCTGATTTCTGAAACAAAATCTGAAAGTACCTGTATGCAAAAATAATCTCTATTTGAATCTCCAGAACAAGCCATGTAAAATGCGGCTCAGTGGTTGAGTGATATTACGTGTCCGCCTCATAAGCCCAAGTTTTCGGGTTAGCCCCGGCTGAGTCTATGATTATGTGGCACGTAAAACATCTCAACATACCTTGTGTACCCTTTTAACATGGGTTCTGTAGGCAAAATTAAATCTCTGCATACTTTAACATCCCCAGAGATCTCAGATTCATCGTAATCTTAGCGTCATAATTGATAGCGAGAGTCGCCCAGATGGTGCCTCAGAAAAATGGCTCTCAGTTCTGGGGAATATGCCGAGTCTGCATAAGTTTAACCGCCAATAATACCTCCCCGTTAGTTAAAAAAAATCAAGGGAAATGTGGGCATGAGTCCGCTAACCCAATGATACACTATACTCGCCGCCAACCAAATAAGAAACGGTAGGGAAGGCGGTTTTTCAGAAGAAGAAAAACGATGTTTCAAAAACCGTTTTTTCGGTTTACCTTATGAAAAACCGTTTTTTTTTTTGGTCAAACCCGAGGGCAAAAAAAAAAACGTTTTTTTTTATCCCTAAAGTGTTTCAAATAAGGATGGTGGGAGGTATAGTAGTGAAACTAGAAAAAAGGGAAAAGGAGAAAAGCTGTAGCTGGCGTCTCAACCCTTTCAGCAAGGCCGTCATCATTTAAGCTGAAAATTGAAATCAGCGACTTCAACCGAAATCAAAGAAATCCTACCGCCTTACATATCAATCACTCTCCTGTATATCTGAAGAAGAAATCTCCAGGAAACTCAAATGCCGGAACGCATCCAAAATGGACTCAAGAAGAGACAACATGATTAGAGTCGAAGATGGGACGGAAAACAACTTTCAGTTACTGTAAACGTGTGATTTACTCGCCTATTACTGGTTTAACTAGCCTATTTTAATCAAATAAATAAACTTATCATTTTTAAAATGTTCGTTTAATGATTTTTTTTTTTTTGATTATCAATTAGCATTTTCATCTATGGAGAGTCGCACTGAATGAAATTACTTAAGTGACTTTGCGTAGAACGCTGTGATTTTGTGTTTATTGATGGAATTTGTTGAAACGCAGTTAGGCTAAGAGATAACATTTATTTTCAATGTATTAGAAGCAAATTAAAAATTACAATGTCGAAATAGTAGGAATTTGTATCGGATGACTATTTAAACGACCAAATTCTTAAAGGGGGGGTGGGGGCGGAGATTTCAATACAGCAATGGAAAAACTAAAGAATTATGAGATGAGGTAATGTAGTAGCAATAGGACTACTGTTGTGGTTAGGTCAGGGAGAATTTTCTCATAGCGGCAAAGCGTTATCGTTGTCTATTCATGGTATTTTTTGCCTCATTTATTGCTCCATTGCTCTAATGTCCCATTGTTTTTCATCAAACGAAATCCAGTTTATCTTTACAAGAGCTAGTGTCAAATTTTACACCTGTAAGGTAACAATGATGATAATTTAAGCCATTTTAAAAATAAGCCATAGATTCAGCAGCCAACTGTTCTTTGAAAACACGTTTTTAACTCCTCCACTGTGCCACAAAAAGACTGTTGCAGGATGACAGCAATTTTAACCCTTTTTCTGCATTTGGTGATTTATTCTGCTTGTCGGGGTTGTCTTTAGAGGACAAATTGATACACTGTTTTGACATTGTTATAACCGACATTTTGAAGGTTTGTAATTTTATCAATTGCTATGAAAACTTGTTTTGAAACAGAAAACTGTATAGTAATGTATGAAAAAGTAACTGAACTATAACTGGAATCACATTACTTTATCTATCAATATCATGAATCTAACCGCCAAACCTAGTTTACTATATATCAGCTGAGTATCAGTAGAGAAACTTTGACGGATGCTCGTAAGTTGTTTTAGTTACACTAATATAAATTTAGTTAAGTTTGAATATCGTCGCACTAGAGCTACACGAGGGCTATTGACAATGGGCGCCGTATTTTAGAAGTGTCGAGCCGACACCTGAGTAGGCACCCAAAGCATTAATTAATGGCGACATCGCGTATGCAGCGTTACTACTATAAATAAACACTATGTTCTATAACATTATTTTTAAAATATCAACAATTGTTATGATTGGTAGTCTCTCTCCTGATACTAAAATGACGTTCGTTAGTATCAAATAGAATTTTACCAAACCAAGAGAGTACGTTGTTGGTAACAGCGTTCTCAATGCTCTGGCGATGGCCAACAAAGCGTGTTGGAAGAAAAACAGTCTGGTGCATTTAAATGTCTCAAAAAACTGTTTTGTAATGTCTGACGTCTTGTTTAAACTTGGACGTCAGGTTGCTGTCTGAGACATGTGGCGTATGCCGCCCGTCATTGGAAGTACCGCTTGATGTCATCAAGAAAACAGGCAACAATGGAGGGAACTCTGACGATTATGCTAAAATTGGCTTAACTGTTAAGGGAACTATCAAAGACTATCAACTATCAAAGCCGTTCAATCTGTTTCTGACGATTATTGAAAAGTGAAGTCAACAAAGCCTTTTAGTGCTGGTTAAAAAAGTTTACAAATTGTACATTAAGCGAAGCTGTGACAGTTGCAATTAAAAACATGTTTTGATCATTTTATAGAGAGTTTATAAAAATGCCCTGATAAAAAGGGACCTTTCATGAAATTAGTGTAAGGGAAGCGGTCAATTTTTGTTTTAATAGCACATACATGGGGTTTTATCTATCAGTGCATCTTTTACTTTCAATTATCTAATAAGAAATAAATGGTAATGAATATATTGCAATTATTTATTCAAAAATCTGAAATAGGGAATTGTGGTTTTTTTTACGCTTCAGGGAGTGCTGATTATTAAAAAAATGGGCTTTAAACATTATTCTGTCTGCTTTAGACCTGTCTATCTTTCAGTTTGAAACCAGTTTATATACAACTCAAACTAAAAGAGCTTAGGACTTGAAATTTGGATTTGTTTGAACTGATTAATAACGTTTCTAACTCCTACTCCTTCACACCATTAATATCAAAATACTCCAAATGAAGTAAGTGTAAAAGCTAATTACTATAAGACTCTGCATCATCTTTTTTATGATTCTGTCAGATACCTCACACGAAATTGTCCAAATTGAGATACAACATGATGGACTAACAACATCTAATTGTGCCCCATTTAGTCTTGGAAATAAAAACAAATTAAGAAGGCGAGAAAAATTTTAATCAAGATACAACCGACATTAATATCAATTTTTCTCACTGAACACGCAACCACTTATCAGCCTTTTACATTGTTTTTTCAGGACTCGGATCTATTATTAAATGTGTGGACAAATTAAGCAGCGACGTTTCGTGTGTAGAAGTTTTTCTCGTGCTTCCACGCCAAAGGTTTTCGCACCTTAACCCTCTAATGCATGAATTTTTATTTTCATCCCAAAAAAATATATATGTATCTTCAATGCTCATACATTATGGGAAAAATACTGAAAAAAATTTAACTGCATTAGTTTTTAAATAATTTCAATTTAAAAAAAAATTTCCATGTGACAAAAACCAACTAAAAAATTCCAATTTTGATAATAATGACTAGAAAACTACTAAATATATTTTAAAATAACCCTTTTTAACTATATATATTTTTTCAAAACAATTTATTTGTATTTAGTACTAAAATTATTATACTTTGACTTACGCCAGAAAACGTAATTTCACAACAGTTAATAACCTCCCTCTTTAATTTTGAATACACTTTTACTACTGTCATTTATGAGTTTTATTATTAACTAAAACTTCAGAATGGAATGGAATAGATGAAAAAAACACAAATTTGTCAAGATTGAGGTCTACTTTAATAGAATAAAGTGGATTATGTAACTTGTTACCAAACGGTAACAGTATGCATTAGAGGGTTAACAATGAAGGGTGCGGTGTTAGGTTATATTGTAATGGAAATGTAATCTCTGGAGTGTTTATTTATATTGACTTATTGAAAGGTGGTCAGAAGAGCTTCCGGGATCGTAATAGACTCTTAGTTACTCCTTATCTCGTGTGATAATTCGTTAAAATGAACAAAGAGTTGTGATGAATTATTCAATGCTCTAAAGATTTGGAGATAGTGATAAAATAATTTACCATTCGAAAAAATTTATTTATAAAAATGTTTAATCAAATTTCTGCAATATCCTAATTTACACAGAAAAATGTTGAACTCAAGTGGCAAAATGTTTTTAAACACTTTTGAATAACGTTGCTTTCAAGTTGCACAATATTTTAAATAAATTTGGAGGGACAGTAAAAAAAAGGATGAAATCCAGAGAAAGATTTTCATAGCATATTTTTTTTTCACCAAAATGTTGGCATTTAAAAGGAAAAAACACAATGGCAAATTCTCCAATAATTGACTATTACTTTACATTTGGATTTAGAAATTCATACACTGTAAAAAAAACTGTTAATTTCACAGATAAAAACTATATGTTTACAGAAAAAGTTAGTTTCTTTAAACAGTTTTTTTCTGTGAAATTATGCTGTTTAAAATAAAATAGTTTTTTCTTGTCTTTGTTTTGACCGTTCATTATTTTTTCTAGACTGCAACTGAACAAGCATTTGAACTGTTTGTTGAAACTCAGCGTGGCGGGATAGATGACTAGGAAAGCGTAAGAGTGCAGATCTAAAGGCTCGTGGTTCGAACCCGGGTTAGCAGTTAATTATTCCTCAGTAGTTTTGTGATCAGTGGGTTGACCGTGGCTCTATTTCTCACGCAGAGATAATATAGAATTCGGAGTTTCTTTGCAATTTGTCTGTTAAAAACAAGCTTTTGTGTGTGTGTTAACATTTCTAATCATTAGTAAAAAATAAAAAAAAAATTCTGTAAATATATATGGTATTTTTCTAGCACACTATTTGAAAGGTTTTTCTGCAAAAATTACTTTTATACTAAGTGTATGGCTAGTTTGGGGACTTTAGGGGGCCAGCTTATTGCTAGCATTTTACTAACTCTGCAACGTACAAGTTGATGAGTAAAGCTGCAAACTGAAATATAACATTACAGAAAACTGCAGTAGTTTAAGGAAACAAAAAATTTCTGTATGAAACTAACAGAACTATTCTGTTTTTTAACTGTGATTAATCGAGATTTTTGACCCTCCCCCCTCTACAAAATTATTCTGAATGCGAGATATTTTAGTTAATGAACTGATGCCACCCTTTGTTGAACACACCAACCATGCGATGACCAGTCAAATGGTCAACCAAATCTAATTTGATGACGACAATATTATAATGCATATATTGAGATACCTGTCTAGACATATTATGAATGACAGAAAGGAAACTACCTCGCGTGATAAAAATGTGCGTTGTCAGCCAGCACCTATCCATGGACTGTAAACAGCGTTTTGGGCGATGAGCGAGTCAGTGCTCCAGTGACGCTAACTTCTTGATGTTGTGCGGAAAAAGTGTTGACGTCTCAATCGTTCCGAAGTGACGCGCCGTTGTGATAGTTTCGCATAGTTGTAACTGGCATTTCGTTGATTAATGAGTTGCATTTATTTGTATAAACACTTGATGGAACGAAACTGTTTAGTATTTTGAGTTTAGTGACAATTCGAAAATTACACATTTAAAAAGTTTGGTGTTATATGCATAGGAATCGAGAAACTTTCTACACTCTTAAAACAAAAGAGTGAAATCCACTCCTACAGGAGAAGTGCACTTTCGACACTGGAAAGGAGTGAAAATTAACTATTAAATCGCTGGTAATTGTCCTAAATCGCTCCTAATCGCCTTAAAATCGGTCGTTTGTTGTTAAGATTGTTGGAGGTTTAACAAAATTAAAAAGAGTGAATCCACTCCTATAGGGGAAGTGCATTTTTGACACCGAAAAGAGTGAAAATTAACTTAGACTGAGTTAAAATCGCTTGTTTGCTCTAAGAGTTTAGGGAGCTACCATTACAATTGATATACCATTTTGTGGTGTATCAAAGCCATGATTTTACCACATATTGTTACAGTCACGCTTCAAATTTTGATGGCAGATAGCGAGTTCCAGAATTCGTGTGAAATCTCGCACTAAAAATATTAACAGTGCATATTTGCGTAAACATTTTTCAAAATGCGAATGCTGTAGCTGTTTATTTTTGTGCTTAATGACATTATTTGTTTATCTTTATATAGTATTGTCAAGATCATCAACACAGTAGCTCGCAAATTCGGCTTTGCGGTCATGGGACGAGAACGGTACACAGATTCTACTTGATTTTCTGTTTTCTCAGCACAACTTAAGATGGCGAGCGAACACTATTATCATATCCATACGCGATCGACAAAAAAACTGTTAACTATAATGTTTTACAAGTACAACGAAATTTTAACATTGGTTCACATAGCATTTTTTTCATTTTTTCAACGTAACTAGTTACAAATATAGGATAAAAAAAACATTGTATTGAAAGTTTACACCAGCTTTGCTCAGCATAAGGAATGTTTTCAAATTCGTTTCGTCAAAAGTTTGCTACAATTTTGTCAAACTCATGCACAATGATGTTGTGCGCCAAAAGGTGAATGCGTGTGAAAGACTATTTGGTTTTAATGAATAGACAAGCTGCAGGAAAGTAAGCCCTTGTATATTATTATTAGTCTGTTAATGCATTATACAGCGGCTCTCAACAGCTCTTTAGTTCCAGTCGTATTTATTAGAAAAAAAAATTTGAGGAATAAGAAAAACCGTACGTCTTCGGAATATCTTATAACAATTATATGCATTAAGAGGAAGAGATGCAATTTTCCTCTTTCATAATAGATTTGGAAGAAAACAACCTAAAATTATAGTTTTAAATGGTTTTGAAAGCAAATATACATTGTTGTTATAACACTTTTCCACATATTTATAAATTTGGGGAAAGTTGTTTAGTTTAAAAGTTGTTAATTAATATTTTAAGAAATTTATGCGATTGAAAATTCCCAAGTATATTTTAAATTTTAGAATCAGGAATTTAAACTACTCATCAAAAAATATAGTGGTTTATCAAATTAATGTGAAAAAAAACTCTCTAAAGTCTAAATATTTAAACTTTTTTTGTTACATAAACGAATGGTGTCGTCATCATCAATGTTTGAAGTTTGATGATTGCAAGTTTTAAAATATTTTTTGAAAACTTCCAAATTATTTGAGTTTTTTCTATTCTTTAAAAGAAATGGAGAAAACACAAAGCATATTTAAATATTATAGAATTGGGTCTATGATAATTTTCAGAAGTCGTTAAATTTGATTCGCAAAGATTTATTTTCTTTCTATTTTACATCTCAACTTAACTTTTCACTACATCTTTTGTATCCATACTTTATTATGCCTAAATCGCAAAACGATTATATAACGTCACAAAGACTTATCCTCTATACCCAGCGAATTTGTCGCACTCAATAAAACTATTTATCTCACACCCCGGAGATAATTTTTCTACTCAATCTATTTTTTCATGATTTCCCCTTCAGATATGACGTCACTGCCATTGGTTTATCTATTTCTTTATGCAAATAGTTCTATAAAAACCCTTAACTATTGAATTATGAACTAAAAAGTTCCAACAGAGATGGGGCGAATGTTTTTTATTAGATGGGGAGGAATGGAGCTGTCCCCCCCCCCTCCCCCACAGCTTTAATGGTAAATGTTCCCTCCATAAAAGGTGCCTGCTGTAGTACATACTTGCAGCAGCAGTATATGGTACCTTTTATTTTTCAGAATTGCATTGGATTGATAGGCCACAAACGCATTCGTATGTAATAGAGAGATAATATAAAGTTATTAGAATTTAATTTCACTATTACTAACCATTATTTTGTTAAAATCTTGAGTTCTGAGTTATCTTGTTGTAAATTTCTATAAATAAATTTTAATACAGAATAGCTATAACCTGTTTGATTGTTTACTAAATAGTCAAATAGACTAAACGAATACGTAGATACGTCAAATAGACTAAACAAATACGTAACGAAGGAGTGCAAGATCATATTAAACAAACTTTAAATTAAATGAATAATTGATTCAGAAAAAAATGGCCAACGGCAAAAGTGAACTTATATCATTTTGACTCAGACCCACCCAATTCGCAAAGCAACATAGAAAGAAGAAATTACGCACTCAACTAATTCTATTACAACCCTGATTTCATTTAGACCTCAAATACGTAAACACACACAAAAAAAAATCATTCTAACATTCATCATTACCAAACACCCTTGACCACTGCAATTGAAGGCAGGATGAAAACGTAGCCACCTCCCACCCCCATGTCCGACTCAGTAATAAGGAACTTCGGCCACGTTGAGAGGGTGGGAAATTGGCGACGTGTTGGGCAGTTAACACGCGCGTCGAACAACCTGTCGTCGCCAATCAAAAGTTGCCATCAACACACCACGCCTACTCGTCAACTTTGGGCTGCTGCCATGGCAACCAAGTTTGGATCGGATGGTGATTTAATCCGAAAAGTACCAAATACACGAGTCTTCTTGTGATTGAAATGTAAAATGGTGAGATTGTCAGGAAAACTTCTGTATACCATTTTTCTACAACTAAATTATTGAAAGGGAAAAGTGGGGTGGGAAATTCTCTTATGGACTTGAACCCTTTTTTAAATTTCCGGTCACAAGTTCAGCAAAATGATTTTAAATTTGGGATTATTTTCAATTTTTGAAGCTCTCTAAACTTGATTTTCATTCATTTCATTCATTTGATTTAAATGATAACATTTGTCACGATACGATCAATCCTACACAAAAAGTACTTGTACCAAATATGAACAATGCTTTCAATATGGGCAACCCTAATATCTTTAAAAGTTAACTTTTTAATCGAAAAAGATAATATTACTGGCCCTTGAAGAAAAACAGTTAAAGAAATATTTTAGCCCAGAAAGATCAAAATAGCGTGTTGTTCGCCATTTCGAAGGCAATTTGTATTTTCGTGGTGTGCTGATCTTAATTATAGAAAATTTATTTTCTCATGGGGTATATTGCAAAATTACATTAAATATTAAAAAGTAGAGTGTTTTAGAAAGCTTATATAACATATTTTTGATTGTTATTGCATATATTGCTTGATAAGGTTTTCTTTGCAATCTTTGCATATTTATTATAATATTTAATAAAAATACGAATGATTCCCAGCATGGACAACTTATGTCCCCATTATGGAAGAATGGAATATGTTTAATTGGATTTTATTAAGCGAATGATTCAATGCTCATATCAGTGACAATACAGCGCTTTGAAGAGACACAACCAAAAGCAAACTCCATGCCTTCCAGTTTTTGAAGATATTTACTCTCAACCCCCCCCCCCCCCTAAAATAAATTATCTCCTCTCTACTAAAATCACTTTAAAAAGTGGCTCGCACATCCGGAAGCAGTTCCATAAGGATCCACCTGTCCCAAATATATATTTACATGCATATAAATATTAGGCTTGGCTTTTACGGACACATGTAAAAAAATTTCAATATTTAAATTAAACCAGAATAATTAAAAGGTCACAATTTTTTAATGATGATAGTCAATAGTCTAGAAATTGTGGTTACAAATTTTTATGTCCTGTTGCCTTGTACAAGAGGGTCAAAAAATAGTTTTCTCTAGTGTGTCCATATTGGGTTCCAGTACTATATTACTAAAATTCTTTAAGTACATGTTTTTGGCATTTATAGTTATTTCTAGAAAGTCTTGAGTCTTTATCTTATTGCGGAAAAATCTAGGACTAACGCTCGGAAGGTTAGTACAAAATATAGTTTTTATTAATTTTTTGTTATTATGTATATTATATCTTTGTAGTTATATACATGTTTTGTATTAACAGAAATAAAAATTTATTTTTTAGAAGTTCCTCGAATTTTTACTTGGAATAGAAAATCTGATTTCTTCTTTAAAAATTTTCCTTAATTTACATCAAACAAGATAAAAGAGAATATTTACTTATTTGTATGCTATATCTTATTCACCTTTAAACTATTTTTAACTAGATTTTAATCTCCCAACAAGTAAAATAAAAAAAAATCCTTAATTCATGTTTTATCAAAAACTTAAGCATTATCTCGTATTTATATATTTTTTAGATAAAGAAATATTAATGATTTTGTGACAGTTGCCAATACTTGTTACTTTTATCAAGCAAATAAAATTATTCTACATCATTAAACACCGTGTCACCCTTCTTAATACAATAACAAGCACTTGTCGGTCTGAATGTAAAATGAAACATAAATAGGTGAATTACCTTTTTACAAGTTCAGTATTCGTCTTAAACAAAGGAACTGACGTTCAACAAATCGGAAATCAGGGCCATTTGCAGGAGAAATAATTACATTGAGGAAACAGGCCCCTCGCATGGAAATGGCCTCATTTCACATGTTATCGCCTGTTTCAACCACTTGTGCTGGGTAATTTTTGTCCATTCTTATTTGCTTTTTATCTAAATGCTCCTTTTTTAAGTGGGATGTTACTTTTTAGGGATATGTTGGTATATTTTAGAGACCAGATATTACATAATATTGTTTGGTTTGAAATGAATTTTAGGTTTTTTTTTTCACTTTTGTTATTTAAAAAACTAAATACTTTTCCCAATTGGGCAGAAAGCTATTTTCTTCGATGCGTGACAGAACACATGCATTTGAAATTTTAGATTATTCACAATTTAATTTTATCTGAGTTATAATTCGAAATCGAAGAGGTTAAGTACAAAATATGTTTTAGAAGAGAACGGTAGGTGCCTTAGAGATTTAGATGCATATATCGCACCGTACACTCTTAAAACAAAAGAGTGAAATCCACTCCAGTTGGAGAAGTGCATTTTCGACACCCTAAGGCATGCATATTTTCTCAGACTGAGTTAAAATCACTCGTTTGGAGTGATCCTGTCGGAGGTTTAACACACAAAGGATCCACTCCAAAAGGAGAAGTGCATTTTCCAGTCTGGAGGAGTGAAATCATATCAGACTGAGTTAAATTAGGAGTGTTTGTTTTAGGAGTGTACGCCTTAAAAGTGACGATACAGATTTTTTTTCGAGAGAATTGTCTAAAATTGGAATTTTCCATTGCATTTCATTATTTAAAAAAATAAAGGATCTGTTAAGTGCATTCCGTTTGTTATTTTTAAGATTTTAGATCAATTTTAAGATGTGCTTCAATGTCTAGGTCTTCAAACTTCGAAAAAAAAAATATTTTTTATTTATTTGAAATTCATATTTATACGTCTCTCTTCCGCTCACTGTACGATATGTTAAGTTTAGTTAAGTTAGCTAACTAAGTTTTTTTTTTTTTTAAGAAACTGTATTTAAGCGACAAGTATATGAAACGGCTAACTATTTTGAAATGATCTTAGGAACAGTTAAAAATAACTGATAGTTAATTCTTAATACCATATGCTTGATATTTTTAAATTGCAATAAAAAATGCGCGACGACAGACCTACATTGTGGGTTTGTTCAACCGTAGTGGGGATCTTTGGACAATTCTTTTAGGTCTGAAGAGGAGGAACCTTTTTCGAAATGCAATTAGATTTGTTTTTAAGGAGGTGATGACAAGGCGATGTGTCCCTTTGACAAGATTTTAACGAACTCTCACCGAGATCATTGTTATGGGGAAAATATAGAGCAGGTATAACAAGCTTCTTTTTTTTTCAACGGGTCTGCTCTTTATGGGCGGTTAAGCTTTTTGCTGACTCGGCATATTCTCCAGAGTCACTTTTTTGTGGCACCACCTAGGCGACTCTCGCTACCAATATTGACACTTAGATTACAATGAATCTGAGCTCTCTACACTCTTAAAACGAACGAGCGATTTTAACTCAGTCTGAGTTATTTTCACTCCTCCAGTCTAGAAAATGCACTTCTCCTAGAGGAGTGGATCGTTTGTGTGTTAAATCTCCGACAGGATCACTCCAAAGGAGTGATTTTAACTCAGTCTGAGATAATCTCGTTTCCAGTGTCAAAAATGCACTTCTCCAACTGGAGTGGATTTCACTCTTTTGTTTTAGGAGTGTATGGATGTTAAAGTATACCTAGATATAATTTTGCCGAGAGAAGCCACGACAAATAGATACTCAAAAGAATCTTTTACATGAAACATTATCCTATTACATGCGATTTTCCCATCCAGAAAATCTGACGACTTAGCCGGCGCTCAAGCTCGCAAACTTTGGCATATGGGACGGACACATAATACCTCTCAGAGAAATTACGATAACGAGTCAACATCGTAATGGTATCATACGATATCTCACGCTTAAGAACAAAACTTAAATTGTTATCACTTCTTCTTAATATCAAATTAATTTATTTTAATGATTTTTTTTAAAATTTGGCTATTGGTTATCGTGTTGGCGACTGAAGTGCTAAATTTATCTTTGATGTGACTATCATCCATAATTCAAATTTAGATTTTGTAGAAATTCAAAGTAGTTTTATGAGCTTGAAAGTTACAGCACAAGTGTGGAATTTACGTTTACCTGCACAGAAAGAAATTATTGTGATTTTTTGCAGTGTATATTAATTCAAAGCGCTGGGATTTGTTGAACCAACAGTTAGTAATGAGTGAGTTAAGGAATTTGTGAATTATCTATTGCGATTTAAAACAGTAGAGAGTAATTACTCTCGACCGTTATGAAACCGAATAAATTTATTCGATTTCGCGACAACGAGGTGGGTCCCTTGGACCACCCTTTCGATGACATTAATATCTGGTTATGTGGAATAAATTCAAAATATTGTATTTGCGTTTTAACCATTTCAGTCCCAGTGATGCCATTTGGAATCATCACTTTCAATATTTTTTTCCAAACGTTTATATCCCGTTATGACATTTAAACACACATCATTCGATTCTTCACACTTTGTTCTATTAGACTATATTTTACATTGATCTCAATAGAAGTCAGAACTACTATTTTTTATTTAGAAAATAGCTAACAAGCGTTTCACCTGATTTTTGAAAAGTTCATTTCAGTTCCACATATTTAAAAAAAAACAATTTAAACTATTTCGGTTAAAATAATTACTAAATTATTATAATAATATGGTCAGATACCTTAAAATATATAACTAGAAGTGTTTTTTTTTTTGGTAATATACATTTTTTTATTTTGTTGTTTTCCACAGTTAAAAAATTTTGGCATTATTTCAAAAACCATACAAATATTAAAATGAATTTTTTTCCCTTATGGAACTCTTAATTTTGACCTAAAATAAGCTTATTTTGTGAATATCAGATGTTTCTGTAGTGTAGCTAATTTTTGGGACTGAAAGGGTTAAAGAGCATAGCTATCGAAGGATAAGTATTGTAAAAGGCAGATCAAATGGAGTGAGAAAATGCTTTTGAATCTAAAACTAATTGATGGAGAAGACAGTGGATAATTTTATAAAATATGAAAATTTATAATAAAGAAATAAAATCAATCCAAAAGTTCTTCTTTACTTAAAATACAGAAATCTTACTTTTAATAGTATTTTGCTTTTTAACTGATTTTTTAAACTAATTTTACAGAAAAGTAGAGCTATCTTTTGCTGTTCCTCGAAATTTTCTATAAGAGCAAAATTTTTTACTTTCTTTATACTCTTAAAACAAACGAGTGAAATCCACTCCAGTAGGAGAAGTGCATTTTCGACACTGGAAAGGAGTGAATATTAAATCCGGCTGAGTTAAAATCACTCGTTTGGAGTGATCCGGTCGGAGGTTTAACACACAAAGGATCCACTCCAAGAGGAGAAGTGCATTTTCCAGACTGGAGGAGTGAAAATTACTCAGACAGAGTTAAAATCGCTCGTTCGTTTTAAGCTTGTAGTTCTAAAAAGAGTCGTTTGTTGCGTTATTTTAGAATTAAATTATATTATTTCGCTCGCGCAATGGGCTTCACAACTGAGTATTCTTTCAATTAGATAGTCCACGATAAATACAATTAGCAATAATTAGTCAATATGATTAAAAAAGATTTTATGTATTTTTTATTTGCTAATATGAAGAATAAAACAGAGTCTGCATGCATTCTACAATTTTTAAGAACGGTTTTCCAAGCAAGTTCTGCTGAAAATAATTAATACATTGCTATCATTAACTATAAAATATTACCGAGCATAACAATTAATACATTTAAAAGTAAATACACGTCTAACTAATAACAAAAACTATAAAGAATAATAACTAAAACATATTTGGTTTTAAAATTATTTTCCAAAAACAAAGCCGACTTACGCTTTCGATTACCATTCAAGCACAAAACTGCCTGAAAAGTTCTTACTAATGATCGTGTCATTAGCCAGCATGTGACAGGAAGTGAAATCGTTTATTGATGAGACCCATCGAAAAATATTGTATTTGCAGCAGTCGCGGACTGCAATTATCTATCTGTAAAACATGAAAGCTTGCCGTCATTTTAGATGGGCAATTTTAGCGTGATTTTGGAAGACTTCGGCCGTATTTGAATGAAAATATGGCCATTGTGTTGTACTATGATATCTATTTATTTTTCTTCGATTGTGTTTTAACGTAAATTTAATTGTTTAAGTGTAATAATTGGTAATGGGCATCCATAAAATGAGGAAGATCACATAAAAGTAATAACCGTTAACAGTTGTTGTACTAAAAGTTATGTGATTTTTCTTGAGAATACATATTAATGTGTATGATGATAGGGGAGTTGTGTCACATAAAATCTTAAGTGGCAATAACTGTTTCCTTTATTGATAGTTATTTGTGCTGTGTTTGCATATGAATAATAGCTCTCCAAAATATGAATAGCCGATTCTTATATGAATGCATAAGTTAAATAATCGTTTCAGGATAGTTTTTCTTATACTATGAACAAATTATGCGTGCACCAGTCCCCTAAAGAGCAATCATTGAGTAAATTTTATTTTCCCTTAACAATAATCATTGAGTAAATTTTATTTTCTGCATGGAAGGATCCATACATATTACAGAAAACTGAGAAGGGATCAGATTATTTTGTCAACATGTTCAATGTCATATCGACCCCATTATAAGTATACTAATTTATGGATTTTTTTCTCTGAGATTAATTAGCAGTGTAACTGTAATTAATAAGTTTTCGTAGTTATCTGTATGTGGTCTGTATTAAGTACACTTAATCAAGTCCTCTGTATTACGTACGCTTGAATAATCGAGTAAAAAAATAACTTTTTTTTTGTCCTTAAGTCTATGAAATACAAAAATTGATGACCATCAGCAGACGAAAGGCCCAACAAGGTCGGTTCAAACCCTAACAGTTTGTTTACCATACTGCAATAATAACTGCATCGATTATTTTTTTAATTTTCCACTTCTATTTAAAAAAACAACATATTCCGATAAACTATTCTCTTCATTGATAGCTCTATTAGACAAAAGTTTTCTTACCTCTCGTCTGAAGCATGATTTGTATGGTATGATATGGTATGGTATGATATGGTATGGTATGATACATATATATTTCAGCTTGTGTGCTTGTTCAGAGAACCGCTTATAAGCTTTGCATGATTTGTTTAACCCTCTAATGCAGTATTTTTTTTATCCCGAAAATATATATATGTGTCTGCTCATACATTATGGGAAAAATACAGGAACTAAATTAACTGCATTAGAATTTAAATAATTTCAATTTTTAATTTTTTTCCCATATGACAAAAACCAACTACAAAATTTCTATTCTGATAATAATTACTAGAAAACTACAAAATATATTTCAAAATAACCCTCCTTAATTATAATTTTTTCAAAACAATTTATTTGTATTTAGTACGAATATTATTATGCTTTGAATACTGTCAACAACGTTATTTCACAACAGTTAATAACCTCACTCTTTAATTTTGAATATACTTTAACTACTGTCAGCTATGAGGATTATTAGTAACTAAATCTTCAAAATGGAATGTAATAGATGAAAAAACACAAATTTGTTGAGATGGAGCTCGACTTTAATACAATAAAGTGGATTATGTTACTTGTTGCCAAACGGCAACAGTATGCATTGGATGGTTAATTTCATCCCATGGTTCTCTGGTCGAACTATGTGTGTTTAAACCTAAGCCGTCCCTGTTTCTCTATATTATGAATTTCAATAACTGTATAAATATTCTCCTGCTGTCCTGTTTTCCAAAAAATACTTTTTCAATTAGTATAATCTATGACTGAAAATTCATGAACACTTTTGGTTAGAAAGTGTTTTGAGTTTTTTAATCGATACATTTTTCAGCGAGAGTGAACCCTTTCATTCATGAAGAAAATAATCATATGGGTTTTCGAGCTACACACTATATTTACGCAAATACATTGTAATACCAAAACGATCAATAAAACTGCAGACTGTAAAAAAAAAAGTATTTTGTCCACCTAAATTGTTCGAACGGAACCCTAAGCGCCAGAGGGCTTGTAGGCCGTTTCATGTAAGACATCTGCTTTGTCCCCGCAGTAATCCATTATCTCGCTAAATTGGTAATAAATGCAATATAAAAGACAAAAACCGCTACGCCGAATGGTTTGATATCATATCCCCCGCAGAGTCACAATAAGTATTGATTACAGTCGATAATGTGCGTAAGACAATTTAAGGGGAGGGGAGAGAATAAGTAATGGTTGTCCCGGACAAAAAGGGAAATTGTCAAAGCAATTTGTAGAATCGCTGTGAGATTTCGGAGCGTGTGCAGTGCAGAGCTTAGAATTGCATATATAGTGTTTATTTAAATTGGTTTTGAATCGGAGGTAACTATTTCAACTCTATATTAGTTTTCAGAGGCTTGTAATTTCAAATAGTATATGATCCATAAATTGCAATGGACTGTTAATATTTAATTGAAAATATGTATGTATCTTTTTACAATGTATGAACCACACAAAACGAAAAAAGAAACAGTTCCAGATTTTAAATTACATCCTTTTATAATCAAGTTATTTTTTGAGTCATTGAGAACTAAAACACAGAAATTTCACAGTGAATTTCAGTAATTTTAGAAAACAGAAATTTTTTGTAGGAAAATAAAAGATCTTTTTTTCTAATTTTTTTACAGAGCGGCGTAATTTAATAGCATAAAAGTTTCAATGTTTTTATTTGAATACAAAGAGTGAGGATTCATGATAATATGCTGGCAGCCATCAAATAAATTGAGTGAGTTATTTTCTTGCTGTATCTTTTCTCGATACAATGTTAAGGGGGCATAGGACACAAAATCTTCAAAAAAAATCAAAAAAATTATTGTTATCATAAAAAATAACACAAATATTTTAGAATAATTTAAAACAAAATTTTTATTTATATCTGCAGTAGAACGTGAGATGTGTAGTTTTTTGTGTCATGACATCTGTGTTGGCCAACCCCGTTTATAATCTTTGCTTCCTCGTAATATTAGATAGGAATAACGTTATCGAATCCTTAGTTGTTCTGTCAGTTTGGAGCGCTTCAGTAAGGAAAGTGATAAACTTCAAAGCTGTTTTTCTAATTGATCGTGTTTTCGATGATTTTTTGACTTTAAATTGATATCACTCAAAATCTACTGCCTATAGAGTGTCAAAATTTTCCACTCATATTTTTCAAACATATATCTTTAATTTGTCTTTAGGGATTAGTTGTAAATAGTTTATTTTTTTATTTATTAATTTTTATAAAAAAAGTGAACCTGTGAAATTATTAAAAAAACTTCAATAATTTTTTTAAAAAAAAACTATGGCAAATATGAAAAATCGGTAAAGACAGTTTGTTAAATACATTTTTCTGTTTATAAAAATGCTAAATATTTGTTTGCCAATAAATAAGTTTTTGATTTATAACAACAATAAGAGACATCACTTTTTGACACAATTTATTTTTAAAAAAATAAATAATGATAATTTAAAACCTTTGACTATCTAAAAGTGTAAGTATATTTAGTATACATTTATGGAAAAAAAATTATATTGATATCTGCAATATTAAAAAAAAAGTTAAAAGTGTCCCATACCCCCTTAAAGAAACCAATTGCACGAACATTTCTTTAATAATTTTAAAGAAAACAATAGGGTAGAGTGGGGGCTATTACGAAATTTTTTTATTAACCTCTGTATTTCAGCAATCACTGGAAAAAAGATAGTTTTGTAACTAAAATTTCTGAAATTTATCCTTAACTTACGATACACTTTTAACTAACTTTGGGTTCTCCAAAGCAACAGTTCTTAATCTCTCCACTTCAACTCATGCTTTTAATTGCTGGTCTTTGGTTGTTAAAATATGAAGTTTAATTGTTGCAATGTACAATGCTGTAGTGTAGATATATTTATAAAATTGTATCCCCTCCTCCCCCCCCCCCCCTCCCCGTTTTAGGCAACTTGTCTCAATACAATAGCCCTGCGTCCCAATAGCCCCACTCTCCCCTAAACTACTTTGCGTAAGCTGGTCAATAGCCAAATCGACAGTAAAATTCCTTCATTTAAACGAATGTGATTTTTTCACCTCACCGAATCGAACAGAACAAATGACAGTCTTCTATAAATCTTCCCAACCCCTTCAGGCCTGACCGGCAATAAGTATAGGCTATAGGAAACCACATATCAATTGCTTATGTAAACAGGCGCTCATGGCTACAAATCACACATGTCCGAAAGTGACACCTAATTGCAGCAAATGGTGACAAAGCAGATGTGGACGTTTTACTAAAATCATTACTATCATTGGGAACGTGCTTTTGCTTCTGAAAGATGACTTTTGATGAATAGCACCAGACGTGAATAGCTTAACTATTGCGAAACGAATTAATAACTTTTTGTTTAGGTTGTTATTTATGAAGGTCTCTTTGTGTGTGATTGGCCATTAAAGATTTGAAACTTTGACCATTGTTTAATCCTTTGGGTACTATAATCAACCATCGTGTAAATCTTATTTTAAATTGTATAAAATTTAATTAGAAAATTTTACATGCATTTCATTTCTTAGCTAAAAAACTGCTACTATAAAAACTTGTATGTTGAATTATAGGATAAATATTTAAATTTCATAGTTAGTAATTAAATATTTAGGTTATTAATATGGATAGCTGGATTGAGGGAGCAATAAAGTATAATTGTTTTAGTCATTGATAGCACTTGAATCAAAAATTCGAAATCAAAGAGGTTGATTCATACTTGACTTTAAAGGACTAAAGATTATGCTTTTTGGTTTTAGAGGTTTTTTTTTTATAATATGAATGGGTGAAACTAAGGTCGAGCCCCGGAGATAGTGAATAACTGGCTGTGAGAAACAGTTTTTGTTAAACATTTTGACTATTTATTCAATAGTTATGCATAAATATATATCTTAAAAATTGAAAACATGAGATGCAGTATTTAAAAAAATCACCAAAAATCAACAACTGCCAAACCATTCACAAATATCAAGATCAAATCAAGTTTCCAGCAATAAATTTTTAAGATATTTTGCCTTAAAAACAATGTTAGGGTGAACTGTTAATTACAAAAATATATATACATATAGCTTGTTTTTAGATATATATCATAGCAGAAAATGTGTAATTTTAAGGCTTATGTCTTCAAATTTCATAACATTGACGTGCCTCTCAGCAAATATTAAACATACAGTATTTCTAAATTTCTTGTAAAACATACTTTTAATATTGGAGAGTGGGGGCTAGTGGGACACAGGACTAATGAGATAAAGAGGAGAAATATATACCTTTTTACAAGTATTTCTACACTGCAACATTGTAACAGTTTGACTAGCACATGTTAACTACCAAAGATCAGTCATTAAAAACATGTGTTAAAGTGGAGAGAAGAATTGTTGTGGGGAATCCGAAGTTAAAAAGTGTATCTTTATTACAATTTAAAAAGTATTAAATAAAAACTTTCATGAATTAAACTATAATTTTAGATAGAAGGCCTATCATATAGATTAGATTGAGATATCATATGTCAAACTCAAATACTATAGTGAAATACACGTATCTCTGTGTTGAATCATTTATAAATAGTACATAGTAACAAGGTGGGACCGAATGGGACAGAAACTGAGGGGGGGGTTCAAATGGGACACGAATATAAACCTAGCTTTATTTGCTCATCGTGAACAATCTATATAAATGTATGATATCGTATTCTCTTAAGTGGCAAAAACTTTTTTAAACTTTAATTTAAAACTTTCTGAACTCTTTTCATAGTATTATAAGTGAAAGTTCAAGTAGCTTTATTGATGACATATTTTTCTACCATCAATTTCATTAATTACATCTGAACAGGGCTTGGTGAAGATAAAGGTTTTGTTGTTGGTAAAATTTACTAGAAAGCAAACTATTCTTTATAAGTTGGATTGATTTTTTTTAAATAGAAAGGTCTGAACTCCGTGTAAGCTATTTGAAAATAGTGACGGTCTTTTTTAAATTCACGTACCCTGAAAAAGAGGGCAAGTTTGGAATAAATTTTAGAAGATTACGTTACAAAACTATATGTTTGTTTAAAATTCTCAGCAACTAAAATATGGAAATGTTTTAACATCTGTAGAATGACTTTTAAGTAAATGAATGTTTAGTTTATGAGCTTGTAAAAAAATGAAAATTCTTGTATTTTTGCTGAAATACAGATGTTCATTGTCCCATTAGCCCCACTCTTCACTACATATTTGTTTAAAAAATATGTTTAGATGTGTGTAGGATTTCAATATTGTCTCAAGACAATGTACTAATAATTTTAACTGCTCAAAATTATTAAATTTAAATCACCTTGCATATAAAAATCGAAAAAATGGGAAAACATGAACGCTGAAATTAATAATAAATAAAGTTTTTTTTTAATTCCTGAAAAATGCAATTCTAATTGTTAAAATGTTTTACTTTCCGAATCGTTTCACAAAATTGGCTATTCTAAGGTATTTTTTTAAAGAAATTGTCATTTTCCTCTTCACTTAAAAAGCAGCTTTAGATATGATCAAGTCTTTAATTTGGTAAAGGATCAAATCTCTTTTCACTTTAACTCTTTCAGTCCCAAAAATTTACTACACTACAGAAACATCTGATGCTCACAAAATAAGCTTATTTTAGGTCAAATATACGAATTCCATAAGAAGAAAAAAATCATTTAAATTTTTTATATGTTTTTTGAAACAATGCCAGAATTTTTTAACTATGGAAAACAACAAAATAAAACAATATATATTACCTAAAAACACTTCGAGTCATATATTTTAAGGTATCTGACCATATTATTAAAAAAAATTGGTCAATATTTTAACCAAAATAGTTTAATTTGCGTTTTAAATATGTGGAACTGAAGTGAACTTATCAAAAATCAGGTGAAACGCTTGTTGGCTATTTTCTAAATGAAAAAAATTGTAGTTCCGACTTCTATTGAGATTAATGTAAAATATTGTCGAATCGAACAAAGTGTGAAGAATCGAATGATGTGTGTTCAGATGTCATAACGGGGCATAAACATTTTGAAAAAAATATTGAAAGTGATGATGCCAAATGGCATCACTGGGACTGAAAGGGTTAAGAAGCCTTTTATTTTAATACTGTCGTACTATTTTAAACATATTTTCAACAGTAAAAAATTTGCTACATCAAAATGACAGTATTGATTTTTATAATAACTTAATTCTAAAAAACTAAACATTGAGTTATTTAAACTTAATTTGAATTATTCGAAGGTATTTTTTCTTCTCGTATCAAGTCTCCACGAATTTGTATCTAGTCTCCTTTCAACGTGTGATACTTTGTACTTTTTTGAGTTTTTCGAAAATCTGGATTTTTTTATATATTTCAAACTAAAAAATACAAAGCAAACAAGGAACTAAAATCTTTCAAAGTGACTAAATAATTTGTTCAAAATGTTATTTTTTAACAAAATAAAAATTAAAAACTGATAATGGGATAGAGCACACGATTTCCCTCGTACTTAAAAACTGTCTTTCTTACATTTTGACATCCTAAAATATAGACACATGCTGACTTTTCATTTTTTATCATTTTACTTGCATATGTTTTGAAGAAAAAATTTTATTAAATTATTTCTTATACTTTTTTTTATCTAAAACCATATACTTGATTTCCAAAAATGTAAACAGTTTTGACAGAAAATAACTAAGTCTAAATTGGAAAAGGAGAACCGTACACTCTTAAAACAAACGAGTTATTTTAACTCAGTCTGAGTTTATTTTCACTCCTTTCGGTGTCGAAAATGCACTCCCCTATAGGATCGGATATCACTCTTTTGTTTTGTTAAACCTCCAACAATCTTAACAACAAAGGAGCGATTTTAAGGCTATTAGGAGCGATTTAGGGCGACTACGAGCGATTTAGTAGTTAATTTTCATTCCTTTCCAGCGTCTAAAATGCACTTCTCCTATAAGAGTGGATTTCACTCTTCTGTTTTAAGAGTGTATGTAGACGGAAGTCTTCCAGTCAAATAAAAGACATGGGAATTCATTAAATTTTAAGTTGACCGACTGATTTTATGACAAAATAAATCTATTTTATGCGATAAGAATTGCTAGTTTAAGCAAACAATTTCCTTCATTGCATCGGAACTTAGACACTACTCAACCAATAGCTCCATAAGTTATTTAGAATACAATTGTATATTTAATGAAGAACCATTTGGTAGTGCAAACAATATAGGAAGCATTTTTTTAATGCTACTATTAGGTTTATTTTAGCTTTCTAATAAATAGTTTAAATTTAAATCAAAATTGAAATTCCAAAATACTTAAAATAGATACTCCCCAATAAAGATACACTCTTAAAACAAAAGAGTGGATTTTAACTCAGTCTGATTAATTTTCACTCCTTCAGTCTGGAAAATGCACTTCTCTTTTTGGAGTGGATCTTTTTGTGTGTTAAACCTCCGACAGGATCACTCCAAACGAGTGATTTTAACTCAGTCCGAGTTAATATTCATGCCTTTACAGTGTCGAAAATGCACTTCTCCAACTGGAGTGGATTTCACTCTTTTGTTTTAAGAGTGTAAGGCAGACAAACTTTTACAGCGACTCGAAGGAGGGCAGAAGCCTTCTCCCAAAGTAATAAGAATATACAAATGATACAAATGAAATAGTTGAGAAATACATATAATTACTGTCTATATTAAGTTTAAAACACAGTGAGCGCACTAAAAATATGACCGATGACTAACAGAAAAAGTCCGCTGATTAAAATATACAAACGCAAAAATTTAATCTACAAAAAAATTCTGTTCATGCAAGACTAAAAAATTTAAATAAAGAGACTTAGATATTGGATCCCATCATCATTTATGCCTGTGAATTCATACTATGTGAACACACATTCTGTGAAGAAATCCTAGTAATCCAGTAATTTGCACTGACATGGGAAGCAACTGAATCTAACTTTTCGGGGAAGAAACCGGTTGTTGTTAAAAATAATTCCAATTTCCCGAAAACTATGATTCATGGACTTATGACGTGTCTGAAAAAATTGATTAACAAATTGATCAAAATTAAAATTAAAAATTAAAAGCGACTTAATCTAACTTTTTGGGAAGAAACCCGTTGTTGTTTTTTTTTTCAATTTCTCGAAAACTATGATTCATGGACTTATGAGGTTTCTGAAAAAATTTATTTATTATAGACATTAGAGTATTAAACACGTAATTCGGTATCTGTTTCAACTTTCTTCCCCCCTCTGTCGCTATTTCTCCCTATCTCCTTTTCTTGTTTTATCCGCTCGAAACATATATGAATAAACATGAGGGAAACAACGTTAGTTATTGGCGTAAATAGTTTTATTATGTAAAAAATTGACAGGTTTGGAAGGACGCAAAAGACATGTTTCTTCCGTCCTTCGAAATGTGTTAATTTTTACACACTAACAAAACTACTTGTGTCAAGTTTTGGATTTTCTCTAAATACCAAAACACATACTTAGCAATTGATAAGGTGCTAATTTCTACGATAATTTCACTACCAAATTCAGTCCAAATTTACTTCAATTAAAGTAACTAACATTTATATATACATCCATTTAAATCATTAAGGTTTCATGATGCAGAAACATAATTTAAAAAATTCACATATGCAAAAAACCACGTATCATCTTCTATTTTACATTTCCATCTAAAAATACCCGTTGGTAAAAACAACAATTTCAACAAATCCCAAACAAAATCGAATTCCAAAAAAATGAACTTACCACCTTCGAGACTTGTCTTTATCGATCCTCCTTTTCACAGCTCTCAACGGCGGGAATAAAAAAAGAACTCTGATATTTCGTCACGGAAATCGTCCGGGGCTCCATCAATCTGGCCGGGAATATTTCATCTCAATTTGTGGTGTAGACATCTGTCAACGCCACACCAAACTCTGTTTTACATGCACGCCATGCCACTTTCTTGTGGTCCCTAATGGATTTTTATAAGTTGACGCTTTTCTCTCCTGCTTGATTAAAGGCCTTCAAGGGTCTTGGGATATGTTATTAATGACATGCAAGAAACCGTTATTGTTTTTTTATTGCTAACTCTCTTTACGCTTTGTCTGAGGGATAAGGTCTATTATGGAACTGTGTAGTTTAAATGTGCAAAGTATATGATTCTGCACTCTTAAACCAAAAGAGTCAAATCCACTCCAGTTGGAGAAGTGCATTTTCGACACTGGAAAGGAGTGAATAATATTAACTCAGACTGAGTTAAAATCACTCGTTTGGAGGGATCCTGTCGGAGGTTTAACACACAAAGGATCCATTCCAAAAGGAGAAGTGCATTTTCCAGACTGGAGGAGTGAAAATTAACTCAGGCTGAGTTAAAATCGCTCGTTTGTTTTAAGAGTGTAGTTTTAATTGCGGGAAGTATTCAAAAAAGTATATGATTTTGTAATTCTTCTGTGTCTCCTTCTAAAAATATCTGTATATGAATAAAATATCCAAAATATGGTTATTTATGGAAGAGATAGAGATTAGTAACTATTGTGACAAATCAATCTCCAGCTTCATTAAAGGCCTTCAAGGGTCTGGAGATATGTTATTAATGACATGCAAGAAACCGTTATTGTTTTTTTTTCATATTGCTGACTCTTTTTACGCTTTGTCTGAGGGATAAGGTCCATTATGGAACTGTGCAGTTTAAATTGTGCTTTAAGTGGGCAGAAAAAATAGTTGATCCAACTGTTCATGAATGAATTCGTCAAAAGATGGTTATTTATGGAATAGAGTTACATAGGGATTTTAGTAACCGATTAGGACTAACCTAGGTCAATCACCGGTAATGGAAAAATAATTCTTATGATGCCAAGACATCGAATTGTTTTATTTCTATATTAAATTGAAAACTATTAACTTAATTACATAACTTTAAAAAAGCTCTTTTTGGCAAGTAACTACTAATGCTATTTGATAAATTATATGACATTATGGATTATTATTAATTTGAGCAAACATGTTCTGTTTGTCATTGATTTCTGAGCCATAGCTTGATTAAAGGCCTACAGGGGTCTTGGGATATGTAATTAATGACATGCAAGAAACCGTTATTGTTTGTTTTTTATTGCCGACTCTTTTTACGTTTTATCTGGGGGATAAGGTCTATTATGGAACTGTGTAGTATAAATAGTGTGCAAAGTATATGATTATGTATTTCTTCTGTGCGTTCTTCTAAAAAATATCTGTAGATGAATAAATTATCCAAAATATGGTAATTTATGGAACAGATAGAAATAAGTAACTATCGGGACTAACTCAAAGTCGATCATGGTCTTGGTAAAAAATTACTTTTGATGCTAAGACATTAAATTAGTTTATATATATTAACTAAAAAAATTTCTTCTTGGAAACTGGTAATAGTACTATTCGATTTCTTATACATGACATTATGATTTATTATTAATTTGAGCTACCATGTTCTGTTCGTCCTTGATTTCTGGCTTATCCCTGAAAAAAATTGAACTTCACAGCTAGGGCAGTTGCAATTCAAGCCATCGCTTTTATTTCTAGATCATTAGCAATTAAAATTTTATGTGAGTTCCATAAGTGCTAAATGAAAGGTTTTTCAGAGTCATTTCTCTCACACTTTTTATAATAAACTACTGTAGAATTCTCCAGTTTATTAAAGAATATTACAAATCAAAAGTTGTACAACTATTGTAAATTTTGAAAATAGATTGCTTTTTATTCTTTCATAGTTTTTTAAAGAAAAAAATATAAGTTGTGAAAATTAAATGATTATTTCATAGTCAAAAAGGGAAATAATCTTAACCAACAACACATCTAGCCAGAAAAAATCTGGTCAGGCTATCTATACGAATTAAAAGACAGAATCTTTGGTCCCACTTTTCAAGCTCTGGTACAACTAAAAACACCGATTCTATTAATATTCACCAAGATAAAACAAAAAGATCAAAAATTTCCATTTCATTATCGACGATTTCAATCTTTTCTCACTTTTATTCACTTTTTGGTTGACAATCCTGTCGCCTGCGTCACGCCATCCGGACATGGGCGGCGTTTCCTGTGTCCCCTTCTCCTCACGGGCCTGTCGCTAATTGCGAGTCACTGCTGTGAAACGATTAAGAGAATCGTGTAATGTGTCATTTCAAATGCGGGAGAACAATCATTAGACATGCGATACAACCACGAAGGGTCACGAGCAAGAAAGTACGCACCGTCAGTGAGGGGAACTTTGGTCAAAAATCACAGGTTTTTTTTACAAAAGAAGAAAAATTTAACTACAAAAACAATTTAAACACTTTAAAATCATTATGCATTCTAAATATTGTACTTTTAGGAATACTTTTCAAGCATTTTTGTTACATTTTATAAATCAATAAGAAATTGGTATTAGTTTTAAAAAATTAGGACACTGTTAGGAGCCGGTCGGGTAACTTTGGCCAATCATAAATCCTTCCCCTTAAATAAAAGAATCGAATCGAGTGTTTTATTTAAATATTTTTAAGTGATCCAGACAAAAGTTGAAAGAGATATAAAGAGGACATCTATCACATCCTCCTCAGGTGCACATATCCCATATTCCATCGGGACATTCTTCGGGGAGTGGCTTTCAGCGTGGAGAAAATTCTTAGAAATAAAAAAAATTTTGGACCCTCGCTTGCCTTGAATACACTTTTAAAAATTTGGCCCTGAATCGCACTGGAATTCTGGAACTTTTTAGCTGCCACCACTATTCGGAGCGTAGATTCACCTTTTTTACGGTGCATCACAGTTATAGTTTTACTACAAAATCGGTTATTTCACTTTCCAAATAGTGGTGGCAGCTGGAAAATTCCAGAATTCCGGTGCAATCCAGCGCCAAATTTTTCACAGTGTACCAGGGACACCTATGCCATCGGCTACAATTAACCGGACGCTCTACCAAGAAGTAAGAAGTAAGTAAGTAAAGTATATATTTTACCTTGTGTAAGAATCATTTTTAAAAGTATTTTAATGCAAGCGAAAAACTTTAAAGCTAATTTTCTCGTTATCACATTTTTTGTCACGTAGCAAGTTCTTCCACTAAGCTCTTCAAATTTGATGGATCTTCCATGTTCACTCAATAGGAGAGCACCGTACAATTTCATACAATTACAATTTCAAACCATTATACAAGACTCAAATTGGAATGATTACATTTTAATTTTAGATGTGTTTCTCTTGCTAAAGAAAACAAAAATGCAATTTCCAATAAGCAACTAGGATGTTTCATTTAAATTACTTCCAAGATCAATGCGATAATAGTCGCCACTTCAATTCACTTGGGACACGAGAAAATTGATATGCTGAAGTGCAAATATTATGGAATCATGACTCGTAACAGCTGTAGGACATAATGCAGAATATTGTATAATCTTTCACACATCCCAAAGCTGGAATAACAATATTCTAACTGACAATTAAAGTGATGATGGGGAAAACAAGATTTTTAAAAATTGAGAAAAACGTTGAAAGCCATCTGAGATCGAATATTTATTTCCGATAGCCCTTATGATTTTAATAGTTACTAAGCTTGTTTAGTTGAGAAAATAATAGTTTCATAATTAAAAGAACTTGTTTATGGTAAAATGTAAGTTACTAGTTTGTGCCACCAAATTTACCGCCATGCACCCGGATAGGTGCTACAGTAATTGATATAATGCAACTCCAAGGTAAACACGAAGAGCATCGATGGAAGCGATATTATGTATCGATAAAAGAGGTTAATCGATGGATGTTTGCGTTGAAAATTGGGGTGAGTGAAAATGGTCAGCCGTGCCCTGTTATTACTGAGATTCTGCCTGATGGGGAGAACTTTGCTTTTGGTTTATTTTTTGAGCTAAAGCTTAATTGGTGGTATAGATGATTTGTAAATCGGAAACTGTTTCAATTTTAATATTAGTTATGGATTTTTGTCATGTTTTTAACAAAAGATTGAATTTTATTACTCAAATGAAAGTGTATATATGTCATAGTTTTTACGCGTGTTCTTGTCCATTACCCATGTGTAGCCATAATGCAGTCTGTTATCTTTAAAACAATAAATATATTATTATATAAAATATTAATAAAACATAATTGAATAATTAACATTAAAAATAGTTAAACTTCACTTCAAAGATTTAAGTTATTGACATGTGTAGCTCATTATATTAAGACATTATCCAATGTCCAAGTATTCCTCGAGCAATTCCATGACAAATCTCCTCTTATTTTCGTCTTCTAAACAATATATTTTTTAAGTGCGTAAATGTTTTTGATTTTTAAAACATGCAAATATTTTATACATTGTAACAAATTCTAAAGCTCGCCTTTTTTAATTAATTTATAAAAAACTGTACAAATTACAATGGTTCATAATAAATTATTCCATTACTATTAAAACAATAACTTTGCTTGTGATGCTGAATATGCATGAGTAGTAAAAATAAACATAAACAAAATCTCACTCTGAGGTCCGCTTTCTTATGATTTTTATCAGAATCACTGACCACTATCTTTCTAAACAATGAACCAAATCTGAGGATAGTCAGCGGTGATGGTTATAAAAAATTGCGCCAATCTCGTATGCCAATGATATTTGCATCGCAAAAAGCTTATGCATTCCTATACAAACATTGTATACAATTCACAATCCGAAAAAAAGATTAGGAATCGGTGTTAAAAAATAGCCATCCTTTCATCTAAGTATACATTTCCTTCGTTTTTAAGAATCATTCCATACATTAAAAAAAATGCGGTAGAATCAAAGGCGGCCTAACTCCAAAATATTGATTTTCAGTTTTTAGCAGTTTTAGATGTGAAATCAAATTTTGCTTCTGAGTGCAAAATATTGTTTTCATGAGCTCAATAGCGGAATTTTGCGATCAAATTGAAGTATTCCAACTGCATAGGCGAGCAATAGCATCGTCTGCAGTTTTCTTGCATTCCTGTACAGTTGAGGTAACGAAGATGTGCCCCTTGTTCTCTGAAGAGGATAAGAACAAGAAACCAGTTTATTCCATTTCGCCTCCTAAATTCCAAAATGGCGTTACGTCCTTAGCACTCTTGTTACATAATGACATCACGAAGGCCTTCCCCTCGAAGGGACGAAGAAGAAACATTGAGATTGCAAACAATACATCAAAATCCTTTATCAGATCTATCAGCGACTAGACAAATAAACTCTGTACAATAAAATTAATGGTCTGGGGCTGGCGCATTAGGAGCCCTCTATTAGTAAAAGGTCCATAAGAAATTGCATTATATATGCGATTCGGAGTGTATCATTTGGTAGCATTACTCACTTTTCTGCATCGGGCATTGCTCAGACCACACCTGTATTCCTTCAGATAAAGGGGTTTAGATGTGACCTCCGTGCTCTTATTTATTTTATGTATTATTAGCTCTGCTTTTCACAGGAGGATGCTACAGTTATGGCGTTTTTATTCGTTTGACAAGACTATATCTGATGGTTGTTGTTGTTTTTTTGTCAAAAAGAAAATCATATTTGCAGCGAAATATAGAAAAAAAACAATTTTAAATGGACAAGATTGGAGAGTTTTTTTTGGAGAAAAATTGCTAGCACGAAGTTGTAGGGTTTTTTTTTTTGTATCCTTAGTCCCGCCCTCCTCCATAACTTATAATTAAGATATTTTTCTCAAACCTTTCAAGAGTTAGATTCTTTTTAAACCAACTCTTCGATCAGGCACTAGTATATTATTTCTCAATTGGTTAATGTATGGGGAATTGAAGAATCATTGTTTAAGGTTTGGATTCCCACGAACTTCGGAAAACAAATTGAACTTTCATCATGAAAGCTTTCTGAAACGATGTCAATGGATGTATAATGTGCATGGAATAGGATCACAAGAAACGTTTGGAGAACAGAAGGACCCTAAAACTTCTAGTAAGCAACTATATCCAAGTTTTTTTAAGCTAAAAATAGCAACAAAAACATGTACATAAAAATATTGTTCTTTGCTTTCTTGCAAAACTTCAATAACAATTCAGATATGAACTTTACAACTAATATTCTATGTATAATGTAAATGAAAAATAGAACTCAAAACCGTAATCAAATTTTCGCTAAACTTTCCAGGAGAAAATTCTTTTTTCTTTACCAAACTTTTGAATATTTCCAACCAAATTTACAGGATAAATGTGGAAAAATTAACTAAAGGTACTCCGAACTCTTTCTTATATCGAGAAGCGGATTTGTGAAAACAAAATTTATTCTTCCAATTTCCATGCATTTTCTTTGTATACATCCTTTGGCTATTTTTACTTTTAGGATGTCTGCACTATTTGTATTGCGGAGAACAGGAGATAATCGTTCGTTCTGGGCCAAAACAAGAGCAGCGGACGATTCTGATTTATTACCATCACACGAAACCGAAGTGATGCGATTCTGATGCAAATGACGCTCGAACGAAGAACATTTTTCCAGCTAATAAACCCCGAACAGAAAACCCACAGGAATATTCTATGAAGGGGTGGGGAGGATGGTGCATACTACTTCGCCTCATTTTTGCGCCACTAATGGAATACAATAATTTGCGGGTGTGAGGTTTCTAATGCACGTCGAACTTCCAAGATTTGACTTCTAACCTGCAGTAAGTGGCAACAGGACGTGCAAACAACTCACGTGGTGCCCTCTGGTGCACGAAAGGTCAGTCTAAATGTGACTTTGTTTACATGATCTTTGTATAGCTCCGTGTGTGTTGCTACTACCTGAAACTATTCCTTCCCCCCTTTCTGAAAATTTGATCGACATGATATAGATCTTCAGCAAGGATAATTTGCTGACTGCGATTTTCATCAAAGTATTTTGGTTTTGATTGATGGATTAGAGATTACGTTTTTTTATAACACTTTAAGAAGGTGCAGTAAATAGATTATATACGATTCCTATTCGAGATGTTATCACCAAAGAAATATTTTTCCTAAAATTGCATGCCATATGCTCTTAGTTCTTGATTTTCTAATAAAAGAAGTTAAGTATTATTTTTGTTGTAACGTTATTTAATAATTGTTTGGAAAATTGAAAATTGTATCTATCGATCTTTAATTTAGATGCAATAAAAAAAAATTATGCACATTTCATTACAGAAAATTTTAAAATATTGTTTTTAAAATGAATCTTACCAATTTGAATTAGAAATATTCTAAATTAAATCTAGATAATATAGTTTGAATGAGCATGTTATCGTGTTTTAGAAAGAGGAGTAACTTTCTAAAACGTCAATTTTTCTCCTCAAATAACACTTATTTTATGGTTACGTTAATTACACTGCAAAAAAAAATCTTCTAATTTACCATCATAGGGTAATGGTGGAAATGATGCCATCACTCTTTGCTGTCAATTTACAGTTTATGTAAACTTCGTTGTGATCTACCGGTGAAAATGCTGACTTCGCCTGCACTGATTGTATGCACCTACACTCTTAAAACAAAAAAAAACTCCTAATTTAACTCAGTCTGAGTGGATTTCACTCCTCCAGACTGGAAAATGCACTTCTCCTTTTGAAGTGGATCCTTTGTGTGTTAAACCTCCGACAGGATCACTCCAAACGAGTGATTTTAACTCAGTCTGAGTAAATATGCATGCCTTTACGGTGTCGCAAATGCACTTCTCCAACTGGAGTGGATTTCACTCTTTTGTTTTATGAGTGTATCTTCTCTATTTAAACGCTATTTAGAGTAAAATGTTCAAGTATCTCGTCACGCCATGAAAACACCAATGTGACGTAAATCTAACATGACAGAACTGTAAAGTAACAAGTATCTGCCATATGTGATGCCATTTTATATTTTTTACAGAGTAAAACTTAACAACTTACGCATAAAAAAATCTGAAAGCGGAGCCAACAGCCAACTAATTTGAACTAAGTGACACCATTTTGCTGAACAAGTCAAAAGTGTCATTCTCAGATGAAAATCACCAAAAACACAAAAGAAAACCTTGAAAACGGTGATATTTAACTTCATTATTCTCATATTCTCAAAAATATATATGAAATTAATCCGTCGCATTGCATCGGAAGTTAGACAGTGCATCAACGACAAGGACTTGTACTGACAAGTTTTCTATTTATCTCAATTTTAAATGTCATGTAAATGACTTGTCATACATTTAAAATCGCAGCACAAAACATCACTGGACACAGTTTTTGCAACATCTGGACACATAATCCCCGGGTTGTCACATTTGGCTAGTTTCAGCCACCCTGGCTAACATGGTATCCATTTGGCTTACTTATTTATAACGATATGTGTAGAAGCCTAAATCCAAAATTTTGTATTATGTTTCAAAGCTGGTATCCCCAAAAATCTTCTTAGTTGAAATTCAATTAAATAAATTTAATTCTTCTAATTTAAACTTTAAAAATGATAAAATAACAAAAAGGGGTCTCCGAATATAATCATTTGTTTCAGTATACTATTCATTCCCTCTAAGACCTGGGTGGTGAGTATCACAAGACATCTTTTCAGGTAAATTGTCGATAATGTCAAAAATTTGCCGAAATGTGATCGTAATCGAAGAAAAATCTTCTAAGAAAGTATTTTAAGCAGAGTATTTATTTTTTAAAAAAATCATTTTTAAGACCGTCAAAAAAACCTTTTTTGGACATTACCATTGTTTTACGTGAGATATTGTAGCCAATTATATATTTTTGCATTGGCGTTACTTAATTAAAGTTATCAAACATCTGAGTGTGGAAAATTGTCTTAATTTTGCTTACCATGAACAATAAATATAATATTTTTGAGGCTTCATAAAGTGTGTTATTTGTGTTGCTACTTGGCATATAATTTGGTCATAAAATTAAATTTTTCCTATGTTTTTTCATGCTGGCTAGTGCTACTTGGAAAGGTCTTAATGCACTTGGCAAACTTACGGAAATCCTGTATAGTAACCCTTATAATTCCCTACAGGATGACGATTTGCGGTCTCATTTCGGAAGTGATGAATGTTCAGTGACAGAAATTGGGCAAGAGTATCAATGAACTATCGCGTGATTGATTGGCCTAAAGTCCCGTATAAAAAAAAAGCAGATATGCTGTTTTATATTACAAAGAAAACGTCTTTACTCTATAATTATCCTCATAGCCCCAAGTTAGAATCTCTGCTCTCTGAGCACCAGATGGCGCTTTTGGAGACCTTCGTAGTGATAATTATTATTTCAATTTTTTATTACTTTTTTATGGTTGTCGTTAGCAAGTTATCCGATTCTGTTTATTATTTTTCCTCGTGGCTTTTAGGGCTATTGCAACCGTCTTTTAATGAATTAGGCGGCAATTATACCCCCCCCCCCTCCTCTCTTTTCCGCTCCTACCCACAGGCGATGTGCAAAATACGCGGCAGGACTACAAGAAACTTGGTTTGCAATAAATCATTTTATTGATTAATGAATCCTGGGGTTTATAGCTCTTGTGGGCGACCTACTTTATTAAGATTTAACTTTGAACATTTGTTGTTTCTATCTATTAATATTTTTCACTTTAAACTTATTCACTTCAAACTAAATATCAATGAAAGTTCTTTTTGGATGTTCATAAAAGTTGTGTGGCTTTGGACGGCTTCAAGCCATCCCAGAGCACCGCAGAAATTTCAAGCAACTGCGAAACAAAGTTAAACACAAAGAAATTTATGATGTTTAATTCTTTTTTTATTTGATTATTATTTTTTAAAGGCGAAAATAAAAAAAATTTAGTACTAAAAGTACCCTTTAAATCCCCAACTATTTTTTTTAAATCTCTTCTTCAATGCAATTCGGTCCACCAATGTTTCACAAAATTTCCCAAATTCTTGACCTCGTACTCAGCAAAACTATTCCATTCCATCATTTCTAATATCACTGTGATCTACCGAATATAACTACAGTCGACATTACGAAAAGTTCCCATATTTAAACTCTAAAAGTTTTCCTGAACTTTCTGCTACGAGACCCGATGCATATTTTATGGTCATCCTCCTAATGTCCGAACTAGAATATTCATATGCAAGATCAAATGTAGATGGGAGTCGAAATCCAACTGGAAAGAATAGGGATATACGTTAAAGAAAGTAACAGTTTGTTTTTGGTCTCATGTTCCCTGTATTGAATATTTGCAGTGGTTCTTAAGTTGCATAAAAAGTTGTTGTGCTATGCAAAAAGTCTTATGTCACTTGCGCGCAGGGCCTGATTTCCGGCAGGGCAAACGGGGCACGTGCCCACCACCCCCAACTTTAAGGGGGGGGGGGTCAAATTTTCTACATGAACATTTGTGCTCAATACAACTGGCTCAAACTTTTTAATCTGAAGTAAACGAAAGAAAAATTCATGAGCAAAAGTTTACTTTGAAATTGTGTTTAAACTCTGAATTAATTAATTCATAAAAAGTTATTTTCGGGGGGATTCACCAAGCTAAATACTTCGGCACTTTTTTTTTTTTTTTTGGTAAACACTGTAAGATAGGAAAATACACGCAAATATTTTATCGAGATATGTTTTGGGACCCCAAAATTTGTTCGTGCCCTGGGCCCCTAAAGTTGTAAGTCGGGCCCTGCTTGCGCGGTCCAAAAATTGTGAGACCCTTCACCTTACATTCTTAAAACGAACGAGCGATTTTAACTCAGTCTGAGTTAATTTCACTCCTCCAGTCTGGAAAATGCACTTACCCGGAATTAGTGGATTCTTTGTGTGTTAAGCCTCCGACTGGATAACTCCAAACGAGTTATTTTAACTCAGTCTGAGTTAATATTCAATCATTTCCAGTGTCGAAAATGCACTTCTCCAACTGGAGTGGATTTCACTCTTTTGTTTCACGAGTGTAAGTCCACGTGTGAGTGAAGTGAATTCAAAATTTTGATACTTTTAATGAGGTTAAATGCATAGTATGTACTTACAAAAGCAGAATCAATACCGAAAATATGGTGAAATATTTCATCACACAGCCGTTGCAGCTACGGGGAACCACTATTATGGTAAAACCAAGTACAAAATTTTTAACAGTGTATTAGGGCGAAATCAAAGCCACGGAAATCAACTGCAACGGCTGTGTGGTGAACTGTTTCACCATAGTTTCGTTATTCGGTTAAGCCATTTCTCTGGTTTTTGCTTACCAAACCTGAAAGAGGGTTGAACCGAATACCAAAAATAAGAATATTTTGGTATTTGGTTGGTCACTAATGGTAACATCACTAATGGTAGAATTTCTCCGCACTGCCGTTGAAGCTATTAGGAACCATTATTACGATGAAACCAAACACAAATTTTTTCAAGGTTTTTGTCCAATGGTGCTGCTGTTTTTTGCCTTTGCAGAGTCGGCATATTCCCCAGAAAAGACAGAAATTTCTGGCGGCATTATCTAGGCGGCTCTGGTACCAATTTTGAAGCTCAGATTGCAATGAACCTGAACTTTCTGATTATGTTAAAGTGCCTAGAGAACCAATGCCAAATGGGTACTCAAGAGATTTTTCACATGCCCTTTAATCAAATTATTAACCCTTTCAGTCCCAGTGACGCCATTTGGAATCATCACTTTCAATATTTTTTTCCAAATGTTTATGTCCCGTTATGACATCCAAACACACATCATTCGATTCGCCACACTTTGTTCTATTCGACAATATTTTACATTAATCTCAATAGAAGTCAGAACTACTATATATTTTTTTTAATTTAGAAAATAGCTAACAAGCGTTTCACCTGATTTTTGAAAAGTTCACTTCAGTTCCACATATTTAAAACACAATTTAAACTATTTCGGTTAAAATAAATACTAATTTGTGTTTAATTATATAGTCAGATACCTTAAAATATATAACTCGGTGTGTTTTTAGGTAATATAAAATTTTTTTATTTTGTTGTTTCCCACAGTTAAAGTTTTTTTGCATTGTTTCAAAAACCATATAAAAAATTAAAATGATTTTTTTTCTTATGGAACTCTTATTTTTGACCTAAAATAAGCTTATTTTGTGAATATCAGATGTTTCTGTAGTGTAGTAAATGTTTGGGACTGAAAGGATTAAAAGGGCATCGGACGAAATCAGATGGTAACTACTTTCCAAAACAACCCAATATGTCCGGCACCCTACCAATACGTCGCATATGAATCGTACCCTAATCGAAGTGGGAGTCACCCTGGACTCCGTAATTGGGGCTTCAGGTCCGATTTTGACCATGCTCGGCAATTTTATGTCTTTGCCACCTTCTCCTCCAGGCAGTGTTGACGGAGCTCAGATATCATTTGTTAGGCATGGACATTAGGTCCGAGTTTGTAGTTTTGGCGCAACTTTAATTGTGCGGTCAGTTGTCCGAGTTGCTTAGGAATGGCCCATAATTTTAGTTTGCTAACGAGATGGAGGTGAATTAGCAAGTTTGAAGTGGTTGTATATATTGAGTAGATCTATTCATTGGCATGATTTGGGATCGTATAGGCCAGCTGCGGTAAATCACGATAATATTTTTTTATTTGGTAACCATCATACTTATTTTCATTAGAATAAGCAATCATTTATGACTTTATTTTGCTCACACTTTAGTTTAAAGGTTCACCAGGTGAACAGTAACAAATAAATTATACTGGTTAAATAGTATACAGTTTTAACTTTAAGAAATATAATAAACATAACTAGTCGTATTTATTTCATTGCCATAAGATTTTTTTTAAATTTATATTGCTTTAAACATAATATGCATATTTTTGTCATGCATTTTCCAGTTTTACTCTTTTAACTAAGAAGCATAAACACTATTCTTACACTAAGTCTTATTTTTTTTTAAGTTTTTAGATAAATCAGTTACATATCATTGAAAAGAGTAATTATTTGGCTATGTTATCACGTTGTTAGCTTGAACGCTAGGCTATCTACTTCTCCTAAACAACCCGTCTATGCCATTTTGTCTTACTGGGGTAATGCCGCCTCATCACTCTGGGGCTATGCCGCCCCATGCAAAAGGATGGCCGCATAATCCGTAAAATAGAAATTTCACATATTGGCCATACAACCTATTAGCTTTCGTTCCAGATCCCACGTATATGGAAAAGAATAACTGAAATATCCAAATAGACCAACGAAACTTTAAAAAAAAACAGTCCATTTAGTTGCAAATGGAAGGTTAATAAAAGTGTAGCTGTAATGTATTATTTACCATTCCAAGGACAATTAAACCTATTTTAGTACGATATGTATTGCTTTATATCTCATTTTCTATCATTTATAGATTATTTGTTTTGTTTATTGATGTGGTGGCATTACCCCAGGTACCGGGGTAATCCCGACACTGTGCGAGCTTTTAGAAAAAAGAATTTTATTCAGTTTCTATTAAAGATTTAAATTTTAAAAAAATCACCACAAGATAGGTTATGAGCTGTAGTATGCTATGCTCATTACAATTTACATTAAATGCAACACAATTCTGCATGAAAATTCAATTTCCCTTAAGGTGGCGCCATTCCCCCTCTCTCCCCTAAATAAGAACTCTTAAAAATTTTACATTTTCAAATCAAAGAACACAATTTCGGATTTTCGATATACAGTACCTATTTCGAACTTTATAAGAACTTTTTAAAAAAAATTCCAAGTTAAATGGATATTTATTTATTTTAAGAATAGAAATACAAATTTACTTTCCAGATTTGCACCCCGTCTCTATTTCTGGAATAGTTAATTTAATTGTAATTGTAATTTTTAGTTTTATGCCTTTTTTCACTTGACGCAACCTGGTAAAGGTTAAGTTTGCTTCGTTAAGATAGGATCACGATAATTTTATATTGTTTTATTTATAGAAGATGCTTTTTTTTTTAAACCTATCCGTTTATAAGATAGTAAGACGAAAACTAGATGTGTCGCATTTGAAATTTTATTGTAAAGATTCTTAAATGAAAGAAATTCACAGCTTTTTATAAACTTTTCTAATTTGAATGTTCCCAACTTAGAAGGATGCTAAATGATTATTGTCTAAGGACATATTTATGAAAGATTTAACAAATATCTCCAATAACTTGTATGTACTAATAATTGCCTTAATATATATAGAAGACAATCATTAAAAAATATGACTGAATAAAATTCATTCTTTAAATAAACGATTAAATAATTCCAAAAAATGGAGAACAATCAACCAGATTCAATTAATATTTCAAAATGCATTTATCTTACCTGAAAGACAATCATATCATAAATCTAGTGGAAATAATTGAAATTTCAGTTGAAATAATTTATTTTGACTTTTACAAAATTCAGGAAATGCCATTTTTTATTTTATGAAGGAGATGAGAAAGTGATTATTTCGAGAAATTTCGCTTAAAATGCAATTTAGATAAAAGATAGACCCCCGATTAAACTTAAATTTTTAGAGAAATCATTTAAAAATGTATTCAAGAAGATATATGGAACTGAAAGTGTTTTTTGTGTGTATGATATATAGATAGGATATACAAATTATGATAATTAAACGCAAGTCTTTTTTATGGAAATGGAATATTGAAATTAAAAAGAAGGTGATGAGTTTTTCTTTCGAGTCCTTCGAAAAAATAATTTTGTAGGTAAGAATCTTCTAGGGTGTACCAAACATTTTCTTTTAGGTATTATTACGTTGTCAGTTAATGAAGTAAAAATAAATGAATCATTATTGTTTTATGTTGCATGTTATATTTGATTTCTATGAGCATCTTAACTTATCCACGGCAATTTTAAACAGTGGATATTTTTCTATCCAATAGAGCTGTATTATTAGAGGTCAAACCTTTGCAGAATCGGCATTTTCTCCAGAACTGAGAGCCATTTTTTTGCGGCACCATGTAGACGACTCTCGTTACGAATTTTGAAGCTCAGATTACAATAAATGTGATCTGTGATGAGAAGCTCTCTGTGGATGTAAAGTATGCCGAGAGAGCTCAAGCCAACCCAGGGATCTTCAACATGCCACATAATCATATAGTGAATATTATGAGGGTGTACATTTTTTTCTCAATTTTTAAAATATTTTTTCAATGGATATAAACTTCTCACAGCTGTCTCAAATTCATCATTTTACATACATTTATATCTAAAAGTACCAACAAAACAGTTTGATATAATATATATAGAGAAAGTTCATTAAGTAAATAATTACGATGGATATTTGATTACTTTTCGTGAATAGAAGTGATGTGGAAAATTAAAAGAAATATCGTTATAAAAATTTATATTTGCTCGTTGCTTTGTTAACTTTGCTAAATAGTTATTATAACTAAAAGTTTTTTAATCAAGCAACAAAAAGAAATGCTTATCCTTATAGGTAATGCATACATCTTCGTTTGTTATTATATAGTAATGAATCATGTTTAATGTGCACATATTACCTGTGGTTGAATGCGAATTTTTTAAAAAAAAAAAAACCTAGTATTTAAGGTACAACCCCACAAATGGAAAATTTCATTATTTTTCTTTAAAATTACTTACCTACAAACTTAATGCTGATTTGTGGTTTCAATTTAAAACGTTATATTTAAGAAGAAAGATTTAATTTTTTCATAAAACCTATCATAATAGGATTTGATTTAAACTAGTTAATAGCTTACCAATATATTGTTAGCAGTATTTGAACATTCATATACGGCAAGTGGACTGGAAAGTTGTGTACAAAAACATCATGTAGTATTAAAACAACTAATAATTGTTTTTATACTGTTAAAGCTTTAAAACAGTGCCAAATGCTGAACTAAATTATAATTTAGGAGCACAAGCTCGCTAATAACCATAGATAAAGGGTGTGAATGGTACGACAAATTGTATCACATTCATCACTTAATATTACTCTCATAATACAATACGTTTGAAGTTCGAGATTAATTCACAATACTGAATTCTCGCGTCAATACGGGTGAACTGTTGTTTGGGTAATATGCAGATTTGTTCGCATTTGTCACAATATATCATAATGTTCAAGCGCTCAAGATGCGATTGATAAAAAAAAAATTATGTCTTATTCTGAATTTAAGACAATATGCTTGTCGCAATATCCTGTCCAAATGATTCATTTCTTGCTTGTACACTTTTTGCTGATTTTGCCGTTTTATCCATATTTTATAATTGACCTTAATAGCCTTTTGCATCATAATATTTTATTCTATGATTTTTTTTCGTTTTTTCCGCTTTAGTTTTTTTTTTTTTGCATTTTTGTCTTATTTTAGTCCTCTACCTCTTAATATTATGTATGGTCGTAGAAAATAAATATATTAATAAACTTGAGGCTACTTCTATTCCTTATTTATAAACAAAACATAACTTTATTATTGTATCAATTACAATTTATTACAAAAGAATGCTTTATTGAAACTGGAGGATTTTTAGAATATTGATGTAGAGGTTAATGAGAAATTCACTTTAACGTATTTTGTGTCTTGTTTCGAAATCAAATTCCACTATTCGGCATTATAATAAAGATTATGTCTTTATTATATTATCAAAATAAGGAAACTTAAATAAACATTGAATATATAGCACATTATATATTGAAAAGGAGATTTTTATTTCAATTTAATTAGAATAAAAAACTCTTAATGTGTCTGTTAAACATTTTAAATAAGCCTTAAAACGATGATTTCTTAATAAAGAGGACTTAAGTTATTTTTATCACTTTTTTAAGGTAAGTATTAATTTAGGTATGGTAATCCTACTTGATGATTCTAACTTACTTGATTTTGAACGTCTGTTGACCTTAAACTGCAAACAATTTCATTTTAAATTCATTTTTGTGATAAAATATCAGAACTTACACCTTGTGTGTTTATTTTTTATAGATTCATATATTAATAATCGCTAGAAGAAAGAAATCGCAGTATCATATAAAATGCTAACAAATTTGAAAGCAGGTAAATTTTGTATTGCTAATCCTAATATAAATGTACTATCATCCAATACTTGATATAACATGGCATTACCTAGCATTTAATATCTTTAGCTTCTTTGAAAACATAACTGGGTTATGTATTCCTACTTGTTCTGATCCTCTTAAACTCTCCAACGGCAAATATAAGCTTTCGTAGTCTCAAACTAAATTACACATTTGTAAATGTACTCTAGAATCTAAGTAGTCATGAAATCGGGAATGCTTCAGAGGTATTTCAAGCTTTGACATTTTTTTTGAGAACTTATGAAATGTATTTTAATGCGAAAAGTATTCTTCATTTCAAAACAAATCAATATTATACAACTTAAATTTTTTGGTCTCTTTGAATTCTCAAAATATAAATATAGTCAGATTTTCTTAACTTTTTATCATAATTTTATTATTTGTAGGTTTTAAACTGTGTTTTCTTCTGTAAAAAATCCATTTCATTTTCTTATGTGTGCAATTATTTAAAGACCATAATAATAGGCATATGTTTTATTTTAGTTTTGTAATTAAATGAGTTCCAGCAAATGCGTTCAATTTGCAAGTTCCAGGGGACGTAGCTTCTCCCTGTATACAATAGATCACAGATGTAGTTTTTGTTAAAAGGAAAAAGTTTGGAAATCATGACTAACGACCTATGAATGTGTTCATAAGTTAATTTTTAAGCATAGCAATATTTCTTTTTTGATAAGTTATTCTAAACTCGTACTAAAGAAATCGCTATCCTTATGAAAATCGATAGAATGATAACAAAAAATATAAAATATCGACATATGTAACCAAAAATTTAAAATAGTTTTTTTATGATTGGAGGCTCTGTAAAAATTATATATTAAAATTTCCTTAAAATTCCTTCAAGAATTGTAATGTTAATCTAATTAGAGGTTCTTTTATTACAGCCTTTTTAAGCTGCAACTTTAATTGTTGCAACCCTATTTAATTTATATGGTATAAACTTATAACTTCAACAATCATAGTTTAAATATTTTATTTTTTAACAGAAGAGAAAAATTTAACAATGAAGCAACAATGCAAATTTTGAAGGTCGTTCATTTCTTCTACAACTCTCGAGTACTAAGTTGCTTGATTATTTTTTTCCTGTAAAATAGTAATTTTCGTAAAATAATATTTATACTTATCATATGGCAGCTGAAAAAATGTTGGCGAATTTGCACTTTATTCACGGCTACATAGGTAAGTCTCTCATTTTTTTAAAAATTTAGTATTTTCTCTTGAAACAAGTAGACCAAAGTTTATCGGAATGTTATGCTTGTTTTAATAAAATGAATATATATTTTACATAAATTTGTGTGAGTTTTTGACCTGATTATAATCATTGTTTCATTAGTAAATTTAAGCAGGAAAAGTTATATTTTAAACTTAAACACAGCAATCTGCTTGGAATACGCTTTCTTTCCTCTTTGAAATAACAAATCCGTGGAACACCATCTTGCTTTCAGCGTTGTTCAAAATTCAGCCTTTTAAGAATTTTTGCTTTGCAAGGTCAGGGTACTGCTAGCGTCTTCGGGCCGGTCTCGATTTGGCGGCTTAACTTTTGCAGCCAAGTAGCGAAAACGTACTAGCGGGACCGAACGCCAAAAGTCGCCAAATAGCATTCCGGCCCGAATCAGGGCCGTCTCGAATGAGTTACTTATCGAGACGGCCCTGCCCGAATACGCTAGGTGTTCCAAGGTAAATTGTTGGGAGCTTATAATCATTTTTTTTAAATGATAAGTCATTGATTTCTGAACGAAATTATATCAATTTTGAAGATAAATAAACATTGATATCCATGAAGAATCATTTATAAGAAAGTCATAATAAAAACTGTGAACCCTAGTTTTACACATATTCTCAATATGAGTCTTCTTGTAATTTCTCAATGTTTTAAAATATCTATAGTAAAAATGACTTAAATTAAAATCGCTTGGAGAATTTATAAAACACACGAATCTCATATTCAAACACTCATAAATAATTTATTTTAATTAAATAATTGAATTTTATCCAACCTCTACATATAACTAGTAAAATCGTTTAAATTATAGAAACAGAACAATAATATACTAATCAAAAGAAACACTCATACTAAATAATAGCAACATTTAAACGTCTAATTCTTTTGAAGAAAATAGATCGTAGATTTTAAACAACCATATTTTATTGTTTTTAAACGCGTATTTTACATGTAATGAAGTTAGTGGTAATTAATTTCATCTTCAAGGACATGATGGAGTTTTTCTATTCATTTTATTAATAAAAGAAATCTTATAATAATCATACCGTCATGTGAGTTTAAATGGTGTGTTTAATGGTGTGATTAAATGGCTACATTACGAAATATCTGGATCAAATTTTTTCACCACAAAAACTTATTAAACATCCAGATTATGAAAAGTATATCTTGAAATTATTATATTAAAATCTTTTAATACATTATAATTATATATAGCGGAGGACGAATTGAACGAGGGGACCTCCGATACACAATTCGGTCTATCGATGTCGGTAAGTATATTTAAAATTTCGTGTTGTTCTATTTTTGTTGATTTTTGGTTTTATTCTTGTAGGATTCAGAAGAGTAGGGCAGCGGAGGACAAATGTTAACATCAAAGGGAGGTGCCCCGATATGCTCTTCGGTCCATCGAGATTGGTAAGTAAATTTGCACTTACTAGTTCAAGTATTCAGTTAGGGAGGTCTGAAGAAACGAACTAAGGGGAGATTTTTGGTTTTGTTCTTGTAGGATTCAGAAGAGTAGGGCAGCGGAGGACAAATGTTAACATCAAAGGGAGGTGCCCCGATATGCTCTTCGGTCCATCGAGATTGGTAAGTAAATTTGCACTTACTAGTTCAAGTATTCAGTTAGGGAGGTCTGAAGAAACGAACTAAGGGGAGATTTTTGGTTTTGTTCTTGTAGGATTCAGAAGAGTAGGGCAGCGGAGGACAAATGTTAACATCAAAGGGAGGTGCCCCGATATGCTCTTCGGTCCATCGAGATTGGTAAGTAAATTTGCACTTACTAGTTCAAGTATTCAGTTAGGGAGGTCTGAAGAAACGAACTAAGGGGAGATTTTTGGTTTTGTTCTTGTAGGATTCAGAAGAGTTGGGCAGCGGAGGACAAATGTTAACATCAAAGGGAGGTGCCCGATATGCTCTTCGGTCCATCGACATTGGTAAGTAAATTTGCACTTACTAGTTCAAGTATTCAGTTAGGGAGGTCTGAAGAAACGAACTAAGGGGAGATTTTTGGTTTTGTTCTTGTAGGATTCAGAAGAGTAGGGCAGCGGAGGACAAATGTTAACATCAAAGGGAGGTGCCCCGATATGCTCTTCGGTCCATCGAGATTGGTAAGTAAATTTGCACTTACTAGTTCAAGTATTCAGTTAGGGAGGTCTGAAGAAACGAACTAAGGGGAGATTTTTGGTTTTGTTCTTGTAGGATTCAGAAGAGTTGGGCAGCGGAGGACAAATGTTAACATCAAAGAGAGGTGCCCGATATGCTCTTCGGTCCATCGACATTGGTAAGTAAATTTGCACTTACTAGTTCAAGTATTCAGTTAGGGAGGTCTGAAGAAACGAACTAAGGGGAGATTTTTGGTTTTGTTCTTGTAGGATTCAGAAGAGTAGGGCAGCGGAGGACAATGTTAACATCAAAGGGAGGTGCCCCGATATGCTCTTCGGTCCATCGAGATTGGTAAGTAAATTTGCACTTACTAGTTCAAGTATTCAGTTAGGGAGGTCTGAAGAAACGAACTAAGGGGAGATTTTTGGTTTTGTTCTTGTAGGATTCAGAAGAGTAGGGCAGCGGAGGACAAATGTTAACATCAAAGGGAGGTGCCCCGATATGCTCTTCGGTCCATCGAGATTGGTAAGTAAATTTGCACTTACTAGTTCAAGTATTCAGTTAGGGAGGTCTGAAGAAACGAACTAAGGGGAGATTTTTGGTTTTGTTCTTGTAGGATTCAGAAGAGTAGGGCAGCGGAGGACAAATGTTAACATCAAAGGGAGGTGCCCCGATATGCTCTTCGGTCCATCGAGATTGGTAAGTAAATTTGCACTTACTAGTTCAAGTATTCAGTTAGGGAGGTCTGAAGAAACGAACTAAGGGGAGATTTTTATTTTTGTTTTTGTAGGATTCAGAAGGGTAGGGCAGCGGAGGACAAATGTTAACATCAAAGGGAGGTGCCCCGATATGCTCTTCGGTCCATCGAGATTGGTAAGTAAATTTGCACTTACTAGTTCAAGTATTCAGTTAGGGAGGTCTGAAGAAACGAACTAAGGGGAGATTTTTGGTTTTGTTCTTGTAGGATTCAGAAGAGTAGGGCAGCGGAGGACAAATGTTAACATCAAAGGGAGGTGCCCCGATATGCTCTTCGGTCCATCGAGATTGGTAAGTAAATTTGCACTTACTAGTTCAAGTATTCAGTTAGGGAGGTCTGAAGAAACGAACTAAGGGGAGATTTTTGGTTTTGTTCTTGTAGGATTCAGAAGAGTAGGGCAGCGGAGGACAAATGTTAACATCAAAGGGAGGTGCCCCGATATGCTCTTCGGTCCATCGAGATTGGTAAGTAAATTTGCACTTACTAGTTCAAGTATTCAGTTAGGGAGGTCTGAAGAAACGAACTAAGGGGAGATTTTTGGTTTTGTTCTTGTAGGATTCAGAAGAGTAGGGCAGCGGAGGACAAATGTTAACATCAAAGGGAGGTGCCCCGATATGCTCTTCGGTCCATCGAGATTGGTAAGTAAATTTGCACTTACTAGTTCAAGTATTCAGTTAGGGAGGTCTGAAGAAACGAACTAAGGGGAGATTTTTGGTTTTGTTCTTGTAGGATTCAGAAGAGTAGGGCAGCGGAGGACAAATGTTAACATCAAAGAGAGGTGCCCGATATGCTCTTCGGTCCATCGACATTGGTAAGTAAATTTGCACTTACTAGTTCAAGTATTCAGTTAGGGAGGTCTGAAGAAACGAACTAAGGGGAGATTTTTGGTTTTGTTCTTGTAGGATTCAGAAGAGTAGGGCAGCGGAGGACAAATGTTAACATCAAAGGGAGGTGCCCCGATATGCTCTTCGGTCCATCGAGATTGGTAAGTAAATTTGCACTTACTAGTTCAAGTATTCAGTTAGGGAGGTCTGAAGAAACGAACTAAGGGGAGATTTTTGGTTTTGTTCTTGTAGGATTCAGAAGAGTAGGGCAGCGGAGGACAAATGTTAACATCAAAGGGAGGTGCCCCGATATGCTCTTCGGTCCATCGAGATTGGTAAGTAAATTTGCACTTACTAGTTCAAGTATTCAGTTAGGGAGGTCTGAAGAAACGAACTAAGGGAGATTTTTGGTTTTGTTCTTGTAGGATTCAGAAGAGTAGGGCAGCGGAGGACAAATGTTAACATCAAAGGGAGGTGCCCCGATATGCTCTTCGGTCCATCGAGATTGGTAAGTAAATTTGCACTTACTAGTTCAAGTATTCAGTTAGGGAGGTCTGAAGAAACGAACTAAGGGGAGATTTTTGGTTTTGTTCTTGTAGGATTCAGAAGAGTAGGGCAGCGGAGGACAAATGTTAACATCAAAGGGAGGTGCCCCGATATGCTCTTCGGTCCATCGAGATTGGTAAGTAAATTTGCACTTACTAGTTCAAGTATTCAGTTAGGGAGGTCTGAAGAAACGAACTAAGGGGAGATTTTTGGTTTTGTTCTTGTAGGATTCAGAAGAGTAGGGCAGCGGAGGACAAATGTTAACATCAAAGGGAGGTGCCCCGATATGCTCTTCGGTCCATCGAGATTGGTAAGTAAATTTGCACTTACTAGTTCAAGTATTCAGTTAGGGAGGTCTGAAGAAACGAACTAAGGGGAGATTTTTGGTTTTGTTCTTGTAGGATTCAGAAGAGTAGGGCAGCGGAGGACAAATGTTAACATCAAAGGGAGGTGCCCCGATATGCTCTTCGGTCCATCGAGATTGGTAAGTAAATTTGCACTTACTAGTTCAAGTATTCAGTTAGGGAGGTCTGAAGAAACGAACTAAGGGGAGATTTTTGGTTTTGTTCTTGTAGGATTCAGAAGAGTAGGGCAGCGGAGGACAAATGTTAACATCAAAGGGAGGTGCCCCGATATGCTCTTCGGTCCATCGAGATTGGTAAGTAAATTTGCACTTACTAGTTCAAGTATTCAGTTAGGGAGGTCTGAAGAAACGAACTAAGGGGAGATTTTTGGTTTTGTTCTTGTAGGATTCAGAAGAGTAGGGCAGCGGAGGACAAATGTTAACATCAAAGGGAGGTGCCCCGATATGCTCTTCGGTCCATCGAGATTGGTAAGTAAATTTGCACTTACTAGTTCAAGTATTCAGTTAGGGAGGTCTGAAGAAACGAACTAAGGGGAGATTTTTGGTTTTGTTCTTGTAGGATTCAGAAGAGTAGGGCAGCGGAGGACAAATGTTAACATCAAAGGGAGGTGCCCCGATATGCTCTTCGGTCCATCGAGATTGGTAAGTAAATTTGCACTTACTAGTTCAAGTATTCAGTTAGGGAGGTCTGAAGAAACGAACTAAGGGGAGATTTTTGGTTTTGTTCTTGTAGGATTCAGAAGAGTAGGGCAGCGGAGGACAAATGTTAACATCAAAGGGAGGTGCCCCGATATGCTCTTCGGTCCATCGAGATTGGTAAGTAAATTTGCACTTACTAGTTCAAGTATTCAGTTAGGGAGGTCTGAAGAAACGAACTAAGGGGAGATTTTTGGTTTTGTTCTTGTAGGATTCAGAAGAGTAGGGCAGCGGAGGACAAATGTTAACATCAAAGGGAGGTGCCCCGATATGCTCTTCGGTCCATCGAGATTGGTAAGTAAATTTGCACTTACTAGTTCAAGTATTCAGTTAGGGAGGTCTGAAGAAACGAACTAAGGGGAGATTTTTGGTTTTGTTCTTGTAGGATTCAGAAGAGTAGGGCAGCGGAGGACAAATGTTAACATCAAAGGGAGGTGCCCCGATATGCTCTTCGGTCCATCGAGATTGGTAAGTAAATTTGCACTTACTAGTTCAAGTATTCAGTTAGGGAGGTCTGAAGAAACGAACTAAGGGGAGATTTTTTGGTTTTGTTCTTGTAGGATTCAGAAGAGTAGGGCAGCGGAGGACAAATGTTAACATCAAAGGGAGGTGCCCCGATATGCTCTTCGGTCCATCGAGATTGGTAAGTAAATTTGCACTTACTAGTTCAAGTATTCAGTTAGGGAGGTCTGAAGAAACGAACTAAGGGGAGATTTTTGGTTTTGTTCTTGTAGGATTCAGAAGAGTAGGGCAGCGGAGGACAAATGTTAACATCAAAGGGAGGTGCCCCGATATGCTCTTCGGTCCATCGAGATTGGTAAGTAAATTTGCACTTACTAGTTCAAGTATTCAGTTAGGGAGGTCTGAAGAAACGAACTAAGGGGAGATTTTTGGTTTTGTTCTTGTAGGATTCAGAAGAGTAGGGCAGCGGAGGACAAATGTTAACATCAAAGGGAGGTGCCCCGATATGCTCTTCGGTCCATCGAGATTGGTAAGTAAATTTGCACTTACTAGTTCAAGTATTCAGTTAGGGAGGTCTGAAGAAACGAACTAAGGGGAGATTTTTGGTTTTGTTCTTGTAGGATTCAGAAGAGTAGGGCAGCGGAGGACAAATGTTAACATCAAAGGGAGGTGCCCCGATATGCTCTTCGGTCCATCGAGATTGGTAAGTAAATTTGCACTTACTAGTTCAAGTATTCAGTTAGGGAGGTCTGAAGAAACGAACTAAGGGGAGATTTTTGGTTTTGTTCTTGTAGGATTCAGAAGAGTAGGGCAGCGGAGGACAAATGTTAACATCAAAGGGAGGTGCCCCGATATGCTCTTCGGTCCATCGAGATTGGTAAGTAAATTTGCACTTACTAGTTCAAGTATTCAGTTAGGGAGGTCTGAAGAAACGAACTAAGGGGAGATTTTTGGTTTTGTTCTTGTAGGATTCAGAAGAGTAGGGCAGCGGAGGACAAATGTTAACATCAAAGGGAGGTGCCCCGATATGCTCTTCGGTCCATCGAGATTGGTAAGTAAATTTGCACTTACTAGTTCAAGTATTCAGTTAGGGAGGTCTGAAGAAACGAACTAAGGGGAGATTTTTGGTTTTGTTCTTGTAGGATTCAGAAGAGTAGGGCAGCGGAGGACAAATGTTAACATCAAAGGGAGGTGCCCCGATATGCTCTTCGGTCCATCGAGATTGGTAAGTAAATTTGCACTTACTAGTTCAAGTATTCAGTTAGGGAGGTCTGAAGAAACGAACTAAGGGGAGATTTTTGGTTTTGTTCTTGTAGGATTCAGAAGAGTAGGGCAGCGGAGGACAAATGTTAACATCAAAGGGAGGTGCCCCGATATGCTCTTCGGTCCATCGAGATTGGTAAGTAAATTTGCACTTACTAGTTCAAGTATTCAGTTAGGGAGGTCTGAAGAAACGAACTAAGGGGAGATTTTTGGTTTTGTTCTTGTAGGATTCAGAAGAGTAGGGCAGCGGAGGACAAATGTTAACATCAAAGGGAGGTGCCCCGATATGCTCTTCGGTCCATCGAGATTGGTAAGTAAATTTGCACTTACTAGTTCAAGTATTCAGTTAGGGAGGTCTGAAGAAACGAACTAAGGGGAGATTTTTGGTTTTGTTCTTGTAGGATTCAGAAGAGTAGGGCAGCGGAGGACAAATGTTAACATCAAAGGGAGGTGCCCCGATATGCTCTTCGGTCCATCGAGATTGGTAAGTAAATTTGCACTTACTAGTTCAAGTATTCAGTTAGGGAGGTCTGAAGAAACGAACTAAGGGGAGATTTTTGGTTTTGTTCTTGTAGGATTCAGAAGAGTAGGGCAGCGGAGGACAAATGTTAACATCAAAGGGAGGTGCCCCGATATGCTCTTCGGTCCATCGAGATTGGTAAGTAAATTTGCACTTACTAGTTCAAGTATTCAGTTAGGGAGGTCTGAAGAAACGAACTAAGGGGAGATTTTTGGTTTTGTTCTTGTAGGATTCAGAAGAGTAGGGCAGCGGAGGACAAATGTTAACATCAAAGGGAGGTGCCCCGATATGCTCTTCGGTCCATCGAGATTGGTAAGTAAATTTGCACTTACTAGTTCAAGTATTCAGTTAGGGAGGTCTGAAGAAACGAACTAAGGGGAGATTTTTGGTTTTGTTCTTGTAGGATTCAGAAGAGTAGGGCAGCGGAGGACAAATGTTAACATCAAAGGGAGGTGCCCCGATATGCTCTTCGGTCCATCGAGATTGGTAAGTAAATTTGCACTTACTAGTTCAAGTATTCAGTTAGGGAGGTCTGAAGAAACGAACTAAGGGGAGATTTTTGGTTTTGTTCTTGTAGGATTCAGAAGAGTAGGGCAGCGGAGGACAAATGTTAACATCAAAGGGAGGTGCCCCGATATGCTCTTCGGTCCATCGAGATTGGTAAGTAAATTTGCACTTACTAGTTCAAGTATTCAGTTAGGGAGGTCTGAAGAAACGAACTAAGGGGAGATTTTTGGTTTTGTTCTTGTAGGATTCAGAAGAGTAGGGCAGCGGAGGACAAATGTTAACATCAAAGGGAGGTGCCCCGATATGCTCTTCGGTCCATCGAGATTGGTAAGTAAATTTGCACTTACTAGTTCAAGTATTCAGTTAGGGAGGTCTGAAGAAACGAACTAAGGGGAGATTTTTGGTTTTGTTCTTGTAGGATTCAGAAGAGTAGGGCAGCGGAGGACAAATGTTAACATCAAAGGGAGGTGCCCCGATATGCTCTTCGGTCCATCGAGATTGGTAAGTAAATTTGCACTTACTAGTTCAAGTATTCAGTTAGGGAGGTCTGAAGAAACGAACTAAGGGGAGATTTTTGGTTTTGTTCTTGTAGGATTCAGAAGAGTAGGGCAGCGGAGGACAAATGTTAACATCAAAGGGAGGTGCCCCGATATGCTCTTCGGTCCATCGAGATTGGTAAGTAAATTTGCACTTACTAGTTCAAGTATTCAGTTAGGGAGGTCTGAAGAAACGAACTAAGGGGAGATTTTTGGTTTTGTTCTTGTAGGATTCAGAAGAGTAGGGCAGCGGAGGACAAATGTTAACATCAAAGGGAGGTGCCCCGATATGCTCTTCGGTCCATCGAGATTGGTAAGTAAATTTGCACTTACTAGTTCAAGTATTCAGTTAGGGAGGTCTGAAGAAACGAACTAAGGGGAGATTTTTGGTTTTGTTCTTGTAGGATTCAGAAGAGTAGGGCAGGGCAGCGGAGGACAAATGTTAACATCAAAGGGAGGTGCCCCGATATGCTCTTCGGTCCATCGAGATTGGTAAGTAAATTTGCACTTACTAGTTCAAGTATTCAGTTAGGGAGGTCTGAAGAAACGAACTAAGGGGAGATTTTTGGTTTTGTTCTTGTAGGATTCAGAAGAGTAGGGCAGCGGAGGACAAATGTTAACATCAAAGGGAGGTGCCCCGATATGCTCTTCGGTCCATCGAGATTGGTAAGTAAATTTGCACTTACTAGTTCAAGTATTCAGTTAGGGAGGTCTGAAGAAACGAACTAAGGGGAGATTTTTGGTTTTGTTCTTGTAGGATTCAGAAGAGTAGGGCAGCGGAGGACAAATGTTAACATCAAAGGGAGGTGCCCCGATATGCTCTTCGGTCCATCGAGATTGGTAAGTAAATTTGCACTTACTAGTTCAAGTATTCAGTTAGGGAGGTCTGAAGAAACGAACTAAGGGGAGATTTTTGGTTTTGTTCTTGTAGGATTCAGAAGAGTAGGGCAGCGGAGGACAAATGTTAACATCAAAGGGAGGTGCCCCGATATGCTCTTCGGTCCATCGAGATTGGTAAGTAAATTTGCACTTACTAGTTCAAGTATTCAGTTAGGGAGGTCTGAAGAAACGAACTAAGGGGAGATTTTTGGTTTTGTTCTTGTAGGATTCAGAAGAGTAGGGCAGCGGAGGACAAATGTTAACATCAAAGGGAGGTGCCCCGATATGCTCTTCGGTCCATCGAGATTGGTAAGTAAATTTGCACTTACTAGTTCAAGTATTCAGTTAGGGAGGTCTGAAGAAACGAACTAAGGGGAGATTTTTGGTTTTGTTCTTGTAGGATTCAGAAGAGTAGGGCAGCGGAGGACAAATGTTAACATCAAAGGGAGGTGCCCCGATATGCTCTTCGGTCCATCGAGATTGGTAAGTAAATTTGCACTTACTAGTTCAAGTATTCAGTTAGGGAGGTCTGAAGAAACGAACTAAGGGGAGATTTTTGGTTTTGTTCTTGTAGGATTCAGAAGAGTAGGGCAGCGGAGGACAAATGTTAACATCAAAGGGAGGTGCCCCGATATGCTCTTCGGTCCATCGAGATTGGTAAGTAAATTTGCACTTACTAGTTCAAGTATTCAGTTAGGGAGGTCTGAAGAAACGAACTAAGGGGAGATTTTTGGTTTTGTTCTTGTAGGATTCAGAAGAGTAGGGCAGCGGAGGACAAATGTTAACATCAAAGGGAGGTGCCCCGATATGCTCTTCGGTCCATCGAGATTGGTAAGTAAATTTGCACTTACTAGTTCAAGTATTCAGTTAGGGAGGTCTGAAGAAACGAACTAAGGGGAGATTTTTGGTTTTGTTCTTGTAGGATTCAGAAGAGTAGGGCAGCGGAGGACAAATGTTAACATCAAAGGGAGGTGCCCCGATATGCTCTTCGGTCCATCGAGATTGGTAAGTAAATTTGCACTTACTAGTTCAAGTATTCAGTTAGGGAGGTCTGAAGAAACGAACTAAGGGGAGATTTTTGGTTTTGTTCTTGTAGGATTCAGAAGAGTAGGGCAGCGGAGGACAAATGTTAACATCAAAGGGAGGTGCCCCGATATGCTCTTCGGTCATCGAGATTGGTAAGTAAATTTGCACTTACTAGTTCAAGTATTCAGTTAGGGAGGTCTGAAGAAACGAACTAAGGGGAGATTTTTGGTTTTGTTCTTGTAGGATTCAGAAGAGTAGGGCAGCGGAGGACAAATGTTAACATCAAAGGGAGGTGCCCCGATATGCTCTTCGGTCCATCGAGATTGGTAAGTAAATTTGCACTTACTAGTTCAAGTATTCAGTTAGGGAGGTCTGAAGAAACGAACTAAGGGGAGATTTTTGGTTTTGTTCTTGTAGGATTCAGAAGAGTAGGGCAGCGGAGGACAAATGTTAACATCAAAGGGAGGTGCCCCGATATGCTCTTCGGTCCATCGAGATTGGTAAGTAAATTTGCACTTACTAGTTCAAGTATTCAGTTAGGGAGGTCTGAAGAAACGAACTAAGGGGAGATTTTTGGTTTTGTTCTTGTAGGATTCAGAAGAGTAGGGCAGCGGAGGACAAATGTTAACATCAAAGGGAGGTGCCCCGATATGCTCTTCGGTCCATCGAGATTGGTAAGTAAATTTGCACTTACTAGTTCAAGTATTCAGTTAGGGAGGTCTGAAGAAACGAACTAAGGGGAGATTTTTGGTTTTGTTCTTGTAGGATTCAGAAGAGTAGGGCAGCGGAGGACAAATGTTAACATCAAAGGGAGGTGCCCCGATATGCTCTTCGGTCCATCGAGATTGGTAAGTAAATTTGCACTTACTAGTTCAAGTATTCAGTTAGGGAGGTCTGAAGAAACGAACTAAGGGGAGATTTTTGGTTTTGTTCTTGTAGGATTCAGAAGAGTAGGGCAGCGGAGGACAAATGTTAACATCAAAGGGAGGTGCCCCGATATGCTCTTCGGTCCATCGAGATTGGTAAGTAAATTTGCACTTACTAGTTCAAGTATTCAGTTAGGGAGGTCTGAAGAAACGAACTAAGGGGAGATTTTTGGTTTTGTTCTTGTAGGATTCAGAAGAGTAGGGCAGCGGAGGACAAATGTTAACATCAAAGGGAGGTGCCCCGATATGCTCTTCGGTCCATCGAGATTGGTAAGTAAATTTGCACTTACTAGTTCAAGTATTCAGTTAGGGAGGTCTGAAGAAACGAACTAAGGGGAGATTTTTGGTTTTGTTCTTGTAGGATTCAGAAGAGTAGGGCAGCGGAGGACAAATGTTAACATCAAAGGGAGGTGCCCCGATATGCTCTTCGGTCCATCGAGATTGGTAAGTAAATTTGCACTTACTAGTTCAAGTATTCAGTTAGGGAGGTCTGAAGAAACGAACTAAGGGGAGATTTTTGGTTTTGTTCTTGTAGGATTCAGAAGAGTAGGGCAGCGGAGGACAAATGTTAACATCAAAGGGAGGTGCCCCGATATGCTCTTCGGTCCATCGAGATTGGTAAGTAAATTTGCACTTACTAGTTCAAGTATTCAGTTAGGGAGGTCTGAAGAAACGAACTAAGGGGAGATTTTTGGTTTTGTTCTTGTAGGATTCAGAAGAGTAGGGCAGCGGAGGACAAATGTTAACATCAAAGGGAGGTGCCCCGATATGCTCTTCGGTCCATCGAGATTGGTAAGTAAATTTGCACTTACTAGTTCAAGTATTCAGTTAGGGAGGTCTGAAGAAACGAACTAAGGGGAGATTTTTGGTTTTGTTCTTGTAGGATTCAGAAGAGTAGGGCAGCGGAGGACAAATGTTAACATCAAAGGGAGGTGCCCCGATATGCTCTTCGGTCCATCGAGATTGGTAAGTAAATTTGCACTTACTAGTTCAAGTATTCAGTTAGGGAGGTCTGAAGAAACGAACTAAGGGGAGATTTTTGGTTTTGTTCTTGTAGGATTCAGAAGAGTAGGGCAGCGGAGGACAAATGTTAACATCAAAGGGAGGTGCCCCGATATGCTCTTCGGTCCATCGAGATTGGTAAGTAAATTTGCACTTACTAGTTCAAGTATTCAGTTAGGGAGGTCTGAAGAAACGAACTAAGGGGAGATTTTTGGTTTTGTTCTTGTAGGATTCAGAAGAGTAGGGCAGCGGAGGACAAATGTTAACATCAAAGGGAGATGCCCCGATATGCTCTTCGGTCCATCGAGATTGGTAAGTAAATTTGCACTTACTAGTTCAAGTATTCAGTTAGGGAGGTCTGAAGAAACGAACTAAGGGGAGATTTTTGGTTTTGTTCTTGCAGAATTCAGAAGAGTAGGGCAGGGGCAGCGGAGGACAAATGTTAACATCAAAGGAAGGTGCCCCGATATGCTCTTCGGTCCATCGAGATTGGTAAGTAAATTTGCACTTACTAGTTCAAGTATTCAGTTAGGGAGGTCTGAAGAAACGAACTAAGGGGAGATTTTTGGTTTTGTTCTTGTAGGATTCAGAAGAGTAGGGCAGCGGAGGACAAATGTTAACATCAAAGGGAGGTGCCCCGATATGCTCTTCGGTCCATCGAGATTGGTAAGTAAATTTGCACTTACTAGTTCAAGTATTCAGTTAGGGAGGTCTGAAGAAACGAACTAAGGGGAGATTTTTGGTTTTGTTCTTGTAGGATTCAGAAGAGTAGGGCAGCGGAGGACAAATGTTAACATCAAAGGGAGGTGCCCCGATATGCTCTTCGGTCCATCGAGATTGGTAAGTAAATTTGCACTTACTAGTTCAAGTATTCAGTTAGGGAGGTCTGAAGAAACGAACTAAGGGGAGATTTTTGGTTTTGTTCTTGTAGGATTCAGAAGAGTAGGGCAGCGGAGGACAAATGTTAACATCAAAGGGAGGTGCCCCGATATGCTCTTCGGTCCATCGAGATTGGTAAGTAAATTTGCACTTACTAGTTCAAGTATTCAGTTAGGGAGGTCTGAAGAAACGAACTAAGGGGAGATTTTTGGTTTTGTTCTTGTAGGATTCAGAAGAGTAGGGCAGCGGAGGACAAATGTTAACATCAAAGGGAGGTGCCCCGATATGCTCTTCGGTCCATCGAGATTGGTAAGTAAATTTGCACTTACTAGTTCAAGTATTCAGTTAGGGAGGTCTGAAGAAACGAACTAAGGGGAGATTTTTGGTTTTGTTCTTGTAGGATTCAGAAGAGTAGGGCAGCGGAGGACAAATGTTAACATCAAAGGGAGGTGCCCCGATATGCTCTTCGGTCCATCGAGATTGGTAAGTAAATTTGCACTTACTAGTTCAAGTATTCAGTTAGGGAGGTCTGAAGAAACGAACTAAGGGGAGATTTTTGGTTTTGTTCTTGTAGGATTCAGAAGAGTAGGGCAGCGGAGGACAAATGTTAACATCAAAGGGAGGTGCCCCGATATGCTCTTCGGTCCATCGAGATTGGTAAGTAAATTTGCACTTACTAGTTCAAGTATTCAGTTAGGGAGGTCTGAAGAAACGAACTAAGGGGAGATTTTTGGTTTTGTTCTTGTAGGATTCAGAAGAGTAGGGCAGCGGAGGACAAATGTTAACATCAAAGGGAGGTGCCCCGATATGCTCTTCGGTCCATCGAGATTGGTAAGTAAATTTGCACTTACTAGTTCAAGTATTCAGTTAGGGAGGTCTGAAGAAACGAACTAAGGGGAGATTTTTGGTTTTGTTCTTGTAGGATTCAGAAGAGTAGGGCAGCGGAGGACAAATGTTAACATCAAAGGGAGGTGCCCCGATATGCTCTTCGGTCCATCGAGATTGGTAAGTAAATTTGCACTTACTAGTTCAAGTATTCAGTTAGGGAGGTCTGAAGAAACGAACTAAGGGGAGATTTTTGGTTTTGTTCTTGTAGGATTCAGAAGAGTAGGGCAGCGGAGGACAAATGTTAACATCAAAGGGAGGTGCCCCGATATGCTCTTCGGTCCATCGAGATTGGTAAGTAAATTTGCACTTACTAGTTCAAGTATTCAGTTAGGGAGGTCTGAAGAAACGAACTAAGGGGAGATTTTTGGTTTTGTTCTTGTAGGATTCAGAAGAGTAGGGCAGCGGAGGACAAATGTTAACATCAAAGGGAGGTGCCCCGATATGCTCTTCGGTCCATCGAGATTGGTAAGTAAATTTGCACTTACTAGTTCAAGTATTCAGTTAGGGAGGTCTGAAGAAACGAACTAAGGGGAGATTTTTGGTTTTGTTCTTGTAGGATTCAGAAGAGTAGGGCAGCGGAGGACAAATGTTAACATCAAAGGGAGGTGCCCCGATATGCTCTTCGGTCCATCGAGATTGGTAAGTAAATTTGCACTTACTAGTTCAAGTATTCAGTTAGGGAGGTCTGAAGAAACGAACTAAGGGGAGATTTTTGGTTTTGTTCTTGTAGGATTCAGAAGAGTAGGGCAGCGGAGGACAAATGTTAACATCAAAGGGAGGTGCCCCGATATGCTCTTCGGTCCATCGAGATTGGTAAGTAAATTTGCACTTACTAGTTCAAGTATTCAGTTAGGGAGGTCTGAAGAAACGAACTAAGGGGAGATTTTTGGTTTTGTTCTTGTAGGATTCAGAAGAGTAGGGCAGCGGAGGACAAATGTTAACATCAAAGGGAGGTGCCCCGATATGCTCTTCGGTCCATCGAGATTGGTAAGTAAATTTGCACTTACTAGTTCAAGTATTCAGTTAGGGAGGTCTGAAGAAACGAACTAAGGGGAGATTTTTGGTTTTGTTCTTGTAGGATTCAGAAGAGTAGGGCAGGGCAGCGGAGGACAAATGTTAACATCAAAGGGAGGTGCCCCGATATGCTCTTCGGTCCATCGAGATTGGTAAGTAAATTTGCACTTACTAGTTCAAGTATTCAGTTAGGGAGGTCTGAAGAAACGAACTAAGGGGAGATTTTTGGTTTTGTTCTTGTAGGATTCAGAAGAGTAGGGCAGCGGAGGACAAATGTTAACATCAAAGGGAGGTGCCCCGATATGCTCTTCGGTCCATCGAGATTGGTAAGTAAATTTGCACTTACTAGTTCAAGTATTCAGTTAGGGAGGTCTGAAGAAACGAACTAAGGGGAGATTTTTGGTTTTGTTCTTGTAGGATTCAGAAGAGTAGGGCAGCGGAGGACAAATGTTAACATCAAAGGGAGGTGCCCCGATATGCTCTTCGGTCCATCGAGATTGGTAAGTAAATTTGCACTTACTAGTTCAAGTATTCAGTTAGGGAGGTCTGAAGAAACGAACTAAGGGGAGATTTTTGGTTTTGTTCTTGTAGGATTCAGAAGAGTAGGGCAGCGGAGGACAAATGTTAACATCAAAGGGAGGTGCCCCGATATGCTCTTCGGTCCATCGAGATTGGTAAGTAAATTTGCACTTACTAGTTCAAGTATTCAGTTAGGGAGGTCTGAAGAAACGAACTAAGGGGAGATTTTTGGTTTTGTTCTTGTAGGATTCAGAAGAGTAGGGCAGCGGAGGACAAATGTTAACATCAAAGGGAGGTGCCCCGATATGCTCTTCGGTCCATCGAGATTGGTAAGTAAATTTGCACTTACTAGTTCAAGTATTCAGTTAGGGAGGTCTGAAGAAACGAACTAAGGGGAGATTTTTGGTTTTGTTCTTGTAGGATTCAGAAGAGTAGGGCAGCGGAGGACAAATGTTAACATCAAAGGGAGGTGCCCCGATATGCTCTTCGGTCCATCGAGATTGGTAAGTAAATTTGCACTTACTAGTTCAAGTATTCAGTTAGGGAGGTCTGAAGAAACGAACTAAGGGGAGATTTTTGGTTTTGTTCTTGTAGGATTCAGAAGAGTAGGGCAGCGGAGGACAAATGTTAACATCAAAGGGAGGTGCCCCGATATGCTCTTCGGTCCATCGAGATTGGTAAGTAAATTTGCACTTACTAGTTCAAGTATTCAGTTAGGGAGGTCTGAAGAAACGAACTAAGGGGAGATTTTTGGTTTTGTTCTTGTAGGATTCAGAAGAGTAGGGCAGCGGAGGACAAATGTTAACATCAAAGGGAGGTGCCCCGATATGCTCTTCGGTCCATCGAGATTGGTAAGTAAATTTGCACTTACTAGTTCAAGTATTCAGTTAGGGAGGTCTGAAGAAACGAACTAAGGGGAGATTTTTGGTTTTGTTCTTGTAGGATTCAGAAGAGTAGGGCAGCGGAGGACAAATGTTAACATCAAAGGGAGGTGCCCCGATATGCTCTTCGGTCCATCGAGATTGGTAAGTAAATTTGCACTTACTAGTTCAAGTATTCAGTTAGGGAGGTCTGAAGAAACGAACTAAGGGGAGATTTTTGGTTTTGTTCTTGTAGGATTCAGAAGAGTAGGGCAGCGGAGGACAAATGTTAACATCAAAGGGAGGTGCCCCGATATGCTCTTCGGTCCATCGAGATTGGTAAGTAAATTTGCACTTACTAGTTCAAGTATTCAGTTAGGGAGGTCTGAAGAAACGAACTAAGGGGAGATTTTTGGTTTTGTTCTTGTAGGATTCAGAAGAGTAGGGCAGCGGAGGACAAATGTTAACATCAAAGGGAGGTGCCCCGATATGCTCTTCGGTCCATCGAGATTGGTAAGTAAATTTGCACTTACTAGTTCAAGTATTCAGTTAGGGAGGTCTGAAGAAACGAACTAAGGGGAGATTTTTGGTTTTGTTCTTGTAGGATTCAGAAGAGTAGGGCAGCGGAGGACAAATGTTAACATCAAAGGGAGGTGCCCCGATATGCTCTTCGGTCCATCGAGATTGGTAAGTAAATTTGCACTTACTAGTTCAAGTATTCAGTTAGGGAGGTCTGAAGAAACGAACTAAGGGGAGATTTTTGGTTTTGTTCTTGTAGGATTCAGAAGAGTAGGGCAGCGGAGGACAAATGTTAACATCAAAGGGAGGTGCCCCGATATGCTCTTCGGTCCATCGAGATTGGTAAGTAAATTTGCACTTACTAGTTCAAGTATTCAGTTAGGGAGGTCTGAAGAAACGAACTAAGGGGAGATTTTTGGTTTTGTTCTTGTAGGATTCAGAAGAGTAGGGCAGCGGAGGACAAATGTTAACATCAAAGGGAGGTGCCCCGATATGCTCTTCGGTCCATCGAGATTGGTAAGTAAATTTGCACTTACTAGTTCAAGTATTCAGTTAGGGAGGTCTGAAGAAACGAACTAAGGGGAGATTTTTGGTTTTGTTCTTGTAGGATTCAGAAGAGTAGGGCAGCGGAGGACAAATGTTAACATCAAAGGGAGGTGCCCCGATATGCTCTTCGGTCCATCGAGATTGGTAAGTAAATTTGCACTTACTAGTTCAAGTATTCAGTTAGGGAGGTCTGAAGAAACGAACTAAGGGGAGATTTTTGGTTTTGTTCTTGTAGGATTCAGAAGAGTAGGGCAGCGGAGGACAAATGTTAACATCAAAGGGAGGTGCCCCGATATGCTCTTCGGTCCATCGAGATTGGTAAGTAAATTTGCACTTACTAGTTCAAGTATTCAGTTAGGGAGGTCTGAAGAAACGAACTAAGGGGAGATTTTTGGTTTTGTTCTTGTAGGATTCAGAAGAGTAGGGCAGCGGAGGACAAATGTTAACATCAAAGGGAGGTGCCCCGATATGCTCTTCGGTCCATCGAGATTGGTAAGTAAATTTGCACTTACTAGTTCAAGTATTCAGTTAGGGAGGTCTGAAGAAACGAACTAAGGGGAGATTTTTGGTTTTGTTCTTGTAGGATTCAGAAGAGTAGGGCAGCGGAGGACAAATGTTAACATCAAAGGGAGGTGCCCCGATATGCTCTTCGGTCCATCGAGATTGGTAAGTAAATTTGCACTTACTAGTTCAAGTATTCAGTTAGGGAGGTCTGAAGAAACGAACTAAGGGGAGATTTTTGGTTTTGTTCTTGTAGGATTCAGAAGAGTAGGGCAGCGGAGGACAAATGTTAACATCAAAGGGAGGTGCCCCGATATGCTCTTCGGTCCATCGAGATTGGTAAGTAAATTTGCACTTACTAGTTCAAGTATTCAGTTAGGGAGGTCTGAAGAAACGAACTAAGGGGAGATTTTTGGTTTTGTTCTTGTAGGATTCAGAAGAGTAGGGCAGCGGAGGACAAATGTTAACATCAAAGGGAGGTGCCCCGATATGCTCTTCGGTCCATCGAGATTGGTAAGTAAATTTGCACTTACTAGTTCAAGTATTCAGTTAGGGAGGTCTGAAGAAACGAACTAAGGGGAGATTTTTGGTTTTGTTCTTGTAGGATTCAGAAGAGTAGGGCAGCGGAGGACAAATGTTAACATCAAAGGGAGGTGCCCCGATATGCTCTTCGGTCCATCGAGATTGGTAAGTAAATTTGCACTTACTAGTTCAAGTATTCAGTTAGGGAGGTCTGAAGAAACGAACTAAGGGGAGATTTTTGGTTTTGTTCTTGTAGGATTCAGAAGAGTAGGGCAGCGGAGGACAAATGTTAACATCAAAGGGAGGTGCCCCGATATGCTCTTCGGTCCATCGAGATTGGTAAGTAAATTTGCACTTACTAGTTCAAGTATTCAGTTAGGGAGGTCTGAAGAAACGAACTAAGGGGAGATTTTTGGTTTTGTTCTTGTAGGATTCAGAAGAGTAGGGCAGCGGAGGACAAATGTTAACATCAAAGGGAGGTGCCCCGATATGCTCTTCGGTCCATCGAGATTGGTAAGTAAATTTGCACTTACTAGTTCAAGTATTCAGTTAGGGAGGTCTGAAGAAACGAACTAAGGGGAGATTTTTGGTTTTGTTCTTGTAGGATTCAGAAGAGTAGGGCAGCGGAGGACAAATGTTAACATCAAAGGGAGGTGCCCCGATATGCTCTTCGGTCCATCGAGATTGGTAAGTAAATTTGCACTTACTAGTTCAAGTATTCAGTTAGGGAGGTCTGAAGAAACGAACTAAGGGGAGATTTTTGGTTTTGTTCTTGTAGGATTCAGAAGAGTAGGGCAGCGGAGGACAAATGTTAACATCAAAGGAGGTGCCCCGATATGCTCTTCGGTCCATCGAGATTGGTAAGTAAATTTGCACTTACTAGTTCAAGTATTCAGTTAGGGAGGTCTGAAGAAACGAACTAAGGGGAGATTTTTGGTTTTGTTCTTGTAGGATTCAGAAGAGTAGGGCAGCGGAGGACAAATGTTAACATCAAAGGGAGGTGCCCCGATATGCTCTTCGGTCCATCGAGATTGGTAAGTAAATTTGCACTTACTAGTTCAAGTATTCAGTTAGGGAGGTCTGAAGAAACGAACTAAGGGGAGATTTTTGGTTTTGTTCTTGTAGGATTCAGAAGAGTAGGGCAGCGGAGGACAAATGTTAACATCAAAGGGAGGTGCCCCGATATGCTCTTCGGTCCATCGAGATTGGTAAGTAAATTTGCACTTACTAGTTCAAGTATTCAGTTAGGGAGGTCTGAAGAAACGAACTAAGGGGAGATTTTTGGTTTTGTTCTTGTAGGATTCAGAAGAGTAGGGCAGCGGAGGACAAATGTTAACATCAAAGGGAGGTGCCCCGATATGCTCTTCGGTCCATCGAGATTGGTAAGTAAATTTGCACTTACTAGTTCAAGTATTCAGTTAGGGAGGTCTGAAGAAACGAACTAAGGGGAGATTTTTGGTTTTGTTCTTGTAGGATTCAGAAGAGTAGGGCAGCGGAGGACAAATGTTAACATCAAAGGGAGGTGCCCCGATATGCTCTTCGGTCCATCGAGATTGGTAAGTAAATTTGCACTTACTAGTTCAAGTATTCAGTTAGGGAGGTCTGAAGAAACGAACTAAGGGGAGATTTTTGGTTTTGTTCTTGTAGGATTCAGAAGAGTAGGGCAGCGGAGGACAAATGTTAACATCAAAGGGAGGTGCCCCGATATGCTCTTCGGTCCATCGAGATTGGTAAGTAAATTTGCACTTACTAGTTCAAGTATTCAGTTAGGGAGGTCTGAAGAAACGAACTAAGGGGAGATTTTTGGTTTTGTTCTTGTAGGATTCAGAAGAGTAGGGCAGCGGAGGACAAATGTTAACATCAAAGGGAGGTGCCCCGATATGCTCTTCGGTCCATCGAGATTGGTAAGTAAATTTGCACTTACTAGTTCAAGTATTCAGTTAGGGAGGTCTGAAGAAACGAACTAAGGGGAGATTTTTGGTTTTGTTCTTGTAGGATTCAGAAGAGTAGGGCAGCGGAGGACAAATGTTAACATCAAAGGGAGGTGCCCCGATATGCTCTTCGGTCCATCGAGATTGGTAAGTAAATTTGCACTTACTAGTTCAAGTATTCAGTTAGGGAGGTCTGAAGAAACGAACTAAGGGGAGATTTTTGGTTTTGTTCTTGTAGGATTCAGAAGAGTAGGGCAGCGGAGGACAAATGTTAACATCAAAGGGAGGTGCCCCGATATGCTCTTCGGTCCATCGAGATTGGTAAGTAAATTTGCACTTACTAGTTCAAGTATTCAGTTAGGGAGGTCTGAAGAAACGAACTAAGGGGAGATTTTTGGTTTTGTTCTTGTAGGATTCAGAAGAGTAGGGCAGCGGAGGACAAATGTTAACATCAAAGGGAGGTGCCCCGATATGCTCTTCGGTCCATCGAGATTGGTAAGTAAATTTGCACTTACTAGTTCAAGTATTCAGTTAGGGAGGTCTGAAGAAACGAACTAAGGGGAGATTTTTGGTTTTGTTCTTGTAGGATTCAGAAGAGTAGGGCAGCGGAGGACAAATGTTAACATCAAAGGGAGGTGCCCCGATATGCTCTTCGGTCCATCGAGATTGGTAAGTAAATTTGCACTTACTAGTTCAAGTATTCAGTTAGGGAGGTCTGAAGAAACGAACTAAGGGGAGATTTTTGGTTTTGTTCTTGTAGGATTCAGAAGAGTAGGGCAGCGGAGGACAAATGTTAACATCAAAGGGAGGTGCCCCGATATGCTCTTCGGTCCATCGAGATTGGTAAGTAAATTTGCACTTACTAGTTCAAGTATTCAGTTAGGGAGGTCTGAAGAAACGAACTAAGGGGAGATTTTTGGTTTTGTTCTTGTAGGATTCAGAAGAGTAGGGCAGCGGAGGACAAATGTTAACATCAAAGGGAGGTGCCCCGATATGCTCTTCGGTCCATCGAGATTGGTAAGTAAATTTGCACTTACTAGTTCAAGTATTCAGTTAGGGAGGTCTGAAGAAACGAACTAAGGGGAGATTTTTGGTTTTGTTCTTGTAGGATTCAGAAGAGTAGGGCAGCGGAGGACAAATGTTAACATCAAAGGGAGGTGCCCCGATATGCTCTTCGGTCCATCGAGATTGGTAAGTAAATTTGCACTTACTAGTTCAAGTATTCAGTTAGGGAGGTCTGAAGAAACGAACTAAGGGGAGATTTTTGGTTTTGTTCTTGTAGGATTCAGAAGAGTAGGGCAGCGGAGGACAAATGTTAACATCAAAGGGAGGTGCCCCGATATGCTCTTCGGTCCATCGAGATTGGTAAGTAAATTTGCACTTACTAGTTCAAGTATTCAGTTAGGGAGGTCTGAAGAAACGAACTAAGGGGAGATTTTTGGTTTTGTTCTTGTAGGATTCAGAAGAGTAGGGCAGCGGAGGACAAATGTTAACATCAAAGGGAGGTGCCCCGATATGCTCTTCGGTCCATCGAGATTGGTAAGTAAATTTGCACTTACTAGTTCAAGTATTCAGTTAGGGAGGTCTGAAGAAACGAACTAAGAGGAGATTTTTGGTTTTGTTCTTGTGGGATTCAGAAGAGTAAGGCAGCGGAGGACAAATGTTAACATCAAAGGGAGGTGCCCCGATATGCTCTTCGGTCCATCGAGATTGGTAAGTAAATTTGCACTTACTAGTTCAAGTATTCAGTTAGGGAGGTCTGAAGAAACGAACTAAGGGGAGATTTTTGGCGGCATTACCCCAGGTACCGGGGTAATCCCGCCACCGCGAGCTTTTAGAAAACTGAATTTTATTCAGTTTCTATTTAAGATTTAAATTTTAAAAAAAATCACCACAAGATAGGTTATGAACTGTAGAATGCTATTCTAATTACAATTTACATTAAATGCAACACAATTTTGAATAAAAATTCAATTTCCTTTAAGGTGGCGCCATTCCCCTTCTCTCCCCTAGTGTCAGTCAAAGCTTCTGTTTGATTTATCTATAGTAGATGATCTATAATATTTGTAGATTTCTTATATTTTGATAATTTTGATTTAAGATGGCTAGATGAACAGCTAAAAGAAAAAAAGAGAGCAAAGAGAAAGACTTTAAGCATGTAGTAAATTTCAAACCTTTAAATAAAATTAAAACAAAAAACACTTAATGGACAACCCTTTAACTAAAAAATACATCATGTCTATTGCAATATTCCAACAGTTAGACAACATTGAATGGCATTTTTCTGCCACCAATGTCGGCCATCTTTACCTTTAGTCATGAAAAAGGACCAATTGATGGACTTTGTGATAAAGTGAGGAGGAGATAAAAGCAGCCACACAGTCCAGGAAAATTGACAGCCATTCTGCTAAAGATGTTTTCACTTTGCATAAGAAATCGGCCCAAACATATTATTATTATACATTTCTAACAACTGTGTAAAGGATGAAATATGTGGATTGAATGATATTTGCTCATCAAAAGAAAATAATTATTTCCGATTCCTAACACTCAAAAATTGCTCTGCTTATTAAAATTAAAAAAAAATACCTACTTAAAACTGCCAATGCTTCATTAAATCACCAAAAGTACTGCACGCTAAATAAACAAATTTAAATGTTGTAAAATGAATTAACTCTCAACAAAATTCTGAAAATGAATTTGCTGCTGGAAAAAGAGCTTTTAGTTCCCTTTTGTAGGAAAATTATCGTTAAATATTTTGTGGGGAAAGTGTTAAGTAAAGATGTTTATTCCATTTAACTGAAGCATCTGCAATGGTCGGTAAGTCTTTCTGCGTGGCCTGAGAAGGAAGGTTTTTCATACAATGATATTAAAGAAAGATTTAAATATTAATGATGTATTAATAAATTGATGTATTAAATATATAGAATGTAAATATTACCTAACACGAGTTTCCAACTAACGGACCAACCGCACTTTTCCGTCTCCCTTTTTACTCTTGGTTTTCACCCTAGTTAGGTTGGCACGCAGTGTAGTACCCTGTCTGTGGTGAGTATCAGAATGAGGGGAGGGGAATAGATTTTTATAGTACTTCAACTGTTTCTGTTATAATACTTCAACTGTGTTTAACCCTTTCAGTCCCAATGAAAATTTTGCATCATCATTTTAGATTTTTTTTTCTGATCGTCTATTGAGATTTATGATATCAAAAAGCACATCATTCGATTCTTCAAACTTGTTTCTATAAGAAAGTATTTTTTTTATTAAACCCAATCGATGTCAGCCCAATTATTATTATTCTTTTAAATTATGATCAGAAACATGATTATGCCAAATGGCATCACTGGGACTGAAAGAGTTAAAATCAGACTGAAGGGGAGGGGAGTATATTTTGAGCTTAATTCAAATTTCTCTTTACGTTGCGTTTGGGGCATTCCCAAATTGAGAGATTTCCAACCACGCAAGGGGGGCAACTTGGCGAGAATGGAACAGCAGGGGCGCATTCCAAAACCCCGCCTTCCAAAGAGGGGAGGGAAGCCGCATTTATCTATTGATAGTCCCGGAAGAAATTTGCATAATTGCTCGCGTGCGGTGCCCTGTTGGGGTGACGCCCCTCTGCCCCACATCAGGGGAAGATCACCTTGTTGTTTCTTACCTGTGGTATAAAATAAATAAACAGCCTTACGCCCAACTTACTACATCACAATGCCGCCCCGGTGGCTCAATCGTTAGGACTCTAGCCTTTAGAGCTGCTGGGGTCGGGTTCGAATCCCAGTCAGGCATGGATGTTTGTGACCATCAACAAATGTTGTTGTCTATGTGTTGTTCATTTCTTTGTTACTGTAAAAATTCCTTCTGTGTCTGTCCCACTTGACGAAAGCTTATAAGCGGTTCTCTGAACAAGCACACAAGATGGAATATATATGTACCATACCATACATCACACTCCGCACCAACCTAATTTGGGTAAAAACAAATAGTAAAAAGTCAGGGGGAAAAGCGGGATTGGTCCATTAGTTGGAAACTTTTGTAAGGTAATATTTACATACAAAGTGATCTTAATACAATTTAACAAAAATACACTTTTCATTCTGATAAAATTGCGAAATTTTCTCTAATAATATTCAAATCTGTTAGACCTTAAATGAAATAAATGTTTTAAACATGTTTTCAGGATGGATTCACAAATAATTTATGGAACTCTTTAAACAACACCTCCTCCAGCTAGGAGTACCTCCTAGGTGGAGGAGGAGGAGTGGAGGAGTGTTAGTCCACCCCAGGAGTACCTCCTACCTCCTCCACCTCCTCCGTAGCTGGAGCTGGTAATGGTTTAAACCCAATATAATGGTCAACTTTTATGAATATAGATTTGTGTTTATACGCATACCTCAAATTTAAAAATTAAGTTTGATGTTAAAATTAGTTAAAAATAGTTAAGACATAAATGTTCTTCACTACAAAATTGGAGATATCGGAAATCAGGCCCTGTATTGCAGGAAACAAACATCATGTCATCCAAAATGGACGTTACGTCAATATTTGATCCAGAAGAGATTCACAAACGATAATATCCCAACCATTGTAGCAAGGATTACGGCAGATATATAAACATCGAATTATAATAAGCTGTTGTGGAAGCAGTGAAATTTATCATTGTCTCGCACCAACCGTTTTGTGTCCTAACAGTTTTTACAGGATTGGAGATAGGTTTAGATAAAGTTGTTATAGTAAAAATATCGTTTCTTTAAATTTAAAGGGAGAGAAAAAGTTTAGTTTTGGCAAGTCATTATTTTAAACCGCGTTTTAATCAATGCATGAGCTTTTCCCCAACATTTCCAAATAAATAAAAAAAAAATTATATTCTACACTCCTTGTCAACCTAAGTTGGGTAAATAGAAATATGCTATGGAGAAGATCCTTCCGCGGATGTAAAGAGTTCTATCAATTATTTGTGAATCCATCCAGAAAACATGTTTAAAACATTAATTTCGTTTAAGGTGTAACAGATTTGAATATTATTTGAGAAAATTTGGCAATTTCATCAGAATGACGAGTGTATTTTTGTTAAATTGCATTCAGATCATTTTGTATGTAAATATTGACTTACAAGAGCTTCCAACTTACGGACCCATCGCGCTTTTCCCTGGCCTTTTTACTCTTTGTTTTTACCCAAGTTAGGTTGGCACGGAGTGTAGCCTTAAGTAACAGACACAAAGGAAACTGTTCTTTAAAACGAGCATATTTCACCACCCCCTTCTTCAATCTCTTCATTAACTAGCATCGCGTAATACAATGCCCGCAATTCCAATATGCCGTCAGCAGCATTATGTATTGTGGAACGCGATAATTACGGTAAATTTAACGCTCGATCCTCGGCTCTAACAAGTTTTCCGGGATGGGAGTCGTATGACGGAAAGAGGAATTAATCAAAACTGGATCGGGAAAACCGGAACAGAAATGTTGGTATTAGGGGCGGTTTTCGGAATAACTTCATTTTGTTCTTGAACGAGAAGGCGGGAACGGGATCTGCTAATGATTGATTAACCAGAGATTCTTGATTTGTGCGGGAAGAATAATGCAATATTTAAAGAATTGTTTTTTAAATTTTGAGCTCTCATCTTTGAAGTTTGTTTCGGTGTCTCCATACATTAAATGTTTAAAAGATAATGTTAATAAGGCATACAATTTCGGTGAATTCTGCATGGAAGGTATTGGGGGTAATAGGGGTTTGGTAAACATTTTAGAACGAGTAAACTCGTTTAATTTCAATGTGCCGGGATTGCTTTAATAAGTAATCACTGTGTAGAGATAAATGCTGTCAAATCATCCTATTTTATGTTTCGTATTTTTGTTTGTAAACCAAAAACCCTACTTAGTATTCGTAAATTCGAATAAATTGTCCACTAACTTTCCAGAAAATAAAACTCTGTGTTTTAGAAGTAGTACGTTTCTGAGACTCTAAAATAGTTACAAATCAGACGTTACTTTCTTCACAGTTTATCCATCAATTTATCGTGTTTAAAATATCTGTACCGCCCGATTGACACGACTGTCTTTGTTTATTTAAACAACGACATATAATTAATAATATGAATGCGTTTTGATGCACTCAGCAAAAAGTATTAACATTATAACTTTGATTTAAAAAAAAACTCTGAATCAATCTTAAAATAACGTACACAATGTTTTGGTCAAAATATGTTTTTGAAGTTTGTAAATCTTGAGTCGAATATGTTTTGGGGGAGTATTGTTGTTCTCTTTGGAACATACACCTGTTACCACTCACAATAATTTTGAAGAAAATAGGTAGCCCGAAAATGGATCCAGAATCAATCCTGCTTCAACAAAATCAATTTTACTAATCAAATCTATGCATTTACAAGATTTGGCTACATTTTAAATAGTGTAGATTGCACATCGACCTTTCTCAGTGTTACAATACCGTGAGTTGGCTTGCTTTTTTTAGGAGGTATTGTTCAAACACACTTTTTTTTCTTAATAAAATTTTATCCATGCACATAAAAATAAGGATTCCCCACACCTAATCAAAAAGTCCTACGAAGTTCGCCAATTATATCTATAGACGCCCTGCTAAAAATTCGTGAACATTTACTTTAGACCCTACTTGGGATGAAGATAATTGAAAAGTTACATCCAATACGGGATGGAAAAAAGGTAAGCATCAAATTATAGAGGCGCGATAACAAGCTGCCTCGAAAGCTGAACTTACGGAAGCCGACATTTTTGGCCATGGAAATAATTTGGGATGGATGGAATTTTTAGCTAACACAATGTGTGAATGTTTTGGGGGGAGGGTATTGGGTTCAGTTATGTAAACAGCTTTTTACTAAAAAAAAAAACTTGATGATTGAATCTCACACATCATTATGCTCACAGTGTGGGGAAAATATCGATTATTAACTTGATGCAGGCAAGGCTTAAATACTTTTTATAAACTCATTATAATAACTTTGTATTTAATTATGTACGAACTTAGAACTTGAATTCTCTTGTTTGATAACAACATATGACTTTATGACGTATGAAAACTTCATCAGCACAGATCTTGGTCCGAAAGATACTGTATTGCTATTTCTTGTATATATAGTTTGACTTTTCTATTAAACTGTTGCAATATTTCGGTGGATATAAGCATGGCTCCAGGTGACTTAAACACTAATCTTTGAAAACATGCGAACAAAATCATTACCATAGTCCACAAGCAACGTATCTTCGCGCGCATCTTAGTCCTGTACATTCAACTTTTTTTATACTCAAAGGTAAGTATTTTGCTTTAAAAAGTGTTTGATAATGATGAATTTAACTAAAAATAAGAACGATCACTCTATTCAGCCTCTGCAAGTTTCCTGTGGTCAAACATGGCTTCAAAAGAGAGCTAGGACAAGCTCCTATTTGCAGATCCTGAACAGATCCGCCACACCTATATATCACGTATAGACTGCCTCACGGTCGAATGTTTGCACTAGAGACGTGTTACCGAAAGGTAGTGATTACGTGGCGGGTATTATCTCAGTGTAATGGTTGGGAGTGCAGCGAAAATTCGTTTGTGCCTCATTCATGATATGCGATAAAGAGGTGCCAGGCCCATCGACAAGGGGGGACATGATCTCCGTTGTTAGCTACTCCCCGAAGAGGTTAACTAATGACCTAAAAAATAATCGGCATAAGGTATTGGAATTCTTTAAAGCTACATACTTGGTCAAGAATTTACAATAAACAATTTTACAACATTTTTTTTTACATATGGTAATTTTATTGGAATTTAATCCACAAAGTATACAGGATTTCATGACTTATAAGATAAAGAACAGACGATGAAATAGGACGATAACAGTAGAACAAAATTGCAAAAGAAGAAAAAAATAACAAACAAGTCCCAATGAATAAGGGTGGAAGATGAATGCGGAAGAGAAGATGGTCGTCCATCATTTTTCCATGATATCCCTTCTCCCAATACAGCGTGGCCAAGTCTCTCTGTTCTTGTGAAGCTCTTTTTAGAACTGCACAGTCTAGGAGATGGCCAGAGTTCATAACTCCAGAGTTGCAGATTGTGCATACATTGGTGTCCATGATCCCAATCTTGTTAAGATGTTCTCCCATGCAGTCGTAGCCTCGCGCTCATGTTTGGGAGAGCTTCTCCAACCTTGTTGTTTAAGTTGGCCGGGGTACAGCACCCCTTGTGACTAATGTAAAAAAATTTCCTGCATCAGCAAAATGTTGCAATCGGTTTGCATCCACAAGTTTACTATAACACACAAAGGAATTGTTCAATAATTATTTTCAACTAGCTATAGCAGTGGTTCTCAACCTTTTGTAGGCGACGACCCCCTAATGCCACACAAAATAACTTCGCGACCCCCCCCCCCGTCCTACGCATGCACATATTAGGGTAATTTTTTTTTTTTTTACGATGGCTGTCCAGTGGGAAGGTTTGAACAACCTATTTGAATTTTGAGCTGCGATCTGAAATGCTGATATTTTTAAAAGTTGCTAAGCCAGAATTAGCCGGATTTTTTTTAGCTCCCCAACTTGGTTGTTTCAACTTTCATACTTAGCAGCCATTATGCACCTAAATGAGCTAAATACCGAGCTACAAGGTCGAAATATAACAATAATCAAAACCCAAGACAAAATTAATGGATTCTTAAAGAAACTGAATGTTTATGCTGCTAAAGTTAAGAAATCTAATTCTGAAAACTTCCATTTATGTTACGAATCTAAAAGTTCCGACAAGCACAAGTTTCTCATTAGCTTGTTGCAACGTAACGTACTAGAATTAGAATTATGTAATAATAACATAAAAATATGAAATGTAAATTAACCAAGATATAAAGTAAAATAATGTGTGGTGATTTTTTCTTCCATTCTAGTAATAAAATTATTGTATAAAACGTTACTTGAATATATATTTTTATTTTTAAAAACTTTTTGCGACCCCCCTAGGATCCCTTCGCGACCCCCCAGGGGGTCGCGACCCACCGGTTGAGAACCACTGAGCTATAGAAACTCGTAACTCTGCCACTTCTGTGACATCAATTCTATGGAGGAGAAGCTTGGACTTTTAAGTGTTTCAGAAATTCAGTTTGGTTTTAAAATGCCAATTAACACAAGCAATTGAGTAGGGGAGACTGGGTGTAGTTTTCCCACGGAGAAAGTTTTCCACCAGGCCTTATATTAGAAATGAGCAGTTAAGAGGCGTCAAATGGCAGTTGGTTTATGAAACAACCTGTTTTATGTCACCCTAAAGAATTTTTTTTCAGTTATAGTTATTGTCGTTAGAACTATTTTTGCGGTTTTTTTCAACGTTAAGTAAATTTTTCATGCTTAATTTTCATAATAAACTTGCAGTTTTATAATTAAAAAAGATGGTTTTAGCTCTTCAATACATCTTATTTACATCGAACATTCATCATCCATCATTATACAGGGTAAGGCAAAAAAAAGTGTCCCCGGTCTAGAGACAGGAATACGTTGAAATGCTTGGCGAGAAAAACTGTTGAAGCTGCCTGAAGCCTGTTTTTGCATTGGTTGGATCGGATTTGCTTCACATTAGAGCTACTCATAGACTAGTGGCGAGTTCAGATCTTAGTTCTTATTGTATGAAGACGCCCCATAATGCAAATTTTGTGTCTTGCAATCAATTTAGAATATTTTGTATGAACAAAAACAAAAAGGTCCAATTCTCTAGGATAATTCACGACCGAAATAATCGCTAGTGAGAACTTTCCTTGATCAGCTCTACAGATCGTATTTATATTTCATTTCAACTAGCTTCTAAAACCGTGGAGTAGTTGCCGGCAAATTAGAGTCGCCAAGCGTTTGTTTGGGCATAATATTGAAGCGATCAATATCTTCAGTTAGCAAACCTGTTTTAGAATTGGCAACATTTCTGTCGTATTCTTATCTCCACTTTGGGGCCACTTTTGTTTGCCTCACCCTGTATTAGCTATGTTCCAATTGACCTAAAATTCCAATTAATTCAAAGTTATACAGTTTTTGAAATAAATTTATATTCGAATATCTTAACGCTTTTTAATGCTCAAAAAGTCAAGGACAAAAGCTAATAGAATTTTTGGGACAGCGTATTTGAATTTAACAACAGAAAATATATACTAAAATATAAAAATTTTATTGCATATTATAACTTATTTACAATGAGAGTTAAAAACAAGATAAAAAAGATCAAATATTATAACTAAAAAAAGCGTTTGCACCTACTTTCCTAGAAAAAAAGTAGACAGTAGTATCTTATGCGAGTTTTATACGACAACGTAATTATCTTTTTTACTGCTTAATCATTGACAACTGAACATATAAAGTCATTTAATAAATGATTAATTTACTATTGAATCTCAAAATGAAAAAATTAGAAAAAATTGGCTATTGGGGAATTAAAGACACGTCAGCACTTATCTACTACCATCATTCTTCCAATTATGTTCATTTCTAATAAAAGTTTTTATTCTTATTTCTGCATGCATCAAGTGGGCCTCAATGCACCACAAATGTCCTGTAATATATATTGTATGTTGATCTAACTCCAGCCACTATATGTGCTATTTCTTAAACTACAAAAAGAGCTATAAACTGAATTTTAAGTACTATTATTATTAATGGATATTATATAGATAAATATTTATTGAACTTTTTAAGTATGTCAATCCAAATCTGGGCCACTGAGCATTTACTATTACTTAAACTGATAAAAAGTGTTATATAACAGAACTTTAGGTACTGTTGTAAATAGGATTTTTATATAGCTAAATATATGTATTGCATTTTTATGAATTAAATTCATATTTTTTCAAATGGATAGTTTAGTAAATATTTGTAGAAATTTCGAAAATAAAAAATGCATTATGATCCATTTCTTCAAAAAATTATTAGAATATCATAAAAGTTTCACAAGGTAGTTAATTTGTTTCTTTCTAACTATTTAATTGATCGTTATCAAATTCACAATCTGTCTCCAATTTATATTGAGGTATTAATAAAAAGGTTATGTGTGGCACTATAAAAAGAGCAGCAATCTAAAAGAATTCAAATCGATTTGATAAAGCAAAACAATAATCAACAAAATTTCTAAAAGAACATCTTATTTTATTCTTTAATAATAGGTGATAAAATAATTTTAAGTGAGCATTTATGAAATTGATAATTGTAGTATAAGATTATGAACTCATAGAAAGTTCTCATATTTATTTTCCCTTCTGACAAAATATTTATATTGTTGTTCATTACTGTAATTGTAAGTAAGGTAGCTCCAAATAACAAGCCAAGCATTTTGGGGGGATTATAGAGAAGCGATCAATGGTTTCGATTGGTCACCGGATTTTGTCTAGTTTTCAAACACATATAGCATCTTAACCCTTTCAGTCCCAGTGATGCCATTTGGCATCATCACTTTCAATATTTTTTTTCAAAATTTTTATGTCCCGTTATGACATCCAAACACACATCATTCGATTCTTCATACTTTGTTCTATCAGACAATATTTTACATTAATCTCAATAGAAGTCAGAACTACTATTTTTTTATTTAGAAAATAGTCAACAAGCGTTTCTCCTGATTTTTGATAAGTTCACTTCAGTTCCACATATTTAAAACACAATTTTAACTATTTCGGTTAAAATAATTACTAAATTTTTTTTTAATAAAATGGTCAGATACCTTAAAATATATAACTCGAAGTGTTTTGAGGTAATATGTATTTTTTTATTTTGTTGTTTTCCACAGTTAAAAATTGTGTGCATTGTTTCAAAAACCATATAAAAAATTTTAATGCATTTTTTGTCTTATGGAATTGGTATATTTGACCTAAAATAAGCTTATTTTGTGAATATCAGATGTTTCTGTAGTGTAGTTAATTTTTGGGACTGAAAGGGTTAATCTATTCGTACTCCATGAACTTATGCACCCAATTAAGCAACTTCGTTGTAGTCAATTCCTTCGCAATTTTAATAGCAGGTAATGACTTCTAACAAAGATATACTAATGGAATTGGGAAACCTAAATGGGTGGAAATATATAAAGTTGTTAAGTGCAAAACAAGTTTAATCACTTTTTGGAAAAAATTGAGTAGGTTAGCTTTTCATACAGATTATATACGTATTGATGATTATGAGTGATTATGATCGTATGTATATATACATATACTTACGATTTAACTTTTTTTATGCAAATGAAAATGTTGGCTGATCCCTTCCTACAATACCTGTATGAAAAGCTAACCAACTCAATTTTTTCCAAAAGTGATTTAACTTGTTTTGCACTTGAGCTCTTCATATACACAGCAAGCAGCCCAAATGGAGTTACTTTGGAGCAATGACAAATACATTTTGAAGAATAGAATTCAGTGGGTTTTTTTAATGATTTATATGAGTATCAGTAAGTTTCTTGTAATAGTAGTGTTAGAAAGAGTTAAAAGTTTCACTTTTTTGTTACTCCAGCAATGGATTCTTTTGGCAGTTAATTGTTATTTGTCGGTGAAATCTTAAAAATGATCGAATATATGATTCTTTAGTACCCAAAATGATCTGAATAATTATCACAAAAGGGGATGGTCTATACTCTACATGATGATACTTGGTAGCAATAGGCGTTGAACAATGACAAAGAAATCAGTTCTTTTCGAATCAATCAAAATTTCAAAGAAATTATTATAATCACACCTGAATGACGCAAATATATTTTTGCATTTTTCATATGTATTTGACCTTTAAAAATAATTAATATTCTATTTCTTAAATTTCTTGATTAGCATTTCAGTGAGCACCTCATTAACCAGTTTCGGATTTCTCTCGTTGAGGGCCCTCCACGACTCAGACCCGTTCACAGCCTCGAATTGGTCCTTCAGAAATTCGAGTACGCACTCCTTTAGGTCTCCGGAAGACGCGCAGAAAGAAAGGGCTTCGCACACGTTCACAATATTGAGGCTGGACTTCAGGACGGACAGACACTCTTGCTGCAGATCACGCACTCCGTATCTGCTGGCCGCTTGGTACAGCTTGCAGGCTGTTCGCCACTCCATCAGGGCCCGACCCGTACGTCCGCTGTACATGAACAGGAGCATCAAGTGGAGAATGTGCGGGTCTACTTCTGGGACGACGACCACCGCGGCTTGGTCGTCTGTCAACAAGGATTCGAAGACGGGTGATCTGGCGCTCAGGATAATCCTGTGGGCGGGAAATCGCTCACCCGACGAAGACTCCAGAGTCACGTCACAGTTCTTCCGGTCAACATACACACGTGCCAGGTCATCGCTGAGTCTTCCAACGTCTCCGTGAGAGTTTCTAGACACTCTAGTCGCGTCTTCATGACCGTTCGTGAATGACGAGGGTAGAGGGTCGACCCAGATCTCGTTCGTCGCCACGGTGAACTCGCACTTTAGAGGCAGGGATCCGTCCAGAAGGGGGAACTCCCTCGGCAGGCGGATAGGGAAAGTCCAGGAACGTGATAGGCTTTCCAGAATGAAGCTATGGTCTCTCAGGAGGACGGGCTTCGGGTGGCCAGTGTGGATCGCGAACAGCTTGAGGTGGGCGAACTGCACGCCTTCGCTCTCCTTGAGGATGGTTCGGACATCCACGCTTCTGTCCTCGGCAAAAGTACCACCCTTGCTGAGCTGGATCTCAAAAGTGCGCGAACCCAGCTGGATGGTCTTCTTTGTGGTCTTCTGGCTGCTGCTGAATCGCTCCACGTTCCACAAGAACGTCTCGTTGAAGAAAACGGAACGGGCGCAGCGCTGTCCTGCCTGTTGTCCCTCCTGCCAGATTCTGCAGAGGACCCGCATCGAATCCTGGACTATGTCGGATATCTCGGCGAGTGGCGCAAAGTCCACGCACGTCTGCTCCGTCCATCCGGCTATGGCCGCGCCCGACACCTTGAGTCGTCGCAGGAGGGTGTCGTCCGGTGCCAGGAACGACACCTCGGCCTCCACGGTGCCCGTGCTCAGGTGTTTTGACGGGCCCTCGTTCCTCAGACGCAAACACACGTACCTAGAAGACATGAATCTGTCATTTTATTACATCATGTTTATTTGAATCTTTTTTTTTCAATATGCTTTGTTAAAAAAATATGCACATCGTACTTATTTTATGAATTCACTGAAAATAATTAAAGACTGCACATCTTATCATCAAAGATTACTCATCTGGGACCTGACAAAGCTGTAAGGTTCCGAATGAGAACTTCTCATTTTAGAGTGCAGTAAATGTAGTTGTTGGCCCATTTTCTAAAATTGCTTGTGACCGTAACATTTCTGAATCAACTACCTACATTCATCAAAGATTTACTCTCCATAAATTAATTTCAATTTTTCCTGGAAAGTCCCGTCTACCCATCCCTGTATCCTGCTAAATGTCCTGACAACCAAACCCCGTCTTGCAGGTACCGAACCTACATGGACGGCTTTGGCCTGATTACCAACTCCAACTGGCAACGCTTCCCATATATGTATTTATACATACAACGTTGGCAGAAAAGCATTATAAATTGTACATTGCATAAAATTTAGTTGATACTTTTTTTCTTATTCAAATATGATTTTCTTGAATAAAATTTATTTAATAGTTATTATTCAAATATGATTTTCTTAACTTTCAATTGCTGCTTCATGTAAAAAGAAGGCATTGTTTATAAGTAAAAGCTACAAAAAAGTCCTTGAATAGCAGAAAGCAGATGCAGATGATACAAGAAAAGCAGGCTTACATTACATGAGGGGTATTTTAATTAATCATACGCTTCGTAAGTACACAGTGTTACCAATGTTTTTCAAAAGCGAATGAATATATAAATATGTAAGATAACACTATTTTCTCTAAATTTACATGCCTGTGTGCCTGAACCTCCAGCTGATTCAGCTCCAGCCTCCACTGCGCGTTTGCAGCATTGAAGAAAGGACTTTGCAAGATGGAACTGCTGTTCACTATCAAATGCCAAAAGTTCTCGATCTTCCACACGAACGCGAAGCAAGGTTTGTTGGACATCCTTAGAGTGAAACACCTATGTAATTTCGGCGCGAAATACGACTGATTTCGATTAACTCTCACCCTTTATAGAGACATGATATAGAGGTTTTATCATTTCCTCGAGATAAATTTATCTGGCGGAAAGCAAAACGTAACCACTTATCAAAACGATACTAGCTTTGAACGATACTGAAACGATACAATATTTTTGAAGCATAAAATTTAAAACATAATAAAAAAAAATCTGTCGGTCTTTTCTATACGTATTATTCGTTGGTGACAGCTGAAAGTTTTCGTACAGTTTACATGCTAAGCACAACTATGCTATTTAGATGCTATGATGATGTTATTTAACTGTTATAACTTCCAAAAGAAAACAAGATGAAAATAGATAAAATTACACATGAAAGTTTATCTAAATTATTGAATAAAATGGAAATGACAATGTTTCACATCGTGAAATTGAAGTAAAACCGATAAAGTTTATTAAAAATCAGAAATAAAACAAGTTGCACGTAAAATAGCAGACAAAAAAAGAATAGTTTTGAGAGTGAAAACGAAATAATATAAAAACCAAAAAGTCATAATTGCAAACAGCCATTGTGGAAATGGCTCAATTTTTCACAATTTTTTCCTTTGATTGTATTCCAATCATTACCCGATTCGATACGTCATCATATTGAGCAAATTAAATACCATTTACATTAAAAGCTTCTACGAACAGGCATATGTGTGGTCTAACAATTAATCAAAGAAAATTCCCAATGGTATTTAAGACTAATTTATTAAAAACAGTGAGCGACTCCTTTCTGCACTCGTTTAGCACAAACATGTAATTTACTAAGGAAAAGAAAGCAGGGTGCGGTAGCAATTGATATCGTTATCTCTCCAATCAATCCCAAAAGTTAAAACACATAGTCGTTTCGTAACACACGATGCTATCGTGTGTGGTCAGAGTTAATGGGAGTCATTAGAAAATTAAGCCAAATGAGATAAATTCTCTATCATTGTCACATTGCATGATTTAGGTTGAACGCTTCCGGAGGTCTATTTCTAGCCCTCCAAGGAGCAATAACACAGCCAATTCACGCCTCATAATTTAGAACCACGGTCAAGTGACGAGTGGACACCTGAGCTGGCATCCAACCGGTAGCCCAGTCGCCAGAACTTCGGCCTCTCAAACAGAGAGTCCCTAGGAGAGGCCACATCAGACGGATATTTGTTAGTAAAAATACAAAACGACGTAATTACTGGGTTTCCCGAGTACACTGGGAAAGGCTTGCTTGAAAAATATGTGGAGTCCAAGGTCTCGACAGCGTTGTGGTACGATGTTACTCGAAGTCCAGTTAGGTGCCAGCTCAGTTGTCGACTCGTCACTTGATCGCGAATATATGACGAAGCATAGTTGGTTGTGTTAATACTGTCCTAAAGAAGACTAGAAATAGACAGCCGGAAAGGATGAAATTACCAAATTACACATATTGATTGCTGACCCTGCAGCACAACGGTTAGGGAGCTAGCCTTTGGAGCTTCTGGTTCGGATTCGAATCCCGGTAAGGCAGGGATGTTTGTGTTTGTCCCGAGTATGATATGCGGAGTACGTGCTCGTTAAATCTGTGGGTCCGAAAGTCCTGTGGGCGGTCATTGGGATTTTCCCACGGGTACAGGTCCCTCGAGACTATTTCCCTCTCCTCCAGGGTCAGGGACATTTGTAAACTGCGGAGGTGGCGATTAATGGCAGCATCTGTCACGTATGTGTGCGTTGTGTCTGTCTTATTTGTCCAAGGTTTATAAGCGGGTCTCTGACCAAGCACACAATCCTAAAAATATATGTCCAACCAAATACCGATTAATCTTCTTGATAGCTGTCTTCAAATCCTACGTAATCTCTCTTGCTTGTCAAAATGAAACTCCATGCCAGGAGAATTATTTTTGATTAATTAAACTGCCTCTGTGGTTAAGGTGACTTTTTTATTTCCTGTCTTGGGATAAAAATAATTAAACTACGGTCTACGGAGAGAAGGGAGTTGATAATCGCAGACAAATTGTATCTTTAATGCCACAGTAGCCACAAATTTTCTATTTATTTAATTCTGATATTCGATAATATTAATCATTTATTAATTGGCTTAATGTTCAGTTGTCTAGGATTAAGTAGTAAAAACGAAAAATACTTGCCTCAAACATGTCATATCTGGTAAATACTAATGTCCACCTATTTGTAAGGAAGCAAGTGATAAATCATATTTTCAGTGGATTTACTTATTTTGATCTTGTCAGCCAAAGTTTTTCTTTTTTCTCTTTCTCTACTGACGGTAGGGGGGTATGGGTTGATACATATATATTCCGGCTTGTTTACTTGATCAGAGTCCCGCTTATAAACCTTCGTCAAGTAAGACAAGCACAGAAAAAAAAAGTATTGTCATTACATTGAGAGAGAAATTACACCCAGAGCAATAGCGGGAATCGAACCCCGCACCTGGTACAGTGCGCAGACACTTAGCTGAGGCAGCTATCTTAACCACTCGGCCATCATTACGCTCGGCCAAGGTATCTACTCGGCATTTATTTCATCATTAGGCATTTTTTAAAACTGTGAAGGAAATTGCTACCACCTTGAGTAAATTCAGATCTTGTGCTACAGCATTCCAACCTGCGCAAACAGTTTTTTTTTTTAATTTTTACTAAACTTTTTAAAAAAATTTACATTGAATAGACGTTAAGCGAGTTTGTTGTTTGTCGAACGGTTTATTTGTTTGGCTACTAAGGATACTTGCGACTTTCTGTCAGATTTACTATATTTCACGCCATCCATTTCCATCTCTCTCTCTCTCTCTCTCTCTCTCTCCTCTCTCTTTCTCTCTCTCTCTCTTCATTTTCTTCTTAACTCTTTTAGTTATACGCTCAAATAGTATTTGACTGTAGTCAAAAACAAGTCAACATCTGTAACGTATCGACCACTTACAAAGCATTTTTGCTCTACAGGGGAAAAAAGTTTGTTTTAGTTTTTTGTTTCTATAGATTCCAATTTACATAATTTAAAGATCTCGGTAATTTTCTTAGCTATCGTGTTTGGGTCAAAGGCTTTTTTAGGCAAAATTGTAATCCTTAAAAGAATCATTAATATATTTTTTTTCCATTTTAAACTTTTTAACGAAAAAGGATATCACAAAAAGAAGTTTATTTTCTTCATTTAAAAAAAAATGGCCTTCAATGGTGAATCAAAATAATTGAGATATTGCCTTATCTCCTGCTTTTAAATGATTATTGAATTTTGCAGTTTTAAATAATTGAAGTTAGCTCTTGTATAAAAACTTCCACTCACTTTTTACGTTATAATATAAACGCAGTGTGTAAATGAAAAGTACTACGTCTCAAAATAAAAAAATAAATCCTCAAATATCTCAGGAAAAATTCAGAGTTAAGGGGACTCAGTACCCCAAAATCGGTGAAAAAATCAAAAAAAAATTTATTGGCTTAAAATAATATTACAACCTATATTAATAACATCACAAAGTATCAAGACCATTGGGAAAATATTTTTTACATTAAAAGCCATTTTTTACACTGGCTCTCCCTCTGCAATGGTGGGGGCTGGGGAGCCCAGTCGGTTAGGCACTCGCCTAGCATGCGAAAGTGCCCAGGTTCGGGCTCTGGCATTGCTAAAATAACTGCCGACCCATAAACGGCCCCGTGCTGCCAAAAATGTCCGTCGAATAATACCGTGTAAGGGAGTGCACGTTAAATATCCTTCAAAGTCCTAACGCTGCGTACGATGTCGCCCTTAACGGTTGCGTTGGGTAGTTTGCATGACAAAACAATAAAGAGGCTCACATGTTATTACCAGGATGCAATTTTGAAAAACAAGGGTAACATGCAAGCATTGAAAACTGCAATTTATGCCTCACTGTATCACATCACAGCATAAGCACAGACAGTAAACCACAACACTCAACGTGTCCAAGTGGGGAAAAGTCTCGTTTTTTTTTTTTTAAATTCTGCTGTGGCGCATGATAAGACCTCATAAAAAAAACTTCCATCAATGAAGAACACACACACGCATTTAGCCAAAATTTTACCCATATATCAAAGGCTTGCTGCGGATGAACTTCTAGAAAGATGTGTGAGGTGCTCCATGCAAAACGCAAACGAAAGTTTGCACAGTATCATTTGGTCTAGGTGTTCAAAGGAAACTTTTGTCACAAACAAGTCACAAATTCAGTGTGGGAATTCAATAAGGTTATTTCTGCTAACATTATAAGCCAACAAGAAAACTTGGGCTTGCCAATAGGATGTAAAACACGACAGCTATCGACTTTGCTCGATTTGCGCAAAAATCAATTTAGAAAGTAAGTCAAAACTTAAAATTACATCGTGCCCGTAAATTTATCAAAATGGCCATATCTAAGAGAGAAAAAGAGTATAAAAAGAAAGAAGGAATTACCCATGGAAATTGATTGTACTAAACTAATTGTGTGAATACTAATAAAACAAATATTATATTTTGATAAAAAAAATGACACATTTTCAAACTTTGATTTCCTAAAATATAAATTTCTTCGACTGAATCTATATCAAAAGTAAGTATTAAAGCATATTTTATAGTTTTTAACAAGCTACTTTTGTATACATTTTAATGATATTCAAAATTTCAGTTTTCGACGTTTTTAAGTAGCAAAACTTGCTAAACTACTTATATTCACATATTATTTAAATACTGTTTATTTCTAATGAAACCTCTTAAATATGTTTTATATATGTATAATGAATTAAGGAAAAATAATATCAATAAAATAATAATATGTTCTATGAGTAATGTTTAACAATAAAAACTTTAAATTGGTTTTTCTCAGTTTTAAAATTTTTGAATCATGCTCTTACTTAAAATACTAAAACTAGAGTAAATGCTCATAAAACAGTCCCAAATTTTTTTTAGAAGCACAGAAATGTATGAATAAAAATAGGTATGGAACAGTGAAAATATTAAATAGGTTTTTTTTATAAAATAAATAAGTTGAAAATTTGCATTTTTTAAAGAAATTCAGGTGTATTTTCACTTAATTATTTTTTTCTCCTGAACTATATCTCATATGAAGAATTCCATACCTAAAGTTATTGAAAATAGATCAATGGTGCTTGTGAAAAAAAATCTTTAAAAAAAATGAAATCTGAAGTAGAAGAAGCATTTTTTAAAAAGTGTTAATTTTTTGAAAAAAAATTAATAAAATTTTTTTGAAAACATTTTACTAAATTTTTGCCACTGGAATGTCTTATTTAGACAATTGTATACACATTCATCACAAAAAAGTGGATGTTTTACTAAAAATGAAAAAAAAAGTTTTGGGGGTACCGAGTCCCCTTAAAGACTATTTTTTTTTTAATTATTTACTCATTCAAATAACGTTGGTACTCATGTTGGTATTCCTTTTTCCCCCCCTAACTTGAACTGTTGACGGCACCTGTGGTTCTACTCTTTTTCGTGCTGCCATCTATTAAGTAAAAGAAAAGTTAGTCGTTATTTTCCAATTGAGAAATTAATTTTTAGAATTTCGTAAAACATGATTTATTGTTTGAAAATGCTTTTGCTTTTGATATTAACATGATTTAAATAGCAAAGACACTTCAAATCGAGATAACTGGTGACTTTTTTTAATGTGAAGAAGAGTACACGAAAAAATTCAGTATTTTCATATATTATCAGAACCATAGCCTAAAGTATTCATGATATGCATATTAGGTGGTGTAAAATATGTATGTACGAAAATAGAGCTGTAACACACTTCGGAAGTTTCCCCTCAGGGTCTTGGCAACGGGGCCTTAGCAACTCCCTGGAGATCCTACAAACTTTGTTGTTGTTTAGCGTTACCTTTGTATTTTAGTCGACTTCGCACTTTTATTATTATATTTCGGAATTGAAAGATGTCTCATCTGGATCACTTTGATAATATATCAAAGGAAAGGTTCATTAATAAAGTTCAGCAGTTAAATAATGTAGATCCCTGCATAATTGATCGAAAAACCTTGAAATTGAACGTGGATTGTCTTCCGAAACTGACATGGCCCCTCGGCTAATGGCCTTATAAGCTTTCGTTTAATTTTTGTTGCACTACTTATTTATGGATTGAAATATTTTGTTTGATTTTAAAGGGTTCTTCAAATGATATGTCAACTATTATGGATACTGCAGTGAAATTATTGAATGTTTACATCTGCATGAATGTTTACATCTGTATGAATGTTTACATCTGTATCCTATATGATTATTATAAGTACAAAAAATTTTTTAAAAAAAAACCACTTCATTTTGTTTATTTATTAAATATTTTAAAAATCTGCTTGAGAATATCTCTTATAGTCTTATTTATTACTTTTTCATTTATTCAACCACAATTCCTTTTCAACCGTTTTCAAGAAAAAGATTAAATCTAAAAGGAAACAAAAATATCAATCAAATCACCATTTTATTTCCTATTAAAATTAAATTTACGAAATTTGTGTTAATCATAATTTTGATTTATTGACAATGATAACTTTAAGTTAATTGGTTAAATCCACTATGGTGCAACATTTTTTTTTTTATATTACATTTCCACAAAATAAGTTAGGCTATTTTTTTTGGATCAACTTGTACAGTTAGGTTTCCAAAAATAAACTTGTTCTATTATATTAATTGGGAATTGGATTAAATCATCCGTAACTGTTTTACTGCACTTCTTATAATGGGATTACAAGATTAATGTACCATTGACAATAGTACATTTTCACATGGATTTCACCCAATTTAATATTCGATAAAACACATTCAAAGTACATAACAGGTGAACTATTGCTAACTGGATTATTTATTGTATATTCGTTAAAATCACACACCAGTAAGAATTGAGAAATTGTCCATATGCTGCGATAAAAATTTTAGAGTAAATTCTTACTTAAGTTCAATAAGACCTGAAAATTGAGGAAGATTGATTTCATGATTTAGCAAATATCATTTTGTACTAATTACTAAGAAAAAAACAAAACTATATTGAAGAAGCCATATTTATTAAAAATATACACTTCAAAGAATCAACGGGACAAAGGCAGTAAATTTTACAAATGTTACATCTTTCAAACAATACAAAAATTGTCGACCAACAACAGGCCAGAGGCCCAGCAAGGTTGGTCCAAAATATATCTAATTCCTTGAAAGTTTCCAATAATTATCGAGATTCTTCTTAAAATCTTCCACTCTCTTCGAATACACAACATATTCTTGACTTATGACTTATCTGGTACATATTCTCTCAACATATTCTGGTAAAGCATTCCACTCATTGACGACTCTATTGTAAAAATAATGTTTTCTAACCTCCCTTCTAAAGCATGATTTATTAAATTTCTGACCATGCCCTCTGGTCCGGCTATTTAAGGTAAAACCTAAGCCCTCCATGTCTCCCTGTTTAATGAACTTGAACAACTGAATGAAATCACCCCTTGATCTCCTATTTTTCAGGGAATACATGTTTAATGATCTTAATCTATTACCATAATCAATACCCGATAAACCCTTAATCATTTTTGAGCCCTATGTTGAACCTTTTCAAGCATTTCAATATCTTTTCTGAGAAAGGGGGACCAAAACTGAACAGCATACTCCAGATGTGGCCTTGCCAATCCCCTATACAATGGCAAAATAATCTCTTTAGATTTAGAAGTAATACTTTTTCTAATATACCCTAACATTCGATTGGCCTTCTTACTTGCTTAACACATTGTTTACTCATTTTAAAATCATTGCTCACAAAAACTCCTAAACTCCATAATTGCATTGTTCTCAGTGTGATTTGTACCTGTAAAAACAAACAAAATATTTCACTACATAAATCATGAATAGAATAAGGCCATTAGCCGAGGTTCCCAATCCTCGTTACTGAAACACGCATGACTCTCCTCCAACCGGGCTACAACATTGGTTGGTTAAAGATGTCGGATGCTGCCTCTATGTGCTTCCTCCCACCCCATTAAAATTAATTTCATCTGTCCAACCCTTTTATAAATATTACAATTTAACATTGAAATCCCTTTTAAAACAATCAATTACAAATACTGCAAACATAAACCCAAAATTTGTATGGTTGTGAAATACTATTACAAAAATGAACTCTTTACAGCAGAAGTACAAAAACCGATAAGACTATTTGTCAAAAGTCGTCGACTGAAACATTTGCACATCAGTAGGTATAAAATACAATTATGAAAAATAACTATTTAGAACTGTAGCACAAAAAGATATGTCTGATAAATTTGATATCTATACACGACACGTACATAGTATGTATTATGAAATAAAATAATAAAAAGTAACTAAACTATTCATATCTGAAGCACAAAAACATGTCTGATAAAAATGTTCGATAAAAGTCCTCAATTGATAAACAAGTATGAATGGTAAAATACAATTATTACAAAAACCTTGCACAGAAAAGTTATTTGTTTTCATATTTTATAAAGTGAAACCCTGGTCACAATGGAAAACATGTTAACCTACAAAACACTTTTGATACTTCACTAGTGTCAGTGTTGGATAGGGCTTTAGTCATATGGGATTACAGATAGGCACATATTTAAAAATGCTACATCCATCATAACTATTTTATCTACGGTTGAAATGTTCTCGTCTTGATTTGAAGAGTGTGAAACCAAGGTCGGATATAGGCATTTGACCCTCTAACATTCGGTACTTCTGCCTCAGAACTCCAATGACCCGTTCAACATGAATCCGAAGACTGGCTAAACATTTAAACATACACAATAGTTTAGTAACAATAATAAAAACAAATCAAACTATTCAATTTAGGAATCCTAAATATAAGGAAACCAGGGCCTGATTTCCGGCAGGGCAAACGGAGCATGTGGCCAGGGTCCCCCTCTGTAAGGAGGGCCCGCAAACTTTCTTCATAAACATTTGTGCTCAATACAACTGCCCCAAACTTTTCAATCTGAAGTAAACAAAAAAATTTAATTCATAAACAAAAATTTACTGTTAAATTGAGTTTAAACTCTTAATTAATCAATTAACAAAAATAATTATTGTGGGAGAATAAAGCATACTTTTGAAGCAAATAACTTCGGCTAGTTTTTTTAATAAACACACAGTAAGATATGAGAAAGTACACTCAAATAGTTCATCGAGGATGTTTTGGGGCCCCCAAATTTGCTCGTGCTTTGGGAGTTTGGGCCCCTAAAGTTGTAAGTCAGGCCCTGAAGGAAACTGACTACTATAATGACTCTTATAACAAAGTGTTTAGTACCTAAGGAAGATATAAAGAGTAAATACATAACTTCCAGTGCTGCTTGGCACCTTTTCAAAAGCTTGTCACCAAGCCAATATCATACGATCTCAGTTGTAGGAATTATTAAAGTTGTCTGAGATTTTGCAATAAAATATATTTATAATTAGCTTATTAGTATCTTATATTTTGAAAGTTGTGTTACATGGTGGGAAACTGCCCATTGGCAAATGTATACCTTTAAAAATAAACTTTATTTACCTCTCGTTTCTTCAATGAAAATAGAATTAGCTGCGTTTTGTCCCTTTTAAATGCAGTATAATTCCGCAAATCGAACCATGTGCATCCATCGTGAAGAATTAGAACGCAGATTTAGAATAACTAAACAAAAAACAAAGTTTGTTATTTTTATTCGATTTCGAAACTGAATGTTGTGACCCGGATGCACCGCTTCCTTGGATTCGGCTACGTCATTTTTCCCAGCATTCATAGCTTCCCTGGCAGTCGGTGACGTCATATGTTACAGGACAATTAGAAATCATGGATTAGAAAGAAGCAGATATGCCCATCGATTGCACAATCCCGTACCGTAAACGCAATACAAACCTCGATTGTGTGATGAAGCCACATTTTGCAGTTTTTACAATGCATCATGGGATATTGATTCACAAAAAGTGCTTTTGATGAAGAGTTACATGCAATAAAAACTGCATTTTTAATATGCTTTTTTTATGAATATATACCTCATGTCTGCCATAAATTATCAATGTATATCCAGCTATAAACTTACGCTAGCAAAACTTTTTAAAAGTTTGAAATAGTTAATATTAAATATATTTTTTTTATTAGTCTAATTATCTCATGGACGTCATCTGGTGGCGCATGGCATGCCTTGTGCGAGGGCTTGCGAACTGCCTTATAGGATAATGGTTCAAAAGTGGCTTCACCTTTTCCCATAGGGGCAGATCTGCTACTTTCTAAATCTATGACGAAAACTATATAAACTTTTGCAAATGGCATCACGTAATTACGACTTCAAAAATGGCAACACTCTCTTCTAATTTTATATAACCGGTGTTTGTTGTTGCATGTTCGTGGTAAGAATAATATTTATCTACAAAAAAAAATATTACCTTTTATTTCATTAAAATGTCTCTTGGCGTACCTGTAAAAGTGCTCCACGAAGCCGAGGGCCATATTGTCACCCTCGAAACCAACACTGGCGAAGTGTATCGCGGAAAGCTGGTCGAAGCCGAAGACAACATGAATTGCCAAATGTCCGGGATCACCGTTACCTATCGAGACGGCCGGGTGGGCCAACTTGAAAATATTTACATCCGAGGCAGCAAGATCCGTTTTCTCATTTTGCCGGACATGTTGAAAAATGCCCCTATGTTCAAAAAGACCTTACCCAGACTCGGAGCTGGGGCCAGCAGCAATCGGGGCAAGTCTGCGATTCTTCGAGCTCAAGGTATGCATATTCGTATATTTTTTGTCAAGTTTATATTTTATATGAATGTCCTATTGATTAAAAAGTGTAGGGCCTGTCTTTCATCATTGAGTGGCAATCCGAAAACAAACGATAATTAAATCAAACAGGTTTTTTTAATGTTTACAATTACAAGCATATCTTTACTCAATTTGGAACAGCTATGATATAATGACCGATCTTGATTTTGGCGATTTGCGTTACGTTGCAAGGCAACGAAAGTGCTTAAATGTATGAAACATTCACTTCATTTTTCATACAACTCGATAGGTATAGCTACTATACGTTAAATTTTCAAGGTCGCCAATATGTAGACCAGACATCTTATCACGGCCATACCATCATTGGTTTTAAAATAGTTGCTTACAATAACTTATATGTTGCACTTAAAAGAAAAGGATTTGCAATGAATGATCAAAGTTGAACCATAATAATGGTTTTTGTATCCGTAATTCTGAGAAACCAGTACCCTCTTGACCCCAAACAAGTGTTTAGGCTATCAGTGGACCTTATAATACTGCCCACCTTCAATACTGATGTTTTTAAGAAAAAATAATGCCTGACTGAGATGCCAAGCAAGCACATAGTGCAGTGTCCAACACTGTTTCTTTTATCTCATTGTGTGGTGCTAGCTTCTAGTTCTATTATTAGTTTGAATCAACAATCAATCCGGTTAATTTCCACCATCCGGTGCATTTGTCGCCAAGGGATTTGGCGTTTTTTATAGCAAGCGATAAACAATTTTATTTGGTAATACGGCGAAAAATCTTTTCGTCCAATTGTCGGCGCTGGTAATACTTGCGCGGAATTGTGGGTAAGAAGCCCAGATGATGTGCGCGCACAATGGAATTATTTTGTTCTTAATTTATTTTTTCGTCCAATTGACGACGCTGTTGATACTTGCGAGCGATGAATTGTGGGTAAAGTTGCGCGCGCATCGTAATCGCGGTTACGGTTAACTATGAATATCTGGTTTTGGTTATTATATTTCGGTTATTTTTTATTCTGACAATATTGTCGATTCGAAGAGGGCCGGTCTGCTAGCTGCCGGGGGCCCCAAACAAAATTTTATGCTTTCAACAGACTCTTCAATACTGCCTGATGTTGGATACTGATGTTTTTTTAGAGAAAAAAAAATTGCCCGGGGCCCCAAACGGGTATTTAGGCTTTCAATGGGCCCTACAATACTGCCCGATGTAGGATACTGATGTTTTTTTAGAGAAAAAAAAATTGCCCGGGGCCCCAAACGAGTGTTTAGGCTTTCAATGGGCCCTACAATACTGCCCGATGTTGGATACTGATGTTTTTTTAGAGAAAAAAAAATTGCCCGGGGCCCCAAACGAGTGTTTAGGCTTTCAATGGGCCCTACAATACTGCCCGATGTAGGATACTGATGTTTTTTTAGAGAAAAAAAAAATTGCCCGGGGCCCCAAACGAGTGTTTAGGCTTTCAATGGGCCCTACAATACTGCCCGATGTAGGATACTGATGTTTTTTTAGAGAAAAAAAATTGCCCGGGGCCCCAAACGGGTGTGTACTGGATTGCCACTCGCGTAGCTCTAAAGCGACGAAAATTAAAACGAAACTAAACTGAGTACGGGATAGCCACTTGTGTAGCTTTAGTACGGCGTTAATTCAAACCAAAGTTGATTGCCAATCGTGCAGCTCTATTGCGACGTTAATTCCAACTAGACTGGATGTTTGGGTTTGACCTGGGAGAAAAAAAGGACTTCCAACTCTCCTGTAGCTTTCCGCGATCCATTAACCTTAGAGATCAGTGAAATGAACTAGGGTTGCATCGGCGTAAAGGAATCTGGCAATGATAAAGCTCGCGAATTTCGCCAAGAATTTGTTGTTTTTCGACAAGCGCCAAGCTGCACCGAATCCTGGAAATTTACCATCAATCCTGTTATAAAGTCATGTGTTTAGCATAGCATTTAAGTATAGCAGCAACAATAAACACGATTTTGGTTTGTTTGATTCTGGTTTATTGAGCAGCCCTAGTATATGTTTTAGTATTGACAATCAATTCAGTGGAACTGGGCTAATGTATTCATTAGGTGCTTTAAGAATTCCAATATGAGGAAAGCACATGAATTTGGTTAGTCACCAAGTTTTGGAGAAAATGCTAAGCACAGGGGCACTTGGCCCTCTATCATAGCAAATTTAGGTGGGGGGTTTTATTAATACTTGGAGATTCTTTATTTAAATAATTTAATAACCAGATTCAAAGACGCAGCTGGTGCCCACTTTAGACAGGCGTTGGCGATTTGTGGCGTTTGTGGCAAATCTGCAAGCAGTCAACTGTGACATTTCTATTCATATAAGTTTATGTATGCTTAGTAATTTTAACAATTAACTTATTAAAGAAGCTTAATGCTCATTTATCGAACAGGTGAAAATGGAGGTCTCAATCAACGACCATCTTCCTGATGGTATGGGAACAACTTGTGCGATATTAACCATGACCAGTGGTTTAAATTGGGTAAAGAGATTGAAGTGTAACGTGCTACACAGTAAAAAAAAATTGGAAGAAATGCTCATTAACTAGGAGCATTTTTGGGGAAAATAATTTTTTAATAAGAAAAATTACTTGTATTTACAATTCTTTCCGCAAACTCAGGGCGTCTACTGTAGTTAAATCACTAAAATTTTTGTAATTATAGAATTTGACAACAGCCATGGCGTATAAAATGGAAGCGCATTTCCCTGTAAAATTATTTTAAATTTTACAATTTTTAAATAAAAATCTTTTTTTTTTTCAGCTGCCAGAGGACGTGGACGCACTAGGCCCTTATTCCAGCACCGCAAGTAAAAAAAGCCTGCATCTCATTGACTCAATTGTTTGTACATCGTAATTCAGATTCTTTTTTGATATCACTTTCATTATTGTGCATTGTACCATTAAAATTGCATTACTAAAATTATGGTCTGCTTATTTTGATCTTAGTTTTTTTTTATATTTTAAGTTTTTTTTTTTTATTTTTAACCCATGCCTGTAGAAATGTAGAGTGGCTGTAGTTAATTTCTGAAAGCTTTAACTTAAAAAGTTGTGAATTTTTCAGAAAGTGTTTTATTGTTTCTTAACTCTACATACAAAACTAAGTATCCTGATTCAGAAAAAAAATCATACAGGGTGGCTACAGAATCTGTGAAAACAAATTCCCTGACTTTTCCCTGATTTTCCAGGCTATGTGTAAAAAAATTCCCTGAGCGGCAATGAACTATATTAGCATGCTGGTTTCTTCCTGCCATTGGTGGAACCACTTTCTAGAATATTTAACATTAAAAAGTTTTTTTTTAAAGAAATTTAATTTATGAATATACAACGAGCCTTTTAAAACAAATCTATAAAAAAAAGCAAGCGTAAAAGCCCATATAATAATTTTTTTTAGTTATGATAAGACTTATTAAGATTATCAAGCAATGATATAAAAATAAAGTATTACTAGGTGTTCGATGTCATCAGTGGATTTTAAAAAAAATACTAGGCAGCAAAATAACTTCAATGAGGAAGCATTGTTGGATTGCAATAGAAGTTAGTTGGCCAATATTTGAAGATATCTTAATCCAATTAAAACCTTAATTAATTTTCAAATTTTAATTAGATTTCTCATATCTTAAATTATCTTAATTATCATTTAAACTTGTTTTTTACTGAAATTTAAGTTTAGTTTTTATTGATATAGGCCGAGAATGGTGAAGTTGAATATCATTGCACAACACAAGGCAGTTAAAACAAAAGATTAATAAGAAGTTTCTCAACCACTTAAGTGAAAGCCTTTTCAGAAATAAACTTTTTTTATCCTTTCTTTTATCGGTTGAAATGGCACTTTTGGAAATTTTCCCTGATTTTTAAAAAAAATCAACAATTTCCCTGACTTTTCCCTGATTTTTCCAGATTGATTAAATTCCCTGACTTTTCCATGATTCCCTGATCCTGTAGCCACCCTGTCATAAGCCTTTAATGACAAAATTCTATTTCTTCCAACTTTTGTCTCGAACGTCTAGAAACATTACCGAAAATATCCAGTTAACACTTGGGACTAAAATGAAAGGATTTATTTATGGAACTTTACACTTTCTAAAATGTGTTGTGTAATTAAGTTTTTCTCCTATGATTATCTACTTTTTTGATTTTTTTTTAAAATTAAACAATGAAAAATTACACTAAAGATCATAGTTGGCATGGTTTAAACCAGGTAGTTTTTTCCCCCAAAAAACAAATATTTTTTGGTTTTTAGCTTCCACACTACGTTAATAACGAAAAAAGTGGAAGGTTTTATAATCGTTCTGTCCGTCACCCACTTTCACAGAACAAATCGCAAGTCTCACAAACAAGTTGGATACGTCATTTTGAAGCAAAAAATCAGTTTAGGCTACATTCCAAATTTCATTAAAAAATTTAAATAAGAAGTATATTTAAACTTTAAATAACTAAAAATTTAATCTACATTGCAAAAACATGTGAATTCCATTTTAATTCAATATTTTCACTCTTGCCATGACATCAAACGTACGAGAAACTTTATTTAAAATAAAAATAAAATTCTTGAAAAAAATATTTATTTTTGTGTAATAATTCAATTTGGATTGTTGTAATAGCACAATAAAGTTATTTTGAAGGTTCATTATATATGAATGAAGAAAGAAGCATATCTTAATTTGCATAAAAATATGCAAATTTTCGCTTTTATTTTTAAAGCAACAATTTTACCAATTTATTTTTCGAAATGTAAACTTGTGACTGCAAAAAGATATTTATTAAAAATAAATCATCACTATTCTTAAGTTCAAAAAATTTAGCAAACGATAAAGATTAATTATCAAATCTGCAAAAGAAGATTAAAGAAAGTTATTAGTTTTTGCTTATAAAAGTTTGAATTAGAACTAGCCAAAGGCCCTGTTTGGCGAATTTCTTTTTGAGGTGTTAGTGTGTTTCCTGTTGAGCGTAAAATGTTGTGTGGAAGCGGTGTGACAGATTCTGTAACAAACCAACTTGTTTACTAATATTTAGAGTTTGATTTCGATTTATTTATTCTGTTGAACGAACGTCTTTCAACTTTTGGAACTGTGCAATCGAAGCTGCGCCGCAAAATGGGCTTAGAAAAAGCAGCAAAACTTGCATTTTTATTTAAAATGTTGAATCCAAATACTAAATAAACAAAGTAGTGTGATATAAATAAATATGAAACTTATAATTAAATGTTAGTAATATTTTTAAAACTTTGGCAATATAATATCATATGCATTCATTCAATATATACATTTTCATATATATAGTAAATCTATAATAATAAAAATGAAGTTTTGTATGTGCGTGTGTGGGTGTGTATGTCTCTCCGAAACTCACAAACTAGACATTTGTTTGACTCGTAACTTGGCACAAATGTGTAGTTAATACTTAAGTAACAAAATAAGAACTTTCAGAGCTCGAAAGGTTCTACTTTTAGAGAAAAATCGAATTTTCTGAAAAAACTACACCACTTTGGCTCAAATCCGATGAAAATTGTTCTTTCGAGTTGCCATTCAGCAGAAGAAATTAAAATAAACTTTTCGAAAATAGTTAAAATATAAAAAAGAAAAAACTTTATTCTTAAAAACTTACAAATATTTTCATTTTAAAGATTTAGTTTACTATCATTTTAAGTAGTAAACTTTCATTTTATATTATTCTTTAATTTATATCAAGGCAACTTTTAGTTTTTAACTTGATATTTAAATCTGTAATAATAAAAATGAAGTTTAAAATGTTTATTTTTGTGTTGCCATTACTTTCAGAAACTAAATTCATCATTTGAAAATAATTTATACGTTTCAAGTGACGTATTTCTTACCAGTTTTCATACGAGAATATATTGTGGGTTTAGTTGATGATTTCTTCATTGATGGTTTTGTTGATTGCAAATATGCAGCAATAAATGTATAGCTAAGCAATTACAGAAATGCGATGGTTAATAACGAAATTGCACTAGAGCTGCGTATAAGCGTTTTATGTGTATTGTTTTGCCAAATATGTTACCAATCTTGCCAAATTATTAATTAAAACTCGCCAAATTTGCAAAATGTTTGTTAAGCTATTACTGAACTATGATGAATAATAAAGGCCATCGCATTACAGCTGCATATTAGGATTTTATGTCTTTATTTTTTCGCCAAATACGTTGCCAATCTCGCCAAATGGGCACAATGTTTGTTAAGCTGTTACTGAACTATGATGGTTAATAAAGGCCATTGCACTACAGCTGCATATCAGGGTTTTATTCATTATTTTTTTCGCCATATATGTTGCCAATCTCGCCAAATTATGTATTAAAATTCGCCCAATGGGCAAAATGTTTTTTAAAACTAATTTATAAGCTGGTTGGTTGTGCTAAGGTCATTGTGTTAGAGCTGTATAATGGTGTGTTTGTAGCTATATCTATTTTCTCGCCAAATTATTCCCCAAAACGCGCCAAAAGAGTTAAAAGGTTTTATTTATTTATGTTTTTTTTTTGGGGGGGGGGGGGGTTGGATTGAATTCACGTCGTTCTAAAGCTGCACGAAGGCTATTGGCGACGGGCGTCGTATTTTAGAACCACAGTCAGGTGACGATATTTATTTATGAGGGAATTGTGATGCCATTTATGAGTGTATTTTACACCGTATTTTTGATTTTGGAATTTTAAAACAATGAAACGGGATTTCATACTCGAAAACGAGCGGGAAGAATAACTTAAGGGTATGATTTTATTCCTTTCCTTACTGAAGCGCCCCAAACGCCCGAACAACTAAGGATTCGATAATGTTATTCCTATCATATACTACGAGGAAGCAAATATCCTTCGTAGCGAAAGGGTTAAAACAGGTTATATGGTACACATACTTGGATCGATTTGAATTTTTTTTAATCCGTGCGAAGTACGGGTATAAATTTGCTAGTATACTATATATCTAACTAGCAACAATTGAAATGAGTGTTTATTGTTTAAATAATTTTTTTATAACAACATGCAAAAAAGTTCACTTTTTTATATCATATTCATTCATAAATCGTTGCGAAAATGACACTTTATGTGAAGAGTTCTCAATAGAATTTCAGTCCTCACTTAACAAAAATAACTTTTATTATTGCCTACTTATACAACGTCGCTTTATAAACTAATTTTACTAATTTTAACACTTGAACCACAGGTTCACCAAGCATAAAATATTTTTAAAGTAAATAAAAAACCAGCTTCTCACACAAAATTCTTTCATGGAATGTCAATTCTTCGAAAAAATAAACACATAGTCTCCATGGCAACCGTTTTCGCCAAACGATATAAAATATATTTTAATTGTTCGTGCTAGAAATAAATAAATATTTTCAGACGATCTCACATCCTCCCACCTTGAGTAGTGGAAGTTCCACGACTCAACTTCACACTAAAGATGTAGTCTCTTAGGGATTTTTGCAGTCCAACTTTTCTTGTCCTTGCTGGAGCACTTCAGATCAGCTTTCTTGGTAGAGACTATTTTCGGACGTAACGCTTCTTCATCCAGTGGAAATGATGAATCGCTCGAAGAAATTTCCAAACTGAAGACGCGCTGAATGGGACGAAGAATCTCTCCACGCGACGTTTTGAGTTTGAAGAGCCGACAAACTCCATCTTTTCCAGGTAGAACTTCTGTTACTTTTCCCAGAGGCCAGTCGATGCGATTGGTGTTGTCACTTTTTATGAACACAATGTCCCCCACATTTATCTTCGAGGTTTTACTTTTTTCACACCTGCGTATCAATGATCCAAGGTATTCAGAACGAAACCTTTTTCGAAGGTTTTCCTGCAAAGCTACTCTGTACTTGACGCGCTTGTTGAGACTTTTATGATCAGCAGTATCACAGTCAGGAACCCCCGATAGATTGATGTCCTGAAGAAACATGGCAGGTGTAAGAGGGACAAGTTCTGAGTCACATTCGTCTATGTAGGTTAAGGGGCGAGAGTTTATTACAGATTCGCAATCACAAAGAACAGTTATTAATTCTTCATGTGTTAGACTTGTTCTTCCTAGTATTCTTCGCAAAAGACCTTTAAGCACACTGATGAGCCACTCCCACCATCCTCCCCACCAGGGTGAAGAAGGGGGATTAAACTTCCATTTGATTGGATGAAGAACATTATCACTGCAGATGCGGTTCCAATCTAAATTTTTAAGCAAGTTGGAAGCCCCGACAAAATTAGTTCCATTATCACAATAGATTGTTTCACACCTGCCTCTCCGGGCTATAAATCTTCTTAGAGCTAACATAAAGCTTTCGGTTGAAAGTGATGTCACAAGCTCTAAGTGAACTGCTCTATACACGGCGCACGTAAAGATACACACCCAAGCCTTCTTTCCGTCCTTCAGAAATAGAGGGCCCGCTAAATCAGTTCCACAAATCTCGAACGCATTGGCTTGACGTACTCGATCTTCGTGCAACGGAGCAGATACAGCTTCACAACCTTTAGAGGAAAATCTTTTGCACGGGATACATCTTGAGATAGCTGATTTCACAGTTTTTCTTCCATTCAATATCCAAAAATGCTCTCTCAAGATATTCAGAAGAATTTGAGTTCCGGCATGACTATTTTCGATGTGATGGGAAAGTATTAACCTCTTGACAACTTCGTGATTGGATGGGAGAATAGCTGGTTCTCTAAATTCCTCTGTATCTTCCATCAGAACAATTTTCGTTTTCAGTCGTATTATGCCGTCAGCATCCTTATACGCACTCAGCGTTTTGAGCTTTTCGTCATGTTCGTTAACAAGAGATTCTGCTTGGATCAACTTTATCACTTTTTTCTCAGCTTCTCTATATTCTTCGGTGTCCAGAGATCCTTTCTTCCTGTGCTGAACATTGCGTTGACAGTTTGTAACAAATCTCAAAATCCAACCCACTAATTTTACAATCGATTGGTATTTCGAGAAACGCTCATAAAACCATCCGGTAGACGAATTCTGCTTAATGGAAACCAAGGCCGGAACAGAGCTTTTCTTCTTTTCCTTTAGTATTTCCTCTTCATCAAGCTCAAAATCAATGTGCGCTTCTTTGTCTTCATAAGAGCCTAACCATCTTGGCCCCTCCCACCATCTACTTTTCACTAAAGCACTTGCTTTACATCCTCGGGAGGGCAAGTCTGCAGGGTTTTCAACTCCAGATATATGACGCCATGAAGAAGCTACAGTGATCCTACGAATCTCCTGAACCCGATTATTCACGAAAATTGACCAATTTTCTTGCTTCTTGATCCAGGTAAGAACAGTTGTAGAATCACTCCAATAGAAACATTTAACGTCGGTCCAGCCAAAGGCATCTAACACAGATTTCGTTAACCTTGCTCCAATCAGTGCCGCAAGAAGCTCCAATCTAGGTATTGTTGCGACTTTTGAAGGGGATATACGGGATCTCGAGGTTAAAAAATGCACTTTTTTGCAATCTTCTTGTACAAGATAAACAACGGCGGCATAAGCGTCTTTGCTTGCGTCGCAAAAGGTATGAATGGAGAAGCTTCCGAGATCTTCCGAAGTAACGTTTATCCAGCGGGGAATGATAACTTTCTCCAATTCTCTAAGATCCTCAAACCAAAGCATAAATTCTTCTCGAAGGGTTCCGGTTATTTCGTCGTCCCATCCTAAGGATAATTTCCAGGCTTTTTGAAGCATGAGCTTGGGGCAGAGCATTACTGGAGAAGCGAATCCGAATGGGTCAAACACTTTGTGAGCTACTGACAACATAGTACGTTTAGCAGGGCTCCCAACAGATTTTCAACTTGTCCCTAGGGAAAAAAGGGACTCAGCATCTTAAAAAAAGGGAAAAAAGGGACCTCTAAATAACAAGATATGTGATATCCTGTATTCTTCATAGCAGGTAGGGGGGGGGGGTCACATTTTTAGGGCTAAATAAATCAATTCATTAGTAATTGGAAGCAAATGAGTTTTATTCTCATGCAGTAGTGCTCAAAAGTATTTTGACAAAACAGTTTTTGCCATTAGAGAGTACAGTCTTGTAAAAGATCCGTAACATTTCAGTCTTGTGAGCAAAGCGCAGCTGTTGGCATCTAACCACCTCTGAAGAAAGCTGTCAAAGTAAGCACACACAGAAAAACCATATTTTTTAGAAAACACTGGGATCAAAAGTATTTTGACAAGTGTGTACTTATCTACCCAGTTAAATTAAAAGCCATCTTATTGTGTTTCCAGTGTGGTTTACATTTGTATTGACATCCCAGAATGTAAATAAAAACATGCCCAAGGTGAGAGAATACTCTACTGATCTCAAAGAGGCTGCAATTGCGGCATTACAAGATGGTCAGTCACAAGCAAGTGTAGCCAGAGGCTTAAGTATCTCAAGACAAGTTGTGAGTGTATTGAAAAGTCAATTTGAATCCCGAGACACAGTTAATAGTAAACAAAGGTCAGACAGGACTAAAAAACAAAAGAGAGGGTTGATAGGCTTATTGGACGGAGATCGGTTGCAAATCTATGCCTTACTGCTGCCGATATGACGCATGATTTTCAGGCATGAGAGTGGGGAAAATGTAAAAAAGAGGAAATTATGCGCAAGGTAAAATTTAAGAATTTTTTTTTCTGGAAGTCGATTAATATACATTTCATTCACACATAATATATTGCAAGTGTTAATATACATATGCATATATTTGCATACATATAATACAAGTTAAAAAAAAATTAAAAAATTCTTACTTTGTAAAAATGTGTATACTGAGTTTAACCAAAGCCTCTGAAGTAATGATTTAAACATAAAATTTGAAACCTCTACTTCAAGAAATGTTTAAAAGGATAGAATTTTCACATCCCTTTAATGTCCCGAAACTCCGGCGATTTTAATATCCCGAAACTCCGGCGATTTTAATGTCCCGAAACTCCGGCAATTTTAATATCCCGAAACTCCGGCGATCTCAATATCCCGAAACTCCGGCGATCTCAATATCCCGAAACTCCGGCGATCTCAATATCCCGAAACTCCGGCGATCTCAATATCCCGAAACTCCGGCGATCTCAATATCCCGAAACTCCGGCGATCTCAATATTCCGAAACTCCGCCGATCTCAATATCCCGAAACTCCGTCGATTTTAATATACCAAAACTCTAGTGATTTTAATATCCCGAAACTCCGGCGATTCTAATATCCCGAACTTCCAGCGATTTTAATATCCCGAAATTCTGGCGATTTTAATATCCTGAAGCTCCTGCAATCCCAATATCCCAAAACTCCGGCGATCCTATAATATCCCGAAACTTCGGGGATCCTAATATCCCGCGAATCTGCAAAAAAAAAAGCGGAAATCCGCGCATCTGCAAAAAAAGGAAAAAAGCGGAAATCCGTGTTTCCGCGGAAATTTGGCATGCCTGGATTTAAAAGCATCACATGGTGTAAATGTTCATGTATCCACCGTGAAACGTCGTGTCTCGGACCACAGTTTGAATGGCCGACGTCCTAGCAAGAAACTATTAATTTTAGTGAAGAACCGCGAAAGGCCAGACTTGCATTTGCAGAAAAGCAAAAGTTTAGGACCAAGAAGGATTGGGCAAACGTTCTATTTAGCGATGAAAGTAAATGTAATATATTTTCATCAGACGGTGTACAGTATGTTAGACGCTCTGTGAACACTCGGTCTGATGTTCGTCACCAAGTCCCCACCGTAAAGTACGGTTGGTCTGCTTCAAATATGCTCAGATTCTAAAAGAAGATGCATGTAAAACCATGCTGAAGAAGTTTCTGAGGGTGGATGGCGTTTTCAGCATGACAATAACCTAAAACATACCTCCAAACATGTAAAAGACTTTCTTGCTCAAAATAATGTTCTCATGTTGGATTGGCCAAGTCAAAGTTCTAGTGACTTTATTTAAATCCAATTGAACACAGGTGAAGTCAGTTGGACAAGAGGATAAGGCAACATAAAATCACCAGCAAAGCAGCCTTACTTCAAGTACTGCGTCCTCTCAGAGCAATTGAAAAACTGATTGACTCCATGACAAGATGTCAAAGGGCTATGCAACCAAGTATTAGCTACTCAGGTTACAAGGAGTAACAATTTGTTTTGTCAAAGGTTTACGAAAGAAAATAGGTTTTATCCTCGTTTATAGATGTGTCAAATTACTTTTGAGCGGCAATAAGTTTTAATAAAATTCATTTCGTATGTTTGATACAAAAAGGTCTGAGCGTATTTTTTTCTAGCGACCTATTTAACGTCCCTTCACTCATTATCTTAGACTTAAAAACTGATAAAAACTGACCGACTGAAAAACTCGTGATTTTCACAAATTATTTTAAAATAAGATAATTGAGTTTGTCAAAATACTTATGAGTAGCTCATCCACAATATTTAAACGAGCATTTAATGTTCGCACAGACATTGATGTTCTTTCATCGGTCATGATTCCTCCAGATTTCGAAAAAAACATCTCAACCTCAGCCTGACCTTGGGAAAGTGACAATGCTGCCTTAATTACATGGCTATATTCAGATATTTTAAAGTGCCACCCACATCTTTAAAACTAAAACACTGTGACCAATTCGAAAAATTCTGTCATCAGATTTCATTGTTTCTAATTGCACTTATCTCCATTAGTCCATCACTTCTACTTGGTCATACATTACAGGCAAAGAAGATGTCATAATTTAAAAAGTTTTGCAATAACTTTTAGCTTGACTTTATCAGGTTTTATAGAATTGAAGCTTCTCAAAACTCTGAGAAAAAGAACGTCCTTTTCACGAATATAGTTTCAGGCTGCAGTGTAATTTCTAAAAAAAATTTGGTTGAAAAAGGGAAAATAGGGACCAGGTTCATGAAATAAGGAGTTTTAGGGACTTGGGATGTAAAAAAGGACTTTTAGGGAAAAAAGGGACCAGTTGGGAGGCCTGGTTTAGTGACGTTATCAACATTTACTTTTTCCAACCAGCTGACGCTCAGCGATAAACTGTCTTCAGTTTTATCCCATTGAAGACCTAACAATTCCGTTTTATTAGAGGCTCCGGTTTCTGTCGTTGAATACTCCCAATCTCTTAGTATGAAACCACCTGTCTTCAGTAGGTCATTAGAAACATCTATCAATCGCTTCAGCTCTACTTCATTATGGACACTAGTTACAAGATTATCCACATAAAAACTCTTCAAAAGACACTGAGTTACAAAAGGGTCAACGGCGACATTCTGTTCAATGTGATACTTCAATACAGCTCCTAATAGGAACGGACTGCTGCGGACACCAAAAACTACTCTGGCATGGCGGAAAAACTTATAATTTTCACAAGATTTATCAGTCCACCATAGAAATCTCAAGTAATCTCTGTCTTCTCTACTAAGACTGATTTGCAGAAAAGCCTTCTTTATATCTGCAATCACACCAATCTTTTTCTCTCTAAACCGTAATAAAATATCAGGTATGAGCTCAATCAAGTTCGGACCACTATGTAAAGAGTCATTTAGTGAAGGATATCCCTTGATTCGAGCAGAGGCATCAAAAACCGGTCGTATAGGAGTAGTCTTACTAGCCTTGATGACAGGTCTATGCGGTAGATAATTAGCAGACAAAGACATTTCTTCAACTGGTACTTCTTCGATAATCCCTTCACGAAGCCAATCTGAAAATATTTGCTCATAGCTGTCATATAAATTTTCTTGAAGCAGCTTCTTGGTCGTAGTTTCTAATCTTCTTTTAGCCTGTTCAAGATTATCAGCTAATGGCACACTGTTATCCAACCAAGGCAAGTGAACTTCATAACGATTATCCTCATTGTACCTAATATTTTGAAGGAATTGTTCTTTAGTCAAATCTTCTTGCTCTCTCTTAGAGAGCTTTTCAATAGGATCCTGGATCCCTATGGAATCGAGTTTCCAATAGTCTGAAATGTCAAATTCTTTGACGAAAAGTGATGTCACCAGCATAGCATTGCTTGAGGTTGCTTCATTTTCAGGAACTTTTCCTAAGAGAGTCCAACCAAGTAAAGTCTCAATGGCTACCAATCCGCTTGACAAGACTCTTCGTTGGCCGGTCAAAATCTTTCCAAAAATGTCAGCCCCTATAAGAACTTGTACGGGTTGTGGCTTTTCTCCAACATCACTTAAAGATATATCCATATTCTGAAGCTCTTTTATCCATGGACCCGAATTCACAGGTGAGATATCATTGCAGATTGTAGCTTGATCTAATGCTTCAAAGTTGCACGTGAAGTTGTTCTTCATATTTCTCAACCTGATTCTGTAGCCTGTATGAGCAAATTCTCCGGTTTTAACTCCGCCAAAGAGAGAGTGTATCAGGGTCTCTTTCTTCACTGGTGTGTATCCCATGTCTTCGGCGAGATTTTTCACAATATAAGAATTTTGAGAGCCGGTGTCCAGAACTATTCGCACGACCACTTCCTTTTTATCTGAAATAAGCTTGCATTTCAGAGTTTGTAAGAACACTCTAGGACCGGTACTTATGTTTGCCATGTTAACTTCGTCAACGACTTCATTTTCGTCTGTCTTCTTTTCTTCAATTTTTCTTGCTTCATTTGTTTCACACATCAAGGGTACATGTTTTTTCCCACAAATACAACATCTCAGAAATGCACGACATCTTCGGACAGGGTGACCAGGTGCCAAGCAGGCAAAACAACAATTCTTTTCTCTAAGAATTCTTTGTTTTTCCGATAAACTCATCTTTTGTGCGGAAAAACAGTCTGCACTCGAATGAGCTTTATCACAGAAAACACACATCTTTTTCGTTTCCTGAGTATGAGAAGTCGTGAAAAGTCCGGAAGCCGTTGGCGTGTTATTCTTTTTTACCCTCTGATCAAATTTTTTACCTTTGAAGCAATTGTTTTCTTTCTTCTGGTTCAAGCCAAAACCTTGCATCGCTAAACAAATCCTTTCCTCGGATTCCACTTCAGATTTTAGGAATTTCAGCAAACCATTTAGTCTTTCTTGTGGATCACCATTGTGGTTGAAATCTGGACCTCTTTGTCTTTGCCATGCTCTAAGTATATCTTCAGGCAAACATGACTCAACTAACGGGTGAAGAAGAGCAGCGCTTTTGTCCGTTGTTACGCCAAGAGTCTCTAGTGCACGAATCTGGGATTCTAAATTATCGTAAAGTGCGCATAGATTTATGGGAGAGCTTCGCGCAGCATTTTGGATGACCAGATTTAACAGTTCGCGAACATAAAATTCAATTAGTAAATCATTTCGACCGTAACGAGATTTTAAAGATTCGATGGCTTTTTCGTAGTTGGCGCCGGTTGGCGGAAAACTTTCAACAACCTCCCGAGCTCGCGACTTACTAACAGTACACTGTATCAAGTATTGAAACTTATTTTCTGGCGCAATATCTACATCATTATGTACATGCTCGAATTGACTCCAAAACGGCAGCCAGTCCTTTAAATCTCCAGAAAATTGTCTTAATTCTAATTTAGGCAAATTGAATTTCTTTTTGACGTTACCTGTTAACTCTGCAGTTTCCTCGGGAGCATCCAACGCTCTTCGGGCATTTATTCTGGCCAATTCTAATTCATGTTGCCTCTGACGTTCTACATCTTGCCTTTGACGTTCTTCGTCTTGAAGCCTTCTATCTTCTTCGTCTTTGCGCCTTTTCTCTTCTTCGTCTTGGCGAATTTTCTTTCCTTCGTCTTGGCGTTTTTTCTCTTCTCTTTGCTGTCTTTCAGCAACAGTTGTTTCGAACACAGAAGTAATAAAATTTGGATCTGCTTTGTATTCATCACTGTTCAAAATTTCTTCTTTCAGTGCAAAAATCGTAGTTTTAGATGGTAAAGACCCGATAATCTCTTGGCACAAGTACAATAAATCTTCTTTTTTAAAGCCTTTAACAGCTTGAAACATTTTGAATTCGCTTACCAGGTCCTGTCGCGGACGCCAGATGTGAAGAGTTCTCAATAGAATTTCAGTCCTCACTTAACAAAAATAACTTTTATTATTGCCTACTTATACAACGTCGCTTTATAAACTAATTTTACTAATTTTAACACTTGAACCACAGGTTCACCAAGCATAAAATATTTTTAAAGTAAATAAAAAACCAGCTTCTCACACAAAATTCTTTCATGGAATGTCAATTCTTCGAAAAAATAAACACATAGTCTCCATGGCAACCGTTTTCGCCAAACGATATAAAATATATTTTAATTGTTCGTGCTAGAAATAAATAAATATTTTCAGACGATCTCACACTTTACGTGCTTGCGTCACAGACAGTGTGCGAAAATTTGGTTTTCGGCACTAGTGTGGTAAAGTAAATAAGAGTATCTGATTGGTAGAAAAGCAAAATGTCATGAATATCTCCATGGAAACTAAATGATCACGAAACTCAGTTAATTCTACTGGTTCATTACTTTTGCATTTTCTAATCTCCATGGAAACTAAAAGTATTACAAAAATTATTAAAGGAAATGAAATAAGATAAAAGTAAGAACACAAATTTCACTCCAAACAACACTTTTCTGGAAGAAGATTCGACCAAACTTCCTTAGCTGCTTTGTTAATTTAATCTGGAAGTTGGTCGAACATCATTTCAAATTCATTTTCACCTATGTTCGGTAGCACTAATTAATCTAAATACTATTTTGATTCAAAATAGAAAAGTATTTTACAACTTTTCTTTCACTGCTTTGCATTTTCGAATGTCTCCATGGAAACTAAAGGATGTCATGAAAATCACTCATTCTCATTGGTAGAAATACTTTTTTGCACGTCATTATAAAAAATATTGTAAGCAAGCACATTCCAAATAATACTTTATTAAGCTCTTTCATAATTTCACTCGCGCTCGTGAAATAAAAGCCACTCGCTTAATAAAGTATCATTTTGAACTAGTTGCTTAAATAACTATTAAATGGGTTTAATAATTGGTATTATGTTATTTAATCTAAGATATTTCAACAAATCAAAGCATGCGTAATTTAGAAAAAATTAGCTACATTAATTTTTTTATTTTTTAAAAACTTGGTTTAAACCATTTTTTTTTTTTTAAAAAAAAACAGGGTTTTTTTCAACCCTGCTATAGATTAACCAGCCTATACACATTTCCAATTACATTGATAATCAGACTACTGCTCAACCCAATACTAAAAAATCGAAAGTATAGTATCCGATTCAGAATATATTGGATAGTTACCCGATTAATATAGAATAGTAGTAAGCTGAGTGTAAGCAGTTATACATAAGCAGTAACTAAGTAGTAACTAGTAAGCAACTATACATGCATAAGCAATTAGGAAACATGAAGCTAAATAAATTACAATTTAAAGAATTTCTTGCATTGATAAATTAAAAAATGTCTCAATAGTACTTTAAAACCATATTTGAGGTTGGACAGTATCAGAAATGCAAAAATCATAATACTTCAGGGTGGATTGATTTAAATCAGCTTGATTTAAATCATGATTTAAATCAAGATTTAAATCACATGATTTTTTTAAAAAAATCATTGATTTAAATCATTTTTAAGAAATTGGTTAAGAATGCATTTTTAAGAAATAGTTTTTTTGTAAGAAATAGGTTGGGTGCTGAAAAGGCAGCAAAAATTAGTATTTTTGTATTAAGTTCTTAATAAATTTATGAAATGCCATCATGGTAATTTGGTCCTTTTCTATTCCATTTTTGGTATTCTATATGTGGAATCATAAGTTTTAATATAAGATCAAGATTTGGTTATTATTACGATTAGTATTTTAAGATAAATTTAGGTTTCAGTCTAGCATTTTTCAACATTAATTTTACTTATATCTAAAGTATGTCTATTGCTATTACAGTTCTTAAAACTGAATGTTAATTTAAATAGTTCAAATTGTAGAACTAAAAATATCCATTTATTGGTATTCATAGTTTTTAAAAGAATAAATTTGAAATATTCTTTATTTTAAGCGTATATTAATTTTTTAAGTGACATGTAAAAAAGTCAGTAATCAAATTCCCAAGAATATGCAAGATAGTATGCAACTAGTATTAAAAAAATTAACAAATCTGATTTAAATCAAAATAATCCGATTTTTTCGATTAAAAAATCATGATTTTTTCCACCCTGATTTTTTAAAAACTGACTGTTAATTTAAATAGTTCGGGTTGTAGTACAATAAAATATAATCCATTTATTAGTAGTATTCATAGTTTTTTAAAACTATAATTTGAAATATTCTTCATTTTATGTGTATATTAATGTTTTAAGTGATAATTAAAAAGTCCATAATCAAATTCCCAAGAATACGCAAGTTAGTATGCAAAATATTAAAAAAATCAAAAAAATCTGATTTAAATCAAAATAATCCGATTTAAATCAAATAAATCCGATTTTTTTGATTTTTTCAAAAAAATCATGATTTTTTTCCACCCTGTAATACTTAGATTATACTTTTTTAAAAAAAGAATATCCTTTCATTGAGCAGTGTTTTTATAAATATAATTGTATATTCATAAAATCCAAGAATAGAATAGAGCCAGAAAAGTTTTATTCAAAATATCATGGTTAGGTTACTAATGTATCACAAAAGCATGCTTTTTACAAACATGAAGTTATATATATATATGGCAACTAAAATTTTAGAGAGTTAAGCAAAACTCAGTAAGAGAATTAATTATTAACAAAATTTTTTTGAAAATACAATGGAGGGAGTATGCTTTAGCATTGCAAATAAAACATTTGAACTACATTTGCCTATTTGATTTGGTTAATTTGAGTAATATGTTTAGACACCTAGTAACATTAAATGATATGTATCACAATACCCCCTTTACCTTAAACAAAATGTAATATTTATACAGAACATTTACCTTTTAATTCATACATAAATCTACAAAAAAGGATTAGTACAATTCAAGGAGGTTTTGCAGACAAAAAAAATAGTAATTTCTGGTATAAATTTTCATGGACTGATTATTTTAAGAAACTTAATTCAAAACTTGGAACATACAGCCCAACAAATATTTAAACTTGATTTCTCATAAAAAAAAAAAAAACATTTGGCGATAAGTACTTTGAAAGGAAAATACAGCTTTATAAATTAATATACTTGTGAAAACTGCTTCTCTGAAGTCCTTATCATACTGAAGAAAATGTGGAGTCTTCAGTAGATAAACAGTACCTTAAGAACATTACATCTCTGAATGGAAATGATTAAGCAAATCAACCATCTTACTAATTTGTTCTGCCGTGTATTGCACAAAAACTGCAGATTTTGTAACATCTGGTCTTCTGGAAGAGCTTTCACCTTTACTCCTAAGTTTCTTCTTTCTTCCAAACTTGTTTGCTTTTAGCGGGACTGTTTCTTGTGCTGGAACCTCGGTACTGCGTTTCTTGCTCTGATGAATGTTTCTTTCAACCAAAGCTACAGAAGGTTGGGAAACTTGGGATTTAATTGTTGAATCAGATGGGTTACTCGGTAAAGGTTGACCACAAGGAATAGGCTGGGATACAAAACTTTCTTCTTCAAACACACTGGATCTTGGCTTCTTACTTGATACCTCGGCATATTCCTTTTTCGACAACTCATTCCTAACAGCAGTATCCCCTTTTAGGTTTTTTTCAGAATTGGAAACCACTGCCATTTTATTAACATCAGCATTGAATTGTGGACGAATATTTGCCTGAGAACTGGAAACTTTGTTTGAGTTGGAGGAAGATATGGATACATCATTCTGGCATTCCACACATGATAAATTAACCTGAGCCATGATGGCTTCTTGAGATGAAGTTAAACTGAAATCCTTCGAAGGCGAAAATCTTCGTTCCAACAACCGTAACTTCTTAAAGCTTTCATGGCCAACTGCTGACAAGGGATTGTTTGGAAATACTGGATTTTTACCAAACTTTGGTACATTTTCTTCAGGAAGGATTTGACTTGAACTTTCGGTTCCAAACTTTTCAAATGCTCTCTTTTTGGAAGAAACTTCCTGTGTTTTTGATGTTGTTTGACTTTGAATTTCAGAAATGATTTCTATATCATTAGTTTTATCTTCCAAGACATTGGATACATAGGTGGCATCCAACAGTGATCTCTTTACTGGTGATTGGTCAGATGTAGATGGTGCAGTGGACATGTTGACAATGTCTGGAAGAGCAACAGAGCTACAAATACTGGAAGAAGTTGGAGCTAAAGAATCTGTGTTGCTATTGCTCTGCACCAAAATATGCTGAACAACTTGTTTTACAGATGATGGGATGAGTTTTGCTTTCTTTCTTGGTGGCAATGCAGACTTTTTAACTAATACAACACTAGCATCTGTGTTCTGAATAGATCTTTCATGATTTATCAATATAGCTGTCTCTCGTCCTTCACCAGCTGAAACACTGTTTAGTTTGGCAGCAGCAGACTTTTTATCAAATTGTTGTCTCCTTAAAGACCAATCTGTAAAGTAATTGAAATAACGTTACTTTTATATCTATTTTTCAAATTTAGCTTGAATACACTATAGATAACATTCATTAAGCACAAGACAGATAAATATATTTGTAAACATAAACTATGCAGAAAGGCCACCTACAATTACCTCCTACAGAAAGAAACACCCCCTCATAACCCAAAAGTAGTGTAAGTTGGAATTTAGCTTTTCTTTCACATATCTTTTGCCAAATTCCTTTGATTTATCGCAATTTGCGATAACCTGTTAAGTTCCAACAACTAGTCAGACTCTTCACTCAGGTAACTTTCTGTGTGTTGTATGAGGGAACTATGAAAGCTAAGGCACCTATGCTTCAAAGTATTTTGAAACAACCCCAAATTCCGGAAGTGAAGCGACAGTAGGATCCACTCATAACACCCAGCCAAAGAGTTCATTGCTAACTCATGAGGCACGCAGTGAGCAACACCACTACTACGCCATCTTGTTCAAGTCCAGTACCCAAGTTCCTTGTTTGAGTTGACAACACAAGTTCAATTGAGAGCAACACGAGAGAGCAGCACTACTACCATGCTCTCTTATCTACTACTTAGGTTCCCTAGTTCAAGAGCAACGTGATAGAGGGCAGCACTAACTAACTACTTAAGTGGATCCTGTTGGAGGTTAGAGCTAAACATAACTGCGAAATAATAACTAGCGAAACATTTTGACGAGAACAGAAGAAGAAGACTTTATTGATCACACAATCAGGGTTTTTATATACAAAGTTATCACTTGAATTTACATAAACCGCAGTACATATACTGCGGTTACAGTTAAACAGTTCTTGACCGAAACAAATTAAACAAGGGAAATTACTTGGCTCCAACATGCGGCCCCATCGGTCAAGAAATAATTACTCATTTACTAAATTTACAAACATCAATTAACACAGATTGAAATTTCGTTTTCATTAAAGGCTTAGTAAGAAAATCTGCAAAGTTCTTTGAAGTATTTACATATTTCAAATCAAAAACTATCTTTTAACAATTGCCTTACAAATTGGTATTTCACATCAATGTGCTTCGTTTTATTACTTTCTTGACCATTTTTGGTAAAGTAAATCGATGCTTGATTATCACAATATTGAATTGGAAGCATATCTGTAAAATAAATTTGATCAGAAACACGTTTAAACCAAATCAGTTCTTTGACACTCTCGGTCATTGCAATAAATTCACTTTCCATTGAACTCAGTGCTATGCACTTTTGCTTGCTCGACTTCCAAGTTATAGGAACACCGCAAAAATAAACATTATATCCACTAATCGAATGTCTATCATTTGTCTTACATGCCCAATTGGCATCCGAATATGCACAAAACAAAGAATTATCAATGCAAGACAAATTAGTTTTATAATCCTTAGTGGAAAAAACGTAATTTAGAATATCTACAACAACTAGCCAATGTTCAAAATTATAACCATTGCAAAATTGTGCCATGGTATTAACCGAAAAAGCAATATCTGGTCTAGAACGATTAGCTAGAAATGATAGACAACCTATTAGCGTACGATAAGGAAAAGTTTTCATAACATCATTTTCTTCAATTACACTTACTCTAGCAGGCAAACTATAACCAACCTTAAAAGGTAAGCTTGGATTACTTTTTGGCAAGTCTTTAAATTTAACTTTTAGTTTATCTATATAAGTTCCTTGATGCAAGTAAGTATTCCCATTAATTTCTTCAAAATTTACACCCAAAAGATATTTAACTTTTCCTAACTCTACAATATCCAATTTACTTTTAATTAAATTAATAGCATTATTTAAAACAGTTTGATCTTTACCAAAACAAGCCACATCATCTACATAGACAGTTAAGATAACGTTCTTGTTTAACATATAGGTACAATGACACCAGTCCAGTTTCTCAAATCCTAGGTCTTTCAGAATTTCGTCCAAAGTATTATGCCACTGTCGACCACTTTGGTGTAAGCCGTATATGGCTTTCTTAAGTAGACAAACCTTATGTTCTTCACCTCTTGCTAAACGTCCCTCAGGTTGGCTCATGAAAACCTCTTGGTCTAGGTTCCCATATAAGTAAGCAGCTCTCGCGTCTAACTGGGCATGCAACCAACCTAGCATAGACACTAATAATACAAAGAGAAATTTGATTAGAGAAAAATTTACAATAGGTGAATACACATCGAAATAGTCTTTATTCTTGGTTTGTGTAAATCCTCTCGCAACCAATCTACTCTTGAATCTTTTGACATTGTTTTTGTCGTCTTTCTTGATTGAAAAAATCCACCTACTACCAATGATTTTTGCATTTGGTGGTGGGTCAACCAATTCCCATACTTTTCTTTCACGCATAACGTCCAACTCTGCTTTCATGGACGCGTCCCAACTATTTTTATCAGGAGACGTTTGTGTTTCATGAAAGTTTTGCGGGATTTCAGTTAAGTACGTTTCGTTAAAGATTTCATGCAAAGATTCGTCAAAATCACTTAAACACGAATTTTCATCATTTTTAGGTTTTTCCTTTACTACACTTGCTTTAAAGTTAAAGTTTTTAGGGTCAAAGGGTATTTTATTTTTATTACAATATTCTTTCACATCGTTAAGTGATTTAAGTTTAATCTCACTATTTGGGGGATAATAATTAACGTATACCTTGTTACTTCGATTTCTAGGACTTTGAACTCTACGCCACTGATCAATATTGAGAGGCTTTGGTTTATCAGGTTCCGGTTCACTGTCATTAGAAATCTGATAGTTATCCACTTGAAAAGTTACATTATTTTGCACTTTTGACTTACCAAATAATGATTTTACCCCTTTTTTACTTTCATCTACACGAACGTGTATTGTTTCAACTACAGTTCGTTCATTAGGGAGATATACTCTATATCCTTTACGTTTAACTGCATAACCAATCAAAATCCCCAATTTTGCTTTAGGTTGGAGTTTATTTCTGTTAACTTTAGGTACATGGACATACGCCAATGATCCAAACACTTTTAGGTGTTTAATGGATGGTTTAAATCCTTTCCAAATTTCGATTGGAGTTTTACCTTCAGTTAGTTTATGTGTGCATCTGTTTCTAACATAAACAAACGTTTTTAACGCTTCAGCCCAAAAACTAGGTTTTAATCCGCTGTCTTGCAATAACGATCTTATCCCGTTTAAAGCAGCGTAATTAAAGTTTTCGGCTAATCCGTTCATTTCCGGTGAATAAACGGATGTCCGTTCGGCTTTAATACCCAATTCATCAAGGAATTGCTCGAATTCTTTATGCACGAATTCCATGCCGTTATCACTTACTACAGTTTTTATCTTTTTGTTAAGTTCACGCTCAGAACGTGCCAAATATAGTTTAAAACAATTAAAGACTTCACTTTTATTTTTGATTACAAAAACATCCACTTTACGCGAATAATCGTCAACAATTGTTAAGAAATATTTATGACCGCCTATAGAGTTAACAGGAGAGGGTCCCCAAACATCACAATGTACTCTCTCGAGGCATTCTGTAGTTTTACGCTCATAAACATGGTTTCTTTTAAATGAGGTTCGACTTGATTTTGACACTATACAAGTTTCACAATTTTTATTTGCTTTAGTTAACTTTAAATTTTCTAAACCTTTTACGCTTTCCTCAGCACTCATTTGCTTTAATAGAGGATAGTTAACGTGGCAGAACCTACGATGTATTAATTCGCTATCTAACATAGCATGCATAGCAGAATTTACATTAGGTTTTTGAACTTTAGGAAATGCATATATTACATACAATTTATTTTTAACTTTAACAGTTAGGAAATATTTACCATTTGGTTTATAAATAACCATTTTTGAATGTCCCCACTCTACTGTAAACCCAGCAAGATCCATATTTGCTCCTCCGATTAGATTACGTCTCATATTTGGGGCGTACAACACATTAATAAGATTCATATTTACGTTACCCGAGACGTCTTTTACGATCAGCGGAATGTCGCCCATTCCAGTCACTAGAGAGGTAGTATTCTTATCTCCGATTAGAGCTTTCGTCGGCGGCAGCTGCTTGAAGTTCTGGAACAGATTTCGATCGTTACAGAAATGCGTAGTTGCAGCAGAGTCCACCAGAAACTCAACCAATCTACCGTCAGTGTTAAATGCTCCTGGACTTGCACTATCTTCTGTTTCACTGTAGAATGTCTGTATTTCTTCTTTCTTCTTCTTGAAGCACCGGTCTTCTGTATGGTTCTTCATTTTGCAGTACGAGCACGGCCCCATTCTTTGACGTCGTTCATTTTCGTAAAAACCTTTTTCTTCTCTTGACATTTTGAAGGGTTCCAGTACGCGACCACTGGCATTTTGGTTGTTTGATCTTGGGATATTCTTCCTGTAAGATCTTGACTTCTTACTGGAGTTTGAAAGATAGGCGTCTGCAATGATGGTATCGGATAGTTCGTCTTTTTTGTTTCAGCTTTATTCTCCCAGATTCTGTCACCAGTTCTCGTTGCACTTCATCAAACTTGAATTTGTCATCTTCTAATCGATACAGAGTCTGTACTACACTGTCGTATTCGGTGGGTAGCCTTCGTATCATCTGAAAACACACCAAGAGATCGGGTATTTTGAATCCAGCTTCGTCTATCTGAACCTTCTTCTCGTATACTCTTTTGCAGAAAATCCCAATAGTTTCCTCCTCTGGGTCAAATCGTAGCTCGTTGAACTCGTCCAGTAGTGTTGCTAGTCTGGCTTTACTTTTCGGTTCGAAATTTGATTCTAATGCTTCCCAGGCTTCTTTTCCATCCGTGGTTTGGGATATCAACGTCTGAAACTTTGATTCGAGCCCTTGGTAAATCGTAGTATACGCTCTTGTTTTTCGAAGATTGTAGTCCCGCTTCTCACGAGCAGTAGCGTCTACGGCAAGCTCCTCTTCTTTACCAGTCACAAATTCCCAACATCCTCTATCCATCAGGAGGACTTTCATGTCTTGTTTCCATCGGACGTAATTAGTGCCGTCTAGTCGAGGGAAAGATACCGTTGATGCGAAGTCAGCCATAGTCCAAGACAATTTATCTCTAACAAAGTATTTCTCGATATCAGTTACATTTAGTTTAATCTTTAAATTTTAGATTTTTACTTAAATTCGTAATTGGCTCCTCAAACACGCAAAGAGGCCCATAACCTGTTGGAGGTTAGAGCTAAACATAACTGCGAAATAATAACTAGCGAAACATTTTGACGAGAACAGAAGAAGAAGACTTTATTGATCACACAATCAGGGTTTTTATATACAAAGTTATCACTTGAATTTACATAAACCGCAGTACATATACTGCGGTTACAGTTAAACAGTTCTTGACCGAAACAAATTAAACAAGGGAAATTACTTGGCTCCAACAGATCCTTATTTTAGAAACAGGCTAATCAGAGGATTATAGAATTAGCTTGTCACCCTCAGAGGTATTTATATTTTTGATGGGAACTTGGAGGACTTAGTGACTGTGACTGACTTTAATGGGCACCAGTCACCATAAGCATATACAGTGAGAGTGCAAGTACATTTCTACCTAAAAATGGTTCATTTCTACCTCATTCGGGAGGCAGGGATCGAACTTGCAACCTAAAGGATGCAAGTCCAATGTCCACCACTACCAACTACTCTAGGCTATCACAGTCCCAGGTAATTTTAATGAGACAGACACATACCAAAAGGACCCAACTAATTTGTAAACTGAGTTCAATAGGTTCAAGAATGCAACTACTCCATATTTATCAAAATACAGTAAACTCCCGATTATCCGCGGGTGGATTATCCGCTTTGCGGATTAACCGCGGGTTATTATTCCCCCTCCCGTTTTTCAGTTCAAATATAAAAAAAAAATTTAAAAAAACGGGATAAAGGAATTTTATTTGTTTCAATTTTTTTTTAGAAAGCAATGAAGAACAACGAAATCCTTTCAGAACGACGAACACATTCAAAGAACGGCGAATACATTTAACAAGAACAACAAATGCATTAAAATAAGAATGATTAGGAAACCTGGTGATGTACCTGGTGAAAGCCAGGTGTACATCACGAACATGTTTTTTTGAAGAAAGTAAATTTGTACTTGCTGATTATTATAATTTACTTAATAAAACCCAGAAGAAATTTTGTACATAGGCATTTTCTTCATTTTTGCGGATTATCCGCGAATTCGCTTATCCGCGGAAGCCGCGCCACCCAATTCCGCGGATAATCGGGAGTTTACTGTATGTTGTAACACAGTTATAATAGTGAAACTTGTTTGATTTTCTCAAAAGGCCAACAAAAAAATAATATTTTTAAACTGTCTTTAAGTGCTTTCCTTTTTTTATTTCACTGCTAAAAACTTTTCTTCATTAAACTATCTCTCATCCGTAAGTCCAATACCACTTCCATAAATTTAATTTTTTTTAATCATAATAATCTCAGCATAAATCAAAATTGAAAACATTTTCTTTAAATTACCAAAGAAAATATCTGCACGGTTCTAAGTGCTTTAAAAAAGGTTGAAGACAAATATTTGAATAAAATGTTGAAACTAAAAAAAAATTGTATACAGCCTTTCTTTTAAGTTATTGGATCAGGGGGGGTGCGTAAGGAAATCCAAGAAGTTTCCAAAAGGTTTTAGTAGGCTCCTTTTTTTTATTTTTAACAGCCAGGCTCTTTTTTTTTAAATAACTGGAATTCTGAAAATTGGCACGATGATATGAAAAAGTGCCTGCCAATAGCCTTTTAAAGCATCTTGTACTTCCCTCGTTAAAAAACAGCTAGTTTATGAATTAAAAATAAGGCATTGTTTCAAAAGACATAATATGTGAAGAGTAATTAAAGGGTTTAATTGTCCTTAATTAAACAACAAAACCCGAGTCAAGCATACCTGGATCGAGTTTCTTCAATTCTTCTTCAGAATTCTTTAAATATTTTCTTGCACAACCTGTATCCCAAGCTTCTGATGATTCGGGAAATATGCGGGATGTGAACATGCCAGGATACCTACCAAACAAAAATTCAAATAAAAATTTATATTCATTACATAACTATAATTTTTTTAACAATTTTAAAAAAAAACCTCTCCCTTGTATTCAATATAAAATTCCTTAAAGTACAGACCAAAAATGTTTTATTTTTTAAATAAACTGATTTGTAACATATATACATAAACATTCCTCCTTCCAAAGGAGATGAGACACGAGTTGGGGGTCTCCAAATCAAACACTTCTCTGATTTAATCCAATTAAAACAAAATCAGACAGAGCCGAATTAAATACTCTGGTGGTATTGAATACTTTTACAACAGTTTTTTTTATTGGATTAATACAGTTATAATTTCCTTTCAATAGTTGTAAAATAAAATGTTCAAGGCAGTTTCAAATTGGAATTGTAGAGACAATTGTATTTATGCCAGTTACATCTATCACATAAAAAGGTAGTAAAATACGAGGCGTGTTTTTTAAGTAAGTACCGTTATGCCACACAGAGGGCGCGGCGCTGCGATCGGCGTTCTGCGCATGCGCACTGTGTACCTACATATCTTGTCTACTCCCTGACGATATTGCAATCCGATTTGTCATTGTTTTACGTTTTCTGCTGAGTGTTTAAAATGTCTCCGATAACCGTGAGTCCCGCCGACTGTGAAGTACGGCCTGTTATAAGATTTCTTAGTGTTAAAGGCCTAAAATCAATCGATATTCATCGTGAGATCTGTGCAGTTTACGGACAAGACATTATGAGTGATGGAATGGTAAGAAAGTGGGCGAGATCATTTAAAGAAGGCCGCACAAATGTTCATGATGAACAACGGAGTGGGCGGGCGTCCTTCAGTCGTTAATGAAATTTTGGTGCAGCAAGTGGACAATAAGGTGAGAGAAAACAGACGCTTTACCATTCCATCACTCATAATGTCTTGTCCGTAAACTGCACAAATCTCACGATGAATATCGATTGATTTTAGGCCTTTAACACTAAGAAATCTTATAACAGGCTGTACTTCACAGTCGGCGGGACTCACGGTTATCGGAGACATTTTAAACACTCAGCAGAAAACGTAAAACAATGACAAATCGGATTGCAATATCGTCAGTGAGTAGACAAGAGATGTAGGTACCCAGTGCGCATGCGCAGAACGCCGATCGCAGCGCCCTCTGTGTGGCATAACGGTACTTACTTAAAAAACACGCCTCGTATAGTCAATATAGCCGGAATTTTATTTGGCCTTTGATAATTATTTTTTTCTGCCATCGGATTTAGTAATGTATCAGTTCAAATGACCCAGTGCGGAATTAACAGATTCCTAATCCTTAAAAGGAACCATAAAATCTGGATCCACATCTCAAAAGTACCCATTCCTCTTTGTCCCACAACCATATTAACTGCTCCATTCACTAGGGGCAGGGATTGGAAAGTTACTTTTTAAAAGTAACTCTGTTACAGTTACTTTGCTAAAAAAAGTAACTCTGTTACAGTTACTTTTTTGAAAAGTAACTAGTTACAGTTACTTTTCAAAAAAAAGTAACGGTACAGTTACTTTTACAGTTACTTTACAAAATTTTCGAGTTGCCGACTCGGTTTAAAGGAAACTTCATTATAATTAAATTATCAATGTAGTTTTTAACTGAAAATGCTAATAAATGAATATTAATAATTATAATTCATTATAATTATCTGTTTAAAACAAAATTAGTTATAGCTAATAACATTCATTAATTTGCATAACTAGTACTAATAAATAAAAATTATTAATTATATTATAACTTATTAATTTAAAATTAAATTACTTATTAAAAAATTAATTTTATCATAAGAAGTCAAATTTCTTCATGAATGATGAACTTAAACATATGGTAACTATTAATAAACACGCTTAAACACTTATTTCGGACTAAAGTTACTGATGTATTATAAAGTTAATGAGGGGATTAAAGTTACTGATAAGTCAACAAAAAATTTCCCGTTTTGGGCAAACAAATCTAAGGTTGCCGATTTAAAAAAAGTGTTAACTAACAAACAAGCTTCGCCCTTCGCCTAATATAGCTACTATAAATGACATGCACAAATTATAACAATTAAAAAATACAGATAATGAATAATTACATAAACTATAACAAATCGTCACATACCTCTATATCATGATTATGATGACTTATCAAAATACGCGATTTATTTTGCAAGAATTGAGTAATATTTTGGACGTTTTGGTTACATTATTTAATTTTTGAACCAAAATATTATTTATTTTATAAAAAAAATACTCCAATCCCTGACTAGGGGACTAAGTGAATTGGATAAGATTTACCCAGTCAGACGTCAGACAATTAAGGCTTATTCACCATTGTAACAGGTTAAATTTAGTAGACTCGATCTGGACGGATGACCCAAAGAAAGCAAATGAATACGGTCAGTAGGAAACTTCACCATTGGTTGAGCAAATGGAACAATAACATTACACATCAGCCTGGATATGTTTCAGTGAATCAGACTTCTTGCGAAAGGTTAATTTACTGAAACATATCCAGGCTGATATGTAATGTTATTGTTCCATTTGTTCAACCAATGGTGAAGTTTCCTACTGACCGTATTCATTTGCTTTCTTTGGGTCATCCGTCCAGATCGAGTCTACTAAATTTAACCTGTTACAATAGTGAATAAGCCTTAAATTTGAAACAATGATGAAGCTTCCTACTAAGCAGATCCATTAAAATTGTTTATTCCAGAAGAGTGGAATGACAATCTTTGTTAGTTTAAAAGACAGTTAAGGCTAGAAATACTATAGACAGTCGAAAAAGTCAAGTAGGTTTGGATCCTTTCATTTTTTTTTTTTATTATTGTTATCTGCAAGTTACCTACACACTACTACATGATACATGGTTTGGGACTTGCATTTCCATCCATTGTATATTTTTTTTCTTATACTCTTGGTTGCCTGTGGTGAGGAAGCCATTTAGCTAAAAAATATTTTAATTATTCACAACAAAGAACAATGAGAAACTCAAACAAGTTGTAGTTGCTTCGACTTTATTGTGGACATTCACTTTTGAACTTGATGCCTTAAGACATCAGACGCAGATAGTGCATTAAATACTTGGGGATATCAAAAGGAAAAATAACCAAAAGCAAAAAAGACCCATTTTATACAAAAACCAAAAGTACTAGATACCAAATATCACCATTTAAAAAATTACAAAATTAAGCTGTTATGCAAGACAGAGTTATTTAAAACGATTTCATAAAGCGATCTTGAAAGAAAATTTAGCATAAAATGTAGCAATATAAAGGATTTATTATATAATGAGTTTAAAGATTTATATACATACCATACACAAATTTTTACAGCCCAGCATACAAACAATGAGCCATTTCCTATCAAGTAAAAACAAATAAACTTTTTTAAAAAACGACATACTTTTGAACATCATGCATACTTCTTACATTTTATTATAAAAAAAGGCAGACAATCTAGATGCGTGTGTTTCAAAATGCGTGTCAATAAACCGATTATCCAAGAACCTGTAATACTATGAATTTACTTTTCCCGCCTTTATTTATTGACCAAAGAAGCTAGTTCCCAATATCACTATACACAAAAAAAGAATGGTGGAAGTGTTAATAAAGTTATAAAAACAAAGAAAAAATATTAGTTTAGCACAAGTATCAGTTCTGACTCTTAAATTATAGCTAAATAGTAAAAATAGCTTCCCATACCTTCTATTACGACCAAAACATATTTTGATCTTACTTCAACAAATATTACCTTAAAATTACATTTCGTTTCACGCCAAATATATCTCCGTCGAAAAATACAGATACAAAGAGTACAGAAGTTGGAGAAATTTGATAATTCCAACTTTTCGGAAAGATAAAATTATTCAAATTTTAATTTTTTTAGATACGCATTAACGGTTGATTCGCTGGTTTTCTGCTTCGGCAGAAACGGACTTACACCAGTCACTATCCTCAAGGTTGTTACAGATGACAAAAAGATCGTGTTTTCACTCTTGCGTTCCTGTGACTTCATTGGTTGTTCCGATTTCACTCTCAATATTAGTTTTTCCTTCCGTTTAATAATTACTTTAGAGTTCTTTACGTGCAGCTTGTTTTTATTTCTGCCATTTATTAAACTGTATTGGTTTTAATTCGATAAAATTTCAACTATGCAAGACAGTAACAAAACGTCCGTGTTAGAAAACTTCGTTTTAAATGATATTAATATGCCGAAAAACTAAACGAAATTGTGGAACAGTAATCTAACGTGATTCTCGAACAGAGAAAAGATTTAGCTAGCCCTACTGAAAGAAGAGTTTGTGCACAAAATTCTTTTCAGTAAGATAAGAAAATATGGTATTTTCAAAACAAATGCAATTTAAGAAGAACCCAAATGAAAACAATACCGCTTGAACTATTAGCCACTTACAACGGGAAACATGCCCATTGGGGGGTAGGGTAGGGTAGGGTATTTTACATATATATTCCGACTTGTGTGCTTGCTCAGTGAGCCGCTTATAAGTCTTCGTCAAGTAAGACAGACACAGAAAGATTTTTTACTGTCACAAAGAGAGGAAATACACCCAGGGCGAAGGCGGGAATCGAACCCGCGCCCGTTACAGCACGCAGACTGCTGGCCTGCGATGCTTACCACTCGGCCATCCGGGCCCCATGCCCATTGGTTTTGGCGACATATTATAACACTTCCAGTTGGACGTTCATTTGGCTATTAAGGGAGAATCTGTGCATAGTATTTGAATAATGTTTTTCGGAAATTCTATATAAGTCAAATTTTTATCAAAATTGAGTTTTTGATGGTAATCAATTCAGCCTATGTATAAACACATTCTGTGAAAAATTCCTGTTATTTTTATTGTTTTGCATAGCTATTGGAAACAGCCGAATACAAGTTTCGCGGAGAAACCCCATAAGTCACCGACGTTATCGAATAGCTAGCTACAAGAGAACACGAAAAACAGATAATTGTTGGGCGGGATTTTTTTCCCCCAAAAAAACCCTAAGTCCAATATTGATGAATGAGGAGTCAAATGACGATTGTTCGGATTAATTTTTTCACTTTCTATTGTCCAAGAATTGTTTTGAGATAAACAAAATTTTAGATATTAATATTCACTTTAGATATTCACTTTAAAATTTTAGATATTTTTATTCACTCGACCTACGGTCTCGTGAAATAAAAGCCACTCGCTTAATAAATTATTATTTTCGGCACTAGTTGCTTACTTCTATAATCTTAAATACTACTTTCTCTCTTCTCTTTCAAGTTGTAAACAAACATTCCGTTAAAAGATTGTAGTTTTCTTTTTTTATTTGTTCAAACTTCGATGTAAGGTTGCTGTTAAAATAGTTTTTTAATTTATCGAAAACAATGTTTTGTGGACTTAGGGAGTTTCCGAATTATTATTTTTTTTTTTTTTCGTGTTGATCTAGGGAAGCTTTTTACCAAATTTGGATTCCTGCCTCGTATCCACGTGTGACGACTGCATACATATATCTTTTTTAGGCCCATTGTGATGTCCTCTGGGCAACCAAAGCTTGGTGACTTCTTTCTTATACATTCTTTGCCGTTTTGGAGACTGCCTTAATATTGGATCAGCATTCCATTCATTTTTTCTGGTTGAAATTGAATGTTTTTTTTTTTAATTGGAATTAACTTTAATCTGTCTGGATTTTGTGCGAGGTTTTTTCATTGAATTTAGTTTTTAAATGCTGTTTAAAAACCAACAATTTGTTTAGTTATGTACTTAAGGTGATAGGTATTTTTAATTAGATTGCTGTAGATGGTATAACTTTAAAGTTTTCATTCTTGAATGTCCGCTATTTTATTGGTTGTTTCAATTTCACCTTCAATACACTTTTTTTTACTGTGTTCTATTGAGTGTTAAGCCCAGTCAGAAATGAACTATTGTTGTTTTGAAACGATTTCATATTCCTTTTCTACGTTCTTTTCCCCCAAGGTTCAATGAAATTGTCGATAAAACACCAATTATTAAAGCTGTAGTTTAATTTTGTTAATAAAAGACAAAGATATATATTAAAAAAGTATGAATTTATTTACATATTTACAAAATAATATGATCTTTAGTTTTTAGTCCCGCTTTTTTTTACAGTCCGAAATGCAAAGCATTTTGATTTGAAGAGAAATCCAAGTCCATGTTGATTATTTTTTCTACAAAGCTGTCGCTTTGTAGAAATTCATAGTTCCATTCTTCGTTATCATTAGTAAAAAAAGTTTCACAGTACGACGAATTCTGGAAAAATGTAGTGATGTTATCTGAAAAAAATTAACGAATAAGTTAAATTAATAGTTAGTTATTATATAAAGTGAAATTTCTTTTCTTGGTGAAGTCAAGTGCATTGACCCTCCTAAGAAAATAGTTATAGGAGCACAAAGCAGCATGCATGGAGTCCTTGTTTTCCAAAGGCAGAATATATAACTATCTCTTTGCATTTAAAAGTTTCAAACATTATACACAACTATGGATCTATTTCTTTTGTATTACAATGGTGCTTCACGCATTTTGAATTAAGTGAAAGTCTTATTGACCTTATAAAAAAATTAAAATATATATATATGATATTTTTGTTTTAAAAGGCAATTTTTGAGTGTTTGATTATATAGTGTTGTTTCAGATTATGTACCTCCCCTGTTTTCATTTTTGATTTTCCTTCAATTTCACTAATGTTGTTGGAAAACTTAGGTTTAAACGATATATTTGGCGGAGAAATTAAACGAAATTGTGGAACATCAATTTAATTCACAGACAGAGAAATGTTTTCGTACTATGTACTGAAAGAAACTTCTACGCAATATACGTTTTAGTTTGGCACGAAAATATTGTATTGTTCAATTCAAAAAACATCAAATTCCACCATGATTGATCATGAAAGCAATAACACTGGATAAGGGTAGATACGATCCCAGACCCGCTTTATAAAACTTCGTCCAAATAACGTTGGCACTGTCGTCACTCACGACGCATGCACTCAGATCCATATTTAGGATCATGTCCATTGTGCCTTCGATCCCCGAATGTTACAAATCGAGTGCTGATAGTTCTAGAGCGATATTATTCTGTTTTGTAGTACTTACCTTCTAATTCTTCGTATGTACTGTTGAGAGTGATGCGATAAATACGAGCCTCAGAATCCTTACTGATGCAGCGAACGTTCTTCAATTTAAGCAGGGCTGCCCGCATGCGCTGCTTGTAAATTGTGGGTCCACGTGGATTGTGGGGGTCCCACAGACCCTTTGCCACGGCCCATTCCTGCAGCAAAAAAAAGAGAGATTTGTAAATATAAGATAATTCCAAAATTCCTAAATCCAGTGTTATGGTGTTGAGAAAGAAACATTTAAAACTATAGAGTAGGCTAAATATTCATCTAGATGAAATTATATTACAAGTCAGGGAAGTTTAAGTTGACTTGCATGAATAAAACTATTTAGGGTGTTTTTCCGTCAAAAATTATAACATATTTATGCAAAAAGATTTTTTATAAAAAATAAGACTGTTATGACATATTGTTCTGTACTGGCATAGGTTACACTTTAAAACATTTTACGTGACGTTACTCCATAAAACTGCTAGCAGCATGTGCATGAGCTGCCTTTAACTTTATAGTAATTTTTCGAAATAAAAGGAGTAAGCACTTTTTAAATAAAACGTGTTACAGAGCAATGAGGCTAAGCCACATGAAGAGGAGCCTTCTAGCAACCATTGTATACTGGGTCTCTCATTCAGATTAAAAACACATGTTTTGTAGAAGTTCTTCGGTATTTGTTGGTTATTTTTTGTGGCTTTTATATTTGATAAATCAAATTAAATGAAAAATCCACATGGATTGGAATATCACGATTTTAGAAGTTTCTCGAAAATTAAGGATTAGTACTAGAAATAAGCCTTTAATTTGTGAGTTACCGAAGTTTCATCCTAAAATCAACGGAGTTATGGTAATGGTAATGTAATCATTTCCGGCTGCCTATTTCTAGCATCCTTTCGGAGCTTTAACACAGCCAATAACGCCTTAAAATTTAGAACCCTGTTCAAGTGACGAGGTCGACACCTGAGCTGGCACCCAAGGGAACTTCGAGCGACATCGTACGCTGAAGCCGTCAGGACTTTGGACACCGCAGATTTAACGAGCACGTCTGTCCCAGTGTACTCCGGTCCATCCGTCACGAGTTGATTTTCTACTCTTTCCCAGTACAGATATCCGATTTATAGGATGACTGGCAGTAGGTGGATTTCGAACCTGAGATGGTTGAATCCTGAGGCTGTTGCCTTAACCACTCGGCCACGGACGGGCCATCAACGGAATTTCAAGATTTCAAAATCGGTTTTGGAATTTCATTTTTGCAACTGAGAATTACCTTCTCAAAGGTTTTTTTTTTAAATATTGGACTCATTATGGGTGGTCCGTTAACAGAGACAGAGAGTTCCGGATATTAGAGAGACGGATAATCGAGGATCTACACTCTTAAAACAAAGGAGCGAAATCCACTCCTGTAAAAGTGCATTTTCGACACTGGGAAGGAGTGAATATTAACTCACTCAGACTGAGTTAAAATCGCTCGTTTGGAGGGATCTTGTCGCATATTCAACATACAAAGGATCCACTCCTGTATTAGAAGTGCACATTCGGCACTGGAGAAGTGAAAATAAACTCAGACTTAGTTAAAATCGCTCGTTTGTTTTAAGGGGTCTACACTCTTAAAACAAAGGAGTGAAATTCACTCCAGTAGGAGAAGTGCATTCTCGATACTGGAAGGGAGTGAATATTAACTCAGACTCAGTTAAAATCACCCGTTTGGAGTGATCTTGTCGGAGGTTTAACCCACAAAAGATCCACTCCTATAGGTGAAGTGCCTTTTCTAGACTGGAGGAGTGAACATTAACTCAGACTGAGTTAAAATCACTCGTTTAATTTAAGAGTGTAGAGACACGGATAATCGAGGATCTACACTCTTACAACAAAGGACTGAAATCCGCTCCTGTAGGAGAAGTGCATTTTCGACACTGGGAAGGAGTGAATATTAACTCACTCAGACTGAGTTGAAATCGCTTGTTTGGAGTGATCTTGTCGCAGATTCAACATACAAAGGATCCACTCCTCACTCCTGTATTAGAAGTGCACAATCGATATTGGAGAAGTGAAAATTAACTCAGACTGAGTTAATTTTCCCTCCCCCAGTCTGGAAAATGCACTTCCCTAAAAGGAGTGGATCCATTGTGTGTTAAATCTCCGACAGGATCACTCCAAACGAGTGATTTTAACTCAGTCCGAGTTAATATTCACTCCTTTCCAGTGTCGAAAATGCACTTCTCCTACTGGAGTGGATTTCACTCCTTTGTTGTAAGAGTGTACTGTAATTAAAATCACCTGAAAGACAATTGAGTCTTGAGCCGAGAACCGGCTGCTGCTCTGGTGTCGCCAGAATATTTTGAAGACTCCCCTGCTCCTGTCGACCCAACACAGTTTGTCGTGGAAGGTGCCTCTGTCCAGGTGTGGGATCAGAAAATCCTGCAAGAGTCGGACTCTCGGGTTGACATCCGCCATGACCTGAAACACGGGCTCGTTAATTCAGAGAAATTTCCACAGTCTCCGTAAACAAAAGAAAAAGAGATTATTCCGTAAATATGGTGGAACTAGGACATGCTGCCACAGTTTTTACGTAGCAACGCTCCAACAAGTATCTGTACCCTATTTGGAAAAAAAATTCCGAGTTCCAGTATCCAAATCATACCAGAACCAGAAGAGTCATACATTCTTAAAACAAAAGAGTGAAATCCACTCCTGTTGGAGAAGTGCATTTTCGACACTGGAAAGGAGTGAATATTAACTTGGACTGAGTTAAAATCGCTCTTTGTTTTAAGAGTGTACTGGGAATTTTTAAAACCAGTATGACACGATACAGGGAATTTCGATTCTGGTATTAGATCATACTGGAATTTTTTATATTGGTATTAGATCATACTGGGAATTTTTAAACCAGTCTGGTATTAGATCATACTGGAAATTTTGATTCTGATATAAGGTCATACTGGAAATTTTGGTTCGGTATTAGTATAATGAGAGTTTGTTTAAGAATGGGATTTTAAATTAGATTAGTGTGCACAAAAAACGATATGAGGGAGGTATTTTAAGTAGTTAGTACTGTTAAGCGGATATTTGTGAGCGAACGAATATTAAAAGACTAAATGAGTATTCAAAAGTCATTAAATAACCATTTTAGATGTACCACAAAACAGCGAGACACTACTATCCTATATATAAAAATATGTTCATGACACTAACTACCATGCACATGCGTTTCCAAATAAGTTTTCAAAAAATTGGGAACAAATGTCCTAAAACACTGTGTTAAATTTTAATTGGCTTGCCCCAGGTGACGAAATTTATTCTATATTGCATTCCTGATCTTCTTTCGATCGTTCTTCCATCGGTATTCCATTCCCAAGTGACATTGATTTAAGAATTAAAATTTACTGTTCTTTTTTTTTTTAGCATTTCTGTTACCACTCTAGACCTGAAACATGCTCTTTGCCTTTCATGAGCCAATTGAAGTACTTAAATTGCTTACTTTAATTTAAAATTCGCTTAGCATTTAAAAATTAAACATAAAACGAGGCATTTTGCTTAAATAAAAATTCCAATTTGCACTTTGAGTATATTGTTCAACAAAAATTATACGAATGATTTATTATTTAATCAATGAAAATAATTTATTTTGGCTTTAAGAAGTTCAAATTATAGCTGGATGCTGTGTTTAGTTAAATGTATTCATAATGTGTAAAAATTTAATGTAAAAACGGTTGTAGATGACACCTACTGTTAGGAACCTAGTTGTTTCCCGGTAAGAATTTTAGTAAGTATTTAAGTAACAGAAAAGTAGGCTATTTTAGTTCTTTAGAACTTCTTGTTAATTGATAAATCAACTTTTGCTTATTTTTTCATTATTAATAATTAAAATTTATTTTTAAAAATGTAGATTTCCAACAGAAACTGTCACTTAGAACGGCCCCCACGCAAAATTCATGCGTCTAAAAAAAGCTAAACAATGCATTTAGTTCTATATTAAACTTTTCAAAGTCAAAACTTAAAAAGTATTCTTCATAAAAAAATTCAATGCTTATTACTTATCGTTTGCTAAATTTATTTCTATTTCGTAGAATAAATATGTAATATTGCTCCCTCTTAAAAAGAAGTAAAACATTTCATATCGACATAACATCATTGAAACTAGGCATCACCTTAAAAAATTAACAATAAAATAACAAATTTTAATACAATTTAAAATGCAATGAGAACATCGCCAAAAGGAATAATTAGAATTGAAACTACATTTTTTATTAACAAATGCTAAAACCTATCTACAGTACACAAATAAGTCTCCAGTTTTACGGAGTAACTACACTAAATATGTGGAGTAACGTTAAACCTCAAAATAGGAGTAAACTTCTGATGGAACGTTACTCCATAAATTTAGTGTAATGTTACTTCATAAAACTGGAGAGAACTTCTACTATAGTTAAAACCTATTTACTTTACACAAATAGTCTCGAGTTTTGTGGAGTACCGTTCACTAAATATATGGAGTAACGTTAAGCCTCAAAATAGGAGTAAACTTCTGATGGAACGTTACTCCATTAATTTAGTGTATTGTTACTTCAGAAAACTGGAGAGAACTTCTTTTAGTTTTATGAAGTAACTTACGCACCACAATTTTGAGGTGAATAAACTACATGGTCCAAATCATATGCGAACAGTTTACTTTTCTATAATGAGATATATTCACGTTTGTCTCATAAAAAGCTCGACGGTAGACTGCGATTATCTTATAGTGAATTTTTTTCTTTATTTTTTATATCAAGGACAAAGGGTGAATTTGTTTGATTAGTAAAGATAACATTATTTGCATCTATCAATCATTTATTTTGCATGCATGTTTATCTTCTCAATTAGCACGTGGGTCGCAGCTAAGGGTAAGGAACGTATTATAAAGAATGTTGACTCGCAAACTATAAAAAAAGTATGTTCGTAGAAAAAAATCCAGCTAGTGTGCCTGAAATAGTCCGTAAAATTTATAGAGATAATCTGCTTAATATACGCGAACAATTTGTAGTTAACGCAAAAGCTTTTTTTTTTCCGCCCAATTGTTAAGAAAAGTGAAATTTGAAAAAGTCATCCCTATGACTGGGGATACTGAACACAGAATACTGAGAATTAATAGACAGCTGCCCACGGGATTGAACCACAGAACTTAAGATCATCCGCCGGTTCCCATGAAAAGATGAAATACTTGGTCGCTTGCAGTCTAATACCCTAAGCGGTTAAAAAACAGAAAAAAACTGTGGTTTTTTTAGCTAAAACAATTAAATTTTACAGAAAAAAAACATTTAAAAGAAATCAGCTATATTTTTCTGTAAGTATATTTTTTCTGTTATGTTAACAGATTTTTTTTGCAGTGCAGCTAACAAAACTTTAAGTAGGGTAAGGTGGGGTAAGTGGGCATTGGGGCAAGTGGGCCACCACCCCCGGATTTCCAGAATTATGGACGTAAAAAAATCTGTAACAATATTTTTACGTGTTTACCCCTATATATGCAGGAAACATTATGGCATCATTTTCATTTCAGTATGTAACAAGGTACAATCCTTTTTGTGAAAATTTTAAAAATTGCATCTTTTCGTAATTCACGCCATCATACTATTTTTTTTATTTATTTCCAAACGGTTCATGATACAAAACAAAATGTTATATGTTTCGAAAGTGTATAAAACATAGTACCTTTTTGTAGTGTCATGTACTTGTGATGTTGATAAGGTTAAAAGAAAATTGGGGTGGCCCAGTTGCCCCGCGTTTGGGGTAAGTGGGCCACCACAATGGCGGGGTAAGAGGTCCAGGGGTGGCCCACTTGCCCCAACTCTTTTATATACTTAAAAAAGTCATATTCACTGATTCATAGGGTTAGTCATATTCACTATTCATAGTCCTATTCATTGACATAGGCCAGTTTAACATCTGTAGCCCTAACATTTTTTTGCACTACATGCAAAAATGACAAGATGAAAATTAACGTATTTTTTCTTGTAGTAAGCTTGCGTGCCAGAAAAAGTTGCTACGGGGGAACTATTAAAGATACATCATTAATTTTTTTTCAAACACTCAAAAAATCATGTAGATTATTCCACTTGTCCTACCATATCTCTACCAGTTATGTGTAAAAATATATTAGGTGGTGGCCCACTTACCCCATCTTGCGGGGCAAGTAGGCCACTCGGATGACCAAAGAGAAAACCATATTTTTAAAATTTATTTTTTGCCAATTTATGTTACGGTTGTCATGGGTACAGTAATAACATATGAGAAAATGGACCACAAAAGAAATAAGTTGTTAGGCCGATTACATCCAGTATTATGAGGGTCTAAAGTCGAATTATGCCAAAAAGATGGCCCACTTACCCCACCTTACCCTACATTGTCATATTTAACAGACATTTAAAGATTTAAGCAACAATTAATTGTAGAGGAAGGTGTTGTTCCTTTGATCACTTTTCACACATTTTATTTTTTTTTAAACTTGAATATTAAAGCTAACTTCAATTTTCTTTTTTTTTATTCCAATCTGTATCTTATTTTTTTTCATATTTAATATTTTCAAGCTTTTAGTTTTAATTTAATTATTATTTATTTCATTTTTAAAAAATAATGGAACTGTGGTCAAAGGTACAACACCATGACATTCCAAATTAAAAAGCATGCTACAGTTAAAGGATTAGAATTACGATATTTAAAACCTCAACAATAATTTCTGAAGTGTTTAGCTGCTACGTCAAATGATTTCTATCAACAAAAACATAACACAAAAAATTTATTAGGCAAAACCTTATGAACAAAATAGTTACATTTTTAGGATAGAAATGGATTTTTATATTTCACACGAATCCTCCGTGAATAATCCACATTAGGATACATAAACCCTCCAGTGGAATAACTATATACTAAATAGACTATTTTTTATAAAATATTGCTACAGGGCCCCACAGCCTAGGAGGTCAAAGGAACAATACTTTCAGATATACAACACATTCCCCTACATTTTTGTACATTTATATTCAAAGTGTTTTACGCATTGCCTACTTCAACTAAATACACATCAATTTCAATTTTTGTAAACGTCATATATTTAAAAATATTTGGGCGCATTTTTTTTCAGGTAAAAGTGAAACGACAAACCAAAGATTTTTGTGTCACTATAGTTAGATGTATCATCTTGAATTATTTTAAAACGCGATATTTTTCAAACAATTAAACACCAATTAACTGTTTTCTATATTGGTAAAAAAAATATTATGTACTGACTGATTTCTTCTACAAACATATTATTTTGAGTTTTACTAGTTTTTGGATTTATTTTTTAAAAAAATATTTAAAAAGGATACGTATATGAGCACCGCGAAACCATTCAAGAGATGATGGATACAACTCAAAAAGTAAATACCAATCATGTATTGCTTTGTTAAATAATAAAACTATAGTTAAGAAAATATAAATTGAATTATAGTTAATAAATTACTAGTTATTTTATTGCAACTAGTAAATTATTAGTTATAATAACTAGTAAATTATTAGTTATAATAAAATAATACAATTAATTCTGTCTAAATATAAGTTTTAAAAATTTCTTTTGAAAACCTTAATTAAAAATTTGGAAGCCTGGTTACAAGAGGATAAATCAGTTCAAATATTTTATTGTAAAATTTTTTATTGAAGATTACATTGGTTGAGCCAATTTCAAAGAGCCCTATAACCGAGCTACATTTTATCATATAAAAGAATTTGTTAAAATATTCAATACAATAATTTGACGCAGAAATTTTTTTTTTACATTGGAATAACCTAGAGAGAAGAATTTGCTTTCTCTTTATATAAAAAATGAACCCTCCAAAAACATTATTTAAAATCTCATTCATTGAGGATGATAAAAACAATTTTGAAAACAAATATTTTTTCATTATTTTAAGCAAGTTTGGTTAAAATTACAATACTTTATTATTTTTTTTAAATTAAAACCTGCATACAAATGGTTTGATAAAAAGTTTTAATGAAAAAAAAATGACTTTTGATAGTAATTTTTAAATTAATTTTATAATTATTGTTGCTATAATTAATGACCTTAAAATTATTTCATTCTAAATTTCATTGATATGTTTATTGACTTAAATTTTTATGTATATTTTACATTGTAAAATACAGTAAATACATTCTTTAAAGTATTGCACTTTCATTAATATTGTACATAAAATTAAATTTGAATAAACCACTAAATTAAATTTGACTGAACAAACTAATTATTATTTCTTTCTATGTCTGAAAAAACTATATAAACTTCAAAGAACTGGAATAATACGAGTTGTAAAGACAATAAATATGATGCAAAGAAACCATAAATTTTATTGTTTTCATAAAAGAATTAGTTGTACAATATTAAAAAAATTTTACTTACATTTGGGACCAGGTTGTTTCAAAAATTATATTTATTTAAAGAGTTTTAAAATTGCTTTGTTGATTTCATATTAAGTAACGTTACGGTAAATACAAAATACTCTATTTAATTGTTCAAAACTTTTGATAATGGATATTCTATTTTCAAAAATAATATTTTTAAAATACACTAACATCCATGCATTTTCATTGTCCCGACTCCAATAAATAATCTCTACCAACGAGTCTTTTTATAACAATTTAACAGAAATATCTGATAATAACAAGACTTTCTATTGGTTGTTGATAAAAATCATTTTTCTACCGTATTTTATTAATATGTGTGGCGTGTATTACATATTTATCATTGTGCATTTTCATTGGACAATAGGTTTTGTCACAATGTTTCCGATTCCATACCCTCCCACTTTTTAAAATGATGTCATTTGATTTTGTATTACAACCAATGGCGTACGTTCATTGTTGAAAAAAATTAGTGAAATATTTTGGTGTTTACCAAGAACTACTTAAAAGAGAAAAAAAGGGGGGAATTCAATTAACTTTTAGTCAAATAACTGATCTCAAAATTTTAAATTATATTATTTTTATTTTTTATTTTATTATTATTTACTCCAAATATTCTTTAAATATACCGGCGAAGTGGGAAACTTTGGCCCAAGCAACAGGGGAAAAAATTCTTGATTTCTCTTCATAAAATGATACCATTTTACTTTGTTTTACATTTATTGAAAGGTTCGAACATTGCCTTTCATTTCATGTAAAAATTTAATTCTAATTTTAGAAAATACCACAACGTTTGTATTCTTACAAGCATTTAGTGAAAAAAAAATCGATTTTTTCCAACTTTTGTCTCGAACGCCTAAAAAAATATTGAAAATCCCCGAAGAATACCCTAACCCCTTTATACTATTTTAATTGTATCTATTGGTATGAATATTACACCATTTGTTTTAATCTAAGTTGAATACTTCTTATGTAAGAATTTCTTTATGAAACTTAAAGCTTTCAAAAATGTATGTAAAAGTGTCTATATTACTAGTGTATTCTTAACTATTTTTAAAAAAGTCTTTCTCTTATGATTATCAATCTTTAGATGACTTTAAACTGTAAAAAGAGATATAAAGGGTAAGAAAAGTACATTCAAAATAGCTAATGTCGAAATGTAAACATTTTCAAATTCCTAATTACGAATACATTATTGTTTTTCCTTTATAACAAAGTCATTTGCTTTTTATAAAGATATTTTGTGGTTAAATCTAACTTCTAAAAATAAATTAATTTCCTTAATCCTTTATAAAAATTGAAGTTTACACTTTATTATTAATTATTATTTTTTAATAATTAATTATTAGTCTAGCGATTAACCGTTTTATTCAGAATGTAATGTCATTCTATACAATGCAGTGTAATGTAAATGTTAAGTTATAAACCATTTTTAATAACTTTTGAACTTATAACTTTGTCATATTTTGTTAATAAATTTGAATATTACTATTTAATTCTGTAACAAATTTAATACTGTATGATAAAATGCATATTTCTTATGTATTTCACGCTTGGAAATAAGTTACCCGATCGAGATCTAACCATGACCTAATTTTTTTTAACTAACACAAATTTTAATTTATAAAATAAACTAAAATGCTTACAAATTATTCTTAAAATTTCAATTCTTAAACTATTTAATTATTTTAAAGTGATTAAATTGCTTTTGTGGCTTAATTTTTTCTTCTCCGGCAAAAAAAAACCCTAGAAATTTGGGCTAAAGTTAACCGCATTGACGGCATTTCAAAATATATAATGATTTTTAAACTTTAAGACTAACTTAGTTAACAAATTAACTAAGCTAGATTAATGATTTAATTTAAAAAAAATAGAAAGGTTATTACTTTGCATATATGGGTGAAAGTACTCCGTACCTATACAGATTTCTGTATTTTTGTTTTTATTTTCAAATATTTTTTTTATTTTCAAATACGGAACCGTGGCGGAAATATTTTTCTGAAAAGCCTTGGTGCCATACGGACGACGCAGATGGTTTAAACCACAATGAAGCAGTTCAAGCACTAATGCGAGTTCTCTATCCGAGGTTGATCCCGTGGTTGGTTTATATAACCGTTAGTAATTTGGTACCACGCCACAGTCCAGTGACGAGGGTGACATATGAGCATGATTCAGTGATATTATAGGCGCGTTCACATGAGCCATCGAATCCATGGATTAAAGAGCTAACTCAGCAATTTTTCCCTCTTGGGGATTTTCTCCCAGACAGAACCGGAATTGCTGGGTTCATTGGGGGTTTCAGTAACCCTCCAATGAAAGAGGGTTTGATGTTTCATACCATGGCTTCGGCCACAGACTATCATTTGGGTTAGAAATCCTGCTTGACCTCTTTTTCTCCTAATGGGGATTTTAGCATTCCATGGATTCGATGGCTCATGTAAACGCACCTACACATTTAGCGAGTACGTACTATATACTCGGTGGATCTTCAGTGGTATCGGGACTCGATCGCAGGACCTTCTGATTCCGAGAACGAGGCCTTAACCACTAGGTAATCCACACAGGATCTCACTCTACCTTTTCAAATAATGAAGTTAGTTATTATATCCTAAGGAAATAACCAAAAAACCGGTGCTTCGAAATTGGTTGTGCAACCCTAGAGCCAAGAATACGAACCAAGATACAGTCATTCTAGGTGCACTGCTAGTGTAAAGTTAATTCATACAACCCATACCCAGTCACAAGAATTTCAGATACTATAGATTCTTTTCATGCTCTAGTACGGCGTTGGTACAAACCAAAAACAAAATTTCATCTCGAAGATATGCAAATCCGAGTTATGTACAACGCGCAACCTTTTCCGAGTTAACCAATCATAAACCTAAGTGGGAGATTTTGTAAACTCAGAAAACAGTTAAATTGGTAAGCATTAGCACTAATTCAAGCATTTGGGATTTCATACCAATTAAAGTTGTCGGAATGGAAATGCATGGGCGCTAAGTTTCGACTGAAATGTAAGTAGTATTTTTTTTGCATTTTATGGCTCTCTGTATTCTCTCATAAGTGAATGAAAAAAAATAGGCGTCTGTTGAGTTAATATAAGAAAAAGCTTTCGGGTTTGCTATATTCTTAACAGTTCTGTGCGCTGAAATTTAATGCAGCCATCCATTCATTTTTTTTTCTTTGCTGATAATTACTCGCCGAAAAATTTCAATAGTTTGTAAATGTAAGGAATCCCAATAAGCTAACGGTTGAAGACTTAGTCACAGGTATTTACATTTTTAAATGGTTGATACTCAAGTTTAGCTTGACTTGGTTGATACCTAAACTTAACTAAGTTAGTTTCAGCTTGATACATGAAAAGACTAATAATCTAAAATATTAGTTTTTTATTGAAATACCTATTAGTTCTGTCTCATTAGTATGGCTTTTAACTTTAGGTTGTATTTATTGAAATAAGTTTTATTTATTGTCGTATCAATTGCTGGTGGTTAATTTTTTACTCTTGCATTGCAGATTAATGCAGAACTACGAGACTTGCTTAGTTATAGTAACTGAAGCCTTCGCTCGGCGTCAATGACCTTTAGTGGATCTAGTTCTATTTGTATCCAACCAGGTCCATCAAATACTTTCTGGATGTCACGTTGAACTCCGTAAGTTTAAATAAAAAATATTACTTTGGCTGTTTCAGAAACTGTAACGGTTATTGAACATCAGATTCACAATTCTTTTTAAAACCAGAGTTATTCGGATGTTTTTTAAGGAAAGATTGAATTACCTATTTTGTTACTTAAGGTTCCCCATTACTTAGTAATTAAGGTTGTTTGAAAAAATAAAATTGAGTATTTTTTATTGTCCGAGGGGGTTTTCATTGTTCCATATTCAAAACTTATTTTAAGAACTGTCAAAATATACAGATTCTAATATCTTATGCATATTTAAATCTATTTTTTCCTCCAAGGTTCGACAGCTGTTGCAACTTCGGTGACTAGTCTTTCGTGTCCCCAATTGCTGACGTCCTTCCGTCCCTTTTAAGGTGCGTACTTAATACTCTATAGCTTAAAATATTGCCAATGCGTAAACATTGTACTTAACTTTAAATAAAAATTTTTTATATTTTTAAATACATTTTAAAGATTTAATTTTTTTTACAGATCTTAAGATATAAAATCCGGGGAAAGATAACTAAAAAATTTCTTCAAGTAGACATCTCCACATAGCCCTCCTTTCTACATGGTTCTGCTACGACGATACTTCAAAACTAAATTCGCAAGAACCTCATGCAGGTAAGTAGCTATTGATTATTCTAAAACTTAATATTCCTTTGCAAACCCAAACCGTGACTTATAAAGTATATAATTTCAGGAAAAGTTAGTCAACTTCACCGATTTCTTCAAGATTCACTGATGGCTATTCTCAAGTCTTCTGGGTCCTCATCGGTCACATCGTAAAGACTTCGGAAGTTATGGTTACTACTCGGAATGTAATATGGGTTTACCAGGTTCAAGGTAGATTTTACAATGTATATTTAATGTCTCGCTACTATTGTGTTTTATAAAATGACCCACGCGTATTACGCCATTCCAAATGCATCTACTGCGAAGTTAATTAAATTAATCTATGCTGATCGAATCCAAACAATCCTTCACCAATAGCTCGTGTATCTCTAATGCGGCTTAATTTCAACCAAGACTAATATTTAGATTAAAAGAACGCAAATTATTCCTACTGCCTTCGTTGGTGGTGAAAGTTCATACTATTTTAAATATTCATGAACTAGACTCTATTAAACTCTAGATTTTGTAATTAATTTGTTAGAAATTTTTACCATTTTAGTAATAGATCAAGCAGTACCCTTCTGGCTAATCAATCTTAATTTCACATTGCAAAGTTCGAATTTCTAAAGCCCTTGAAATTTTAAATACGGGTTTCTTCAATATTGAGTGTCCTAGTATTCCGTCGCTTTCTCTTAAAAAATTTAAGCTTAAAATTAAAGGCGGTAGTGTTAAAATTGTCTTTACAAATGGTTCTTTGTTAAGATGTAAAAGTTTAAAGTTAAAACCTTTTTGGTTCATACGTGATTGTTTAAATAACCAGTGTGGTCCTACAACTACGGGATTCAACCAAATCTATTTAGTTGGAAACGAATCAGTTCCCATAAATATTCGATGGTTCAACATGAAACTGTTAACAAAACCGACAGCTTGGAAACTAAAATGATTAGCTAGATAAACTCATTTTTTTTTAGTAAATCTCAAATTGGTGGCAAGTAAAACCTAACTAATTTTAATCTGTCGGTTTTGGCATATTTAATGTAATTATTTAGAAGTACAACAATGGGGAACATGCATGTTGGTTCAAATATAATTTTGCGAAATGTAAACTACGATTAAGAGACTTTAAGCATACAAGATCTGCATCACGGCAAAAAATAACGTTTAATTTGTATTGGTCGTTAAATACTTGGAGTATATGACAAACGCTTATCTAGTTGTCGCTGGCCTGTGTGTAGCTCTAGTGTACGAAACCAAACTTCATCTGCCTATACTTTTTTAACGCGCTTTTAATTTTTTAGTGCAGAGTTACAATAATTGAAGGGAGTTAGTTAAGGAGTGGCATATATTGGTTGCATGTTAAGGGGGATCTGGGATTAAATCTGGGTTTTAGGTAAAATTTCTAAAATATAATTTTTATTTGAAACGAATGAATTAAAAGTTAGTCAGTAAACTCGTATAATATTAAAACGCAAGATGATGCAAAAAACGGAAGTATTTCTGATTTTATTAAATCGAAACATACTGTCATATAATGGCAACCACAAACTAAAGATTTGGTGTCAAAAAATATTTGGATACTACTCTCGCTCTGAAAGCTTTGTTTCGAAAAATTTACTTATTTAGCAACTTAAAAGGGATCGCCAACTTATTCGTCGAAGTTAAATTTGTTTTTAATTGCTCCTTAACTACCTGTTGACATTCCATTGTAGTTCGAGGTTCTAGTGCAATAAGTAATTTTTTATGAATATATCTATAATAATAAAAATGAAGTTTTGTGTGTATGTGTGTGCGTGTGTATGTCTCTCCGAAACTCACAAACTAGACATTTGTTTGACTCGTAACTTGGTAGAAATACGTAGTTCATACTTGAGTTGCAAAATAAGAACTTTCAGAGCTAAAAATGTTCTATTTTCAGAGAAAATTCGAATTTTCTGAAAAAACTACACCACTTTGGCTCAAATCCGATGAAATTTTTTCTTTCGAGTTGCCATTCAGCAGAAGAAATTAAAATAAACTTTTCGAAAATAGTTAAAATATAAAAAAGAAAATACTTTATTCTTAAAAACTTATAAATATTTTCATTTTAAAGATTTAGTTTACTATCATTTTAAGTAGTAAACTTTCATTTTATATTATTCTTCAATTTATATCAAGGCAACTTTTAATTTTTAACTTGATATTTAAATCTATAATAATAAAAATGAAGTTTAAAATGTTTATTTTTGTGTTGCCATTACTTTCAGAAACTAAATTCATCATTTGAAAATAATTGATATGTTTCAAGTGACGTATTTCTTACCAGTTTTCATACGAGGATATATTGTGGGTTTAGTTGATGATTTCTTCATTGATGGTTTTGTTGATTGCAAAGATGCAGTAATAAATGTATAGCTAAGCTATTACAGAAATATGCGATGGTTAATAACGAAATTGCACTAGAGCTGCGTATAAGCGTTTAATGTCTTTATTGTTTCGCCAAATATGTTACCAATCTCGCCAAATCATTAATTAAAACTCGCCAAATGGGCAAAATGTTTGTTAAGCTATTACTGAACTATGATGGTTAATAAAGACCATCGCATTACAGCTGCATATTAGGATTTTATGTCTTTATTTTTTCGCCAAATACGTTGCCAATCTCGCCAAATGGGCACAATGTTTGTTAAGCTACTATTACTGAACTATGATGGTTAATAAAGGCCATCGCACTGCAGCTGAAGTTCTTTATTTTTTTCGCCATATATGTTGCCAATCTCGCCAAATTATGTATTAAAATTCGCCCAATGGGTTAAAATGTTTTTTAAAACTAATTTATAAGCAGGTTGGTTGTGCTAAGGTCATTGTGTTAGAGCTGTATAATGGTGTGTTTGTAGCTATATCTATTTTCTCGCCAAATTATTTCCCAAAACGCGCCAAAAGAGTTAAAAGGTTTTATTTATTTATGTTTTTTTTTTGTTTGAATTAACGTCACTCTAGAGCTGCACGAGGGCTATTGGCGACGGGTACGTATTTTAGAACCACAGTCAGGTGACGATATTTATTTATGAGGGAATTGTGATGCCATTTATGAGTGCATTTTACACCGTATTTTTGATTTTGGAATTTTAAAACAATGAAACGGGATTTCATGCTCGAAAACGAGCTGGAAGAATAACTTACGTTTATGATTTTATTCCTTTCCTTACTGAAGCGCCCCAAAACGCCCGAACAACTAAGGATTCGATAATGTTATTCCTATCAAATACTACGAGGAAGCAAATATCCTTCGTAGCGAAAGGGTTAAAACAGGTTATATGGTACACATACTTGGATCGATTTGAATTTTTTTTAATCCGTGCGAATTACGGGTATAAATTTGCTAGTAGTTAATAAATGTAATGAATATATGCATTAATATATATAAACCTGTTTGGGAAACTATTTGTTCTAGCCCACAAATAAGCGCACCGTTGTTTTATACCCTCAGACGATTCCATTTAAAAAATTGTATCCCAATGCAATCTAGATTTGATTTAGAATACTCCCACCCCAAAAAAATAGCGATAGCCTTGCCGAATTTGCTTCAAATGGTTTCTGCCACACCACACTGTCATCCACCAGGTGAGAGTTAAAATTAATTACCATATGAAATGCGCAATATTCCGGATACTAAGAAAAATTAGTCAATATTCAAAATTTCAAATTTAAACTTTAACATGCTTCACAATTTAATTATTTCAAATGTTAGTTCTTGTACAGTTAGACTTCGGGATTGCAGGATCATTGGCCAATTTAACCATTCTACCAACGCATCTTTTATTTAAATCTAATTTAACAATTTCCATCGGTATAACTTGTACGTGGTGGAAGCTTCATTACTGTCTGAATTACTTAACGCTTTTCACACCTCGTTAGCGTATAGCCTACTTCTCCAGGCCGCATGATTTTTGGCGTGGGCTCCAAACCAGATAATTTAAGTCTTTTTGAAATTGTCTCTGCCTTGTCATTCTGGGTCGTAGTTTTTTAATGCCTGAATTGGGTTTCAACTAAATCGAGAGTTCTAGGTTTTGTTTTTCATTCTGGCGCCAAGTTTTCCGCGTTCGAAGGCAATTTGCAGCCTTTGCCAAACTCTCGAGGATGTTGCGCCTGACGTCCCTTGCACTTGAAGTAATACAAGCTAAAATTAACATTAATTTTTTTTAAGTAGATTCGGTTCAAATAACGGTGAAGTGTAACAGTCATTCAATGTTTGGTAATTATTGCAAAGTTTCTGGGGAAAATATTGCGTATTTCGTATAGTAATTAGTTTCTAATTCTTGAATGATGAATGACGGTGAAGTGTTGGATGGCTATTATTTGAAACTAGCATGGTTTTGGCTATTGTTGATAATAAAATTTTTGTATTGAGTCTTCGAAACTAATTTTACTTCAGATTATTTTAATCTTTAAATTATTTTCTCTGCACAATTAAATGTATTTTGAATACGATATTGTATATTTGTATAAATTCTCGATCTATTGCTACATCGAGAAGTTTCTCTCTTTGAAGCCGTCAGGCGGAAGCTGAAACTCGTAAAGCTTTAATTTTATTAGAGTTCTATTAAAAAAATTTACTTTAAATACTAGTGATATTTCAATTCTAGGCACTGGAACTACACATCTTCTGTTACAGTATTTAGTGCTATATCTACAGGTTGACTGAATATCCTAGAAGTTTCGCTAACTGTATTCAGGGTTAATTATTATCGTTTTTGGTAATAAGATTGGGGTTTTGAGCGTAATATCCATCTCTATTTCAGGCATTTGAGTTAAGCAACAATGCGATGCCTATCACAGTTCTAATAGAATCAAAGGTTAACACGGTAAATATTATTGTTTAATTATCCCCAAAAGGTAAATGAGATAACGGTAACGAAATACCCATTCAATCCTGGGGAGCTTGGGCCGACCCTATAAGCTGACGCTTAATAATTAACAGCAAGACTCTTGAATTGCCTTTGTCCATCAATTTAACTGAATACTGTTAAATGCAGAAATGTATATCAAAGATATGGAACTAATACTTGCATCATCTTGTGTTTTTAAACCTTTTAACAAACTATCACAATTCGGATACGCTGTTCTTATGGTGGTTAATATCTTCGAATTATGATACATTTTATTTGCAATCATGTAAAACAAGCACATTTGCAATTATTACGTGGCAATTTATCAAAGCTTTTACCCTATACTTTAGTATTTTTTCAACCATTGTCCTAAAAAATTATCTGGCCGAATCTTAACCACTCAATCATTAGCCTACGTAAATTCAATCTCTCCCTATGTATTGAAATAACCCTCGGGATTGAATGATACTAGAGATAGAACTCCTCACTTAAACTGAATGTTTTCAAATTCTTAATTTATTTTTCATGTTAACAATGAGTACTAAAATGATGTTGGAAAAGTTGAAAAAAATGTCTGTTAGGGCTCCCGTTAAAACTGTGGTTGAAAACTTGTTGAAGGTAGCAATAAAATTAAGAATGGATTGTCATAACTGTAACTATTCAAAATTTCGATATTTTAAAATTAAATATTTATTGTATTATACATATTGGACATTTCTAATTTTAATTTACTTAAGACGGGATCTTAAAACTTGGTAATTTTCATTATCAAAATTGAACTTCCCATTACGAAAATCAAATCTTTTTGTGGATGTAGCTACAAATATCATAGCAAGATTTTAAAAACTCAATTATGTAATGGTAAATTGAACTGGGTTAATTTGGACAAATTTAATCTATCGCTGTAAAAAATAATGCATGTAATGCATGTTTTTTTCATTCCGAACCAAAGACGTAATTTCACAACAGTTAATAACTTCGCTCTTTAGTTTTGAATACACTTTTACTACTGTCGTCTATGAGGGTTATTAGTAACTAAAACTTCAAAATGGAATGCAATAGAGGAAAAACAGATTTGTCTAGAGGGAGCTCTACTTTAATAGAATAAAGTGGATTGTGTTACTTGTTGCCATATGGCAACAGTATACAATACAGGGTTAAGTTATTAGGAAGACTAGGTGTGACGGTTACTCAACGATAGTCAATATATATTATGATAGTCAAATCTTTTACAAATCTTTAAATTGACAATTCGAACAAATTATGCTACTGTAGCGAAGTACAAAATTTAATTACAATTTATTAACTAGTAAAGCTTTAATAGTAAAATTTAATTAGCATTTCAAAATTTGCATGTCGGTCTCGAGCTAAATCGAGAGTTTTAGGTTTTGCTTTTTTCGTTATGCCGCGGCAAGTTTTTTCGCGTTCAAGGGCAATTTGACGCCTTTGCAAACTCTCGAAGACGTTCGACCCGATATCCTCTTGTACTAGAAGTATTAACCCAGAGTATATAAAATCTTTCAAAATCGATACCATGCAAAATAGCTTAAACTTTAACCCTCTAATGCATACTGTCGTCGTATGGCAACAAGTAACACATAATCCCCTTTATTCTATTAAAGTAGAGCTGCTCCCTCTTGACAAATCTGTTTTTTAATCTATTACATTCCATTTTTAAAGTTTTAGTTACTAATAACCCCCATCGATGACAGTAGTAAAAGTGTATTAAAAATTAATGAGGTTATTAACTGTTGTGAAATTACATCTTTGGCAGTATTGAAAGTATAATATTAGGTACTAAATACAAATAAAATGTTTTGAAAGAATAATTATGGTTCACGAAGGTTATTTTAAAATGTATTTAGTTTTCTAATCATTCTTGCTTAACGGTTGAGTTGGGTGCCTATTCAGGTGTCGGCTCGTCACTTGACAGTGGTTCTAAAATACGACACCCGTCGCCAATAGCCCTCGTGTAGCTCTAGCGTGACGATAATTCAGAACCTAACCAAATCATTCTTATCAAAGATGGAATTTTGTAGTTGGTTTTGCCACAATGCAAAAATTTAACTGCATTGAAATTTAAATGATTTCGATTTTTTTAAATTTTTTGTTCAGTATTTTTCTATATTGTATGAGTATTAAAGATACAAATATATTTTCTGGAAAAATAATCGTTAATTGCAGGGTTAAGTAATCGAATAAGCCATCGACTAGCCGATATACCGATAAATTAAACGGCGAGACTGCATGTTGAATTTGTTTTAAATAAGTCGCCGTACACACTTTTAAAACCTTATATAGTCTAGGTTTTTTGAAGAGATTAATTTTTAATCTTAATGCATGCAAATGTAATTGTAATTTTTGGGTGCGCCTGAACATAACTCAAAACTATTGTAATATTCAAATTAGGCTGTGTGTAGATAATTATTGCTACGTGTCCGTTCATTAGGACAACGTTAATAAAACAAAATTTTATTTGAATTTTTTGTAAACGTTAAACTTGTTCAGGATCTTCGATAACTTTCTAGACCAGTCTATTTGAAATTGGTGATGTCTAACTCTTAAAGTCTAGGACAAAAAAAAATCTTGGACTTTTATTTTTAATGGCCACAAACCCAGAATTTAGTTGTTTTAATGATCGCAAAATATGAATTTAAAAAGGTTATGGAGACATTTTAAGGTTTAATTCTAAATGATTACTCTAAGAATGAGAACGCAAACACCGTTTAGTTTAGAGTAAGATCTGGAACTATCTGGCTCACAAAGTTTTTGACTTTTTCTTTTTGTCGTGAAGGAAAGCTTCTTGGTCTGCTTTTATTATAAGAGATCCAATTACCTTGTTATCTGATGCTTAGAGTCGATTCCCCACTGCTACAAATCAGTTTTTGTAACGTTTTAACTTGAAATTAAATTTCATAATTTTAAAGTTGATTTTCCACATTTTTGCAAGTATTAAAGTTATGTGCAACTATTAAATATCCAAAAATAAAAATTAATTAATGAAAGTGCGATAACTAGTGTCTTAATAATCTTCCATTTGAAACTACTTCAATACAACTCTAGAGCCCTTTTGAATTGTGTTATATGCGGCAAAATTTTCGTAGTTATGTCGTATTTGCAATGCTATAGGAGATGCCAATAATACACTATTTAGTTTCCCTTTTTAAACATTAAAATTTTGGTATTACTCGCATTTAACAATATATAGTGATTTTAAATGACCTGTATTTTTATGTGACCAAATCAATACTGTTCAGATAGCAAAGTTTATATTCGTGTTCTACTTTGTAGTGTAAAAGGACGATTCTGGTAACTAAATTAGTATTAATGTTAAAAATAGTCTAATTTTTACCCCCGTAACTTATGTTAACAATATCCCTCGTATAGCTCTATTGCAGTTTTGATTAACCTAACGTTGTTACTATTAGATTTGATGTTTTTTCAGTGTATAATTTGTGACGTGAGGAAAGCAAACTATAAGAGTTAACGACGACCAAAGAAATTTCGGCATCCTGTATTTCACTTATAGTAGTAAAATTGGACTTCAAAGTGATTTTTTTTCAATTTAAACATTTTGATTAATTCAGGGATTTCATTTATTTAAGCAATTTTCCCATTCAAGGGATTAAGGTGAAAGGATAATACTGTATTTTCTGATTAAATTGCATTCACATTGTTTTGGAACTTGTGCATTGATAATTTTGAACCAGCCTACCACACTTACTCTTAGACTTCACGTAAAGTGGAAAAAATTTTCAAAAAAAATTAAATCTATTGGGGGCTCCATTGAATTGAGGGATCTGGGCATTTCTAGATATTGGTGCATAGGTTACCTCTTCTCTGATGCAGATCTTGTTAATATTCCAAACGCTTCATCCGTCGCCAATGGCTCTAGTGCGACGATATTTCTAACCTAATCAAACACTTCATGCGTACTTGAATATAAACATAGTAGACAGTCTAAACTTCAGAGTCTCCAATAAATTTAGTGAAATTGGGATGTAATAGTACGTACAGCGGAATTCCTAATAGTTCCAGGATAACTTAAAGTGGGTTCTTTGAAATACTTAAATTTTATTAAGTTGAATAAAATGCACACTTGCAACTAAGTACTATCAGTGTTATTTAGAGTTTAATTAGTCATTTAGATTTTCGAAACGATAATTGGTTTCCTGATTACATGAAATTATAAATTCTCTAAATGCTTGAATTTCTAAGTTGTGACTTCCTTGCAAAATGTTCAAAAGCAAAAACTTGGTTGAAAATATTTAAGGGTTTACTTTTAATCCAGCATTAGTTTGATCCGTAAATACTATTAAAAGTTTAGATAGCTAATTTTCTCATTTCAACACTGAAATTCTATTATGAATAATGCGGTCAATTTTAGCTTTAATTGGAATTTTTAAGACTATAAATTTATTTCGGAAGGCCTTTTATATAGCGGCATTAAAATACATTTTTTCTCATTTAACGTAAATCTACCTTATCTAATTGTCGGCTGGATTTACGTGTTCAACAGTTTTATTGTTTACAATTGTTTTAATATAATTGAGGGAAACTGCCTTGATCTGTTATTTAAAATGGTCTAAGTTTCTACAAATTTGTCGATAAGTCTATAAACAAAGTGCATGATAAATATAACATACAATTTAACACGCGGGATGAACTTCTGAGTTTTGAGCAACCCGATAACCGGCTAGATAGTTCTCCATTTCTCAAACTGCCGACCTACAAACTGCCCGTGCAGCCAAAAATGTCCGACGAAGCAGCCAAAAATGTCCCCGTGTAAGAAAATGCACGTTAAATATCCTTCAAGTCCTAACGCTGCTTACGACGTCACCTTTTAACGGTTGCGTTGGGTGCCTATTCGGGTGTCGGGTCGTCACTTGACTGTGGTTCTTAAATACGACGCCCGTCACCAATAGCTCTCGTGTAGCTCTAGTGCGATGATAATTCAAACCTAACCTAATCTCCATTTTCCATCGCACAAACCAGCGACGTATATATTCGGCCTAACCTCTGCAATATGGGAACTAAAATTTAGCCAAACCAATATCTTGACCACGGTTCCAAAATTGCGAAGTTCTTTTGAAAATATTTCAATCTTAGTATGGCGGCTAACCAAGCCGATCAATCCACTATGATATGCAAGAATTTATCAAGAAACTGATTTACAATTGTTTGGATCAATCTCTTGAGCAAACGAAGAGCTAGCCTTCGTATTGCTCAAGCGATGAAGTATAATTGGCTCAATCAATTTTAAGAGAATCAACAATCCTCCCAAAACTGCATAGAAAAAGTATAGTATTTGTTTTGAAAGATCGTCAAGTTTTGGTTCTTGCGTTATTTTAAGTATTTTTGATTTAAATGTTTATACAAGAATGGTGTTACTCATTGTGAAGTGTTTTGATGAATGTCTTCTGCATGCAACAAAATATCCCTTTTTGCAAAGCGTAATGGTAGGTTGTGAGAGTGTTCAACTTAAGAATATTTGTATGTAAAGGAGTGAATGAAATGTGTTAATCAATTTGCCTCGAATGAAAATGTTTATGAATATGGTATTTTTTTGTTTCTTTTAAAATTTGGGTATACTGGCCAGTTGAAATGTTTATGTTCTGAAAGGTTTTTAGACTAGTCTTTAAGTATATACCTAAAATCATGTCATTTCATAAAATTTGTAAAAGATTGCTATGAAACTTGCGAATTGTGGCAAAGATCTTTGCATTGATGTTGTACAAATGTAATATGTAAATTTCTTTGTGTAATACCATGTGCATATAAGTTCAACTACCAGGTTTTCAAATTGGGGAAAATTGTACAAAGGTAAGGGTAAGTTATTTTTCTTTGACTTCAGGCATATTAACAACGGGTTATGGATGAGTCTTTCAATAGGATAGGTAATAGACAATCTATGCAGCTCTTTTTCAGGGTATACGCAAACTTGTATTACTGGGTCAAATGTTTTTGAAATTGTAGATTGTGTACTACACAAGGAACTGTAGATTCTGTATACTTATCCGAGAAATGTAAGCCTGCGAGCATAGTTAAAGTTGTAAAAGCTAATCATCGATATACTAGAAGATATTGTATAATCCATTCTAATGTTAATGGTCTACTATAAAAAAATGTTAACATGAACTAATTGCATTGTTGTGGATTAGGATATTATTGATTATGAATAAAATGTTTATAGCGTGTTTCAGCAATGTATTCTTAATGTGTTTAATAAAGATTTATTTGTATAATCATGTTCATTCATTAGTGCATTACAGTAATCGTGTTTACTTTAAATGCGGCGTAAGATTCTAGTTCATGGCTCGAAAATAGACAATATTAAGTTTTCTAAATAACATACATTTTTTGAATCGGCAAACTAGTCTACTTGTTTGAGGAAACTTGTCAACGGTTGCATTAATCGGTGGCATATAAAATTGCTGACTTTAATGAATTTTAACTTTGGAAAATTGCTTAAATAAATGAAATCCTAAGTGTGTGAAATTTTTGGCTTTATTTAGCTTAAATAATTAACATATGTATTGAACATAGAATTTTTGTAAGATCACCATGCATTTTTTTGAATCTTTAAAATGCGCATTATAAAACCTTCCACTTTTTACGTTATAAACGTAGTGTAAAAACTAAATTTTGCCTAAAGCCCATTAGGTCTATTTATACTCTGAAGTGCATAAATGGTGTTTTCCGTTGAGAATTCAATGTTGTGTGGCAATGACTTCTGCTACAACCCGATTTTTTCTTTTAAAAGCATAAGTAATTTTTTATTTACATTTAAGGTGGCCGATCGCATTTGACGGCAAGTTTCTGAAAAATTTATTCCAACCATGACGTTGAGCGATTTTATTACTAGTTATGAATATAAAAATAGTTTTAAAAGTAAATCGTAAAAAAAAAGTCGGTATTTGTGTTAAAATATACTTTAAAAATCACGCTTACGCAAAACGTGATATCTTTACAAATTTTTAACTTTTTCCATCTTCTAAATTTAAATATGCTTAACAAACATTAATATAGGTCATGAACTAAATCAATAGGATATCAAGGCCCAATTTTTTTTATAGGCAAAGGTTTGTAGCGTATCAAAAGCACATAGAAACAAGAGTAACAAGCATATAAACAGTTTTAAAATAACCAATTCTTAGTAGTTTTACACGAATCTAGTTCAAAACCTTCTTCATATTGTTACAAAACTATAAAAATTTGGAAGCAATTGATAATAAAGAACTTTGTGTTTCGGGCAATGCGTTTTGAAAAAAATGAAAAAACAAGCAAAAAAACTTTAATGGAATCGAAGTTATAGCACTTTTAAAAAAATGAAACGGATTTAGAAAGCTAAACGTTTGTTCTATATTAAAATGCAAAAAAAAGTTTGATATTTAGTCAATTTTTGCTGAAAAAAGGTGATCGGATATCTTAAGTAGTATATTTAGTTATGAAACGTCATTTATTAATGATTTCTTTTGGCAAGGGTTTTTCCATTGTCTTGATTTTTTAAATACTCATTGCCTGCTGCATTTATTTGTAATAAAATTTTGAAAAGTAGTTAAATTCTGAAAGTTTATATCGAACTAATTTTTATGCGTGATGCCTTTTTAGGGGCATGTATTTTGTGAGGGAGTGGTTTTAAGTGATAGTTTCTGTTACAAACCTACTTTTCTTATTTTCATAGTCATGGCAGAGCCGCTGGGTGCCTTATTTAATTTTCGAATACCAAAGGTCATATTTTGTTCTTTGAAGTCTCTAATTTACTTGAATAGATTCCCATACGCCTTTGATCATTTCTCTTATCTACACTACTCGAAACAATTAGGGGAACGTAAGTTTAAATCCTTTACCCCCCCCCCCCCATGATTCCATTTGGAATCGTCAGCTTGAGATTTTTTTTCTCACTAACTTGAGCTCGCACTTGTGTATCGTTAGATGGAAGAATCATGTCTCTTGAAGGGAATTAAGTGTTCGTTTTAATTAAATGAAAATATGAAAAACATGTTAAAATAAAATTGATTCGAAAATTTTTATGAAATAAATTGATTCTAAATTCTTCACGCTTGATCAGATGTTTAAAAATTTTAACTTTTTAACATAAAATTTTGAGCAAATTATTGTTATAATTTAAAAGTTGATTTTAATGTTTCCCCCTTAAATTTTAATTTCCCCTGTTTTTTAACCATTTCATTAGGATGCATAATGAATCTATTTCATAAATTTTGAATTTTCGATTAAAAAAATAAGTTGGAACGAAAGGGATAACAAAAGTACGCAAAGTGCTCCCCTAATTGTTTTGAGTATATAAATAGTTCGATATTTTTAGGTGCCATCGCTGTTCTTAATTACTTGCTTAAGATTGATAAAAACTTTTATCAGTTTTGAAAACAATACGCGTTTTAAAGGGTTACATCGAATCATGAGTGTACAAACAAGATTAAGGAGTACAATAGGCAATTGTTAAAAGTCCAGTTCTTTTCCATCCAATGATAGCCCAAGCATCCTACTCGGCATTAAAGAGGCCATTCTGCCACTCAATAAAACTCCTCCCCAAATTCCATAAAAAAGATAGGATGATAAATTATTGCTCAGTTATGTGGAAATACAGCAATCTTTATCAGATAATAGCTATTTGTTCAAAAACCATCCGAATAATTTACACCATATCATAATTCAAAATAACTAGTTAATTATTATCTACACCGGCCTATAATGGTTCTGCTAGCAGAACTATGTAAAATGATTCCTTTTGTAATTTGAAGCCCTAAATCTCGGAAAATAGTTCAGATTTTATCATATCCCCATTTTTCACAAATTAATCAACTAAATTTGACTGGAACTGCAGTGTTTTTTGCATTTGTACCATATAATTGCCGTTATTTTTTATTGTTTTATAGTCAAATCTTCTATAGTAAATCAAAATAATGTACATCAGTCCTCGAAATTACTAAATTTTTCGTCGGACAAACTGGGAAACTTTTTCGTCAAATAAAGAATGTAGGGCAAATTAATGTTTACTGACAATACAAGCATTTTAATTCCTTGCATTATTATTAAAACTGCACCAAACCTCGTGCAATAAAATTTGTTAATTATAAATTGAACACGTCAATATTTTGATTTTTATTGGCGAAATGTCGCCTTTATAGAAGTGCAGCCCCAACAAATATCCGGTTAACTCACTGGCCCCTAGCACAGCTCCGAATACTAATTTCTTATAGAAATAGCAAAAATAAAATTTCTATAACCTCCAAATAAGCATAAATAAAGCGCTTTTTTAACGCTTACATATTACAAAAAACTTAAAATGCTAATGTCCAAAACAAAGACAATAAGGGTGTTTAATGATTTTAACCAGACTGCTGTAGCATAACATACATTTTGAATATTTTAAAAGCAAATATCACGACCCTTTAAAGTTTCTATTTTCAATAGTAAATCTATAGATCTTTGAATATACATTAATTGTGATCACAGTAATTCTGATAATATAATTTAACCGCTAATTTCTAAATGGTATCAAGTTATTTTTTTAAACACTCGTTTCTGTTGTGAAATATTCCCTATTGAATAGCGGAATAGAATAGCATTGAGTAGAGAATTTTTTTCTAGTTATAAATCTTATTTTAGAAATAAAATTTATCCGAAATACATTGAAAATGAGCTTCCATATTTTGCAACGAAATATCAAAAACTTTGACCTCATTGAAAAACAAGCTCTTTAATTAATAACAGATTGTGATTAAAATTACATTGATATTACTATAGGACACAGATTAAACTAAATATATTTTTTAAAGTTTTTAATCATTCATTACAATGATTTACGGTGATCTGACTTTTGTTTGTCCCACTCCTAAGTAAGCCTTTATGCAAAATTTATTGCAAAATATGCCTAAATACAAGTACTTCATATGGTAGGAAATGTAAAATTTCTAATCAGTAGCTTAGTGAGAAATTCGAAACACTATTAAATAAAAAAAAAGCAATATTTACTTTTGGACGATGTCCTTTTTTGCACTAAATAGTCGGTCTAAATAAATTCTTGAAAAGCAAAACCCTCCAAACGTTGTATTTATTACTCTTAAAATTACTTTTTAATTTATATCTTTTATGGACAGAAGTCAAACTATTAAAAAAACTAATTTTTTACATTTTTCGGGAAAACTCATCCAAACTGTAGGGTCAGTATTTTATTCTATACACAGCACTTTGCGCAAATATGGGTTGTTTTTATAAAAAAAAATGTTATGGGTGGCAATTTAGCATTTATGAAATAGGGCCGTCGCGTGATCGGGGATACCAAGGAATAATAATTTCGGTCTTTTTGGTGAAGAGAGCTGTGTTATTGTCTTCTAACTACTTAAAAATATAAAAGAATATAAGTTCTTTGAGAAAATCATAGAAATGGGAATATATTTCTACAAAACCCACCATTTAAGAAAAATAACAAATTTCCGCCTAAGTTCTGGGGCTTACAGGGAGACATTATATAGTTAAATAGTTTAGATGAGTCTTAAACAAATAGATTTAATTTTTTTAATTTAGTAATTCATCTTAAAACCACAATTCTACTAAAACTATCCAAATTTCCCTGCGCCCCTACTTACCCCGATCACGCAACGGCCCTGTTTTTTAAACGCTGAGTTGCCATGAAAAGAGTTTAGGCCAAAAATCACAACCTTTATTATATTTTAAAGAGTTTAAGACGTAGTCCATATTTAAATGGATTTTAGCACCAAAATTTGTGCAAAATACTGTGTCCCCAGTCACCCTGCTCCCGCAACGGCCCTGCCTAATTACCGCATGTAATAACCACTGAAATACACTTTCGTTCCTTTATTACTTATTTTGTTAATGTTTTGTCTCGAAACATCTTCATTTAGTGTATATCGCTCGAAGAAAGTGTCTTCTCCAACTGTATGCGTACACAAATTCCGTCTTACTGGTTTGCACCAAATTTCGCTTAAATTCATATAAATACGGTTTTTAAGACTTGAGTTATTTAATTAATAATATAAATAAAGTTTCGTAAATTTTAATAACCAAGTTATTATTAGAAAAAACTATCAATGGTTAAACGGATAATATATTCAACTGATTAAGTAGGGTAAGTGGGCCACCTTTTTGGCATAATTTGATTTTAGACCCTCATACCACTGGATGTAATCGGCCTAACAACTTATTTTTTTGTGGTCCATTCTCCCGTATGCTATAACTGTACCCATGGCAACCTTAACACAAATTGGCAAATAATAAATTTTTAAAATGTTTTTCTTTTTGGTCATCCGAGTGGCCCACTTGCCCCGCAAGGTGGGGTAAGTGGACCTCCCTCCTAATATATTTTTACACAACTGGTAGAGATATGGTGGGGCAAGTGGAATAATCTACATGATTGTTTGAGTGTTTGAAAAAAAATAATGATGTATCTTTAAAAGTTCCCCCATAGCAACTTTTTCTGGCACACATGCAAGCTTACTAAAAGAAAAATACGTTAATTTTCATCTTTTCATTTTTGCATGTAGTGTAAAAAAAAAGTTAGGGCTACAGACTTTAAACTGACCTATGTCAATGAATAGGACTATGAATAGTGAATATGACTAACCCTTTCAATCAGTGAATATGATTGTTTTAAGTATATTAAAGAGTTGGGGCAAGTGGGCCACCCCTGGCCCACTTACCCCAACCTTATCAACATCCCAAGTACATGACACTACAATAGTATACTATGTTTTATACACTTTCAAAATATATAACATTTTGTTTTGTACCATGAACAGTTTGGAAATAAATAAAAAAATAGTATGATGGCGTGAATTACGAAAAGATGCAATTTTAAAAAAAATCACAAAAAGGATTGTACCTTGTTACATACTTAAATGAAAATGATGCCATAATGCTTCCTGCATCTATTGGGGAAAATGCGTAAAAATATTGTAACAGATTTTTTTTACGTCCATAATTCGGGAAATGCAAGGGGGGTGGCCCACTTGCCCCAATGGCCCACTTACCCAATTATTTAATTAAAAAGTGACGCAATTTGTCGACTCTAAACTGTTAACTAATTTCAATGGAATATATATTGTTAGATATATTTTCAACCAACTTGAATAACCATATTGCGAATAAAGCTTAAGTAACGTTTAGTTATAGCTTAAGCTCTAACTAAATTGAACTTTTTACAAAAGTAAAAACTAAGTAAAATTATTTAAACCTCAGATAAAAGTCGAACTTGTAATTTATATGGCTATTAATCATAAATTTCATCGAAATAATCAATGAAATATTAAATGTTTTAGAAAAAAAATTAAATATAACTATGTGCAAACAATCGTTTTAAACAAGGTTTCAATGATAAGAAACTTTTTCAAATTTTTTTGGATTAGTTTTTTAAAAAAAATTGTACTTCTAAGTCATAAAACACTGCTTGTTGAGTTATTTGAATCAGAAGATTTATGCTACAAGCACTTCACGAACTGGTAGTTTCAAATGATTTGAGTATTAGGGGAGAGCGAGGCTAAACCGCACACCCATTCTAAATTTCTAAGACTTTCTAAAATCTTCTCAAATTTTACAATTGAAATAGTTTTTTTAGTTTCTACCTTTATCAGCAATAAAAAGTATTTTTACAGTAATACATTTTATTAAAATCATTACTTAACTAAACAGATGATTTTTTTTAACTGTACTGTATAGCCTCTTCTACTGTACGGTTTATATATAGCTCCGACTCCCGTGACTAGACCATACAAGGTAACTTTTTTTTATCACCACTTATTATAAATAAAAGTGGAATAGTTTTAAAATGTTTATGAAGTATCAGTAGCCGAATAATCAAATCATATATTAGTTGTGTTCATAATAACCTTAACTTTGTAATTAGTGTACGGTTTAGCCCCGCTCTCCCCTAAATTTAATCCAATTTTTAAAGTATATGAAGACTCCATTCATTTCTTGACCTAAGCGAAATATTCAGAAACAAAAACAATAATGGATATAAAATTAGAAAAAAAAAGGCCTTTCTCAAAAACCAATTGAATTAGAGGTAACTTGATTGACTGAGTTTATGATTGGCTGCTTGAAAAGATAGGGGATACTGGGGTTTGTTTTCCCATGGTTAAGTTTTCCACCTGGCCTTATATTGGAAAGGAGCAATCGGGAGATTCAACTGGTGACTTGGTTTATAAAGCAACATAGACCACCCATAAAAAAAAATCTTTCTTCAGTTGGTGTTGTCATATTTATAGTTAAGAGTTGCTTTTGTTATGTGTAGTAAAATTGCATGATTGCATTAAAATCGAAATTAAAAGTACTATTATTAAACTGTATTATTATTACGTGTGGTAAAAGGTGATTTCTTTCTAACTACTCTCTAAGTAACTACGGGAACTATGCATTTTTAAAAATAATAATTATTATTATTTAACATTCTGCTCGCCAAAGTACTTACCAAGTCAAAATATGGCGACCGGCAGTTTTTCCAAAATTTGATGGAGAACGAATTCCAACAATACCTCGTAGAAAAACTTCTGGCCTTTATAAACTAAGCACACTATACCAAAATATAGTGTCATTTTATAAAATATGGCCAATATATAACTGTATGAAGTTTTATATCTTAACAGTTTTGTTCTATATTAAAAATAATCTACAGAGTAACAAAATCAAGGAGGCCAAAAGCTCTACAGTTCTGAGTAGCTAACTTACAGGTCCTTATATTCCCCTTTTTTTTAAATTGATTGGAATATTTTTTAAATTTTCAATAAATAATTTTACACAAAATATTCAAACCAATTTTTAAAAAAAGTGGGACTATACTATAGATACATGTTAGTCAGCTACATTTTTGTCAAAGAAAAAATTGGTTTGTAAAAATATTCAATACAGCAGCCGGAGATATTTTAGATTATTTATTAGATTAATACAGATTTATTTTATTAGATTAATACAGAGGTCCTTTGGTTTGGAGACCCGTGGTCATTCTAGCTCATTCGCCCTTAAGATCTGACCCGATTTTCCACCTTATGGTTATTGTCCTGAATAAAATGTCGATTTGGACTGGATTTAAAATCAGGAAACTTTAAAGTTTATCAATAATGCTGCTATGATTCTTCGGTGATATCTACATATTCAACTTGATAAGTGATTGCAATAAAACGTAATCTAAAACTAGTCTCCAGATAAAGGGTCACCAAACTTTTTCGAATGCGTGCTGGATCAATTCATTAGGAAAATGCTCTGGGGGGTAAAATGCCAATTCCGCTAAAGGGATCGAATAGTGTTGATATTTGGTTTATTTTTTTCTCGCTGAATTGTTTACATATTACATCTTTAAAGCATATGCGGGTCGGTTGCATGTCTTTCACGTCTTGCGGGCCCTAGTTTGGAAACCCCATTATCTAGCAAGACTACAAAAAGGGGAAAACCCTTTTATTTTAATCTGATGGGGAAATCCCGAATTTGATGTATTTCTTGTCATCTCTGTTATGAAAACCGTAATAGGTTCTTTGGTAATGTTAGGTTGACCGTTTTCCGGCTGTTTATTTTTGGCCTTTATGGAGTTTTAACACAGCTAATTACATCTCGTAATTTAGAACCCCATGGTTCTTTGGTAAGAGATTTGTACTCGGACACAGCATTTGATTAATCTGTTTTCATAAACTTTAAAAATATATATATATCGTTGTTGAGTACATAGCTCATTGGAAATTTTAAAAGAATTTTCTTTAGTATTCCATTAATTTTCAAAATTGAGTATGTTTCTTAATATTTTGGTTTGTGGTTATTGTTATTGGCCTTCAATACAGCAGTAATAAATTTGTTGATATCACTTGTTTTAAAGGGGAAGGGGATATTTTTTTTCTCAATTTTTTCTATTATCCACTAAATGTACCTCCACTATATACAATAAACTTAAATTTTTTTTTAAAGAAAGTTTTCCTATTAATACATACACTTGGCATAATACTTTTGTTTAAGAAAAAAATTGAATGCAAGACAAATGAAACATTTTAAAATACAAACATTAAAAAGTATGTGTGTTTTAAAGTAATTGTATGTTATTAATTTAACATAAATATAAATTATTGAATGCAAACAATTGAAATATGGAAGAAAACAAAAACACACACACACAAAAAGTTTAAACTTACTAGACTTGTAACGTAGGACATCAAATGACGCATACATAAAAAAGAAAACGAGTGGTATGTTTCAGTTTTGCATTTAAATAACCGCGCATTTAAATCACCGCTAAAAGATAACTATTCGGTTCACGCATGCGCAAAACGAATACGAAAACCTTCAAAGGGTTGTACTATCGCCAAAGCGGAGTAAGAATAACTCCAACAGGCAGATTAAAGATAAATGGCGGAAATGCAATACATAAAATTTTAAAGATATAGGAAGAACTTCCTATATCTATGTAATATTTAATGAAGAGTACAAACTGAAAGCCTTTAAGAATTTTTATTTAATATGAATTATTTAAAGTGTACGCTCGATTTTTTTTATTTATGAGCCAAAAATCGTTAAAAGTTCTCAACTCTGAAACTCTCTTTAGCAACCCTTTAAATTTTATTCTCTCACTCGTTTTAGATTGGTTAACAAGATCTTGCTAGTTTATAATTAATAGTAAATAATTAAATAATCTTTAGATTCCATTCTATGATTCTTCATTCCTGGTAATAAAAATAAAACTACGAGTTTAAAAAACAATTGTTGTATTTATAAAAAAAATAAAGTTATTAACCCTTTATGAATCCACTACTGAGACTAGAGAATGGGAATTCTATGCAAGTTTTTCTGTAATAAATGATTTGGATTAACCAACAGCACAGCAGGAAGTTGTTATTTAAAAAAAAATATCAACTAAAATATTCTTAGAAAAATCACTTTTGAATACCAAAACAAAAATAATAATTCGAGAAAAATGGAAACTAGACCGCAGAGCTGTTGCCAGATCCGTCATGAAACAACCCCATTATTGCAGATTTTTTAAAAATCATTTTTAAATTGGAAATTTGTGATTTTGTTTAATTTGTATTACTTATATTTCTTTATAATATATTTTTCTCCTGCTAAAACGTAAATTTTTAACCCTCTAATGCGTACTGTTGCCATATGGCAACAAGTAACATAATCCACTTTATTCTATTTAAGTAGAGCTCTACTCTCGACAAATCTGTGTTTTTTCCATCTATTGCATTCTATTTTAAAGTTTTAGTTGCCAATAACCTTCATAGATGACAGTAGTAAAAATGTATGCAAAATTAAAGAGTGAAGTTGTTAACTGTTGTGAAATTACGTCTTTGGTAGTATTCAAAGTATAATATTAGTAGTAAATAAAAATAAATTGTTTTGAAAAAACAATTATAATTCAAAAGGGTTATTTTAAAATATATTTAGTAGTTTTATAGTCATTCTTATCAAAAGTGGAATTTTGTAGTTGGTTTTTACCACACGGCAAAAATTTTAAAAATTTAAATTATTTAAATTATAATGCAGTTAATTTTTTTTTTCAGTATTTTTCCCATAATGAATGAGTATTTAAGATACAAATATTTTTTCGGGGTGAAAAAAAATCATGCATTACAGGGTTAAGGCATGCGTGCTCATTCAAACAACACTTCTAGAGGAAGCTTTTACAAAAAGTAAATAAACAAATTTAGGGTATCACTATAGTACCAACGCTTTTTAGAGAAAAAATTTAATTTTCTTTAATTTAAATCGAAATCTATAACGCTTACGTTCAACAATGTTTTGTTGACTGTTTCGTTTTCGATTTAACACTGTTTCTTGTACCGATATTATAAAAGATTTCAATAATTGAACTTTAATGAAACTCAATTATATTCCTATTCAATTTTATTAGAATCATTTTTATGTCCAAGTTTTTTTTTAAAAGCTTAATCAATCTTGTTTGCCAACAAAAGGTTCAAAACATAAACATAACACAAGTATATTTTTGCATATCAACATAAAATAAAAGATAAAGCGATATAAAATCGGTTTTGTTAACTCCAAATGTTAAAAATAGAAAACCGCAAATGATAATTTAACCTCTCAAGAAGAAAACCGCACGCAGATAAATAAAAACATTAAAGAATAAGACATTATGGGGATTTGTAGATAATGACATTGAATTTGGTGAATGTATGCATTTGTTCAAAGTTTCATTTTTTTTATATTTCTTGAAAGATCGATAAACATTTGCCGAAATTGAAGCTCAGCACCTGAGTATTCTCGGCAAAGTTAAATGACTCTCAGATTCGGGACATTCGCCAAGTCTCCAAAACCCCTAACCCGCCAAATTGCAGCCCTATTAGAGAGCTTCATTCCAAAAAAAGCAAGGGGTTAAAAACAATGTTTAATATTTGTTTAAAAAATGTATAACTTATTTTGTAATCAAAGAAATTAACCCCATGAATCTGTGTACTTCATTATTGGTACATCAAAAAATTAAAAAGACCTTAGTGAGAAATTAAAAGCTGAAGGTCTCTTACAACTAATTTCATAGAATGAGATTTTTGAAACTGTTATACTTTTGGTCAAAAAAAGTTCACAACATTTCTATTGAAAACTTTAACCCTTTCAGTCCCAATGACAATTTGGCATCATCATTTTAGAAAAAAATTCTGATCATCTATAGCCATTTATGATATCAGCACATCATTCGATTCTTCAAACTTTTTTCTATCAGAAAATGTTTTTTATTAGCCCCAATGTCAGCCCTATTATTTTTTTAAGTTATGATAAGAAATAAGATGATGCCAAATGGCATCACTGGGACTGAAGGGGTTAATGGAAAATCGTATTAAAAATGTCTATCTGCCACTAATTAAAACTTTAAATTTTATTTTTATTCTTTGGATTATCGTAGATTTTTTTATCGTCTTCCGCTGTTGGGTGAGCTTAATCTGAATAAAAACACAAATTATCAAGCATTTTACAACAGCAACAAACACTCCTATCTTTTTAAGCTTTCTTATCTATCTACTCGAAACGCACATGTCGATTTTACATTTAAATGACCGAACTTTTGAACGATGATATTGATAGCATGCTTATTAAACACACAAAATAGTACAATAGCATAATTCAGTTGTCTAAATATACAGAAGAAATCTTGTGGCCTTTAGATAGAGAACTACATTTTCATCAAGATTTTGATAGAGACCAAGTTTATTTGTAGTTATCCCTTTCAGTCCCAGTGATGCCATTTGGCATCATCATGTTTCTAATCATATATATATATTTCTTTTTTAAATAAGGCTGACATCTATTGGGTTTGATAAAAAAATATTTTCTAATGGGGGAAAAAAGTTTGAAGAATCGAATGATGTGCTTTTGATATCTTAAATGGAGCTATAGACGATCAGAAAAATTTCTAAAATGATGATGCCAAATTGTCATTGGGATTGAAATGATTGATAGACATTTTAACGACTGCAAAATATTGAATTAAATTTGACTTTTCAAAAAGTTTGGAAAAGACCACCCCACCCCCATGCGTCGAAAAAAGCGTCAAACACAGCATTTAGTTCTATATGAAACTGTGACGTATCACCGTTGTCTGTAGCATTTGTAGTTTGGGCTATGAAAGTGGGTAAAGAACGGACTTAGCCTTAGCTTCCCTCATTTACGTTATGAAAGTAGTGTGGAATCTAAATCTGTCAGCTTGTGTGTCAGATAAGATCCGTAAAACTTAGAGAAAATATTTTAATTTGATTAATAATAGTTAAAATATTTTTTTAAAAAAACATGTTTCTGGCACACCAACTGAATTTTTTTTTCAGTTAACAAAAGAGTTTTTTACAGTGTATTTTACTTTTCTAAGTATGACATTTCCTTTTTCCAACTGTATTTTCAAAGTTTCGAAAGTTTGATCTTCGAAAGTACAATGAAAAGAGTGATAAACTTCAAATTGTAGTAACCAACTTAGATAATATTTTGGAACGGGAGGACAGCCACGATTATTTTCGCGCCTTATTTTGTTCTTGTATTTTTGATTATTCGAAAAGGGGAATTCACCGTTTCTCGTCTTCAAGGTTGATAAGGACATATAAAAAAGGATTGCATATCATTGCCTCCTAAATGTGCAATAATTTCCTTTCTGCTATTATTTGTCCTACTTCATGTCCGATAGCTGGCCTACCGTTTGAATTATGCGGATTTCACGTGTGTATTTAGTGGTAGAAGTGGAGAAAATAAAGTGGAGGGAAGGGAATACTCTTGACCCTTTCAGTCCCTGTGGTGCCATTTGGATTAAGCATTTTTTTTTCCGGATCCTAATTTTAAAAAAAAATAATAGGACTGACATCTATTGGGATTAATAAAAAATATTTTCGAATAGAAAAAGTTTGAAGAATTGCATGATGTGCTTTTTGATATCATAAATTTCTATAGACGATCAGAAAAAAAAAATCTTAAATAATGACGCCAAATTGTCATTGGGACTGAAAGGGTTAATTCGTCTTGAAGTGCCCCCTCCCCTCAGTTTGATATATATTCACTTATTTTGCTCTTGTCCTAAATAAGTTAATTTATGTAATAATTAACAAAAATATAAATTTACACAATAAATATGGATCACTACGTCGCACTAGAGTTGTTGCACAAACACGACACTGATAGTTTGGCTGAATATGAACATCTAAAACTATAAAAGTTTTTAAAATGATGCTTGTTTTTTGTGTTAAAAATGTAAACAAAAGAAATGGGGGGTGGATTAAAAGCGAGGGGACGCATAACCATGTTCTTGAAAAATGGGGGGATGGACACTTTCTTACACTGTGTGTATTAATGTAGTCGAATAAAATAAAAAATGGAATTGTCATGCATATTTTGCAATCACGATTATTATTTTTAGCCAAACGTTATTTTTTTTAATTCGATTAAAAAAAATTATGAAAATAGTTGATTTTTTGGCTTTAAAAAGTTTAAATTGCAACTGGATGCAGTGTTTTATGATTTTTTTTTTTTATAACTTGCGTAAATCTTGTGTAGAAGCTGTTCTCGGTGACAGTTACTGTTGCAAACCTACTTATTTTCCCATAAGAATTTCAGTAAGTATTCAAGTAACAGGAAAGTAGGCTATTTGAGTTCAAACTTCTTGTTTTATTTGCAGTACAACAGATACAGTGATTTCAGTTAAAAACACTCCTACAAGGGTAAGACAGAGTATTGAAAATGTGTCGAATGATAAAATATAATTGAACTGGTAACTGGAGCAGTGTTTGTCAGTGTTTTGGTAATATTTTTTTGTTAAAGACAAATGTATAAATTTCGAAACATAGCATTAATTAACTTTTTGTAATATCATTTAACAAGTTTTAATTATTTTAAGTGTTAACTGCATTTCAATCGATGTCTTGAGAATGAAAACATTCAAATTTGAATTAAAATACAAGTTCTCAAACGCTTGTTCAAAACATACCTATGATAGGACTATCAGGATATTTCCAAGTAATTTTATTCAGCAAATTATGCTTTGAAATACAGTGAATAAAGACATTAGTTACTTTTTTTTATTAAAACAGCCAAAATGTTAGTTTATAAGAAATTTTGAGAACATTGCAAGGGACGTCCCAATTTTAAACCGCTTAGATACACGTTAAGGGATTATTGAATCCTCAACATTTATAAGTATTTATGATCGTAAAATACTTTGTTTCAATATTTTTTATACAAAGTATGTATGAAAAGTTGTTTCAAATGGGTAGATTGTAGAAAAAATAAAATAGGTTTCCCATATTTGTTTTCAGTAGAAAAATCATGATGTCTACCAATAACCACATATTAGAGGAAACGTTTAAGGAGGCTAGAAATAGGCATCCGGAATCGATTGCATTATCCATTATTAGAGGAAACGAATCAAATTCAGAATTGAATTCTTCATTCAAAAGATGATAAAAACCGTTATCCAACTAACTACACAAAATATACTTAGGATATTAAATAGTTTTCGCACTATTGAAATAAACTAAGACAAATTTTCAAATAATGATTCATAACTGTACCTTTTGTCTCTTTTATTTATATATTATTGTGATAACAGCGTATTCAAATGATTAAAGTACAATCAAGTTTTTGGAATTTTCGGTACTATATCAATCTGCAAATCAAATTGAGTATAAAGATAAATTATTTAAAGGTTTCTTTAAAACATTTTAACTTCCAAACTTCTTAAAAGTAGAAGGTTTTATAATCGTTCAGTCCGTCCGTCCTGTCTGTCTGTCACCCACTTTAACAGAACGAACCGAAAGTCTCACTAACAAGTGGGATACGTCATTTTGAAGCAAAAAATCAGTATAGGCTACATTCCAAATTCCATAAAAACATTTAAATGAAGTTTTTTTAATATTTAAATAACTAAAAATTTAATCGACATTGAAATAACATGCAAATTCCATTTTTATTCAATATTTTCACTGTTGCCATTACATCTAACGTACAAGAAACTTTATTTAAAATATAAATAAAATTCTTGAAAAAAATATTTATTTTTTGTAATTCAATTTGGACTGTTGCAATAGCACAATAAAGTTATTTGGAAGGTTCATTATGCATGAATGAAAAAGGATGCATAAAAAATTCTAAATTCGCATAAAAAATATGTTAAGTTTCGCTTTTATATTTAAAGCAACAATTTTACTAATTTATTTTTCGAAATGTAAACTTCTGATTGCAAAAAGATAGTTATTAAAAAATCCATCACTATTCTTCTAAGTTCAAAAAAATAGCAAACGAAAATTATTAGTTTTTGCTTATAAAAGTTTGAATTAGAACTAGCCAAAGAGGCCCTGTTTGGCGAATTTCGTTCTGAGGTGTTGTTAGTGTTTTTCCTGTTGAGAGCGTAAATGTTGTGTGAAAGCTGTGTAAGTGATAGAATTCTGTAACAAACCTACTTGTTTGCTTTTGAAATTGTTAGGGTTTTTTATGTTTTGAGAATTTTTTTAAAAATTTCGAATTTTGAAAAGAAATGAAGATCCGAAAAAAAAAGTTCGGTGTATCTTATGTATTTTGCGGTATGTTGCACATTCCTACAATTGTGTCAGGATTCTTGCCCACCCTCTAGTAACGCCACTAGTGGAGTGAAAAAAATTAAACTCTTGTTTGTGAATATCCGTATTTATCAGTGAAGTTTTCGTATTTATCAGTTGAACAAAAAAAAGTTCAAAATAACTTTTTTACAATCTCAGAGTAGCCTTCAACATGGCGTTGCAGAAACAACATGTTTTCGGAAAAATTCGCCAATGTATTGCACTTAGCAACAAAAACAAGCGTTGCTAAGCATTTCGACGAGGAGGAATAAAAATGTGGTAAAAACCTTGAGTCAGAAATTGTACCAAAAATTGATTTTTGTTTATTGTAATACGTCCCAGATGGCGTTACATGGTCAAGGGACCAAAATTCAAAAAAACGTCACCAAAATCCTATTGTCCTCGAAATGATATTGTTTCGCCCCTATTCCCTCCACCTCAACGTAGGGTACGTTTTAATTTTGAAATTTCGCCGTTAGATGGCAGCATCAAATTTGTTTCTTCTATTTGAATTTGTGTTACGCATTGGAATTGAAAAAAAAAATGGGGCCGTCTTGAAAACTTTTATTAAGGAATCGAATATAAAAATTAAATAAAAATAAAATTTATTAGTTTTACAGTTATATCAAGCAGTAACCTAGTGGGAAAGATTTACAACAATTCTGAAGCTTGTTTTAAATATCACTAATGAAAGAACTCCAAGTAAAATACTTTATATTACTACATTTGTAAGAGTTGTGATGTTAATACTTTAATACAGTGCTAGTCTTATGGAGAAATAGACTCGCGTTTTCCTCTCCTCTGTCCATTTAGGAGCTAATTTCGAAAACTAGCTTCTTAAATGACACTGCTAGTTACAAAGGAATAAGCTCCAAAAATGTTCTAATGTACCTCCAACAGTTTTGACTGGAGTTGGTATGTGTGTCGGTATGAACTATTTCCTTTTTATTTATAATATTTATTTTCTAGAAAAAATTTCAACTTTTCTATTAAAAAGGTTTATTAAACTGCAGAAAATTACATTTATATCAACAAGTTTTTAGTGCACAACCCACAATAACCGTATGTCCCAGACCCTTTGTATCTCGGATTACCCCAAAAATTTTCCGGTGGTGAACGAACACCTTAAAAGTTGACGATGCTTCAAGCTTTAAAAGGCATATCACACAGACGCTTGTTCATTCAACTCAACCCTCAACGCAACTCGATCTTCAACTGTAACCTCAATTTTGACTTCGCAAAGTTGGACAGAGGGTTGCCAGCGTTGCATGAACGGTTACTCGCATATTCTATTTAGAGCAGATAATAATAGAACTTAATCCTCATGTTTGGCGCAAATTTATGTTAACCCATCAAAGTTAGCTGAATCTACACTCCTTGCCAACCTCCTTGTTGGGTAAATAGAAATATGTTATGGAGAAGATCCTTCCGCGGAAGTAAAGAGTTCCATAAATTATTTGTGAATCCTTCTACAAAGCATGTTTGAAACATTAATTTCGTTTAAGGTACAGATTTGAATATTATTTGAGAAAATTCGGCAATTTTAACAGAATTAAAAGTGTATTTTGGTTCAATTGTATTCAGATCATTTTGTATGTAAATATTACCTTACAAGCGTTTCAAACTAACGGACCAACCCCGTTTTTTTCCCTCTGCCCATTTACTCTTTGTTTTTACCCAAGTTAGGTTGGTAAGATTTTCGTTGAAGATATGGTTGAGTTGGAGAATGTTCGCTTCTGTAATATGCCTTTAAGACTGCGTTTCACACATCGTTCTCTTCAGGCCTAAGCCCGAACACACAGTTACGCGTGGACCACAAACTTCTGACGAGTTTCTTACGGAATGCGGTGGTGTGGTAAATGCTCCAGCGACGCTTCTTGCAGGGTTCCTTGTCGGTCTTCAAACAAGTGAAGAAGGCCTGAAAAGGCAAATTCGAAATTGAAATCAGTATGCATACTACAAAATACCCTATATGCAGGCCCTGATCATCGCCTAGGGCTACAAGGGCCCATTAAGGAGGGGGGGGGGAGGCTTGGGCCCATTAATTTAGAGGGTCCCAAATTTGGCTTTAAACCTATACATTTTGCTTCACACCTTACAATTTCGTATAATTTTATGGCCAAAATAATAAAAATATTATTTTTGCTTTTCTAAAAAAATTAACGCTATGATAGATACTATTAAATTTTATGATATAAATTTAATTGTAAATATAAAAGGTCGGTTTTTTTTTCAACTACGTATATTTTGTTAAAATATCAATCTGAAAAGGGTCCCTAAATATATCCGGGCCTTGACCCGCAACCAGTCATAATCGGACCCTGCCTCTATGCAACATTGTTTTAAAAGTCGACTGGGGTAACTTTAAGCCCAAAGATAGTTAGGCTAAAATTAACCACACTTCTTATAAAATACTTACCAGGCTCTTTCATATTTTACCTTCTAAAGAACAAACCTACTATCGGAATTATACAATACAGCTAAATTGGTCGATGGAGGATCATTCGAAAGTAAAACGGAGTAACAAAGTGGGACAGTCAAAATCTAGGTACCTAATAATTTCTAAACTTAGTAGGAATTGTTTTGGATTACAACAGGCATGCATTAAAATCTTTGCCATTCATTAGCAGCTGCGAAATATTTTTTAGTTATTATTATTTGCCTTTTTATTTATAAAATTTTTTTAATTATTTAAGGGCTTTCCATGGCCGAAAGGGACCTCCTTGATCGATTTTTGCTTAACACCCGTCTTATAAAGATGGTTATTTGGTTGAAATTACACTGATTAAAATGGGACATATATTTTTTGTTGTTTATTTATTGTTTATTTTTTAGTCTAAACAAATAATAACAAGCTCTAATTACAAGAAGTGTTAGGCTTAAAACGTTTTTCCTTTTAATGTTTTATAAAGTTAAAGTTAGGATAAAATCTTGGTACTATTTGTAACAAAATATGTTAATAACTATTCTCAAAATATATTTCTTGGATTTAATCTGACAGTGTCTGTTTCGTTTACATTTTTTTGTAAGACGTTAGGTTCGGTTGTACGTTTCCGGCCGTCTATTTCTAGTCTCCATGAAGTTTTAACAATGCCAAATACGACTCTTAATTTAGAACCCTCATTTTAGGACGTAGATCTATATCCTCACGACTCCTAAGTGTCAAGAAAAGATTCGAAAGTAATAGCCTAATTCTATGTAACTGTAATCACAATTAAGAGGTGTGTCACAATTTAAGAGATTAAAAGCTTTTTTTAATTTTAAAAAAATCTAATTAAATAAAACATGTCACATTATTCAGTTTAAATAAGTGCTAATGATCAGCTATTCTCCTAATTTTTTCCCCATTTAATGTTAAAAGTTGTAGTGATAATCACTTTTTACAAATGTGACTTACACTACAGAAAGAATAATTTTACATGGAGTTAGCTTATAGCTTTCAGTAGTGTATGTCAAATTATACCTTTCTAAGTGTGCATTTGGCGTCTAAAGATTTTCCTGGTGGCAGAAAGTCGAGAAGACTGAAGACTCGAACCATGCTACTGCCGCATTTGTGGAGGGATACTTCACGACAGCTCCCTGGAACAGATTTAAATTTGGAAAATAAGAATTAATCTACTGTAACCAACTTTTTTTCCACAGATTCCTTAAGGGGGTATAGGACACAAAATATTCAAAAAAAATCTAAAAAATTATTATCTTAAAAAATAACACAAATATTTTGGAATAATTTAAAACAAAATTTTATTTATATCTGAAATAGAGAACTCAAGATGTGCAGTTTCTTATGTCATGCCATCTGTGTAGGCCAACCACGTTTATGAACTTCAACGCTGTTTTTCTCCATGATCGTGGTTTTGATGATTTTTTGACTTTAAATTGATATAACTCAAAATCTACTGCCCATACAGTGTAAAAATTTTCCACACATATTTTTCAAACTTATATCTTCAATTTGTCTTTTAGGGATTAGTTGTAAATAATTTTTTTTATTTATTAATTTTTAAAAAAAAATAGTGAACCTGTAAAATTATTTTAAAAAATTCAATATTTTTTTAAACAAAAACTTTGACAAATAACAAAAGTCGGTAAAGCCAGTTTATTAACCCTCTAATGCATACTGTTACCGTTTGGTAACAAGTAACATAATCCACTTTATTCTATTAAATTAGAGCTCCTCCAAAACAAATATGTGTTTTTTCATCTATTACATTTCATTTTAAAGTTTTAGTTACTAATAATCCTCATAGATGACAGTAGTAAAAGTGTATTCAAAATTAAAGAGTGAGGTTAATAACTTTTGTGAAATTACGTTTTTGGAAGTATTCAAAGAATAATAATATTAGTACTAAATACTTATAAATTGTTTTGAAAAATTAATTATAGTTAAAAAGGGTTATTTTGAAATATTTTTAGTAGTTTTCTAGTCATTATTATCAAAATTGGAATTTTGCAGTTGGTTTTTGTCATAAAGAAATTTTTTTAAAAATTTAAATTATTTAAATTCTAATGCAGTTAAATTTTTTTTAGTATTTTTTCCATAATGTGTGAGTATTAAAGATACATATATATTTTTTTGGGATGAAAATAAAAATTCATGCATTAGAGGGTTAAGTACATTTTCCTGTTTATAAAAATGCTAAATTTTTGTTTGTCAATAAATAATTTTTTGACTTATTACAAAAATATGAAACGTCACAACAGTTTTGAGTCTGATGTTTTGGGACCACTTACCTCCCTCTTACTTTCATATTTTTTTAAATATTGAGTTAAATACTTATCTTATGCATTTTTTAAATTGTTGAGTTTTAATAAGGCTCTGGAACTCTCCTACGAAAACAGATGAAAATAAGAATATACGATTTTAAAATGATTATAAAAAAACGCATCCTTCACCATGTTTTCATAATGCACTGTTAATTGAAAAATTCTTCTCTATTAAAATGTAAAAACAAAAATAGTACTATATTTACCATCTCTCAAGACACTATTCTTCACAAACGATATGTCTTTCGAATCTGTAATTATGGCATTTCTAACAAAAGAAAGTAATAATATTAATGGAATACATATTTTAGGAAAATATTAGATTGTTAAAAATCATCCATACACATATACACATTGGAAAACGTTTAATACGGGAATTGAGAGATATTACAAAATTTGACATTATACCACTATACAAAAAATTTACTTATTTAATTTCTATATTCATGAAGCAATGAAGAAACTTGTGCAAGATAGTCGAATACCTACATACAATTAACAAATGGGAACTTCATATTTGGATCTAATTATAAAATTCTTAAAAACTTGTTTTAATTAAAACTGCCGTGGGCAGGTAAACTGCAGTAACTTCCATGATGACTTTTTGCAAGCACTCATTTGGTCTAACAATTAAGAGAACATACTGAAATTTTTATTTATTTCAGATCAAAAGTGACGCAACTCATTGTTGCGATTACTGCAACTTACCTGCCCACGGCAGAAAAGCCTCGTTACGTTTTTATCGGTTCAAGCCGCGGTGGCTTTTTAAGTAAATGCGAGAGCTCTTGCATAGCAGTGTATAAACCAAAAAAAAAAACGCCATAAAAGAATATCTAAATGCGAGCAACTAACCTTAAGTTTTAAACAGTTAAAAAAATAATTCAGATTCTTACTTTGAGTTTTCAGATTTGTCATCTATGCCCTTGATAATGTCAGAAGAGAAAGCATACGAAATTAACATAAGCCATGTTAGAATTGTCAACTTCATTTTGATCTGTAAATAAATAAAACCGCTTAATACCTGAATTTAAACATACAATATTCAACTAATTACAGGAATTGCCCTTCGGAAAGTCAAATTTATCCAAGTGTAGTTCAATATCGACATGTTATACTAAATTTTTTCGTAGCAAAGCAATGTTGTAAGTTTGTGCTAGGGAGAATATTCTCTAGTTCTTCAAGTTTAAAACCGAGAAAACAGATAACTGATCATTTTAGCTCTGAATTTTTTTTCCTCCATTGGGGCTGCAATATGGGCGGTCATGCCTTTGCAGACTCGGCATATTCCCCAGAGTTTGAGAGTCATTTTTATGTGGCACCCTTCTAGGCGACTCTCGCTGCCAATTTTGACGCTCAGATTGCAATTAATCTGAGCTCTCTGTTGATGTTAAAGTATGCCGAGACTTAATTTTGCCTTGAGAACCCGAGCCAAATGGGTACTCAATGGATCTTTTCATATGACATGCGCGCCCAAGATTTTTCCCTTCCAGAAAATCCGATGACTCCGCCGGGGCTCGAACCCGCATATTGGTCTTATGAGGCGGACACGTTAAACCTCTCAGCCACTGAGTCTCTTTTTATCTTTGGTACTGAATTAAAATTCCTTAGATTTTCAAAATTATTAAAAGACATGTTTCAGGTCTTGAATGACAGAAATTGCTGAATGACAATTATTTCTCTAGAATCGATTGGTGAATCAATATCACATGGGAACCAAGCACCAATCGAGCAGCGATGAAGGAAATACAGAAATAAAATTGGAAGGAAATTCGTCACCCGACATAAGCCCAAGTTTGTTATCTACTTATGATTTGTTTGTATTGTTTAAATTTTGTGATTTGGTTTTCTTCGCGCTTAATTTTCATGAATTACAGCAATGAAATCCTATGCCGAGTCATTTTGTGATTTATTGTAAAATAGCCCTAAAATATAAAGCATTTCAGACAAGTCTTTTAAAAGAGGTTAGAAAAGAAAAATAGTACATGTAGGGTAAACGATTCATTGAATCACTTGTATTACTTTCAATTACCTATTATGAAAGCATTGCGGTGGAGTCGAAAATCCGAAATGGAGATTTTAGTGTTTATTCTACACGTTTTTGAGGGTTCTGATTCTAAAAAATGGGTTTCGAACATTAGTAAACCTGTCTGAAACCACTCTACAGCTTGAACTAAAAGAGCTGAGGGCTTCAAATTTGGTCCACGAGTTCTTAGTACATGTCGGACTCATAAGGTAAATTCAATAGCTTAAGTTTGCCTCAATTTATTGAGCAATGATTGAAAGTCTTGTAGTATTATGTACACCCCGCCGGCTCACTGGCGCAATGGTTAGTGTACTAGCCTTTAAAGCTGGTGGGCTCGGGTTCGAATCCCGGTAAAAGGCATGGATGTTTGTTGTCAATAAATGTTGTTATTTGTCTATGTGTTTGTGTCGTCCTTCTTTGTGTGTCTCTTGTGACTGTATCTCCTGGCGAGCTGGGTAATGGGCTATAAAGCCTACACTCTCCCCTCTAGAGGGCGCATTCACTGTCATTTGTCATTATATACACCCCTAGTGTTTTATCGTCAACTTTACAAAGAAGTGATATACATCATATTAGATATTAGCCTAATCGCTATTAGTTTTATTTTTTTTACTCGTGTTCATGAGGTTACCTTGTGTTCAACGTTTATAAAAGTATAGCTGGTATTCTGAAAGTCGGCAGTTTCATCGACAATGTCAGTTCTAAGGCACCTAATAAAATACTTGCAGTGAGATTATGATCAACAGTATCAAGTAACAACTCATAAACTAAAAAAAATTCAGCAAAAAACACATAAAATTTAAGTTTATCCTCAACTGTCATTTTCATGAAGATAGTTATTTAAAAAAGATCTTGAAAACATGCAATTTAAAATGTTTATAAACTAATATACTTAATTTCGGATAAAAGAATTTTACTTATGATACTTCAAACAAAATTCAAATCAAAATTTCAAAAATTTTATTTTAAAAAAAAAGTTCTTAAAGTAATTTCTAATTAAAATTGAGCTTAGAAATTAGGTATAAGTCTTTGTTTGTACAATATAAAGTCATTTTCTTGGTCATTTCCTCTATTTTGACCTCAGAATGTGGCGCGCAAGCCTAATCCCAATGTTTTCAAATTTTGTTAATAGTTTTATGTTTGTTATCATTTATTTTAGTTTTGGCTATAAAGTTTCATAAAATTTAAAATTTGTTTTATAATAAATAAATCTTATAGAATTACATATAAAAAAATTATACTTTATATTGAGTAGTTAAAAAGTTATATGAAATTGAAAACTATGCTATGTCGTACCTTCTTTGCACATTTTTAAGACTCCTATGACCCCTTAACTAATCAGTATTACAACATCGGCTTCGGTAAAAAAAACAAGAAGTTCAAAAAGAACTAAATTAGCTTACTTTCCTGGTACTTAAATTTACTTACTTAAATTCTTATCTTGAAAAATCTAGGTTCGTTACAGTAAGTGACATCAACAACCGTTTCTACATTAAACTTTAGGCTCCAGCAATACTGTTTTCATCTTTCTCAATGCATAATTTCATATACTCGTATGGGCAACCCTTTAACATCAACCCATTCATTTGTTTTAAATCCAAATGCAAATAATGCACTTGAATTTCGAACTACTATATCTGTATCGCAAGCACCATGAACAATTCCCGAGTTTAAAGGCTTATACACAATTTCTGAATTATACATTTCATTAGACAGTTTTTCTACAAGTACAGCTGTAGATACAGCATCATTGGCTGGGTCCAAGTAACAAGGTATACAATGACGCATCTAAACGCCTTGCATAAGATTTAATTAACTTTCTTGACACAAATGCCTCTTTCACTCGAAAACAACTACGATTTTCACGATCAGTTATATTATTCCTCAACAGTCGCTGTATTTCATGAATGGAGACTTTCAAATGTATCAATAGCTTTAGTGACTCTTTAAAACGTTTCTTCAAGGGCTGATAAACACAATTTTCATAGCCAATACGGTGATTATATCCAGAAAAATAATAGGCTCCTTTTTCTCACAAACAGAAATTCCAATATTTAGTTAATTTTAGTAAGGCAGGGTAAAAAAAAAGTAATTTGTTGGCATCATGAAATTTTGTCACATCACGTTTTTAAATCAAAACGAGAAACGTAATTATAGTTATTAGTACAAACTTCTAGTTCTTTCGCAGGAATTCATTTTCAAAAATTTTTAACAAGATATAAGTTAGCAAAAAAGTCTAAAATTCATTTAAATTATTTCAATACAGAAACTGAGATTATGGATTCTTCAATGGAAGTCACAGATATGATGGACGATCCGTTAATGCAACGTCTCGTCAAGCTGATGGAACGAGAGTTCTCAACGAAAGGTTATCTACCAAGTTCGGATCTGCAGAACTTCTAAAACTACAACGGCGTTTGCAAGTGCCGAGCGGATTTTTTGACTAAACAACTGCTTGAGACTGGCCGCATGAAGTCATCGGGTAAAGTATTCGTTTCGGCGTCACCTGGAAATGTGAAGAATCCTAAACCGAGTCCAAGCCAAATTATTTCAACACAGAAACTGAGATTATGGATTCTTCATGGAAGTCACAGATTCGGACGATCCGTTAATGCAAAACGTCTCGTCAAGCTGATGGAACGGGAGTTCTCAACGAAAGGTTATCTACCAAGTTCGGATCTGCAGAACTTCTTCGACTACAACGGCGTTTGCAAGTGCCGAGCCCGAGCGGATTTTTAAACTAAAGTCATCGGGTAAAGTATTCGTTCCGGCGTCACCTGGAAATGTGAAGAATCCTAAACCGAGTCCAAGCCAAAAAAAAAAACGTCCATTTTGAACACCACCTCAGATTCCAAAGACTACACTTTCAACACAATTACTACAACTTTTGAGATTTCCGAAGAAATGTGTCCAAGTTAAGATTGTAATTCAGAACACGAAATTGTAAAAAGAGACTCCGTTTAACGTGTATAAAGAAAATACGTTAAAAATGTGATATTTTCTGTTAACTGTAGTTGTTTAATCAATGGGATTCAATGGGTGTTTAATCAATGGGATTCAATGGGTGTTTAATCAATGCGATTCAATGGGTGTTTAATCAATTTTTTTGTTTAATCAATGGGAAAAGGTGAAACAACTTAGTCACAGTAACGGTAAAATTTATTCAAATAATTTCAATTTGGCGAGATTTTCAAAATGTCGCAGAAAATAATACCGAAAGAAATTAAATGGGCCTGATCTAGAGTTGCTAACACGTATAAAACTTTTGCACGTGGAGAATAAAAGTCAGACTTTGAAAATTAGGTGTAATCTCATTAATTTTTCGAAAGAAATAGTACTATATCTGGAGTCCTATTATATCGTTTTATCTACGAGTATGTTTTGAAGAAACTAAAGCTTGAATGCAGCACAATGTAAAGTTTAAGAGTTGCCTATAAGTTATTTTAACACAAGTTTAAGATTGATGGTTATATTATTTATTATGATTTAATTACTATGAAACTTAGCAATTTTTTAGCCAAGCTTAATTACTTCTTTTGTATTGAGCTATAACAAACTGGCATTGTGTAATTAAAAAAATAACTGGATTCATATATTGTTTTTTTAGTGATAACCTTATCCCTGTAAAAGGTCGTACTCGTATGGGCAACCCTTTAAGCTATTTATTAACGTGCTTTTTTTAATATATATTTTTAAAAAATCAATCGATTGTTTATTGTAACTATTCACTTTCTGGATTGACTTCGAGTTTAGTTAAATTACGCCATTTCTGAGTCAGCATCCAACGTATATTTAATATTTCTTAAAAGGTACTACGCGGTTTCAGGACTTGGAGACATTTTTTTGGCTGTACGGGCCACACCACATTATAGGTCAGCAATTATTTCTGTGATACCCGAACCTGGCATGCAAGATGAGCGCCTGAACCTAGAGCTGAACCTACTGGGCTCGCCCATTCCAGCTTAAGGAAGGCGAATACCCAAAATTCTAAAATTTTTACTATTACTTTAATCTTTTCCAAATTTGGCATGGTGATTTCAAATATAATGAGCAGTGCTATTTAGGCATTTTTTTTATTTAAATATAATTTATTTACCGGCGCTTTTTTACTAAAAAAAGAGGTTTACGCTAACAAGTCTACCACATTGAATTTTCCTCCTATAAACATTAATTATGTGTTAAATTCTCCGTTTTGAACTAATACACGCAATGACCCTCTAGAGTTACATACAAATTACAAGAAAAAGAAGTTATGAAGAAAAATGTTATAAATTAACCACAAAAAAAGGATTTTTTTTCCGATTAACTTACACTTGGAAAAAAAATTTTAAAAAAACTTGTATATTTACACCAGATGTTAGAGGTTCATATCACAGATATAGATTGAAATAGCATCTGTAAGAAATTTCAGGCAAATTAATGAAAAACTTTTTATGCTAGAAGTGTTGGCGCAACCCCCTTTTTTTAGGTGAAAAACACCGTTTAAAATAAATCAATTATATTTAAATAAAAAAAAATGCCTAAAAAGCATTGCTCATTATATTTGAAATCACTATGCCAAATTTGGAAAAGATTAAAGTAATAGTAAAAATTTTAGAATTTTGGGTATTCGCCTACCTTAAGTTTTAGATCTAGATAATAACGACTGCAATAAATCTACACTAGGAATATTGGAACAGGCCTCTTAATTTTGGGTCTGGGACATAATCCCGACAGCCGAAATCCCGACAAGCCAGAATCCCGAAAGCCGAAATGCCGACAAGCCAAAATCCCGAATAGGTCGAAATCCCGAATGGGTCAGGATCCCGACTAGGTCGAAATCCCGAATGGGTCGAAATCCCGAAAATAGATTTTTTGTCCATTTCTCGATTTTTTTTTTTTTTAAATTAGATATGGTGGCTTATTTAAAAAAATATATAAACTGTTTGTTGTTAAAAAATACTATCGGCTGTCTTCTCTTTATTAAAATTGTGCCATTATAAAAAAAAAAATTTGATTCTAATTATTTCATTGTTTTGTGGAGTTTTTAATTGTCTCTTTGTATAGTTATGTACGGTCTGGTATTTATTTTATTTTATAGCACATGGATAATTCATTTCTGGTGGTTCAATTTTGTCTATAAAAATAAATGTTGCCAATACTTATTAATGCTTCAATTATCAATCTGTTGTGGGATAAATGTCTTGAAATCAGTATTATTTAAACTCCGGTTCACTTAAGTTTTCGTAAGTCTTTTAGTTTGGCGCCGTTATCGCTGTACTTGGCTAGTTTAGGGGTGTGGTCGTAAATTAAACAGTGGGGGGGGGGGGGCAGTAACAAATGGCTAAAAATTTGGGGTTTTCGGAGGGAGAAGGGATGCGAAAGTTTTCAAAAATTGAGTACAAGCGTACCTTTAAAAAAATAAATATATTCCTCTACGCGAACGGCTAAAAAAGATGATGCAGGTTTTGAAATTTGCCTACTTATTTTGTATTTTTAGCAATGAACACTTAAAGGGATAAAATATAGGGTTATTGATTTTTATGGTTTGTAAGGTTATTGATTATAAGTTTATTGAATTTATTATATTAGTTAATGTATATAACAGTAATAAAAAAAATCAAAATTTATTGTGTCATTTTTTAAGTATTGATTGCTGGAATCGATTGCTTATTAGGGGAGACCGGGGAAAGTTTCTTTGATCTTAATTTTTAACTAAAATGAAAGGGGGGAAAATTGTAATATTAATTTTTAAATAAATTTTAACACTATTTTTTAAACTTTATTTGTAAAAAAAGGTAAATTCAATTTTTAAACATCTTAGAATGCAGGCGTGAATAATTTAGGGTCAATTTATTTCATAAAATTTTTTGGGAGTGAATTTTATTTTACCATGTTTTTCATATTTTCATTTAATTCAAACAAACATTGCTTTATTTTTCAAAAGACATGATTCTTCCATCTAACGATAAATAAGTGCGATCTTAATTTAGTGAGAAAAAATTTCAAGCTGATGATCATAAATCGAATCATTAGGGGTGAAAACGTTTGAACCATGCGCTCCTCTAATTGTTTTTAAACAGTGTATATTAAAAAATACAGTCGAACCCAGCTGTTATGAAACTTTTTAGAGGTCTTTTCTGAACATGTTATTTTATATGGATGCATATAGTGAACTGCTTAGAAAATGAGAGTTCGCTTATAGTGAACCCAAATTTCCCTTCTTATTTTTTTTTCGTATCGCTATAAGTGGCAAGCGAGAAGACAATTTTTCACAACAGGTCAAATTTCACTAAAACTAGACCCTTTAAATGGTAAACAAGAAGCATGCTTAGCTTCAATCCCCCTAAAAGTTCCAGGAACCAACCCTTTCTTTTCAAACCATTTATTCCCATCCCCCTCAACTCACACACAATTCTAAGGGGCGTGTCAGCAGTACTTCTGTGTAACCTACCCTACCCCTTCCATAGTACAATGAAGCCATTCATCTTCCTGTCCCCAACTGTACATATTTCATATTCTTTACCAATACCTCTTGAAAACTTGACCTAAGTGGAACTGTTCAATATTTCGCCGTTTAACATGTACTCTTTAGTCACTCATTTCTTATGAAAGAATTTAAACAAATTTTAAATTAGAGAAAACAATTTTGAAAAATAATGGACTTCTGCAAAGAAAAAAAGCCATCAGAATGAAGATGGAGCCAGTCAATTAAATATATGTAAAGATTTGTCCGTTATACAAATACAGTTTCCAATATACGGATCCTTCGGAATACGGCTATTCCGGAATGTTCGACATTTTTTAATGATTTCGAAAATTAATCAATTTAATTGTAATTTTTTAAAATATTTTTTTATATAAATTCGATTTATTTATTCAATATATTAAAGATCTGCAAAACAATTATTATAATTTTCCTTTAGAAGCCTTATATCGTACAAAAAAAATTTCAGCAAAGTTGGCTTTATTAAACCATGGGATATAGTGAACCAAGTGTTTTTTACGTTGAAGGTTAACTATAGCGGGGTTCGACTGTAATTGCATTTTTGGAATATTATAATGGTTGAAACACGTTTTATACAAGGCATTGCCTCGTGAAATTTTGGTAAACATGGCCGTCGCCATTTTTCGACTTTAATATTTCATTGACATTTAGAGATTTGTTATTTTTAAGGCAAATACATATTTAATTAGAACGAGAAACCCCATTTTATTGTACTCGATGATAAAACTGTGTTAAATGGAAGGACGTTTAATTTAGGTGTGAATGTAAGCATACAAAAATTACTCAATGTTGCAAAATCATTAAACAGCTCTAACTAAAATATAACAGCACCAACTGAACGAAGATTCTTGTGAGTGAAATAGACTGCGTGGCTTCATAAACGAAGCAGACCGTTGCCCCCCCCCCCCCCCCTCCCTCAAATATTTTTTTTTCCAACTCGAGGCATAGTGGAAAACTTACCCCATGGGAAAACCAGGACCGGTCCCCCCTATTTCGTAAAAGATTAAAAAAATAGACTTAGAAATGGCATTAAGCTATCCCTTAAGTTAAACTTTTAAATTTACTTTATTAATTGAATAAAATTATTTGGTAATTTATCATTTATTGATAACAAGCAACTATGTGGGTTTTTTGCTAATAATTAGTAGTAATAATAATTATTTTCTTCAGCAATATGATTTAATTTTTATATTTCTTGATAGGATATAAATTAACTTAAAATTAACTAATTAAATTTCAATTAGTTGATCCTTGTGATTAGACTTATATGATTCTCTTTTAATATCTAGGATTTCCCTGAAATGACACTCCAGAGTAAGATTTAAACTTTGAAAAAATATTTTTAAAAAACACAAAAAAAAAGCAATCAAAGGGGGAAAAAATTAATTATTCCATAAAATGCTATGCATATACAAACTACAATTTATTGTAAAAACATCAATCTTGAGAACTATATCTGATAATTATGTATATATATATTTTTAAGTTGTAACTTTTTTCACTGCCTGAAATAAATTTCTCTCAGTTAAAAAATAATAATAGATTTCCGAGAACAAAACACGTGCAAAGAAATTTCCAACTCATAGTTTTTTTTTAAATAAAACTAAAAACTAGGTAAGCCTCTTACTCCATTCCAGAAGTTATAACAATTAACAAAAATAATAATTGCTTTTCCCAAATTATTACAAAGTAACATTTAATAATAAATTAACAACTGTTATTAAAGGCAATTAATAATAATTCATAATATCCAAATTTTTATGTTTCTCGTTCCTAAAACAGTGGAATAGGTCAATTCCCGTTCAATGATAGTTATTAAGACATAACCTCTTTATATAAATATATATATAAAAATCTAACTTTGCTGGATTACTATAGTTGACCAACACCAGGGGCAAATAAAAATAACAAAACAGGCGGAAAAACCAGTTTAAGTTACTCTTTTCTAGGGTTGCTATAAATACTTCTATGCGTAGATAAAGGTACCCTACTATTTACAATAACATACTTTCGTCTAAAGGCCTTCATCTAAACGTACCAAAGCCTCAACATTCATCTCATTCTGTGAATTACTTTCACCCCCAAAGCTATATCTACCGACACAGCTTTCATTGTTGACAAGTAAACGACATTAATCATAAAATTTCAAACGTGTCTGAAGGCGATACTACAGCTCTCTTCAATGACATGTATAGGTTTTTTTCTCCAACTTTTAAATAATGCAATTACAAATTTTGGTTTTATTTCCATTTATTGCTGATTTAATCCTAAGTAAAACGTGATTTTGACAATTTAATAAAAAAAAAAATTAATTAATCACACGTGTCTTATTAAATATTTGAACTCGGCGTAAAATCACAATTAACTTACTACGTAACCTATTATAACAAAAATCATTCCAACCTAGACCCCACCACATAATGAATAAGTCCGAATTATGAAACGAAAACACTAAAAAATATAAACAATAGACTATTAAATATACTCCGATTAATTTTATATGTGATTTCCATACAAAAATGCATTTTGATTAAAACACACCTTTTTTGAACCAAAAGCATTTTATGTTTACATAGCAATAAAAAAGAAAAGTCACTCTTCCCAAATGTAAAAATATTAAAGCAAAAAATAACAATTAAATTGCCCGTAATAAAGCATGACGGCTTTAATTTATAGATTTGTCGGGATTTCAACCCATTCGGGATTTCGTCCTTGTCGGGATTTCGACCCATTCGGGATTTCGTCCTTGTCGGGATTATGGCCTTTCGGGATTATGGCTTTCGGGATTATGGCTTGTCGGGATTTCGGCTGTCGGGATTGTGTCCGGAACCCCTTAATTTTGAATTTTGTTCAAGGAATAAATGCCCTCATCAAACTCAAAATGTAAAATAAAGTAAAATTTAATTTTTTGAAATGAAAATTTAATTTTCTTAATTTTTAACAAATTATATATTTATGTGGTAGATGATTACAAATGAACTCATTCGTACTTAAAATTTAAAAATTTAGCAAAAATTAAAAAACTATACATTTTTAAATACTTCATTGTGTGTTAATGGGAAACATGATAGGCAAGTGATAGATTTATTTGTCTGTCCCAAAAGAGGATTACAATTGCTAAAAAATATTCAAATAAGACATTTTTAAGAATTTAGTTTTTGATATACATAAGATGCATAAATAGGAACTCTAAAGAAAGTTATTTTGTATTCCAGCTTTCTAGTTGCTAACTTAAACTACGATTAAATCAAACAAAACATAAATATGTATATAGTTTTATAAAAGGACCACATTTAAAAAAAATTAAAGGAGAAAAATTTACTTTTCCTGTAATTTATGCCAACGAGGATATATACAACTTAAATTTATGGTACGAACGACTACACATTATTTTTAGTAGTGTGTATATAATATTGTGTCATCAACAATACCAAAAACAAGAATAATGCCTTAAAAACTCTTATAAAACCACATTAATAATTTGTTATGTATTATCAAATCATAGTAATATATAAAATTAAAAATAACGAAACATACCTTTTATAAAGACAGCAATCAAAGAGCAATTCATCGACTGGATCCCGTTTTATCCTCCTCGTTCTCACTAAAATTCATAACCACTCATACTAAAAAGCCGGACAACCAACTCCTATAGTTAAAGCTGTCTCTATTACAAGACAACTACGCCACAATAACCCCCAAAAACCGGTCCGGCATTTTCGACAGGTTATGCTACACCAATTCATTTCTTTTATTATCTTGATTTTGTACTTCCATAAACTGTACGCATGAGCACTCATCGAAGCAGCAATAAAAAAACCTTTTGTTTAAGTGATGGGAGAGAAATTATTGGAGATTTCTTTGTTTTGGTTGGTGGTGGACCACCTTCATCGTTAGGGGTTAGGGTGGATCAGAGAAAATGTTTTTTGGTATAGTGAGAAAAAAAATTCATCTACTATATACCTCTATATAAGCACAAAATTTCATCACAATTGGAAAATGTCTTCTGTTCTTCTAAAGGACGCGAAAATTCCAAAAATTTAGCAGAAACGTCTGATGGGATTTTGTAGCAGATAGCAACGTGTAGATTGAGAAAGACTTTTATTTAACATCATTAGAACAATCAATTTAAGTTGTGGAATTAATTAAGAAGTTTAGGGCGATTTACTGGACCAATGGTCCCGCCATTAGGGATAGTTTACTAGCGTGGCTCTTCTTCGAGAGCAGGATTCAAAAGAGTAAGTAAGACTCTTCGCTTCGAACGAAGCACAGTTCAGTTTGGCGGAGGGATACTTAGGAGAGTTCACTTCACAGTCAGGGGACAGGCAAGTTATTGGTGATACTCCATCAAACCCCCGCTCAACGATGAGTTGCCTGTCTGTTTATGTAAGTCCCATGAGTTGACAACAATACTTATGCTTGGGTGCACACAATGATTTGGTCAAAACATCAGCTGGCATGTCGTTCGTATTTAAGTAAACAACATTTATATCACCCTTTTCGTAAATTTCGCGCACAAAGTGATGACGGACGTCAATATGCTTTGTTCGTGCATGAAACACTGGGTTCCGCACTAGCTTTTGTGCAGACTGATTATCACTGAACACTATTGTCGGATCACAAACACATGAAGGGGATAATTCACTAAAAAATCTTCTTAGATGGACCACTTCTTTCGATGTTTCTGACAGTGCCATGTATTCAGCTTCAGTTGTTGACAAGGCCACTGTTCGCTGCTTTCTTGCTTCCCATGTAATGGCACCACCAGCGTACTTGCAGATGAATCCGGTGAAACTTCTTCTATCGGAAGTGCAGGAAGCAAAATTTGCGTCAGCATATGCAGTGAGGGGTTCACCCGTCTTCTTGAATTCGATGCCTTGATCCCTGGTGAGTTTCAGGTATCTGAGGATTCTCTTCGCTGCTTGCCAATGGAGCTTTCCAGGATTGTTGTTGAATTGGCTGAGGAAGTTGACACTGTGGGTGATGTCGGGTCTGGTAGCTACTGAGAGGTACATCAGTGATCCGATCAGGGACTGGTAAGGGATGTCTTTCATCTCAGATCTTTCAGCATCGGTCTTTGGGCTCATGTCAGCTGTCAATCTTTGATTTGGGTCTAATGGTGTAGACACTGTCTTCGCATCTTCCATGTTGAACTTTCTAAGCAGGTCATCAATGTATTTTGTCTGCGTCATCTTTAATTTTCCTTGGTCTTGTGAAAATTCAATTCCTAGGCAATAATGTAGACCTCCCAAATCTTTCATTTTAAATGATGATGCTAGTTTGTCGCGAATGGAAAAGTAGCTTTTTTCTGAATCGGTGAAACACAACAAATCATCTACGAAAACACACACAATGATCTCTTGGGTGGCTGTATTTAATTTATAAATGCAAGGGTCTGATTGAAGAGCACTGAAACCAAGCGAGTTAAGCTTTTCATGTAATTTCTTGTACCACTGCCGACCCGATTGCTTTAGCCCATAAAGCGATCTATTCAACAGGCAAACTTTATTTGGTTCTTCGAAACCTTCAGGTAGCTCCATGTAAACGGTTTCATCAATGTCGCCGTTGATATACGCTGTCACAAAATCCAGTTGATATGCATTCAGATCTTTTTCGACAGCATAGGACATCACAGCGCGAATTGAAGATAGCCGAGAGACAGGTGAAAAGCTGTCTTCATAATCGCCTGGCTTTTGGAAACAGCCTTTGGCGACAAGTCGGGCCTTCAACTTGTCCACCGTGCCATCTTGTTTAAACTTTGTCTTCAATACCCATTTGGATGAGATTATTTTTTCATTCTTTGGTCTTTCTACGAGCTTCCAAGCTTCTTGTTGTTGAAGTGAGTGATATTCTTCCTCCATGGCTGCGATCCAGTCATCCTTTTGTTTACTTTGTACGGCTTCGGCGAAGCTGGGGGATGTCAACACAACTTCTCCGCTCCTGCTCGCCGGCGATGTAAACATGGCGCTATTGGCGGTCGCCAACTTGGCGTAGTGATACAGCTTTCTTGGTCGCCCTGGATTCATCGTCCTCTCTTTCCGTGGGCGCCCGGCAACCCTTCGGAGCTTTTCTGCGCCATCCGGTTCATCCTCTTCTCCTGAAGTGACGTCGTCGTCGCCAAGGGACTGCTCAGCTCTCATTGGTTGATGGTCGGCTGGCGGCGGGGACATGGTCTCAGGATTGGGTTCTCCGTGAGTGTCGGCTGCTGGATCTGGATCTTCGCTGGGGAAATCGTACCATTGCTCATCTTCTTCTAAAGTTGGATTCATTTCTTCAATGAATTTAGCATCTCGACTTACGATGACAGTTCTTGTTTTGGGATCGAAAAAACGATAGGCTTTCGCTTCGTCGGAGTATCCAATAAAGATTACTTCATGTGATCTTGGTTCAAATTTGGACTTTTTAGGTTTGTTTAAAACAAATGCTTTTTGTCCGAAAATTTTGAAGTAAGATGCTGATGGCTTTCTGTCGAAGAATAGTTCGTATGGGGTCTTGTTTTCGGCTACGCCTTTGGTTGGACATCGATTTCTGATGTGAGCGCTGGTTCGAACGGCTTCGGCCCAAAAACTTGAATCAAGGTTTGCTTGGGAGAGTAGACATCTCGCTGTGGAGCAAAAAATCTTGTTCTTGACCTCTGCTACTCCGTTTTGTTGTGGACTGTAGGGAGCAGATTTTTCTCGGCGTATACCTTCTTGGCTTAAGAATTGGTCGAATTCTTTACCCACGTATTCTAGGCCGTTGTCTGTTCGTAAAACCTTGATCTTCTTACCCGTACGATTTTCATTGCAGGCTTTATACTTCAGAAATGCATCTTTTGCTTCATCTTTGTTCTTTAGGAAGAATATTTCGGTGTACCTTGATTTGTCATCGATGAATGTCACAAAATATCGCGATCCGCCAAGTGAGGGAATCTTCATAGGACCACACAAGTCCGAATGTACAAGTTCGAGGATATCCTTTGCAACAAATTTAGACTTTTTCGGATAAGGGGTGGCACATTGCTTACTTTGAATGCAGATTTTGCAGTCCTTAATAGAGTCATTGTTGTTTTTGAAAGATAGTCCTTTGATCATATTTTGTGATCGTAACTTCTTCAGATCGTTCATGTTTAGGTGACCGAATTTTTGATGCCAGATTTCTAATTCGGTGACGACAGCTGCCCTTTCTTCGATTGGTTCGACAAAATATAGATTTCCTTTTCTTTCTGCTCGGAGCAATGTAGAACCATCTTCTGAAAGTACTTTAGCTTCGTGAGCGTCGAATACTACGATTCGGTTGTCACGGGTACACTTCGAAGTTGACAGCAGGTTTGTTTTGAGTTCAGGAACGCATAGGACATTTTCTAGCTTCAATGTCCTTGTACCAAATTCTTTATCTGGAACAGTTATTCTGACGGATCCTTTACCCGTTATTTTAGCGGGTTTGTCGTCTGCTAACGTTATATAAGAGTCCGCTTGTGATGTAAATTCGACGAACATGGAGTTATCGAAAATCATGTGACTCGACGCCCCGCTGTCTAGGATAAATTTGTTACTTCGCCCGGAGCATACAGCGGCGACTGCCTCTTCTGGCGGGGAATTCTTTTTTTCTTGCTCCTTCGTTGCCATGGCGACGGCAGGTGTTGAGCTTTCCTTTTGATTGGGATAGTTCTTTTTATTCATTTCTCGCTGGCGTTTATAGCAGACGTCATATTTATGACCCTTTTTCGAGCAATAAGAACACACGATGTTTTTATTTTGCTGTTTTTTATCATTCTGTTTTTGATTCCAAGTGGATTTCGAACGCGAGTTGAATCTTTTTGAAGATAAATAGGCGTTCGGGATATCTTGTTGACTTTCCCCGCCGCTTCGGGATTCCGATTCTTCTAAGATTTTGATTTTTAGTGCGTCGGGAGCTGGGAGAGTGTCTCTGGACTCGATCGCGCACCGGAAGTTTTCGAAACTGTCTGGAATGCTGTACAGTAAAAGTATAGAAAGTAGGTCGTCGACGATTGATATATCCATTTCTTGTAGTTTATCGACCGTCACGAAGAAGCTGTTTATGTGGTCGGACATATTTTCTGACGAGGACATCTTCTTAAACAGAAGTTGTTTCAAGAGCGTCGCTTTCTTCGCAGGACCTTTCGATGAGTAAACATCTTTAAGTTTATCCCAGACTTCTTTAGAAGTGGAGCACTGCTTTATATGACACAATTCGCTCGGGCACATGGACAGGATAATGTCGGCTCTGGCCTTTTGGTCGTCGGAAATCCATTTGGCAATCTTCTCGGCATCGGTTTCCGGTTTTGGTTCCGCTCCAGTAACAAAGTTCCAATGATCGTTTTTAACCAGGATGGCCTCGATTTGTAGTTTCCAAGTATCGTAATTGTCCTTTCCAAGTTTTTGGATGTTTGACTGATTCGATGACATTCTTCTATTCGTTGAAGACAGGAAACAGGGGAAAAGTTCGAGAAGCCGGCCTTTCGTTATACAAAGTCTCTAAGCCTCGTGTTAGGCCTCGTACGTCACCGCGCAGTGGTTAGACTTGCTGGTCCCATAACCTTTGATGGGATTTTGTAGCAGATAGCAACGTGTAGATTGAGAAAGACTTTTATTTAACATCATTAGAACAATCAATTTAAGTTATGGAATTAATTAAGAAGTTTAGGGCGATTTACTGGACCAATGGTTCCGCCATTAGGGATAGTTTACTAGCGTGGCTCTTCTTAGAGAGCAGGATTCAAAAGAGTAAGTAAGACTCTTCGCTTCGAACGAAGCACAGTTCAGTTTGGCGGAGGGATACTTAGGAGAGTTCACTTCACAGTCAGGGGACAGGCAAGTTATTGGTGATACTCCATCAACGTCATTTAAAAAAAAAAAAAATCATTTGTCACAGCACTTTTTTTCACGGCGGCCGTCGAAGTGAAGACCTGTTACTAGACACAGGTGAAACTTTTGCACGCACAGTGCTGTGACATTTAAATATAATAAAAAAAGTGTCTATTTCAATAAATTTTTTAAATTTCACACCCCTAAAGGACAGAAGACTTTATCCTACACTATTACATTAATGAACAATCAAAGAATCACATGGTGCTACATTTTATGACGTCTTTCCATTCGTGAAAAACTTATTTTGCATCAAATATTTTTTTAATAAATAAAGTTTATCATGCCAATGGTGATTTGGCAACAGCGATTTGAATAAAGACTCAAAATTGAATTTTAATGCTTATTCAATGGGAAATTCGCCGACATCATTTATATCCAAAAAGTATGAAAGTCTGGTATCTGCGTCATATCTTTCTAACAAAAACATACTTTTTAAAATCCGATGGATAGAACCGATTTTGGAAGGGGGTTACGGACGGACAGACAGACATGAATAGCATATCAATACCTACTTTTTCATGTTTTTTTAATTCTTTCGAATTAAAAAAGAAAAGTATTCTAAAAAAATCTTTTTGATACATCCCATTCATCATCAGTGAAAACGGCATTTTCAGAAGAGAATTAAGAGGACTCTCTTGGGAATTCCACATCTTGAAAATCGTAATGTTATTCCTATGGAAAACATTCGCAAGTCAATTACCGTTACAATTTAATATAAGGTTATAGTTTTTTGTATCATTGTAAAGAACGCGATATGAGTAGATTTCACAAAACTAATGTTTTTTTTTATCTTAAAATTAGTCGGAGATGCTTAGAAAGACGCTATAGCATAGTTTTTAGCTATATTTTTAAGTTTTAATGGGTGTTTGATATTATAATTTAATTTCGGTCGTCAGATCTGTAACACTTCAACACATCAATAAATTTTAATTGTTCGTAAAATTGACCAATATAAATCTTAATCTTCTCGATCTACTTACTTCTATATATTTATACCTGTATCTGAAATCGTAGAACTTAGGCTATCAACATGAAAAGATTTTACTAAGTTGAGTGCTGAGTTTAAGAGGGGTGGCCAGTAACATAGACCTAGTGTTTTATTTTTGAGATCCCAACATCTATACAACTATTGCTTTACAATTAAAACACTGTTTTACCAGGTATGAAAAGCAAAAAATAATTAAAAGAAAGTATCATCCTGTTATTTAATTATTAATTGATAAAATTATAAAATAATGGTCACCATCTGTCAATAGTCATCTCCATTTTAAAACTTTAAAAATTAAATAACTGATATTTTCCCTTTATATTTGTTTTTACAAATATTTTCATATCTGGTGAAATAGTGCTTAAAGTAAAGCCATATACTTTTGACAGATATTATGATTTCTAAACTAATTCATTATGTCCATGCGACTGACCTAGTCAACCCCCTAAAAATTAAAAACTACTTTTTATAAACACAAGAAACAATTTGAAATGTGACAAAACTGTTTTTAATGATAGAAAATTTAATTAATATTGTAAAATAAACAAAAAAATTCAAACATAACTCATTTAACATCAGAAATATATAACAAAAATATGCCCTTTAACGCAAGTTATTAAAACTAAACAAGATAAGTTTGAATAAAAGAGCTCCATACAATCTTAGTATAAACTTTTTATATTGGTGATTCGCTTTATAAATATTTTTACATCATGAAGGCACATATCAACAATGATTACAAGATAAAAACACTGCATTTAATTACATATCTACAAAGATCTATAGTCTTACACTATGCAAGTTTGAAAAGCTGTCACATGGAAGATTTTTTAAAGAATTTTTTTGTTATAAACTAAAAAAAATTAATTTAAAGGAGCATTTTTCATAAATTTGAATTATAAATTTCTTCTGCCAAGTGTTTTGTTAAAAAATAATAAGAATTTTAAACTGTTTTAATAACCAGAAGATTACTTTAAAATCCATCGGTAATGCGTCATAAATTCACATTTAAATTGCTCGACTAGAATATAACTATTGAAGTTATGCCACATCTTCCAGTGCAAGCTTTTCAGCAGTGCTAACTGTAAAAATAATCAGAAATACCTAGCGTAACAAAATATACATATTTATTTATTGCTCTACACCTAAAAAGAGTCAACAGTATCTTTTGTGAAGAAGTTTTTAGGATGTATCATTTTCTTTAAAACAATTATCATAGATTTAAACATATTTGTAAAATAATTAAAATCTAATACTTTATAATCCCCATAAATGATAATTATGCATCATAGTGTTAATTTTATAGAATATAAATGAAAATGGTTACTCTTTTCAAGTTCTTTCTTTAAAATATATTAATTTAAACATTTATATTGAAGCAGAAATTTTGTTTAAACTTAAAGGCCCCTTAAACAGCTTATAGTTAAATTTGTTTAAGGTCCCAAGGTACTATGTACATAAATAAGAACATTCACATGGGAAGCTCAAGGTAAAGAACTTTTTTAATAAATGTTAAGCTTTATTAAGAAAGGTGGAAGACTAAAAAGAAGGAAAGAAATATTATAATGATTGAAATAATATTAAATATTAAGTAATCAGCAAAGTCCTCCTTTTATAGTTTAATTGTAAAACTTAAAAGTATAATTTTTAAAGTAAATATAATCGTCGAAATATTTTTTACTTCATATTGAATATAACACAAGGCTAAATAACATGTCCAGTATTAGAATTTTGGTTACTTTCTAAAATATGTCTTTTAAAAATCGCATGAAGGAAAATATATGCATAATTATCCAAAATAAAATTATAATTCAATTACAAAACTCTCTATGAAAAATGCTAAAAATAATTTAATTCTGCAAATACCTGAGCAAACCATATAATACTACTCTTAAAACAATATTACTAAAATCTAGTGAGGTAGAAAATACTAAGTTTGTATATATTATATTTATTATTAATATTTTATCAATATAAAATCAATCAGATATCAAAAAAATAATTTAACCCAATTTATTACTTCTTTTTTTTCCATAAAAGCTTATAATATACAGTACCCCTCGCTACATTGTGCCTTACTCTTCACTTGTACCTCATTCATCACCCAATTTTTTAGCAGTCTTTTTTTTTATATATATTGCTTTCCAAAAAATAGATTATAAATGGACAAATTTTTATTTAAAAGTAAAATTTCACACATCTTTTAATCTATTTGAGAGCTTTAAAAAATTCAGTTCTTCAGTCTTCCAAGAAGAGAAAATCTATCCTTTAAATAGAGGCAAATGGAATGATTTTTATTTATTTTAAATAAAGTTTCTTCTATGGTTGATTTAATGGCAATGGCAATTTAAAATTATTTAAAATGACTTCCTTATGCTTAAAAGAGTGCATAGACACGATTGAAGAGCTTAGTGGAATAACGTACTAAGTCAGTGCTGAAAGTGTGGGTAGACGCGGGGTGACGCGTCACCCCACTTTTCAAGAAAATGACTATCCATCCCCCCACTTCTTATATCTCTCAAATGTATAATCCATGGAGGGGGGATGAGGCATGGCATTTTAATGGAAGGCATCCCCCCACTTATTTTTTTCCCACTTTCACCACTGTACTAAGTGACAAAAAAGGTTAAAACCAGAAAATGAGATTTAAAGTTTGTTTACACTTAGATACGTAAAAAAAACGGCACTTACAAAAGGTATAAATAAACTTAACTGAAAGTTAATAAAAAGGGGAAATCTCATTATATTTAACAGAGGAAATAACATGTTCATTAATGCAAAAATCTCAATTTGTTCATAAATATCACTTAGCATGTTCTTCCACTAAGCTCGTCAATTATATATCTTAATTTCAATATTCTACTTGTTACATGACTCTTTTTGCTTGTCTCCCAGAAAGCATGATATAACAAGGGGTACCTGTACCCACTCAAAAAGAATAAAAAGTTTGTGTATAGAATAGCATAAATGCTGCCACTATAATTGCACATAAAAGCATACTAAAAAATTATGTAAATAATATATAACCCTAATTAAATATTATGTTAGTATATGCTTCATTCAGTATCTTGTTATATGTTTTATATTAAATATACAACAATATAACTTACTGTTAAACAAAGAAATATATGCTTTACAAGCTAAAATCCCTATGTACTTAAGGAAAACATAAAATAATTAACTTTTTACTATGTAGTTTAAAACTTATACATTTTTTTATTTTAAATTAAGCTAGGTCATATTCTGCTTTTTTATGGCATAGTCCCCCGACAACAAATACCAGTACAAAAATTTAACATAGGAAAAGACACGGTATATATAATAAAGGAATTTGCTGATAAGTGCCATCTATAAAATTGTATGGTAACTTTATCATTACTCATAAGAACAAGGCGACATCAAATCAAGTGTGTCAGTGTTAACAACAAAGGTTTGCTTAGAGTGCATTAGAATAGCACAAGTAGGTTTATGAGCATGCTGATTGGATAACCACAAGAAATCAGTTATTAATGGGCAGATAGAAAATATGAACAGGTATCTTATGCAAGGAGACTATGGTTACAATTGCCCAACTCAATAAAATACCTAAAAATATTACAATTTTAATATGCTGGAGAAAAAAACTTATTTTCAAATTTTTTACAAAATCTAACAATATTTTTGCACAGCTAACAGCTACTTTATTATTATAGTACAGGGAAATGTGTCAATTATTATATACAATATATGATAAAATATCTTTGCTATCCATGTATAATTGTATACTGCCATGCGCAGGTTAACTGCAGTAACACAACAATGAGTTGAACCATGCTTGAACTAAACCAGGAAAATAATCGGTCGTTCAATAGTATACTTTCTTATAGGTTAGAGTTACTGGGTGCTTGCAACAAAGGTCCAGGTCATACTCATTAGTCTAGTAATTGCAGATTACCTGACCACGGCAGTATAATACAAGGCAGTCCCAACTGAAAGTGAGTTTAGCAATCCTGTTACTTTGCTTGTACCATCACAAAGGTATATACGAGCTTAAGTGGCCAAGTGCATTAAATAAAAAACTACCCATAACACTTGGAACGCAATTATTGTATCAGTATTAAAGTAATTGGAACTTTTTTTATCCTTCAATAACCCTTTCAGTCCCAGTGATACCATTTGGCATCCTCATGTTTCTGATCATAATTTCAACAAAAAAAAAATATATGGCTGACATCTATTGGGATTAATAAAAAATATTTTCTAACAGATACAAGTTTCAAGAATCTAAAGATGATGAGCTTTTCGATATTATAAATGGCTATAGACAATCAGAAAAAATTTATAAAACGTTGATGTCGTGCCGAATTGTCATTGGGACTGAAAGGGTTAAAGGAAGCCAGTGGTAAACTTGTTAATGCTTTGGGCTCACTGATCTTGTACATACTGATGTGCATTTACAAGTTACACAATTATTGCTGTTGGTCTCTCTTACCAGTTGGGCTATCTGTTATATTACTACCGTCATTTATCGACAAGTTTAAAATCTACATTGCAACCATAGCACAGAGATTGGAGTGGAAGTGGAAACCACAGTTAAATCTAGCGCAAAAAGCTCCCAAAATAAATCGTGTGATTGAAAACAAACGAGTGTCTATTCATTGAACATTTTTTAAAAGGGTTTGTTCCAATATAACATTAAATTATCATCCCTTACTTTGAAAGAAAAGTCAGTTTAAAAAAAACAAACAAAGAAAAATACCCCAGTTTAAGACATTCGGTAAAAAATTCTATTGCCAAATAACTATAAACCATTTTAGACTAACAAGATAACTGGTTTATTTTGTCCCCAGTGGAATAAGGTTACTGGGGCTCCACTTCCATTATTTCTCTGTGATTGCAAAAAAAAAAAATCAATCAGTTTCAATTATTGCATACATTCTCATTCACCCTTGAATCACTTACATCAGCACATATTTATTCCAACAGCTATTTACATTGAATTTTATAAAAAAAGAAAAAACAGGGATGCTGTTTCATCTTTTAAACGCACTAGGTGTTTGCGGAATCCAAGATAATTTGATTGTATATTACAAATGTACATCTTATCTTACAAATTTGTTGATGGAAACAAGCTCAAATGACTCACAATTTCAAGGTTGCCATCTTTTAGAGGTTTTAAAAACACAAAACACATTTCTTGGACAAATTCCAGAAAAAGTTTACCTGACTAAATGTTTTGCAAAATATTATTTTTATAAAATTGATACAACATAAAAAAAACTTAAAATTAGCTCATAAAAATGCCAACATATTAATTCACAAATAATTTGTAAAAATTTACGTATTTTAATCCATTTTAAAACTATTGTTTTCAAGTTTAAGATGCAAGAAACTTCGAAAACAGTTTTTAAGTAAACTAGAATATTTTGAGAAATTTTACAAGCTGGCAACCTTGGATTAGCTTTAAACCTTAAAGCTAATTCAGCCAGATTTTTATTAAAAATGGGAGACAAAAAATAGTATAAAGTTCTAATATAGCCCCAAGCATAGGGAAGTGAAATGAAAATTGCACCAGTATGCCATATGATATTAATGTTTCATTAGATATTAATGAGATGATGCTTGAACCGTAATCTTTCTTATAAGTATTTTTTTTAAATACAACAAACATGAACATTTAAGTATGCAACTTATATCTATGATTAAAACAATCACATAAGTTAACGTTAGCCACATAAGTTCAAACAATACAAAACAATCGTACTGCACCTTATAAGGACAAGTGACTAATCTAAAAAGAAGCCATTATTGAAGTTTTGCATTTATATGATGTATTTCTTCCAACTTATTGCAGCTAAAAATCTGTACCCATTGCCACAGGAATTACATCAATCTATCAATCTCAGAATTTTGGAAAATTCATCTTTAAAATATCACCTTTCCAAACACAGGGTAATGTAATGTAAATGTGATGGCACATTTTCGTCACTTTCACCAACCTATGGGCTAAAGACTCTCCCATTCGTTGTGCAATCTGGCTACGCCCAAACGCAGCTTGACTGTCACAGGTTTGGGTTGAGTCCATTTTCAGGGGGTAAGAAGGGAGGCCTCTCCAGGATGGGCGGTCTCTTGTGGAGCATTGCAAAGCGGAGAGTCCAGAGCCTGGCAATGGCGTCGAACGTGGCTTTGTTTTCCTGGTACAGATGCCCAACTTCGGGTTCCATGCACACGTGGCAGTAGGGGTCTGTTAGAAGGGACTGGATGCTGATCAGTATCTGGTAGAATAGAATTCAGTTTTAATTTAAGTTTTCAAAGTCAATTCAAGCAGGGTTTTTAATTTAATGATTGCTAGTCTTGCAATGCGACAAATCCCTACAATTTTCTGATAAATTAAGTCACAGTTATTATGACCAGTTTTATTAAATGTCACAATACAAAAAACTTTAAGGTTGTTTCCGAAGATCTTGCCGAAAATAATTATCTTAAAATGGCAAATTGTTAAAGATCTTGTATATGTTAAAATTGCCTTCTGTAATCCCAAACTTGCAAAACTCTGGCGATACATAATTGCTATACCCTGGCAATTGGAAAAACCAAAAAACTCCAATAATCAATTCCTAAAATTTTAGAACTCTAGCAGCGAAGAAATTGCGATACTTGGGCGATTCTAAAAATAGCATTTTCAATAAATATTTTTCTCAAAAATGCTCCCATATAATTTACATCTGCTTCTAGTTTTATCAGTTAGTAGCTCAGATTTACCCTAAATGTTTCCATCCAATTTCTAACCACTGAATTCAAGTAATAAGTAGATACGACTTGACTTCAAGTAATTTAAATGCTTCTTTACTCCCTCATATCCCATTTGAATAACTTACTATGTTAGGAGGTTAAAGTAAGGATTTGAAGTTAACATTTGTAGCCAAAATATTTTTTCTACAGCTACAAACGTATTATTTATAACAGCAAAAGTTTTAAATGTAAAAAGTTAAATAGAAGTCACTTGACTAAGTCTGTAAATAAAAAGTTATAATGATAATTTATTCGGAAATTACATTTCCCCTTTCTGTCTGGTAGGTTCAGTAAATTTAAATGACTTAAGAATTTGAAACAAGCTAAATACTCAATGCAATGGAATTTCAACAGAAACACAATCAAAAGACCGAATTTTTTTTTTAATATTTTAAAAGTAACTTTAAACTAGAGCTCGAAAAACCTCACAAATTTTACCTTTCCCCAAGGACGGCTTGTCCAACAATGTACCCGTCCTAATTTGAAACTAACCCATCAAACTTTAATTATATATAAATAGCTTTTAAATAAATAAAAATATAGTTTTGACTTATTTATTGTAAACATTTATATAAAATGCAAAATGTATTAGTAGTTATTAGGATTACATTATACATTAATAAAAGAAATGCAAGGTTACTATGATAGTAACCTTATATTTATTTTTTGAATATTGGAATTAAAATAACATAAGTTGACGTAAGCTAGAATGTCAATTCATCTGAGGTTACACTATGTTTTTTAAATGAATCAAATATAGTGTTCGCCAGTTCCACATGATTTACAGAGGTTTCTGCACAGAAATGTGAAAGGGGTTTCTCAGTTAGGTAGATGTTTATAATTGTGTTTAATGCTCCTTGTTTAAGACCAGTGCATAAAGTGTTCTGTACGTAATTATCAATTCCTTTTATTGTTACAAATCTAAAGACCCATGCAGGGAACAACTTTTTGTTTGCCAATTACATGTGCATTTGGTCTGATGAAGGAATCAACAGGATTTCTAGAATAAAAAACCATTTTTAAAGTGAGATCTAGACTCGAGTAATTATTTGTCCTCAGGGAATTTTAAACCGCCGAATACGGGCAGTTTTTCGAGCTCTGCTTTAAACACTTAATTATCTTAGAACATAATTATTTGAAAGGTACAACTTCAGTCAGACACAATACTGCATAGGCAGACATTGCACCACGTGCAGAAAAGGGTAGCATCACCCTTTCTAGCTAGCTAAAAAATTAGCTTTTCTTGAAAAGCTAATTTTTCAGAACAATTGTGTGAAGATTATTTCTTCCATTGCATTTTAAGCTGCTAAAAAATTTCTATAAAATTTGTTTTAATCGCAAGAAATTAAAATGTTTAAAATTATAATATTTTTTAACTTGAAGTAACTTTTATAAATACATCTCTTTTTGCACTTGGTGCGATATGGCATTTCTAAACAAAAATAGTAATCAATTAGCATACCTTGGAAATGGTTAAAATAAGGCTCCAATTGTCATGAATAGAATCAATCCCGATGTCCCCATGTCGACTAACATTAGGATGAAATATTTTTGTGATGAAACGGACAATAGGTGGCTTCATGGGATAGCTAAACAATAAATCAAAATTATATAAATAGATTGACAACCACATTCTTATATGAATAGCAGCTTTGTTAGTTTAAAAAAGGGAAAAAATAAGTAATCATGTTTTATGTTTTTACAAGTTGTCAGTATTTGATAAATAACAGATATTTAGATTTGTTTCCCTGCCTTACATACAAATTTTGAAAGGGTTGAGTCTAACTAGGTTTTCTCTTCCCCAAAACATTACCCACTAAAAACGTTCCCACTAAAGGGTTCATAAACACCCTTTTGATATCTGCACTAACAACTCTTTTTACATGAACAAAGACCTGCTCGGATTATTACATTTTAGAGGGATCCCTCCTAAAACAGCTTCACAGCTCTCCTAAAGCAGTTTCATATTCCTATAACGAACCAGCTCTAGCACACCAACCCAGAGAGAGAAGCATCTACAAAGCCTCCTAAGTAAACATGAACCATCTGAGAGTTAGGCCCTGCACCTTACTTAATTTATGGACAAGTTTTTCTTACAAGCAATAACCATATATTTTAAAATATTATAAACAATAAATTTTAATTAATATTCGATTTTTTTTTATTGGAAATGATTTTAAGGTAATCTCTTCAAAAATAACTGATGTAGTATACACAATGTTCTAGGCAGGGCTACCTATGCCATCAGCCAGCGCTCCATCCGCCTACTCACTTTCGTAGTAGACACTCAACTCATCACCTAACTTACTTGTATCTTTTTATAGCAATATAATTAAGTTGTTTTAGTAGCAATTCTTCAACCTTGGCCTCCCCTCTACTTAGCATAAATAGAATTCCAATTACCTAAACAAATGTATTACAGTAGAACCTTGATGATCTGCCTCTCGTTTATCCCGAATTCTCAGTTAACCGATTGTCCAAGAGTCAACATAAATAAAATCCAAAATTGGAAATCAACCTATCAACCTTAGTTGGTCAAAAAAGAAACCCATCTCATAATTCTACAGCAATTCTAAGAATGAGGAATCCCCAGTGATACTGAAAAAGAAATCAAGAAACACTGGGATCTTCTTAAATTGTGAGACTCTAAGCGATATCTTCTATAAATGGCAAAATAAACAATTCCCCCAGATTTTTACTCATATTTTAAAAATTAAGAATATAAATTATAAATAATTTTTTAAACTTTATGTTTGCCAGGACAATATCGGAGATATATTATGGACAATATCGGAGATAACTCTAAGCTAACTACAGCAAATTCAGTCTACATACCCTGGAGGAATCTGCAGGTAGAGAAAGAATGTCCCTCCCTCATAGGGGCTGTCAGCAGGACCCTGAATGGAGGCCTGCCATTGGAAGCACATCTCGTCCAATGGCACGGCCTGGATTCCCTCAGGGGGGTCGGAGTGGAGAGACTTGAGCTCATTGCGAAGCCTTATTGTTCGCCAGGAACTGTACACAGCGCTAGGCTCGGCCTGGGAGAGAGAGAAAAACGATGGTCATGTTTAAGATCTTATTGTTCATAATTATCTTACAAACCCAAACATAGTACAGACAAAAACTTGAAGGAAAATAAACAAATAAAACAACAATAATGTAGATAGAACACCAAGGATCATAAGGGCTATACTGGCAAACATGAAAGAGTAGATACTTTTAATTTACAAACACGCCCAAGCTTATGTGACCAGTCTCTGCTAGGCATATGTCCTGATTAGCTGGTCAACATCGCACATGACACCTCCAGTGTTTAATTTCCAAGCCTATTTGGTCCTCATTTTATCGACCCATTTAAGAAATGAAAGGATGAGTCAACATCGCTGTATCTAGAGACCGTTTGCCTGTTGTATCAACCCAAACACACCCTTGATAATGTTGTGTCTTGGGCAAATATATGGCTTTAAAGCTGTCGAAGACAGGCTTTGCAACCTCAACAGCTAACTGGGTAAAGGAAGTATGTCTACTGGGACTTCAATGATGGTGTTAATTAGTTTGACCTAGATTGCTAGGCAGCTGAAGATGTGTTAAAGAGACAGTGGGATGCTTCCTGGTCAATGAGGACAAAAGTGGATGAAGATATGCTATCTGTCCGCAGAAATCCTCATCCCCCTTCGGTGATTTGTCCTAAGTGATTTGTCAAGTTATAAATGTCGACAAAAAGTTTATACTTTTGTTGTGGTCAGTATTTTTTGTTAGTGATATTGATTTATTTTTTAATACTAATGTTTAATGTAGTCACTTAAAAAACATTTAAATGCATATAACAAAATGTTACACTAAACCCACATGTGGAGTTGCATGTTGGTCTCTTTTTAAGTTTGATAATGTGTGGCAAATGTAAGGTACAAATAAATATTTTTATAAATATGTCATAATAAACCATTACAGAAAAAGGTTTAACTTTTGCAAAAAAAAAACCTTGTTAAATAAATATTAACAACTATATAGAGAAACACATTAAAAGCTACTCAATTTGTCAGTTTTATCAGCTTTAAAATAAATACATGCAAAGTACAAATTAAATATAAAAATATTTCTATACCTGTTGTGTCATTTGATGCAAACAAAGCTTGCAGGGTGCACTTTGTGCTCTAAAGAAATAAGATCTCAATTAACTAAAGGAAAATATATATGTTGGACATAAGTCCGCAAGGAGCAAGTTTTTTTATAATAAAATCAAACATTATTTTTTACAGCATTAATAATACATAATTACCTGTAAATATATTGATTTATTTAAAGATAATTGAAGGTTATGTAGTGTTATCTGTTATACACCTCTAATTTTGGTTGCATTCAAATTAAGTTCAATCTTGTAATAGGAAAAATATTAGCAAAATTTAACATAAAACCTAAGTATTTTATCTCTGCATTCAACGGGTTAATGACTCACATCCATTCCCACTACATCACTGAAGTGTAGCAACATCGAACACAGACAGTATACAAGGATGACTTTCAGGGAACATAGCTTACCTTCATAACTAGTAACATAAACTAATTTTTACTTGATTTGTGTATAATAGAAATGGTAAGCAATAAATTTGTAGGTAAAGGTTGAGGGATTTCAAATGCCATGTATCGAAGGGAATTTTTCAACAACAAAAATTTATAAAGTTTAAAATGGTTCAAGGTACTTACAACTTAGTGTACATGGCTTTCCAGGCAGGAATGACAAAAGAAGGTTTAAAAAGCTGCCATCGATTTCGGGTGAATTGTCTCCACTTGTCATCTGGATTATTGGCATCGACTACATTACACCATCGACGACAGACTTGGGAACAGTTCCACAGGGAGAAATCGTCCAAGTAGGAGAATATTGCAGTGAGAACTACAAAAATAAATTATTCAGAAGTCACTTTTTAGGTAAGAAAGATAATGAAAACATCAATTAACCTATACACATACAACAGAATCGTAAAAAAAACATCCCTTTTGTAGAAGAATTTTAAATATTAACCCTGTTAACATAACTAAATCAGGGAAATTCTGAGATTCATCTCAGCTATTGGCCTGCTTCAAGGTTAAACGATGGGGTTAGTACAATAGACCAATGGCCACGGTGCTTGGCCCTAACGGGTCCCCCACTCAAGTCATAACATAACTAAAATATCATTCATAAAATAAAGAAATTCCAAAGGGGAATAACTTCATCTCTAATGCATCCAGAATGAGTTTGCTAAAATTAATTTCCAAGATAATGTTACGAGAGCTATCACTTTTCTGCAAACTTTTAAAAAAAGTAACCGTTTGTACAATTTCTTTTACAAAACAGTACAAAGCAATCTGTATTCTTATAATAATTAATATTCCTCTTATGGTTAAGTTAGGTTTTGAATTATTGTTGCACTAGAGGGCTATTTGCGACAGCGCCGTATTTTAGAGCCACAGTCAAGTGACGAGCCGACACCTTAATAGGAACCTTAGCAGTACAATAACAGCACATATTAGCAGTACAGAACAACAAATAAATCCACACGAAAAGCAGACTTTCAAAATATATATCTGAATATACAGGGCCCAAAATTTCAGGTTCAAGCTTACTAGCCACAAGAAATAGTTACTCACCACCAAAATTTCAAACTCTCCGCCAATATATCAAACCTAGTACTTGCCTTCATTGGGCAAATTTTCCATGAGACCCTCCTTGAAGATCTCCTTCCTCTTTGGGGAGATTAAGGCTGTGATGCACTCAGAGAGCTTGTCCACCCTTGCATGATGGACAATTGCAGGGGGACGCTCTTGTTGTCTTTGTCGATGTTCCAGAGTTTCATAAAAATCCGTTGGCTCCTCGTTGCCAGAGTCGTCAGAATCGCTTTTCTAAAAATAAGATAGCCAAGATTTACCCTCCAAGTTTTCGACCCAAATTTTCCCGTATTTTATGGGTCAGTCTTTCTTATAATAATCTTGAATTTTGAAATTTTATAATTAATAAATTTTTATTCATGATGTACTTTTTTTCATTTGGAAATTTTTTCAAGGTCATCTCTTCCAAAATAAACGTAATCCTGATATTTTAAACAAATATAAAATAAGTTTAATTTAAAATTTCTGCTGTAAAAAAAACTACTTGCTTATTTCCAGACCCTACGGAAGGTTAAAAGAATGTTTACAAGTCTTCATAAATGATACCTAAATAAGTTCTACTAAACACAAAATTTGCAGTTAAATGTAGCGTTTTGCCCCCCAAAAAACAGGCTTAAATGCTTTGAGTTACCGAGTAGAATCATGTACAATTTTTTTTACAAAAATTATTTAATTTTTCAATTTGTATGAATTAATATTTTTAATTTAAATAGAATAACAATCAAAATTAATGCAAACAAAAAATTTAATTTGCATATTTTGTGTATACTTCATACAGCCACAAAAACACTAGAAAGTTTGAACAGAATCTTATAGTTCTACATAAAAGACAAATATTTAAAAAAATACATAGTTAAAAAAAATATAACCAAAAGCAAAACCAAGGTTGAGTCCTGGTGACAAATTACTAGACAAGGCTAGTTTTTAAGGAGCAATAAATAACTTTTTCTGACAACCAAGTACACTAATTTAAAGAATGGGACAGGGATCAACCAAGGCCACCTAGAAGAACAGGCCAGGACAGCTGTCGAACTTTGCCGGGTCACGTGACCAAAGGATCCCTCCTTTGGTCACCTGACTCGGCAAAGTTCTACAGCGTCACGTGACCAAAGGAGGGATCTTTGGTCACGTGACTCGGCAAAATTCGACAGCTGTCCTGGCCTGTTCTTCTAGGTGGCCTTGGATCAACCTGGGTCCAAAATTTGCTGTATCAAAAATGTTAATGTAGAAGAAAGCTGTAGCAAAATGCTATTAGTTGCTTATAATTCAACGTCTCACGCCAATTAAATCATTTGAATTTACACACAAATCAATCTTTGTGTCAACATAAAATCTAAATACATAGCGTGTATAAGTCAATTTTTAAAAAAAAAAAAACTATATTCTAAAATCAGAAACCCCAATAGTGGAGGAAGTAGAAAAAAAGTTCAAACGTAAACAAAAAGTATTTTAACATTCTAGCTGTTCTTGTGATCACGGACACCATGAATCAGACACTTGATAGAAAATATATTCTGGTTGTCAGACTTGGCCTGAACTTTAGCCACAAAAGAAACAAGATATTCTTCCAATCAGGCAGAGCCAGAGAACTGTCAATCACTCTGATGCAACAAGACGTTATCGGTAGATTTTTTTACCTAAAAAATCACAAGCTAAGACAGTGTTCGGAAAACATGAAAATCAGGTTGTCGCCAATCCTGAAAAGTTGCAAGGTAAGTAACTAGCATTCAAGGTTTGTGTGATATAGTGTGGTTACTATAATATTGTGTTTTCGATCAACAATCTTTTGTAAAAAAATAGCAAAATTATTATAAGTAAAATAACTTACTTCTTGATACACTACAGAGGCATCTAATGTATTTACATCATTTGGATACAAAAATGCATGGCAGGTCACACAAAGAGGCTGCTCAAAATTAGGACCATAGAATCCGCAGCAAGCAGAACATAGTTTGTACTATAAAAAATAGATAATTTACAATAAACTATCAACTCAATCAACCTTACTAATATAATACTACAAGATTATTACGAATTATTTTTTATTCATACAAATATTTAAATACTTCAATAGTAGGTGCAATTAGAATGGTTCAGATTTACTGTACGGTAACCATTGGCGCGTTTTTTTCCCGATTTTTCGAGAAATGTTTGTGGCAACCTGTCTGATTTCAACTCACGATTCGAATTCCTTGCCTTCACAACGATGACGTATTCCGGCAACCCTAGCTGGCGGTTATTTGCAAATTTCAGTTTTGGAAAGTCGCCAGAACACAGACATTTGGAGCGATTTAGGAAAGTTCTTCAATGGTTACCATACAGTAAATTTCTACCAATTAGAACTTTTCTTATTTAACTTTTTCTACATATATTTTGTTTTGTTATGAAAATTAAACGAGAATAATTATTATAAATGGTTTTTTTTCCTTAGAATACTGAAAATTAGTACATATATAAATGAAATGTTTACAGGTAAAAAAAGTTTTAACTAATTGGGTTGGAGAAAATGATTAAAGTTTATTGGGGAATACTTAATTAGGATAATTCTATAGTTGGAATCCAATTATCTGTTGGATTGTATGTATTTGAATTACTGAAATCTTAAAATACATTATACGGTTGTTTGTTTACATTTCAAACTTGGAACTTAAAATAAGTCTAATGCAAATTATGTTTCTGACAATCTCGGCAATTGAAACGGAACAGTTAGCCGAGATTATGTGTTTTTTTAAGAGAAATAAACACCACACATACACAAAAAAAAGTTGTCCAGCAACCAATTTTTCAACAATATGTTTTTTAGTAAAATTACCCTAAAATAGAGATAATTAATGTTGGCAAAATCAATCAAGTTTTGGTAGGGGTTCTACCTACCAAGGGTGTGGTAAAGCAATAAAGAAAAGGATCTAAGCGACAGTACCTGATAAAAATACCTTCGTAACATTACTCTGGAGTTGTCTCCATTGCTTTCTGTAAACCATTGACGAGTAGCGGGCATAGAATTTTTACGTAAATGGACAACAGCCATTATTTATTCTCACGACATGTTTTACAATCATAATACGAAGAAGAAAAAAACAACCCAATTGTTGCCACTCCAGTGTAAATACGATAAACTGATTTTCTGATTCGACAGACTGAGTGAGTGAGTGGTGCATAGAGAAGGACTACCCACGTCTTTAGTTTATCTCTGTGTTCCAATAGCAATGACTATGGTCAATTTTTATGACCCGGGGAGGCACGGGGTAACTAGACGGGACCAATTGTATGTCCGTTTTGGTAGCAAGAATGTTAAGATTACATTTTCCCCTTAAACTTAGGTCCGATCTCCCCATTTTGGTTTGGTTAACATCAGAATTAATATATGTGGGCTAGCTACGAGGCCGTAGTTTGCAGTTCCGATCAAAAAGCCAGAAAAGAAAAATAATAACTATGCAAAAAAAATTGTCTGTAAAGCAAAAAAACATGGAGGCCGCCATCATTGAAATTCTAGTCAAATCTTGTATTGTATTGGATTGGATTGGTTGACATATATTTTCAGGCTTGTGTGCTTGGTCGTTTACACTTTATCATCTCTGATTTGTAGAAAAACTACAAGCTTACATATTCAAAACTTAAAAGAAAAGTGTACACTTGTAAGGTATGTTTTAAACAGTTCTCAGGAATAAATCAAAGCACCTAAGTTCCCTTATGGACAAAAACAATGTATGCTTGTGAAGTGTGTGGAAAACAGTTTACTGGAAAAAGTCATTTTGACCAACACCTTCGCATCCACACTGGTGAGGATAACAACCTTATGTTTTTGACTTATGAACGAACAATTTACTAACACAATGTAACTGCATTGCGTATTATCAGCTGGGGTTACTAAAAAATTAGTCATTTTAGATTTGAAATTTCCAAATAAGTTTTACCATGAAAATAGTTTTTCACAATTCAATTCAGGGTCCTCTTCCAGTTTAGGATGGAAGAACATCATGCCTAAGAACTACTGAGCTATTTTTTGTAATGATTACGTGTAAATGTTTGGTCTAGATAAATATCTGTGCCCCAACGCAATTTATTTTAAATACAACCAGTGTTTGATAAGGAGCAACCTGTGCTACTATCTATAAAAAAAGAGCAAATGCACATCATCCCCAAACAATTTTGATAAAAGTATTCTTTATTGAAAAAGTGTTTTTTATTTATCCAAAAACTCAGGAGATGCCTACTATAATTTAATTGAATATCGCGATTATAGAATTAAAGCTAGTTTCGGATTCTGGAATATTTTTTAACGATTATAGCATCAACATGCAGCTCAAAGTTGCGCTATTATACAATCACGATCGGCAGTGATTTGCGATTCTTAAAGTATCTGGAGGTTTGAAATTTTACAAATTACAATTGTTTTTTGACCACCTACCATTATTGATGCATTGATTTTGCGATTACAAGAAAAACTTTTGCCTCCTTACAGTTAATGCCAATAGATTTCTTTGTGATTTTTGTGCAAATTATGAAAATTTTAACTGCGAAACACAAATTTGGCACTTTCTATTTTGTTATTTGCTTGCATGAATACTTTTTTCCTCATTACATTGTTATCCTTTTTTGCATACTTTTCTGTTAGACGTAAAGTACTGCTAGTTTAATTTTTCGATTCTGAGGTAGAGATACAAAACTTCTAGATGAATTAGCATTGTAACAGCGCAGAAATCACTTTTTAAGAAATGTAGAACACAATGTGTATTTTTGTATAGTTAAAATCCATTAAAACAATTATAGAATTGTATTAACTTTTAAATTTAAATAAATTATTATAATATTAATTATAAGAATAATTTAACTTTTAAATTTAAGTAAATTATTATAATATTAATTATAAGAATAATTTAACTTTTTTAATAACATTGTAATATTTAATTATAAGTTATTCTTATAATTGACATTATAAATTGAACTTCTTACAAAAATTATATTTTACACACACAAAAAACTGTACAAACAGATATTGAAAAACATTAATTTAATAAATGCAATGTACAAAGCAAACAGTTAAAAACTGAAGATGATGATTACAACTAAAAAGGTGCCTTCAGGAAACCAACAGCATATTTTTAAAAATTCTATTTTCCGCGTTTGTACTGCCCTTTGCCACGGGCAGCCTTTCCTTTCTTAGCGTTACTATTATCTTCAGCCTGCAAAAGAAAAATGAAGATTACTCAAAAGTCTTTCAATGATAAAGTTTAAAGAAACACTAATATTGGACTATTCAAAAGGTTTATTAAAAAATGGGTTTATACAGTAGACGCCGCCTAATGTGATCACGGTTAATGTTATCAATCGTTTAATGTTATCAAAATTGCTTAGTCCCGTCCTCTTATATCAAAATACATTGAAATATCATCGTTTATTATAATCAAATGTTCGTTTATTGTTATCAGTTTATATGTAAATTTCCCGAAAAAATACGATGTGAATGCTGAGGATTTTGAAGCATTCATGGAGATCGACGATAAGGTTGCGACTTCTACTTCGTTTACTGATGAGGACATTTGCAAAGCCATAAGTGTCAAAGATCAAGCTTCGTCGCAAGATTCTGATGCCAATAATGAACCCAAAAGTGCTGTAGAGGACAAAATCCCGACGCCTGCTCAGATGAGGGAGGCACTTCGAATCTTACATCTAGGTGTGCAAAACAAGGCAACGCGGAACACTTTCATAAACATTGTTTATGAGCTATTCTTAAATGACTTGCTTTGAAAGAATGCTAAACAATCGACAATTGATTTCTTTTTCTGTTAATAATTAACCTTTTGCATTTTGTATTGTTTTCTGTAGTTCATAATTAAATATGGAAGAAAACTCAACTCGCTAGTAATTCTTTTTCTTTAGTGCGCATTAATTTCTATTAAATACTATAGAGTTTTACAGCAACAACTCCTAATTTAAAATTTATTTTTATTTTAATACATATGTTTTAAAAAAAACATTTTTTTAGTAAACTTTTAGTTTTAACTTTTTTTTATTGTAATCAATCGGTTATTGTTATCAAATCACGTTCGTCCCGATGTGATCACATTAAGCGGCGTCTACTGTAAAAGGTTTATATTAAGAATGCAAAAGTACATAAATACTATTTATTACTAAAATTGGGTGATTGAATATTATAAACAATCAGGAAGTTTGAGTTAATAATAGCATTTTAAAAGACTCACTTTTCTTTTTGTTGATGTGGAGTTAGCTTTTGGTAAAACAGTAAAGAAATTATCTAATCTTCCTTGAGTGCTTCCATGTCGTCCTTTCATCAGTTTTTTAACTCCATTTTTAACACGTTCTTCACTAAAAAAGTAAAAACACTTATCATCCTATACATCCTATGCATAGATTTAAAGTTTTTTTTAAAAAAATTATGTTGTTAGAAGAACGTAAAACTAAACCATTTAAATAAAATATAAATTACTACTAAATACAAAATTATTATAATTTTTAAAAGTTACTTTCTACAAAAGAAATGTGATTTTCAAGAGAAAATAAAAAAATATGAGTTCACAAAATTTAATAAATCTGTAAAATTATTTTTATAAAAATGGCAGGTAAAATAAGAGATGTTTACAGTAGCATTCTACATAAACTTTTAGAAAATTTAAGGCAGCTTTTTTTTCTTATAAAGGCCACATCAAAAATTTATTAATGCTAATTAACATCATATAATTAACTCTTATTATCTCATTCATCAAGTTTCAAATAAAATTTACTATACTTATTTGATTTTTTTCTAATGGGGAAGTTTGGACCAATTTCAAACAAGTTATAAAAAACTAATTTATTTAAATTAGATTTTTTTATCTTGCAATTGAGTTCTAGAAACAATACTTAGGAGTAGGTATATAATTAAAGGGCTTTTATCAGCTCCTAAACATTATATAACTATTTTTTTTTTAAAAAGAATTTATTGATTGTAAAAAATATGTTTAGGCCTACCTAAATCCCTTACTGCCACATAAAAATTTAATGAGCCCTTCTTCATCTGGATCAGACCATTTAAGCTAAAAAGAAATTGCAATACACATTATTCAATGCGTGAATTGTTTTAAAATTCAATAATTACAAAGACAGATTATTATCATCAATGCCAGAGATTTCTGCACATTGAGAACCAATTTCTAAAAACCTGAAAAAAACTCAATAATGTTATCATATTATCTAAAAATAAATTCAACTTGGAGAAATAGTTTAATATCCTTTGACCTTTTATGATTGGTATCCAAAATAAGTGCATAGGAGTTTTTATTCTCACAAGTATAAGCCAAAGTAGAAAAAAAAAGCATAAAAAAGTTACAAACATAAACACAAAATATTTGATAAAAAGAAAATATTCTGGCTGATCCGACTAGGCCTGAACCATAGCTACAAAAGTATCTGAGCGCTCTTTAAAAACTCATAAGAGCTGAAGAACTGTAAATCATTATGAGGCTTAAGAGGGTTCACTAGACGCCCCCTACCGGTCGCATCTCAATAGTAACTCTATGGTAAAATCGACATGGTTTTTTGATGATATCACAAGTAATTATTGGAATATTTTCACGCGGTTTGTGCCGTTAGACAGATTTTGACTTGAAGATGCATTACCCTTTCGTTATTTTTGTTGAAACTTTTGTGAAAAAAAATTACATGAAAGTTAAACTTTATCTTCATTTTGTTAAAATTGAGAACAAAGTATTAAAAAAGTGAATACACAGTTACTGAGATTGAACATTTCTGTCTTAAACTTGACTTTGAAAATTGAAATTGGATAATTTAAACTTGAGATATTAACTGATATGTGAAGACAAGTGTCTAAAAATGTGTGCAAACCCCGCCTCCTACAAGTCACGCCCACGTCCATTAGGTCATTAGGGGACAAGTAGCGTTATCATGGACACGGGTGATTTCCCTCTTCTCTTTCTTCCTACCGATAGCGTCTCAGGTTGACATGTTTTCTCAGGAGGGGGGGATCCTAAACCACTTTCGAAGGGGGATTTCTACGAAAAACCGCAGTCGCTGCTAACGTGTTTATTGCGGGTCCACGTTTATTTTCCATTTCTTCACTGCTTTGAGAAGAGAACCCCTATCTTTACTGAATCTAGGTCATACGTCTGAACTCGCGGAGTAATAATATGGATGATTGGTTACCCTAAGATTTTATTAAAAAATTATCAAATGCCAATTTTCTATGGGCATTGCCTTTATTTTGAACAAGTTGCATTAGAAATTATCATAATTACTTTTCCATTCAGTTATATTTTTTTGGTCATGGAAATAAATGGTTTATGTTTGGATGCGATGATTTAAAATAAAAATTGCAATTTTATATCTAGTTGAAATAAAGAGGTTTTACTATAATATATTAAATGTTGGTAAGACAAATGACTGTTTCAAAATCAATATTTTACTTCACTCACCACAGACAATATTTTAGCTACATTTTAAAATTTGAATGGAAAATACGGATAATATACATATTTTTTTTTTAACAATTCTAAAGAAATGTTTCAATGTTTAAAGAAAGACAATTTGAAGTGAAATGTGTCATAAGTAAGTTCTGGCTCAACTGTGTGTTACATGATTGTAAGATATTGCTGTTATAAGAAAAAAAATAATGAAAAAAAGTGTTACAAAATAAATTTTAAAAAATTATACAACAAAACAAAAAGCTGTGTCGGAGCGTGAGAATTAAATAATTTCCTTTTTACAAACATTACAAACAATGATTTTTTTTGTAAATAAAATGTATAGAAAGTGGCTTTGAAAGTCTGGATTAAAAAAATGTACGTTTGTACTTTGTACAAATCTAAAAAAGGAAAAATCGAAGCTGGTAGTGGGACTCAATAACTTCACAAAAAAGCATTAGTATAAAGGGTTCACAAAATGGGAATACAATACAAAGGGGAAAAGCCGAATTTTATTCATCGCCTTTGAAGTCTGCCTTTCGGAGGAGAACCACAGACCAAGATTTTTAGTCGACTAAGTAAAAAAAGAAAGCATCAGTTAGAGTATTAGTTGGACAATAGTATTATCGGTGATCTTTGCAGCAAACAGCATCAAGGCAAAGAGCTCACACAGTAGGAATATAAAGAAAATGCCAACTTTTATATATCACTAGTCACACTTTCGTTTTAGGAAGGAAAAGAAACAAAAATGTGATGAGATGAGAACCAAGAGCTGCTTTCTTGTCCTATATATTAAAGGTTTAAATGAACGTATTTCCTCTATTGTATTTGCACCGTCTTACAAAAGGTTTAAAGTTACATATATGCGTATTTCATATAAATCGATAAATAATGTGATGTTTAAAAGATCCTGAGAAGCCAAATCATTATTTAAAAAAAATAAAGATTCTTGTGACTATTCCGAATAATATATGAAAGACCAGATCATATATAAATGACATCGTATTTGATAATTTGCTTTTTGTATCTAACTTACTCCTGACAAAATGCTAGTGTACAGCTCTTATTCGCTGTATATTTAGTTTTTACGATGTACGAATATGATCTGCCTTGTAATGATTTTTCAATCTTTATTTTCACAAACCTATAAGGAAGTACAGGGTGGTTATTAAATAACGCTCCCTATTCGGAGTGGTCTGTAGCTTGAATGAATAATCCAAATGCATCAAAAATTGAGACACTTGCTATTCAAGAAGGGGGAAAAAAGAATGGAATCATAAAAATCCTAAAGAATAATCATAAAAAACAAACTCGTCCTTTGACCAGAATCTAAATTACGAGGCGTCGTCAATTATGGCCAATTACTACCAACACAGCTAATTACGCCTCGTAATTTAGAACCCTGGTCAAGAGACAAGTTTCTTTATTACGAAAAAGAATGAAATTATAACACAGAAACTCGTCTCTTGACCAAGATTATAATTACGAGGAGTAGCCAATTATGGCTAATTACGGCCAACACATCCAATTACGCCTCGTAATTTAGAACCGTGGTCAAGAGACGAGTTTGTTTTTTATGATTCCATTCTTTTTCCCCCTTCTTGATTGGTAAGTGTCTCAAAGTTTTCTGCAAAGTTTTTTAGTTCGAACTTCAAAAAAAAAAAAAAAGATAGCAAACGATAAAGATTAATTATCAAATCTGCAGAAGAAGATTAAAGAAAACTATTAATTTGTGCTTATAAAAGTTTGAATTAGAACTAGCCAAAAGCCCTGTTTGGCGAATTTCTTTTTGAGGTGTTTCCTGTTGAGCGTAAAATGTTGTGTGGAAGCGGTATAAGTGACAGATTCTGTATAGCAAACCAACTTGTTTTGTTGTGTAATTGTACCCTACTTTAATGTGCTTGGAGATTTTTATTTGCATGCATTATGTGTAAATAAAAAAACAACTTGATATTCAAAAAAGGTTTTGAAAAAAAAAATCATGATTCAAAACAAAGATCCTAATAAATCATTATAAGAAAAAATATATCGATCACGCATAAATTATTATATTTATTAGTTTTTCATTTATTCTTTCACACGTTCCTGATAAAGCATGTAACAAATATCTAGATTTCTTTTGTAAAAAATTTCATTTTTTTCATGTTATATATCTTGCAATTTGATTCGTTTTCTTTTATAAAAAGATAATTAGCTAATAATGTAAATAGATTTTGAGTGATGCAAGGATTTTTGTTTTGCTGCTGTTTTCTTCCCTTCTGCAAAAAGGACTTGTAAGTAATATTTATTATTAGCTGTGAAATAAATATTATTACTATTGTTTACAAAACCCATTTTATTTTAAAATAGTATACTGTTCAGCTGCGCTTCCTTAGCTGAAAATATTAATGAGAAAATTTGCTCTTTGCAAACTTAATTTATTTCTCAATTTTGCTTCTATATGTTTTCTCATTTACTGTAATTGTTCGCTGATGACGAGACTAATCAATCTAGCAATTTGAACAATTATCAATATCGTTCACACATATCTACAGCCTTTCAAGTAGTTTTCTGAACACCCCCCCCCCCTTCTCAGTCAAAATATCATTTTTATTTTGTTTTGCTCTTTCTTCAAATTACACTAAAAAACTGCTTTTAAGATGAAAACAACTAAAACAAATTACCGAAAAAAACAACTATATTTTTGCGAAATTTTTTTCTTAGAAACCAAATTCTCACGTGTAATAGATTATATTTTAATAACAAAATCCCACCTAGGCACCCACTATGAAAAACGACTCTAAAGTTACCCTGACTCTTCTTTAGGCCAAGAACTGAAGAACTGGTTTTGTTATCTCGTAAGTTCGGTTGCTTGAAAGTAAGATAGGTGAAATGGCCAGGATCATTGAGTATTGAGGACCAGATGTTCCCCCCGGCAGGTCACCCCTCACTTTCTTAGAATCGGAGGGGTTGAAATCCCCCTTGTCTACAGGCATGTTTGATTGACGGAGTCAATCATTAAGTTCAGTTATGTGGTTGGCTGGATTCGGGAAAGGTTGGGTCTTAGTGAGGTCAGTAGCTCCACCCACTGAAAGCGTGTTTCTGCTGGACTTGTGGTCATATCTTAGTTTCGAGATCACTATATAGCCATCTTAAAGGATTCATTAGGACGGATTTGAACAGATAAATGAATCGTCATTGGACTGCATATTTTTAGTCAGGTGATGATGATGATCCTCTTCTATACCTTGTCTAGCCAGTGTACAAGCTTTGAAAGCATTTTCCTCCCCATCCCCGCATGCGGTTTTCTTCAAAACGGCATAAGCATGTTTGTTTTGCACCCTACTTGGTTACTACTAACTGTTTTGATTGTTAACCTCAAACGCGCTAGGTTTAGAAAAACAATGTCACCCCCCCCCCCCCATTTCCTAGAAAACCCAGCAAAGGGATGGGGGAAGAAAGTCTTTTTCAACCTTTTCATTATGGCTAGACATGGATAATGCTGGGAATTGCACTGGTCATTGGCCTATATTTGAAAACATCTTAGTGTCATCTAATCTTAATTCCTCGTCAAATTTTAATTAATTTTTAAATCATATTATTAAAATTTATTATTTAAACTTACTGCTTATTGAGATTTCAGTTTTTTATCGTTTTTTCGTTGCATTGAAATATACAAGAATGGAAAAAACAAATTTTCGGTGTTGTTAACGTTGTGGAAAACTTGAGATCTTGGTATAAAAGCCAAACCCCAACCCACTTACCTTACCCTAAACTAAATAGTAGACATAATGAGTTCAATTAAAGTTTTATTGTCTTTTTAAATTTTGTAAAAAAAAAAAGAATTTTCCTAGTATGGAAATATTTAAATAATTTTCTTTCTTATAGAATAATTTTTGGAATTACAGTAAGCCACTTTTATTAAAAGGTTTCCCATATAGCTTTAATTTGTACCTCGACAGATTCAGAATCAGCGACTTCTGGCTGCTTGAATAGTTCTCGTGCCTCTTTAAACATCCAGTCTTCAGGAACTTTATATTTCTAAGAGAAAAATATATTGTATCAAAATTTAGGTAAATTAACTTGCATCATATTTTTTTTAAGACTAAAAAATTTACTGATAAGTAAATGACAAAATTAGAAAGTCTTGCCTTTTGTTTTTAAACTCAAATTCTTTTCTTGTAAATTTTGAGAAGTGCATTTTACAATCCACTGATAACAACCAATTTCAAGGAGAGATATTATGCTAATACAGCTTGTGTATTGCACTTTAATGCAGATTTTAAAGCATGCATCATTTTCAAATGTTTTTTTTTTTTTTTTAGATATCTTTATTTCAAAACTATTGTTATCAGAATATATAAAACTTAAACTCAAGATAATAATTACCGATTTGTCAATCTTCTCTATGATTTTTTCAATAGACTTGTTGTTCTTAATATATTCAATAGCTTTCTTTGGACCAATACCCTTGATGCTTTCACAGTAATCACATCCAAGAAGAATACAAAGATCTATAAACTAATTTTAAAATAATTAGCAAGTGATATAGCTCTTTTATGCAAGAAAACGACACAACAAATATTTTTTATTGAAATATTATATAAATAAGACACATTAATCAAATAAGTAGAAAAATGTACTAACAGCATAATTTGAAAAATAAGGAAATGCCATCCAAAAAAAAGTTTTTGAGTCTTATTATATACAAATATTTTATGGTGTCACAGCAATTTTATGTTTTTCTTTATAGAACGAAATAGAAATGTTTGTATGTATTAAACTTGCAACAACTTGCTATAAGGCCATAATTTTCTTTGAAATAAAAATATCTTTCAATTAAATCTGTAAAGTTTGAACTTGCTGAAATCGTTAGCAGAAACTGTTAACCAGATAAAATTTAATAATCTTTTAAACTTATTGTTAATAAGCATATATTAAAAAAAAACATATTCATCTGATAACTATTGACTAACTTCTTCATGGCTCAGACCAAGCTCTTCAAGGACTCGGTTAAGATGGAATTCTTTGATGGGCATTTTCCTGAAGAAAAAAATCTATTAGGTGCTACAATGCAAATAATTACAAAGAGATCAATAAAAGTTTCTTTTTAGCAAGTTAACTAATAAATTTTACATCATAGTAAGTACATTTAAATTTGAATATTGAAAGTTATTTCCAATTTCAATTAAAGTAATTTTGGTGATAGTGGCAACCTAATGAATAACTTAAATGAATGTCAATTATGTACCAATTAAATATATAGATATAAGTTTAAATATAGTTTGGAAAAAAATGACATATTGCCAAAGAAGTAGATAATAGGATTTCCTATAACTACTAAAGAGGTGTAATAATCCCTACTACTAAGTATTAACAGGTTTTGCAAAAGGATTGGCTAATAGACTTCTTAGAAGTTCCCCTAATATCATATTGATTGTGTATCTGTCTAAAAGTGCCCCTTTTATCATCCTCACTATTGTCGCATTTTTAAAACTTTAAAAAGAAAGTCTAAAAATGAAGTCATATCACCTTGCTTCACTAAATGTCATGTGCCTCAACAAGATATTGGAACCAAAGGTCAGACTGTCCATATCTTCTGTGGCAGTAGCATACACTTTGCCAGCTTTTACTAAAGAAGCACACTGGGCTTCAGCTTCACATGGGGCCTATGAATAAAATGTTTAAATAAATAGGCATCTAAGAAACCAAAATAATAAATAGAAAAAAAATACTATAGGAATAAAAATTCTAATAAACAGCCTAATAAATTTATTTAAATTTTATATTTAAAGAGCATAATAATTATAAGAAAAAGTCATAAGAGAAAAATGATTTTTGTTCTAATATGGGATTATTACAATTTAAAATTAAATCCATAGGAGGATATTGGGCATAATAGAAGCATGACAGTGTTATGGATAGTTTAATAGAAACTATGAATAATCTAATAGAAACAATTTGACTCGTACTTCAACAAATGGGACTCCCATGAGTTTTAACAACTCTTTGCAATCATCATTATGCTGTTTTGTCACCTTGACCAAACGTCTACTAAATTTATTCACATCCTCAGCAACACCTAAAAAGCAAATATACTGTTCAGGATGTGGCAAAAAAAGCAAAATTATGGGTGCAAGGTGCAACTAAAAGCAAATCCATTACCTTCTTCCTCAGCCTTTTCTAAATTTTTTTGAGCTTCCTCTCTCCTTTCCTTACGCTTTTCAAGCTAGATTTAAAAAAGAGTTTATGATTTAAAAAAAACATGTAAAAAATAAAAAAAGTCAGCATGATACAGTAAAACTTCTCGGGAGCGACCACCCTCCGTTCTGAGGAAAATCGGTCGCTGAGGGAGGGTGGTCTCTTTGAGAAGTTTCATCACTGAGCTGCTTAAATGTTTAAAAAAAAATTTAAAATAATATTTTAGTAGTAAAAATTAAGAAAAACATACAATTTTCATAATTTTATTAAGTTATTTTAATTATTTCCAAACACAGGGTGTTTTTTTTTAACAATACCCATTTAAGTTACATTTTAAAATAAGAAATATTTTTTTGTTTAATTTTTTTTCTTGATTTTTTGGCAAAGTACCTCATATAATTTGTTTTTAAGTTTTGAAAAAGGACTATTTATTGAAACGTCTTTCGTGTTTCTTAAACCTCTTGCCATCAGCGTTTGCCCCTTGCTTGTGTGACAATGGTCAACCCTAGTGATTTGTTTTTCAAAGGGCGTGTCCAAGCGTTACTTTGGATAGGGATGTCGACGTACATAATGGATGGCCCTACCTTGCAATTGTTAACTTCAGTAAAGTGAAAGAAGCTTCCTATTGACAACTCAGACAATTCGTGGAAGGGTCTTTCGCAATGATCCTTTTAACAGCAAGGAGGGGAGAGGGAGGGAAGGGCTGAATTTGTTCCAACTTTTCAGACTGGTGTACACTACCGCGCGCTTATGTATATGAAAAAGGCAAACAATGACCAGGAGCGGCGGGAAAGCTAGAATTTTTGGAAAAGTGACCCCCGGATGAGACCTGTAATGTGGTCGTAACCAGAGGTTGGACTGGTCTGTCCGAGAGGTATTTTTAACGTTAAGCGTATAGGGGAAAAAATCGGTGCCTTGAAAATTCGGTGCAAATATCAAACTGAGACCAGCCATTATATTATGGCTGTTCTTTTTTTATCCTTAATTGCTTCCTACCCTAGGTTTTCTGTTTCTGAAACTTGCAAATTCAAGGAGGCCTATGGGGAAAACCCTCAAACTCCTGGAAGGCCCTGGATGCAATCGGATATCCACACTTTTTTTTAAAAAAAATAATAATGCTTGTAACAGAATGAAAGGAGATTATTATATCTTAACAGGTTGCTGATAAGTGGAGAGGAGATTGATTGACATAAAATAGAAGTTCACATAAGAAGCAAATCCCCATTATTAAGGGTACAAAATTAGAACACAAAATAACAGTTTTGTGAATTATCAAGAAGATTACAAATATAAACATGCGATTTTATTGAATTGTTACAAAGAAACACATGCTGCAAAAACTATTATTTTAATACCCAAGTCTATTTTACGCTATAGCACTTGAAGAGAAAAAATAACCTTGTGCCACAAATTAATCTTTTATCCCTTAACTGTACAAAATAAGAATTAAAACAGCTATGTATATTACCTCAGATGACTTCATTTGAGGAGGTTTACCATCAAAAACATAAACAGGCTTGATTCCATTTTCAATCATTCGAATTGTACGATAAAAAAGTCCAACCAAGTGACTAGACAAATTAAAAAATGCAAATATGAACAATCGTGTTTGTATGCACCACACAATAACTTTAAAATTTTTGAGGCAAAATAGATGAATTTTAGATAATTATAATACCTTGTGGTTTCACCTTCACTATCAGTTAACATATTCGATTCTTGTCGCACCGCAATCAAGAATTGGTAGATACTCATGGAAGCATCTATAGCTATTTTTCGACCTAAAAAGATGAATATACAATAAAAACATAAGATTAAATAGACAAGAAAATTATATTGATACAATAAAATAAATTTTCTTTTGGTTATCGCTACAAATTTACACACCCCCTACATCAAAAATACTTGTCATAGATTGCAAACTTCTACAAGATCAGTGGGTTGTAAAAATATGTAATTTATAATAAGAAATTTTGACAAAGAGAGCATGTAAATTTGTAATGATGACCAAAAGATTAGGCCATGCTTTCCCACTACTTACAACAGTTACAAGGACTTTTAGAAACTGGCTAGCCTCACAGACATATATTATCATATCAGTTAAATTTAATGTAAATTTTTTAAGTCCCAGAACAAACGAGCAAAACACTTTGAAACCATCTGAAAATCTCTAAAAAATTTGGATGGTTTTGCAATATAATGAGATTTCAATGCAATGGAAGTTTATTTAATTTACCAAATTTTACATGATTGAAACATAGAAAAATAGTAGTTTGGGAAAACTACCAACTTTATATAAACCTCCTCCTATAAATTTAACATTCAAAATTCAACAACAGCATTAATAGCAAATTGACCAAAAAGTATATTAATTAGTAAAAATTATATTGTACTAAAATTTTAATGTAGTTAAACACCAATTTTGAGACAGACAAAGAATAAATAGTAATATCATTTTAAAATGAGGTGTGATTTCTGCAAAATAAAGTGTTAGAGGAAAAAAAATACCAAAATAGTTTTTTATTTCATTTTCTTTGACAGCAGATGGTGCATTATCTGCAATTAGTTTTGCCAATCCGGTAATTCCCATGTTCAGTCTTTGACTTCAGTAAATTGAGAGAAAAAAGTTAAATTCGTCTTAGTATGAAATTTTTGAAAAAATAAACAAATAATCCCGCGAAATAACGTAAGTACGGTCAAAGTTAATAAGTTGGTTGGTTGGTTGGTTGGTAGACATATATTTTCAGGCTTGTGTGCTTGGTCGCAAGGACCCGCTTTATAAACCATCGTCAAGTAGGAAAACACAAGACACACAGAAACACATATGACAGATGTTGCCATCTGTCTCCACCTCCACAATTTATACATGTCCCTGAAATTTTCTCCAGGGACCTAGTGCAGACTCATGCTTTCGACAAAAGTATGACATCTTTTATGATCTACGATTATTTACAGCGCCGGCGCAGTCAGTAAACGTACACACATACAGAACGTCACTTTCTGCTTAGCACCGCTAACATGTCTTGAGTAGCAACAAAACTACTGAATGAAAATAAACACTTTCTCGAGCCTCGATTTATAAATAAGTGTCACATGAGAACCGGGCACCGATAAGGAGTTTAAACACAAGCAATTACGCCTTGTGATTTAGAACATAAGTCAAGTTACGAGGTTGATATCTGAGCGGGCACCCAACTCAACCTTTAAAAAAGAAAAATTATTAAAAAATACAACGTATGTACAAATTTTGAAGGAAAAAAAATCCACCTAATATATTGAAAATTACCATTGGTTGATTTGTTTTCTGTGGAAAGTGTTGAAACAAGCCCATTTATTGAAAAATCTTACTGATTTCAGACAAAAATGGTTTTTATAAAGGAAACAACAGTTCATATATATTTTTTTATGTCCTGCAAAATGCGAGTTAGAGTATATATAGGCTTTAATTAAAAGATAAAACGGTTTTTTAGCGTCAAAATATCTGTGTTTTTTTTATGTCAAGATGATTTTGAATATGATATGAGTGTAAAAACCAACTTTTCTTTTAAAAGCTGCTTAATAAATAAACAAAATTAAAAACTGAAAACGAATAAAAAGGAATCAAGTCATCCCCTTGCACCTCTTGTTTTGCCCCATGAAGGAGAAGGAGAAAAGTGATGAGTGACATTACAAAACTTTGGAGTGTTTTCAACTGTTGAATATTATAATTTTAAATTTGTAACAGAATTTGGTAGAGGTGCGTTTTCTCTTCCCTCTAAAAAAAATAATAAAACTAAAAAAAAGGCCCCACAACTGTTATCGATCCCGATCTGTTATCGATGTTTTGTTTGAATGATTAATTAAAGAAATTTATTTGATTTCTTAAGAGGGATAACTATTTTTATTAAAAAACATATATGAATAACGAATGGTAAAAAATTATTTATTTTAATTTATTTTACATAAACTGCCTTTAAAAAAACCCACGGAAAATCAAGGAATGGAGATTTACAGAAAAAAAGTTTCACATGAAACTATATAGACGTAATAATTTAAGGGCTTAATTCATCAGCATCGCTTTAATTCTTTTAAGAACTAGTTGACCTCGTTCCAGATATATTCATCCTTCTTTTATAATGCATTCCCAGAAAACTATCGTTTTTATTTTGTTATTCTTCCGCAAACACAAACCGTCACTTTCCGTTTCAACGGTGTTTACGGAGCCCCCTGATGCAGGGCCTCACTTGACAAAACCTCATTTTTTCGAATAACCAGTTTGTTAGACCTATTAGACCTTGATCCTTTTTGACTGAGTTCCCCGTACATATTTCTTTTGGAGACAGTTTCTTTTAAAATTGAATATACGAGGCGAAGTTTATAAATAGCTGGAATTATAATTTAAAAATTTATTAACCAAGTTAAGTAATGAAGCATCGCCCTTAACGCTAAGATAAATTAGCTGTATAATAACATATAGTTCAAATTAAATACGTACAGTTTTGTTGTAGTAACTGGGTACTTATCTGCTTGCAGTATTTCAAAACATCTTGAAAAATCGCAAAGTAATAAAAAAAAGTAATAATAAGCAGTGTTGATTTTAAAATGTTCCTTATATACTTTTCTAAAACACTTATTTTTGTTGCAATTATATTTTAAAAACTAACAAAATTACAAACTTAAATTTTTATAAAAATTTTAAAACTTGGGATACACGTAACTCAGTTTCAATTTCCACCCAATATATCAATGCACTTTAAATGTAATTAAATGTACCTTAATTTAAACCCTACTTTCAATACCGTTCAAACTAAAAAAAACTTCTATGGCAGCAACCCTTTACCTATCGATACCTACAAAGTACACATGCTTGATTTTCTCGAAAACCTTATTATATGACTTCGGACATGCACGAGGAACTATAGTTTACCAAAATTGAAGTCTTTAACTCTTTTTGGTCTTCAGCAATACTTTTAAAACCAAAAACGTTCTATGGCACCTACCCTTTGGCAATGCTTTGGCAACGATTTTATCGAAAACCTTATTATGCGCGCATGATAGGTAGTGGGAACTTGTGTACAAAATGAAAATCCATTGCACTTTTAGTTCGAGCTGTAGAGTGGTTTCAAACAGACAAGCCAATTTTCAAAACACCATTGTAGAATCATCACCCTCCAAAAGGAGTAGAAATACAAAATCTCTAATTTAAATTTTTTAGCCCAGAGGACATACATAAATCAACTCACTCAAAATTTTGACTTTTTTGACCCTCCCTCCCTCTATGTCACGCTGCGTCATGTTTGATCTAACCCCTCCCCCTAAAATGTAGTCCCATTGCTGCACCCCCCTCCCCCACACACACACTTAAATTACAGTTAATTTTAATATATTTCCCTTTGTTTCTGAAATTTGAAAAAAAAATTCATCTTTTTATATTAAAAAAAATTAATTAGAAAGAAACAAATTTAAAATTTACCTTGGTTAAATAATTTATTAATAGGAATATACCAACCATTGTACATTTACATTTCCGCTGTCTAAGTTCAAACTAGCAATTCGCTAATGTCTTCTAAAAAAGGGGTTCTGAGAGTAATTAAAACTGTATATGGTAGATCTATCCAGAATGCGAGCCTCGAAAGCATTTTCCTCCCCCTTATCCACGCATGTGGTTTTCTTCGAAACGGCCGGCGGTGCCGTGAGCGCGTTTTTTCCTCACCCTACTTGGGTTTTAAACTGTTCGGATATTTAACCTCACAACCGAACCTCAAACGCGTTAGGTTTATAATTTTATATCCCCCCGTTTTCTAGAAAACCAAGTGAAGGGATGGGAAAGAAAGTCTTTTCGAGGCTCGCATATTAAATAGATAGACTATAGTTCTGGGCTGGGTCTTTTGGTATTCATCCAGGTAAGCTGCCATTTCTCTAATTGGTTAAGATAGTGTCGCAATTTTGCGTTTAACGAAGTACCGTTACGAAAAGGTCTTTAAAATATAGGAGACTAATAATGCCGACGTTGTTTCATATAATAATCTCCGCATCCTCTTTCTGAAATAAAGTGTTACTTATATAAAAATATTTCAAATATTCTCAAAAACTCATTTTGTAAAAACGGTTTTCCTTACAAAATGGGAAATTTTTGAATCATTTTATGTCACGCAAGCGATGACCTATCCCTCCTCTATGTCACGATCCGTCACGTTGGCGCATACCCCTTCCTCCGTTCCTCCCCTCTGAGAATAACGTAATTTATGTACGTCCCCCATCACAATACTTTCATTACCTTACATTTCATTTTCCGGCTGACTAGTTCCAGCATCATCTTTTAATGCCATTAATTATCACTCGTTTGGATGCATTATTTTTTGCTAAGACCAAAAAGTACAAAAACCTGTGATTTTTTTTTGTCAGAATTTGAGCTAGCGTATCATGATGAGGGTCACACCTTAGGTAATTCCTTTTGCATTTGGGCAATACATATTAAATTATTTCTTTTTTTTGTAATAAATATAAAGATGTCACTCAGAAATTTTTTCTTACCGTCCCCTCCCCCCTCCCCTTTTTACCATCGTCTTAAAAATTATTATTAGTAACTAAAACTTCGACTTCTTTGTGAAGTTTCGAATTGCAGTCACAGTGACGCAGTTACGAAAATGAAAAGTCGATTGTAAACATCGAGCTTCTGTTCTGTGTGTCTTCTGTCTTAATATATGTATAATTTTAAATATGCTTTGTAGATAAGCATTTGCATTTCAACATTTTCAAAATTAGTCATATCAATGTTTTCGACGTAGCAAAATGAATTTTTCTCAGAGAATATCAAGACTCCATTCTGGAAGTTCAATATTAAATATCTTATCAGATACTGCTTTGTATGGAGAACCATGTAGATCTTCTTTTCAGGTTAGACTTTTATTTTCAAAATTATCAACCTCTAATTTATTGTTATTTATAATTGAAATCCTTTAATAAATTCAATTTGTCAATATGTGTTGAGAACCTTCAAAATTGGAGCTGAACATTGTACAATGAATACTAGAAAAGCTTAATTTTGTTGTCAACAATTCTATTTAAAAGTACTATATTTCTTAGTTAAACTAACTCTTTATTTTTTTGTGCCATTAGGCTTTATACTTCATGTAATTTTATTGAATTATATTTGTATTGACACTTATTATTTAGTTTTTAAATTCCATCTACTTGTCATTGTCTTAAAAACTTACCTCGTTAAAACAATAAGTTTATTGTTAAAATCAAAGCAATAATTTTCTATATTTTAATTATATTAATTAAATTTAATCTGTATTGAATCAGTATTATCTGTATTGAATCTGTATTGAACCTGACTTTAAAAAGTGCAATCAAATTATAATATTTTTTTCCCAAAATGATATTTCTTATTTATTTCCTAAATTTAAGATAATTAACACATTTTATTAATAGTATTTTATTAGAGGCTTTTTCATTGACCTTGAAAAGTAGACAATCTTAACCAAGACATTTTTTTTATTTAATGTGAGTTGTCCAAATTCAGACAAAATGAATTAAACAAATGAGACAAATTAAAAAAGATCTTCTAGTTGTGTAGCTGCCAACTTTTGTAAAGAGTGGTCAAGTAACAAGATCATCTTTTATGTAAAAATCAACTTCGTTTTAACAATACACATGTAGCCAGCATGTCAGTTATAGCATTCTCCAAAATGGAACCACACTCTTCTGCATAGTTCTTTATTGTCAGGATTTTTTTTTGTCATGTATAATCCAATTAAAAGATCTCCAGTAATTGGGACAAAAAGATCAAAGGCTTTGTTCGTACTAGTATGACCCTTTAGCTTCTCTTTTTGGCTTTGCTAAAATAAGTCAATAAAATAAAATTCTTTTTACCTGTGTAATATTTGAGGATACGTCAAATTACAAAAATTAAATTTCATTAAATATTTTTTTACAGACTGCCCATTATGCTTTGAAGAGCATAGATTTTTATGATGTGACCTCGTTGAATTTTTTGTTTTGTGTGGTTAAAAAACTAGAAGAAACTTTAGCCCTTTGGAAACCATACAAACCAGATGTGATTCAAGTTTTAGCAGTAAGTTTTTTACTTTATAGAATGCTAGCTTTCTGTAATAAATTTTATTTTCTTCAATAATATTTCAATATTTATATTTTTGAAGGCTACTTAAATGCAAATAAAAAAATATTATAATTTAAAAAAAAAGGTTACTATGCGTATGCATGCTCAATTATGATTTTTATTACAATTATTAGCAATTAGTGTCCCTTCAAATTCCAGCTACATTTATTTTTTCTGTAGGATCTTAATGTCGAAGTTCAAGAAATTGCCAAGCGGGATTTTGAGCATGAAAAGAACTGTCGTGATGCAGAGGCAGCAAAGTGGACAAGGGATTTGATATTGCAGCATGCTGTTGAGGTACTATTTCCTCAAACTTAAAAAAAAAAAAATAGTTAAACCTTGCTTTTCATGTAATGTCATGTCAGTTTAATGTATTTCCTTTCAATGAGAATTAATTATATTAGTTCATATTTTAATTATTCAAAACAACCATGTACTAATTGGTTCTGGCCTTGGATGAATTTATTATGGTGGTTACGTATGTGAATGGGGTAACAGGTTTAGGTTATGAATCCACTATGACTTTCACATGCTTTGGGATTGATAAGAATCATAAGATAACCAAGTTGTTTTAAGCACAATCAGTTTTCAGCTAGGGGTCCATTACCAAGCTAGCTATTTGGCCTGAACAAACATTTGTATTGATTGGCACCTCCAATCCGAAGACTGTGCACTTCCTGACTTTGACTAAATTAGTTTTAATACTGCATTGAAAACATATCTAGTTTATACAAGAATCACTGTTAACAGGGTTTTCCTACATTTCTGTATTTTATTGCAAAGAATAGTAATTTACAGAAAGTCTTTAGTGATACAAGTTGGATAAATGCCCAGTTGTAGGGTATTTAGGAATGAATATTTACACTTTCTCTCGGTAAATATCCAAAATTAGAGCATTTATTACTTTAAATTATTTCTATGCATGAAATATTGTTTTAAATTTTAATTATGTTATAAACATACACACAATCGGTAACCCATGTATTGGTCGAGGTAGGAAATAAGGCCATCTAGCCTTGTGTTCTGAAGGAAATAAGAAGAAACTGGTTCAACCGTAAACGTTATTATTTTGCAATCAAAATTCCAACCCCAATGATAATAAAACAGGTTTCGGCTCTGAGTGTCCTTGACATTGCTGATCCTGAATGAAGAAGTTAGTAGATGCTATGCTCTGTTCAGTGAAGTTTGAAGACCACACAACAGCACTGTTCCAAGGTCAAAGACTAGCAATGTTTTCTTTACATCTTGAAGACTGGTTAACTGAACTGCCCTTTACCAGAATTATACTGTGCAAAATATGCACCACGCTAAAAACAATTAAGCATTTTTATTTTGATGGATACTGTGTGAACATACCAATCTTATTTCCCCGTAAGGAATTATCCACTTTTGTGTTATTATTTTTAATCTAAAATATCTAAACCTTAAGTTTGATTGAAATTTAATTTTAGTTTAAGAATAGGGTTATTTTAATTTTTTTGTGTGTAGAAATGTGATGTTTCGTGTATAAGTCGACCCCAATGTTTACGGCACTAAATTTGTCCATAATTACTTGGTTTATACACGAGTATATACAGCATACAAATTCATTTAATGCCATTTATGAATTTTGTCCTACAGAATAAATTCACAGCATCATGTAATTGTATTAAATATTTATTAATGGTTTAGTTTGGAGGAATAAAAGTATCAGTTAGAATGAAACTTAAACATTATAATAAGTTCCAAGTTCAATTCTTTAGTTACACCATTACTTGTTATAAATTTATTTGATTAATAGTTTTCTTTAAAAAAATCTCTTCTAGGTGTTGCAACGATTCATTTCTTCATACACATTACTACCATTAAAGGCTGCAAGAAATCATGGTGACCAAATTTCTACTTAATTGTATAGTTAAAATAATAATTATGTCTCTCGCTCCTTATTTTAGCAAAATATTTTTTTAAGTATTATATATCTTAAAAGTTTTACAAAAACTTAAAATATCATGCTTAATCTACTTTTTTTTTATTGTTAAAATATCATACTTTTAATTTTTATGTATTTTTAGAAAAAGGTGATATTTTGAAATTAAAAGGCATTGCAATAGAAATTCTTCAAATTATCTGTGCAGAGGTAGGTCCATTTTTAAATGTAAAATTTTAAGTTATTGTACAAATTAATTACTAGTTACAATTGCAATCTTCTAGCACAAGAATCTTCTATTTTTGTTCAGCTTAAAGTGATTAGCATTAAAGGTAACTAACTATTTAAAGTAACTATAAAAAGTAACTAACTAAACTAAAGTAACTAACTAACTTTTGTAATCCATTTGTTACGTATTTTATTAATTACATTTAAAAGAGTTTCAAATTTTTTTTTGAAAACATTAATTGCTTAATAAAGTTTATTTAAATATACTTGGATCTTTGATATTTGAAACTGAATATCAAAGATCCAAGTAATTTCTAAACCATTTTAAGTCGCTCGATTTTTTTTTCTCAAAGCAGGAACTAAGTTCTTTTTATTTTTGCTTTCAAAGCATTAATGTACATTATTTCTTTTAGTTTGAAAATGTAGCAACCCAGTGTTCCCAAAATGAAAGTTTTCTGCATTGTCTCTTCTCGTATATGCAATATGATCAGACCTGCTTTCCAGCATGCAGATTGTTGGAATGCCTAACACTTTCAAGGAAAATTGCTTTTGACTTATCAAAAATAAGTAAGTAAATGTATTAGTTTTTATCTTTGGATTGTTAAACAAGTTGGTTTATATGGTAACTGTCACCTAGGATAAGTTTTATCCTCTCCTGCCCATGGGTTAAGTTGATGTGAAAATTCTTTCTTAGTGCCTTTGGTTTAATAAGTCTCATTTTTCTTTCATAAAGAAATCCAGAAAGGTTTTTCAAATATTCGAAGTACAGCTATTTAATGTTGAAATTCGCAATTTCAAATGAACTTTAATTAGGAATTTTACTAATAAAAATAATAATGTTGTACACTTTTTATGTGCTACCTTGTTCATTAACAAACATTTTATATTATTTTATTAATACAGTCGAACCCCGCTATAGTGAACCCTCTACGGAACCAACAAATGGTTCACTATATCCGAGGGTTCACTATATCCAATTTTTCTGGAATAAAGTATTATACGATATATTTATATAACGCCATATTTTTATACGTTTTTATAAGAATAATAATGGTTTTGCATACCTTGAATTAATTGAATAAATAATTTAATTATTTAACAAATTTTCAAAAAAAAAATTAATTAATTAATTTTTGAAATTTTCTCAAAATAATTATTGGTATAAAAAGAATGTCAATGCATATAATTAAGTAATAATGAATTTAATTTCTTACCTCTATATGCTTACATTCTGTGAAAGAATAATTATCCGTAATTTTGGATTGTTTACGATTGGAGTTCATAAGCAAATAAAAGAAATAGAGAAGTGCATGTGAATTGGACAATTGGACAGTTCCACTTACCCCCAGTTTTCAAGGGGTCGTTGAAAAGAAAGAATGCGTAGCTGGGAAGACGAATGGCTTCATTAAACTCCAGAGAGGGAAGGGGCAGAAGTTGCAACACCAGTGCGTATTGTCGCACAAGCCGTGACAAATCGTCCAGGAAAGGGTATCGTGTCGTATGGAGACATAGCCTTAAAAGAAAGTGTGTACAAGTGGGATGGGTAATATGAATAATGGTTCGAAAATAAAGGGTGGTACCTGGAACCAAGAGGGGGTGTGGGGGGAGAGAGGAGATTAGGTATGTTTACTTTGAAACAGGTGTCCAGTTTGAGTACAATAAGATGGGAAGGACAGGTTGAAATATGACACATTGTTAAAGATTGATATCTCGCTGCCGCTTGCCATTTATAGTATATCTTAAATATGGAGAACGGAACCAAAAAATAATAAGGAATGGGAATTTAAGTTCACTATAGGCGAACTCCCATTTTCGAAGTAGTTCACTATATCCATATAAAATAACATTAGTTAAATAGGAGTTCGGAAGGGACCACTAAAAAGGTTCATTATAAGCGAGGGTTCACTATATCCCGGGTTCACTATAGCGGGGTTTGACTGTATTTGCACCAAAATTAATTTTGAAACCTAAACAAAAATAAAATTTAAAAAAATTACCATTGTCACAGTTTTTAGTATCAATTTTTAATGCAAAAATATAAAAGTCTATGTACAATTGTTTATCAAGTTTATGGTAGTTTATTCAAATTATTTTATTTCGTATGGTTTTCCAAAATAAATTAACAATTCCTCACATTGAGTGAGCCTTAAATTGTATTTGAAATAATGTGTTGCACAGTGCACATAATTTTGTTATAATTGATACTTTATGAAAATATTATTTTGTTAAATGATTTGAATTGACAATTATTTGATTTTTTTAGGCAACTTAAAGGAAATCATAACAGGATTCAGTGACATCCATTTAGGAAATTTCTGCAAAATCCTTGCAATAACACTTTCTGAACTGGATATGTACGAAAACAAAACATCTTGTAAGTTCTCAAACTAAAGAAAATTTCTCGTTAACTTAATAAAAATTAAATTTTTACACTGATTTTTTTCTTTAGTGTATGCTCAGACAAAGCAAAAGAAAAATCAGAACTTTTATGTAAGAGATGTAAACCAAGGTAAGTTATAATATTGTCTTGCATTACTTTACTTACATTAATTTTTTTTAGTTTAATTTTTTTCCTTTATTATTATTTGCATTCCTTATTACCTTCCTTTTTTATTATATATATCTTCCTTAAAAGTCAATGAAAATGTTTTAAAAATTAAATTTTACTTATTTTAAGACGACTTATTTAAGTTGACATTAAAAACACCTTCAATTAGGGGAGACCGTGGCACAATGGTCCACTTTTTCATGTTTTGCGCTATAAGTACCAAAATATTCATACCACATGTTCAGAAAAAGGTGTATAGATTACATGTATATCCTCGTTTAAAAATACATTACCTAAAAAATATAATTTCAATTACTTTTTTTCTGAATTCACCTTTTTATTACAAGTGAGAAAGTGGTCCATTGTACCCCAGGTTCGGGGTACAATGGACCACATCACGGGGTACAATGAACCATTGTATTTTTTGCTGAAAAAAAATTTATTTGCACTTTTTAAAGATTAACGTACATATAAAATAAGGATTCTATTTGAATTTTAAGTATCCAATTGCATATTAAAACTTCTTTTAGTGAGAAAACTATCAGATATTATTGTTTGCTTTTTTCCCCCTCTCCTTTGAATTTTTTTGTTTATTTTCTTTATATGCAAGGATAAGTTAGGCTCAAATCTAACAGGTGAATGGGAGGTTTTGTACTTCTTTTATGTAGCACAAAAGGGCTGTTTTTTAAATGCCTTTCTTGTTGCTAACTGAACAGATAGAACGACTGTCATCAAGAACATGTTTTAAAGCCTGTTCCATCACTTCTTTTGGCACAATTCCTTCACTAGTCTTTCTAATCGCGTTACGTGGCATTTAAAAAAAAATGAGTAAAAGCATTAAATTTTATCTTCAAAATTATAAGATCTCTTTAAAGGTTTTTTTTTATTACTATACAGAACAACACCAAAAGTGTAGGGGAGAACTGTGGATCAAAGAATCTTCGTTTTTATGCGAGATCAATTTTTAACCTTTTTTAAGACTTCCCTTAATCAATGTGGTTGAAAATTTTACTAACAAAATTTCAATTTTGTGCATTTTACCAATTTTGAGAAAAGTTGTTTGTTACTTAATTTTTATAACTACAACAAATAGCTCACATTTTTGGAACTAAAAAAATCAACAGTAATCAAATTCCAATTTAAAAAATTATAATTTTGTGCTTGTACTTCCGTTATGTAAATGTGTAAATTTATTTTGTCACCAACTCAAATTTCTAATCTTTTTGGTTTAAATAATTAAATGCTTTAGTATCACATCACATTCAATTTTAAAAATACTTTTCTCATTCAAAACACTTATTGTTTGAAGTCATAATATATAAAATGAAACATCAGTTCCCTAATAATTTGTTACTTCTGGTTTAAAAAAAGCACTATTAGTAGACGGGGGGAAAATCTATTGTATTCACAGAAGTGAATATTAGAATAAATATAAAAACATTTTACTATTATAGCAAATTTGACATTTAATAATTAGAAAGTACTTGCATCAATATTTTTTGTATTTATTTTGTAACTAAAAGTATTTCTAAAGTTGCATGGGGTACAATGGACCATGGTCCACTGTACCCCAGATTTTGTGGTCCATAGTGCCCCATATTGTATTTGAGCAAAAAACATAATTAAAATATGCTGTATTTTGATTTCAGAAATTAATTTTTAGATTATATAGAAAGACAAATATCTTGCCTTTCAACTATGCTAAGCCACTTTGTCCTACTAATGTTACTTTAATGATGAGAAGATAATATCTAGAAGAGATCTTTTTTACTTTCACCTGGTTAATACACATCAAGAATAAAAAATGGCAAATGTGTGAGCTAACAACATGGTTTTTCATAATAACTAGATCAAGACTGTTATGTCATTTATTACTTATAATATGAACTGATTTGGAAAATAAACAGAATAAATAATAAGGGGTGGTCCATTGTGCCCCTAGGTCCATTGTGCCCCGGTCTCCCCTATTCATTTATTTAAAAAAAAGTTTCCAACAACAACAAGTTACATGAGCAACTTTTAGTTTTTTTAACTCAATTTTAGATTACTCTGTACTTTATACTGTCGCATAGATTGTGCTGATTATAAAAATAACCACAAAGCATATGTAATCTCTAACAGAGCAGTAGAAGCTTTACTAAATACCTTACTTTTTATAATTAGTTATGTTTTTTTTTTAAACTTTTCTCAGTTTTATCAAATATTTCCTCAGTAATATAGTTGTAAAATACAGAATTGTAGATATTAGATTAGAAGTATTTCTACTCATTCGGTAGGGGGGGGGGGGGGGGGAGTTAAAAATACTTGTACCTTTGTAATCTTTATGTATTTGATATTTACCTGTATAATTTTTAAAGAACTACTAAAGGCCCCAGTGTGATACTTTAAATTAATTTTGATATCAAAAACCTTGAAATTGTAGAAAAAATATCTTAAATGGTTCGACTTTGATGGGATTTAGTAGCAGATAGCAACGTGTAGATTGAGAAAGACTTTTATTTAACATCATTAGAACATCAATTTAAGTTATGGAATTAATAATGAAGTTTAGGGCGATTTACTGGACCAACGGTCCCGCCATTAGGGATAGGTTACTAGCGTGGCTCTTCTTAGAGAGCAGGATTCAAAAGAGTAAGTAAGACTGTTCGCTTCGAACGAAGCACAGTTCAGTTTGGCGGAGGGATACTTAGGAGAGTTCACTTCACAGTCAGGGGACAGGCAAGTTATTGGTGATACTCCATCAAACCCCCGCTCAACGATGAGTTGCCTGTCTGTTTATGTAAGTCCCATGAGTTGACAACAATACTTATGCTTGGGTGCACACAATGATTTGGTCAAAACATCAGCTGGCATGTCGTTGGTACTTAAGTAAACAACATTTATATCACCCTTTTCGTAAATTTCGCGCACAAAGTGATGACGGACGTCAATATGCTTTGTTCGTGCATGAAACACTGGGTTCCGCACTAGCTTTTGTGCAGACTGATTATCACTGAACACTATTGTCGGATCACAAACACATGAAGGGGATAATTCACTAAAAAATCTTCTTAGATGGACCACTTCTTTCGATGTTTCTGACAGTGCCATGTATTCAGCTTCAGTTGTTGACAAGGCCACTGTTCGCTGCTTTCTTGCTTCCCATGTAATGGCACCACCAGCGTACTTGCAGATGAATCCGGTGAAACTTCTTCTATCGGAAGTGCAGGAAGCAAAATTTGCGTCAGCATATGCAGTGAGGGGTTCACCCGTCTTCTTGAATTCGATGCCTTGATCCCTGGTGAGTTTCAGGTATCTGAGGATTCTCTTCGCTGCTTGCCAATGGAGCTTTCCAGGATTGTTGTTGAATTGGCTGAGGAAGTTGACACTGTGGGTGATGTCGGGTCTGGTAGCTACTGAGAGGTACATCAGTGATCCGATCAGGGACTGGTAAGGGATGTCTTTCATCTCAGATCTTTCAGCATTGGTCTTTGGGCTCATGTCAGCTGTCAATCTTTGATTTGGGTCTAATGGTGTAGACACTGTCTTCGCATCTTCCATGTTGAACTTTCTAAGCAGGTCATCAATGTATTTTGTCTGTGTCATCTTCAATTTTCCTTGGTCTTGTGAAAACTCAATTCCTAGGCAATAATGTAGACGTCCCAAATCTTTCATTTTAAATGATGATGCTAGTTTGTCGCGAATGGAAAAGTAGCTGTTTTCTGAATCTGTGAAACACAACAAATCATCTACGAAAACACACACAATGATTTCTTGAGTGGCAGTATTTAATTTATAAATGCAAGGGTCTGATTGAAGAGCACTAAAACCAAGCGAGTTAAGCTTTTCATGTAATTTCTTGTACCACTGTCGACCTGATTGCTTTAGCCCATAAAGCGATCTATTCAACAGGCAAACTTTATTTGGTTCTTCAAAACCTTCAGGTAGCTCCATGTAAACGGTTTCATCAATGTCGCCGTTGATATATGCTGTTACAAAATCCAGTTGATATGCTTTCAGATTTTTTTCGACTGCATAAGATATTACAGCACGAATTGAAGATAGCCGAGAGACCGGGGAATAGCTCTCTTCATAATCACCTGGCTTTTGATAACAGCCCTTGGCGACAAGTCGGGCCTTCAACTTGTCCACCGTGCCATCTTGTTTAAACTTTGTCTTCAATACCCATTTGGATGGGATTATTTTTTCACTCTTTGGTCTTTCTACGAGCTTCCAAGCTTCTTGTTGTTGAAGTGAGTGATATTCTTCCTCCATGGCTGCAATCCAGTCATCCTTTTGTTTACTTTGTACGGCTTCGGCGAAGCTGGGGGATGTCAACACAACTTCTCCGCTCCTGCTCGCCGGCGATGTAAACATGGCGCTATTGGCGGTCGCCAACTTGGCGTAGTGATACAGCTTCCTTGGTCGCCCTGGATTCATCGTCCTCTCTTTCCGTGGGCGCCCGGCAACCCTTCGGAGCTTTTCTGCGCCATCCGGTTCTGGTTTCTCCTCCTCTCCTGAAGTGACGTCGTCGTCGCCAAGGGACTGCTCATCTCTCATTGGTTGATGGTCGGCTGGCGGCGGGGACATGGTCTCAGGATCGGGTTCTCCGTGAGTGCCGGCTGCTAGATCTGGGTCTTCGCTGGGGAAATCGTACCATTGCTCATCTTCTTCTAAAGTTGGATTCATTTCTTCAATGAACTTAGCATCTCGACTTACGATGACAGTTCTTGTTTTGGGATCGAAAAAGCGATAGGCTTTCGCTTCGTCGGAGTATCCAATAAAGATTACTTCATGTGATCTTGGTTCGAATTTGGATTTTTTGGGTTTGTTTAACACAAATGCTTTTTGTCCGAAAATTTTGAAGTAAGATGCTGATGGCTTTCTGTCGAAGAATAGTTCGTATGGGGTCTTGTTTTCTGCTACGCCTTTGGTTGGACATCGATTTCTGATGTGTGCGCTGGTTCGAACTGCTTCGGCCCAAAAACTTGAATCAAGGTTTGCTTGGGAGAGTAGACATCTCGCTGTGGAGCAAAAAATCTTGTTCTTGACCTCTGCTACTCCGTTTTGTTGTGGACTGTAGGGAGCAGATTTTTCTCGGCGTATACCTTCTTGGCTTAAGAATTGGTCGAATTCTTTACCCACGTATTCTAGGCCGTTGTCTGTTCGTAAAACCTTGATCTTCTTACCCGTACGATTTTCATTGCAGGCTTTATACTTCAGAAATGCATCTTTTGCTTCATCTTTATTCTTTAGGAAGAATATTTCGGTGTACCTTGATTTGTCATCGATGAATGTCACAAAATATCGCGATCCGCCAAGTGAGGGAATCTTCATAGGACCACACAAGTCCGAATATACAAGTTCGAGGATATCTTTTGCAACAAATTTAGACTTTTTCGGATAAGGGGTGGCACATTGCTTACTTTGAATGCAGATTTTGCAGTCCTTAATAGAGTCATTGTTGTTTTTGAAAGATAGTCCTTTGATCATATTTTGTGATCGTAACTTCTTCAGATCGTTCATGTTTAGGTGACCGAATTTTTGATGCCAGATTTCTAATTCGGTGACGACAGCTGCCCTTTCTTCGATTGGTTCGACAAAATATAGATTTCCTTTTCTTTCTGCTCGGAGCAATGTAGAACCATCTTCTGAAAGTACTTTAGCTTCGTGAGCGTCGAATACTACTATTCGGTTGTCACGGGTACACTTCGAAGTTGACAGCAGGTTTGTTTTGAGTTCAGGAACGCATAGGACATTTTCTAGCTTCAATGTCCTTGTACCAAATTCTTCATCTGGAACAGTTATTCTAACGGATCCTTTACCCGTTATTTTAGCGGGTTTGTCGTCTGCTAACGTTATATAAGAGTCCGCTTGTGATGTAAATTCGACGAACATGGAGTTATTGAAAATCATGTGACTCGACGCCCCGCTGTCTAGGATAAATTTGTTACTTCGCCCGGAGCATACAGCGGCGACTGCCTCTTCTGGCGGGGAATTCTTTTTTTCTTGCTCCTTCGTTGCCATGGCGACGGCAGGTGTTGAGCTTTCCTTTTGATTGGGATAGTTCTTTTTATTCATTTCTCGCTGGCGTTTGTAGCAGACGTCATATTTATGACCCTTTTTCGAGCAATAAGAACACACGATGTTTTTATTTTGCTGTTTTTTATCATTCTGTTTTTGATTCCAACTGGATTTCGAATGCGAGTTGAATCTTTTTGAAGATAAATAGGCGTTCGGGATATCTTGTTGACTTTCCCCGCCGCGTCGGGATTCCGATTCTTCTAAGATTTTGATTTTTAGTGCGTCGGGAGCTGGGAGAGTGTCTCTGGACTCGATCGCGCACCGGAAGTTTTCGAAACTGTCTGGAATGCTGTACAGTAAAAGTATAGAAAGTAGGTCGTCGACGATTGATATATCCATTTCTTGTAGTTTATCGACCGTCACGAAGAAGCTGTTTATGTGGTCGGACATATTTTCTGACGAGGACATCTTCTTAAACAGAAGTTGTTTCAAGAGCGTCGCTTTCTTCGCAGGACCTTTCGATGAGTAAACATCTTTAAGTTTATCCCAGACTTCTTTAGAAGTGGAGCACTGCTTTATATGACACAATTCGCTCGGGCACATGGACAGGATAATGTCGGCTCTGGCCTTTTGGTCGTCGGAAATCCATTTGGCGATCTTCTCGGCATCGGTTTCCGGTTTTGGTTCCGCTCCGGTAACAAAGTTCCAATGATCGTTTTTAACCAGGATGGCCTCGATTTGTAGTTTCCAAGTATCGTAATTGTCCTTTCCAAGTTTTTGGATGTTTGACTGATTCGATGACATCTTCTATTCGTTGAAGACAGGAAACGGGGGAAAAGTTCGAGAAGCCGGCCTTTCGTTATACAAAGTCTCTAAGCCTCGTGTTAGGCCTCGTACGTCACCGCGCAGTGGTTGGGCTTGCTGGGCCCATAACCTTTGATGGGATTTAGTAGCAGATAGCAACGTGTAGATTGAGAAAGACTTTTATTTAACATCATTAGAACATCAATTTAAGTTATGGAATTAATAATGAAGTTTAGGGCGATTTACTGGACCAACGGTCCCGCCATTAGGGATAGGTTACTAGCGTGGCTCTTCTTAGAGAGCAGGATTCAAAAGAGTAAGTAAGACTGTTCGCTTCGAACGAAGCACAGTTCAGTTTGGCGGAGGGATACTTAGGAGAGTTCACTTCACAGTCAGGGGACAGGCAAGTTATTGGTGATACTCCATCAGACTTAAAATCAGTTTCATATTTTAATATAATGAAAAAATTCTCCCAACTGAAAAGTTTTTATGCTGTAATGTAGTGTGTAAACTAAGGTGCATTTAAACTTCTATGTTTTTGTTTAATTTTATAATGTTAATTTGTATTTCTTATAAATTTTTCAGATGTGATTTTAAGAATTCCAAATATTTTGTCAAGACTTGTAGATATTGCCTGTGCTAAACCTTGTAAGTATTGTTAAAAACTTATACATTAAAAGTATAGTTAAATAAAAAAAAATATAGTAATAAGGTTAAACAATGCAACAAAACATGTATGTTTGGAATGTACAAACATGCATGTTAGGGACATGCTAACAATTTTACTATTGTACACTTACGACTCACGAAAGTTTTTTTATTGTATCAAAACTCTGTTCCATTCTAATCAAACTAACTCTAAAATAACTGTTCAATATTAGTTTCATTTTGGTTTATTGAAGGTTTGAAAGAGTAAATATGAATAGATTACTGAATAATCTAAATTTTCACTTCTCTGTCTAAACTTCTTTTTTTCCTTACACAAAATTGTTATCGCTTCAAACTGGAAGTCAGTTTCAGAAATTTTTTCTCTTTAGTTTACCTTTCTACAACTTTTTCCAAGTATTCCTTGGGTTTCGTCTTTCTACAATACACCAAAAAATTATCCAAAAACATAATTAATGATAATGAAGTAATATATTTAAGGAACTGATTAAAAAATTAAAATTATCATATTAAAATACAACAAAAAAATCTTTTTTTACTGGAGTTAAACTTTTTATTACTCTATTCTAGATGTCCCTTGGTTTCCATCTGGTTACCTAGAAACTGAGCAATGGATGAGGTGGATCGAAGATCAAGAATCAGATGTGATGATGGAAACTGAAAGTGATTCCGATTTATTCCTTGGAGGTTGGTAGAGTTTGTCTAAGTAAATCACTGATAGATTTTCTTGAATTTTGGTATAGTCTGGGGAGCCCAGTTACTTAAGTTTGCCTTGCATGCGGAAGGTCCCAAGTTCAAGTATAGGCATCACCAAAATAACTGCCAATCTTCTAAACAGCCAAAAAATTTCTGATGAATAGTACCCTGTGTAGTGGATGTGCACGTTAAACATGCTCCAAAGTCCTACCATAGTGTTTGAGGTCACCCTTAGCCGTAGCATTGGGTGCCTACTCAGGTGTAAAGTTAATATTTTAGTAATAAATGGCTAGTTGATTTCCATTAAAATTATTCATTGCCAGGTTTATAAAAATATTTTTTTTTAACTATATAGCATTTTAATTCATTTTTGTTATATATATTTTTTGATTCTGTAGATTATTTTGTATTTCGCTTTCTCGCTTCTGGTGAAAAATATATTTTTACACTTTATGAACTGATCAATCAAAACCAGGCTTGTACAAATTGGATTCAACCACTTTTTATTTTGAAACGCTTACTGAGGGATGTAAATTTATATTTACAAGAAATCTTATATGTTTCAATCCAATTTGAGCTTGTTTTTTTGTTTGCCATCCCTTTTAGTTCAGATAAAAAATTATTTTTTAAAATATTAATTTAATATTATGTATCAATTAATCTGTCCCAGTTTACATCACTCATCAACCATAATAATAAAATGTTAGTTTTGCTTACAAATGTACCATATTACCATACATTTTGGGATGCATACATATTTTTATTGTGCTTTTTGTCTATCCCGAAATATGAAACATTCAAATATTGAATTCTATCTATAGAGTGATCTTATATTTCTGTTTCAGGAGTTAAGCTGTTATCCGAGTTTCATCCCGGGTTGTCGAAAAATGCCATCCGAATGACCCTAGAATTGACATTCCGAGCAGATGCAGTCTGTGTAATTGGACTTCTTCTAGTTGGCAGACACAGAAAAGAAGTAAGTATTAAATAGTTTTACTGCTTCCATTTTAAGTGTAAAAAATATTGGCGAAAATTCTGTTTAAACCAAAGGTGTGTACCAATTTTTTTTATCTGACTTTCAATTACTGCTGAATAAATCGGTACGCATTTTCAGAGGTACACTAATAAGTAATAGCAGCAAAATGTTAAAAGGTAATTCCACAAAAAATTTAAAACCCAAAAAATTCTATGGGAGCTACCCCTATAACAACTTTCTTGAAAACTTAATTTTTATGTGCGACAGGTACTGGCAACCACCTATTATTTATCTGCCAAATTTGAATTATATAGCTCTTTTAGTTTGATAATAGATAAACCAATGTTCGAAAAAAGACTTTTTCAGAATTGACACCCTTCGAAATGTGTAGAAAACACAAAGTATACATTTTGGATTTTCCACTTGTTGAGAAATACTTCATTATCTTATACAGTAAACTCCCGATTATCCGCGGTGTATTATCCATCAGCAAAGAATTTGCTTATCAAGAGCTTACTTTTTTTTGAAGATAATCAAGAGCTTACTCTATTTCATGGTAGATAATTGAAAGTAAAAAGTTAGATATAGTTCTCATAATTTATTAAAATATTGTATATATTCATTTAAATTTTATCTACTTAGGTCCAAAAGGAATTGGCAGAACTAAGGCTCGTACCACAGCTATCTGATTTATTCGACCACTTTATATGGCGAACAAATTTGTAAGTGAAATTATTATGTAGGTTCTGATTGTTACTTCATGTCAATGTAAAGAGATCTGTAATTATACAATGAAAGTGTAAGATTGTTTATTGTATAATATTTTGGATTTTTGTGATACTGACAGTTGTTATGTAAAATATTGTTTTCCTTCTACATCAAAACAGTATTATAAAAAAATTACCTTCATACACTATAAATGTGTGTAAAAATAAAGTACTTAATGTTATTTTTGTATTAAAGCATATTTACCAACATTATGTTATCTTTATTTTAGTCGGAGAGATTTTTCTAGACTTCCAGGACATAACAACTCCTGTGAATGCAGCCCTGTAAGTTTTTTTTAAAAAAAATATTAAGTTAAGCATTGAAATGCAGAGATTTTTAAAAACTTTTTGTTAAAGCATTAGTAACTAATAATTTAGCAACTTAATGAATATTAAATATGATGTTAAATGTGTTTTTTTGCCAAAGGGATATTAGAACATTTTAAAATGAATTTAATATTAAGTTTAATATTTTTATTTTCCTTTCTAGTACATTTACTTCTAATTTTTTATGTTGATTCTGGGTACATAGTTGTGCAAAGTTTATTTCTTTAGGGTTTCTAGATTCATTTATCAATTGTTTGTTCGCTCAATTTTAGGAAGTTGCACTGAAAATTCAAGTTCTGAGGCTAATCCACAGCTTTTGTGATCATTCTGAGTAAGTATTCTTTACAAGTTAATTTTACCTGAAAATATTATTTGATTTTGAGATAGTTTTAAATAGCCATACTGTTAATTAAAAAATAAATTGTTTCAATATATTTAGAACTCATGTAATTTTTTTTGTAACATTCAACAATTTCAAATGAGGTAATTTAGGAATTTCGACATTCTTCAATAGCCAAATTATGTGCATTATAAGCCCAAGATACATACTTCAATATCCACAAAGAGCTTAGATTCATTTTAATCTAAGCGTCAAAATTGATAGCAAGAGTGGCCTAGATAGTAACACACAAAAAAAGACTCTAGGTTCTGGGAAATATGAGTGCTAAAGGCTTGATCCGCCAAAATAAAGCCGTCTGGTTTAGAAAAAGACGATGCACTTTGTAAATTTTTTTAGTTCTTGTCATTATGTATTTTATCTTAATTAATAAATTTTTTTAGTTATAAACATGTTATGTTGTCTTGGAGTGAATACAGTGAAATTCAAGCAATGGAAGGTAAGAATAACCGAATGAAATTAGAAATTTTAGTTAAGAAAATAATATGTTAAGTACTTAAAGCACTTAAGATTTTAATTGCGAAAGTATTCCAACCTAATATAAAGAGAAATACTTTGTTTGTTATAGTAATTTATATGTGTAACATTAGCCTTGTATGTACTTGAATATTATTTAACGATCGAGTTTTCATTTTATATTCTGTTGCTATTTTCACTCAGTTTACACACATTACTTGTTAGTATTGTTTATCTTTATTTAACATACACTGCCATACAGGTAAAATCGGAAACACATGACAGGATTTGCGCAACGGACAGGAAAACATGCACACAATTATTGATTATTAATTAATATTTTAATTCGATTCAATCATAATATTTTTTATGCACCTGATGTTAAATTTCTGGTTTTTCTTTTTTTACAGAAACTTCTGAAGTACCCTCTTGGTAAGAATTTATATGGTCTGATTTTGTATTGTGTATTGTGTTGTTCATATTATATTTTTTCAACGTACTTAAATGTTTGGATCTATTCCATATTTGTATTTATGTATAAGAGCTTACCTTTTCTCTGTGTACTTTCTATTACAGATCAATTATAAGTTCAGTTGAAATCTATATACATAAAAGCCGACTTCTGTTTGTTTGTTTGTATAGGACGCAAAAACTTAAGAACCACGCAACAGATCGTTACGAAATTTGGCACAAAAATTCGTCTCATCTCCAGAACAAACATAGTCTAAGAATTTTTTGAATCAGACCATTCCTTCTATCGTTTTCGAACATTTTAAGGGGAAAAGTACACCACTTTCGCTCAAATCCGATCATTTTTTCTCTTTCGTGATGCCATCAGGCAGAAATATTTAAATAAAACTTTTTAGAAAACAATTGAAATTGAAAATGTTTAATTTATTTAATATTTGTTCATTGCCTTTAGAAACTAGATTAATAATTCGAAAAAATAATTGATATGTTTCAAAAGTGATGTAATCCGACCAGTCTCCATTCTATTATTTTATTGTGCCGATATGATTTTAATTATGATTTTTTTTAAAAGCATAGTTAAGCTTATACTGAACTATGTTGTTTTTTGAAAGTCATTGCACTACAGATGCATATTATGGTTTTATGTCTTATTTTTTTCGCCAAATACTTTGCCAAACTCGCCAAGTTGTTACAAAAAACGTACCAAATGAGCAATTTTTTTAAATGCTGGTTGTGCGAAGTTCATTGCACGAGAACTGAATGGGTGTGTTGTTAGCCATATCTTTTCCTCGCCAAATTCGCAAAAAAGTGCCAAATGAGCTCAAAAATATTTATTCGGGAAAATACGATGACTTCATCGGTGAATTTAATAGCGTTTTTTAAATTTTGATCTTTTAATGCAATATAAGTAGCTGGATTCTGTACTTTAATAACGAACGGTATCAGCAACATAAGCTTATTAGAAAGCAAATAAACTTATAAAAACATGCAAATCGTTTGCTGTTTGCTGAAGTAGCTTATTTTTAATTCTTACTGATTATTTTTTACATAAATATGCATTCTCTTTAATTTGAGCTTCTTATCAAAGGCATTTTTGAAATTAATAATAATCATTTCTATATCCAAGATGGGTAATTAAATGGAAAAAATTACTGGGTAATCTTCATATCTTATGTAACTCAAATGAAAGAAAAAATAGTTAAATTGACTATTAAATTATTTTTTCACCTCTACCCGTGCAACGTCGGGTATAACAGCTAGTATTAAATATATTACCCAGAAAAACTGTTCCTATATAGTTTGTAACTTTATTTTGTAGGCTGAATAAATCTCCAATGTGTGTAGGCATAAGAGGACTTCTGAGTAAAATTGTAGAAATTATAAAAAAAGAAACTGGCGCTTCTACTTTCAGGTAAGTTTAAATACTTACACAAAAAAAAAACCCCACACTGATAATTATACCTTTTACGCAGTAGTCCAAGGTAGGCTGATAGGTATAAAAAATGTCAAAACTAATTATAACCCTATAGTATATGTTTTCAGCATAGTAAATGTTATTTAATAAAATACTAATAAACTACTTTCTTTAATTTGTTATTGACTTGTGCTTGTTTGTATTGTATTGACTTAGTGCTGGTTTGTTTAACCTTTATGAAGAATTTACTATTTTTATTTATCAAATTTAACGCATAATTTTTTTGTTGTTGAAGATTTTGGCTTTCTAGAGCTATTGAAAGCTATCTGCGTGGCAGCTGTTCAAGTGCAGATCAAGATTTCCTGCTCCGTAGAGATTTGTTGAAGGTATTACTTTTCATTCATGTATCATATAAAAATAAAACTTTAAAAATGAATATATATATATATATTCCAGAACTCTATCGTCTTCTGTTGTGCTTAAAGATAATACTTTATTTTTCAATGTCATTTTCTATTGCTCGAATTTAATAAAAATATTCTGTGAAAAATTTCAAATAAAATAGTTTTTCTAGTATTGATTTCATTAGACATTCTGTATCTTGGAAAATTATTAGCCCCGGATTTTTCCGTCACCATCTTGATATTAAACAATTTTAACCCATTACATTGAAAAACTAGATTTTTTTCTACCTAGAGTAAGCTCTCCAAGTTTAAGACTAAAATTCTGAAATCTGCCATATAGGTTCCCTCAAGTTAGGACGATTTTTTAAAACTTTTCTGTGCATACAATTTATTCTTTTTTTAGCATGTTGTACAGAATCTTCTCACAAGCAACATCAGACACAAAGAGGTTCTTCAAAGCAGTTTCGACCTCTTAGGAGAATTAGTGAAGTTCAATGTCAAGGCGTTTATGGATCTGAATACCCATGTAGTTACCACAGCGAGGGTAAAAGTTATTCGTTTATAACTTTTCTGGTTTTTTTTAATACTTATAACTTATATTTTTTGGGGATTTTTTAATATAACTATAATTTACATGATATATACTAATCGATCGGTCGAATGGCAAAATCACAAATGTGCTAAAACACACCAATATAAAACTGCATGCTGTTAGCCCTTCGTTTAAAAAAAATGCTAGAATTTGCATATATTTGTGAGTTCGCCATTTGACCAACAATGTAAAGCAAAGGGAAAAGCTTAGTTTTTTTATTATGGAATACTTCCAACATTTGATATCGGCTATTTTTTTCTTTTGTATAAATTAATAAAATGCTTGTCAGAAATGTTATGAGGCATCTAATTTAAGTTATGTTTTAATATTTAATTTCTTTGTGTACTTATCAAAATAAATTTTAGTTTGTAGTTTCCCATGCTTTTAACACACATCCCAAGTTTACTTTGTAAAAACGTCTCAACTGGGTCTACTTTTAAAACTAACTTCAAGTTTTATTTAAATGTCTCATTTCTTAATAAAAGTTGTTTTCACACAGCAGAGAAAGCTCCTTTCCCTGATGAACTCCAGCCTTGTTGATTCCAACATGTTCATCCGAAGTCTGATTCTATCTTATGAGCTTTTTGCGACTTCTGGTGATGAGGATACAAAAGGTATAATTTTTTTTATGTGTACTTAGTTTTAGTGTATAAATCTAAATATTTTTTATTGTGTATTGCTTTTTATATTTTGGTGCAATATATTTCTTTACACATATATATTTTTTAATTACTTTTTTCTCTTTAAAATAGCATTCTAAACTCCACTTAAAAGTTCAAAGGGGAACAAAAATTATTATTACGTTGTAATTTTGATTGTTGTAATTTTTTTTGTAACCCTTTCAGTCCCAAAGACAATTTGGCATCATTTTAGAAATTTTTTTCTGATCGTCTATAGCCTTTTATGATGTAAAAAAGCACATCATTTGATTCTTCAAACTTTTTTCTATTCGAAAATATTTTTTACTAATCCCAATGGATGTCAACCCTAATTTTTTTAAAAATTATGATCAGAAACATGATGATACCAAATGGCATCACTGGGACTGAAAGGGTTAATATTTTTCTGCTGACATAGATGCCTCTCTTCTCTTAAATCAGTGTATGTCATTAAAAAATAATGAAATTTTTCAGTTTTTGCTGAAGAATGTTGCTATGTGTTAGTCTATGTTGGAAGCCTAAAAACTAGAGTGAAATATTTGCAACGATTACTTAATCTCATCAACATTCATAACTTAACACAGGTAAGAACAAATATTTTACCCTGAGTTTTTGAAATACTTGGACTATACATAAACATATTATTTTACTAGGGGATAAAAAGTGCAAGTACTTAATAGGAAGTCCTTTTCGAAAATTCGTTGAAAATACTTTTCAAAAATATGTTATTCAAAAAGTGAAAAATAATGTACATATGTCAATGTTGAATAGTCCTCCTGGTAATAAACTTATGAATTTTTCATTGCTGAGTTGAAATATTGTGTTAAAACACTGAACTGGGATAATTATTTTTTTAGGATTAATGAACTTAAATTTTAGATACGAATATACACTCTATGAATGTAAAATTAAAATGTTTTCTACAGTATTGGTTCAATCCTACATCATTAACTTGTTACTTATTACTCAATTATGTTATATATATTATGGAACTAAAACAAAATGACATGTTTTTCTTTTAAAATAATAACATTAGTATTTTAAAAATGCTTTGACTTTAATAATTACTTTCACAAGTAAAGTTTATATATTATCCTCTGTTTTGTATCACGAAATTTTTTTCAACACAGTATTGATAATATTTGATTAAAAATAATTTGCTTCGACAGGAAAATGTCAGCTGTTTGAATACAGCCTTAGTCATCCTGATGTTTGGTCTTAAAAAAGGGGAGTTACCTAAGTACCTAGCAGCTCTGGCATCCAATGTGGAAGGCTGTTCAGTGGCTACAAATAGCTCTGGCACTCATCTGGACAATTTGCGTAACCTGTTGCTGTTTTGGCAAGATCACTATCTGCAAAAAGATAAAGACTGTACCATTCTTGAAAAGGTAAGTGTCATGTATTGTTGTAAACTGGGACTTGGGATTTTGAAAATGATTATGTAAGCATATCAATATTTTCCTCTTTTAATGTCTAGGTATGTAAGATCCATGTATACAGTATACACTCTCTTAGGTTACCTAAATGGGGTAGAGGGCAAGCTGGTCAAGTATATGTCTGGTTATAGAGGAGAAATGAAATTAAGATTTAAATATACAATGAACTCCCGATTATCCCTTTAATTGGGTGGCACGGCATCTGTGTATTCACGGATAATTGGTAAAAGTGAAGAAAATATCCTCAAAATTGCTTCTGGGTTTGATAAAAGTAGAGTAATAGTAGTATTATAAGAGCAATCTGCACGGATCACGCAAAGCAGTTTGCAAAATCCTGGACAGTTTATTTTACAAGTGACTGTTTTTGATGAATAGTACCTGATGTGCACCTGGCCGAACATATTTTGGCACACACAAGGTTTGCTATAGTCATTTTTATTTAAGTCCATTCTTTGTTTATATAGGGTATGCGTCGTTCTTGAAAGGAATTCGTTGTTCTTGGAATGCATTCTTCCAAGTATTAAAACATATAAATTTCATTTCTCTTCCTCTTCGTTTTGTTAAATTATTTTTTTTGCAGGGGAAAAAAAAAGGGGGGGGGGGATCGTGGCCCATAGATAATCAGGAGTTTACTGTAGTATACATATTCAATTATTAAAGTAATTTGTATTCAAGTATTACAAGAAACATACTATTAAAAAAATATTTTTTTTTCTCAAAGTTTAGAAGATCAGAAACTTGCCACATAGTTTGCCCATTTCTTTTATTTAACATCATAGGCATAGGAAATCAAGTTTTTTTTTTAGTTAAATTTTGTATTTTAAAGTTTAAAAAAATCATCCGGTTAAATGAAGATCTTATTAAATGAAGTCCTCTTCGGAAAAAGTCTGATGTTCTTACAAAAAATGGTTTTCACTTTATATCATGTTTAAGAACCCTCCCCCACTTCTACCCTATTGATTATTTACATTAATTTTAGAGCTCAAGAATATGCTTTCAAGAATGGAGGGACACAGTTTCTCTTCTCACATCTGATGACAAAAATAATTCCTGTGCCATTGCATTTTACACAGTGCCAGCATTCTCATCGCGAGCATCCTGATGTCACTAAAACTTCATATGCTAAGTTATTATTTGTGTACTTTTGTTGTATATTCATGTAAATGTTATTTTGGTGGTGTATTTATTTGTATAGTTAAGAGTATGAAATTGGTTTTTAAAATTATCTTCACATGAAATAGATCATTGAGTTGAAAATTATTTGTATGAACAAATAGGATTGTGGAGCTTGATAAACAAAGCAGACTTGTCTAAATTTAACTAAACCTTTTTTTTTTTTTTCGATGTTCACCTAAATTTATTGCTACTGTCATGTGTGAGTGTTTAAAACAAAGTGATTATTCAGTTGTGAACCTGCTTAGTTTTGTTCCTTATTTTTAAAAAATTATGTGCTATCCAGTTTCAATATTCAAACTTACCAGAAGCAAGCTTTATTTTTAATGATATAAAGTATAGACCAATATAGTTTTCTTAAAATGTATTCTACAGGGTAGCAATTTTTTTTTTAAATAGGCACCAAAATGAATAATGGATTGCAGTTTGGCGCCTTTTTTTAAAATTGCTACCTTGCATTTAAATTATGGATTATTTTTCAATAATTATTGTTCTAATTATTTTCTACACTGAGGTGGTTTTATAATCAAACTTAGTTTAAGTAAAATTTTATGCATTTCATTTATCACATAGCAAAGAACAAGTTAATGTCTATTAAGTTTTTTTTATTACAAAAGTAAGCAAATTATCTTAAAGCCATGCTTATAAGAAAATGATGTGAAATTTTAAAATTTGTTTATACATAACTTGTCTCCAGTTTTATTACAAAAAAATATCACATACAAACTAATAAACTTTTTCTAATTTATGAAATTTTGAGGAATTAAAAATAACTAGATTTAAAATACTTTTTGGTATTACATAAAAACATAATTTTATGAGTTTTAAAATCAGTTCGTAGTATACATTTATTTTATATTAGTAGGTATTTTACTGCATAAATTGATTGAATAAGGACTTGTGAATTCAAATGTGCTCAAAGTAATGTAAATGAAAACTTGCTCTTGTATATTTCATATCTACTATTTAGATTTAGACAAACCGTACAAAATGAATTCATAAACGGCCAAGATCACACAATATTTGTACCAATATTTTAAAGTTTTAAATTAAAATTTTGGAAAAGATATTCCATTTTAATTTAATGTACAAACCTTTCTTTAATCTTAGTTACGAACCTTTAATTTCATCAAAATACAACCAAAATGAATGACACTTATCATACAATTGTGCCGTGTTTGTGTGCAATCTTGGATAGTACAAAATATATACTTATTGTGGTTCAGTGATACATATTTTGATATATGGAATTCAAACAGCTTTAGCATCAATTACTAAGTATTTTCTCATGTGTTTTCCTAATTGTTTATCATCAGTACATGTATTTAATTGATGCAAAGGCCAGTGCAGCTATGCGCAAAAATATATTTTCATTAAACGAAGGCATTTTTTTATGTGTGTATATTTCGTCAATAAATATGTAATGAATAGTATCAAGTCTTATTAATGTAAACAAACACGCAAACAACACTAAGCAGATAAATAAAAAGGTGCCAATAGATCTTAAACTGTCGTTTGTAAAATTTTATTCAGATAAGTCTTTTTGGCCTTCGAATTGGATTTGAAGTTTTGAAAATTTGTCCAAATATGCATAATATTAAAAAAAAATTATCAAAAACCAAACTTTTCATTTATTGAATTGCAATTATACAAAATCGATGTGTCCTTATGGAAATGATACCTCTGCAAAATTATATAATCTTATGTCGATACCTTCTATTATCTTGACAGGTCGTGATTTGTAAAAATTGAGCTATAAATTCTGCAATGTTCAAGCAATATCCAAAGTAATGTTTGTATTTGATATAGCAGTGTGATCACATTTTAATTTATTTTTGAAAGCAACACCTCTAGCAATTTTTTACACATTAAATTATAGAATCGCATATATTTTTCATCTTATTACCTCCAGTTTCGTGACCATGCTGCAACGTCCCCGTTTTAACATTATTACCCAACTCTTTGTGAATAAGTACAAAAATAATTGTATAAATATTAAAACCTAACATCACTGTACTATCAATACCAATTGTAATGGAAGAAAATATTCATCCGAATAATAAAACAGGGCCGTTGAGTGGTCGGAGGGAACCTTTGTTTAACAATTAATCAAGTGATGAATTTATGTTAAAAGAAAATTTTGATTTTATATCTACAATTCCAAAGAAGAAAGGCTTTATTTAAAGCATCTTGCACAAACAACTGGAAAGGTAGAGCGACTTTTTGAACTTAGTTGGATTTGGGGGATATGTGATTGCATAATATTGACCAGAATTGCAAACTATTTTTATTGATGGTAAGGTAAATGTGCGTGTTTTAGGTGGCTAGGGGCCAGGTACTTTAGCTTTGAGGGATGAATAAGAACACCACTTAGAATGTTACATCGCTTTATCTCAAAGTAGCCAGTTTTTTTTAATGAATTTCAGCCAGCAATGCTTTAAAGCAGAATACTGATATTGCTTAACCATTCTTTATTAAGGTTAGTCCTCTTCGCCCTGTGGCACACAAGACCTTAAGCTTTTTACGCCAACTCTTGCGATCTTGTGCATCAGCTTTTGCTTCTGACCAGCTCGCCCATCCATTTTTTCTTCTTTATTACTTCATTCTTATTTTAAGTATCCGGAGTAGGTGCAATTGCTGAAAATTAGAAATTGCAATAAAAAAGTTTAATTTTGGGTAATTATACAATCCTAGATTATTACAAAGATTACTTAGTTTTTTAAACTATCTTCCCATGCTTTCTGTGGTTCCGCTTCTTATTTAATGACATCTATAAATAAGACAGCCGTTTTCTTATTTATAGATGAATGTTTTCTTACACTATAATTTTATATTAATTTATCGATTCTAATATTGATGCAGTGTACTTGTTCACAAAAAGTTAGGAAAAAATTTGAAAACGGCTGTTGCGAGGGCAGAGCACAGCTACCAAACAAGGGAATGATTGGGGGGGGGGGGGGGGGAATGTGTCATTATTGAGTTCTAATAAGTGAAAAATTGGGCATAAGTGTGCTTCTTTCGAAGGAAAAAAAAAACAGTTGAGGGCAGGCACTATTATCAAATTCAAACGTTTTTTGTCGATTGGTACATACAGAATAATTTTCTAAAAAAATTTCAGAAGTATGGATTTCATGAAGATATACCGATTTTGTATTAATGTAATTCAATTAAATTTTTTTAATATTGTGTAAATTTTGAGAGTTTCAAATCCAATTCAGGGGCAAAAAGACTTATTTGAATGCAATAAAATTTTACAACAGTTCGAGACCATTTTACACCTTTTTATCTTCGTGCTCCTAAACATTTGCGAAAATGTTTCTTTTTTCCAACTCACCCTAGGTTATACATTAAAATAAATTATGACAATTGAATAAAAAGGATATCACATTTATTTAATAAACAATTTTTGAAAAAAAAAATCAAATTGTGTCCCTCTACTTTTAATCCTTTCTGAGATACTTGAGCACTAACAGATAGCAAATTTTATGGTTTCATCTGTTTTTGTTAACTATTACTACATATTTTTTTTACTTGCCTTCCAGTCTTTCCACTAAATTCACTTCTCTTTGAGAATAATTTCTTTTCCTCCTTTAGTTACAACTATGAATAAGCACATTGCTCATTTAAATGGACAATAAAAATTTATCCTGCAGAAAGTGTTTGCTGTGTATGTTTATGCTGGATATGTTGCGAGAGGGTTAATAAGGGTCATAAATTTTGCTTTAATTCTTTGAGCAATTAGCAGTTCATTAAGATGTCCCTTCTAAATCAGTTTTAATTTAATGAAAGGCACGGACAAGAAGTTTTACACCAATTAGTGAACAACTAGAATCACCAAATGAAACTAGGCAAATATACAATTCATAATTTATTTACTTTAACATAAAGCTTCATTTTACAATGATTACAGTAAGCTCAATATAAAATTAAGATTATAAAATTATATGTCACAAAATATTCCTTTGATATATAGTTTATTTTGAAAAATATTGGAAATTAGTCATTTATTTAAATATTCAATACATGTTAATAAATAATTTTAAGATGTTTACACAAACACAACATTAATCACAATTCAAAATAATTACATATTGTATAATAATTATGATAATATTAAAATGCTAAGTCAAGCTTATTGTATACCTAAAAAGGATTTATTAAATCAAGGTAACTATTCTTAAATAGAAAATATCACAGTTTTATACAGTCGAACCTCGTTAACACAAACTTGCCTTACACGAAATTTCGCTTCAAATTAACCGAAAGCATTTCCCCGACCTATAAATCTTTGAGCTAATGCTAAAAAACCTCTTTACACGAAATCCTGCGAAACAAAAAACCCAAAATTCGACTTTTTCCCTTAATAATTAAAAGTTTCGAAGAACAAATGAAACAAAACATTAAATATATAAACGGCCTTCTACTTTCTGAGAAAATTAAGAGTTCTCTTAAACATGTTCCTATATTTTTATAGTATTTGTACTACTCCAAATGAACTTTATTGAATTACTAAATGTATCCATATATTATTAGTGTATTAGTAAATTAATAAATCAAAATAGTTTTCAGATATATTATTTTTAATACATTATTTTTTCAAAAACTATTCAGTGGCTGGTTCAATTAAAAAATATTCCTAAAGGCTTTAACATAAAATTCTTTTAACACAAAACGTTTCGGATCTTCCTTGAAGTTTGTGTTAACAGGATTTAACTGTATTAGTATAAAATACAGATTACATTCCTCCAAAAGGTACTTTTTTGCTAAAAATTTTAGTCCTGCATGATTTTAGAACACTGTCAAAAAGGTAACCGATTTGTATACAGAATTCATTTTTCAGTGCTCCTCAACAACTATATTTTGTTCAAATATACAATGCAATGGAAATCATTAACATTCTAGACAATAATCTTGCCTAAATTTAGTGATTTTTATATGCTTTATTCTGAAAAAGCATTTAAAAAACGAGTTTTTCAACTAGAAATCAGTAACATTTGGCTAAGTACAACTCGCTTAGCAGCAGAGCACCCTAGGATTACAACATCAGTGTTCTTCATAACTTGTTATCTGCCCCAATTGCTTCTTGAACATTGCTATAGTTATCAGCTCTAAAAAAAAGACATTTTGTTAATAGATAAATCAAAAGAAAACAATTTATGGATTTTTTCAATCGAATCACAAACATGGAAAATTTATACAAAATAGAAGTTTAACAAAACTATTCAATTGATTATCTCCAGTTTTTCAAATTTCCACTTGTAGCCAGCTTTCTATAAGCATAATATAAAACTCAATTCAATTGTGCCAACATTGTCTTTAAACCAAGTAGGGGTACATTAAACCAAGGCCAAACTGAATAGAGTATCAGGGGCCTGAACATTCCAAACTTAAGTGTTATATTTGAACTAGTTAAATGGAAAATTATTTTACCATATTTGTGGCATCACAGATTAACCTGATTGCATGGGACTTCATCGTATCGAACACTACTCAAAAGAGAAGTGGGGAAAATCATGACTACTAACTCCAACGAAGCTACGCTCATTGGATATAACCATTTCCATGGCTTCACTCAATTGGCGCATCCAAAGGTGTAGTCCCGCCAATACGCTGCCATCAATTAACCACTTGTTGGCAAGGCATGATACTTCATTCAGTTTAGCCTTGACCAAAGTCATTCAGTTAAATGAAATAAGTTAATGTCCATGCACCTTGAGATGATATCGAGCAAGATCATAACACTTTAGTACTAGTTAATATAACTTAAATAATAATTTGGCACTTACATTAATAAATCTTTTAACTCTCTTTTGATTTTTCCAATAACTGGTGGGCCTTCGAATGCTAGTGCTGTATAAAGTTGAATTAAGGAGGCTCCTGCTTTTATTTTCTCATATGCATCTGCCCCAGATGAAACTCCTCCTACTCCTACAATCGGAATTTGACCTTAAAAAAAATAGAAATTTTAGAGGAAAACTTCACTTAAAAGACATAATAAATTAAATGCAGATCATACTAAATAAATTCAGTTTTGAGTGAATAATTTAACACAAAAAAGGAAGTAGACGATATAGCTATATTTTATGAATTTGAATTTATATTAGAACCATAGAACTGCTTAGTGCTGTAGAATTTATTTCGCAAACAACCACCTACAGCTGAATCACAGGGTAGGCAATCACACCCAACTAATATTGCCTATCATTATAAGGCTTTTAGAAAGGTACAGTACCATGCTTGCTAATTTGAAAGTTCTTCTGAAAGTCTTTATTTATATTTTAACCAGAATGTCTGATGTAAATACTAGCTTAACTACAAATAGTAGGATTGAAAAGCAATTAGCTCTCTCTTATCCAATCCAAAGAGGTTTTTAGATTAGCAAACATGGACTGCATTCATTTTGTATTTGCTGCAACCAAGATGAAAAACATTTTTAAAAACTGATATTAGCTTCACCTTAGAATTAAAAATATGTCAAATTATTTGGCAATTACCATTAAATTATCTTAAAAACTATATTTTAAATTTCTTAGATTACAAGAAAAAGCACATTATATATATCCTAGCTGAAGCATGCCAAAAGCTTATATCTATGATTTAAATAAAGTATTAACAACCTTTTGTTAATTTATACATATCCCGAATGGATTGGGTACTTAGTTGTTTCAAAGGCTGTCCACTTAAACCTCCTGTCTCAGATTTATGTAGTCCTTGTAGAGACTCAGGTCTAGATACTGTGGTGTTGGTCACGATTAAGCCATCGATTTGTTTCTAAAGATAAAGTAGCATTAATTAATTATATTTGTTTATAATGCAGTAGTAAAACTACAGCAATTCCTCTTTATTAAGAAAACAAATGGAAAAAATTATACACTAAAACCATTTGCACCATAACAGAATAGGTTTAATTTATTATTTAATAATACTGAACATTCAAGATTTTTGATTAAAGTACAGAAATAAAAATAGCTTTAAGAACATTAATTTTTTTTAAAACCTCTTTAAGAAAACCCTTTTTTTTAAACCTTGAACATGTTTACATGAAATTAAAGATGAATTAATTTTAATTGCTTTATTTAAAGACTGGTGGAACAATAAAATTTACCAATTTATTATGTTACTTAACTGTATATTGGGAGGTATATGTTTTTCTTTTATAAATTAAAAAATAATAATTATGCTGTTTTCAATTAAATGATGGAATATTCATTAAAATAAAATTTCATTACCCCTTTTCTAAGTACAACTTGAGCAATATCCTTTTTTTCTTCCATCGAAAGATCAGGCGATATCTTCAATAAAATTGGAGGCTTCTTGGCATTTTTTTCCCTGGCTTCAAGTACCTACATAGAACTTATAAATATTAAGAAATACGTATATTTATCAACATAAAATAAATAAAAATATACAATATCTTAAAAGAATTGTGCTTTTACTAAATAAAAACCGTAAATAATGCATTGAAAAGAACTGTAAGAGTAAAAAAAAGTATATTTTACAGAGGGTTTGGTTTTCACTACATGTCAGAATTTCCTAAGAGGAGAAGTTAAATTTATAATTGAAAAGGGTTCAGTGCCTTATTAGTTCTAAAAGTTATGTCTTTTTTGTGTGAGGGTTTTTAAAAAAGTAGTATTTCTGATAGATATTTTGAGAATGTATGTTCCCACACGAAAAATTAATTAAAATCCGAGTTTAATCAAGCAGTCAGGGAGAAATTGAAGGATGCAGTTTCAAAACTCACATTCTTCAAATATAAGTAAGACATAGATTCGGGTCAGTTCCTTGAAGAAGTGGAATCCAATGGAATTTATGATCTTCAAAAATTGCAAACGAACCAGCTGGGCTCTATATTTAAGTTACATTTCGACAAAGAAATGTTAGATTTGCAACTACACCATTCAAATAGAGTATTTTATAAAAATGTATAGAATCTGTTACAACTGCGTACCAATTTCTGGGCATTTACTTTTTAGTTATAAAATATACTATTTTGAAGTTTGATTTAAGTCTATTACCAATAATATATACATGTAAAATAAGTCGACAAGGAAACAGATAAAATTTAGTCTTTTATTGAATTGGTTAAACATTGAGAGATAATTGAGTTAATGTCTGAAGTCAGTGATGGATGAGGATGGAATGCCCACAAAATTGGCGAATGATGTCTAGCCCTCCCTGACGGACTAATCAGAAATTAGGATTTTGTTACAAGAAAGGTTTAAAAGGTCAATGTGTAGGCGGATGACTCAGGAAAGTTCCGTGGGAACAATTGCTGGAGGCAACTGTTTGTCACCGACCGGGTGGTTGGGATGTTAAAGTACTAAGTGATATTAAGGATATGTGAAAAGGTAATTTAAGATATTAAGTTTAGTTTAAGTGAGAATAAATTTTTGAGGGGTTTAAATCAAGATATGTCATATGTATTTTAGACATTAAAGCTTTTGGAATGATTTTTAAATGAATATATTCATTTACAAATAAAGATATTCATTTACAGGTTTTTCCTACTTGGCTTTTAGCCCATAAGTTTTAGGTATAGTTTATTGAGGGGAAACAAAAATCATGAAGAAAAATCACCTAAATGCAACTAGTGTCTTCCATTAACAATTCAAATAATTCCTTTCTTACCTTGTCAAGTAAATGTTCCAATGCTTGTCTTTTCTGCAAAGACCTCAATCCTGGAGTATTAGGACTGGAAACATTGATTGTGAAATAGTCGGCTATAGATGCAAATTCAATAATGCCTTTTGCATAATCTTCTTCTGCTGATTCACTTTCTTTGTTTTTGCCTAAATTCACCCCCAAAATGCCTTTATTTTCTCTGACCTCTAAGTGCTGCTTCACATGCATGTGACCTTTGCTATTGAAACCACACCTGAAAAAATGAAATAAATAAAAAAATATTATAAATTCATATAGTTTTGGTGAAGGTAAGAAAAAACTAATGTGTTGATGAATGTTTATAAATCACCAACATGGAACCTCCAAAAACTTTTTACATACACCAGTGCAACATGAACAAATATGTTGTCACAAGCATTTTTCTTTATTGCTTCATTCAAAACTTTAATGATATTAAATCCAATATTTAGCTTTTTTTAATTTTATTATATCATGCGCATGGTAACTGATCATCCCTTTATTGAAAAATTTATTGGTCTGTTTTTTCAAGAAAAGCACTAAAGAGGAAAAGGAAAGCTGAAGTCTGCATATTAATGAATAAATAGTTGTAAATGAAGTATATTGCAGCATGCATGGCATATCTATGAACCTTAAGAATTTAGTTACATTTATAGGAAAAAAAAATATGCCATAAATAAAGGGACTTAAATTGCTCTTTAGGCAGTAAATTTGATTTTTTTTAAACCTTTAATATAATTAAGGGATTCAAAGATAGTCTACGAAGACTGCTCTAAGGTTTAAGAGATGCTTTGTGCATATCAAGAATTTTTGAAGAATAAGCAAATATACATGTTTCAAAAAGCAATGCATCAAAAACATACATTTGGAACAATATAAATCAATTTAGAGATATACCTGTTTATAAGAGCTTCATTTTCAGTAAGAGTGAATATTCTAGGTTTAGGATTTCCACTTTGGGGTAAAGGAGTCACAGTTCCAATTTCCAAGAATCCTATTCCGGTCTTGAAAAGTCCCGAGGAGGCGTCTGCATTCTTGTCCAAACCAGCTGCAATGCCAATGGGATTAGAGAATTCTAATCCAAACAGAGAAGTTTTCTAAAAAGAAAAAAAAACTGAAGTTAAAGGTTTGACTGGAAAAGGTATGGGAACCGAGCCATTTCTATAAATGTATATAAGTAATACATATTTGGTCATTTTACTCTGTACTTAAAATAGTTGGAAAAATATATAATGCTTCTTAATTAAAAGAGAAAATAAAGCTTTTTAACTCAACATACAAAACCTGGTTTAGATTTTCAGATTGCCAGCCAAATTTAGGGGAAAGGGAGAGCAAATTAATTGCAAAAAGCATGAATAAATAATATTGAAAAAGGAGGGGTTGGGGGAGAGGGAAATTGAAAAAGTTGCCATCTTTTTTAAAGTTGGCTTTGGCTTAAATTTGTTAAAAAAAGATGCTATTGTTATTGAGGATAGAAAATAGTAGAAATTGCCACCACTAGCAACATAGGACCATTTTTTTACTTGAACAATAAAATTTTATCTAGAAAAACCATTACAATTTTTAAAAACAATTGCAAAATATCAGTAAATAGTGTACTTATTTACCCTAAAAGCAGGGAATAATAGTTTTTACTTTCCAACTAATTGTGCTGTGTTAAGCAATCACATGGTAACAAAAAGCAAAAAAAAAACACTTAAAAATCACTGATTTGCCAATTTTCCGAATTTTATGAGGAAATATCATATTGGTAATAATTTCCTGGATTTCCGGAGAATATTTAACCATTAATTTGAGATAGGGAAAACATTAAACTTTCACAGAGCCCACGGAAATTCAGAAAATACTTCAGAATTCAGTCATCCATGAGAACCATTTATCCATTTCGGAGAGAGTTCAGGTCTGATATTGTAACCACTATCTTACGTTTAGCTTAGTTTGAAATATCGTCGCACTAGAGCTACACTACCACTATCTTACCAGAAGAGAACCATCTTCCACTTTGCATTTGGGTATCAAAGACAACTTTGCGGCCAACAAGCCCAGTGTCTGAGATGTCTCTGCTGAAAACAAGAAATGCAGCGTCGGCATAGCCACATTCTTATAGAACCTTTCATTTCCCTGGTACAAACTGATGGTTGTGAAAACCATGCTACCTCCTGCAGCAACAACTGTCATTGATTTCAGTTTTTTCTGTAACATAAAGGAAAACAAAATGCAATTAGTTGAATAAAAAAGCTTTAGACTAATGGATTTTTTTAAAAATGTAATCCTGTTTGTCACCAAAGATTTGCAATAGAAAAATGAAATGTAAAAGTACAGACTTATTATCTCTGATGCTCAGGGTGCATCATTGGAAATTGCACCAGTTTTTCTTTTCATAATATTCTTTTTAATTAAGAGTTCAATACGATAAAAAAACTATTTTTAACTACTATTTTTTTAGACATTTTTTGAGTCTATCGAACAGAACAATAATAATAAAGTTCAAGAAAAAGGTTTGAAGTATATTTCACTTGAAGTATAGCATACAACTCCAATGGAAGTTGTTATGCTTAAATGTGAATTAAAATAACACTTCAAAAATTATTTATAATTTTTTTTAAATAAATATTATCCATTTACCTACTGTTTATATTATGCATTACATACCCATAATATTCTTGAAGACATAATTTGAAACTCGATGAATTTGAACTAGACGATGTGAAACCTTGGACCTAACTTTAAATGTGCAATTTTAAAGAAATATTTTACGAATTTGTATTTGATATCGCTGATAAGTAAAAACATGTGTTATTTGTTAACAGACTGATTAGTTAACGCAGTCAAATATTAAGACAAACATAGGTGCCGGAAAAAGCAAAAGTAATGGTGCGCGTGCACCGTGCAAAAAGTAAATAAACAATAGTTTGAAAATTAAAGTTACAGTTTGAAAGAGTACATGCTATGGAGAAGAATATAGACCATATGTATGTGATGTCTTTTTAGTTGAGGGGTTAACCGACTAAACCCCTCGAAAAGTGAATTTCAGTTTTTCTTAAATCCGACTTGTTTGACCTTGAGATGAGGTCAAAGTTCGAGGCAATGGACCAATAGTGTACATACATTAGACCATCCTTCTACTAATAAAGCAATGAGTGTTTCATGATTTTTTTTAAGGTATCCGACTACGTTCGGAGGGAATTTTTGTTTTAAAACAATCCTTAGAAATTATTTTTATGATATACTTATGCACTAATTTACATAATCAATTATAAAATAAGGATTTTTTTTTATTTTTTACAAAAAAAAAAGGTAAATTCTTCAAAATGTTGCTTCCACGAAAAACGCTTCTTACCAAAATTAAATTTGTTTATAAGGTATATTTTTCATATATATTCACATATGTGTACTTTTGAATATCAAGAGTGTAATGAACCGAAAACTAAGTAATCTGAGCCAAATTATAGATTTTAGAAGGCCTCGAAAATGCCATGAAATTTCTTTCTGTAAAATCCTTCAAACTAACCAATTTAAATAGTCCTAAAATAAATGTTAAAAGCAGGAGAGTCAAGCCCTCGGTCCATTACACTCCTGAAGATCTGACGTAATTGTAAAAAAAAAAAAAAAGATTAAAAAGATACCCACATAATTTTTTGAGAAATCACAGTATTCGTGTAAAAATTTTGATGAAAATTTTATGCTGAGGAAAACGCGTTTAAAGATTGAAGTTACATTGAAATAGCAGGAAAGCCTCCTTTTTGGTACATTGGACCTTCAAGTTTCATATTTTAAATTTTTCTGGTAGATCGCAATTTTCTACGAGTGGTCTTTGCCAAAGGAATTTAATGCCGTTGCGCATAATGGAGTACTAATGGAGTTCTAAAATATTTGCCCAGGGCAAACAAAATAACGTCAGTTTTTTTTTAGAATCAAAGAGTGGTGCTCTATTTTAAGATTAAAAAAAATTGCTGTTTTTTTTTTTTGCCAAAACATACCATTTCAACGTAGTCGGATACCTTAAATATGGATACTACTTTATACTAGGTACATGTCAGCATATTTAGTTTGGTGGGTCACTCATGGCTTTGAAGGTCAGGGTTAATTGAAAAGGGTCATTTATCGTCGATTTTTATCATGTTATTCTGCCTAATTATCTGCTTAAGCCATAAGTGACCCATAAAAATTATTGGATTAGTTGCACACACTAGGGTAGTACTTAAAAAAATTTAAAACACCATGGGTGACCCTTTACTTTTGTAGTTACAGAGTCTCAAAGATGACCGTTTCCAAAAAAAAGGGTCATATTTAAACGTTAATTACCCGAGAGGGCAAGAGTCAATAACTTGGAAACACCGTTGTAAAATACAATTCAAATATTGTAGGTTTTTTTAGATACAGGTTAAAAACCTATGACGACTCATTTACTTTTATTTTTATTACAATCCTTTTTATGCAGTCCATTTTGAACATTTCCAAAAAAATATTAAATTCAAAAGCCAATTACTCTAGAAGCAAGGGTCAATAACTTGGATACACAGTCGTAAATACACTTCAAATGTTGTAGTTTTAGACACAGGTTACACATCCATGGCATCATAATTACTTTTTTTATTACAGTCAATTTCATAGAGTATATTGATCATTTCTTAAAAATTTGAAGATTTTTATCACGCTGCCATCTATGATCCAAAATGTGAAGCTTTGAACTGAAGTATAGTTAGAATGCAGACAATTATGAATTAGAGATATAAAAATTAATATAATTAAAAAGTAAAAGTAAGTTAGGTGCCATGGATTTGCAACATGTGTCTAAAATTTTATTCTTTAGCATGAATTTTGTAACTAGACTCAGATATAAGTTTGGGGGCCCAGATGACTGAGTGGTTTAGATCGCAGACCATTACGCCAGCAGTCTGCGCGCGGTAACGGGTGCGGGTTCGATTCCCGCCTTCGCCTTGGGTGTGCTTTCTGTTCTCTGTGACAGTAAAAAGTTCTCCCTGTTTCTGTCTTACTTGACGAAGGCTTGTAAGCTGGTCTCTGATCAAGCACACAAGCCGGAATATATATGTACCTACCCTACCTTACCCGATATAAGTTAGGTTAGGTGTGAATTATCATTGCACATGAGCTATACTAGGGCTATTGGCGGCGGGCGTCCTAATTAAAACCAGCAATCAAGAGATGAGTCGATACCTGATTAGGCAACTAACGCAACGGGTGACATAGTGTGTAGCGTCGGGACTTTGGAGCATATTTAACGTGCACTTCTCTACACGGAGATGTCATCAATGGTAAATCATCTTAACTAAAATGTCGAAGTTTAAACCTGCAACATTAATTTTAATTAGTTACTATCACATTATATCTATGTTACATAGCCTAAAAAGTTGGATCGTTTCTGCTTATTTAGGTCTTTCATATAAAAATGATATCGTAATATCTAATATCTAAAATTTATTTATTTTTATTTATTTAATTGCACAACACACAACAGATTAAAAATCCAATAACAGGTGTTGGAAGAAAATCAAGGGGGAAAAAAACACTAACAATCTAAAAGCCCTGAACATTTGGTTTTAAAACATTTAAAAGACATGTTAAAAACATCTAAATCGTCGCAAATACTGTTAAAAATTCTGTAAAACTTATAAAGACAAAAGTTATTGGTGTAATTATATTTCACAAAAACATTTCTAAAAAAGTTATGCCTTCTGAAAATCCGACTAGGTACATATATTTGTATAGAGCTCAGTATTTCATTACAGTCAATTAAATTATTACACACTTTAAAGAAATAAAAACAAATGACAATTCTTTTCTAGATTTTAAAAGTGGAATACAAAAAAATATTGCGCATATGAGTTGAGGATACATATTGAGAACTAACGTTATAGCTTTTGTAAGATAAATAGTGTGTAAATTTGGATCCAATGCAAGTCAATTTTTAAGAAAATCTAAACTTCAATTATTGAAATATGCCAATATAACTGAATCTGTATTAACTGAATGCCTGATTAGATCAGGGTGAAAAGATTCTCATTCAAGTTCTGAAATTCCAAGTTTGAAAAGAGAAAATTACCCACTGCTTAGTTATTTATTTGCAACAAGTAGTAAAATCTTCATTGTCCAATAATTAAACTATAATAACTTAAAGGTATTGTTTAATTTGGCAATGCTTAAAGTACTATACTATTTAGTTAGTAGTTGGTTTAATTAAATTTACTATTAAACATTGAACGCATTAATTAATTTCTTTAATTTCGCATTGTAATCAAATATTAAAAATGCATTAAATCGTTAATTAAATATTCAGATATAATTAAATATGTAGGTGTTTAAAACTTAAATTTATCTAGTTAATATTAATAAATTATCAATATATTTATTTTTCTAGGCATAAAAATAATAAAATATCTTAATATTCACTAAATTATAAATAATTATTAGTATTTTTATGAAAGTCATTCATGGGTTTGTAAACTCTTGAGATGAAGACAAACAAATCTACAATGAAAAAAAAAAAAAAAGGTTATCCAAAAAGCCGTTTACAAGCCCATATTTAAATTCCTGGCGGCATGATTGTGAATTCCAAAACAATGCATAATTGTTACACTAACAAGGAAAAAATGTAAACACCCCGCTGTGTAATGTTTTATACACGTTCATTTGCACATCACCCCCGAAAAAAAGCATCATTTTCTTATTTTTTTTTGCCACAGCTGGCGGAAATCTGCCAAAAAATTGATACGGGTCTCACTTTCCAAAGATATTAAAATTGGCTTCTTTTTATGGAACAGATGTTTTCACAGTCTGTTAAAATGTTTTAAGACTTGATACAAAACCCCAATAGACCTAACCTTCCCCATTAAATTTTTTTTGTAAAGTTAAAAACTACAATTATTCTGTCACATGGTTTGAATAAACACACAAAAGTCAATAAACGAATTTTTAAATTTATAAAACGATGTTTCTAATATTCTAATGCATTTTAAAATAAAAAGCTACCACAAGTATTAAAGTTTGATTATAAATAATTTATAATCAAATATTTATTTTTATGTTAACTTATTTATAATAATGAATATTAGATTATAATTAAAAAAAAGTTTGCATATAAAGGATAATACTCAAAAGTTTATTTCTTTTTTCATTTTTTAGCAGTAGAAACTAATATAGAATTAGAATGCTGTTAAAAATTTTAAACAACATCGTCAAAACCGAACAGGATGTTCTGATGTTTTACATCACTCTCTGACAATATTCAATTTCCCGTTCTATTCCAGCATTCAAAATCCCTTCTTCTGATTGGCCCATGCGGACAGGTAAGCTGCAATCACCGGCAACTTTTTGAGGTAGCGTCATCCGGAAAGCGTCACGTGACCTTACGCAATGTCCAGTCGATCCTGTTGTCTTTGTTTTGTTTTTTTGGTGAATGAGAGGAGATAACATGCTTGGCTAGTAATTGCTCTTTTTGGCTAGGATTGTCTTTTCTTGTGAAGGGTGTAGGGGGGAAAGGCGGGAATTATTTAAGGGCATTATTAAAGGGGGGAAAATTCATTTCAGGCGAGTAATTAAGCTTAAAAAAATCATATTTTATCCCATTGGATTATAAATAATTCGGTTTGGTGATCCGATTTCCGGTCTCGTCTCCCAGTATTGTGTGCGAATAATTTACTTTTTTTATATAGTTTTTACTGCTAGGAATTTTGCAAGATTGTTTTTTGGATTTATTATTTAGATTCAATTTACTCGTTATGCATGATACTAAAACAATATACCAACGATGCTATTTTTCTTACTTGTTTGAAAATATTCTATCAATTGTAATTTTTCATTTAAAAAACCGAACTTTTGTTTAAGAAATATATTTAGATTTTAATACGTAGTATCTGAAATTGTTTGTGAGTTTTCGGAAAAATTTATAACTCTTTATTTTGCGTTTGATGCAATTTAAATCTATTATTATTTCATTTAGAGTTTAAAGTAAAATATAACACTAATTTCCATTAGGACACAAATTTGTTTCTAAACGACTAAATTAATCTCTCAAATAAATGATACGAACTTATATTATATGAACTGAATTTGATATGTAACTGAATTCAGATATGTTCATAATGAACATATCTGAAGAAATTTGTTACACTATGAATCTATGAAATAAAAGCGTTTTAAAACGTTTTTGTTAAATTGTAAAATGCTGTTGAGGTAATGGGGCAAGAAGGTAAAGATAAATTTCTATTTACATTGAATCTAATATGGCACGCGGCAGAGCCTCTCTTTAGGAATATATGGCATACAAATCTCTCGCGTCACTTGACTGTGGTTCGAAATTGCGACGCAAATCACCAATAACCCTAGTGTAGCTCTTGATAATTCAATCTAACCTAAACATCTCGAATTTCTTTTCTCCATAAAAAGTTACAGCCCTCAATTTATTTAACCCTTTAATGCATAGATTTTATTTTTCATCCCGAAAAAATATATATGTATCTTTAATACTCACACATTATGGGAAAAATACTCAATTTTTTTTAACTGCATTAGAATTTTAATAATTTCAATTTTTAAAATTTTTTCCATCTAACAAAAACCAACTACGAAATTCCAATTTTGGTAATAATGACTAGAAAACTGCTAAATATGTTTCAAAATAACCCTCTTTAACAAAAATTAATTTTCAAACAATTTATTTGTATTTAGTACTGATACTATTATACTTTGAATATTGCCAAAAACGTAATTTCACAACAGTTAATAACCTCACTCTTTAATTTTGTATACTGTCATCTATGAGGATTATTAGTAACTAAAACTTCAAAATGGAATGTAATAGATGAAAAAAATACAAATTTGTCTAGTGGGGGAGGGGGGGGGGGGAGCTCTACTTTAATAGAATAAAATGGATTATGTTACTTGTTGCCAAACGGCAATAGTATGCATTAGAGGGTTAAAAAGTTCTAAGAACGAAGAGGGTTGAGGAATGTTAGGGGGGCATTTCCCATTTTCCCATAGTCAGCACCCTAAAGACATCGAACCCCCCTCGTATCAAGGGCACCCGAAGGAAGTGGGGCTTTTTCTTTAGACCTTCCTTTTTCCGGTGGAACAGGGGTCGTTTTCGAGAAGAGCACTGAGACATGACATCCCAGTACACAAACCTGAATATATATATGTCTACCAACCAACATGTTATACTAGAGTCACCCGATATTGACGTATATTTATGATTAGAGTCATGACAATTAGTTTAATTGGTGAGTTGGCGAATGCTTCCTTTCATCACCCGAGGTAATTTAGTCCTGGCGATCAACCTAAAGAGGAGCATTGAGACATTGTGAGTCGTGGCCTAGTGGTTAAGAGGTCTGACCATTACGTTAACAGTCTGCGCACTGTTCCGGGTGCGGGTTCGATTCCTGCCTTCGCCCTCGGTGTTTGTCTGTCTTACTTGACAAAATCTTTATAAGCGAGTCTCTGATCAAGCACACAAGCCGGAAATACATGTACCAACCATTGTGAATTTTGAATTTTCCCGTTCTGCCTAGTAATTTTTCACAGATAAACCGATAGCGCCTTGTAATAATTATTAAAATTTACGGCGTTATCGGTGAATTGCAGGCTTTGTTTACAGCTCTAAGGAGGGCCTGATCGCTCAACCCAAGTTACTATTTTAAGATGAAGAAGCTGATGTTGTTCATTGCTGACATTGTAGTGTCACTGTCCAGTTTTGAATATGTTTCTGTTATTCTTTGCTTGTGATGTAGAGTTGTTTTCAATAAAAGTTAGTTTTTTTTTTAAAGTTTTACGTCTCTTAACAGAAAAGTCACCTGAAGTCACTCGATATGCACCTATAATTCAATAGAGTCACGACAACTAAATGATTTGGCGTTTGGCGAACGTTTCCTTTCACCACCCGATGTAATTTAGAATCAATCACAGTCATGTAAGCTTAAAGTGATCGATCTAACTACGTTTACCTGCATAATTTCCTTTGTGGACGCGCATTTTTTGGATTATTTGGATTGAATTAAATAAAAAAAAAGCTTTAAAAATTTAGGGGTATGTGCATTTAGCTAAGAGACTGTATACACTTAATTTTAATTTAGAGAGAGACTACTTTCTTAAAATGAACTTTCATTACTTTCTCTTCAATCGGGAAACTATTAATTTTTAATATTATGTTCAAACCTTTTTTTTTTATAGTCATAGGGTTTTTACATTAATCCCTTGCCAGTATTGAAATATTGAGCCCGTACGTAAGTACTTTTTTTTTCCTTCTATGATTACTTAGCTTGTTCCGGATGCAAGTTCATGAATTTTTATTATTCACTTACCCTTTCTTTCAAGATATAAAACAAATATCTAATTTCTATAGTTTCAAAAATGTCTAATGAACATGAGTACAGATAGATGATTTTTAAAGAATATTTAAGGAAATTTTCTGAATTTTATTTGAATCGTTAAAAAATATAAAATATCACTATATCGCTTAGAAATACTTTGTTTCAGCGTCCAATTATCGTAACGAATTCAAAATTATCGGTACTCGATATAAAAAAAATGTTTTACATTTTATATTGGACTTGTTTAAACTCAGCAGGAGCTTGTGATATTTAGGTTTTATGAACCTTGAATTAAGTTGTTTGTCAAGGATGGTTTTTTTTATGTGTGAACTTTTCTGATAAAAAATTTAATTTTTGTTCCATGAATTTATCGAATGAATTTTGAGGTCATGAACGACGCTTTTTTTTTTAAAAAATAATTTTTCAGCATAAAAAGTATATTGTTTCACAAGACATACAAATACCGGTGTTTGTTGTTAGAGTATGAAATTAAGTATCTAGTTAGAGTAGATATTAAGTATAAGAGTATTTAGATTATGTTTTATTACCATTTATATTTTTATTAGATTTTTTTTGTTCTCAAATAATTTAAAAACATTTCTTCAATTTTTTGTTGTGTAAATGCTAAGCTGTATTTTTTTTTATCACTAAGATATTAAAGATAATAGCCTTGTTTGAACTGTCAAAAGATCTTCATTAACTTTAACAAATGAATACGAATAATATTTAATAATGTATCAATAAACAAATAATATTTTTTATTAGACATTACTTTGTTGTTGGGAATTAACAAAATTTACCTTAAGTGTTTTGTTGTGCAATTTTTTAGCTGGTTTTTTTTTTTTAATCTCTAAGAGGCTTTGTTTGAACTAAAAGATCATTGTTCGTTTTACAAACGCGAATACGAAAAAAGTAGAAACTCGACACCTACGAGAAGAACAAGTGACAGAACATCGCCAACAATCGACGCGTAACTGGCAACCCTGCAGTTTCGAAAACTACTTCGCTCCACGAGCGCTCAAAAATCAAAAGTAAGGTAAGAACTCTGTGTTGAGGACCTGGGCTCCACCCACCTTTCGAAATTTTCGGTTTCCCTGGAAGTTACAGTTAAGGAGAGGCACCCTAGAGTGGTGGGGGTGCGTTCAACAAAAATTCCATTCAACATGTGAAAGTATTCTTTTTTATACCAGAAGATCATCGATTTGAAAGACTATTTTTTTAATATTGTGATGTTCGATGGATAATTCCCTTGCGTCAAGTCTTCTCTAAGCCTAATTGTGTGTTGTGCATCAGGTGGTATTGTTGTGGTGTGGTGAATAGGTCCTCTGGGGGGCCTATTGGTGACATAAAAATGCAGACGATTTTGACCCCAGCGGGGGTGTTGTTCTTTTTTGTGATTGTCCGGACGGTTTTATCGAGGACTACGGAGTTCGGTGGATATGTTTCGGGAAACGTTGTTCTGGACACTCTGGATTCTCCTTTTGAGATCCGGAAAGATGTGATTATCGAAGGTGATGCGAGCTTAGTGATTAGACCAGGTGTGGAGTTAAGGTTTGCTCCTGGCATTGGAATAACTGTTATGAGAGATGGGATATTAGAAGCGAAGGTAAGTTCATTTAATTTTTATTTTCTTTATTCGGCATGAATTAATAAGCCAAGTGTAAGAAACATCTTGAAGCTATAAAATAGCTTAAAAATAATATAATTTGAAAAAAAAAAAAATCTATAATAAATAAAAATAATTTAAATATAAATAATTTGAAAATTATTGAGGGTAGTAAAAAAATTACTGAAACATTAAATATGAAAAGTACACATTTGTGTATTAGCAAATATCCCGCGCTATTTACAAACTGTCCTGTTTTTTTTCTTTTTTAATATATTTTGAGGAAGAGGATAATTGTTTTAGTGTTTACATAAAGTAGAGTAAAGAATTTCAGTTAGTTTTGTCACACATCATAGAAGATACAAAAACAATTTCTTTATTTAGCAACTTTATTGTCAACAGTGAGACATTTTCCGCAGCATTTATTGGATATTGAAATTATCAGAAATTATTTTTATGCAATTCAATCCTCAAACCAATTAAATGCAATTTTTAATAGCGTGTATGAAACATCTTTCATATTCTTAGAGAAATCAATTAAAGCTCGGATATTTATACAGCTCGTCGACTGACAGGTAGACAGATGTCCGCCCGTACGTAAAAGACAGACGGACAAAAGTTAGATATCTGATGCCATACCTATCCAACAAAAAATATTAATAATACTGATAAACAAATTAATATCCGATCGATAGAACTGATTTCAGAATATAGTAGTTAACATCTTCATGTCAATACCTTTTTAAAAAAATTCTTTTCGAATTAAAATAAAAGTGGGCTACAAAGTCTACCACTGTTACATAGTGGCATGATTCTTTAAAAAGTTTAAATTATCAGATTAAAATGTACACTGATGGTGTTATATACTGCTACTCGAGTTATATTCCCATGTTTTTTTTGTAACACCCGAATCTAAAAAAAATTAACCAAATCTAGGCTTTCAAATATTCTGACTAACTAAATCCCACATGATCGTTCAAAATGATGCTTCGTATTTGTAATATGAGATAATGTTTATTACTCTATGAAATCGTTATATCGAAAGAATTGAATGTTTGAATAGATGTTAGTCATCATTCCACAAACTCGTGTATCATATTATAATAAATATATATCTGTGGCTTGGTTCTAAAAGGGCCTAAGTCAAAAATGCTAAAAAAGGACATTGGCCCTTTTAGAACCAAGCCACAGATATTACCTTTATGCCTTTACCGAAGTTATTGCTCGTTTTCCGACGAAAAATCTTATAAATGCGATTTTGGTTGAAAAACTATTAATCATATTTACCAACGACTTTATAATGTGAGTATTCTATTCTAAATGATAAAAAAGTAAGGAAAACACGGCTTAGAAAATGTATATTAATGTAACTTAACGTAACTTAAAAAATAATTTTACTATAATATATGAACAAATTCTGCTACAATGTTAATAGCTTTTGATAAAGCATTTTTTTTATTGTATGTCAGTATTTATTCAACTGCTTTTAAGATTATTTTCGTTGTGTTTTTAGATACGTTTAAACATAACATAATCAGCACTAAATATAAATTACACAAATAACAACGTAAATATCTGAGAATTCATATTTACTCTTAACTTAAGTATCTATTAGTACAAAATCAATAAACCCAGCAATTGAAATTGAAATAAACTCCCTGGTGAAACTAGGTTTTTAAGTGTAAAGATTACTACTTGAACAAAACTGTACGAAAAGTATGAAATTAAACAACCTCGGGAAATACAAAAAAAAAAACGTAATAATAATGAAATTTCCCATGGCAGCATTTAGTAACAAGCATTATAATAATCGATGAGCTATTATAAAAATATGAATTTATTTAGCTATTAACACCGTTAAAAATATAGGATTTAATTTGTGTGTGATTAATATTACCTTCGAACAAAATTGAGATTGATTGGGAAAAATTGAGATTCATTATACTATAAAGTTGTTTGGGTAAATCTTAATCACAATGACTTGTAATATACACTGTTAAAAATGAAACTCAAAAATGAGCAATAGGATGTTCTCATTTTATTCTAAGAACTATATTCTAAAAAATTCCTTTGAACTCTCAAACTTATGGTGTGTGTTCGTAAGATTCAACAACTTGGAAAATTCTAAACAGTACCGCTGCTGGCGATTGGATGGATCAGATGGATAACGCACTGTGATATGTTTAGCGAGGATGCTCACATCGTGGGTCGGATATATAATTTTCTCCCCTTAAAATTGAAGAGTTTAGTGGAAGAAAGTGCTAAGTGATATTTTTGAAAAATTGAGATTTTTGTATCAATGAAAATATTATTCCATCCTTTAAATATAAAAAATGTAACCCCTTTTTCTACCTAAACTTAAGTTTAAACATATTTTTTAGAGCTTGCAAGTTTCATTTTTGACGGATTTCAATGCAGACTAAAAACTTAAAAGCTAATTTTCTCGTTTTCACCTTTTTGTCATTCAGAACGTTCTTCCACTAAGTTCTTCAATTGAGATAATGCATGTTCTCAAATTTGAGAACGATATGCATTCGGAGTTATTATAAAATGGATGTTCTCAGAAATGAGAACATTTTTTTTTTCAAAATTGGGAATCCATTTTAAATTTTGTACCCTGTCAAATGTTGTCAAAGATAGATAATTTTTGTCTCACGTAATGACACAAACTAACATATAAAATGTAAACATAAAAATTTTTTAGGCATGGTAAAAATTACACGACAAAACGTTAATTAAATTGATTTATACTTCCTGTAAAATCGTCACAGAAAAATGTTTTTTCGTTAGAAACACAGTTTTTAAAAAAAATATAAATCCTAAAGTTCGTTATGTATTGTTAACTTTCTAGTGTCAACTTAAGTAAATTTTATCTGTCACAAAAACGATAAAAAAATAGATAACTGTTAATTCCCGATTTTCCTTGTGGCTTTAAAATAACATAAGGTGCGGCAAGTTTTATCTTAAAAAATGCCACTGTTGCCTTGGGAACTCTATCGAGGATCTTAAGAGGTTTATGTTTGTTTAGGTATTTTGATGTGTAAAAAGCATGCCAAAGGCGATCGGAGAAATATTACAATTTCTACATTGTTATCTTTATTGCAGTTTTGAAAGAAAGGTCTATGATATTTTCGTATTTTGATCTCTTCAATATTCATTTCGTTATATGCATCAAATTTTCAAATTTGTTTAATACTTTGTTTTTCATTAGTAAGTCATAGTCTACATTTCCTTTAAGGTTAAAAATAATCAAAACTTTCGTGTTAAAAATTATTCTACAATTTTTTTAAACTTTAGCGTGTTAATTTCTCTCTAACTCTATCGAGGATCTTAAGAGGTTTATGTTTGTTTAGGTATTTTGATGTGTAAAAAGCATGCCAAAGGCGATCGGAGAAATATTACAATTTCTACATTGTTATCTTTATTGCAGTTTTGAAAGAAAGGTCTATGATATTTTCGTATTTTGATCTCTTCAATATTCATTTCGTTATATGCATCAAATTTTCAAATTTGTTTAATACTTTGTTTTTCATTAGTAAGTCATAGTCTACATTTCCTTTAAGGTTAAAAATAATCAAAACTTTCGTGTTAAAAATTATTCTACAATTTTTTTAAACTTTAGCGTGTTAATTTTGGGAAAAGGTATTACTATAATTTTTTAAAATTTTGAAAGTAAATAAGTACAATTATGTGTATTTAATAAAATGTATCAATATTTTTTCAATCAACAAATGTTCAAGTAAACTTAAATGTGAATTTAAAATCGATTTCCGAAATTTACTTTTTCGTCTTCTCATTTTCACTACAGGTCGTGATAGTAATTAAGCTCAATTGTTAAATTATTATTATAGTTATCACTATCATTTTAAATTTCGTTTGTAGTTAATCGTGAAATTCTATAAATGAGTCACAGAATATGGTGACGGAAATCTGAGTAATACATTCCACGAGATTTCTTGCATAATGTTTTCGCGTCATGCCTTCTTTACAACCTTCTTCATAAACACCTTGAAATTTAGGACATCCCGATATTCCCTTTTGTCGTAGTTTTTTTGTGCTAACTTTTGTCTTTAGATAATTAATATCTATCTTAGACATAAATTTTCCCATATTTTGTTGTTAGGTATTATATATTTATACTTTAGTTCTATTGTAACAGATTATTTTAAAATTTACTTTATCTAAATTCAAATTAACACACAAATAATAGATGTGTATTACCATTTTTTTTAAAATTATGAATATCAGGTTTTGTAGTTTATAGAAAAAAATAATTACAATTAACTAAGTGCTTGACATTAAATGAACATTTTAAAATCAAATAAAAAAATTTTACAATCCGATAAAATAATGTAATTTTATGTTACAATTAAATTCATCTAATTATTACTAAAATTGTTTAACAATTTAAATATTTATTTAGTTTTTCAAAGAAAACTGAATTTAATGTAATTTCGTTTTTTAATAATATTAGCATTAAAACATTACAACTGTTAATTAATAGCATTAAAACTGTTGAAATAAATGAATTTGCTTTTAATGTTGCAACCTAAAAATAAAGATGCTAAGTAATATGTGGCTAACTTTTCATCTTTCGATCGTATAATGTACGACGAAATTAATAAGAAATGTAATTTTTTGTAATAAAAACTAATCTTAGTTCTCTCTATCTGCTGATATGAAATAAATAACGTTTATGAAGTTACCTCCACCATTGAATTTAATTAAAAAATTGGAAATACCAAACCAATTAAACAAATTGAAGAAATTGTTCGCTCTCTTCGCTGCTCGGAATCCATTTTCTTCAGTATTGAAGAATGTTTTCTTTCACATTGCAGTTATTAAATTTCTATATATTTTTTTCACTATTATGGTTAGTTCGTGGTATTGTATGGTACGAATGAGCTGGATTTATTTTTGAATCAATCCATCTTTCCAATTGAATGAGTCAGTAAGTAACAATTCCTTTAACAATCATTTACTGTCTTATTTAACTCCATATCCACTCCATAATATAATTTAAAGGTTTACCATAGCCCCCACGTTATCTGATAATTCGTCTAATGATTAAAATCTCCACACAATGCAAACAATATATAATTTGACCATTTTTCCAGAATCCACATTTTTTGCAAACCATTATGAAAAAAAAATTAGCTAATGAGTAATCCACTCATTAGCTAAAAAGTCAAAATATAAGACAAATAAAATGTTAACAACATTTTGGCAATATCAAGAGAAGTGATTGAATTATGAAGGTAAGAAAATGATGGTCGATTCAAGCAGGCAGGTAACACCCTTTTATTATCGGAGAATGCTCTTTAGTCTCTATGTAAGTACATTAAAATACATGCCAAATGAAATCACTCCCTCATTCGAAGCAATTTAATTGAAAATTTATTCAAATTTACTGTAAATCGGCCTTTGAGTGAGGCCAGGTAAGTGACGAAAACCGTTGTCTTTCGTTTTCAAGGCCGTAACACGAAGGTCGTTAAGCTTGAGTCTCAGGTGAGAACCAGGTCTGCCAGCAGCATATTTTTCAACGGCTCTTCACTTTCTTGAATTCTTTATGGGGCTGGGGAGCCCAGTCGGTTAAGCACTCGATGTGGAAGGTCCCAGGTTCGGGTCCGGGCATCGCCAAAATAGCTGCCGACCTATAAACGGCCCGTGCAGCCAGAAATGTCCGACGAATAATACCCCGTGTAAGGGAGTGCACGTTAAATATCCTTCAAAGTCCTAACGCTGCTTACGATGTCGCCCTTAATGGTTGCGTTGGGTGCCTATTCAGGTGTTGGCTCGTCACCTGACTGTGGTTCTAAAATACGACGCCCGTCGCCAATAGCCCTCGTGTAGCTCTAGTGCGACGATAATTCAAACCTAACCTAACTTGAATTCTTTATATGGGCGTTTCACATGCAACTTATCCAGTAATGTTTGCATGGTGCCGGATGATCGCAGTGGTTTAGTTTAGTTTGAAATATCGTCGCACTAAAGCTACACGCTACACGAGGAGTATTGGCGACGGGCGTCGTATTTTAGAACCACAGTCAAGCGACGAGCTGACACCTGAGTAGGCACCCAACGCAACCGTTAAGGCTGCTCATTACCCCCATTCCCCGTCCTCCTTCGATCGGGCTTGCTAATGGTAAGTCTATGGGGAAAAATGGTTTCTATGAATGGAAATCATAGGAATATTTTGATGCGTTTTTTTTTAAATTCATAAAACTCCAATAAAGTTGTGCTTTTAGAGGTTATTTTTTTAAAAACGCTATTTACTTTTTTTTAATCGAAAAAAAAAATATATAAAAAAAGTAAATAACGTTTAAAAAAATAACATCTAAAAGCAAAACTTTATTGGAGTTTTATGAATTAAAAAAAACCGCATCAAAATATTTCTATAATTTCTTTGTTTTTTTTTGGAATAAAAACCATTTTTCCCCATAGACTTACATTAGCAAGCCCGATCGAAGTAGGACGGGGAATGGGGGTGATGAGCAGATTGAAGGGCGACATCGTAAGCAGCGCGTTAGGAATTTAAAGGATACTTAACGTGCACTCCCTCCACATGGGGTATTATTTGTCGGATATTTTTGGCTGCATAGGCCGTTTGATCGTTTTTTTGCGTCATTTTTGACCGTTTATAGGTCGGCAGTTATTTTGGTGACGCCCTGACCCAAACCTGGGACCTTTCGCATGCTAGCCGAATGCCTAACCGACTAGGCACCCCAGCCCCTGATCACAATGGCAATCTCAATTCAATTAGATCTTTCACATGCGACGAAAGCGAAAATCATATTGACGGGTTTTTTTTTGCGGTCTCCAAACAAGTAGTTACAATCTTAAACGTTTCTGCAGTGGCAATGTGCGGTAGAAACTATTTCCGTACTTCAACGTCATATACGTAGCTCTATATTAAACCACAAAACTAAGCGAAATACCTTTAATCGAAAATTGTTTACTTATTGTTTGTTAAACTTATTTGTATTTCGAAAAATAAAATATGTATGTGCGAGTATATTGCTCGTGCTGATAAATAGTATTTCATATCAACATACAGCATTGAAACTATGTCAATTTCAAAACATATAAATAAATTAGTTGATTTTTAAATACTGTTTAAAAAAACAAAAGCCCATGAAAAAAAAATCTCGCTAAAAGGGATACTTATTTTGGGAATATTTCTTATGATGTCACGCTCTTATACTGTGATTTCATTGGTTGTTAATTGTTTTCTTTGACAGTGTTGAAACAAGCTCACTGGTTTTTTTTATAACGTCCCTCGCTCCAAACTGCGATTTCATTCGTTATTTTGTTTTCTTTGAAAAAGTGTTGAAACAAGCCCTTTGAAATGTCTTTATCAATAAATTATTAAATTTAAATAAAAAATTACATCTGCTTTAAAAAAAAATAATAATGCAACGTCTTGTGCCTCTTTGTATACAAATAATACGAACAATTAAAGACTATCATTGTGGCATATATTATGCCGTTATTCCAAACTGTTTTACTTCACAAAAATAAATTTCCCATGATATAACGCTCTTGTTTTCATTTTTGCATTTACTGTAATTCATTGGTTGCTTCGGTTTCACTTTCAAAATGACCGATATAGATAATTTCTCTTTATATAAGGCTTTCTTTAACAAATGTTTTGAACATCTAACAGCACAGCAATAGGTTTGCATTTTAAAATTTTAATAAGTAAAGTATTCTTAGAAAACTCATTTTCGAATACCAAAACATAAGTGATTCCAGGAAACAAATGACAACAAGCCGTTGTCATTTGTGACGTGAAAAAAACCCATTACGTTAAAAATGCATTCTTATGCTTTTTATATGAATATTATTAAATTTTGCTGTTCTTTTAAAATAGTCGAAGTTGTTCTTTTTCGAATATTTTTATGCCAATTTTAATGACTTCCAATTTTGGTGCTTATCTGAATTTCTTGACTTATCACACCTATCTGTAGCATTTTTAATTTGGCCATGAAAGTGGGTGACGGACAAACAGACTGACAGAGCCCTTACTAGAAGCTTCTACTTTTTACGCTATAAATGTTGCGTGGAAGCTAAAACCACATCTTCGTTATGATCTCATGTAAAGTTGGCTTTGCTGCATCTCCTTTATTTGCTTATACTATATAAGTGTAGCTGAATTAATTATTGTTTATATATTGTATTGGTAAAAGAAATTCCTCTTAATTCTTTATGATCTTCTGCAAAGTTGTTTATACTGATCAAAATTTTCGTGTTAAAAATTTTTCTTAAAAATATTTAGTAAGTTTTTCTTTATAATATGTGAAATTTAAGAGTAGTTACAACCAAATTTTTAATTTTTTCACGTCTGAGATTCTTATAAATAATTCAAAATCATTAATTATAGAGACTAACTCCTTTCAATTACTTTTTTGATCCCCTATAAAATAGAATTTAGTATCTTTGATGGTTGCATTGTAATATTCACTTTGTGTCACAAGTTTTTTTCATAAGTTGTTTTTTCAAAGAAAAAATTGTAATTTTCAGATCAAATTTTAAACGGAGCATAAAAATGTTTTTGAAGAACCACCATGTTTCCTTGAGTAAGCAGTGTTTAAAATTTCGTACGAAACAGAGCAAGTTATTCATTTATCGCTTTGTCAACTTTTCATTTGTTTTATTTATTGGTACCGATGATCCATTTATTGGTACTGCAGAGTTCCATCGCTTAAACCTAGATTACAATACAAATAAACATGATTTGAAAAAAGCCATCTTTTAGCCTCTAAACGCTTGGTTAAATTTGTTTAAATAAATAATGAAATCATTGTATAAATGTAGGAATTTAGATAAATAAATAACGATTAAATTTTTTTTACCTATCAATATATTCATTATATGTATTTTTGTAGCTTATCAATCATTAATACTTTTTTCGATATGTGTCAGAAATTTGTTTACCTATGTTGAAAGTATTAAATTTCCTGTTTTTAAAGTAAAACGTAGTTTTCCGTTTTGTGTTAAATGATGCATAAGTTTATTTTTGTTTCAAATTTCAAACAAAATAAGCAATTTTTTTATCGTAAAAAATAACACGATATTTATTAATTGGGTTATGTTTGCATACAAATTAATTTAACTTATATTTTTAACGTTATAACTTAAATAACATTTCTTAAATTTCCTTGTTATAGGAATAGTAATAGGTAATTGAATTGATATTTAAATGTGAAATACTTTTAAAACTAATTTGATGTACTCCTTTTCAAGTTTTATTTTCTAGTTATAAGCCGAAACGTCATTAGTTTCGCAAAATAATAATTTTGACAAACACTAACAAGTAAACAATAACAAAAAAGCCAAATTTCCCTAAATTTTCATGCAAACAAAATGAATGCTAATTTTTCCCTTGTGATACATAGAAAGCTTTAAAATGCACTAAAATTAGAAACACAGTTTTTGGTAGTGTGTAGTTTTCCATTTTTGTCTCTGTCCTCGGGATATCATTTGTCACGGGTCAATAAGTAAGTGTATTTTCTTTGCCCACTCATGTGGAGATGGACTAAGTCTAATTGGTATTTTTTTTTTTTTTTTTGCAAATACGAAGTGGCATTTCTCATAGAAGGGAATTTGAAGAAACTTTAACTTCTACACTTACTGTAAAGCTAGCTATATATTATAATATTTTCACTTAAATTTTATATGCTTAATAGAAGTTAATCATTTAGCCCCAATGGGAATTTCTTGCTTAATAATAGGCTTGTTTCAACACTTTGTCAAGGAAAACAAAAGAACCAATGAAATCGCAGTATGGATAGCGTTGCATCATAAGAAATGGTATACATACACGTTTATAAGAAAAATAGTTTTTGTCAAAATTTACTTGGAAGTATACTTAATACCAAATCAATACATTTATAGATATTTTTATGTTTCATTATTTAGTCATAATAAGGGTTTTGAGAAAATCTCGCATGCGCAAAGTGTAGTTGCCATAGAGCATTTTAGGTTATTTCATTAAAGTTATTGAAGTACTTCATACTCATAGTTACGTACCTTTAAAAGTAGTGATTTGTTGTATGGTATTTGAAAGTCGTGTAGTGTCACATGCACCCTAGTTTTATAAAACATTGAAAAAAATTATTTTAGTAATAACCGATTTTGTTGTGTTTATTTTATTAACTTATAGTTGTATTCTAGGCTTATTAATTGGGATCTTTAAACAATTATTTTGAGATATTTCAGAAATATTAAAGTTAAAATATCGCATCTTTATTATTGAACTATTTATAATTCATAAAAATATTTCCATTGTAATCCTGTTGAAATTTATATTGCTGTAATATTTAGATTAAATATTGTTTGATTTTTGTAATGTGTTATGAAAATATTTATTTTAGGATTGTCGAAAGAAATTAAGTTATATACTATTGCATTATATAGGAAATGTGAAATTTTCTGTATTTATAAAAATTATCTTTTCAATTTAATCTTTTTTAAATAATGAATAATTCTTTTACAATACATAAGGGCAATACTTATGAAATCCATTTTTTTTCCTAATTATTCGAATACTCGCGTTTTTAAGGATAACTAAAATGTTTTCCACGAATTATCTCAATCGATTACGATTTCGAGTTTGTGCGATTCGCAACGTTTCCGATGACTGTTTATAGCCGCAACCACATCAATTGATCCCATTACTATATATTTTTTGCGATTCCTCGCAGATATATAAAACGAGCCAACCTTCACTGAAACTGGCAAAGGTGTTGTAACCATAGAAACGAGATTGTAAACTCGCCACAGTTCGTTGATTCTCAAGGCACTCTGGACTCACCTGAGCTTTTTCTGTCGAGTTTTTAAGGTTTGTTTACGCACCTTTAAAAAACGCCTTTTCGGTCGCTTCCTTGTTTATCACGGGATTTAAAATGATGGGTTATTTGTATGCGTTTTTAAGCCGTTGCGTGCGAAAATCAAATCGGAATCAGCGTTGTGGACAGTGGTTTTCTCAGTGGTACACTTGTCTACTCGGTGACATATACTACCTTAAGAGGGTCCGATACCTCAGACAATTGTTTTTTTTATTTTTAGCCTACTTTTCTTTTTTTTAATTCGAAGAATTAAAAAAAATGAAAAAGTAGGTATTGACATGCGGTCGATGTCCGTCCGTCCGTCTGTCTGTCTGTCTGTCTGTCCGTACCCCCTTCCAAAATCAGTTCTATCAAGCCGATCTTAAAAATTCTTTTTTTATTAGAAAGGTATAACCTCAGACACCCAACTTTCATACTTTTTGTCCGTCTGTCTGTACGATAGAACGGACATAAATCTACTATTTGACGATGAATTTTCCATTGAATTAGCATTGAAATTCAATTTCGAGTCATTTAAATCGCTGAATTTAACTACAAATGCTACGGACAAGTGAGATACGTCAAAAAATTCAGCGCATCGAAATTAGGATACATTGAAAATTTCAGAAAAGAATTCGAATTCGAAGTAGGGTCAAGTGGGGTAAGTGTGATAGGGTTTCTGCATTTTTCATTAAGAAAATTCGTTCTCTGCTTCAAGAAAATTCCAAATCCTAAAATTGGTAGTGAATTATTATAAGAAACATACATATTTAGAAAAAAAATTATATGTTTGAATTCCAATTTTAAGTGTACAAAATTTGCATTTCAAAATCCATTGCTGTTTTATCACACTTACCCCACATAGGAAAACCCACATAAAAAGAAGACAGTTGCACTTAAATTCAAAAGCTCAAAACTTTCTTTAAACAAAAAATAAGGTCAATATTACTTTTTAGTTTAATTATAAGTGGTCTTATGTTATATATTGCAAACTTTCAGATTTTTAGAATGATTTCCAAAGTTACAAGAGCTGTTTATCACACTTACCCCCAATCACACTTACCCCACTTGACCCTACTTCAATTATTTAAGAAACTTCAAAATTTAATGCTCATTTAAAAAGCATAGGAAGCCATTTTTATTAGAATTAAATCACCATTGCCATCGCAACAATTGCTTGAGAAACTTTAATTCATTTAGACAATAAATTAAACTAAATTTATTTTTGAGACATTGACATCGATCAATTTAAGATGACGTCAAATATATATTTCACTACGAGATCTTTGTATGTTGATATAAATTGTTTTCATTCTATTTAAAAGCGAGGAATATTACATATTTATTCTTTGAAATATAAATTTTTGCAAACGATTTAAGTTATAATTATTTGATTTTCGAAATAAAATAAATGAAACTAGCCGAATTTAGCAAGTAAATGTTTATTGAGGAGTAGTTTTTTGGTTTTTGTTCTACGAAAAATTAAATATTTATTTATAACTGCAAATAAAGCTGTGTTTAGTGCTGTGTTTAGTGAAAGATGCTGTGTTTAGTTAGATGCTGCGTTTAGTGAAATTTATTTTAAATTTAATGTGGAAAAACGGTTGTTGATGTCATTTACTGTTACGAACCTAGTTTTTTCAGGATAAGAATTTTAGTAAGTATTTAAGTAACAGGAAAGTAGGCTATTTTAGTTCTTTAAGAACTTCTTGTTGTACTTACACATTAGAATTTTTTTTTCACTTGTTAAGCTTGTATAAAAAACACAATTCAGCTATTAAAACTTATATAAGTCTGTTGGGTTTTTTTAAAAATTAAATTTTTGTTAAATTTTTAAAACATTTTTAAACATTTGAATTGAATTGCCAGCTGACAAATTTGCATAAATCCAAGTTTCACTGGTTATTTCTTCGACCTTATAATTTTTTCTAGGGCCTTTAAAGGAAAATTTAGGAAGCAGAAACCTTGCCTGATTGGTAGAATATTTGGTGACAAAACATATTTTAGCTCAAAGTTATTGTAATGATTTTTCATAAGTTAACATTATACACTCTTAAAACAAAAGAGTGAAATCCGCTCCAATTGGAGAAGTGCATTTTCGACACTGGAAAGGAGTGAATATTAACTCAGACTGAATTAAAATCACTCGTTTGGAGTGATCTTGTCGGAGGTTTAACACACAGAGTATCCACTCCTTTCAGAGAAGTGCATTTTCCAGACTGGAGGAGTGAAATTAACTCAGGCGGAGATAAAATCGCTCGTTCGTTTTAAGAGTGTACAATACACATTTTGAGTGCGGAAAGATAGATAATAATAGTCTTACAATTAAATGATCATAATAAAATATAAGTTTAAAGGTGTTAAATGCTTAAAAAATATTTAAAATTCTAGTAGTTAGTAAAATTTTAAAAAATTATCTTAACTTCAGCAACGCCTAATTATATTAGAAAATATGTTTCATTAATGATTTGTTATTAAACGAATACTTGCTTTACGATTATTTTTCGAACTAGTTTTCATCAAATTAAAAGTTATTTGTAGATATAATTGTCTAAAAAATTTCCTTACATATACGTAATATAATTGAAATTATTTTCAAATCTTGTCTTCAATTGTGTTATATTTGCTTATTTATCAGATAAGTTAATATACTTTTATATTTTCATTAAAAGTTTCTTCTCGCCAAACGACTTTAATACAATGTTATAACCTAAGGTTATTGAAATGCCTTAAATACTAACAAAGGCATACTAGATTTTCAATAAAACTACAAAGTTCTAATAAAACTAGGCGTTCCCTGCATTTATAATAGTATATAGAAGAGAGAAACACCCAATGTTAAATTTTAAGATTGAACCTGTTCTGCGTTTTCTAAAGAACCGTCTGGAAAGTTGGAGATTAGATTCTTAAAAGGGAAATTCGTTTGTTCACTTTGAATACCCTAGCAGTATACAATTCTAAAAGCTGATTTTTCGGTTGCATTATGTTTAAAAGATGTTGTTTATTAAGTCATTTATATAATATATTCACAAAACTGAATTTATACTAAAAAGATCTTAAATAAAACACGCTTAAAGAATTGTACTAAATGTATGATGTATTAAGTAAACATAGAAACAGAACATTTTACTAAATCAAATATCAGGGAAGTAAGTGATATATGAAAAATGAATTTATATAAAAGGGATTGATTCGAATTAGCCTTAATTTTTAGGAAAACATATTTTAAACTCATTCGAAAAGCAATTCATGTATATTAAATTATGAGTATTGGGGTAATTAGGAATTTTAAAAAGTCTTTAGACACGGCAAATGCAAAATTACAGTACAAAGTTCTGATTTTTTACCCTCATCATAAAAGGGTTACTTAAAATCAAAATAAATTATTTTTGCTATTTTTTAAATTATTCTGCGCTACATTTCATGGTAAACTTACACATTAAACATGGTACCCGACATCATGAATCAGAGTATCAATTATAGTTATCATCGTATTTAGATATTACTCATAAATTGATAAAATTAAGTTTTAAATGTATTTTGAATGATGATGTACGATGATTTGACATTTATCAGTATTTATCGTAAATAAAAAAAAAACCCTTCGTAGTTAGGAATTGTTTGAAAGTGTTATTACGCTTTACCACAGTTGAAACAACGATTATTGAAAAAATGTACATTTTAAAATATTTTACGAGAGAAAATTGAAACTAAAAATGCATATAGTTAAGGGGAAAAAAATGAGATATTTAAATCTCTACAGTGAAGACAAGTTTACACTTTTGCTCCTTTTCCACATCCCTCCGATGTTTAATTTTCGAAAGTACTCGATACAATGAATCAGGGTATCAATATAGTTGTTATCGTATTTAGATATTACTAAAATTGATAATGTTACTTCTTAAATTTATTTTGAACGATGAGGTACGACGATTTGAAAATTTTCAGTATCCCTCGTAATTAATTAAAAATGTAGTTAGGAATTGTTTGAAAATGTTATTACGTGTTACAGTTGAAAAAATGACTAAATAATTTTTTATAGTTAGAAAACATGTAATTTGTACTGTACAATAAATATTCTTGCTGTTCGGTACTGATTTTAACAACATGCGGCATAAATGGCACCTTTTTAAACTCAATAATTCTGGACTAAAAGAAGTTTCGTGAAGTAGCTTTACAAAACGCTTTTTACTTAGTGGATTATAAAACAAACTTGTTTAAAATATCAGTTGTATCATTATATTAACTTCACTACTTTTTTAATTATTAAGAAATTGCAATTGGTCTACTTGTAACGAATTAATTGAAAAATATTTTAATGAAACCTACCCTAATAATAGGATAATGAATATTCAACTATTTTATATCTGTTGACTAACTGTTTTTTAGTTTTATATTCGATCCATTTTACATGTTATTTCTTGAGTGATTTTTGGAAAAAAATGTTTAGTATCTGCGAAATCGCCTTAACCCACTGAAGATAAGCTTTTTGCCTAAAGTGTAAACTTGTTTTCACTGCCTCAACTAGAATTGCAATTTTTTAAATAATTATTTAAAAATTATTTATGTAATAAATGGTATTAAAAAACTTACTCAAAACATACATTTTGTTTTCAAGAAAATTAAAAATAATAATAATAATTTGTAGAAGTAGTTTTATGTGTTGCTGGAAAAACTAACTGACCTTTGATGGGTTTACACGTTTGTATCCCTACGTCATAATAAGGTTTTAATTTTTACGTATTTTCTTATTTAAGTTTAAATCGCACCTGCTCAAAGTGTCTGCAATAGAAAAATTATTTTTATATTTCGTTCAATAAAAATCAAAAATTGAAAAGCTTCATTTCAATCATCTCCATAGTACCATCCATGGCATCATCAAAAAACGGTTTCTAATTCCGATTGTTATCTTCATCTTGGACTCTTTTTGCCAATTGTTCTCATCAAAGTAGGTCTAGGACTCTCGCACGTCCAGATTTCTTTTTAGAAGATCTTAAGTACAGATTTGAGAAATGAAGATTCCTGACAGAGATTTAGGCTTGAGATCCCGATCTCCTTATATTGTGCCTCATTACCTGGTCGCGAATGGTGGCTAGTCGCGTGCGACGACTAATGTATTAGTAAAGATGTTTAATGATTTTGCTGTTTTTCAACAGTAGATGCTCTTCCTTTCGTTCTTTTTTGGAATTAATTCTTCCTTCTGGTGTTCAGTAATTGTTTTTACTTTAACTGGACTTATTTTCTTATGTTCTGATATTTTATATACAATTTAAAAATCTATTTAAATTTAATAAAAAGAAAATGAATTCTATTTCCACTTTTATTTATCCATTATAAAAAAAAGCGACAGTTGCCTTGAAAAAGAGATGATATATTATATATCATCTCTTTTTCAATGCAACTAAACACGCTTTCAAAAACTGAAAAAATATGTATATATTACATGAATATTTTCAGTTTGTTCTCACTATCTGGAATGCTAAGTTAAAAGTGTACGAAATTTCGGTTTGAAAAAAATGGAATCAATATTGTAGTTAACTTAAAAACCGAATGTTTAAAGATGTAAATTCTTTCGAAACAAGAAAAATTTGAATTTTGCAACTTTGAATTATCTATGACTATGTAATTACTCATGTGTTGTTAGTAATAACCAAGTCATCCAAGGCCAACATTTTCTTTTTATATACTCATAGTTGTTTTGTTTATTATTGTGAAATTACATAGGATAAACTGTGACATTATTGCGTCATTTTTGCAGAGTTCTCCTTCCTAAATTATTAATTTAACGTGGTGTGTTAATTTTACACAAGAAGTATTAATTTTACTTAATAGTTATGTTTTACACAATGGATGCAATTCTATAATTGTTAAAGTTAGTAGACATGAAATTTAGACTATGAATTTAGATTTTCCTGGAATGGGGATGTTTCACGGGAGGATCTGAAAATAGCTACACGGTGTTGTTTTCCTTATTCTCAAATTACTTTTGTTTTGGTTAAGTTGGTTGGTTAGTAGACCTATACTATATTCAAGTTAGAGTGCTTGGTCAACACACAAATCTGATTATCTTTACCAACCAACTAACCAAAACAAAAGTAATTAGAGAGCAGAGACATTTAGAGAGTTGTTAGAGAGTAAGGAAAACAAGGTCGTATAGCTATTGCCAGCTCCTCCGTGACACAACCCCCATTAAAGTTCAAACTTTTTTTTTTCAATTTTATAAGAACATGGGCGAAAGAATGAGTCGATCGTTGTTTTTTTTTGTGTGTGTCTGTCTCTTTAATCAAGGGATTGTTTCTGGGTTCGACTCTTTTGTCATCAGTAGCCCCTTTTCCTTTCATTTGTAATAGACTTAGATGAGGTAATAAAGGACCTATCTGACATCGGGACATGGCATCGCGTGCAACTTTCAAAAAATTCCACAGGCGATGGGGTGTGACTTTTTCCATTCTATTCTTTCTCGATGACCGGAAGACCCCGATACACGTGACGCGTTTCCGTTTTTTGTTGACAAGGGGAGTTGAGTTGTAAAAGTGCACCCCAGGGCACGCTTTTTTTTTTATTTAACCTGTAATTTCCATGGCTGTCTACTTTCCTGGAAAGTCAGATAGTTATCTGTTTATTTTAATATAGAGGAGAAAGCATTAAAGCAGCGACCGCCATCCGTTCTTTTGTAGTTTAGGAGGCACGAGTTTGTGGTTTTGAACTCTTGTATTCAAATTAGCTGATAAAATCTACATAAAATCCTTTTTACTTCCATCGATGTTAGTACACTCAAATTTGTTTGTTTTTTTCCCATGAAAATTGAAAATCCAATACAATAAATGAACGGCGTGCACAGGGGGCCGATTTACAACTTTTGGGGCCCAGGGTAAAATCAAAATTGGAGGCCCCAAAACATACATCAATGTATCTATGAATGTGATTTTATCATTTTAAAGTTGTATAAATACGTAATCTTTTGCTATTATCCTAAATAGAGGTGCCCAGTTGGTTAAGCACTCGCTTAGCATGCGGAAGGTCCCAGGTTCGGGTCCGGGCATCGCCAAAATAACCGCCGACCTATAAACGGCCCGTGCAGCCAAAAATGTCCGACGAATAATACCCCGTGTAAGGGAGTGCACGTTATATATAGTTCAAAGTCTTAACGCTGTGTACGAAGTCTCCCTTAACGGTTACGTTGGATGCCTATTCAGGTGTTGGCTCGTCACCTGACTGTGGTTCTAAAATACGACGCCCGTCGATAGCTCTAGTGCGACGGTAATTCAAACCTAACCTAAATAGAGGTGTACCCACTACATATTTTACATTTTTTTAATGCGTACATAAGATATGACATCAGAGACCTATCATATTGTCATATCATGTCCATGCCATATCATATTTTACATACATATATACTTAATTTCTATTCACATGAACAGGGTATAATTTGTACAAATAACAAGGGATATAATAATCAGAGTGGTTCGCTTTTAAAAAAATAAATTGCAATGGGTTCAATTTTGCAGCATATTAATTTCAAATATTTTTGGCACATTTTTTCTTCAATATTATTCTTTGCAAAATCGGTTGGCCCTTCTTTAAGTGGCTGCCCTGGACACTCGCCCCGTTTGCTCTGCCGGAAATCAGATTCTGTGGGTGCACCATTTATGTTCATTGGGTCATACATTTTCTTCCATTTCATTATTTTGCTTTTTCGCAAGAAAGACCAGTATTTACTATTCATTGAGACTAATTGAGCATTACTTTTTTTATACAAAGGTAAGATTTTTGAAGATTTGTTGTTGCCGCTAAATAGAACGTTAAAGAATTTTTTTTACTGCAATGGTGGAACCACCCGTCTAATATATTTTTACGTGGATGTTGTTTGGAGCTCTAATTCCTTTGCTAGGGCACTAATGGATTGAAAAGTTGTTGACCTTATTTTTATAGCTGAGCTTGGAGACATCAATAGCATTGGACGATGGCAAAATTCTCAGTTTTCCAAAGACACTGTTTGTTCAGCTGTGAGGACATTAGTTACCGTTATATTTTAAAAGTGGAACGCGCCATACAAGGCAATTTAATATATTTGAGTAATAAACGGATAGATTTATTTTCTATATTTGTTTCAAAATAGTTTATTTTTTAAATGATGAATATTTCGATCAATGCATTTTTAATTCATCAAATACATTTTTTATTAAGTACATGTCGGCCTTAAAACTTCGAGAACTGAAAGTTTTAGAGTCTCACACAACTGCAAGTTATTTAAAAGTATGAAAATATGAATTTGCCGAAGCCTGAAGAATGTAAAAATATTCCATTTCCTATAATAGGTGTTAGTAGGTACTCTTATAAATATGTATATAGATACGATATAAATTTCTTCCGAGATTTTGAGGTACGAAGAAAGTTTCCGGGTGACTCTGTCCTTTCATATCCGTTGGAAGGAAACACAATGGGCACATAAATATTTTATTTCTTCTTATATTATTGGTGTTTCTATTGAGGAAAAATCCAATATTTTTATTTATTCCGTTGCAAAAGAGTGTCAACAATAAGAAATATGGCTTCACATAAGTTTGTACTTCAAATCTAGAAATTAAAATTCTTGTTTAAGTATTAGTTTGGTGGATAAAGTAAAATTTGCGAGTACCGTTGCTTCTTAAAACTATTGGCAGCACTTACTGTCTTCAAGTTTACGGAGTTCCACACAAAGTGGGAGGAATCTTCAAGCTCAGTTCTATATTGCGATATAACGTTGTGGGGAAAAATTCGATGTTAAGTTACTTCATGAAGCTGGAGGCAGAACATGCTATTATTTTAACGAAGTAAACTTTTCACTAAAATTTTACCGTCACAAGAAGCCTTAGAATAAAATACTTTATAAGTAGTTAATGTTGTCATTTATGAAGGGGCGAGTTAACAAACCTTCTATTTATTCTTTTCACACAAATAAAAATTGTAGGCCATTATTACTATAAAGTTATCTTCCACCATTTTTATGGGGTAACGTTGCACTAAGTTACTCGAAGATTTTCCAGTAAACGAGTCTGTATTTCTTCTACAATTGTTGCATACAACTTAACCCAAATAATTAATGCAGATTCTAATCTTCGTATTAGTTTGGGCTTGCAATGTTTTTTTATGGTAAAATAGGCCAAAAATCGTCACACTTTAAGAAAGTTAAAATGACATGCATTGATATTAAAACCTAATTACTTTAATTTTTTTGAGGGTTTTGCTATAATACAACTTTTAACTTTTTACTACAATTACTTTTATATTTTTTACCTCTCTGGAAGAGCGATACTTCATCAAAAAACGCTTTTTTTTAAAAAAAAGTATAAATTTTCATCTCATCCTCCGCCCGGCCTCGTGATCTATTTATTCGAACATATGTACAAAAGTAAAATAGTTATTTAAAAAAAAAAACTGTATATCTTGCAACTAGTAGTTCTCGATTTAAAATCATTATTGTAACATTCAAAATAGTTTACAATGCATTGTAGTAAAAAATGTAATATAGCTTTCATTTTCATCTAACTAACAATAGAGCAGTTTCATCAAAAACAAAAGACTGCATTTTCCCATTACAAAATCCACCCTCCTCCCACAACGTAATTGCTACCGCAGTTTCATTACCTTATCCTTATGAAAATACTACAAGTGCTAGAATTGAATCCTTCATGTGGAATTCTTTTGAGCTGACTAATTTAGTTCGAAAGTATTGTAACTGATATTTGGTTTTTCTCTTTTAAAAAGTAAACTATATAGGTTTTAAAATAAGAGTTGTCATGGACGTAGGAAATTGTGGTGTGGAACTAAAGAAATAGACAGAAAGCTCATTGCTGCTATCTTTATTTTTGTTTGATCTTCTGAAAGATAAGCAAGTGATGAGGGGGGAGTGTTCACTTGTTTTTCACTGCATGATAGTAATACAGTGGTGGACATAATTATAAGACACCTACCTAATTTAACAATACACTGAAATAAAAGATTTAAATCATTAAATTCTTCGTCAAATATGATAAAAAATTAAAATTTATTCTGTTATCACCCATAATTGTATTACAGAAATGATATTTTATAGATTTTTATAAAAAAAATTAAAAAATACCGTGGACAAAATTATAAGAAACCCTAAATATTTTTTAATATGCAAATTTTCTGCTGTGCTGTTATGATGCCAGCAGTTAACTAAAGCAGAAAATAACCGTTTTCAAGCATTTACAAACATCCCGACATCCCTTGAGGTACAGAATTAAAAGAAAATGAAATCTTCCTAAATTTGGAGATTAAATGGAATTGGTGCTTCAATTAATAATACTTCAAAAGTTGTTAAGCACTATAGATGTGCAGTTAAACATCTTTTGAAAAGAGGAATTAATTAATAGGTGATTAAAAGATCTGGGCGTACTCCTTGCTTGTCCCCGAGAGACAGACTCCATATGCTTTCGCTCGCTACACAGAATCAGATGACCTCTATAGCCATTAAAATGCTTTGAAACTGAATTGATCAAGGCAGGCATCAAGGCATCAGCAAGGCAATCATTCGCAGGATGTTGCATAATGCTTCCTATGAGGAATTTTAAAAATGGGGGTAAAAACATCTCTTTTAAGGCGGCACAAAATGGACCTTCTAAACCTCGCGAAACAAACTATGATCCGGACTGCCAAATGGTACTCTGCTATTTTCGGATGAAAAAAAGTTTAACCTGGATGGCATTGACAGATTTCACTATTATTGGCATGATTTACGGAATTCTCCATATGTACTAATGAGCCACCAAATGGGTGGAGACTCAGTAATGGCTTGGGCTGGTTTTTCGACTCGAGGGAAAGCAGATATTGTTTTTGTCCGTTCAAGAATGAATTCCGAAGCGTATAAGAATCTTTTTAAAGATCAACTAGCAATATACGGTGAACTTCTTTGCAGCGAAAACTACACTTTCCAGCACAATAACGCGCAATTTATACATCAAAGGAAACAAAGAAGTGGCTTTCAGAGCAAAGCATCAATGTTCATCCGTGGCCTTCTCCCTTCATCAGACTTAAATCTCATCGAAAACTTGTAAGAGATCTTGGCTCTTGCAGTTTACCGAAATTTGTTGGAAGTTTGCATGTGTTGAAGACATAAAAATGTACTTGGGAAGAACTGTCTTGCGGTATTTTGTTAGAATCAATATATTCGATACTAAATCGCATATTTCATGTTATAAAAATCAATGGAGACTCCACCAAATATCGAATTAATCTTGTTAGATTATTTTCTTTTAAAACATTAGTGTCGGCAAACTATGTTTACATTTGTATTTGAAAAAAAAAATTTGGGTGTCTTATAATTTTGTCCATTATGTTTTTAAGTTTTTTCATTAAATTGTAAGAAAATATCATTATTATACAATAATTATATATGATAACAGAATAAATTTATGCTTTTGACGTATTTGATAGGACATTTTTAAGGTCTGGATCTTTTTGTTCATTATTTGTCAAAATTTGATAGGTGTCTTATAATTATGTCCACCACTGTATTTGAGTTTTCAACATATTAATGAAAAAAAAATAATAATTTAATAAACTAATTTTTCGGAATTTTTTTAAGACTCCTTAATGTTTTTGTTAGTTACGGTTGTAAGGTTTTTAAGTTAAATGTCTTAGAATTAATGTTCAAACAGATGCGATTATGATCAAACAGTTGCAATAGCTTTGCTAGTCTGATCTATAGCCTCTTACTCTAGAATTGTTGAGTTGAGTTGAAATATCTTTGCACTAGAGCGCTACACGAGTGGTATTGGCCATTTACACGAGATATTAAGCATGGAATTAAAAGGGTTAATATTAAATGAAGAGTACACGGGAAGAACCGATTGATTTATTAGGCGGACGCCCGCAATTGTCTGCTTGCCGAATATTGGTTTCTTTCTTCTTCGCTTGGTGCAAGCGCCGGGATCGTCAATCGCCTGAATCTTGGTAGCTAGGAACCACAGATATAGTAGTTAAAGTTATTAGGAGTGGCAGATCATGCGATTTACAACGCTGGCTTCTTTGGGGCTCTGCTGGGAGCTCCTTGCACGTCCCGTCGTTAGCATTGGAAGTCACGTGATCTGCCACTCTATTACTTTAACTATGATCTCTGTGGTAGGAACTGGTCTCCTTACACAAGTTTAGGCGATCACTCGCTATCATCGCCAAAGTGGCCTGCCAAGGAAACTTCTCTACAAAATCAATCGTTTTTTCCCGTGTACTCTTCAAATATTGACACTAATTTTTTTAGATATAACAACCACATATACAAATAGAAACTTATTAAATAAAACAAATATAACTAAAAAAATTCATTTAACAGCAATGTCAAACCGACACACCGGCCTGCTGTCTGCAGCCCAAAAGACAATTCATAATCCCCCAGAGAAGTTAAGTTCAAGCACAGGTAGTACACAAGCGACTCCTACGCAGGTAAAAAGAGGTCCAGCCATCAAGATAAGAATGTGAACAATGAAATTGCTCGGAATTGTTGGCCAAGGTCGTGATGGAGTAAGGGAATTTGAATGGGGGTCCACCTATCGAATTAGGACCAGAACCTTGAACCTGTGTTTGGGAAAGAAAGGAATATCATTCCTAATGTCCCGCTTTTTGTAATAAAAGTGTGAAATTTTTAGTCTGTTACGTTACTTCAGTTAAATATGAAAGTTTTTTTTCTCTAGTGGGGCTGAAACATTGGCGGTCAAGCCTTTGCAGACTCGGCACATTCCCCAGAACTGAAAGCCATTTTTTTGTGGCACCATCTAGGCGACACTCGCTACCAATTTTGACGCACAGATTACAATGAATCTGAGATCTCTGTGGATGTTACAGTATCCCGAGATTTAATTTTGCCAAGAGAACCCAGGCCAAATGGGCCCTCTTAGGATCTTTTACATGCCACATAATCATACGCCATGCGCGCCCAGAATTTTCACATCAAGAAAATCCGACGACTCAGCCGGGGTTCGATCCCGCTATCTTGGGCATACGAGGCGGACACGTTTAACCTCTCAGACACTGAGCCGCTTAAATAGGAAAGTAATCTGTTTTTGATAAGTTAAATTTCATCCGGTTTTTTAATTACTTAATTTTAACTTATTAAGTGATACGGGACACAAAATTAATTTTTAGTATTTATTTATGTATGGAATCTTCCCTTATTTTTATCTATGATCGAACAGATAATTTTAAAACTTTTCAAGAGTCTTTTTGAAATTTTGTTTAAAGAAAACAAATTTAAAAAAAACTAAAAATTTAATTAGTGGTGATAACTTTTGATATTAAGTTAAGAAATATTACCATTTCTGTAAAAGAAAACGCTTTCTGACGTACGCAGTTATACAAATAAATTTGATATACAAAATTTTGATTAGTAGTATTTTTGTATTTGTGATTGTATTTTTTTCAGGGGCATATGACCCAACTCGAAGTTTTTTGCTTGTAACTTTCAAAAAAAAAATTATGACCGTGTAAATGCAGATAATTTATACTTCGTATAGTAGTACACAATATACATTAGTAATTTTCTGCAGTATTAACTGCAATAGTAGTAAAATATAAATTATTTAAAACTTTAGTTTTGGGTTATGTATCCTAATGCATAGGGATACATGACCCACCCATTAGGGATACGTGACCCAACCCAAAAATTTGGTAGTAAGAATTAAAATCATCAAAAAAATGTACCTAATAACAAAGCTAATATCATATTAAAAGTTTTTATAGATTTTATAGTATTTTCCAACAAAATTATTACTTTTTATTTTTATCACATTAATTATGCTTATACTAACGAAATAATCAAATTTTAAAGTAAATTCTGGTCCAAATACAATACTGGGGCTACTTTTATTTTGCAAAGAAAACATAGGTGGTTGAAGAATCGCTACTATTTAATCAATATCAACTTGAGATGTAGTATCCATTTCAAGCCATTTGTAACATTTTCCATCGATTCTTTATGCATATTGAATTGAAAGCTTATTTGAAAAATTTCCCTTGTACCTTCCCAACAAACCTTATACACCGTAAAGAACCCAGTCATTTACTTTTGGGACTCCCTTGATTTTTTTAAAAAAATGTATTTGGTCTACTTCTGTCTACTTTTGTGTTGTTTACTTGGGTCACATATAACCAATTGGCTTTGGTCAATTATCCCTAGTTGCACTTTTTTTGTTTAACCCCAAAACAAATTCATTTGCAAATAATTACATTAGCACTATTATGCACTTAACTGTAGCTAATAGCATGAAATAAACACATAACTAATTAAAAAAATATTTCCTTTAAACCAAAAAAATGTAGACCCAAAAACCTTACGGCTTATAACAATTTACTTTCAGTGCATAAAAACGTATTTCTTCGTATAACTAAACACATACGTAATTATTCAGCTTTTCTTTACCATGTGATCAGCTGGCTGAAAGGAAAAAAAAGTGATGCCACTTTCAACTCACAAAACTTTCCCATTGCTGAGAAAAAGGCATTGGGTCATGCATCCTTATGGGTCGAATGTCCCTAGTTCCCCCTACGTAGCATCTGAAAAATCACAATTATCAAATTTAAAATTCTGTGAAGAATTTTTTTTATGTGTGTATGTAACTGAATGTCGGAAGTATTCTAAATCCCTACTTTCAATGGTTTTGCAGATGTCTGTCGATTAGGAATTTTTAAGGCTGCTCATCACCCCCCATACCCCGTCCTCCTTCGATAGGGCTTGCTAATGTTAAGTCTATGGGGAAAAAATGGTTTTTGTTCCAAAAAAGTCAAGAAATTATAGGAATATTTTGATGCGGTTTTTTTAAAATTCATAAAAATCCAATAAAGTAGTGCTTTTAGAGGTTATTTTTTTAAAAACGTTATTTACTTTTTTTTAATCTAAATTTGTTTCTTTTAAAAAAAGGCAAGTAACGTTTTTAAAAAAATAACCTCTAAAAGCACTACTTTATTGGAGTTTTATGAATTAAAAAAAAACCGCATCAAAATATTCCTATAATTTCTTGACTTTTTTTTGGAACAAAAACCATTTTTTCCCCATAGACTTAACATTAGCAAGCCCGATCGAAGGAGGACGGGGTATGGGGGTGATGAGCAGCCTTAAAGATACGTTTTGAGATGTACGTAAAAGATTATCCAAAACATTTTTTAAACTGTAGAAACTTTTACAATCTTTTTAAAACCAACATTTATTTTAGCCACTTCCCCTTTTTAACTCTTTTAGGAATGATGCTGTTAAAATTTAAATTAAGTTTACATTTATTTGTAACGAGATTAAAAAAAAAGCTAACACTTTTCTGCTTTCCAAAAAGGTTATTTAAATGTCCGCCATAACGATTCAACAAAACCAGCTTAACTTCAAAGCAACATTTCCCAATTTTAAAGAGAGTGACAATGAGCGGAAATCTGTGAAGTCATCATCTCAATCTCCTTTTCAGAATCCTCACGATTCTTGTTCTAAAGATGAGAGATGGGGATAATTCCCTCATTTTTGGAAGTTGGATTCCAAATTACATTACTTACCATTGTCGATTCTTATCGAAGTTCGCATGCATTTTGTGCGATGACCGATAAAGGAGTTCCATGATATCGAACGGAAAATTTAAAATATTATGTTCTATTGTTAAGAGCGAGTTTTAATTTTTTTGAGATACAAATATTATTAACAGAATATGGACGAAATTTTGGTTTGTTGATTCGATATCTATATGATTTTATATTAATTTAATGGGTTATCAGAGATTAGCAATTTTTTTTTCAATGGATTGAAACTTGCCGCCCTTTAAAAGAAATCCCTCTAATTTACATCACAGTGCAATGGCAAAAGTGATACCATCATCTTGTGATGTGAATTTATATATGAGGGAAAATTTATAGTGTGGTCGCGAAAACGTTTGCTTCACTGGCAATGATTAGATGTTTGCTCCCATCTTTGTTTAAAAGCTTATTGGAATATAAGTTGTTCATGTGACTCTGAGTCGTGAAAACATCAATTTGCTGCAAAATAAACATTTCAACACTGTGATATAAAGAAACAAGCAAAATAATAAATTCTTTGATATTACAGAATTTTTTTTATGCGGATAAGTTTACAGAAGTTTACTTTGTTGGTTACTAAAACATGGGATTGATCCTCTCTGATGTTGAATATAATGTAAATTAGTAATTGTTATATATATAACTCAACCTTTTTTTAAAATTATTCTTGTCTGTTCTCTTTTACGAAAATTCAGTATATCTACGTTTTTTAACAGGGATTGCTGATTAATTTTGGACATCAGTCATGTAATTGAGCTTTAACCGATAGTCCTTTTAAAAGATTTAATTAATGTTTATGAAATGCGTGTTTAAAAAGGTCTACCTCCTTCCCTCCAGTGCAGTTTCTGAGATGAAGAACTACAGTTCTTGCCAACCTAACTTGGGTAAAAACAAAGAGTGAAAAGGCAGAGGGAAAAGCGCTATTGGTCCGTTAGTTGGAAACTCATGTAAGGTACATACAAAATTATCTGAATACAATTTAACCAAAATACACTTTTCATTCTGATAAAATTGCCAAATTTTCTAAAATAGTATACAAATCTGTTAGACCTTAAACGAAATTACATGTTTTCTTTATTGGATTCTCAAATAATTTATGGAACTGTTTACATTCGTGGATGGATCTTTTCCATAGCATATTTCTATTTACCTAACTTAGCTTGGCGAGGAGTGTAGCCGAGTTTAAATAAACGTTTCTTTCACGAACATTTATCTCCATAATCCTAGGATTACATTCAAAACAACTTAATAATCTTGAAATCGTTGATGTGTATTGTTGATATTAGATTTATTTAAAAGAATTTTCTTTTTTTCAATAACAATGCAATCTCAAGATCTGTTTTTTACTTCAAAGCACTGACCGAGACCCAAAAGTCATGACCCGATTTAATATTTAAGATAAATTTTCAAAAGTTTATTATTTAAATTTAAAAAAAAATATTCCATTTTGTGATTGTCAATTTTTTTAACGCATCCTTGCATTTCTTGAAATTTGTTCTATTTGATGTGGTTTTTGTTGTGTCTCTCTCTTCGATTGCATGAGTGACCACGTAGCGTCTTTTTGCTTGTTGCATGGACACGCTGAAGGCATGTTTATTTGATTTTTGCCACAGATAATGGGTCCGTAATTTGTTTAAAAAATCATTAATTGTGAGCGAATGTAAATAATAAATGTTCTGGTCGTTGGTAAAAGGGTCAGTGGACGAATACAAAAATAATGTATGCATAATAATGTTTAAATTTTAAAGCAACATTTATTCTGTGTATACTATATACATAATAAATGTTGCTTTAAAATTTAAATTTTAGACTAAGTGTTTACAAGCCCTTAACTATAACATTGTCCATCATACCGATCACCTAGGCAAAACATTTTAACCTACTTTTATTTTTTAGCCTACTTTTCTTTTTTTTTAATTCGAAAGAATTAAAAAGTATAGGTATTGACTGCGGTCGATGTCCGTACCTGCCTTCCAAAATCGGTACTATCCATCGGATCTTAACAATTTTTTTTGTTAGAAAGCTATGACCTATAGACTCAAAGTTCATACTTTTTGTCGCCGATCTGGGCGTCCGGACGGACATAAATCTACTATCAGATATTAATATTTCATACCTTGTTTTTGTATGTCGGTCTATACGCACTTTACAAAACTCCAGAGAATATTAAAATAACATAATTAATATTTAATAGGCTATTCCCAGAACTTCTTATCAAACTGTAATTTACAATTTATTATCTCTTTCTCAATTTAACATTAATTTAACACGAGTTAAATCATTTCTTATAGGGCGATCCCACCCGCAAGATAACATTCACGCGTCTCGTCGACCGGGCGTTCTCTTGGACAGACTCCGGAGTCGGCCGAGCGTCCGGCTGGCCGGACGTACGACTGGTGGACGGACATTCCATATTGGAAGGACGCCTGCAGATACTCTACAAAGGGGAATGGAGGTCGGTCTGCACCAATTCCAAAAAGTAAGTTTCTTTTCCTTGTGGGGGGCTGGGGAGCCCAGTCGGTTAAACACTCGCTTAGCATGCGAAAGGTCCCAGGTTCGGGTCCGGGCATCGCCAAAATAACTGCCGACCTATAAACGGCCCGTGCAGCCAAAATGTCCGACGAATAATACCCCGTGTAAGGGAGTACACGTTAAATATACTTCAAAGTCCTAACGCTGCGTACGATGTTGCCCTTAACGGTTGCGTTGGGTGCCTATTCAGGTGCCGGTTCGTCACTTGACTGTGGTTCTAAAATACGACGCCCGTCGCCAATAGCCCTCGTGTAGCTCTAGTGCGACGATAATTCAAACCTAACCTTTTCCTTGTGGCTTCAGAAGTATTAAGTACCTGTGCAGTTTTGGGGTGGTCTTTTAATTACGGGAGGTGTTTAGGGGGATTGAGAGGGGTTTAAAGAGAATATCGCGTAATTTTTCGCCAAAAAAAGCAGGGAATCGAGTTTAAGTAAAAAATGTTTCTTACTTTCTATAACTTAAGTATGTTAAAATCAAATTTTAAAGTAATTGAAATTACCTTTATAAGGTATAAGATTACACTGAAAAAAATGTTGTGCTTGCTTTCACCTTAATAAGGGTTCTTCTGCAACGGCTGTGTGGTGAAATGTTTCACCATATTTCCGGTATTCTTTCGAACCATTTTTCAAGTTTTGGAAACAGAATCCCGAGAAACGGTTCAAACCAAACCCAATACCGAAAATATGGTGAAACACTTCACCACACAGCCGTTGCAGCTACTGGGAACCATTATTAAGATGAAAGCAAGCACTCAATTTTTAACAGTGTACACTCTCAAAAATAACACTTTCATTTTTGACGATTCATGAATCCTCAAGCCTCGTTTCGTTAATTTTGAGGATTGTTTCGTCAAACTATCACGTGTCTTTTGAGTAAACGCAAATCCTCACTTTTACGATCATGATTTGACGATTCTGTACCTTGATTTTGAGGAAACTGAATCTCATTGTTGTACTCACGTACTCAAAAATGACGAAATATTTCTTTAGATTAGACGACATTCAAATCCTCATAAAAATGACGATTCAAATTTCCTCACTTTGAGGAAACGAAAACTCGGAGCATTTGCCAGTAACGGAATCGTCAAAATTGAGGACAATTTCGTCGTTTTTGAGCATTAATTTTAGTGTGGCTTCAGAAGTTACAAAGTACCTGTGCAGTTTTGGGGTGGTCTTTTAATTAAGGAAGGTGTTTAGGGGGATTGAGAGGGGTTCAAAGAGAATATCAAGTAATTTTTCGCCAAAAAAGAGCAGGTAATCGTGGTTAAATTCAAGTAAAAAATGTTTCTTACTTTCTAAACTTAAGTATGTTAAAATCAAATTTTAAATTTATTGAAATTACTTTTATAAGGTATAAGATTGCACTGTTAAAAAATGTGTGCTTGCTTTCACCATAATAATGGTTCCTGTGCAACGGCTGTGTGGTGAAATGTTTCACTATATTTCCGGTATTCAGTCGAACCATTTTTTAAATTTTGGAAACAAAAACCTGAGAAACCTTTAAATTTGTGCATGATTTATTGGGCGGTAATTGAAAGTCGTATAGTGTTACATTACACCGTCCCCTAGCTTTTCACAGTTTTTTAATGAATTTTTCGCTTTTTTTTTTAGCTGGACCGCCGAGAGTCTCCACGTGACGTGCCGGCAGCTGGGCTTCTCCGGCGGCCGGCTCCACCACTGGTATCCCCGCAACAACGACTCCAGCCAGTTCCTGTACGAAGACCCGCGGTGCAACGGCACGGAAGCGTCGCTCGTCGACTGCCCCAATTGGAATGCCCGGCAATTAGGGAGCGGAGTCTGCGGTGAGATACACCTTTTTTTAATGTCTGGTGATCTTTTATAAGTTGCTTTTTACTTAAACAGTTAATACGTTCTAAAGTAATTACATGGAAAACTAAACTACGTATATATAAAACTGCAATAAGACCAACAGTTACATATGGGTCAGAGACCTGGACCTTGAATCAAAAGCAAGAGAAGATGTTAATAACTTGGGAGAGAAAGATTTGAAGAGCCATATTTGGACCAATTAAAGAAGGTGATATTTGGAGAAGCCGATACAATTTTGAAGTGGCTAAACTATTTGGAGCGAAAGACATAATTAACATCATAAAATCTAGAAGAATTCAATGGCTGGGAGCTGGGACATGTGGAGAGAATGGACGAAAACAGAGGCACAAAGACAATTTTCAAGGGGCAATGTCAGGGAGAGAGAAGAAGAGGAAGACCAAGAAAAAGATGGATAGATGATGTGGAAAAAGATATGAAAATTAAGAACTGGAATGCGAAGACCAAAGACAGGCGGCTTTGGAGTCGTATTGTAAGAGATGCCATGGTTCAGCATGGACACTGTAGTGCCGGGGAGTTAGTTAGTTAGTTAGATCTTTCATAAGGCCCAGGCCTCGGAACCCCAAATTTCAAATATTATCATGCTAAATTGTATTGACCCTGAAACTTTTGTAAATTGCGTCACTTTGTGGCCCCGCATTATTTTTAATACATACCATTGAGATACACAGGTTCAGCGAAATGAGTTCAATTAATGATAATTTGACATTCTTTTTAAGCCCTTGGCTTTTTATTTTCATTCAAACATTGACCTTTTTTATACGAGCAATCCCCAACAAAAATTTCCTTTAGGGGTCCCCAAAATTTTCTGTGCCTCCAGTCAGTGTTACCCGAGATCACGGTGTAAGTCGTTTGTAATAAACCCATTAACGACGACGTTGTGAACACCATTAACACCCTTAATTCTGTGTAAAAAATTTACTTTACATTTTTAAAATTTGTTTTTCTTTTGTTATTTTATTTGTTCCATTGTATAGAATGTTATGGTCTTCAGTGGTCTTATATTTAGTTTGATAAACTTCAGCATAAAGCTCATTTTTGCGTGGCAAATAATTTTGCCAACCGTCGCGTCGTTATTGAGGTAAATAGCTTAATGTGATGGGTCAAGTATATTGGAGCATTTCCAACTACGCTTATTTCTTTCGAAATTTCTGTCAAAGGAGACGCGTGCATGGAGTTATTCCCCCGTTCCTGACCTTCCATTTAGGCTTATATCTAATGGGATTGTTTCGAATAATACCTTGAGGGTATATGGAGTCCAGACTGGGAGATGATTTAGAGGAGAAGAGTTGTGTAAACAATATTAGTGGCAAATTTATAAGCATGAAATTATTGTCATTCTGTGTATGTATTAAATGCATTAGAAGGCTATAGCTTCTCTTCGTAAACTGAATCTATGGTTTGAGGTAAAATAATTCATTGACCTTTTATTAATGTTTCTTTGGTATGTAAATCGTCCAAGAAATGAATCTTTACTCTTTATAGCCATTTAGCAATTGAAATTAGTAATACCCTTGCAGTTTCGTATTAGTAATGTCACCAATAGCAATAGTGTTTCCTTGATAACATTATTCCTTGATAACATCTAAATAATAAACAATCAAAACATATAACAATGTTTAGTCTGGCAAGTTAGATAGGTAGGTTGTACGTTTTTTGGCGGTCTATTTTTAGCCTCTATGCGGAGCTTAAACATACCGGTTACGCCTCGTAATTAAAGCTACTTCAGAACTTTCGACTCCACAGATTTAGCTAGTATCAGTCAGGTCACATACACAACATATAAATATCCATCCCATCCCATATACCGGCTTTCGAACAGTGGGCATTCTGACTGCCTGGTTAGCTCCCTATCCATTGAGTCGGTCAGTCTAACAATTAAAACAAATAACACTCTAAAACTTACCATTATAAAAGTAATAAAAATTAAAAAACTTATGAAAATTTAAGTTAAATGATTTTTTTTATTTTTTGCATATATTACGTATTTATGGGTAACTAATGCACATCCAGATTTTTTTTTGTCTCGAATTCATAGTTGACGGACTGGAATTCGACATTTGAAATTAAAACAGGATGGCTTTCCTCCTAAATCAATAGCGTTAACCCTAATTCAACTGAAAATCCGCCATGTATTCACCCGGTATAACTTTTTTGGACCTGGGCGGTGCTACTTAGCACTGCTTTAGTTTCATATACAAACTGAACTAAAAACATGCACTCTATTGTCTATGACTGTGTCAGATCGCGATGGACCTATACACATGCCCATGTCCTTTTGCGAATACCAATAAGCATGCATGCATGCATGTATTTACCACTCACGTCCTGTCGCAATATTACACGTTTTTATTGCATTACGGGACGCTGTTGTGGTATGTAACATCTCGATTCTGGTCGAAGTTTGCGCCATTTAATATTGTTATAATATTACAGATTTAAAATAGTTTTTCTTGTGAATTTGGTATGAAAAAAAATTGGAATATTAGTTAATTTCGTGACTTTTGAGATGAAGATGTAAAAAAATATGTAGACTTAGAAAAAAATATGCATAAGCCATTTGTGAACTCGATAGGATGTTTTTTTTTAAATGACCGTAAAGTAAAGCTTATTACTTTAGGTGTAAAAAATAGAAATTTATTTCTCTAAGAGGTTTTTGTCTATCTTTTTACGCTTGGCTAAGATCATTTCAGTGGTGCATGACTAATTTCCATAAGTCAATTGAAATATGAATCTTGATGATGTGTCAAAAAAATGCAAAAGATTATGTAGCAAATTCAATCATCTAGCGTAAATCATTTTTTGATATTTCTGTTCTGAATCTCTGACTGTTTGCATTCTTGCTTTTTTTTCTGAAAGAGATAAAAAAAAAAGTGACCTTAACTTAAACCTTGACTGTGTAGCATCCCTTAATTCCTTCTTAACCCTCTCATTTCTGCGGAACCGTGACTGTGGAAAAGAGAATGTTCTCACTCACACGTAAAGGTCATTAGACTTGAGCACTGTCGACTCGTAAGGAGAATGCTTAAAAAAAGAATAATGAAATACATAGTGGATGTAACTAATGGTTCCGAATCCCGTAGAAAAGACTTCACGCGAAAAAAATGGCGGAAAAAGACGTAAACAATGGAAAATTGTGGAAAATCAATCCGGCAATGCGAATGTCATTTCCTAAAACTTTTCAGTTTTGTTTTTGGTTCATTAATATTTCATGTAAAACTATGTAGTCACTTTATTTAAACTGTTTTATTTCAAATAAAGGAATTATTTTAAATTCTATTATAATATTTTATTTGCCACTTCTTCTACTCCTTCCCCCTCAATAAAAGTTCGCTACACATTACGTCCTTTCACTCACACTTTTTTTAAAGATTTTTTTTTAATTTAGAAAACTAAATTTTCCGTGTTTTGCTTTTGCGATATCAATTTAACACATTTCTCATAAATTACCCATTTCGAAACTCAAATTTATATTTTTTTACTGCAATCCATCAAGAACACATATATGCTTTTATCCAATTTATCATCCTCTAAAACATTTTCTTTCGATCGCACCTTCTATATAGCCTACTCCCTATTTGTTTTATACCACCACGTAACTCATCCCTCCATCCTTGACATAGCTGAGCATACGATAGGTAGATTGCAATAAAGGTCACGAAAGGCTCACTTTTTTTTATGTCGCACCATCTGCGACTTCAGAAATAGGCTACTGAGGACATCGCGGTTTTACACGCATGGCAGCGGCTTCTGATTGCTTCCTGTTCGATAAATTTCGATCCAGTTTACCAACGGTAGACCCTCTGCCATTGTTTCTGCAATTCTTGATGTTGTTATTGATGCTTCTTATTCTGTTGTCGTTGTTTTTTAAATTTCTAACCGATATTTCAATTATGAGAAAATGATGATTTTCATTCAAATGGATATTCCCTGGAATTTCAGATAATGTCCAAAGAATATAAGATGTTTTACTTAAAGCAAATTATAAAATCCGAAATTTGAGGAAAATACCAGGTTAGAAATAGGACATGATAAAAATCCATTTAAAGTCATGCCTTTTTAATAACTTTGGATCCCAATCCAATTCAAAGCATATACATATTTCCGAAATTAAGAATCCACAAAACTAAGTTTGACGATTCATATAATTGGAATATTTCTTATGATGTCACGCTCTCCATACTGCGATTTCATTGGATGTTTCTTTCAGTACTGCTTGAAACAAGCTCATTGGTTTCTTATAAAGTCACGCGCCTGCTCTCCGTTCCCACGTGACATTGATTAACCAATCGATGCTCAGGAATTAATTTATTTTCATTCAGGTTTTCTGTGTTACCATTTAATACCTGAAACATGCAGATTTGAAAATCTTAAAAAATCTTAGACCACACAATAATTTGAAGTAGCCATTGCAAAAATACTCTGCCATTCAGTCTATGAAATAATCAAAATAATGATGAACAAAAAAATAAAAGAATGGATAATCTAAATTTGTGTATCCAAATCGTAAGATAAAAAAAATGAGCGAAACAATTTTTACCTTAAATTATTATCATTTTATGAACTAAGAACGGAGGAAAGTACGGATTCATTTTTCCTCACAGGTCAACGTAGGAATCCGCAAAAGTACCGCTTCGTGCTACGATAAACTCCGTAATATCGCAATTTTTCATATTTGAACCCGTTTTCCTGAAATCAGATCTTCAGCATCCTGAATCTGCTGAAAAGCTTCTGAGGAGAGACTTTTGTTATCATCTCGATCCTCATAAGATTGGAATTAATGTTGAGTTGTTTTGAGATAGCCTTATGTAACATTTTTGTTGATATTAGTTAGCTTGTACACATATCTGTATCGCAAGCAATACAAATATGTGTATTGAAAAAGTGACCAAAATACCTTGTGATAAATTTCGGTTTTACTCAACCTTAATGGTCAGTTTTTCCTACTAAATACGCATATATGAAATAACTAATAACATAGTTTTTTATATTTTGTTGATCGCAAGCACATAAACTTGAACTAAATAGAAATCATGCACTTCTTGGTTCATACCTTTCGCAATTCATCGTTTCATACCACTTTTTTATCTGTCACTTGTCAGTTACAGTTTTTTAAAACTAATGCAGTAGTATGAACTACAAAAGAATTAAGAATTGTGCCTTGGCACGTTTTTCCATTGTGTGATGTTTAACGCCTTTCCAAAATTATCAACCTTACTTGATCTTTATTTAAAGTGTTATGGTTATTTAGTTTCCTGGATAAAAAAAAGCCCACCTACTTGGAAAAAAATTGTGCGAAAATTGGAAACAACTTATCTTTTCTAAAGTGAGAAAAAAACTGACCTTTCATACGTAGGCAGAAATGAGGGTAATGTCAAAAACACGAAAGTCTTCCCAACTTATAATAAAAATAGTGATAAACAGAACACAGAACCACCTTTCTTATTGTATTATGCAATATAGGAGCACACTACATATAATAAAGACTAGTGAAACTAAAATAAATGGAATTATTTAGCTTTATATAATTTGCTAACATTCCATTATTTTGTTTCGTCAATTAATCGTAAGAATCGTTATGTTTCTCAATTCTCATCATTATCCCTTCCCGACAATGGACGTTCCTTAAGATGTCACCTTGTACGTGCTTCTTTAGAATAAACTTTGTTGCGACACGATTTACAACTACACATTTAAATTGTAAGTGGAGTTCATGAAATACTAATGAACTGTCATATGCAGTGGTCGATGTCGTTAATAAGTCTATAGTCGTGTAATGCAATGTCTCGGGTAATAGTTCATCGACCTTTTTTAGAGATGTCGCAAAACACCTTTATGAACTGGCATTGTTTGCTTGTTACATGACATTCGGGCAACCATATGAATAGTTTCAAATCAATTTTCAGTTTTAGGTTTTAAATTTAGTTTAAATGTTACTTATGGGGGCTCAGTAAATGCAGTTTATTTATACTTAATTCAGTATTACACAATATTTATTTAAAAAGAGTAATATTTAAAACTTAAAATTTGGGTCAAGTGTCCCAATGTTTAGGGATACTTGACTCATCCGTTAAAGAGACTTGGCATGACTCAAAGGTTTTTACAATCTATCCTCGTCGTACCCTTATTTGTAAAAAATCCTTTTTATTTTCTAGTTTATTTCAAACTAGCTGTATGGTCCCGCCTTGCTGGGAACCCGTTAACTTCGCATTGTTTTCTTTTAGAGGCATGCTTACTTGTGAAAATACACTCAATATCTAAACTTAATTCAATTCGTGTTGGCGTATGCGCAAGAAAAAAAGCAAATGATAACAGAGGATGGCGTCAAGTCCCCGTTTCGGAACGGTCCATGTATTTTCAAGCCCTGTTATGGTCCCGCAATCCCACGTGGATGACGTTTTTGTGAAACTAATTATATTAATTAAAAATCACAATCAAATATGAAAAAACTAAGCCTCAGGTGCACACGTATGTATTAAAAGGAATCTATATTAAAAATTTCGAATTTTTAGATCAGTCTAAGTAGGTCTTTTACGATCCACAGACATACACACGGACAGACAGACTCTTTCTTTTATTATTATAGACTAGCAGTATGGTCCCGCCTTACTGGGAACCCGTTAACTTCACATTGCTTCCTTTTAAAGGCATGCTTACTTGTGAAAATTCACTCAAAATCAAAACAAAATTAAATTCGTGTTGGAGCATGCGCACTTAAAAAAGCAAACACTAATAGAGGATGAAACAGCCTTAGGGCGAGCGCATATCTCAACCAAACTCAAACTAATAGAGGATGGCTTCAAGCCACCGTTTCGGCCCGGTCCATGTATTTTCAAGCCCTGTTATGGTCCCGCAATCCCACGTGGATGACGTTTTTGTGAAACTAATTATATTAATTAAAAATCACAATCAAATATGAAAAAACTAAGCCTCAGGTGCACACGTAGGTATTAAAAGGAATCTATATTAAAAATTTCGAATTTTTTAGAGCAGTGTAAGTAGGTCTTTTACGATCCACAGACACACACACAGACAGACTCTTTCTTTTATTATTATAGATGAATAAGTGTATATTATGGAAATTTCATCTTATGAGATACTACGTTTTTTTAATTCTGCGTATATAATAATTCATATTTCTTATTTTCACCTTTTTCACAAGATCTGAGCATTCCATTTGCAATCATGTGAAACACATTCCTGAAATAAACATCTCGTTAAAAGTCCCATCTTGGAATAATTGATGCAGAAAGATGGGAATAAAACAAGAAAAACGCGGAAGCATAATTGTCACGCCTTCTTGTTATAAAACTAAACCCTTTTCTTTTCGGCCATGAACATGGAACAGACGTTAGTGGCTATTCTTCCACCATTCTTATTTCGCCTGAGTAGTTCTTTATTTAACTTTAAAAAATGTTCCATTGTGAGGATTGTTCTTTACAATATGAAAATTATTTGTGAATTGTTTGCTTTATGTTTTATTTTGTAAATAAATTCGGATGATGTGATATTTTTTCACACTTGAATGGTATTCAACCTATGTGCTTTTATTTCATATTTTGAACAAGAATTCTTTGACTGATGCGATTTTTTTATATTTTATAAAATGTAGAAGCAATACAAATTTTGACTACCTTTTGTAACAAAAGGTAAAATGTATTAATTACTTTTTTTGATTGGGATGTGACAATTTTTCCACTTGAATAGAATTATGCTTTTATTTCGTATTTTGAGCAAGTGTTATTTGATTTTCAGTAAATTATTTTTATTTTATGAAATTTAACAGGAATATAATTGCTCTTATTTGTAACAAAATTTAATTTGTTCAATGTAGTTTTTTAAATGCTATTTTGATTCTCTGGAAATATAAAATCGCTGTGTTATTATATTGACTCTCATGAATGAAAATATCTTGTATTATTAAATAGGCTTTTACTTTGATTTATCAAATGGCGGATCAAATTTCTGGACTATTTTTACATATTTCATTACTGATTGTAATATGACGTCCTTATATCACACTGTACGCGGAAAAGAGACCTATCAAGCATTTCATTTTGAAAAAAAAAAATAAGTATCCGCTAACTGTATCCCAACTATTCTACTAATCGGATAAAAATATGCTCTAATCGCTACATATTTAAATTTTGAATACTTTAGTATTTTATAACTCGAAAAGTCATTTGTGTGATAGGTATATTTTCCGCATACATTGCGATATCAAATGTCTTAAGAATTAACGCTCTTTTACATCCTAATTAAATTATTAATTTTTAAATATGGTTTCTTATCTTGATTTTTTTTTCACATTTTCTCACGTATAATAACACAAATAACTTTCGTTTATTGCCTTGAAATAAATGTTTTAATCTGTGAAACATTTAGCACAAACTCTCATAATCAAAATATGTACATCATTTTAGCGAAATATTTATGTGAGAAAAGAACAAAAACACCGAATACGGAAGTTCTTAACCGCTCCAGGTATAAATTCCGCAAACCTTAGTTATCTTCCGAAAACACATAGATATCAGAATACTTTTACACGTTACTTAGGTACCCACCTCCTTCTTGGGAAATAAATGCATTTCGCTCGAAATTGTGATGTCGGAATGTTCTTTTTTTCTCCCTTCATTAGCATCGAGTTCTCACGGCATATCTGCTGTGAAGCATAGAGAATCCCTTGGCAATGAGAGGTGATGCGAAATTCCGTTTTCCGAAAGCATAATTCTTTAATAAGATTCGATAATTATCTGTTATTTATATGCATCAAAAACTATAAAAGGTGTGCAGTGCGTATGTAATTAGGTTTGCGCAGAAGCATATGGTTAAAAATTTTAGTGCAAAATTGCACCAAAAATAAATGCTGGATCTTTCTAGCTGCCACCACTCTATATTTGCGGCGTTGATTTACCACTTTTGCGGTATGCCGAAGTTATGATTTTACCACAAAATTGGAAAACCCACGATCCAAAAATTAGTGGCAGCTAGAACATTACAGAAATCCAGTGCTATCTTGCAACAAATATTTTAATTGTGCAGGTTGTTTCGTGATATTATATAATTGATTTTTTCATCCTCATATTGCTTATAATTCTGTATAGTTTTGATATGCCATTCCTAAGATTGTATAAATGGTCTAAAAAACTATCAAAGATGTCCAAGAACTTTCTTGAAAATGATAAATGATCTTAACTGCTCTGCAAAAGATGCAAACTTCATTACCAATGAACTTGAGATTGGAATATTAAAAGCCCGTTTCATAAGCAAAGGTTTTGGTAATGTTAGCCATAGTGAAAACCGTACTTACGGTTTTACCTATGGCCTTGACCTCTTAATCAAATATTGACGATGTTAAGCGACCGCTGCAGTGCAGGTAATGATCGGAGCTAATTTTCCAGCACAATTAACTTGTGCCACTACTTGATTGAAAACTATAATTAAAGCAATAAGTACGTTTTTTTTTGCGAACTATAATTAAAGCAATAAGTACGTTTTTTTTGGCGAACGTTGCCAAACTCTGCATGTGAAATGAGCCATATTTTTATATGTACTAATTATTTGTTCCCTTCGTCTATGTACTTCTCACATACTCTTCTATTCTTTAATTGTTATTTGGCTATTTTCTATGCAAACAAGATTGGTAAAATAACATTTAGTATTAACAAAACTTGTTTACTTTTTTAAGGTTGAAGCTGCAAAGATAGATTTCACCACAATTTAACGGCCTGTCTCTCTTTGTTTGAACAAGAAAATAAACAGGGTGTTTCAAGTTTGGCTTCTCATTGAAAATATTGTGGTTCATTCTCATTATTTTTAGTCTCTCTTTAGTTGTTGGAAATTTAATATCCTGTTTAAGTGGGTTACAAACCATGGCTTTGTATTTGACCCAGCGTAAATTCTTCGGGGTTGCTTTTTAATGGTTTCTGCAGTGGTTAAGCTTTTTATTTTGCTGCGATCTTTGTATTAAGCAACAATAGAACAATTCATTTCCTCGATGACCGTTTGCTTTACGTTCTTATATTTAAACATTATTTTGCGAAGCTATTAGCGAGTTCAAAAATGTTTTTTTTTTTTTTTAAAGTACAACTTTGAACTCCATAAACAATGACCTAATTTTGATTTTTTTGACATGAGCTTCATTCCAATATAAAACCTTTTAACTATATGGATTTTAATTCAATTTTCACAGATAGAGGCTTTTAAACGTCAATTTTAAAATTGTTTTATAATTTTTAGTAACTTCTACAAAGAAAAATAAGTATTATTTACTTTAAGTTCAGTGAATGTTCCATGAATAATTTTAGTTATAGGAGTTAATGGTACCGCCCTTGTTTTTGTTTGGGTACTTTCATCTAAATTCTAATATTTTTCTATTAACTAATTTACTGGAAGCTACAAACTCTCATTAAGTAATTAATTTAACCTTGCTATTTACAATCATTTTACATGATGACTAACAGTACACATAATTATATATGGAAAGAAAAATATACCACTACTGAGCCTAATCGTGCTTCGAAACCTCATTTTCGTATTCTAGAAACCAACCTCAAAAATGGCAAATCACTCAAAAGAACGCAAAATTTTATTGATGAAAAAATTAATTAATGGAATTTTTTTTATTTCAATGGTATCGTCAAAATCGATGTTAATGGATTTAACTTATGTGTTTAAATCTTTAACTGTGTAAAATAATCACGCTTTTGCAATTCTAAAACGATTTGTCTAGGTCATTCGGGCATCACATTAAAATTTCGAAAAATTTTGTATTTTAATTTTTAAGGAATTTAGTCAGGAATAAACAAGTTGGTTTGTTACAGAATCTGTCACTTACACCGCTTCCACACAACATTTACGCTGAACAGGAAACACACTAACAGCACCTCAGAAATTCGCCAAACAGGGCTTGTAGCTAGTTCTAATTCAAACTTATATAAGCCAAAATTGATAATTGTCTTTATTCTTCTTTTGAAGATTTGATAATTAATCTATATCGTTTGCTATTTTTTTTTGAAGTTCGAAGAATGATGTATTTTTTAAATAAATATCTTTTCGACGCCTCAAGTTTACACTTCGAAAAATAAATGAGTAAATGTTGCATTAAAAATAAAATCGAAACTTTTCATATTTTTTATGCAAATTTAGAATTTTTTATGCATCTTTCTTCATTCATATATAATGAACCTTCAAAATAACTTTATTGTGCTATTACAACAATCCAAATTGAATTATTACACAAAAATAAATATTTTTTCAAGAATTTTATTTTTATTTTAAATAAAGTTTCTCAAACGTTTGATTCATGGCAACAGTGAAAATATTGAATAAAAAATGGAATTCGCATGTTATTTCAATGTAGATTAAATTTTTAGTTATTTAAATTTTAAATAAACTTCTAATTAAAATTTTTTAATGAAATTTGGAATGTAGCCTAAACTGATTTTTTGCTTCAAAATGACGTATCCCACTTGTTTGTGAGACTTTTGGTTCGTTCTGTGAAAGTGGGTGACAGACAGACGGACGGACTGCACGATTATAAAACCTTCCACTTTTTACGTTATAAACGTAGTGTGGAAGCTAAAATAAAATGGAATTTATTCTTAGAAACTGGCATATAATTAGTACTATGCAAAAGAAAGTTGGTATGCAGGAAACTTTTATTTTCGGGTTAGTTATATAGATAAAAATGTTATAATGACGTCTCTCTGAAATCCTCACTAAACGACGTGAAAAAAAGTCGGACGAAGAACTTGCCTAAGCATCGAAAAATAATAGTCGGAATCACAACATCAATTTAAAGAAAAAAAAATCTTTTTTATAACAACGTGCAAAAAAGTTCACTTTTTTTATATCATATTCATTCATAAATCCTTGCGAAAATGACACTTTACGTGCTTGCGTCCAGGGCCGGATTTAAAGATTTGCCGCCGGTAGGCTACGATTGATTTGCCGCCCCTACCACAATAATCTTCCCCTTCAGGAAAATTTAGATGGTTAGATGCAAATTAGGGTGGTATGTGCTGTTCAAAATAGATACACATATTAAAATTTATGTGCATTTACACACTAAATCGAAAGCGAAATAGGCGAATTTTTTTTAATTGTTCTACTTTTTTTGTTCAACTTCGAAATCCGGGAGAGGGGGTGCAATTGCCCTCGCAACGAGTGCTATGTTTACTACTAAATATTAGCACAATTATATATACTTTTATGATTTAATAGGACTAATATTAAGATAACGCATTAATGTAAAATATTTATTTTCTTTCTTAAAAATATTCGTATCTTTATAATATTTTTATGCCGACGGTTATGGTCGAAAAATGTGCCGCCTCAAAAAATCCGCCGCTCTAGGCTACAGCCTACTTTGCCTATTTAGAAATCCGGCCCTGCTTGCGTCACAGACAGTCTTCGAAAAGTTGGCTTTCGGCACTAGTGTGGTAAAGTAAATAAGAGTTTCTGATTGGTAGAAAAGCAAAATGATGTCATGAATATCTCCATGGAAACTAAATGGTCACGAAACTCAGTTAATTCTATTGGTTCATTACTTTTGCATTTTCTAATCTCCATGGAAACTAAAAGTATTACAAAAATTATTAACGGAAATGAAATAAGATAAAAGTAAGAACACAAATTTCACTCCAAACAATACTTTTCTGGAAGAAGATTCGACCAAACTTCCTTAGCTGCTTTGTTAATTTAATCTGGAAGTTGATCGAACATCATTTCAAATTCATTTTCACCTATGTTCGGTAGCACTAATTAATCTAAATACTATTTTGATTCAAAATAGAAAAGTATTTTACAACTTTTCTTTCACTACTTTGCATTTTCGAATATCTCCATGGAAACTAAAGGATGTTATGAAAATCACTCATTGGTAGAAATACTTTTTTGCACGCCATTATAAAAAATATTGTAAGCAAGCACGTTCCAAATAATACTTTATTAAGCTCGTGTCATAATTTCACTCGCTCGTACCTCGCTCGTGAAATAAAAGCCACTCGCTTAATAAAGTATCATTTTCGGAACTAGTTGCTTAAATAACTATATTGATAGTTGACGATCACGAGTAACTTTATGTAAAATCAGGAGAGGCTTTGTTTTGCACTTATGGCTTTTCATTTGCAGGCATCTCACCCAAACCTCCAAATACAAAAATAACCAACCCTTGAAGAACCACACCAACATCGAAGAGGCAAAACTGGTTGTCCATCAGTGTGAAGTCATAAAAATTAGAGACATCATGGAACGATTTACTGGAAGATTCTGCTTGGAAATACCACCACGCCCCCTTTTCATCCGCAGAATACCTGGCCTAATGCTTTTACCGCCATTCTTTTTTCTCCTGTTTCGTTCGTATTAATTGACTTTCTATTCGGACGGGTGTAGCGAGAGCCAAAGGTCAACAATCTGCTTCAAGCATCTTGCTGCGTATTGGTTGAAAACACTGTAACTGACATACGTTTGACTCGGAACATTCATTTGGCTATAAATGGGTTTTTGAAAATGATAATTACAAAAGTACGATTTTGTAGTTTTATTTTACACAGCCTCTTTTTGTTTACTCTCCATATTATACCATATGTGTCATATAAGACACATTGAGTCGTATATAGTTTTTTGAATGCGATATACTTATCATTTTGCAGAAATTTTTTGATTACTTTTTTTCAAATTACTTGAATAAAATAGCACATGAAATGAATTTGGAATTCACAAAAATATAGGGAAATCAACACATAACGCAAAATTTTCAAATTTCCATTTTCCCCTGCATTGCATTTTATCCAATAAAAATATTTTACCTAAATTGTTACATAGGCTCGGATACATGGTATTATCCTAACTGAAGAACTTAATGAATAATGATTAAAGATTATCTTAACTTAAGACTTATGCTTACGCTATTTTCGCATACGGTTCAATGTTCATGTTTGAGAGGGAAATTGTGTTTATTCGAAAAAAGTTATTGTAACTTTCCATGGTAAGTTTTTTTAAAAAAACTATTCTGTGCAAGTATCGATTTAAATATATTCCTACTAACATTTGACAAAATGTTGCTTAGAATTTTGTCGAATTCAGTTTCAATCTTTTGAAAGTAGTGAGTCAACTTCCCAGGTAGAAAATGTAGGACGACTGGAGGGAAAGTGAGGGTTAAAGATGTTGAAAACAATACTATTTTGTCATTTTCCCCGGCTGTTTTTGAACAATATGGAAAGCAGAATGGTTTAAAATTAACTTTTATACAATTGATACGAATTAAAACTTTTTTCGTAACTCCCTACTTATAATAGCTATCTATCATACTTTTCTTGCCTTATAACCTTTTTTTAATGAAACGAACTAAAAAACGATTTAAAAATAAAGTTTAGTTAAAATAAAACAAAGTGTCAGGTTGTTCACTGCATGAAATTTCGATATAAATTTCAAAAATATCTTTCTTCTTCTTTGTGATCATACAGTTTTGTAGTTAACGAAATGGTTTAAAAAAAATCAGCATAACTATGTTAAACAAATATTAAAATTATAAAAAGTAGGTTTAATAATTTGAATTACTAGTGGGGTTTTTTTTTTTGGAAATACTGGTGCTAAGTAGTCTGTATATCCCCCAGAGGATTAAAAGTACAAATTAGGGGGTAACTAGTATTTAATAAGAGCATTAATATTATTTCGATTCGTAATTCTGGGTAGCGTGTACTTTTGTTTGTGTTGTATTTTTACCTGTTCAGTTTCCCTCTTACAGCTTTTGTCTTGGTCATTGATGAAGTAAAACTATGTTCTCTGATGTTAGAAAACTATTATGTAGAAAATTTCCTTTGACTCTTTATGGTACTTTTTGTTTACTGGTGTAATAAAGACTAATTTTTGTCAAAAAAATTAGCCCAAGTCATTGAAAAAAAAACTCGTCAAATTTAATCATTATTATAAGTTGATTTTCATAAAATTAATGGTTTTATATTTCTCATAGGTACTGACCAACTTATATTTTCATTATTTAACAAAACGTGATACTGAATGAAATTTTAAAGTGTACATTTAACCATCATTGTTAAATAAGTATAATAAATGGAAACATATATTTTAATGGTATCGTAAAAATCGGTGTTAATCTATTTCACGTATTTGGGTAAATTCTTAACCGTGTAGCTACTAGGTTAGTTTACAAAATTATCTTCAAAATGTAGTAGTATATTTCTGAAATGCATCATTTTACGTTGAAAATTCTATAAAAATTTAATAGTATATCAAGTTTTTTCTTTAAAATAACGCTTAAATATAAATTTGAAATTTCAAATCATAAAAAGATTTCCACTAACACCTGTTTTGTTATGTTTTTTTGATCACAAAAATTTGACAATTATTTCAAATTCTTAAAATGGATTCAACACAAATCCTTCAAAATCCTCTACCGTTCCAATTTCGAATCGTCCCACATTTACATTGACACATTTTGGATACACTTGAAAGTTGAGCATGTTTGGTGACACCTGTCCAACCGCGAACAAACCCATAACGGCCACTCATGCGAAAATCCATCCGTGCTGATTTAATGCAGCTGTAATCGCGCATCGCGGTCGTAATCAGAAGGCAAACATTGACTCAATACAAAAAGCACTTGGAAATCATTGCTTCAGTTTCACAATAATAGATTGGTGAAGTATTTTTGGCGAAGAAAAACAACTTCTAGCTTTAGGTAGCGAAATGGGCACGTTTCGGGGCTATGAGTGGCAACAAAACGGTAGAATGAAAATGTATTCTTCGTCATGCAACCATTGTCAATTAATGGTCATGTGGGAACAGAGTCCCAATCGGAGCACCAATCGAAATTAAGGCTAGGAATCCTAGCCTTAAATTCGATTGGTGCTCCGATTGGGACTCTGCTGGGGAAGCCGATTGGGAAGGAATGAAATCTGGAAGGAATGCGTCATCTCAATCAAGCCAATTCAATCATGGTCACAAAAAAGTGACGCATTTTTTTATTAAATTTATTTGACGTCTTAACTTGACGTCCAAACGATTTTTAAAAAAAAGATGCCGTGGGAGGCAGCTTGGCCTGGTGAGTTGAGTGGTTGAGTCATCTGGCCACGGAGCTCATCTTCTCAGATTCAGGGGCTGGGGAGCCCAAGTCGGTTAGGCACTCGCCTAGCATGCGAAAGGTCCCAGGTTCGGGTCTGGGCATCGCCAAAATAACTAACGACCTATAAACGGCCCGTGCGGCCAAAATGTCCGACGAATAATACCCCGTGTTAGGGAGTGCACGTTAAATATTCTTCAAAGTCCTAACGCTGCGTACGATGTCGCCCTTAACGGTTACGTTGGGTGCATAAGGTGTCAGCTCGTCACTTGACTGTGGTTCTAAAATACGACGTCCGTCGCCAATAGCCCTCGTGTAGCTCTAGTGCGACAAATTCAAACCTAACCTAATCTTCGCTGATTCAGTCATTGATCCATCATATAAAAGTCACACAGAAGAAAATTTCCGCCAAATTATAGAACTGGGTACATGGAGCTGGGTGCGCGTTAGACCTAACTTGGTTCTAAAATCCTGACGCCGGAGTCAAGTACGATATAGCATAAAGTTGCGGTGCCAACTATGTGTCGGTCTCTTCACTGGATTGCTGTTCAAAATTAAGATTGTCTATTATTAAAGCCATTGGTCGTCATGTAGATTATACGTTAAATTCAATCAAAAACAAAATTTCATCTTGTGTGTTTGTCTGCAGCTTTAATCAATTTCATTACTTGGTTGTAATTTTTTTTGTTATAATCATTCTAAGGTGACATAATAAATACATTTGAAATGTGGTAGATCAGTGGATCTAATGGATATTTTTACGACTTTTCGACATGTATGAGAACTTCGTGTTCCCAGGTTAATATTTCATGAACATTTAACTAATTTTATTTTACACCTACTTGGATACTTTACTTGGTTATTTTTTTAAATGTATTGATTGATGGCAATAATGTTATGAATCCGTGATTGTATTGTGTGTGTGATGTACAACATCTGTAACTATATTAACAAACAATGCTTGTGTGCTGAATATATTTTTATCGCTATATAGGAGAAAACTTCGATTTTATAAATTGTATTTTTTCCTGAAGATAGAGTAAAAATTTACGTAATATTCCAACAAATTCCACCAGTCAAATTTTAGTTTAGACTGGTATTTTACCTATATGCTTAAGTCTTCTTTACTTTCAACTTACAATTAAAAAAAAACAACTAAAAGCTTTTTTCTTTTTTCTCCCCTATGCATCATTGATTTGATGAATATATCCGATCTGCATCAGCGCTTATCTTTGCTTCGTTGGTTCCGTTCGGGGATTGTCCAAAGTTTAAGTATAAAAATGTGTTTTTGTTTGATTGTTATATATAAATTTTTCACTCCTGAGCAAAATCTACACTTAAATTCTTTATATAAACATATTTTTGCAAACAATTATGTATTTAAAAGTATGTTGCGCTAGTTATACTTTGAGAAAAAATTAACGTTAGACATTTATTGACGGGCACGTTGATTTAGTGTAATTTAAGATTTTGAGTCATTAAAATCCAGTTTCAATATGTTGTAAATGACAAATTATGCTGTTAGTTTTTAATGATAGTCTGTTAAATAAATAATTGAAAAGTGTCTTTTAAATTTACAGCTGAAAAATTTTCTATAATGGACTTGAGCATATCACTCTAGACATGAGTTGTTTAGTTTTGAATAATTTCATTAAAAATATTTCTCAATTTTCTAAGTTGAATAAAAATTATAAAAAGCAACCACAACCACTACATATTAAAGAATATATACTTAAAGTAGTTATTTGTTATTTTTAAAAGTGCAAGCAAACTATTTCCTTTATTCTTACTTTTATTTAGATAACTTCATCGCATTTATTTCTAAATTTGGAATATTTTAACCAAAAACACAAGGAAGATATATGTAATCCCTAAACAAGATTGCTTAAAGGAAGAGACAATTATGTTTTTATGTATTCTAATTCACTTTTTAAACCATCGGTTTGTTAAAACGATATCCTGGAGTGAAAGCTTAACGAATGTCATTGTGTCGTTCTAAATGTAAATATGTCGTATATCGATTTGTTAAGACACGCGAGCCACCGTGCGTTTTAATTCAGTCAGCAGCGCACATGTATGTTGCGTGCCACGTTTTCGCAAAGCTTATGAACACGAAAGACATATTACTCTATTTCTAAAGTTATTATTTTTTTTTAAATTACGGCATAAAATGGTGTTTATTTGGTAAAATTATTTTTAGGCAAAATTTAATTCGTAAATACTATTTCTGGATTAAATTAAGTGAATTTTATTTAAATATATATTGTCCAGAGTTAGAGTCGTAATTTTAGTCGTGAAGGGTACTCGAACAGGGTGGTAACAGAACCTGGAAAACCAGGAAATTATCAGGGAACTTTTAATTCTGAATATCAGGGAATTCTCATGGAATTTTTCAAATTTTGCAAAATATCAGGGAATTTTTTCCATTTTGGATTACTTAAACAGCAGGTTTAGGTTCTTGTCGCAACTAACAGACACTTGATAAAAAAAATATTATGATCCGATTTGCCTGAAGGGACCAATCTTGGAGGAAGGATTAATCTCTCTCGCGAATCTTGTTATAACACGGTTCTCTCTCTCTGATCACATGATTCCTCTAAACTCATATTTTCGAAAATGTAGAAAAGTTAGGTAGGCTAACCGCTAACCCATAATCTGGAAAGTCTTAATTCCCGCGATGGATTAAATTTTTTGGACTGCATTGAATTTTTGAGCATTGCATGTTTTCTAGGTAATTGTAAAATTGCTTTATCACTAGTTGTTGGCTATTTTTTTTTAAACTGATGCTTCCGTAATTTATTTATTATTTTACCGAAAGATCCCCAAAAAAGTTTATATGGAATGACTAAAAAAAATTCCAAGTTGGGCGCGTTCAACCTTTATAGTTTCTTTGTAGATGATGCGTTTAATTTCTTTACTTTATCATCTTTAATTTCATGCCAACAAATTATTTTAAATACTGATACCCAATTGAAAAGTAATGATTGTTTTTCTTAAATTTCGCACACAATTAAACAACAATCCGTCTTTTATTTAAGTCAAACACGTACCAGGCAGGTTGGTCTCGTTGTGTTTCCGACAACTGTGGTGTAGCACTCCGGAAGAGCTGGTATCATCCTGGATGGAATTTCGGATTTCCCGGGCTTTTTTTTCTCTCTCGCTTAATTGCTCATGGTTGCCTGAGTTCTAATGTTCTGCCTAAAAATGTTAACGCTCAGTTGACTTTCTCTAAATCTGGACGGAAGGACCATGACCTGACCTGTGTGACGAAGTTCTTTTGTTAGACACGGGTCCTTCCGCTTTTCTGTTTCCATCTTTTTCGGTATATTTTTTTCATGGGGATTATCGTTTAAATTTGTGTTTTCCTTTAATTTTCGTTACAGGAAATCTGCGTGATATAACTTATGAATAATAAGTGTAAGGGGCGAAGTATTATCAATAACAAGGCATTTTCATATCAAACTTGCGGTTTTATCTTTATTTGTAAACGACTGTGGTTCTTTGAAAATATTTATTTAAAGATTGTGGTTAAAGTTCATTTTGTAAGATTACGTATTTTACATCGTTAAGTGATGAACTCGTTATAGGCATGATCGTAAGGACAAGACAGGCACATTTTGTGTTTTACTTGCAAAAGTTAAGTCAGGTTTTTAAAATTCATATAATTGACACCTAGTTTTTCGCAATTTTTTTTTTCAATGTGATTTGAGAGATGACACCTTTTGCTGCTTTATGGCATAAAAATAATTTTAGTTTGTAAATCCTCTACTGTGTTATTTGATGGTGGTCACTAAAACCTATAGTGTGAAGGGCTGCAACAGTCCCAAGTCCCAACTGCACTGCACTGATTCGTATTCGATTCTTTTAACTGTTTTCAAGAGCAGCAAATTTATGTTGATCAGTTGTTTTATGGGCTTTGAATTAACAAATAACTGCTGATAAAATTTTCACTTAGAAAATAACCGGAGTTGTCATTTAATACCCATTTTGCTAGAACTTAAAAAAGACGTCATAATATCCTCTTGTTTTCGGATACACGATTACAAACCAGAACAATAAACAAGAGCTCGGGTGGCTTAGTAGTTTAAATCGCAATTTATTACGATCACATCTTGGATTTTGTATCAGTTGCGGGCTCGATTTTTGTTTTGTCCTGGGTATACTTTTCCTGTCTGTGTCAGTAAAAAATTCCGTGGAGCGTGTCTGTGTTTTGTTATTAGTGGGGGCGAAGGTTTATAGGCGGGTCTCCGATCAAGCACACAAAGTACAAACCGGGAAATATACGTACCAACCTACCCTTTTAAAATAAACAAAAGAAAATTCAAAAAAATTATTTTGGTTTAATATGAAAGATTTAACTTTAAAAAAAAATTAAAATTGTGTTTTTTAAAGAAATTATTCCAGACAAATTGTATTCGGTATGAGTTTCCGTCCATTTCATATTAATTTACTTGCCATGTTATCTGTTGTGAATCAAACGAAATTATGAATTAATGAAAAAAATATATAAAAACGATATATGTGCAAATATCTATGAAATAGTGTTTGTCAAATTGTCAGAAATTTTCTGAAAAGAAACTATCGAATTTAAAAATGGGAAATTATATGGAGTTCTCTTTATATACTGATGAAAACTTTGAAATAATAATGTTGAAGATCTTATTTATTAGATTTAGGACAAAATTTACCTATTTACTGTTGACTCTTTTCAAAATTTAATGTTTATTCATAAAACGTCATTGTAAAAACATCACACTTTGTATAATAAGTAATTTTATAGTAAATAATTTAAAAAGATAAGTAATTTTGTGTTACTTGATGCAACTTACCTTAAAAATAGTAACTTCATTTAAGGATATCATTGATATAAATGTCTTTACTGTGACTGTTTAAGGCAGACAACCTGGCTAAGGCTAATTCGTTAATTATACTGCCAATATTTACTAAATTTATTGGGTAAAAGCCTAAAACAGCAAATATACTTTAAAGTAAAAGGTCTAAATGAATTTAAATTGTTTAAAAGCATTATGTTTTGTCATAATTTTGAAGCTTTTTGTAGTTTTTTTTATGAACTGTCTAAATATATTTTTAATAGGTAGCACATAAGTAATTTTTTGTATTTTGTGTACTGCTTGTGCTTCTATTAAAAAAATTTGCATTCAACTGAAATGGGCAACTAATTCCTATTTTTCTTCTAAAAGTCTATAGCTTCAATAGGGGCTGGGGAGCCCAGTCGGTTAGGCACTCGTTCCCAAGTTCAGGTCCGGGCATTGCCAAAATAACTGCCTACCTATAAATGGCCCGTGCAGCCGAAATGTCATATGAATAATACCCCCTGTCAGGGAGTGCACGTTAAATATCCTTCAAAGTCCTAACGCCGCTTACGATGTCACCCTTAGAGGTTAAGTTGAGTGCCAGGTGTCGGCTCGTCACTTGACTGTGGTTCTAAAATACGACGCCCATTGCCAATAGCCCTTGTGTAGCTCTAGTGCGACGATAATTCAAAACCCAACCTAACCTATAGCTTCCACTAAATTTCCCCTCCTTTTTTATAGATTTCCATGCAGACATCGGAATCCACTGTGATAACTACTTAGGCAGCCATAAGTCTTCCAACTGGAAAGGCATCACCTTCAAGGATGGGAAAGCCAGGGTCCGAGAACCGATCGAGAACAAAGTTAGCCGGCTTTATTCCTTGTCCAGCCTCCAGCATGTTGACATTTTCCACGCTGGCAGAGATGCTTATGGAAATGCTGTACCGGCACTGGAAGTTTTTGGGCAGCCTCCAACGATGTACGATCTCAATGTCAAGTATTCTGCTTTTGATGCCATCAGTATCTATAAGCCAAGTGATATCTTTGTGCTTGATAGAAGTGTTGTTTCAGATAATAGAGGTAAGACATCTTTTGCGTAATATTTCACTATATCAAAACCTCCTAAACCCCAATATAATTCAAAACATATATTTTTTTTATATGAACATATGGGACAGCTGCGATACAACTGCAGGTCTGTGCATTGGCAATCTTGAAAATTTAGTGTGAGGTTGTTATACCCTATCTAGTTGTATGAAGTGGAATGTTTATCATATTCGATCATTTTTGTTGCTTGACAACATGACACAAATTGTGAAATTGAGACTGTGCATTTTATTATTGCTGTTCCAAACATATTATTAAATAAATGTCGATTTAAAAGTATGTCACAAATTTTTTCTGTTTTGTATTTAATACTTTATTATGAAATTTTTTACTGCACAAAATACCTTAAAACTTTACTGCTGAAAAAAGAACATGCAAGACCTCCGAAATTTTACTTGCCCTTCGCTCTGCCATTTTTATGCAAAAAATGCCAATGCCTGCAATGAAAGGCTAAAAAGCGATTTTAAGATGCGTTTCTATTGAACAATTTTAGTTCTTAAAGTTTAAAATAAATTCTTGACGCTTCAACACATTTTCAAAAAATTTATTTTATTACTAAATTTTTACTTTTCATATTACATTATTCCTTAAGTATTCTGCATAACTAAAAATAAATAGGTTAATAATTGACATTCAATTTTATGCAGTTAAAATAAAATTAACATGAATAAACTATAAAGTATATAGACTTGGAATTTCTTAAAATAACCTTTATAATAGCAGCAATTACTTACTGAGTCATGTATCTTCTTTATACTTTTGATTATTTACATAGCAGCAATTAACACCAATATCTGTGTCAAGCCTTTTATATATTACTGGCATGAAATCATTATTTATATGAAATATATGCTACTTTGGCAACTGTGCAAGATTTCATTAATAAATTATAGTTTTAATTACCGTCGCACTAGAGCTACACGAAGGCTATTAAGGAGGGTCAGCGTAGCTGACTCAATATAAAAATAACTAATTATTCCAGGTCATGGACTGTTCTTGAACAGCAGTGTGAACCTGGCCACTCTGAACGGAACTAAAGTCCGAGACAATGGAGGCGATGGAATCCATTTCTTCCACCATGACAGCTATGGCACTGCCGCCTCCTTCTGCGATACTGGAAACATAGGGGAAGAGCAGATATACCCTGTGAGGAGGAGCCATGTGCAGAGAAGAGAACAGTATTATGTACAACCATGTGAACAGGTGGGTGATAGTATTTGGTAGTGCTTAAATAAGCCTTATTTACACTCTTAAAACAAACGAGCGATTTTAACTCAGTCTGAGTTAATTTTCACTCCTCCAGTCTAGAAAATGCACTTCTCCTAGAGAAGTGGATCCTTTGTGTGTTAAACCTCCAACAGGATCACTCCAAACGAGTGATTTTAACCCATTCTGAGTTAATATTCACTCCTTTCCAGTGTTGAAAATGCACTTCTCCTACTGGAGTGGATTTCACTCTTTTGTTTTAAGAGTGTAGTTATTTAACTCACTTAACATGAACTGAAAGCATTTCCCTACTCTAAATATTTTCCCCACCATAAATGAATCGGTGAGTGCAGAAACAACGTCAGTCACAAATTTAAAATTTTTCAGTAGGGAGAAAAAACATAAATCCTCCTCTATTTCTGCACTCAACACTCGAAACAAACGTCCTGTATTTACGGAACTACCCAACAGACTAATGTAGTTTTTGCACCCAACACGCATTTTGCCTTTCTACGCTTATTTTCATTGAAAACGAGTTTTTGGATTTTTTTACTGAAGTGGTTTCTGCACTCACCGATTCAAATGCTTTGTGAAGATTTTTCACTATTTTTTTCTTACAGCTTTAATTCATTGTGAGGAATGCCGTTTTATTTCTTTCTTAAATTTCTTACCTTTAAATTGTATTAGACCTATCTAAATTTAAAAACTCATATCTGAAATGTTATTTTTTTTAGTATTTCAGTACAACTCAACTTACTATACTAAATATGTATGTTGAAACATTGTAGGTCTTTGAAGTTGCCAGCTGGACTGGTCAAGTATTGACTGTGAATTTCATGGGATTGTCAAGCAACTTTTTAGACGCTAACCATGCGTCTCGCCTGGAACTTTATGACGGTCCTACTGACAGCAGCCGCCTCTTGGCATCAGTTCCGATCCTCAATAATACCTTCCCCGAGAGTGTGACAAGTACAAGATCAAAAGTTCTGTTGAGGTATAAACCCAGAGTTGGATATGATGCATCCTTTGTTGTGGAAATTTTAGCAAACCATGGTATGTCCATTTTTACACTTCTTTAAAGTTCAAAGTTGGATTAGCTGTTTTTATGAAATTAAAGCAAAAATAGCTTATTTTTATTCCTTTTCAAAATGCCACAGTAAATAGTAATGATTTATTTTAAGTGGGAAAAATGTTTTAAGGATTCTTAGCAGCATAATATGAATATTTGTTGAAATTAGACTGAAATAAAGTAGCATTTATGTAAAATATTCCACTTATATGGATGCTCATTGTTATACATTAATATTTTATCTTGTACTGTATCATTCTGTAATGTTTGGAAAATTTTAGTACAGATGAAATAGCAGTACAATCTGATTAAAAAGATTAGATAAATGGAAAAAAGAATGGGTTGAATGTTGATAAAGTGTTAATTTGCATATTGTATTCATAAAAAATGTATTATAAATATATAATTACCTTCAGAGCAAATATAATTATAATAAAAATATTTTTTTAATCTTTTACATTAATAATTGACAATTTAAAAAATATTAGAATAATTTAAAATCTGTGAACTTGCCTGATCTAAATCCCATTAAGAATTTCTGGAGAATTATGAAAAAAAAAGCGACTTCTAGAAGTTGCGCCTACAGACAAAAAAGAACTTATTTCTAGTATAAAGAGCTTGTGGGCTCATTTGGATATAAAAAAATTTTGTACCCCTAATTAATAATATTTCAAAATTTAAGAGCAGTAGTTAATAAATTAATAGCTGTAATTAATAACTTATTAGCAGGTAATTAGCTACAGATTATGCAACAAAGTACTGATTAGCGAGAAAACAATTAGAGTTTAAATTATGTACAATATATTTACATTATTCTACTTTTTCGAACCATTGTAGGAAGTATTCTAATATTTTGATTTTTTTTTTGTTGTTTGCTGATTTAAATATATTTTATATTTCGTTGAAATCGGTTTACATTTTTTGAAATGTACAAAATATGCATTTTTATATTGTAATAATTTATATTTGATATTGTTGATTATTTATTTTGATAAATTAGATTTAAATTCACTTGGACCATATTTTTTTCATTATAATTTTTTGAATTTTAGTTGTACTTGCAAAGGCTAAAATAAAGTTTAAAAATTAAGTAAACTTAACCTCCCAATTTTTATGGTTTTGTTTATATTCTGTTTAATCTAACTATTGACTACAAAATAAGGTTTAGAACTTCTAATTTTATATTTAATAATAACTTTGATATTTAAAGTTTTTATGTACTTAATGTGTGTGTAATCATAAGATGATATCGAAACAAAACAAAATGTAATGACAGAATATGTTTAATTTCAGGAAAAGCATATGATTTGAACATTACTGACAGTATTATCAAAGGAAATCTGGGCAAGGGAATTTCCATACACCAACAAAAGGCTGGTGTACTAGTGAATATGTCAAGACTGGATGAGAATGGCTACTTAGCTGGTCTACATGTTGCAACTGGAAGTGGAGATGTTATTATTAATGACACATTCATCACTGGTAACAAAGGCGGGGGTGTTAATATGACTCATTCTGGAGGGTTCGTTCACTTCGATCGTTCTTCTATATCCAACAATGACGGAAGGGGCATTGCTTTTTGGTTCAACGAAACATCTGAGCACATCGCCTTGAACCACACAATCCATATCACTCGCTCAGAAATTGTCAATAATACCCTGTATGGGATCCTGATGGGAAACCAGTGTCTGTCAGACTCTTTCTGGAACATCAGCTTGAACTCCATACGCAGTAACAGAGACAGTGGCATTTTCATATCTCCGTGCTGGACATCCAGGAAAGGGGCTTCCCAAAGCATTGTGCTGGTGACCCACAATCAGTTCCTTGACAGCGAATATCTCGCTTTGGAAGCGTCTCCAGTCCTGCATACGCATTTGTTGATTGAGCATAATGAGTTTAAGGGGCATGAAAGAGGCGTTTTGTATGTCAGCGGTCTGGACGATGACGATTTTGCTAATGTTCCTGCTAAAGTGGAGGTCCAGCATAATTACTTTGAATTTAATAATGGTAAATTTGTGGCCAACATTGGTGTTGGAAAAGGTGTCACAATGCAAGAGCTTCTCTTTTACAGGAACCAGTTGGTAAGAAATACAGTTAAAGAGCAATTCCCTGGCCTCAATCCCCGGTCTAGAGTTAGTGCAGTGGTAGTGGTAACTTCCGAAAATACACATGTCTTTAGAAATAGGTTTGAAAATGGCGATTCTCCATATCAGCTGGGCTCCCATGTACTTAAACATCATTTTGTCATAAATGCTACCTATAATTACTGGGGTGGAACTCAAGTACAGAAGGTTTATGAGAAAATATTTGACAGAAAGGATCGTTACAATCTGGCTAGAGTTGAGTTTTTACCATTTCTCACAATTTCTTCTGACCTTGACAACACAGATCCGATTTCTGATACTCACGAAAGAGATAAAATCATACCATTCCAATTGGGGACGGAAATCGGTGGCGAAGTTCCTGGATCAGTGTTTTTACCCAAAAATACTTATACCGTAAAGAGGGATATTTATGTACGCCCTGGAAATGGAAGGCTGCAAATAGAAGCTGGGTCAATCCTAAAGTTTGACAGATCAGTAGGCATGATGGTTCAGGGTGTGTTGATCAGTGAAAGTGATTTAGACACAATTCCAATTCTGTTCACAATTAATGAACAAGATGGTGTATTACAAGATGAGAGCAAAGTCCGATTATCAGGTAAAACTGAAGGTCTTTTAGAGGTCAATGTAGATGGAACTTGGGGAACTGTTTGTGACTATGGCTGGGACATTGTGGATGCCTCCATTGCCTGCAACCAAATGGGTATGGCACTACATCCAGAGGACTGGATGTTGGAACAGTCCGAATTTGATCGCTCTTATTACGAGATCTTGCTTACTAACATCCAGTGTACCCTTCAAGATACTGACATAACTAAATGCAAGGCTGAAAGAGGTTTCGAAAATTCTTGCTTCACTAAAGTCGGATTGAGATGCTACCACCCAACGTGGTCCGGTCTCAGGCTGGGGATGGCTGCTGGAGAGAGTAGGCTGAAGAACATCATAGTCGAGAAAGCTGGATTGCTGGATTACACCACCAACAGTTTCAAACCGGCTCTCCAAATTGATTTCAACAGACACCATTTAGAGAAGCTTACAATTCGTCAAAATAAGGATTCTGGAGTTGGCATTATGTGGAATGAGGTTTTTGTCTTGGAGAGTAGGCAGTTAATTGATAGCCGCTTTTATGAAAATCACAGACATGGCTTAGTGGTGCACACTCAAGGTCTAAATGTGTACAGATGTGACATGTCAAACAATAAAGGAAGTGGAATCCACTACAACCCAATGTTTTCCAAAGTTGAGCAGAGAGATCTTATTTCTTGGATCAATTTGGATGAAAGGAACAAAGTTCTTAAAGTACCAGAAGGAATATCTGGAAATATTTTTCTGAATTCTAATGAATATCGGTACTTGGTATTCACAGATACAAAAACTTTCAAGACTTTTAATATAACCACCACCAGTGGGCGCAGTATTGGAATTGTAGTTTTGAATTCCTTCAAAGAAACATCAACTGAGAACTTCATTATATATGGAAGATTGGAAAAAGGGCTCAATGTGCAGAGATGGGATGTGAGAAGTAACCTGACATCATTTCCTCTCAGATCTCCTGGTTATGGTACTTTAGTGGAGTACATTCCAGGACAAAACCCGAGTGGACAAGCCATCATGTATGTCGCTTCAGTTGATGGTAAGAGATTTTTCATAAAGTACCTAACCTTTGATACAGAACATAAGTTTTAGATGTTTTTTCTTTACTTAGAGTTGCGTTTTTTATGCTATTTTCTAATTATAAAGGTGAATGCTCATAATATTAAAAATAGTGCTGACTAAATTCCTTATAAAGTTTGATGGGCTTAAGATACAATAAATTAATGAAATTAAAATATAAACTAAATACTGTTGTTGATTTATTCTTCTTGCTATAAATATGGATCAGGAGAAAAAAAAGCATTTTCCTATTTATAGTGGTATTTAATAATTTATTGTCCAAACATAGCAATTAACATTATTTGCAATTAGATTCTGTACCACTTTTTAATGTTAAAAAAGTATTCTGGTTCTAATTTACTGCATTTTTAGAATTATATTTTTGTAAAAATTACATGTTCGTACATTAATATTGAAAACCATTTTTTTTAAACAAATTAAGTTTAATATTCATGACTTTCCTTCAATGACAGATAATTTTTGAACTCTGTATTATAATTGAATTCAAAATTTTAAATTTAAAAAAGTGTTGTTTCATAAAAAAAATGTAGTTAAACTCGTATTTATTTTCAATACTCATTTTTACATTTCGTTTTTTCCCAGGTCTCAGAAACAAAGCTGAATGGCAAACTCACCCAAAGATACACATTGACACAGTGAAAATCAAAGACTGCAGCAGGGGGATCTCTAGTCACCATTTCAATAGGGATGTCAGCGACTATGGCGACCACTTTCATCGCTACTCCAACGAAACGATCTTGATAACAAACACTGACATATCCCAGAGCAAGTCTGAAGCTATTTTTGTGTGGGCACCTTTCTGGGATCCATTCATAAAGAACCTTGCTGAGGTAATATTTCAGCTATTGTGTTGAACTTTTAAGGGTTTCTTAAAGAAGGTTGTTAGCATTAAGCATAGATACTTACTGTTATTTACGTTATATGTAACTCCAATCAAGAATAATGTAAAACAACAAATTTTTCTGATTTTTTAAAAAGTATAATTAATAAATAGGTCTATAGAATAGACATGTAGCTGTAACTACATTTTTCATTAATATGAAAAGTAAATTTTATTAATATAACTGAAATATTGGCGAAAATACATTTGAGTATTGATGTATTTGTCAAATTTAAATTAATTGCCTTAAAATTTTACTTTGATTAAAGTCGAAATCATTTCAGAAGTTGAATTCCTTTTTGTTTCATATACTATTCAAAAGATGCAGAATTACTTAGTATGTTGAATATTCCGTCTAAACCTGGTTCATTTAATCTTTAATCATGTATTTAAACAAATATTTTATGCTTTAATTTTATGACAAATCTAATTATTCCACCCTTTTTTTGCAGATTAACTACACACTTATAAACTGCAGTATTCATGACAACAAGAAAGGCTTATTGCACTACAGCAGAGATATCCGTAACTCCAACAACCTTTTCCACTGGACTATTAATAACACTGTATTTGAATCTAATGGGGAAGGTGGGATTGATATACGACTCCCATATGTCTGGCAGTACACAGAAAACTTCACCCATTCCTTTTCTATGCATGACTGTACACTGAGGAATAATCGCAGGTTCGAGTTCTCAATTGCCGGCCATTTTGCCCGTGTTAACATTTCCCGTTGCCTGTTCCAGAACAACATTTGCAAGAAGGGAATCATGAGTTTCTCCGGCATGGAAAAAGAACTATTGATCGAGAGCAATACCATCAAGAATAATTCAGCATTTTTTGGTATTGAATTCAATATGCAGAGTCATGCCAATCAGTTTGGTTTGGTGCCAGCCTATTTCAGGAAAAATGTTGTATTATTCAATAGGGACATAGGAATTGGTCAGAAGTTTGGATATCAGCCTACAAGCTATGCTGTTGGTATTAGAGGAGTCCAGTTGGTTAACATCACTCGAAATGTATTCGGAAATCCGAATCTTCAGTTTGAGCTGCTAACTGGTGTTTTGACTGGTTCTATAGATAATAAGATAAATGTTGGTAGTAACTGGTGGGGATCAACTATTGTTGCAGACATTCAAAGAAGAATATTTGATTTTGATGACTGGAATGGTTATGCTATTGCCGATTTTAATCCTTATCTATTATATGATAATATTGATAGCAATGTTATGTATTTTAACACTACAGAGCAGTTAATTAATACACAATCACTTGGTGGTCGGTTGTATAACAACCTCAAGCTATCCCGCAGAAGTGATCCTTACATCATAACTTCAGATCTGACTGTAATGAATGGTGTTACTCTTACCATAGACCCAGGAGTTGAAATAGAATTTTATCCTAGTGTTGGAATACTTGTTCTTGGCGATCTTGTAGCGCAAGGAAATGCTGACAGCCCAATAAAAATGAGACCAGCAAGAATATATGATGAGAGGCGATTTCGCAGGCAGTCCAAACCAATTTTTTCACGACTTTGCATCGATGAAAAATGCAAGGAGAAACGAAATGATGGTTTCCTTGAGATCTACAATTCCACCACAGAGCAGTGGGTTCCAATCTGCGATGCCCGGTTCACAGAAAGGAATGCTCAGGTAGTCTGCAAAGAGCTTGGCTACAGTCTCCTCAATGTCTATACCTCATTCGGTCCTAGGCTTGAGATGGGCCCTACCCAAACCAGCCATATTCGATCATGGCCGCATCCCTTGGAATGTGTTGGTACAGAATCATCTCTAAGTGATTGCGAGTATCGGTTGAATGGTTACATTGATAACTACAAATGCCCCTTTGATGGAGATTTTGTGTACGTGTTCTGCGGACCTGAAGCCTTGACTGGTGCTGAAGACCACTGGGGTGGCATCCGTTTCTCTGTTAGAAGTTTTGAAACGATAGATTCTCCTCTTAACAGACCAACCCTCAGTTATGTCTCCACAGCATCATCTGTTCTGGAATACGTGAACATAGAAGGGGCTGGGGTCCTACACAATGAGAAAAGTGCAGCTATTCAATTGGTGCAGCGAGAAGTGCAGATGGATTTTGTAAACATTTCCAACAGTGCGTCTCATGGCATCGAAGTGATTGGCGTGTCTGGCAGCTTGGCCTTCAATGAGATGGTCATACAAAACAACATGGGAGTTGGCATCAATTTCTTGTCCCTTACTGGAGAATCTTCAGACGTTACAAAGTTGGGATATGACCCACTTCAACAAGTGGACATGTCTTACAGGATCTTTGGCATGGTAGACATGTGTGACACCAACAAACAAATGGAGATTAACAATAGGATTCTTTTGTATTACAAATACGATAATCAGCCAGTTGACTGTGTGAAGATATTCAGCTCTCGGCACTATGGCAAGCAGATAGGCTTCAGGCTCTTGCAATTTAACCTCTTTGATGGGGCTAGGTATGCTGCCCAACCAGATTCTATCCAGATTTTTGATGGAGATGTGTTCAACAACACTAATCCAAAGTTAGCCACCATATCTTGGAATAGTGGTTTAGAGAATGCGACGCAGTTCTATGTGTCTTCTGAAACTACTCTGAGTGTGATACTACATGCCATCGGAGGAAGTGAGGATCATGGCTTTATTGCTGAAGTAGTTACTCTACCAATATCTCATCCAACAGGTCAGTATAAAATTTTTTGTTATTTTAATTTAACTGATGCATGTCATGTATGAATGATAAGTATGGTATTAAATACTAAATATGTTTATTACTTTAAGAATTCAATAGCTTTATACAAAGTCGCAATATGTGTATACATTTAGATGGTACATCAATAATGTGATGTAAAATTAAAATTTTCCCTGCGTTGCTTAAGTTTACTGCATAACTCCTACATCATTGTCAATATTTTTTGTATGGTAATGTAATATACAATTTTTATTTGTGGCACATTCCCATTGTTTTAAAGTGATAGTTTATAATTATATTAAATGGGCTTTAGTTTAAATCTTTTAAAATTTTAAGTTAATGATGCTTATTTAAAATATACTAAATCTTCGATTAAAGATTATTTGAATCATTCTTTTGTAACTAGTAAAAACATGTTTATATTTCGATTGGGGTAAAATTGCCATATTTTTTCCCATTAATGAAGATAGTTATTTGTTAAAATGTCACAAAATTTGTGAATGAAAGAGCTTTACTTAAAACATTTTTTTTTTAATAAATCTACAATTTTTCCTGAGCATACATTTCATTTTCTAGTTCAACTCCCAGCAAATTTCTTACTCATAAATGCTACTAGAGTCCAAAAAATGAAATTTTTTTCCCGTTAAGAAAGTAGTTATTGTTGAGATGTCACAAAATATGGATTGAAGTTTTTACTTATTTTAAAGACTCAATAAATATGCAATTTTTTTATGAGTATACACTTAATTTTCTAGTACGTGACTCCCAGCACAACATTTCCTACTCAGAAATCACCCGCAACGGCAAAGAAGGCATCGCCTACCGCAGTGCAGGCGAAATCACCCCTCACATCACCCTACGCTACAACCGCATTGACAGCAACGGCAGAGAACTCTTTGGCAACTTTACCCTTGGCGACAGTGCAGTATTCCTGGACGTACAGAACGCCAAGGGCTTCTACTTCTACAACAACCTTGTGATGAAGAACCAGGGGGGCCTCCAGTTGAAGGTGGATTCAAGGACTGCGGTGTCCGCGCTGAAGGGGATCATCGTGAATAATCTGTTCACGGAGAACAGGAATCGGGAGGTGCTCTATCTGCAAGGGAGGAAGTCTGGGGCATTCCAGTTTATAACAGTGATGAGGAATTACTTTGCCAGGAATGTCGCACAGTATAGGGATACCATTGTTATTGCTCAGGTAATTGCAATTTGAGTTTATTATCGAAATAGGCTTGTTTAAAAAAATAATCTAAACATGTGTAAATTTGGTCCTAAAATGAGTATATTGGCTAATTTTATGCAAATTTGCCCTTTGTAAGTCATGTGTGTTAAAAAGTGGTTATCTCTATAATATTTAACATTAAAACTAAAAAAATCCAACTCATTGATCTGCTCTTACTGCAACTAAATGTAGCCTGTTTTATTTAATTTGATTTTTTTCCAAATTAATTCAAAATGTCTTTTTTAACTTGTGACTTACACCAAAAAAAAAAAAAAATCTTCAGTTAGATGGAATTAGTTTATGGTTGAGCCTAGATTAGCCTATGTGCAAATTATACTGATTTTAAAAAATCTCCCAGTTGACTGCAGCTTTTTAAAATCCACTAAGAATACTTTTCAGCAATTGAATAATTTGTTTTTACATTACAATTAATAATTTTAAAGCAAACCATTTTACCTTATAAAACTTTGATTAACTTTTTTTAAAATGAAGCTTCCCCTGCAACCCCTGTAACAACCCTGCCCCTGTAACATGACTGTTTTTTAGGTGGTATCAAATCTTACTGAAAATCTGGCCTACAACAACATCGGCAAACATATCTTGGATGTCCAGGGCTTCGAACGAATGCACCTCTCTTACCAAACATGTGAAAGAAATTGGTTTTGGAGGAATACTGCTACAGACTATTGGGATAAGAGCACAATAATTGCTAGTAAAGCTGGACAAAGGTTCAACCACAATTATTTAATAAATCCTGAAAATGATTTCGAATTGGCGGCCAAGAACAGATCTTTGTAAGTTGTACTTGTGCTTCACGGTTATTGAAATAATTTTTTTTAGGAAAATAATATGCTATGTTTTTATCATATGCAAAATATTTATTTTATTTATTAATATTTTAAGTTAAGCTAAAAGAGTTATGAAATAGTAAAAATTTACTTATTTCTGTTATTTGAAATCAGAATAGAATATTCTATTATATTATTGAATTCATATTATACTTACTAACAGCTAACTGTAAGGAAGTAATATAAAATTTGTTGTATTCAAAACTTATGTGAATTAGTGGAATTTTTTTTATTTTATAACTTGTGAAATATAATAGTGTGGTTTATCAAAGAATAGTACCTGCGGACTTGCACCATAGTAGAAAACAAATTACCCTCCTAACCGAATTAATATTTTTAAGTTTACAACAATATTCGTTGAGGTAGCAGTACTACTCTAGTTTAAAATCTTGTTTGTTGTAATTAATGTTTATGTTACCTTACTTCTAGCTTGAATACTCGAGAGAACCCCATTAATGCCAAATACAACTGGTGGGGATTTAATGGTACAGCTGCAGTTTCGGGACGAATTAAAGACTACTATGACTATGAAGAACTACTTGAAGTGGAATATAATCCCTTTTTGCATGATAACACCTCAGTTCTTAGTGGTAAGATTATCTCTTGTATATACAAAATATATTAAAAAATCCGAAGCACTAATAATAGTGTATTCTTATAAAAGTCCATATATAATTTATCTAAATTTATACTGTGTGTACAAGCAAATATAGTAATACAAAACTAAGTTGATGCAATTTAATGTAATAATAGGTTAATTTCAATCAATAATTACTGCCCACCAATGCAATATAAATGTATTTCTGAAAAAATATTTTTTGTACATTGTGTCAAGCGAGTTTGTCTAAAAGTTTTAAGTAAAACTTGAGTGGTATTCAAACAATGAATCTATAAAAAAAATTTTGGAGTTTGTTTTCTTAGTTGTATTTTGGCCAGTCCAATTAGTTTTATCCTTATGTAGAAACTATTACTAATTGAACTGGGGATTTTGTTTTATAGGAAAATGCGCTGGTGGTTGGCAGAAGATTGGAGATACTTGTTTCTTATATGTAGGTGGCGTGATGACCTTTGCTGAAGCTAAAAAGTTTTGTGAGGTAAGTTTACCATCAAATGAGGCAACTTTGGCCCAAGGGTGAAACACTTAGAATGGGTTTCTTCTTGAATATTTTTTTACTCAAGGTGAAGACAGTTTCCACTAATTGAAAAAGTCAAGAAAATTTTTAATAAGTACATTTAATGAAAAGTTATTATAGCTTGAAAAGTTTGAATCAAACTTACCCCTTTTGAGGGTATTTGAAAATTTTTTCAAAAGAATAACCTGTAATGTATTGCTTATTTTTGTTACTGCTGGATGATAGTAAAAATTATTACATTACGATTTATTTTCTAAAGTTGTTTCATTAAAATTAATTTGTGTAGTAATCTTTTTTTTTACAACAACTTCCTAATAAATTGTACAGATCCTTATTTTCTAGTATCCTAAAATGATTTATTCTGCTTTAGTAAATTAGTATCATCGCAAAACTTACAAAAAAAAAATTGGATGATATCGATACACATGTAATCATAAAAAGTAATAACAAAATGCTCATAAAATTAGTTAAAATATTATTTAAAATGTAAAATAAAATCTGAATTGTGTAATACAAAGTCCTTAATGCAAAACAAAAACAAAACAACTTATTATGTACACAATTTTTTTTTCTAAAACTGTTAAAATTTCTTTATCAGATGGATAATGCTTCAATGCCTTATGTGAAAACCAAGCACAATGAACTAATGGAATTTGTCAGAGAACGTCAGTTCTACTATCAGCACTATTCAGACAGATTTTGGATTCAATCCCTGGACATTTCTCCGAGAGAATGTGCTGTTCTTGTCAACCGAAAAGTGGTCAGGCATTCCTGCGAGGAGTATTTCCCATTCTTATGTGAAAGAGGTAAGCATAAAAGTTTTCAATTAAAAGGATTTTTATTCTTGCATATTATGTTCAGAGTAATGCATTCAGTGCATGTTCTAGCATAAAAGGGGTTGGAAGTTTTCATATTCTTTCAAGTAAGCTTAATGCTTTGGCTTTTTAGAAGTCTTTAAAATCACTTTTAGTTCATTTTTAAGGATAATAGAATCCTTAAAAAGTTATAAGCAGAATATGTGAACTGAAAATTAGTTTTATGATAATATGAGAAAAAAAAATTGAATTTTTTTATGTGAGTAGTGAATAGTTACTTTTTTTCGTAATTAAAGATATGTATTTTTTTTCTTAAACCAAATTATGATGTCTTTTAAAAAGCACCAAAAACACTCAAACTTAATTCATACTGAGCCAGTTTATGTTAATTTTTTAAAAAAAATAATTAAAATATAATCTAGATTTTTTTAAATGTTGGATTTAAAATAATAAAAAAAAAGCTTACAATAATTGATTCTAGGCAAAAAGGCTCTCTAAAGCAATTGATTCTAGGCAATTCGTTGATGAATTAGTTTCTCTGTAGATAATTCATTCTGTGACATATTACTATTCAAAACAAGTAATCATACTGTATAATTTAACCCTAGATCCTGAAATAACAGTGACCGCCAGCCTCTGGTTCTTAGAACCCCTCACCATTGCATTCCTTAGCGTCACAGCCTTCTCCCTCCTCATCATAGCACTCTGCATCGGATTCTGGCTCTGCAAATCGCGACAGCGTTACAAGGAGAAGCTCGAACGACGCAACTCAATCCGGGCTTCCATTCGATCAAACCGATCGCTCACTGGGTTCTCGGAATTGGGTTACAAAAGGAGGATGGAGCGGGCGTTTGACGCAGAATCAGCGGCAAAGACGCCACAGTTGAAGATGAATGGCAGCCTGGATTCGGTCGAGAAGTCAGCGTCGAGGTTCAGTTGTTCGATGGACGAAAGTTTTGATAACACTCTTGGGGATACCAGTTCAACTCGAGTGGGCAATGGAGATTTCTCTGGATTTGGAGCGTAAGTTGATGTTTAAAAAAATTTAAATTTTTATAATGAAATAGATAAATTGGAAATGCTTAATTTGTTTACTTGGATATCTTTTGATGACTAAATAGAGTACTATAACCCAGAATTGAGATTGAATTTTTAAATAACTGAGTACTATAGATTTTAGTCAGAAATATGCTCAGATTTGCAGACATGAATTTTTCTCAGAAATTCATAAAAGCCCAGGCATTTTTAGGTTTTGGCCATTTGCTAAAACTTGTAAATTATACTGGTCCTTTTACACCACCACTGAGCACTATAAACCAGAATTTAACCCTTTTCATGATGAGTGCACTATTTCAAATACCAGATGGAATATTTTAATTGGTTCTCTTTTTTTGTTTTAATTTCTTTAAAACCTAAAGTCTCGCAAAGGTTCCATCAGTATCACACCATCCTCTCTTTATAATGAAATGCTTCATTTTTAATCAAGTTCAACTTGTACTTATTATTTTTTGTTCTAGACTCTTTAATTAATTAAAAGAATTAGACCGACCTTAATGATATAATATAAACTATGCTATAAAAATAACATTTCCTACTTCCAGATTCCGCCCTCCCACTGACGCACAACACGAAAACCGCACAGCAAACCTCATGGTTCACCCCACTTTCGACCTCACCTACGAGAACCAGTGCTTCACCGAACGATCAGCATCGCGCAACTCGCATGAAGTGTCCCGCGACTGGAGCTCCACCACTGGATCCACACTAGACATGAAGCGATCCCTGGAACGAGAGACCAAAGAAGGAGGACAGGGTTATCATAATGGCCATGGCTATCACGATGGCCCCTACAGGCACCAGACCCCTTCTCCGCCGCTCACTTTGGAGTCGAATGGTGGCAGCAGTAGTCGGAGCAGCAGTCGGCAGCCCCCTCTGGAGACAGCTATGTAGAACTGATTCTTGTGGTGCGACTTATTAGACTGCTACTTCTCTTCTTGTAGTATAAGGACTGCTAATTGAAGCACTAAAAATAGGACTACTACTTGTAGCCCTACCATGAGGCAGCTACATGCTACTTGTAGCATTACAGCCAACTTTGCTACTTGCAAAAACTTACAAGCTGCTGCTTAGAATACTACAATTACAAAATGGGGTTACATACAGTACTGTTGCCAGAAGTTCTACAGGTAACACTTCTACCAGGACTACTTGTAAAACTGTTACTTGCAATACTACTGCCAAAGCTGCTACAAGTAGTACTAGGACCACTACTTCCAGACTATTACATGTAAAATTGCCAATAGGCATACTTATATGCTCAACTTGGCATAATTAATAATTATTACTAAGTGGGAGAGATTGTATCATTTGTAGTGTATGCCTATGTATGTAAAACATGGATGTGCATAAGTCGAAACCACTATAACTTATTGCTGACAAATTATTGTCAGATCATTGCAGTGATTTTTACTGATTAAAATCAGTAAAAATCACTGCAAGCAGTCTTACAAACGCCCTACTCCATGATTCTTTTTATTTATAATATAACTGCTTAGTTATACTAATTTCTAATGGATTTTAAATGAAACTTTTAGATTTAATAATTTAAGAAGTTTTATTTGCTAGTTTAACTTTCTTTAATTTTTCTTATTTTCTGCAGATAGTGATATTTTTTCTTGTGATGGACCATTCCTCACACCTTCTTAAATACCTTCTATTATTGTAAAATTATACCACAATTAGATTTTGGGTACTTATAAAAAGTTTAAACTTCAATCTCCCTTTGTGTACTTATACTTCATTTCTAGCTTGCTTTCACTTAAAGCCAAACTACATTTGAATTTGATGTGCCACAAAGCAATTCTCTGCAATGTCGACTTACAAGCATCCATGTTTCGTGTATATTGGCTTATGTCACAATTGCCAAGTAGACTGTCTCTGGAGTTCCAACCAATCCAATGTTCCTAAGTGTGGGTCGTAAGCGAGCTGTGCTTGTATTGTCTTTCATTCACTTTGGACAGGGGATGCCTGAAAGACTTGTTTAATTCTTTGATGCACTGATGAATACATAAAAATTGCCAATTTTATCTTGTTCTATTTAAATTGACAGTGCAAAGGAAACATTTTTGTGTTGATTAATTTCATTGACTTAACCCATTAGGGTGACTATTGGCAAGAAAATGTTGCCACTTGCAAAAGAGATTTTTGTTAAAGTTAATTTAAATAAATATATACAAGAACAGATGAAGACCATAGTTCCTGAACAATTTATGTAGGATAAATTAAATTATACATAATACTAATTTTAAAATCTTAAAGTTAGCAGTTTTGTTCAGAAATGAAGGCATAAAGTCGTCATCAATGGGTTAATTGAATGCCTTATAATATTATATTTATGTCATTTTTGAGATGTGATTTGCTATTTGTTTGCCGAAGTTGTACTTTGATAGTTATAAACAGTAGGACTACTTCAAAAAGTTGAAAGCTTTAATCATCATATACAACGATGAAAATTTTATATTATCACATGTAAGCAGCTATATGAATGCTTATGAAGAATAAAAATTAGTTATTGGACTTGATAAAATCTTTTGAGTTAATCTGTTTTCCCTGGAAGGTTTGATTATTGGTATTTTGTCTGGGAATTGATTATCTCATTGTTCAAGGTTAGAAAATAATCTAAATTCTAAATGGCATGCTGCAAATTCATTATTGGTTTATGATTTAACTAATACTAGTCTTAAGTTACACAATGTGTAGCATCAACATATGCATGAACTCTTGTAGCTTCTAATGATGAGTCTATGATAATCTACAAATATTATGAAGTAATGGGGAAGCTATAAATAAATTAATGCCATGCCACTCAAATACAAATTGTTTATACATTTGATAAATCAGTTATTTGATGAGTTTACCATAAACTTGTAATATTGGAAAAAATATTATAAATTTAAAGTCAGAATTAAAAAAATATATATCTACCTAATGATATGAAAGTCAAATTAATTAACCCGAAGAATGCCAAATTATGATTTAGGTTAGTGTATTAACTCTACAATTTTCTCATAAAATTTGGTATTCAAATTCATTATCGTTATCTAAAAACGCTCCCCTCCACTATAAAATATTGCATTTTGCAATTATGTATTGGAATAGTCTTTTTTTTTTTAAATTTCATATTCATAAATTGCCATCTTAATTTGTATTGAGATAGTTAATACACATATTTAAATGTTGAGTTCCATGCTATGCATTCCATGAGAAAAAGGCTGAAAAATATTCATCATTCATTTCAACTGGCTGCTATGCTACCATTCACCATTTGGAAGATGTGTGTACTCTTTGAGTGATAAGAATACCTGTGACTGAACTTTTATATAGTGCCTTTATATACCTTTGTAAGGTTATTGATATTAATTTATATACTTTTCAAGTCTTTATAAAGGATTAATATACTGCTCAAAATCAACCATGTATCAAAATTGCCTATTTAAAAGTGCAATAAGCACACATAAGTCATGTTGGTGTTTTGTCAGTTGGTATTTTTGTGTATATTCCATGTATTTTTTACCATGAGACTTATCTTGTAAATAAAGTCAAATATTTTTTATATGCGACTGCACTGCCTTTCAGGAGCAAATTTTCATACTTCTTAGAATTTAACTTTTGACGACAATCGTAAGATAATTTTGATTTTAGTGTTTTGTTGTGTATGTTTAGAATTTTCTTTTAAAAAAAATTAACATAATTCAATGCTACACTTAACTGTTATAAAATTGGGTTACATAAGTTTTATGTGCCATTTTAGCTCCATTGTCATCCTTATGATTTTAAATTAGTTTTTTTTTATTTTACTTTAGCTGTTAGTCTATTGTTTGACTATTAATAATAATATAGTTAAATTATTTTTGCTTATCCAATTGGCAGCATATATGGTACTTATTACTATTAATGTTCTTTGTGTATTAGATCAAAATTTGCTATAAATAGCATACAAAAAGTATTTAATGTAGATATTCTTTATGAAATATGTTTTAATAGCTAGATATTTCTAAAGTAAAATTTATGTAATTCATTTTTTATGAATGCAATACCAAAATATTGCGGCAATGTTGTATGTATATATTTAAAATTTTATATAATAAAAATTTACAATTTTATATTATAAACGATCTGGTTTTATTGTCTATATGAATCACTTTTTTTCCGCAAAATCATTATTCAGCAACATCAGTGGCTTAATTTAGAAATATAGCAGAAGTAACACTGTCAAATTATTCTTATTTGTTTCAGTCATATCAGTAGGTAATTGTTACACTGATATTTGTACAAGAGCCTAGGACAAAGATGTTTTAACGCAAATTGCCCATGGATAAAAGTTACGAATCCTTTGTTTTTAACGTTTAATACAATATTCTGTAAGCTCAGGGCATAAATATTTGGTTCTTGTAATATAACATTACACTCTTAAAACAAAAGAGTGAAATCCACTCATTAAGGAGAAGTGTATTTTCAACACTGGAAAGGAATGAAAATTAACTCAGACCGAGTTAAAATCACTCGTTTGGAGTGATCTTGTCGGAGTTTTAACTAAACAAAAGAGTGAAATACACTCCAATAGGATAAGTGCATTTTCGACATTGAAAAGAGTGAAAATTAACTCGGACTGAGTTATATTCAATCGTTTGTTTTAAGAGTGTAGATGAACGCCATTTTCAAGATTTTAATTACTTTGAACATCTACTATACCCTAAAAAATAAAATGTTCGAAGTTTCAAAGAAAATAAAACAAAACTTTTCACTTATGTACAAAACTTTTTATTTAAAAAAGCAAAAAGAAACCACAAACACATAACTTCAATAAATTGCATATTAGTTTTTTCGCTCAACAAAGAGAAATTATTGCGTGTGAATCATATGCTAAATGTAGCGACACACTAAGTATAAAGAATTTAAAATTTCAGCAATCTTTTTTTTAACAGAAACCAAATGTTTTTCACAGGAAGAACTTCAAAAGTTTCTTATTTTTTAGGAACCTTAAAATTGAAATGTTTAGCATCACATAAATAAACATAAACCTGATATTCATTATTTATAAAGTTAAATTAAAAGTTTGATCAGTTATACTAAATTATACATGATATTGTTTCTTTTTAAGAAATAAAATTGACTCTAATAGTAGTACATGTTTATGAATGTATTACATTAGATTTATAGATCATATTAACACATAACCAATAATTCTACTATTAGTTAATAAAAATAGGTGGAACAAAAACACATTTGGCATTATGAAAATACATAAGGACACTTTTGGTTGAGAGGCACAATTTTAAAGAAATTGCATATTCAGATGTTCCATTGCTATTGCTTAAAACTAGCTGGTTTAAAAATTTAATGCTGTAATTTAGTTCGCAATACTATAGTTTGTTATAAGTAAAATTTGGTTAATGTTAAAATTTGCTGAAAGATATGTTTGGATTTCTTTAAATATATTAAATGCGTATATAAAAAGAAAATATTTTTACATGAAAACATGGTGGCATTTGAGCATTAATGGCTTTATGTTTTGGTACAAACATCTGTAGTTATTTACTGATTAAATAAAACCTTCAAGTTATACAAACATACAATTAGCATACACAATATGCTTTTCACAGCATCTTATTCAAAACAAAATACAAAAAATTTCCCAACACCAAATACAAATTGAAAAATAAATAAAAAATTTCTTCAATAAAATGAAACACCAGACTTTTTTTAAAATTGCAATGTTAAATATATTTGAAAGCAACAAAACCTACAAAACGCATTCAAGTAATATTTTTAAAAATCCAAAAATCTTAAATTACAATTTTTGATGTTTTGCACAGAATATTAAAATAAAAGAGACAATTATGTTTGTATCACAAAAAGTACTTCATTAACAGTTAAAAAAAAAGTTTTTAATAGTCAGAAACCACCCCAAAAGTGAAAATGTATAGTAAGTTAAAAAGTAGCTGGGCACAGATGTAAAGATTTTTAGTTGCTTGACTTTGGGTTACACAGACATAACTTTTCGTTGTACAGAGAACAAAGTTTATAATTAAAAAAATTACAATAAAGTCATTGTTTATGCAATATGTTTGACTTTTGCTGAGTCTAACGAAGCTCAATATCTAGATTTTTTTTGGATTAACTGTTTTAATCCATAAAAGCGATATAAAAACACAATATAATTGTGAATTTCCGGGAAACGAATATAAGACAGACTACAATAAAACCCCCTTACAATTATTGTAACACATTCAACAAATTATAAAAGAGCTTTTAGGATATCGGGTTAAGACTTCCTTTTTTGGAAGAATATGCAAAAAGACAAGCATTTGAATTTAAATTTATAAACATGCAGAATCGTTTAAAATATATGTTAAAATCAAGAGTTTGAAAGATTTTTTTTCTTAAAGAAAGAAATTCAAAGCTCTGGTTCAGACAAAAAAAAATAAACAATATAAATTCTATACTATAGATACATATTGATTGTTCAGGACTAGAAAAGATACTACCCGTTAAACAATAAATTATTCATAAATGTATAGATATTCAAATTCCATATTTGCCAAGGTGTTGATAGATGGTACTCTACGATGAATGAAATGTCGATAACTTTAATATACTGGTGCAATCATCTCTCTTAATTTTTAAATAAAATAAAACTGACTGAACTTAAAATAAAACTCATTTGTATTTTCAGAAAGAAATATTGTGAATTAAATCTTATCTAGCATTTAGTTATGCACACGAAATTAACTAAGAAAATGATTTAAAAGTTGAAAAAAAAAAAGATTTTTTTTTTACAAAATGCTTAAAAAAACACTTATTACATAATGTCTTGAATTTAGATATTACTATTAGATTTAGATTATTAGACAAGCTCATAAAAAATTTCTAACTACTCTCTCTCGTGTTACAGGATTTTAAATAACGGATCAATATTATTTCAAGGGATTGCATGTAAGCATATTTTAAACCTCTTATGTTACCATTTTAAATTTTTAATGTTTCTGAATGATAAGAAAAAATATAAAACTTAAAATCTGGGAAATTTTTTATTAGATAAAAAATATCTAATGCAATTATTACCCATTTCAATTAAGAAATTTAATTCAACATTTTATTTACAAAAGTATTCAAATCATATCAAAACTAGATCTTCAATTTAAAGTAAAAAGCACCAAGAATATGAATTGCAAGTGTTGAAAATTTATTCACAAGTTCCTTAACAAAAAGTTTTAATTATTTTCAAGGTGTAATTCCATGAAAAAGCATATAAAAATATTGTCAAATTTAATAAAGTTTATAATTAATATGTACCATCTAAGTAACAAATCCCTACTTTAAAAAATTTATAATTAAAAAGAAAAACCTAATTGAGTAAAAAGGCTTATATTACAGAATATTTAAAACTACACGTTTGAATAAGTTGAAATGATCATTAAAATAAACTATTTTTAAATTAATATTTTAAAAAAATCAACAGAAATTGGCACAAAATACTACTGATGACTCTAAGTAGCCTAGTCAAATATAAATTAATGAAGAAAAAACATTAGAGATTGTTTTTACTAAAAATGAAACTGGCTTAGTTGAGAAAAATTTCTTATTTTTACATTACAAAACTTATATTGCTACATTTTCAAAAATTTAAAATAAGCATCACACACCTAAATAACCCAAATCAAATGAAACTTAATTCTAAAAAAGTATCGACAAAACGATATTACATAAATTATAGATAATTTTTTTTGTCATACAGTTTATAATAATGAAAATTAGGTTGAAAAAAATATTAAAAAAAAACTTTTTTAATAAATTGACAGATTTTTCTGCTTAAATTGTATTGGCTCATTGTACTTGCAGGCTGAAAAGTACAGAAAAAATCTATATAAATAAAATATTTATAGATAAAAAAAACATCAACACAGCAAACAATAATAACAGCAAATTCTCAGGCATTTGTGTCATTTCAATTGTAAAACTAATTTAAAACAAAGCACACCACAACTTTCAAATTCTAACTAGGCAAAATTTTAATTCTTCAAAAGTAATAAATTTAGAAGATAGTATCCATCATTTGTATCCTTAACCAGTAAAAACTATGTGTTTAATTAAATCTAAGCCAAGACACATAATTAGTTACAAAACTTTCAATTAGAAAAAATATATAACTTTTTTACACACCAAACTTTTTCCACAATTACCTATTAAAATAATTGCAATTTAGTCAACTTATTTCAGAGTACAAATAGATTCAAACTGTAACATTTTAAATACATGGATATCACATTTCTACAATTGTGACAGTATAAAAAATTTATAACGTATGTATTTTCTAGTTTGTAGACAAAAATGTTAATGAGAAAATACATTGTAAGTCTTAGAATACACATGTACTCCAAAGATACTTATTTGATCTAGCTTATTTTGTACCAGTTGCAACAAGGGTTTTTATTTTCGTCTCTTTCTTAGTTTTATTCTGGCTGTGGATTTTATCTGAATCGTAAAACAGGGCTCCCACTCCAAATAATTGGCTGGAAAAAAGTTTTTATTGGTGGGCTTTCTAAGGACACTTTAATTTTACTTAGAGTTGTATTTTTTTATTGAAAATTTAATTTTATCTTATATCATAAATGAATTTTGTATTAAATGGATACATGAACAAAAATGGATGGATGTAAAATAAACAAAAAGAACAAAATTTTAAACACAAACAACTATCAAGAACTTAAGGTAAGTGACTTCATAACATTTCCTTTAGATTTTAGGACTAATGACAGGACTTGCTGTGAAATAAAAAATATCTTGCAACTATGGCTTAAAGCTTAGATTCTGTGTTCTATTATATACCAACACAAAATATTTGTACTTCTTTAACTAATAAGTGAATTAAAAAAAAAACTAGATTAAATATAAAAAAAAACTAAGACTTAAAATATGAGCATTTTTTTTATGACCTATTTAAAAAGAAAAAAGAGGAGCCTCTTTAGAAAGTTTGAATTTTAAACTAATAACTTGAAGTTTTGTTTAAGCTCCGTGGGAACCCTGAAATAAAAAAAATTGTCAACATCCAATGTAGCCAATAGGATTCCAGATAGTAAAAGCAACAAAGCCACATAAAATTTGGCAAATTTGGTTAAGTGACAGCTAAAAAAAATTTACCATGGAATACAAACAAAGTTTTGTGCTTTATTCTACAATAATATTGAATTTAAGGAATATTTAGAGCATTCCAGGATAATTTTAAAACATAAAATATCATCTGAAAATAAAAAAGTAAATTAAAAAACTTAAATCAATAATTATAATATCATTTGCATCACAACCTCTGAAATAAAATGTATAAGAAGAGCTAAATGATAAAAAAATATTTAGAAGTCTAGAATTTATAAAATATGTAAATTTATAAAAAGTTTAGTTTTTTCTCTCTCAATAATTTGATATCCCTTTAGTTTAATTGAGACTCATATTGAATACATTGGACATTGCTCTTATTTCTATTTAGTTTGAAGAAAAGAGTTTATTTAATCAATAAACCTAATGCATTGATAAAGTAATAAATATTTTTCATGTGAACTGCATAAGGCATAACCAGCTTCTCCTAGAGGTATGGATTTTCAATTTAAGCTATACTTCCTACTAAAGCTTACTTCTCTTGCACAGCTAGTAAGTATTTTTAAATGCAGGCCAATTTACTTATCAAACACGTACATTACATAGTTTTGAATTTTACATGGACAAATTTCATCTTTTTTTTTTACAATTGGTGCTCACTTGATTTATACTAAGTAAGTTTTTTAATGATAAAATAAAGTAAAAATCAATAAAACTAAGACATTTAAACTAATGAAAAAACACTCTAAATGATAAAATATTTATTAGAATATTAAAATTATACAAAGTAGGGCCAAGAAAATCTATCTTGAATGATAAACAAAACAAAAAAGTTTGTTAAATAATTAATATACATTTTATATTTGTATTATTGTAAATTAAAACCTATAAAACAGGAAAAGAGTCTAGAATAGTTAATTAAACATCTTTAAATTACGGTTTTATTTTTAAAAACTTTTATGCTCACACAAACACAAATATGGAAGATCAATAATGTACAGTGTAAGTAAAAAATTCATTTATTGATAATGATGACTAATTATAATTTATGGTCAGACTATCAAGTATTTATTTAAGGCATTCCTATATTTGTTATAATGTAAAAATGGCTTTTAGTTTGAGAATTTTAAAATTGTAGATGGCAAGCATCAGACTTTATTGGCTCTACCCTAAAAAAAAAACAGAAAATAAACTCCAAAATGTCAAATCAAATATAAAAGAAATCCTTTATTCACACTATCAACCAGCATCAATGGTATTTACAAACTATATGTATGCAAATCAATTGCTGCATTGATTCAACAAAGTTCTTTCATTATATAACTGCTAAATTTGGAAAGTCAAACTTTTAGCCTTTTTTTTAAACATATAACCACTAAATACAATAGTTTGAATATATTTGACCAATATTTTGAAAAACTGTTCGGAAACTAGTTTTTGATTTAAAAAGAATTTTTTCAAACCAATGCAGCACAATGATGGCAGGCTACAGTAAAAGGACTTTTGAATTAAGAGAAAAACACTTTATATATTGCTACAGTACTTAAGACATTCTCTATCAGACTCCAGATCAATCAGTTTCCATACTTTAAAACATAGGCACAATAATTTCCATACTTTGCAGACATGATTTCCACGAAGTGAGCGACTTCTGCAATCATTGACAGACTTTCTACTTAAAGTTGTGCTATTGAATTACATTTCAAAATGGTAAACAATTGATTTTAAAGCCATTGCAGGGTTCAAAAAATGTACTTAACACAGAAATTTTAACATTTATTTGGGTCTACATTGTCCATTTCTCCTGATGCGATCACCAATTTTTTAAATGGTGCTTAGCCACTTAACAATGCAAACCTTTTAGCAATCATTTCTTCAACCGAAAGGAAATTATATTGAATGATCATTAAAGTTAACTTTCTTATTTTCAGAAACACACCTGGGAACAAACTTTGAATCTGATGCCAGTGAGCGAAAGAAAAAAAAAACTGAAACAAATCTGGGAACAAACTTTGAACCTGATGGCCAGTGAGGGAAAGGAACATATGTGTGTAAACTTTAACTTAAAATCTATTGTGTTGTAAACAAAGCTCTTAAGATTTTAACAACGAGAACACAATAAGTAGCAAGCCCACCAACATTGACTGAAGTCAGCCACCACTCAAAGGCCACACCTTCCCAAAGGGCCCAGGATTCAGCCTTTATCCTTTGGGATCTGCTTCCCGTTGAACCTACCGAAGGTCTCGGAGGGTTCTGTTAGTTGGTTCGTCTAAATATCTGAAGATGCGATCTGCAGTTGGCTGGCTGTTTGGGCAGGGCTATTAGACGGGGAATCTGCCACCAATGGTTTAAATACAGAAGAGGCTCTTACATAAAAAATTAGGCTATACATTCGTGTTTGATATACTTGACGATTGTCCTGGAATGAGAAAAAGACCTCATGTAGTTTTTTGTGTTAGCTCTTAACTGTTTTAGTTTGTGAGAAAAGAAATATAACTTATTCTGAACTTCAGAGCCTGGCCAGTCAATATTAAAGAGAATTAAAGCTGAAGCTGCAGTCAGCCTATATAAATTTTAAAATATCAATCAGGATAAGGAAAATATAGCTTATATAATTTATAATAATATATTAGATAATGTGTAATATATCTTGGTAGAAAAAAGAAAAATGCTTGTTTGTGCACTCAGGCAACAGGAGAAATATCCTGAAAAGTATTTTTGAAAATCTTCACATTTACTTTTTTTGTCATTAGCAAGTTTTCAACTAAAATTGCAGAATATATAAACAAAAATTTAATTTTATAAATATCATTAGACTTTTTTTTGTCTTTCAATAGATGCAAATCATTTAGTATTTTTGTTAATTAACAAGCTAACAGGCATTATTTTGCAGACAGACCAACTTTGAGGTACAAAATAAGTATGACATAAAAAAAATTGAGCATCTTTTAGTAGAACATTTAAGAATTTGAAAACCATAATTCTAATGTAATTTGGCAATTAATAGTATATACTATACTAGAAAGAATTTTGACTTTTCAAAATTACAGGAATAAAATTTTTAAACTTTTGAACACTCACTTTCATTCAAATAAATTCGTTAAACAAATTAAGGAAGATTTTTTTTATCACAATTGACCGTAGAATAAACTAAAGCAACAATCAGCAATGGCAATTCACAGTAATTTTAAACTTTTTATGAAATCCATTTTAAAAAAATGCAAAAACTAACTTAATAACTGAGCAATCATCATCTTAACATGTCTACTAAAAAGACGCAGAAATGTATGTTTATTGAAAGATCAGGATGAGATTGGCATTGAAGGCATTAAGATAGGATTTTCTTTTAAATACATATATATTTAAGAAAGTACATAATCTTTTAATATATAATGCATTTTAAGGTTTAAAGAAGTTTGTTAACTGAGAATTTTGTTAAAAAGGAATTTTAAAAAGATGTAATGGACTAAATTTTTTATAAACCTGCAATTCTAAAAATCCTTGTTTAAGGATTCTCTCACAGCAACATTTGACTACTTATAAACCGTCTAAGGATTCCGACAGACAAAAACAAGAAGTTTCTAAATGCTTCAAAAAGGCCTCTAAAAACGCAACATGAAAATAAAGACTTCCGTAAAACTCTTAAGGCCCCTAATCCTGTAAAAAGAAAATTCTATATTCTAAAAAAGTTTTACTTCATAATTTTTTTTAAAGGCATAAAAACCAAAAATCATTTCTGACGAAGAAAAGTTACAAAACATCATGCAAATAGCTGAAATTCGAACAGCTAAAAGACCAAAACTATAAAGCAAAGATCTGTTCAGCTGTAGCTAATAATAAGTGCAAGTAGGAAACCAAAATGCTTAAAAATAATTAGTAGGATATCACATGAAATTTGAATTAAAACAGTGAAAAAATAATCAAAGCAAATCAAACAGTATTTTCATAAGAAATTTATCATGGTGGTAATCAGTAAATTTGTGAATATGTAATCTTTCACCATCTTTCATGACATATCATAAAATTTTTACTAATTTTCTCAACTTCTGAGCTGACCGGGTTTTTTTTATAGTAGAGTATGTATTATTACAACCAATATACTTCAATTGCCATCCAAAGGAGAGTCAACTGTATCAAATTAAAACTTGAAATTAACAAATGAGAATTTTATTGGTGTAAGTCAATATTACCCCTTTTACCTTTTCACTAATGAGCCCATCCCACGAGACTGTAGCGCCCTCTTGTGTATGTTGCAATGTCCCTGTGATGTAACTGTATTCTCTTCTTCCTTGAAATGCTGTGATGTGTAGACACTAAAAATGTGCCGTCCTTAACGTGAATAAGATGGAGATCTTTTAATAAAATAATGTCTACTGTACGGGTCTGCTGCTCTTTATTACTGAAACGATCCATTGCCTCCCCGACAGGTTACGGGACCAGGCACGTCGATGAACGCCGATGAAAAAAAAAATCTGGACTTCCTTTTTGAAAGAGTAGCGTGGTTAGGCTTACAAAAGAGAAGTTAGGCCTAACAAGCTAACCGACCGTATCAGCAGCCATTACGATAGCACGTGGACTTTTCGTTTGAACTTGCACCTGGACTTTCACGAATATGGCACAAACCAACAGCATCGAGAAACTGAATAAGTCAAACTATTCCACCTGGAGAATACAAATTGAAGCTATACTCGTCAAAAATGACCATTGGAGTTATGTGAACGGAACAGAAGTGAAACCGGAGGTAGACGCCGAAAGATGGACAGTCACCGACGGAAAGGCGAAGGCCGACATAGTTTTAGCTATGAGCCCAAGTGAACTATGCCACATCAAAAATTGCATAACTTCACACGAAGTATGGACTAAATTAGAGTCGATCTACGAATCGAAGGGTCCCGCCAAAAAGGCTTCGCTGCTGAAGCAACTTCTGTTTGGGAAAATGACGACTGGCGAGAACATGGCTGAACACTTGAATAACTTTACCGATACCGTGGATAAATTGAACGCACTCGATGTCAAGATCGCAGATGATTTATTGACAATTCTAATGCTGTACAGCATCCCCGCGAACTATGAAAATTTTCGCATCGCAATCGAAACTAGGGACAAACTACCGTCGCCTGATGATCTCAAAGTTAAGCTGCTAGAAGAATTCGAAGCCAGAAATTCAAAGGATGGAGCACCAACTTCTTCTGAACAGGCTTACCTCTCGAGAAATGGAAACCCCCATCACGACGAGGCGACCGGAGCCGCTAAGCCTAAATGGAATAATGGCAACAGGAAACCCTTTAAGAAAAAGAAGTGGCCACAACAGCAGCAGCAATACCAGAATGGAAGAGACACAACGAAAATAATCTGCTACAAGTGTGCTAAGCCCGGTCACAAAGCTGTAGACTGCCGGTCTTCTTCCGGAGTGAAGAACAAACACGTGTCACTCCACACCGAAGTGACCTACTCTACAGACCGCATGGACTCGAACGACCAAAAGCTGTGGATACTCGATTCGGGCAGCTCATCTCACCTAAGCCCTGATGGAAAGATTTTCGAGTCGATCTCCCCGACTACAGAAAATAGTCTGATGATGGCAGACCAATCCACCACTCAAATAAATGGAGTCGGTACAGCGAAAGTCGCCACCCTGATTGATGGAGAAGAAGCTGTAATAGAAGTGAGCGAGACGCTCTATTGCCCCGGTTTGAGAAACAACCTACTCAGCATCTCCAAAATATGCGATAAAGGCTTCACTGTCACCTTCACCAAAGACGGAGCGAGCATTGTCCACCCTGCCGGACAGACGCTGGAAGGAGAGAGAAGAGGAAACCTCTACACCCTCAAGGAACCGGACACACCCTCAACGTCCCTTGCAAGCGACTCCCTCGACACCAAAAGAAAGGCTGACATAATCAGATGGCACGAGCGACTAGGACACCTCAACTTCAAGTACCTGGAAAACGCGATAAAGAATGATAACATTCTCGGTATAGACGTATGTGGACAAATAAAACCCCAGGATTACTTGTGTGAAACGTGTGTGAAGGGCAAACTAACCGCAGCCCCATTTCCACATAAAAGTGAGAGATCTACCATAAAGGGGTACAAGGTTTTTTCCGACGTGGTAGGTCCATTTCAGGTTGAATCACTTGGTAAGAACGTTTATTTTATTACGTTTATAGATGATTATAGTAGATATTCAGTTGTCAAGCTCTTAAAGCATAAATCTGAGGCTTTTAATGCATTTAAAGAAGTGAAAAATTTCTTTGAAAATCAAACGGGTTCTAAAATGAAAATTTTCCAAACAGATAATGGGGGAGAATATACCAGTAATGAATTTAATAACTACTTAAAAGAATGTGGGATTATTCATAGATTAACTGTCAAAAATACCCCACAGCAAAACTCTGTTTGCGAACGCCTCAATTTATCTTTGGGAAATTTAATTCGTTGTTATTTAATCGAATCTGAGTTACCACCCTCTTTTTGGGGTGAAGCCGTTTCTACAGCTAATTATGTAAAAAATCGTTTGCCGAGTAAGACCTTGGACGGACAAACGCCGTACACCCTCTTCTTTGGCAAACCGCCAAACTTATCGTATCTTAAAAAGTTTGGATGCAAAGCATTCGTCTGGAATAACTGCAAAAATAGAAAAAAATATGAACCGCGAGCTAAGGAAGGTAGATTAATTGGCTATTCGGAAAACACGAAGGCTTTTAGAATTTGGCTTATTAACGAGAAGCGTGTGGAAATAACGCGTTCGGTTAAGTTCAATGAAAATAAACAAATAATCGAAACGCGAAAGAGCGAGCAAAATAATTCTCCTTCAGACCTTTTTTGTTATTTTCCAGAGAAATTAGACTCGAATGAAAAAAGGTTTTCGAACGAAGGAAGTGAAACTTGGCAAGGTGCCGAGATCGAAAAAACAGATGATTCGACGATGACGTCACGCGGTATTAAAACCGATTCTCTGCTGGAGGGAAGAGAGAAAATGAATGAAGGGGAAAGCGAAGACGATTGTTTATTGCCAAACGGCACTGGGACAGCTGATTCGGAGCGATCTCGCGAAAATTTTAAGACATTGCGTAATGGAAAAAGAGTTTACAGTAAGATTGAATCCGAGACTTCTCTCGCTATGGACGAAATTTGTATTAAAGACGCGTTAAATTCTAAAGAATCCGAATCTTGGATTTTGGCGATTGCTAATGAAGTTAAATCAATCTTAAAAAATAATACTTTTGACTTATTGGAAAACACGGGTGAAAACGAGTCAGACTCCGAAATTGTTGGTAGTCGTTTTATCCTTAGAAATAAATTAAATGAAAATGGAATCTCAAAATCAAAAGCACGGTTAATAGCGCAGGGCTTCTCTCAGATTGAAAGTGTTAATTATTTTCAGAGTCAAACATATAGTCCTGTAGCAAGAATGTCATCAATTAGATTACTTTGTTCAATTGCTTCATTGTTAAATGTTGATATACATCAATTTGATATTACTTGTGCATATTTAAATGGTATTTTAGATGAAAGTGTTTATATGAAATTACCTAAGTATTTTGATGTTGGTTTAAAATATTTAATTGAAAATGAAAATGACGAAGTGCTATGCCAAAAGGCAAAAGATATGTTAAGTGCTATGAATAATGAAAATGTTATATGTAAGTTAAACAAGTCTTTGTATGGTTTAAAGCAGGCAGGAAGATGCTGGAATGTGAAGATAAATGATATATTGACTGACTTTGGTGCAAAACAATCACAATCCGATCCATGTGTTTATTACATTAATGGTGATAAAGGCTTAACTGTAATTTGCGTATATGTAGATGATATTCTCTTTATATCTGAGAATCCCTCTATGCTTAACAGATTTAAAACTCATTTAGGTAAATATGTAGAAGCGAAATATGCAGGTCTGGCTAAATATTGCCTAGGAATTAACTTCCAACAAAAGAAAGGTATTGTAACTATTAGCCAATCTACATACATAGATGAGTTATTGGAACGTTTTAACATGTCAGAAGCAAAACCAGTTAGTGTTCCTGTTGATATTAGTGTTAAATTGGAAAAGGCGAAAAACTGTGAAAGCACACTACCGTACCGGGAGTTAATCGGAGGCCTAATGTATCTAGCCGTGTCAACTCGGCCTGATATAGCAAATGCCATTAGTAAATTAAGCCAATACTTAACTTGTTTTGATAAAACACATTTTTCGGCAGCAAAGCGCGTCTTACGCTATTTAAAAAAGACTAAATATTTTGGTTTGATTTATAAAAACACAAAAGATCCATTGTATGGATACACAGACGCAGATTTTGGGAACTGCGAAATTACAAGGCGCAGTTATACTGGTTTTTGCTTCGTCCTGGCCGGTGCTGTGATTTCATATGATAGCCATAAACAGAACACAGTTGCCCTTTCCTCCACAGAAAGTGAGTACATGGCTTTAACGGATGGGACAAAGGAGGCCATATACCTAAAAAGGCTTCTAAACGAACTTTTCCCCGAAAAGTTGGAAAAGATTCAAATTTTAGTCGACAACATGGGGGCAATCAAACTTGCTGAAAACCCTGTATTTCACAAAAGAACGAAACACATAGACATCCGCCATCACTTTGTTAGAGACGCTCTCAAAAATGGAGAGATTGATATCAGCCACGTGCCCACTGAGGAAATGGCAGCCGATGTGTTAACAAAAGCGTTACCCGCCGTCAAACACTACAAATGTCTCAGTTTATTGGGCATGGACGATGTAAAGAACTTTTTCGAAAAGAGTAAGGGTTAACATTGCGGGGGAGTATTGGTGTAAGTCAATATTACCCCTTTTACCTTTTCACTAATGAGCCCATCCCACGAGACTGTAGCGCCCTCTTGTGTATGTTGCAATGTCCCTGTGATGTAACTGTATTCTCTTCTTCCTTGAAATGCTGTGATGTGTAGACACTAAAAATGTGCCGTCCTTAACGTGAATAAGATGGAGATCTTTTAATAAAATAATGTCTACTGTACGGGTCTGCTGCTCTTTATTACTGAAACGATCCATTGCCTCCCCGACAAATTTTACAACTAAAACCCCTGCATTGAAGGTTGATCCAAGTAAGAAAAACCAAATATTTGTTTAAATTTTTTTTTTATCATAATAAAACCAACTAATAAGTTGTGGTAACTAAATCAACACCAAAACGATGAAAGTCTTTAAAGTAGTCTTCACTAAGAAAGGCCTAACTTTTAATGGAAACTGTAAAAATACAAAAAAAAAAAAATCCAACCAGGGTTCGAAATTCACGGCCTCTAGTCGCAAAATGCCACTAAATCCTACAATTTTGCAACTTCAAATTAAATTTAGTCGTAGTTATAAGGAAAAGTGTTTTTTTAAATGTCACTAGCAACTTTTATGGTGGCTTCCAAAAACCTTGCTGCAAATAATCATCTTCCAATAGCAAATCTTTCACGATCTTGTATTCGTCAAAATTATCTTCTGCGATTCAAAAATACCAAAACTTTTGCAACATACAATTACATAAAAAAAAAATTTCAATAAATATTTGTCAAAAAGGCTAACATATAATGAGCATTTGCTCCAAGGTTTTAAAATTAGCAGCATACTTTGTTTCTTAAGGGGGGTATGAGACACTTAACACTTTTTCTTCAATATTGCAGACATCATTACAATTTTTTTTCCATAAATGTATACTTAATATACCAACACTTTTAGACAGTCAAAGGTTTAAAAAAATTAATAATTTTGTTTAAAAAAAATTAAATGTGTCAAAAAGTGATGGTTCATATTTTTGTTACAAGTCAAAAATCATTTATTGACAAACAAAAATTTAGCATTTTTATAAACAGGAAAATGTACTTAATAAACTGTCTTTACTAATTTTTGTAATTTGTCAAAGTTTTTCTTAAAAAAATTATTGAAATTTATTTTTTAAAAATAATAAATAAAAAAACAATTTATTAACAACTAATCCCTAAAGACAAATTAAGGATAGATGTTTGAAAAATATGTGTAGAAAATTTTAACACTGTATGGGCAGTAGATTTTGAGTTATATCAATTTAGAGTCAAAAAATCATCGAAAACAAGATCAAGGAGAAAAACAGCTTTGAAGTTTATAAACGTGGTTGGCCAACACAGATGTCATGGCACAAGAAACTACACATCTCGTGTGCTATTGAAGATGCAAATAAAATTTTTGTTTTAAATTATTCCAAAATATTTGTGTTATTTTTAAAGATAATAATAATTTTTTTTGATTTTTTTGAAGATTTTGTGTCCTATACCCCCTTAACGATCTTGTACTCGCTAAAATTATATTCTACGATTCTTAAATACCAAAACTGTTGCAGAACACAATTAAATATATAAAAAATTCAATACATATTTGTCAAAATGGCTATCTGATAACGTGCATTTTCTCCAAGGTTTTAAAGTTAGCAGCACTAATTGTTTCTCTATTCAATTTCTAACTATTTCTGCAACTTGCCTTTGTCTTTGTTGGTGGAGCGGTATCTCTCTGCCGGCCCCCATATCCTGACCGTCCCGTCGTCCGAGGCGCTGGCCAGCATGCTCGGGTAGGCAGAGTTCCACGAGACGCAGTTGACAGTGCGGGTGTGGCCAAGTAAAACGGCTATGGGCATCTCACGCTTCATGTGCCAGATGTACACTTTGTTGTCTGGGGAAAACAAAGGGGATCAGACTCAACTTAAAAGGCCAGTGAAGCTTCTCCAAAAATGTGGATGGACGGAAAGTTTGATGTCAATGTTCCGTGTGCCAAAGATGAAGAAACCTATTCGGACCCACTCAGTTCCAAAAAGGTTTCGAGATTGGATCTTCTTATCTTCGGAATAACGACACTTAAAACAATGACGTCAAACTACAGGGTGGTTACAAAATTCTAGAAAAAAGTTTCCTGATATTTCCATGATTTCCCTGATACTTTCCCAAAAAATTCCCTGATTTTACAGTACAGAAAATCTAATCCAGTTGAGCAATATTAAGATTTTCCAGAATATGCGTTAGAGTACCTTACTTTTCAACATTTCCAAAAGTCTGAATAAGTTTAGAGGAATCATGTGATCAGATTAGGTTAGGTTTTGAATTATCGTCGCACTAGAGCTACACGAGGGCTATTGGCGACGGGCGTCGAATTCTAGAGCCACAGTCGGGTGACGAGCCCACACCTTAATAGGCACCCAACGCAACCGTTAAGGGTGACATCGTACACAGGGTTAGGACTTTGAAGGATATTTAACAAGCTTCAAGCACTCCCTTACACAGGGTATTATTCGTCGGACATTTTTGTCTGCACGAGCCGTTTATAGGTCGACAGCTGTTTTGGCGATGCCCGGACCCAAAGTTGGGACTTTCCGCATGCTAAGCGAGTGCTTAACTGACTGGGCTCCCCAGCCCCAAACATGTGGATGGATGGAAAGTTTGATGTCAATGTTCCATGTGCCAAAGATGAAAAAACCTGTTCGGACCCACCCGGACCTTAAAAATAAAGTCAGTCGCAAACAAGTAGTTCCAAAAAGGTTTCAAGAATACGTCTCCTTGTCTTCGGAACAACGACACTTAAATCAGTGACGTCAAACTATATGTCCAAACATGTGTTTGCGAGAGCTTCTCTGGCCTTTCATTTCAGTTGAGCAGGCAGTGGATAAAATATTATGCTGAAAAATGCATGAGTTCCATGATTCACAGTTGACAGTGCAGGTGTGGCTGAGAAGCACGGCTATGGGCAACTCCCACTTCATGTGCCAGATGTAGACTTTGTCTGGGAAAACAAAACGGATAACGGAACATTGTAATGTAACAGATAAGCAATTCAACAGAAACTAAATATCCGATCTTGCTTGATGGATCACATACTTTTGTCAAATTGCTTATCCGTAACCCCCATTTAGGACTTCAGCACATGGGTGTGAGAATCGTTCTCTCTGAGCTGCGTTCCAATTTCTGGATCTTGCGAGGCCGCCAAGCCATTAAAAAGGTTCTTCACGATTGTTTACCTTGCAAGATTGCTCGTGCAAAATGTGACAAGCAAATTGAAGTTCCCTGCTAAAACACTTATACCGTGCAAACCATTCGATACAACTGGAATAGACTTTGCCGGACCTTATGACATTTGTAGGGGGGCAATGAAAGCCGAGCACTGCGACCAGAGGTCTATTGTACTGTCCCCTGGAAATAAGAATAAATCCCTGCCACTTTATGAAAAGAGGCCTGTAGCTGAGGCAAAGTTCAGCAAGGACCGAATTGGAATGTATTGAAGCTCCCAGGGTTCAAGTAAATGACGACCAAGGTGTTCAAATCTATAAGCAGAGAAGTATTCACACTCGCAAAGAATGTGAGCAGCAGATTCTTCCCTGAAACTACAGCCCCTGCATAAAGGATCATTAGAAACCCTCATAATTGAGAGATGCCTTCTAAGAGTACAATGGCCCGTAAGAAGACCAACAGCTCTACGAATACCATTACGATTAAGCCCAAGAAGCTCCTTATGGCGAGAGCTCGGACAGCCGGAATTAAGCTCTCTCGCCTGTCGTTGGTTAGTCGAGTTGAACCACTCGTTGAACTGAATATCTCTAAAGATAGAGTAGACAGTCCCTCTAATGCTCTCACAGGAGATGCCCAGGGCTGGTTCTGGACCAGCAAAGGGGGTATTAGAACCCAATCTAGCCAATTCATCAGCCATTTCATTTCCCAATATCCCAGAGTGGCCAGGGACCCATGATAATGTAACCGAGTTGGAAGAAGCAAGACTACAGAGATTATTGTAGCATTCCCAAACTAGAGGCGAAGAGTAGTTGGGCTTTAGCAGAGCAAGTAGTGCGGCTTGGCTATCAGAACAAATGAAAATAGTCTTGTTGTGATAGTCCCTGTGCAAGCAAATATAGCAGCACATAAGGATGGCGAAAATCTCAGCTTGAAAGACTGTGGAGTAGCTACCAAGAGGAAAAGACAGTTTAGTCTCATCCGATGGGCAACACACTCCAGCACCAGTGGAATTCCCCATTTTTGAACCATCGGTGTACCAGACAACATTGTTGTCAGTGCAGTAGAGGTCATTATACCAAACACAGCGTGATGGAAAGAGGACTTCAAAAGGTTTATGAAAACCAAATTTGACCTGCATGAAGTCACAGGGCATACTGAGGGAGTAATGCTCCATGATGTTTTTGTTCAAAGAACCCCATGAAAGATAGATGGAGTAGTCTTTCCATAGACCAAGGTTTTTTAGCCTTCTTACGCAAATGATAGCCTCAGCCTCAATGCGCATATGCAAAGGAATCATCCCCAGGAGCAATTCCAAGGTTGCAGAAGGAGTTGTTCTAAGGCAACCCGAAATTGAGACACAAACCATCCTTTGGATTTTTGCGAGATTCTGCTGGCAGACAAGTGATTTAGTCCTAGACCTGAGTTACAGCGGTGTCAGCATCTCTAGAGCCAGGAAAGTGAACTCTGAACATTTCGTTCAGGATCTCCCTACCAGAGCAGGCAAAATTGCCATTAGGGAGCTTGACCGTGTTAAGACCGCAGTTCTTATCTTTGGTCATTATTTTGACGATTTTAGAAGTTGCAGGAACATCCTCAATACTGTCGCAAAAGGATTGCCAGGACTTAAACTTGGCAGTTCTAACTGCCTTGTTGTAGTCTGTGAGGGCAGAGCGATACTCAGACCACTTACCTTTCTTTTTGGCTTTGTTAAAAAGCCTTCTGCATTTGCGTCTTAAAGAAGAAAGTTCTTTATTCCACCAAGGAACTACCTTACGTGTGGTAACACGAGAAACCGGACCTACATGGGATCAAACTCAACTTAAAAGGCCAGGGAAGCATCCCCAAACATGTGGAGTGGATGGTTGGGTTTTAGGTTAGGTTTTGAATTATCGTCGCACTAGAGCTACACAAGGGCTATTAGCGTCGTATTCCCCAGTCAGGACATTAGAGCCACAGTCAGGTGACGAGCCGACTCCTGAATAGGCACTCAACGTAACCATTAAGGGCGACATCGTACGCAGCATTAGGACTTTGAAGGATATTTAACATGCACTCCTTACAGGGGGTATTATTCGTCGTACATTTTTGGCTGCACGGGCTGTTTATAGGTCGGCAGCTATTTTGGCGATGCACGGACCCAAACCTGGGACCTTCCGCATGCTAAGTGAGTGCTTAACTGGCTGGGCTCCCCAGCCATGTGGATGGACGGAAAGTTGGATTTCAATGTTCCGAGTGCCGAACTATTCGGACCCACTCCGAACCCTAAAAATAAAGTCAGTCGTAAACAAGTAGTTCCAAAAAGGTTTCAATATTATGTTTCCCTATCTTCGGAACAACGACACTTAAAACAGTGACGTCACACTAAATGTCCAAGCATGTGTTTGCGAGGGTTTCTCTGGCCTTTCAGTTTCAGTTGAGCAGGCAGCGGATCAAATAATATGCTGAAAAATTCCTACATCAAAAGTGTAACAAAATAATTATCTATATCCATAAAGGTAGGAGTCCTGACTGAGGCGCGTATCAACGCAAAGCTAAAACTATTGAAGATACGGAGACCAAATGGTAGTAGCTTATTCCTTGAATATACTGAATTTAAAATACTGAGGTTTCGTACTCTTATTTCAAAATAAAAAAGTTAGTTTTTAAGGACTTTTCAATGACCATTTTTTCAAGGACATTTTGAAAAATATTTTTCTTTAGTATACATATACAAGTACTTAAAACAAGGGAAAAAGAATAGTACTATTTTTAACTCTTTTTAGATGTTTTAGATTTTTAATCTCTGACCCATTATTTAACAGCTGTGTTTCTTTCAAATCTCAATCGTATTTTGTATTAAAAAAATTCTTTTAAACTTCACATGCTTGTATGCTTTATCGACAGTAATCATGGTTAGAAAAATACAAATATCAGTTTAAAATATAATTATTCTTACTTTTTGTAACTAAAAAAACTAATTTCACAAAAAGAAAGACCATATAAATCTGCATACACACCTTCACTACCACTTGCAATAAAAACTTGATTAACTCCTCCAAAACACGAATGGATGGTATAATAGCCTTGTGTAACACCTTGAAACTTTCTTACTAAAACTCTATCTTCAATATCCCACAGGTGCACGCCCTACAATTCAAACATGCAACATTTTATAATTTACTGATACACATTAATTGTCAATGGTCAAGCTTGTTGTATTATTTGTAATTGAGAATATATTAATAGTTTCTTAATTTTAATTTTTTAAATCTTATTGCACAATTGAAAAGTGGATATGTGGTGGAAAAGTCGTTGCTGCAAATGCAGCCTCAGGTACATTTTCCAAATAAAAAATATACTAATTTATGTCAATTCTTAATTACAGTTGTTTTAAAAAACACAATACAATACCTTGTGGAACTTTATTCTACTAAGCATTTTCAGCCTTTCAGTTGAAGATAACTACAATAAAATAACTTGTAATAAAGAACAATTTTAATGAACTTCATAAATTACCTGAGTTGCTACATTCAATAAGGCCATTCTTCCAGATTCATCACATGTGAAAGACATAACTGAATGACCTTCTTGTAATCTGAAACATTTTGATTAAAAAAATATTCCCTTGTAAAACAACATAGATAGGAAAAAGCAATAACAAGAATCTAAAATTCAATTATAGCAACAAAAAAATACAACAAATAAAACAAGATGAAGCCTAGAAGAAAATCATAGCAACACTAGATTTACCCAAAACTGTCAAGCTGAAAATTAGCGTGCGAAACTTGACTGTGTGGAAGAGCTGGTTTTTTAATCAAATTAAAAGTCAGGTTAGGTTTATTATAAACCATAAAAAATAGCTATTTTGCTGGTTGGTGCACATAAAATCTTATCAAAGTTTCAAAACTGTGTTCAAAGTACAAGACTTAACTAAAGTTAATTAAAGAAAAAAAAACTTTAAGCCCGAACTAGGATCAAACTTAACAGTTAGGGAAATTGACAAGCAAGTAATTATTACATAATTTATTGGACTATTTCAAATATTTTAGAAGATACAGATAGCTGCAATTGTTACTTCCATTTATGATCGGTCCACATGGAAGAAAGGTTCAACTGAATAAAACTGAAGAGTGAAGATTGACAGCAATGTGCTAATTCATAAGGGGGTAAAGAATTGACCCTGAGGCAGCTTTATTTAAAAACAGACTACATTACGTTTGTGTATTTAAAAGGCGCTTACATGTTGAAGTCAGACAAGTCGTCAAAATTATATCCTCTAATGCGATGATGTGTGTCTGCAGCAAGAACAGTTCTACCATCTTTTCTACACCACAGACACTGGACACGAACACCTTCCCAAGAGTCAAGGACATTCCCATCCAAATCCTGAAACAAAAACATATAAACTTTTTCCTTATTTTTGTAGGACCCCAATTCACAAAAATGTTGCTATATGTACAAATTAGTAATGTACTAACAAATAAAATAATTCATGACATAGTAAAAGTAAACATCAACTATAGTCAACAATCGCAAAACAAATTTTATACAATTATGTGGCTTATTGATAAACCTTTCTCTAATTACATAATAGATAGAATTAAATTATATGGTTGTTTTCTTAAGCTGCAAAGACATATAAACTATAAAGCATATTTAAATTTGGCATATTGGAATTTCGGATTTTAGGGGGATCGAACCGCCGATCTCGGGCCCCACGTTCTCATCTTGCATCGAGGAACCGTGCTTTAACCCACTCTGCCATTGAAGCTTGCAGTGGGTTTTCGTGTAAATAAAGAGGTGAAAAGGATGTTTGTTAATGAAGTTGTATGTTATTGATTAAGACATTTTAATATGATTTTTCTTTTGCAAGTTGCAAATTCCTTTTAAATATTACTTTATTTAAGTCAACAACACTAATAGAAATATGTTAAATTTAAAAATAACTCTTGGTAACTTACAAATTTAAGTTTTTTGGTTCATTATATTTATTCTTAAGTTAAGTTTATCAAAAAAATAAAAGAAATAAGTTATCGCACAGTAAAAATATTTATCTATTTGCACGCAATTAAAAATGATGGTGTGTGTAAGTAAATGAAAAATAGCTATTACCAGTTGGAATATGATATTTTTCGGATATGAAGTTTTCGAAATAATTTAACGCAATATGTATGTACTAAAATAAAAAAAGTCAAATTTTTCGTATTCTTATCGTTGCGATATCGATTCTAAATAATTTTCTGATGAAACGTACGTTGAATGAATTTTCACCTTTGACCGATATCAAGTCGATGACTTTGATAGGATTTCGATCACCGATTGCCGATCTCGTCTCAAGCACTTGTGGATAACGGATGCGATCACCGGTGAGTTTTCAGTAAACCGGGGATCGATCGATGACCTATCCAGCAAATTTCAAGAAGCAATGCTACTGGGAAAAGTGAGGCTTTTATAATTGAAGCTAATCACTGTATGCTGTGGTCATTTGGTAACTCTAGTTTCAATGGGTTAAATTTTAAAGAAAATGAATGAAGACAATAGGATTTTTTTACCTATCAACAATATTTACCTATTTATAAATTTAGAGACCTATAGAATAATAACAATACTTAATGATAGGTTTCATTTGACTTCATAAAGCGATTATGTATTAACATTTGTTTTAGCCTAAACAATGGATAGGAACAACCAGTTATACAAGTTGCAGTTAAGAATGGCTCCATTTAACATGAACTTATATAAATATGGTTCACTTACACATTGATAGAACTGCCCCCTAGTACCTCCACAAACAAATTTTTTCCCATCATCATGCCAGGCACAAGTAGTGATGCTATCTTCAGGCGCATGATTCATTTTAATTTTGAGACCCCCAGTCTGGAAAACAAATATTGAACACACACATAAATGATTTAGTTAAAAAAAGTACACTGCAGATAGAAATTTTATTTACACTTTTCATGAAAAAAAATTATAAATATATAGCTAGATTACCTGTCTGAATCAACAAAAATTAACACATATGCACAAATAAAATTAAATTTAACTCAAAAATTAACATTACTTAGATTGGTAAAACTCTAAAAGCATGCCACGTTAACAAAAGAAACTAATATCAATAAGTTAAAATGCAAATAACACTTATTGTAATGTATTAGAATAAAATCTAAATATTATCAGACTTCACAAAAATCTAAATTTTATCAGACTTCACAGAATAACCACAACGCATTTCAACCAATAACATTTAAAGGTCTGTTTTTACGGAGTCTGTGTGAACTCTGCATTACTAAACTTGGTTAGGTTAGTTCAGCTTGAATGATCGACACACTAGAGCTACACAAGGGCTCGACGGGCGTCGTAATTTAGAACCATAGCCTAGAGACGAGCCATTACCTGAGTAGGCTCCTAACCTAACCATTTAGGGTAGCATCTCAAGATCAGACTTTATCCAACCCATCTGGTGAGGCCAGAGGGCGCGACGAGCGTCCCAATAACTGTGAAAGAAGAGGAAGCTAACTGTGTGTGGGTGTTGTTGAAAAACTAGGAGAAACGAAAATGTTGTGTTTTTGAGAATATCTTTTATAAGATTTTTGTTTGTATTAATATTTGAAACTAAGTTAAAATGACATTAAATTAATCTTCACCACCTTCATTGTATTGTTTTTTGTGCGAGTCATCTGTGTTTCTCACCACCACGGAATAACAAACATCTACAGCATCGTTAACAGTTATTTTAGCCCTATCAATCTTTGAACCTGGGACCTTCTGCATGCAAGGCAAATGCTTGAACCGACTGGGCCCCCCAGCCCTTTATTTAACTCTGGTACCCTACCTCCACATTCCATATCCACAAGTCTGCTGAATCATCGGGCCCACAAGCGATCAAGTAAGTGTCGTCTGGGCTCCAGGCTAAGAAAGAAACACCCCCGGGGGTGACCTTCAAATGTCCTTCGGTGGGGTTAGCTCAAGGGATTCCTGCAACAAAAGAACATATCTTTTTTAATTTGAACTTGTTTTAAGCTAGCAGAAAGGTGTTTCATAAGTTGTATTTTTTTGGAATTGACTTTTTCGAAAAAACAGACAACTTTTTTTAGAGATAATATTTCCTTATAAAAAAAGAAGTAAAGAAATTGTTCAATCAGAAAAAATATCTTACCTCAAAATTTTTTTATTTAAAAAAATAATTATATATGACTTCGTATTACAATCTATGGTATGTTCGAATTAAGGTTATTTATATAAAAGGTAAAGTCCTGACAGACTCGCATACCAACGCCCAGCCTAATCTATTAGAGCAGTGGTTCTCAACCGGTGGGTCGCGACCCCCTGGGGGTCGCGAAGGGATCCTAAGGGGGTCGCAAAAAGTTTTTTAAAAATAAAAAATAAATGTTTAAGTAATGTTTTATACAATAACTTTACAACTAGAAATTGAGAAAAAAATCACCACACGTTATTTTACTTTATATCTTGGTTAATTTACATTTCAACTTGTTTATGTTATTATTACATAATTTTAATTCTAGTACGGTTACGTTGCAACAAGCTAATGAGAAACTTGTGCTTATCGGAACTTTTAAATTCGTATCTTTTAAATTCGTAACATAAATGGAAGTTTTCAAAATTAGATTTCTTAACTTTAGCAGCATAAACATTCAGTTTCTTTAAGAATCCATTAATTTTGTCTTGGGTTTTGATTATTGCTATATTTCGACCTTATAGCTCGGTATTTAGCTCATTTAAGTGCATAAATATGTCTGCTAAGTATGAAAGTTGAAACAATCAAGTTGGGGAGCTAAAAAAATCCGGCCAATTCTGGTTAAGCATCTTGAAAAAATGTCAGCATTTCAGATCGATCACAGCTCAAATAACTTGTTCAAAACCTTCCCACTGGACAGCCATCGTAAAATAATAAAAAAAAACTACCCAAATATAATAGTTTATAAAGAGTACAGCATGTGTACTGTGTAGGACAGGGGGGGGGGGGGTCGCGAAGTTATTTTGTGGCATTAGGGGGTCGTCACCTACAAAAGGTTGAGAACCACTGTATAAGAGGTATGGAGACCCAAATTAGGATCTGATTCCTTTGGCACTGAAGGCATCATTTAAAAAGCAATTTTTTAAAAATCGAACCAAACGGGTGTAGGAATCCAAAACGTGAGCCGATTTTCCCCAGAGGAATAGCATTGTAAGATTACAATTTATACTTTTTTCTTTTAAATTAAAGAAATCTCAGCACGTTCAGCATGAAAGAATCCGTATAAAAGGCAAAATCCTGACTAACTTGCATATCAACACCCAGCCCAATCTACAAGAGGTACAGAGATCAAATTTTAGGAGCCGAGTCCTTTTGAAATGAAGGCGTCATTTAAGAAGCAGTTTTTCAAAATCGAATAAAGAAATTAAATGAGAGAAAATATTTTACTTAAAATTTTTGTTATCACAAGGATAATATAAAACTTCTTATTGCAATCCATGGCATGTTCAAATTATGGTTATTATATTTCGAAAAGGATAAAAATATTGCTGAAAAAAGTAAATAAAATAATGCAGAAAAAAACTTAACACAGTTTTGTTTACTTACAGGATTGATGTCCCATATGATAACAGTCGTGTCTTTAGAGCCTGTTGCCAGCTTTTTTCCGTCATTTGAGAAACGGCAAAACCAGACTTCATCACAATGCTCTTTGAGGACTTGAACTGTTTCACATGGGAACTGTTCCCTACAGTAGTTAAGAAAAACAACATTCACATTAATGTCAACTGAAGCTTTAAAAAATTGTTTGAATCATCAAAATACAAAGCAGTGCAAAAAAAACCCAATTTTTTTTAAACACATCACAGTGGGTATTAAAACTAATCTCATAATGTTAACAAAAATAAAAACAGCAACGAATAAAAAAATCCAACAGCACAATAAAAAAAATGTATTTCTGATGAGTAGGGACATAATACAGAGTTGAAGAGTCCCAGGGGGGGAAAAACCTTCATCAACTAGATATCCTTCCTTGCCTCTTTGGTGACATAACGAGTCATCCCTAAACTGGTTTTAGAAAACCGGTTTCTCACTTGGTTCTTCTCTCGCCTCAACCCTGAAGCACTTACACTGAGGGAAGAACCAAGGAGAAACCGGCTTCTTGACGCTAGTGTCCACCAAGCAGGCCTGAATGTGGGAGGATTCCAAGTCGACGAAGGATTTCTTCCCCTGTACAGGTGTCTAAGAAGAAGTTTGGCTTCCAACTGTGCATAGCTTACTTGGTGCAGGTGTGGTCTATGAGTAGAGATACATTTTCCAAGCTGCTTTCTGCCTTTGTGTTGTGGTAGGGGCACCTGTCTTTCTGGAGCTCTACTGCCTGGTGCAAGAGGGTCTGAAGTCTTCTGGGGGGCAGCATCACAGACGGAGGGAGGAATCCTGTAAAAACACATTAAACTTTATGATTGGTTCAGGGTTTCTGCCTCAATGAAAGCCCAAATTCCTGAATAAAGTTTAAAAAAATTTCATGACTCCATAAAAAAACACCGCTTAAACCAAAATTACAAAAAGTCTTTTAGGCAAGAATATCTAATTCAGACTATTGCTTAAAATCCTCTCTATAACACAAATTTTCAGCGAATTTATAAATCGATAAATAAATTCACTTTTCTACCAGTAGAAATCTTGGCAATCCGAAAATCAGGGCTGCCAGTGCCAGAAAGCTTTGAAAATAGTTGCTTTAGTAGCCTCAGATGTTAAAAAATAGTAGCCAAAATAGTATCCTCTTTTACCGAACTAAATAAATAATTTTTAGCCTACTTTTCTTTTTTTTTAATTCGAAGAATTAAAAAAAAATGAAAAAGTAGGTATTGACATGCGGTCGATGTCCGTCCGTCCGTCCGTACCCCCCTTCCAAAATCAGTTCTAGCAATCCGATCTTAAAAATTCTTTTTTTATTAGAAAGGTATAACCTCAGACACCCAACTTTCATACTTTTTGTCCGTCTGTCTGCACGATAGGACGGACATAAATCTACTATTTGTCGACGAATTTCCCATTGAATTAGCATTGAAATTCAATTTCGATTCATTTAAATCGCTGAATTTAACTATAAATGCTACGGACAAGTGATATACGCCAAAAAATTCAGCGTATCCAAATGAGAATATATCGAAAATTTCAGAAAAGAATTCGAATTCTAAGTACTTCAATTATTTAAAAAAACTTCAACATTTAATGCTCATTTAAAAAGCATAGGAAGCCATTTTATTAGGAATAAATTACCATTGCCATGGCAACAATCGCTTGAGAAACTTTAATTCTTTTAGACAATGAATTAAAATAAATTTATTTTTGCGACATTGATCAGTTTGAAATGACGTCAAATATATATTTCACTTCGAGATTCCGTATGATGGTACGAAATGTTTTCATTCTATTTAAAAGCGAGAACTGTTACATATTTATTCTTTGAAATATAAATTTTTGCAAACGATTTAAGTAATAATTATTTAATTTTCGAAATAAAATAAATGAAATTAGCCGAATTTATAGCAGGTAAATGTTTAATATAGAATTAATGCTGGGTTTGGCGCCTTTTTACCTGTGGAAGCGGGTTAAGTGACAGATTATGTTACAAACCTACTTGTTAATTTACATTTCTGTTTTAAGTAAATTTTGAAGTAGTTTTTTGGTTTTTGTTTTGCGAAAAATTTAATATTTATTTATAACTGCAAATAATCATGCGGACGATAAGTAATATTTATTTTATTGGCGATAAAAAGTTAATGAAAATAATTGATTGAGAAGTTGAAATTATAGCTGGATGCTGTGTTTAGTGAAATTTATTCTAATGTATATAAATTTAATGTAGAAACGGTTGTGGATTTCACTTACTGTAACGAACCTAGTTATTTCAAGATAAGAATTTTAGAAGGTATTTAAGTAACAGGAAAGTAGGCTATTTTAGTTCTTTTAGAACTTCTTGTTAATTGTTAGATAACACAAATGTTTTTTTTTTAATTTTTGCATTGAATGTTATCCTAAATTAAATAAAATTTCCAAAAAAGTGATAAATTAGTTTAATATGCATAGATGCAAAAATTTAAAAACTAAAACTTAAGACTTATATCAATGCAGATCTTAGAATTGTAGCACCAACACTCGGTTAAAAGGATTGATAAAACTGCCAATAGTTTTTCGGATGTATTGCAACAGAAAATTTCATGTTAAATTATTAAACCAATTTATATATAACTGTTAGAGAACATAAATTAGGAGAAAACATTTTAAATCTACTTCTTTGTATTGGAATTTAATTAGCAATTGCATAAAAATTTTCAAAAAACAAAAACATTCCATTAACGATTGGATAAGAAACAGCCATAAAAGTGCCTTTTTTATCCTTCAAAAATATATATGTATGGCATATAAATTTATCTATTTTTAATTTTTGATTAGTATTTAGCTAAAAAATCTAAGTAAAACCAACATTCATCTATAAAAAGCCTGTCATTTCACAGAAGCGAGTAGGAAGAAGTTAAAATGCTAAATTGTGCAAAAAACATGTAAGACCGCAACTTAAATTTACAAATTGCAACACCAACTTTCAAATGAAAGGATTGATACTGCCGATAAAATTTACTTGAAAATAAATTTATTAAAAAATATAATATAAAATAAAAACAAGTTTATTTTAAATAGTTATCAGTTATTCAAGAAACGTAAGGATCAATACTAATCCATGTAAATATGTTTCACTGAAATATCTTGCAGCTTTAAAATACAAGGATGGCTGAATTAAAACTATTAAATGTAAGTATATTCTTATTTAACACAATCCAGAATCATCGAAATTCACAAGTAAAATATAACTTTTTTTTTAATATTTAAAAAACGCATTTCGATACGATTCTTTTAGATACCGCCAGATTACTTAATAAAAACTTCAAAATAGAGCAAATTAAAAACAAACAGACAGATGTCAATCCTATCCCCAAATGCAGTTTTTAAAAAATCTTCATCAAAGCATACAAAATCACAGTTTTTGTTTCAATAAACTTTACATAGGCTGCTAAAAAAAAAATCATAAGTCAAGTACTAGTTCAAAAACACATGGTTTTTAGTTTTGTTTTGTGCAAAACGAAAGCAAAACTTGATGAGAACTTTTGACTAGATCTATGTGAGAACCAAACAAAAACTATAGGCATCATCTGCACTTCACGTTTTGTGTATCGGCAGTATCCTGGTGGCGCCATCTATGGAAAAATTATGTAACTAAAAATAGTCGCCCAAGACTGAAAATAGTTGAAGGTTTTGCTGAAAATAGTCGTTTTAGGTCCTTTTTGGTCTTAAATAGTTGCCATAGTCGCCTAGACGCTAAAATAGTCGCTTTAGTAGCCTTTTAAGTCGCCACTGGCAGCCCTGGAAAATCAAAAAATTCGGTTAACAGAACATCTTAAAGCTCTGGTGATTTGAAGGTCACAAAGCTGTGCCAATCCGAAAAAGGCAAAACCTATTTGACCTGAAAAGCCCTCATAAAAACATTTAAATATTCATACATAAACACAGATATTCATGATTTGTGGTCATTTTTTGCTCAAATAATGAATCTCGATATGGACGGACAGCCTGTTGGTTAAGTGCAGGGTTATCATAAGCCGACAGTATTCATGGACTTCTGTAGAGGGAACTAATTGGTGAAATTACCCTAAATTTAATCTACTAAAGCTATGCCTACTTGGAGAAACAGAACATATGAAACTTCACCAAACATTGGCACTTATCTTACAAGATTTTACTAAAACCATTTTCAAATTTCATTCATAACTTTACGAGGGATTGTTAGTCCCATAGAGCTAATGCATTAGTTTTGAAATCACAACTTTTGGAAAATAATTGCTTTGTCATTTTATTCAATCTTCAACAGGTTTGGGAATCAACATAACATCAAAAAAAAATTGAAATAAGTTTTGTTTTACCTAGTTATTTAAATTATATAATTTTTAAGTTGTAAAGTGTCAAAAATATACAGCAGATGGCGACAATATATTAAAACTTTACCAATTAATATTAGATAAGCAGATGCTATTTTTGTTTCAATTTTGTTTCTAATAGATGTCATGATGATTCCCACACCAGGTGAAAATGGGATAACATGGCAAATCAATTATTTTGCAAAAGTTGTGATTTAAATACTAATGCAAAACAAATTAGTTCTATGGGACTGACAATCCCTCTTAACATGTCACTAAGCAAACAAAATCAATCACTGATAAGTGAAAATGCTTTCAGTAACGTCTTGGCAGACAAGTAGCAATGCATGGCAAAAGTTCTCGTGTCCTGTCCCACTGTGTTTGGACAGCTTTAAGACTTGGCAACATTAAGAAGAACCTTGTGGGAAAAAAGTTAGTCCACAGATTTTTCTAGAGAAACAACGCAGCAGTACAGTTTGAAGACACAAATTACCATAAAATTTTTATCAAAAAAATTAAAAATAGGAAATACAAAGAAAATCACTGCAGTAAAAGCACGATAAAAGTTTGAAAAGGTTCAAGTTTAAACCAAAGCAATGCCTGAAAGAAAATGGCAGTTTACCTTGCAGCTTCTCCATGAGCTTTTGTCGTGAATGAGTACCTTTGCCATCCCATTTGGACATGCGCCGAAGCTCCTCGCCTGTACTGCACATCATATAGCTAAAATCCAAACAGATTAGTAGTAATAATAAACAGTTATAAGTTCAATTTAAATTTGGCTAGCTAACATGGAATCCATTTTAGAATAATTCATATTAAAATCTGTATTGTGCTGATTGTTTTAAGAGAAAAGACTGACAAATTTAAAAGTTTACTCTCTTTTACATATTTAAAATAGTAAAAAAATAATTACTTTGTTTTTATAAACATTTAATTGAACATACAAGTTTAATTAAATTATTATATAAATGTTTTTTAAATACTATCTCCATTTTATATCTGATGATATTATAAAAAGTGTACCTATAATGAACCAATTTAAAAATAACCTTACAATTTTTTCCTATGATGCAATATAAAGCAACTTACCTACTCAATTCATGCACCCTATTTGTATTAAACTTTAGAGGAGTTAGCTCATGTCTGAGGCACTGCAAAGCTTCTAAAACATGACCATCTTCCAGTAATTCAAGATACTTTTGTTCTAGTAATAGAAACTTCATTTCCTGAAAAAATTTGGTTGTGCATTAAAATAAATTATAGTTAAAATTATCAATTCAACAGTTATATATAAATAAAATCATTAAAGTAACACATAATAGCAGAATCCAATCAAATCTTAAATGAGATGGAATTCTCTGGCTGACTGAAGAAGCAGTACATGTCATTTGATTGTGATCAAAAGGGTTACCACATTAATCTTTGCTGGCATTCGTTAACAAAAGGGATTAATTTAATAATAAAAAAAAACATTTACGACCCACTAGAACTACACATGAAAGTTAAATTTTCGGACAGGCAGGGTAATTTGAAATGCAGTTGAGCAATGAGTTATCACTTAATACCAAAGCAGATTTAAGGTTTACCAATACCAAATACACAGAAGTAGTAGTTTCAGGACTTTTTATGATAATCTTCATTTTAGAAAACTGATGATATAACCTGCAAATATGTTTTCTTAGGCATGAGGTATCAATTTACTGATCCCTGCTGACATTGTAATTTCGGCAACCAAGTAATGCAATTCAACCTCATAAATACTTTTTTAAATATAAATGAAAAACCTTAGCATCAGTTTGAGAACAATGTAGCTTATCTACTTTTATATTTATCAAAAACTTGGATTTCCAATTCATTTTTAAAATACTTTTTTTTAATGTTAATTAAATTGCAACATTAAAATTTAATTTGTAGAGATTACTAAATGTTATGTATTTTTTTAAAACTGCATATATCTTGATATAAAAATTCTAAGTATACTCTAGCTTAAACAAATGATTTTTGTTTATATATAATGTTTTAAAGTGCAAGAATTTTACATACACTGAACATCATTCTAAAGAATGAATTCAAGAATAAAGAGCAGGTACAATAATATAAGGTGAATAGTTTGGCATTGGCCTACCAGCTCTGTAGTGATGCAATAGGACATGTAATAAGAGGCATTAAAAATTGTGGACTTAAGCTATTTGTTAGTAAACATGTCATATATTGCATGTCATATAAATTGGTTATGCTACACAATTAAAATGACAATGTTTCCAAAATAAATTGAACAACTTACAACAAGGGAATGTTCATTTTCTAGTAGCAGCTTTAAATCCCCAAGGTCTGTTTCAGCCTTAAAAAGCAAAATACAGTTGTTAAAAATAAAATGAGTACACACCTACCGTAATTTGAAAAACAAATATCCCTATATTTAATAATTTTACAGTTACCAAGAGGAAGAAAGAGTAAAACCTTTGTTTAAATAAATTAAATCTCACTAAAAACTTAATTGTAATGATCAGGATGAAAAAAAAAAAAAGAATAGTTGTCATTCACCTAAAAACATAAAGGCTATGCAAGATATTAATCTGATCTTTTATTGGGTTTTACTTATAACTGAGGATTTCATGACATGTTTTGCAACTAAAACAATACTAGATCAGAATGCTCTTAGTAACTCAGCAAATATTCTATAAGCTTAATAATTTTGATAAGTAAGGTTGCTAACTTTTGCCATTGAGAACATCCAAAAATTGATTGTTTTCAACTAAAGTACAGCATTGGAAAAGGGAAAGTAGTTTTACAACAAGAAATTTTATACATAAGAAGTTTACCTTTTTATTTCATTTTTGAAATCACAAAAAAAAGATAAAAATAAATCAATTAATCTTTGATTTAGAATTAAAAAAAACATTCATCATAATTTAAAACTTAATGATAAAGACTCACCAATAAAAACTATAAAAATAAATACAAATTGATTTGGTCAGGAATAATTACTTTTGTCCAGTCGCCCTCCATGACATGGGTTTGAAATTTGGCTGCAGAAGGATGATCTAGCCTACATCCAGATTCTTTCATCAACTGCTCAGCTGTTCGACTAAAAGAAAGAGAAACAACAATGTCATCCATAATCTAAATTTGATGACTCAAACTTATGACATTACCATTTTCTGTTAATTTTATTTTGCAAATATAATGTTGCTTTTAACTAGCAACCTATTAAGAACATATCTACAATCAGAGTGTAGTTATTGATGAAAGTCTGATGAAACTTAGCGTTGTAATTGATCAAACTCTGCTGTGCCCCATTCAGCTTACAAATGTAGGTAAAATGGTGTCATTAAAAATGTTACTTTCAGATTCAAAGCAAAACCCACCAGTGTTTAGTTACCAATCTAGCTCAACCTTCATTATAGCAAATCGAATCAGAATCAGTAAAAGTATGACTAGCTGACTGAAACTTGCACAAACTGGAATTTAACTTCCAGACCTTTGGCATGGTACTTCTTGCAATCATATAGTGATCTAGGGACCTATCACATACAAGACAAGCACCCCAACTGGGTTTCCTAGACTTGTAAATGTCAGAGAAAAAATATTAGTCCGATAGCTTTAGGATATAGCCGTATACATAAGCCTTATGATAAAGGCCAACCTTAGAAATTCGTACTACAAGGTTAGTCAAAATGAATAGGATAATAGTTCATATGTTGATATTTTATCTGTCCATATGCAGATGTAGTTTGGTTACAATAAACATACATTCGTCTAAAAATAGTTTTCTTATTGTCCTATTCTTTGACTAGCCCTGTATAATTGACAGCAGTTTTTTTTTATGTGGAAAATTTTTCAACGAGAATTAATAAGGACATAGCTCATCAGAAATGTTTGAGTCAGTATTTCAACAAATATTATTTGTAATTTTTTGCCGTAATTGGAGTGAAACATTGATTTTTCTATTTCAATTTTGATATAATAAGGGCCCACATGTATCAAAGTGGTGTGAACAAGACAACAGAAATTGAGTAAGCACTTGCGTGCCTGGTGTTACTAACTTAGCTTCCATATAGATACCGTTTTTAAAAAACAAATTGTAAGATGTAAGGTTAGACAAGGACAAAGATATGCATTGTATAGGTCTTGACATTTTAGAAGTAAACAACTCAAACTAACATTTTAGTACAGTACCAAGCTGAGTACGTTATTTTCTACTTTATAATTGTACAAGTACAACCTGAATCACACTAACACAAAATATTAGTTTTAAAACATGCAACATAAATAAGTACAATGATATATATTAAAGCAATTGTAGAGGGTTTTGAATAACTGAAGAATCACTACAAACCCGAATTCTGGAAAGCAGACTAGTATTGGTTTTGGTTTCAATTACGTACAAGAAATTACCAAGTTTACTTAGGTTGTTCACATATTGATTATCCGAATAGTAAGGAAAGAAAATATAAAAAAGAATATATTTACTATGTTGAATTCTCACTAGTATGATCCCTAATTTTATTAAAATTTTGGTTAGGTTTAAGGTCCATTATTATATGCAGAATAGGGGTTTCAGCTGACCCCTTGACATCCCCCTGTACCTGAATCTAACATTGTATGTGATGAGAGTTTTAAGAGGTTTATAAGTAAGAACAGTGAGAAGAACTAATTCTTATACAGTAATATTAACAATTTAAGTTTTTTTTAAATAAGCAAAGTAGTTCATACAAGGTCAATTAAGTTTTGAGAAAACGATTTTAAGACAGTTTGAATGGAGTTGATTGCGTTTTATTAAAATAATTGCGATGGAAAGGAATGTATATTTAAATTCCCCTTAAATAACGATTCTGATTGCAATTATCGCTAATAATTCCTGGTTAAGTGTTGTTAGTTAGATATGATTAATGTTAAAATTATTGTTTCCCATACAATAGATAAGAGAGGATCAAAAACATTGATTGTTTCACAAGGTGTGATGCGTAATAGGCACATTGTTTACATCCGAAAAGTGCTCTCTAGCTTGTAGCATAATTTTGATGAAACAAAGTATTTATTTTTGCATCATCCGGGGACATCGGAAATAACTTTTATTATTGAAATCGGAGCGATTAAACTTTAGAATGCGGAGAAATGCTACGTACTTCAACCCCAGTCCACGGAGATGCTGACCAATTAGACGTATTATGTCTTGGTCCGTTTGTGATCTTATCTTTGAGGATATCGTCTTATGCACATCTCCGTTGATCTCCACACTGTCTTCGAAGGAACAAGTACCGTTTTGCAGGTCATTACTAGTTGAAGCTGTTTCACCATTATGACAACCATTACTGGCTTGCATGTTAGTACTGACTGTGGATAGGCGCTGCTTTTTTAGGGGTGGGGGAGACACTCCACCGTCGTCGGAATCTGCACTCGATGCCAGGCTTGCTTCAAATGCGACTTTATTTTTAAATCCACTTTTAATTTCGTTTTTTCCCAAACCTTAAATGATATCCATTAAGGAATCATCGAAAACCTCATCCGTCGCGCTCGCAATAACACGGACAGGCAGCACCATCAACTTTTGTAAACATAGCCAATAGCAAGATCTCAGCTGGTAGCTTCTCTGTCGACTTGTGACGTCACGATTGAGGATTTCTGGGATAGCATTTCCACGAGCTGTTTTTCACAAATCGACAGTTTTTCTTTGTCCAAAACAGAAATACAAAAAAATTTTAAGCTCTTCTCTATTTTTCAACACAAACAAAAACTTAGAACTTTTCTAATCTACCAGAGTTAACTAAAGTTTTGAATAAATATTAAAAAAATTGAACTGTACAAATAACATGTTGTGACCATACGTCAAAAGTTTTACTCAATGATGATTTGGGGAAAGGAAAACACAAGCATGCTTAAAAGTGCGCTATCTATGAAGATAATTAGTAACTAAACACTAATCGGATGACCATGGAGATAACAAATTCACCTTTTTGACCTAAAATCTTAAATATATAATACAATGACGACCGTCTTCCTCCTATAGTATATGTTAATAACTCTGAATTTCTTGGAAGCCTTTTGGGAACAAACTAAATTCTTAAGTTTTTTTTTAATGCTATAGGATCACCGTCGACTTTCGACTTGTACAATGAAATTTCCAACTTCGAATATTAATAACGAAAAACGAACGAAGATAAACAATTTTTTAGAAATGTGAAAAAATCAAGTTTTTTTTAGCAGAAACAAAAAAAATTGACAAATTGTTTTTGAAAAAAAAAAAAAAAATTGATCAACGCAATTGGAATAATTTGAGCCATGCAATTCTTAAAACTTCCCAAAATATGCACTCTCGCACTCTTTGTAGAGAGAAACACGCGGGACTTTAAAAAAAAAAAAGCTCAGACTGCCTGACTCCGGATCAACCCTGACTTCGGCTTTCTACCATGTTGAGCCCTACGAGTGGAGTTCAAGTAATTTTTTTAAAATACATTAACGGACGTTGATAGTACTTTTGTGATTCATGAACCAGGGTATATTTTTTTGAAGAGTTGTATTACGAATCCTTGCAAAATGTATATAAAACTCATTTTTTCTCAATAAACACTTACAAATGATGTAACACGCTTTTTTCATCCGTTTTTAAAAAGATAAATATTTTTTTTTAAAAAAATTGTATTTCGTCTTTGTATTATAAGATAATTTAATTATGTTTTAGCATTTTAATTACGAATACTCAATTACTCTACATTGAAAAAAATCGAGTTGAAAGCAAAAAAATTTTGCTAAAGAGAAGTAGACCAAAAAAAAATAATCCCGATTCATGGAGTTACAAAAGTATCAAATTATTAAAAGTCAATGCCTTAAAACACTTTCAAAAAGCTGCTAGCCATAGACTCCAATATCCAAAATTCTTAAATATTCTTTAAAAACTCTAAAATTCTATAGTATTGTTTTTTTACACAGCTCTTCGAGTGGACTTCAACATCGCTGGGTCATCCATCCCCTCTTGGTTCTACATTACGTGTCAGTTCAGTGGTCTCCTCTTGTCCTCTGAGGGATATGCAAATTGGCTAAAGTGTAAACTTGTTTTCACTGCATGAGATTTAAATTGAATTTTTTTAACTGAGTACTAAATTTCTTAATTTCGTAAAAAATATTTCGGTCTGAAAGTTGCACCTCCTTGCTTTAAATTTTAAATAATAAAATGTATAAATTTTTTTTTATATTTTTAATTATGTGTGTTGCTGGAAAGCTTGACAGCCAGGGGAGTGGTTATACGTTTGTATCCCTCATAGGGCTAGAAAGTGTGCGACATATCACGGTTTTACTATCGCTATGGGCTATGGGAATTATTTTTATTTATAACATTTTCGTCGCACACCCCTATTATTAGTAGGGAAGATTTTTTTTCATTCGTACAATAAATTTTTAATCTAATTAACTAAAGAAAAAAAACAATGTCATCTACTAATTTATTGCAATCAATGGATTTTTACAATACAATTTTTTATTAAGCACGGTTCCGAAAAGTTTCCTTTTCATATCACTCTCTGATTATCCCAAGTCTTTTGCAAGTAGTTCATTTGAACCCAGATCTTCAAATCCTCATGATTTCATGACAATGGACTATATATCATATACGGCGCTATGTAGCTCTTCATGAAACTGTTTATGACCACCAGCACTAATTCTTCGGAGAATCTTCGAAAATGGTAAACATCGGGTTTTCCACAAAATCTCTCACTTCTGGTGTGTCTTCAAGTGGAGCTGTTGGCTGAAAGAAAATAACGAAAATTAATAAAAAAACAAAAAAAAAACAGTGAGTATTTACCCTTAATTTTACATACGGTTTTTAATTACACACTTAAAACAAAAGAGTGAAATCCACTCCAGTAGGAGAAGTGCATTTTCGACACTGGAAAGGAGTGAATATTAACTCAGACTGAGTTAAAAACACTCGTTTGGAGTGATCCTGCCGGAAGTTTAACACACTTAAGGATCCACTCCTTTCCGGGATGTGCATTTTCTAGACTGGAGGAGTGAAATTAACTCAGACTGAGTTAAAATCGCTCGCTCGTTTTTACTTATTGTCTAATAGGAAATATTTGGCAATGAAAATATGGTGATTGGGTTGAAAATCCGAATTGGAGATTTTATGCTTTGTAAACGTTTTGAAGGTTTGACTCTAAAAAAAGTGGTTTTTGAAAATAAGTCCATTTGTCTGTCGGAAACCACTCTACATGTCAGAGGTGCCGATCCCCCCCAGAGCCAACGACGCACCCCCCCCTAGAATTTTTTAAATCCCCCCCCCCCCCCAAAAAAAAGGGAAGAACATTTTTTATTTGCTTTTACAATACGGAATTACAACTTATTTTTAAATTTCCTTTAAATAGATTTTCTTTACAGTAAAAGTTAGCGGGAATCTAAACAAATTCCACTCAAAATTTAATTTATATAATTAAATTATTTTTTAATCCATAAAAATAGCCGGACACTAGATCCAATCAAAAACAGTTTCCAATTCCTTCCCTCAATTCTTAATGCATAAAAATGCTTTCTTCGCTTTTTATCTAACTAGCAGTATGGTCCCGCCTTACAGGTAACCCGTTAACTTCGCATTGCTTCCTTTTAGAGGCATGCTTTGCTTACTTGTGAAAATACACTCAATATCTAATGCGAATTTCAAGCCCTGTTATGGTCCCGCACTCCCACGTGGATGACCTTTTTTTTTAACTAATTATATTAATTAAAAATCACAATCAAATATGAAAAAACTACGCCTCAGGTGCACACGTAGGTTTTAAAAGGAATCTATATATTAAAAATTTCGGATATTTTACAGCAGTCTAAGTAGGTCTTTTGCCATCCACAGACATACACACAGACAGACTCTTTCTTTTATTATTATAGATGCAATGTAACACAATCGATATCATTAAACAAATCAAAATTATTTTATAATGTTTACAGATATAGTTAAAAATAAGTTGCTATTTATTAAATTACTACAATTAAAATGAAATATTAAACAATAAAAATTCTTACCGTAAAACTCGGAACTGAACTACTTAACTAAATTCAATCACTCACAGCATCTATGCTAAGCCAGAAATATTATCCGAAGCTCATTCATTTAAAGAAGTGTTATACAAAATTCTGAATATTTATAATGCCTGCTTCAAATGCTATAACAATGATTAAGAAATGTTGATGTGAAATAATTGCCAGCACATGGCTTTCTTCGACGCCGGGACATATTGTTAAAGATTTTAGTTGCGATTAATGTAGTTAGAGCATTAAGTGCGTAATGTATGAAATTAAGGGTTTTATTCAATTAAATAACTTATAATGTGAGTTTTATTATTAAGAAGTGCAATTCTGTTATCATTGCAAAAAATTTCTAATAAAATCAACAATATAGGATCACTAATTAGGAGAAGGCCCCGTTCGTTCCTTGCGGTTTAAGTGGCTACGTCTTAGCTTGACCAGCTTGAACCTCAACAAGTAATTTTATAGTATTCTCCAAATAAATATCTAGAAATTGATAATAAAAAATATTAATATCTCTAGGGCTTAATGAAGGGAAGGGGGTTAACATTTTTAAAATCTAATTTCTTGAAAGCTGTCATCTATTCTTGCAGATTTAGAGGTAAAACTGTTTAAAAAAATCCCGCCACTCTAAAATATTTTATGTAATTTCATGTCTTTAGTCGACTTTATTAAAAAAAAAGCCTAGTTAAGATTCAGGTGTATTTAAAAAAATAAGAAAACAATGTTTCATTACAAAAAAATCGATCAATATTTTTGGTGCCGATAAATGTTTGAAAGTGTAAAATTTGAAACTAAAATTATTGTAGTAATATCAAATATAATTAACTTCTCAGTATTTGTATAATTAAAAATTCTTTAGTATCCTTTCTTTATTTGCCTAGCCTTCTGAAGGATACAGACGTATAAACCCGTCAAATGACTGATTTTCCAGCAACGCAGAAAATTTTTAAAGTTTTATCAATTTAATAATTTTATTAAATTCCAAAATTTAAAGCATGGGGGAGTCATTTATAACCACCTACTACAGAAAAATAAATTTTTAATTGAGAAATTAAATTTTCAGTTAAAATTTTAAATCTTAAGTAGTGAAAACAAGTTTACATTTCAGCCAATTTGCTTTTTCAGAGGGTTAACACGATTAATATATTCAAATTATATAATTACGACGAAAATCTTACCGGAACCACTGCCATAACACTTCAAAATAAGCTCTTGGAGTATTTATAGTGCAGTGCATTTTAACTTCATGTAGTTTAAAATAGATCAAATAGGTGCATTTAATAAAGATATATCTTTGATGCTCCCTCCTCCGTTTCAAAATGAACAATCCACATCTACAAAAAAAAAAAAAAAAAAAAAAAAAAAAAAAAAAAAAACCCTTCTAACAACACTTCAAAGCGAGCGGGAAAATTGCACGAGTGTCATTGGTGAAAAGAAATATTCGGTCATCATTTAATCGAATTGTATATGTTATACAGAGAGTGGCAGCTGCAAATGTTTTGTTTAAAGAAATGATGAGTTGTTTATGGGTAATAAATGTCAGAAAGATTCGTTAGGCCGACGCGATATTCGATTATCTATGATCTTCTTTCCGTAATGTTCTTGTGGATTTTGGTTACCATTTTTGATTCTTGAAGGTTGGGGGGGGGGGGGGGGCAGGTTAATGCCCCCTTCCCTTGGTGTCTGGGGGGGGGGGTGATGATTAGAAAGAACTAGTATTTGTAACTTAGAAAAAAATAAACCATTTACACCGGAAATTTTCGAATTTTTTTCGACCCCCCCCTAAAATTTCAATGACGCAGTCTGCGTCGTTGACCCCCCCTGTAGGCACCCCTGCTACATGTTGAACTAAAAGAACTAAGGACTTCAAATTTGGTAAACGGGTTTCAATTACATGTTAGGCATCGTAATAAGGTTTTAGAGAAAATTGCGCAGGCGCAAAGGGTTTCTGCCTTAGAACTTTTTGAATTTAGAAGCTTTGCTGAAAAACGAAAAGAGATACAGACTTCAAAATTGGAACGCATTTTCCCCTTACTTATCAGGGGTCAATCATAAAAAAGTTTTCATTATAAGGTTGTAGGGGAAATTGTGTCTGCGCAAATATAGGTTGTCATAGAACAGTTTTGGTTTAAAGATATATTGCCGAAAAAAAAAGCTGCTGACTTAAAATTTGTTACACTAGTTCCCAGTGAAATAACTAATGTAGAAAAAAACCAATTAGTACAAATTTAATTTTAAAGACCTTCCCTTAAAAGGCGCATCGTGTATAGCAAACATCGTAACTAACAAAAAGTATATTAATCCCTGATTTTTATGCTTTTAAAGATGAAAATCTGAAGATTAGAACGGAATTTGAAAGTGTTGACAAAAAGTATAAGGAATAGGTCAGGGAATGTAGTAACTTAAAAGAAATGACAATAAATTCTGACGATTCGAATAATGGAAGCTGAAAGGGGAGTAAGGGCAGGGAGGGATGGAAAGCTCCGAATTTCTATATCTTACTTTCAATTCCTATATCTATTAAATTAAAAAAAATAAATTCGAATACTATTTGAATTGAAAGGCAAGCATAAATTAAAATGAATAAGCTTTCAATTTTCTATAATTTAAAAATATATTCTTTACAGTCTTAGTAAATTCTTGCAATAGATAAACGTAATAAAACAAATAATTTAATCAATCCTAGAACAGAAATTTGTTTGTGCAATTTTCCAGCAATAATTCCGTAATTTTTACTCATATCATAGAAATAAAAAAAACGTGGGAAATGTTCATTAATAGCTAAATAATTTTCAAAACCACGTCTGTAAAACTAGTTTGACGGCCAAGCATTGATTTATAAAAGAGAAAAAACCGGGTAGAATCTTTCTTCGCAGTTCTGTAAATCTAGTTTTTCTGCAAAAATGTACGTTACACAGAAATACTCTGGTAGAAACGAAGATCGTTCCTGTAAAACCTGTTTCACTGCTGGTATACATTTGTGTGAGAGAAAACTACCCTGCGCTTTAGTATGGTCTTTTCACTGCGATGAGATAATGCGGTTTCTATCTTTTGTCATAATTTGTCTGTTAAAACAGATTTTGCGTTAAAATTACAAATTATTCGTCTAAAATAAACAGATTGTCTCTGTAAATACTATTTAGTTTGTATGAAATAAATGTTATAATGCCATAGAGATACCTTTAAAATCGGTGCCATCTAATCATTACTGGCGAAGCAAACTTTTTGGTGGTAGATTGTTTTCTGATCTTGTGTTTATCCAAATCCAAGCAACGGTGAGCCCTTACTTAGTTTAGCGGTTATAAAAGCGCCGGCCTTGCTTGAGATTGAACCTTAACTCTTTCACTCCTAAAACAGCCCATGTACAACTAATAATTCGATAATGATATTCCTATCACAAAATACGAGGAAACAAAAATCTTGCGTCGTGAAAGTGTTAATTGAAGAGCGAGAGACCGAATCCGCTACTACCAGTCAAACTATAAATCAGATTTGTGCTGATAAAATATATCCATCTGAGGTGCCCAAGTACACTGGTACAGACATGTTCGTTAAACCTGTGGAGTCTTAAGCTTTGTCGTCTACGTACATCATATAAAGATTGACATTATTTTTTTGTAAAATTTTCAGGACAACGAATTTTTAAATATCAGATGCAAAATTCACATCACAGGGTGATTACGGCAGTACTTTTAAATCACCATGCGCTATAAAATGGCAGGATTTTTCCATTTTTGAACAGTGCAATTGCCGTTACCAGTGTTTGATATTAGGAAAAGGATATTTAAGAGAAATTTGTACAACTAACTTGAAAAACTAGGAGCAAACACTCATTACCTAGGATAATTAAAAAAAAATATTTAAAAGATAATACTTTAAAAAAAGTTATCCTCTAACTTTAGTGTATATATAGTGTTATAGGTAATTTTAAGATTGCTGGAGTTGCAGGCTCATAGAATCACCCGAGTTTCGCAATTTCAGGATAACTGAAGTTATGATTTTAAAAAAAAATCACAATTTGCTATAGTCGAAGTTTCTGGATAATGCGGTCGTCTGAATTTTTAAAGTTTTTGGATCGACAGACTGTCTGGATTTGACATTTGCTACAATTTCGGGATTTTGAATGACTCTAATTTTACCTCAGATGAAATATCTGTCCCGTACACAGGATTGTCAAAGCCTTTGTTCACCGTGCTACCTTCGGCTGCAGGCGGAGTCGTTGCGTCTCCTGGTTCCAGCTCATCGTGGGGGGTGGTCCCCAGCTCCAGCTCAATTTTGTCGGAACGAAGATCGAAGCGAGCAAACGAGAAACCGGGAATCCTAAGAATAAATATAAAAAAAAGTCGGCAAATGAACATTAATAAGAATAAATTGCCGTCTACTTCTCAGAAAATCACGAGATCTCCCATGATTCGTCAGTTTGAACTAATTGCTGCTCTGAAATGACGTTCCTCAAAAATTTTTATTTAATTTTTCTTTAGTATGTACTACTTCAAAGGAATTAATTGAATTACTAAATGCATACATATGCATTAGTGTATTGCATTATAAAATTAGAATAATTTGTTATTTGTAATGTTATTTTTTTAAACTATTGACGAGTTCAAAATTTTTTTTCTGACGGATCTATGAAATTCGATTAACGCGAAATGTTTCGGTGCTCCCTTTGAGTTCGCATTAACATATTAACAAGATTCGACTGCATTTCTGTTGGCTTACGACAGAAAATTCTCGTTTTCTAAAACTACAGAATTTACGATAAAATTGCATCTATATTTGTCTGCATATACGTTTTTTCTGTAAACAGATAAAATCTAACAGCTTACACAAAATGCATCTGTTGAAAACTAATTTTTTTCTGTTTTGATCATGAAAGAAATTTAAAATTAAAAACTTTATACGTGGCCGTGGTGGTGTATTGATGGTCATCGCGTTTCTATGTAGTGGGCGTATCTTTATGTACCGGTCATAGGTTCACTTTTTATTTTTAACGTACCTTGCCCTATAGAGAATATCTATTATGCACGAATGTTTGTGGTTATTTGTTGTAGTTCTATAACTAAAAAGGTTTTGCATAAATTGAATTTAATCGACCAATACTTAAGAATTTAGGTACTATTGGATGTAATAATCATGGTACATACATATACTTTACCATATAACCGGGTATTACAATTTATAAACTATTTTGGTATTATTAAATATTTCTTTCTGAGTCATTCAATGACTAAAAAATTTAAACTTACGTTTGCTATAAAAATAAAATAGTTGATGAATAATTGTTGACAAAACTTTCATGCGAAGCTTATATCTAGTTTTAAATTAATGTTTAATAAAATCTTATTAAATTAAATGTTCCATTTTAGTTTTAACAAAGAAATAAAATAAAAAATTTCTCATGCAGACTTACTGTCGTTTTTTGTATACATAAAACACAACTACCATTCCTGATACTATAATGATTAAAATTACAATAGCAGCTATACCACCGGATGACATGCCTGAAAGAAAAATATTTTTATAATTTCATATTGTGTAATGTCTTTTTATATTGAAAGTTAGTGAAAGAATCGGAACAGTTACACATGGTTTAACCTTAGAATAGTTCATGGAATATTAAGAAGGAAAATGAATTTGTATATTTTTACCTTCAGTATTATCTGATCCAGGCATAGCGAACCATTTTATTGATTTCTGTATACGGATCGAACGAACACCGTAAGTATTATCGGAATCTAGGAACGAAAACTCGATTAAGTACAACAGAAAAATCAGGAAGAAAAAATAAAATAGTAAAAATACTATTACATTTTAGTTAAATGCCTGAACACTTTTAATAATTTACATGAAAATCAATAATTTACCCTTCACATGCACTTTTCTACATTTCTATCAAAGTATATAGTATAAAACTGTAGAAATTATATTTACTAATTTTTAAAAATTAACCTTCATTAATAGCTCCATAGAGAAGTTGAGCCAGCCTATTAGCTATTTTGTTGGCTTTAGAATCCACAAAGATAGATTGTACTTGTCCATCAGCTATCTTTGAAGTAAAACTGTGGACTTCCCGAAAAGGTTCCTAAAAAAATTATTATCTAATATTATAAATATTGATCCTAAAATTGATAGCGTGATTGAGCACAAAATAGCATTGAATGTATATTAAAAATAATTTATAATTTTTTTCTGCATCATATAACCAAGTATCCTAAGACAGCTTAATAGTAATAAATATTACATATTGGTTGTTCTGTTTATGCATCTTTTTTGTAATTCATTTTGTAAAATAAATAGAAGAAATAATAGAAAGAATAGAAGAAATTGAAACGTTTTTAATGAGTTGAATTAGAACGTTGCTTTAGAGTTTAGTGCATCTTCGGCAAGTATTTTTGAGATTCTTTGTTTCGCACGCTCAGGGCAAATGATTACAAAACCCGAATTATTACAAAATAATTTTACACAAAATATTCGAAACACAATTCGAATTTCTCGAACAACATTTTCAAAATACATGTTATATTGAAATAAACAAATTTCGAATGGAATTCATTATTCGAAAGTTGTTCAACATCGATACTCAATTCTCAAGCTGCGTAAATTATGTTGTTTAGTATGATTAAATCAGCAATCCTTTTTTAGCAAGTAATTTTTTTAACCGAATAATTTTCTTACCGTATTTTGAACTTTCCCTATAAGATTTATAAGCTGCTGCATTTGAAAATGAGGCTCGTAGTCCAATATTAATTTGGCAGCTATCGGGGAAAAAAGAGTTAATCAGACATTATAGAAATTTAAAAAATTAAAATTTAATCAATTTTGAAAACTGTGGTCACCAAGCGTTAATAGTTAAGCGAAACTTACCGCATCTCGGACAACAATGGCCTGTTATTTGAATAGGGTCCTTACACTCCAACTTAGGACAAGGATATTCGTACTTACAAATGGTGGATAAAACCTAAATTTTAAATAATTTTGTTAAAATATTTTTTAAAACTAATAAGATTTAATCATTTCTTAATAATTTACATTTTTATTGCACGTGGGAAAATATTACAGTGCACAAATAAGCTACTGTAAAACAAAAATATGAAGTCAGTATTAATTGATAATCGATATATACAAAACAAACGGAGCACATCTCCTCACACAAAACTTTATTAAAATTAATTCATTTTTAATTTATGGATAATACTCGTATATAATGGCTCGTACACTCTAAAAAAAAAATCTGTAAGGTTACTAAGAATTCTCTAGGAAACTCAGCTTCCATAAGTTTTTTTAGTAATGTTACATAAGAAATATGTGTATATATTACTAATTAAAGCTTAGTATCCAATACAATCATTTAAATTGCAAGCATACTATAAAAACTTCAGTAAACGTTACAAGATATATTCTAGTAATCAATACATCCACTTATGTAGTATCTTTACTAGGAAAACCTTAGTAACTAGCAGTTTCAAAAATGCTAAACAAGAGGGCGCCACTAATTTTCTGTTGGTCAGGTTTTATTTCGACTTTTCCGGGGCAGGTCGCAGGACAGATCTCGCAACCTCTAGATCCGCTCGATCATCTTGCAACGAGAAGTAGCACGTTTGTCCACTCGGTCATTGGGACATGCAGATCCTTTGCGTGTAAATAATGAGGTTAAAATCTTGATCGATATAAAGCTTTCGGATATGAAGTTTTAAAAATAATTTAACGCAATTTGTATGTATGTACTAAAATAAAAAAAAACACGTTTTTCGGTTTCTCATCGTTGAATTATCGATTCGTTATAATTTTTCGATGAAACGTACATTGATTGAATTTTCACCTTTGACCGATATCGAATCAGACTTTTATCTCTTAGTCTCGTACACTTTCAATTTACGGACGCGATCACCGGTTAGTTTTTGCTAAATCCGATGGCCGATCGAACAAATTTCGAGAAACAAAACAATGCAACAGGGGAAACTACGCATCTCTCAAAAAGATAACCAGGTGGCGCTGTAAGCGTTACATAAATTTACTTAGTATTGCTTAGTATTACTACAGTAGTTTCTTTAGGTTACAGATGATTTTCTAGTAAATGGTGAAAACCTGTAAAGTTACTAAGTATAATCGTTAGTAAATTCAAGCCAAATTTTTTACAGTGTACTCTGGCATATTCTCTTCAAATGTTTACGTTGAATTTCAACGCATTAGAATCAGTGCTGCAAGTGGAGGTAGTAGACGCGGGGTGACGCGTCTACCTCCCGCCTCCACCTTTGCCACTTTGTTATAGGTGCAAGAGAGGATTAAGTGAAAGTTGGAGAAACCATGTTTCGAATGTTTGCTCTTTAATTTTTAACCTCGGCCATCTGGCTAGGCTAACACCTTAGCTGGTAACCCAACACAACTTTTAGCAACTTCTTACGGGGGTTAAATTTTCGGACGACAAAATATTTAATTAACATCATCCCCATATACCCGGCGTTATTTTGGGGTATTTGGTGGGTTTTTTTCCTCTCAATGATCTATTAATAGGATCGGTGAAGTAAGGGCTGAAACAGCAAAAGTAACTTCCGTGGCATAATACCCCAACCCGCCGGACTATAACAGCCCTAACTAAATACTTTTCTTGTCTTTTGTGAGGGAATTTTCGAAGGCTAAGGCAGAAGGCACCTTTGCCTTTGAGGCATTTTGTACCAACCCCATATCCCTGAAGTGATGCGGCGGTATATCTCGACACCGAGCAGAAGAGGGTCGTTCCATTGCTTCCTCATCAGCACGAACGAGGGCAGCACCACTACTACGATTCTCTCGTTCATGTCCTCTATAATACGAGTTCCTCGTTTGAAAGCAACGCGATAGGCATCACTACCGACAGTAAGTGAATTCTTCTAATTTTAGAGACAGGGGCCAACCGGAGACCCCAAGAATTGGCTTGTCACCCCCATTCGAGTTATTGATTTGGCATGGGAACTTGGAAGACTTGGTGATCACGACGGACTTTAACGTGCACCAGTCTCCATTAGCTTACACGGTGTTTTTATCGGTCGGCAGGACTTGAACTCGCAACCAGTCCAACACTCTACCAACCTATCTACACTCTTAAAACAAAAGTGTGAAATCCACTCATATATAGGAGAGGTTTTTTTTCGACACTGGAAAGGAGTGAAAATTAACTCAGACTGAGTTAAAATCGCTCGCTTGTTTTAAGAGTATACGAATGATATTTATTAGAAGGAAATATGTTTGATACAACTTACATACACCTAACTCTTTACAACACCCATTTTTGAATTTTCAAATAGCTCTAATTTTCATTGTTTGAAAACTGTTGTCATCTGCGCAACTTGTGCGCAGTTCAGATTTCAAAGCATAGAGGAATGAGGTGGAGATCCTGCTATTGGAGGTTTAACTAAACAAAAGAGTGAAATCCACTCGCACTCCTATAGGAGAAGTGCATTTTCGACACTGGAAAGAGTGCAAATTAACTCAGACTGAGTTAAAATCGCTCGTTTGTTTTAAGAGTGTATCCGGCCCAGACAAGACAAATAATACTCACATCTGGTTCCAAATTGCCACAAAGACATCCCGTTGTATCCGTACAGGGCGAGCTTTCTATCCTGATTTCTGGATTGCCAGGGAAGAGTAACTTTCCCGTGCGAGTGTTAGTCAGCGCTTGAAATTCCTCGTAGGTATAGTCCTTATAGAAATTGGATATGTTTTTAGGTTTGAATACAAATTATATGAAGATAGTTGAACAGAAAAACACACTTAACACTTTGACCAGGTCGATTTTTATTGCCTTGTAACACATCATAGAAATAGCATTATCGTATTTTTGAGGCGTTAAGGTAATAAAAGCTGGTTTCTACGTCAAGATAGCATTTGTGTTAATCCAAAGAAAAAATAATTTTCTAAGCCAAATTTCTCCAGTTGTTATTAAATATATTTTTTCAAATGATCAATTTAGCTGACTTTTGTGCTGTATAAACCCACTTTTTGAAATCGGTTCGAATATATTTTTTAAATTTTCAATAAATAATTTACAATAAAATATTTGAACCAATTCAAAAAGTTGGATTATTGAGCCCTGTAACTTAGCTATATATAAGAAACCGCTTGTAAAAATATTCAATGCAGAGTATGTACGTCTTTAATACCCTCCGAGCGTACAACCCGAATTTTTCCATATTTTGTGCATCAGTCTTTGCTACAATAACCTTAAACTTTATCATTTTAATTCATAATGTACTTTTTTTATTTGGAAATACTTTTAAGTTCATCTTTTTTTAAAATAAACCTAATTCTGATTTCTTAAACAAATATCTTATTTTTAGTAAATTTAATTTAAAATTTATGCAGTGAAAACAACTATACATATCTACCTAAACTTTTTAAAAGACAAAAATACAAATAAAATATTAAAATCAATACGTACCAGATCATTAATTTTCAAAGAAGCCACTCTGGGTACTGGATTCATCGAGTGCACTTTGAATGTAGTTTTAGACGGGAAACGCACGTTGTCCTTCCGACAAGGCACCCGGAATGAGTGCGGCACGGCGGAGGAGTGGATAGGGATGGCACGATCTGAATTAGTGATATTCCAGCTCTTGGGGTCGTACCACGAGTCGATCCTGGGATTGAACTGAATATCTGGTTGGAAGAAAAAATGAGAAGAAATTTGAATAGTTCATCTGGACCTTAGTAAAGTAATTATGATAAGTATATTAATAAATGGTTTCACTAAGACACTTACAAAATCTAAAAAATTGATTAAAAAATCTCGTCAAATAAACTTCAGTAAAGGCATTTCATTGAAATAGATAGCAGTATCCCGATGGCAGTAGGGAATACTGCCATGTAATTACAAAAGTGTACTCAAATGCGTTTTCTTGAATTAGATGGCAGTATCCCCTATTGAAATCTTATTCAAGAAAACGGATTTGAGTAATACTGAAGTATTTGACAAGATATTTCAATCAACGATTTTTAGGTTTAAACTAATAAACTACTTGTCCACCGTTCGTCATCATGTTGCAACATCTCATTGTATCTCATATGGAACACAAACTAACAAAAGTAAAGACTGGCTCCGAAATAATCAATTTGCACCTATACAAAAAAAACACCTCTTCTTATATCAAAGTATTTGGCATGGGTACATTGGCATGGGCATTTGGTAGGCCTACAGTTTTGACAGTGACTGAATTTAAGGTTTTGACTGATAAACGCTTCAGGTTTTAATTTATTGAATTATTTTTGGCTTACTTTCTCCGACGCAAGAACCTTCTGGAGATCCCCTTCCATTGATGACGAAAGTGGCATTTTCAGGAAAGATGAACTCTCCGTTCAGTGGAAGCACCTGTTTGAAAATTATAAGATTATTGTGACTGATATATCTATGATAAATATATAGTATAACAACTATGAATGATAAATTACGAAACTTAGACGCTATAATACATTGTAAAAAACTCATATCTTTTTCTTGACATTTTCCGTACATTTGCTTACTTTACGGTCTTAAGCCATTTCTTTTAAATCGTATAAAGTTTGAAAACTATTACTTCCCAAACTTGTTTTCAATGACTTAGTTTGGGGCTTGTTAAACGGCAATAAAAATATTTGTTTCGGTTTCAATCTGTCGAAGAAGTATTGATGGTCAAGTTGGTATCAAGCTTCACTTGTAACTTAATGATTGCGGGTTCGAATAGCACCTGACGCGAAACCTTTTTTCAAATTTTATCCAATAAGTGTTCTGATTGACTTCCTTTGCAATGATAGACAATTTTTTTTCCTACGGGTTATTGTCAGCTTAGCCTTTGCAGACTCGGCATAATTTCCAAAACTGACCGCCTTTTTCTGTCGCACTATCAAGGCGACTCTCGCTACCAATTTTGGTGCTAAGATTACAATGAATCTGAGCTCTCTGTGTATGTTAAAGTATTCTGAGGTTTAATTTGTCGAGATAACCCCGGCCATATGGGTACTCAAGGGATCCTTTATATGCCACACATAATCACACAACATGCGTGCCCAAGACTTTCAGATCCAGAAAATCTGACTACTCAGCCGGATCTCGGTGAAGGAAAGAATAAGAAAAAACAAATGATGTTTGCATTTTACTTAAAATATTAATATTTATGAAACAAATTACTTTATATCTTTTATTTTTTTTAATACATTCATATTAAAAAACGACTATGAACATATGGAACATTTGGTTTAGTCTTATTTTGTATTCAAATAACCATCTAAAGCAAATAAAATGGTTAAAATTTTTTAATTGGTATGAATAACTGGCTTACATTTTGCAATTGGTAGAATTAACTCGTTCAAAGTTAAAATTTGATTTGTAATACAAATGCTAAATTCCAGTTAGAATACGGTTTTAACCAACTTGTCCCGTTACTTATTGCGTCTGGCAATAGCAATAATCGAACCAGCAAGCTTTACGTTACGAGAAGTGATGCTTCAGATAAACGCTGCTGCCAAATCTTGTTGACATTTGACACGGTCCTAAAGGTACTTAGAACAATTTTTGACGGAAACGGTTAAGATTTTACTAAACTGTTTAACGAGAGAGTTTACTAAAACTGTTTAAGATTTTAAAGTAAGAAACGGTTTTAAACCATCGAAAATACGGAAAATTTCCGTAAAACTAAGGATTTTGCTGTAGAAATAATTGAGTTCTTTAAAACAAAATGCAAATCGAATCGGACACGGGCTATTATTGTTGCTCTGTTCTTATCCGTCATCGTTCAAATTCCTCCGAGGGATAAGAAAATTGGCTGCAATGTAAACTTGTTTTCACTGCATGAAGGTAAAATAGATTTTTTAAAATTGAAAATGTAATTTTTTAATTATATTTCTTGCTAATTAGCATAAATGATTTTTCCATACTTCAAATTTTAAAATTTAGTAAGATTATAAAACTTCTACTATAGGTTAGGTTTGAATTATCGTCGCACTAGAGCTATTGGCGAAGGGCGTCGTATTTTAGAACCACAGTCAAGTCACGAGCCCGAGCCGACACCTGAATAGGTACCCAACGCAACCGTTAAGGTGACATCGTACGCAGCGTTAGGACTTTGAAGGATATTTTATATTTAACGTGCACTCCTTACCCTGGGTATTATTCATCGGACTTTTTTGGCTGCACGGGCCGTTTATAGGTCGGCAGTTATTTTGGCGATGCCCGATCCTGGGACCTTTCGCTTGCTAGGCGTGTGCCTAACCGACTGGGCTTCCCAGCCCCTAGTGATGCTTCAAATAAACGCTGCTACTAAATCTTGTTGACATTTCACGGCCCTAAAACTATTCCGTAAAACTAAGGATTTTGTTGTAGAAATAATTTAATACTTTAAAACAAAATGCGAGTCGAATCGGACGTGGGCTATTATTGTTGCTCTGTTCTTATCCGTCAACGTTCATATCCCTCCGAGGGATAAGCTAATTGGCTGATGTAAACTTGTTTTCACTGCATGAATGTAAAATGATTTTTTTTTAATTGAATTTTATTTTAATTTTTTCAAATTTTATTTTTTTAGATAATTAGTTTTAATGATTTTTCCACACTTAAATCTTTTTAAATTTAGTAAGATTATAAAACTTTTACTATAAAAATATATATGCGTGTTGCAGAAAAACCTGAATATCAAGAGACGGGTTTATACAGATACACTACACAAACAATTAGGGGAGCGCATGGTTTAATCCTTTTACCCCCAACAATTCCATTTGGAATCATAAGCTTGTAAATTTTTTTTCTGACTAAGTTAAGCTCACACTTATGTATCGTTAGATGGAAGAATCATGTCTTTTGAAGAATTAAATAATGTTTGTTTCAATTAAATGAAAGTGTGAAAATATGGAAAAATAAAATTCACTCTGAAACAATTAATTAGCAAATAAATTGACCCTAAATTCTCCATGCTTGCTTTTTTTAGATGTTTAAAAATTGATTTTGACTATTTTAAACAAATAAAGTTTGGGAAAAGGTTGTTATAATTTATTCAAAAGTTATGATCCCAATGTTTTCCCCTTAAATTTTAGTTTTAAAAAATTGAGAATTTTCCCCCAGTTTTTTACCATTTCATCCTGGATGCATAATGAGAACATTTCAAGAATTTTAGATTTTTTATAATAAAAAATAAAAAGTTGTGACTGAAAGGTAACAAAAGTACGCAAAGTGCTCCCCTAATTGAATCGGTGAGTGCAGAAACAACGTCAGTCACAAATTTGAAATTTTTCAGGAGGGAGAAAAAACGTAATAACTCCTCTTCTATTTCTGCACTAAACACTCGAAACAAACGTCCTGTATTTACGGGAACTACTCAACAGACTAACGTAGTTTTTGCACCCAACACGCATTTTGCCTTTCTACGCTTATTTTCATTGAAAACGAGTTTTCGGAATGGATTTTTTTGACTGAAGTGGTTTCTGCACTCACAGATTCAATTGTTTTGAGCAGTGTACGTCTGTATCCCTCTGAGGGATACTATTTGTTTGAAGTACTGAAGGAAGCCAGTTGCCTTACCATTTCAGCTACTGAATACGAGTCCGGCATGAAAACAGCAAACGCATTCGAGGCCGGAAAGATGACTCGGTCGTTCTTGCATGGCAAGCGGCCTCCTTCCCAATTCCGGGAGTTGTCGAAATTAGTATACTTGACCCAGGTTTTTGTGTCTGATGATATTGAACCCTTGACTATAAAATAAATTAATTTTAATTCTTAACTATTAGTATAACACTGCATAAAAGTCCGTTAAAAACCGGAAATTTCTTTTATTTTTCTGTAAAGTATATTATGTCAGTTTCTCAAAATACATGTTTTCCTTGTAAACCAAAAAAATTGCAACAATTAATACGGATTGCACCTGCTAAAAAGTTTTGTTTTTCTGTTTGATTGCGAAAAGAAAATTTGATCTTTACCAAGTACTAAGAAAATATTCGTTCATAAGTTCGCCATAATTTTTTCCTGTATTTCTTGGATACGGGAAATTTCTGTCAACGGATTTTACCCGTATAGCATCACAGATATTTTCTGGAAATTTTCTGTTTAACAGGATTTTTTTTTAAACAGAGTACAACTATTGGAAAAAATGCAGTCTGGATACTCAGAAGCAGGACAAACGCAGAGCCGAATTTCTTTACGTGCAGACTACCCAGGGCCTCTAATTCAAGGGGACTGCAAACTATGGTTAAAAATAATATTTTCAGAATTTTAATAAAAATAAAAAAAAACTTTTATACTTTGGAAAGAAATTAAAAATTTTCAATAGTAAAACTATAAAAAAACTTATATAGTACTTATAAAAAAAGTTCAAAGGATCTTTCAAGTTTTGAGGGGCAACAGAAATGTTGAATGAAAATAAATTCTTTCTCGAGCCTCGAGTATTTTTTTTTCAACGATTGGACATTAGACCTTGTTTGATATGCACACAGTAGGACATAGCTTTTATAAAAGCTTCCATTTTTTGCGTTATAAACATAGTGTGGAAGCTAAAACCAGAAATAATATTTTGGAAATACATCAATAAAAGACTTAAAAGAAAGGGAAAACTGTCTTTACATACCACTATAATGCACTCCAATGGAGACAAAAATTAAAATCACTTTTAGAATCATTTTGTGCATTCATATATAACTGAACTTAAGCAACCAATTATCACTTGAATTCTGCTCTAAAAAAGTAAAAACTGTTGCTTCAAATTCATTACTTCCTGGCACACAAAGTATTATTTTCCACTTTCCTTCATTCTTGCAGCTGCAAAATTTCAAGAGAAGAAAAGTCATTCTTTCAATACATGGTACACCGATGGAGAGGGAAAGTAAAGTGCCTTTTTAGTGGGAAAAAAATAGCTATTTCCGCGGTTGATGATTTTTCATGGGTTTTTAGTGAAAAACTAGCTATTTCCGCGATTCGCTTTTTTCGCGGTTGGGGATTTTTCATGGGAGAGGGCGTTTTAGCATATTACAGTTAATTTATAGGTTTTTAAATATACAGAGTGATCAAAAATTAAACTAATGGTACTCTGGAATTGCTGTAAAACAAATTAATAATGGGTTGAATTACTATTCATATTCTGTAAAGAGACTATTGACGAGTGACGACACGGGAGAGAATTCCGAAAAAAAATCCAAAATTTTCATATGAGGAATATTTGTACTGCATTTGCTGTTATTTTAAGCAAAATTACATTTACATTAATAAAAAGAAACTTCCAAAACACTCATTTTTTTATACAATATTTTAAATTTCCTTTTTTCATTCCTTGTTCCTGAACTTAGCAATCTATAATAATAAAAGAAAGAGTCTGTCAGTGTGTCAGTCTGTGTGTATGTCTGTGGAGTGTGGATCGAAAAAAACCTACTTAGACTGCTCTAAAAAATTCGAAATTTTTAATATAGGTTCCTTTTAATACCTACGTGTGCACCTGAGACTTAGTTTTTTCATATTTGATTGTGATTTTTAATTAATATAATTAGTTTCAAAAAAACGTCATCCACGTGGAATTGTGGGACCATAACAGGGCTTGAAAATACATGGACCGGGCCGAAACGGGGACTTGACGCCATCCTCTATTAGTTTGATTGATTGAGTTTGGTTGAGATATGCGCTCGCCCTAAGGCTGCTTCATCCTCTATTAGTGTTTGCTTTTTTTTAAGTGTGCATGCGCCAACACGAATTTAATTTTGTTTTGATTTTGAGTGTATTTTCACAAGTAAGCATGCCTCTAAAATTAAGTAATACGAAGTTAACGGGTTCCCAGTAAGGCAGGACCATACTTCTAGTCAATAATATTGCTGGAAATTAAAAATATGAAATGTTTATAAAAAACTCTTGAGAGATTTTAATCTGGGAAACAAGCAGGCGGTGCAATATTTCCCCCCTAATTTTTTTAAAATAAACTTTTTACTTTTTCTTCTCTCCCTTTGTCTCAATATACATCCTTAAAACAAAAGAGTGAAATCCACTCCAGTAGGAGAAGTGCATTTTCGAAACTGGAAAGGTGTGAATCTTGACTCAGACTGAGTTAAAATCACTCGTTTGGAGTGATCCTGTCGGAGGTTTAGCACACAAAGAATTCACTCCTATGGGGGAAGTGCATTTTCTAGACTGGAAGAGTGAAAATTAACTCAGACTGAGTTAAAATCGCTCGTTCGTTTTAAGAATGTATCCTCCATTAAAAGAATTAAAGATCTTAATGGAAGAACGTGAAAAGTGACAAAAAGGTGAAAACGGGAAAAAGAGCTTTAAAGTTTTTTGCCTGCACTTAGATACGATAAAAAAGATTATTTAAAAAAGATAAAAGTACACTTCTTAACAAGATTCCTCCTTTTCATAAACTTTAGCTTTAAGGGAAGGGAAAACATGTTAATTAACGCTAAAATCTATTTCCCCCCTCAAAAATTTCACTTAGCACGTTCTTCTACTCTCAATTAGCTCTTCAATGGTAATTCGGACCATTAGTTTGATCTAAAGAGACCACCGAGAAACGTAAGATTAATTATATGGTTACACTGTACATATTATTGCCTAAGTATTTTTCTACACAATTTTTTCAGATGATAAGATGATAATAAATTTGACTCACTGCAGTCAATGGGATTTTTACTTAGACAGATATAGAAGGATTTTTAAGAACTATTTTGAGGGTGTTATTGGATCGTGTTTTTCTTTAAAATTTAATTAGTGAACAAATAAACTGTATAGATCTATAACGAAAAAAGTCCTGACTAAGTCGTGTATCAACGACCAGGCAAAACTTTTTGGAGGTATGGAGACAACATTTCTGGAGCTGGTTACTTTATTGTACTGAAGGCGCCATTTAAAAAGTGATGTTTCGAAATTCGAACCAAATAAGTTGAAATAGGGCAAAATATGAGCATTATTGAGAATTATTATTATTCTTTAATTTGAAATCGTTAATTTTTAATGGTAGCTCAGATTTGAAAATAAAAGGAGGACATATAAAAGGAGGACATATAAAAGGAGGACAATAAAAGGAGGACATCGAGTTTAAACGATAAAGCCTAATCCCAGCAATTCTTCAAGATTGGCATTGAAGACCCAGAAGTTTTAATTTTATTTGAAAAAGCAATAGAAGTCGCAAAAGCTGTCTACAGCATCTTTGGTCCGATCTAATTATTGCACATAGCATGGTCACAACAATAACGATTAGGTCTAATAACTAGGGGGCCGGGTGACCTACTGGGTTTGATCGTAGCCCATTACGCTAACAGTCTGTGCAATGTGCAGGGAGCGGGCTTCGCCCTGGGTGTTCTTCCTCCCTCTCTGGATAAGTAACATTTTTGTCTGTGTCTGTTTAATTTGACGAAGAATTTATAAGCGGGTCTCTGATGAAGCACATAAGCCAGAAAATATATGTATCAACCTACCTACCTCTAATAAATAACAAGAATAAAAACAAATTGCTCGTAAAGAACTCTAAAACCCAGCAGACGAAAGAACCGTCCATTGAAAGCAACCAAGCAACCAACGAAATAGCAGGAAATCCAAAATTCAAAAATGAAGGTTACGTCATCTGAAACAACCTCATTACAGTGAGAATAAATAACTATTTTAATCATACTAGTTTTTTTTCGACAAAAAAAATATATAACTTACTAGAACTTGTTTTACATAAAAGTTATAATATTTCTTTTAAATATTTTTAAGGGACTACTTGTTCGTAGAAATGTACTGACATAGCCTCCTACATTATCATGCCATCTGAAAACGATTAAAATTGGCTATTGTGAGAAAGCTGTCAATAGATGGCGCCATTTAGCGTCCACGTGCTTTCAAGACACGTGCTGTTGTTTCGCTATGTCCACACAACAACAATATAAATTGACATGTACACGTACAGGCATGCGCGCGCACTTGCCTAGAATGATCGAAATTGCATATGAATTTCAATGCGCGCGCATTTCTTGTCAGTTTTTATTGTCGCCGTGTGGACATAGCCTTTGTTTACACCGGTTCGCCGTGATTGTGATAAGAAATTTTAGTTCGAAATTTATAATTTTTTTTGTAAACTTTTGTAAATTCAACGAATAATGGCTAGTTTTTTTTGCATCAGACCATCAAAAAAGAAAAGGAAGAACGAAAAACACGGTGTTTCAATAATCCCATATAGGTATTCCTACGAAATGGAAGATATTTGGTAAGGAGTTTTTTAAATTATTCTTTTTTGGTGAAAATGTATCGTCTATTCTAAATATTTTTATTCTTGAAACCTTTCGTAATACATTCATTATTAATTATTACAATTTGTTTTCCCCCTCCTAATATGTAGTTTAAACACATATTTACTTTTGTTCTATCTAGATTTATTTTTAATTTGGTTCGGGCATTCTGTTTTCCAAAAATATGTGTTTTCGAAGTATGTAATAAGTTTTGAAAAAACTTTTTTCATGTAAATTCTAATAATTTATGTGCAATTTATAGTTGAGAATTAAATGATATATCTCATTCTAAAATTCTGTTTTTGTTCGAAATTATAATATTATTATTAAGGGACTGTTATTCTTAACAGAAGCATTTTTAATAAGTGTTATATAAGTATTTATTAATTTTTCTTTGAGGAGCCAAAACTATTTTTTTTAAATGTAACATCTGAACAAGGTTCTCATTACTTGCGTTTTAGTCATATTAGATTCTTATCCGGGGATTTTGTTCTGCTTGCAGAAACAAAATAAAAAATATCTCATTTGTTTATTATTTACTAGGAATGAACGGTATTCGAAATAGCCCGATATGGATTCTTTCATTCATTGCGAATACATTCCTACCAAAATATAAATATGCGAAAGTCTACCAACAGATGGCGCGACCTAAGTCCTTTTTGATGATAGCCTGTGAATCTATGTTATTTCTCGATTGCTAGATGGCATGGTACTGAATGTGAATGTACTATTTGTATAATTATAGTTGGCATCATTATTAACATATTTAGAAAAATGGCCGTAAATATCGTTATTTTGCATTGAACCTGTTTTAAATATAAAAATATTCTTCAGTAGGTTAATGTTTTATTTCTTAATCTATATTTATTAAGTTACTAACCAAATTACTTTTTTGTTCAGCTGTATTTTTGATTTTTAGATTTTCTTTGGGCAGCGGCTTTCTTACAAACGTCCAACATCGCTTGCTGCTCGCTTCTCCCTCTTTATTTATAAACCATCTCTCATCACAGATTTCCTACAAAAATGATCGAAGGATACCAAGCCGATTCAACGAATTCCCGCTCTACCAAGAGTGGGAAAATTGAACTTGGCGATGTTACACCCCATAACATTCGACAGTTAAAAAGGCTGAATCAGGTGGTGTTCCCCGTCAGTTACAACGATAAGTTTTACAAAGATATATTAGTCGCCGGAGAGCTCGCTAAATTAGCCTATTACAACGATATCGTCGTTGGAGCCGTATGCTGTCGAGTGGATGCCTTTGACAACTGTAGGAAATTGTATATTATGACTCTAGGTTGCTTAGCTCCCTACAGAAGGCTGGGAATCGGCACCAAAATGTTGGAGCACATTTTAAATTTTGTTAAGGAGGATGGGAAGTTTGATAGCATATTTTTGCATGTTCAAATTAATAATGATAGTGCAATTGAGTTTTATAAGAAATTTGGGTTCACTATTGTCGAAACAAAGTCTCATTATTATAAAAGAATTGAACCAGCTGATGCTCATGTTCTCGAGAAGTTTTTGAAATGATTGTCTTTATTCTTACTTCTTAAAAATAAGTTTTATTAGTAACATTTAAAATAGTGTCATACCCATATCCCCCATGTTCTGTATCAAGTGGTTCTTTTAGTTGGTGTGTTTGATATTTAGTAACTTAAACATATAATATTCTGATTGAAATAAAAGCTCTTGTTTGAAACTTGTTCTGTTGAGCAAAGCTCACTACAAATGTCAGCACATTAAATGTTGAGTTCCATTATGTCAATTTTTGTACATTCTAAGCAATACATATTTTACGGACATTGATTAATTATCTGATTAATTTAAATAAAAATAATAAGTTTTAAAATCATACAAAAGTAAATTCTTATCCTGGCTGTAAAACCATTTATATTATCAATTCTTTAAAGAATTCAGACTAAAAGTTTTTTGTTTTAATTCAACAACTTCTTAGAAAACTAATTTTTAAAAGATTTTTAATTAATACCATTGAATTTGTCTAATTGCGTATTGGATTATAAGTTCACATAATAAGTTCTTCATTCAGTTATCATTATAAGTTCCATTCAATATAAGTTCACATTACTTAAAAAAAATATTGTATGTGTAAAGCAAGTTAATTCAATATTTAATTTTACAAAATTCATACAGCGTTATTTCTTTAAACAGGACCTACACAATTGTATAATTGCTAATTCAATATGTTAATTAAATAAAAATTACGTAATTTAACTGTATATAAATAATTATCTCGTTAGGAGGCTAAAGTTAATATGAACAGGTATTTTTTTCTTCTAATTTTTAATAACAAAATGTTCCTTGCTTCGTATACAGAAGCACTTAAAATATATCTTATCAAAACCTCAATTCAACTAATATTTCATGGTTTTTATAATTATTTTCATGTTTATGATTAATGAAAAAAATTAAAATACCATACTTCCTATATGGTTACAGTGCATTTTCTGGCAGTCCCCTTCATCTTTTTAATACTGTTTCTTTAGATAAATCATCTAATACAGTCTGCACTGTACAAAAACAGTGCTGATTTTTTTTTTGCAAACCTAGATGAAATTTGGTAATTTTCAGCTCTGAAAAAATTGGACCTCCGGAAACAGCATTGTAACCAAAAATTTTTACCAATGCCAATGGCTGGTTTTTAATAAAAATGTTTTATTAGACTGTTAATATACTTTTGTTGTGAAATCAAAATGCTGTATTCATACAGAAAATGTAAAATGTTGTATTTGAAAAGAAAATTCTCTCATAAATAGTTTTAATAAAGACATTCATGGAAATTCTGACTCTGCTTCATGTTATTTTTACATTTTACACACAATTTTTTTCAAGCATTTTACTATTACCATCTGAGCAATATTGGAGTTTTATGTAAAAAATATTTTATGATAAGATTTTTTAAACTTTTTTTTTATGAGAGGAATTTCTTTATCGAATTTTTTTGCAATTAAATTTTTCTTTTGATTTATATTGTTAACTTAAGCATTTTCTTTATTGATAGAATCCTGCTATTTTTGAAAGTGAAACATGGCGAATTTATTGAGATAGTCAAACATGCAAGTGCATGCATTACTGATCCAGTTAACTCCATTTATATACAAAGTAAAGAATTTGAGCTTGTAAGTAATATTTGAATGTTTAAAATATACTAATAACTAGTTTTTAAGCATTTTCTGTAGCAATGTTGCAGAGCTTTTTGCAACCCAAGCTAAAAATAGCTGGGAATTACTCAAAGTACTATTTGTGGCAGTTATACATTTTGTTAAACAAGTTTTTGTAAATTATACTTAAGATCTCAATTACTGAGATTAGGAGTCACCTATCTATTACCAGAAAGAAATTAATGATTACCCAAAACCTTGAATTATTTCAAATGATTTGGCACCTAACAAAATATCTTACTCTACTTGCTATGTTTATTTTTTTTAATCACAGCTGTTTCAATTTAATATAGGCTAATTACTAAAAAAACTTTTAAACTATTAATTATAAAATAAAGCAACACTATTTATTTGGAATAAAAACATTCCTTAATCAACTATTAGTATTTTAAGGAAAAGTTACAGTGCAGATCTAAAGCATATTTAAAATTTTATTCCTGATAAATAAAGGTAACTTAACATCTTGATTCTTTCAGTCCTTACTCCTTTTTATCCCCATACATTTTTTTAAGATACGAGAAATCCTTATTTTGTACTCAGTGTGTGAAGTTCTGTATCAGACATGCAGCAAATTAAATTTGTTTTGCTTATGCAGATGTGAGGCGACATACTAGATAACTTATTAGGCACAAACTTCAGTTTTAAAAATAACTTGGCTGATACCCAAAAATTATTCATAATCAGCTTTAAACGTTCTTTTTATAAGCACGAATTCTATTTCCTAAAGGGCTTGACTTATGACATTGGAGGGGGGCTCTGTTAGAGCCAAGCACTGCGACCAGGGGTCTATTGTACTGTAAAGGGCTTGATTGCCTTGTCATTTCACCACAACTGAGTTGCCCATGGTGTCAGGAGTTCGCCTGGTGCTTGCATGTGGGCCATGAAGAATTCCTGATACCACTTCATAGTTAAACTGTCTAGCATTTTTAGTGACTGAAATTGTTGTGCATGGTTTTTCATGGGGTTATATTGGCAGACAATTACGTCCTTTTGGAAATGGAAGTCTCAAGTTATGTAAATGTATGTACCCATGGCAATTCTAAAGTTTTAGACAAGGAACTCCTTGCTTCTTAAAATATGAAATACAAATGGGTTGTTTTGGATAACATAAGTTTCCTCTTTTCATTCTTTCTCTTCTGCAACTTCATTGGTTATTTTGCTTTCACCTCTCCACGCATTGCAAAATCGGTGGTTATTTAGGATATTTTTTATCTACCAGATATTTTACATTTAGTATTTTATTAGCACTTACAAGAAGAAACTATTCTATAGTTAAAATTATAATAAATTACACAACTGAAAAAAAAAGCAATAAGAGAACATGGGTAGAACAAAAACAGTGGACATTAAGGATATTTTATACATACCAGATATTTTATTTTTAGTATTTTTTTAAGCATTGCATGAAACTATTGTACAGTTATATTCAGAAGTAAAATAAATCACACTGCAGGAAAATAACAATTTAAGGAAACAAAGACTATGAAACTAACGATATAAGAAGAAAACAAATAAAAATAGTTAGAAAAATATATACACTATGTAAAACTAGGCATTACTTAACCAGTAGAACCCTTTTTTTTTCCTTATGTAATTATGCCCATTTGAGAATTTCATTTTTTTAGTAATACAAAAGTAATTAATTTTATATAAGTATATTGATCTTCTAATAACCTTATGCTCATAACAATTCAGAATTTTTTACGTTGAAGTGACTAATGAATCTTAACTCTCTGAGGGATAAGCAAATTGACTGAGGTAAAAAAATAGTACATTATAAATTGTGCCCAAGAGAATTTTTTTTGTTTAAATAATGACATTTCTTTTTAGATCGATTAAATAGAAGAACCAAGGCTGGAAAATGTCTAATATATATTCATTCAGTAAACAAATGCACCCACCAACAGCTGTGGAGCATTGCCTGTACTGCAACTTTTATAATTCTTGGGACCAAAACTTACTTATTGCTGGTGCAACTGTTTTGCGTATTTATAGATTAACTCCTGAAGCTGAGGTAATGTATTAGTTAATTAATTCTGTTATATATTTTTTAATTTGATACCATAGTATATTAGTTTTTAAAAAAATGTATGCAGTATAACCTGATTATAGCGTCATTCTAGAGACCATGATATTTGTGATGTTATAAATAAGGTTGAATATTAAGTATAGTAAATCATGTAAAATGCATTTTATGTACCCATATTTATAAGTTCTAATGAATAAATTTATCTTGTGTGCTGTAGTTGTACAGTTTAATTTCTATTTATCTAGTCAGTAATTTTTGAGGCAGAAAAAAAGGTTTTAAATGTGGCAACTTTTACATGATTTGGTAAATGAAATAAAATATAAATATGATTTTTTCTTAAGATGGCATTTTGGATTTCATGTAACCGTATATTTTTAGTGTTACAATCGAGGAGTTAATTAAAAATTATACATATATTGTGACAATAAGCTAATAACAAATCTACATTTTAGAAAAGAAAATAAGAATCTTTATTAGTCATGTTACAATTAACAATTTCTATGTTCCAATGTACAATTTTAATTTATCTAGATACTTTAATCCTTAAAATGTGTCCAATCTGATTTTTCTATTTATAAAAGTTCTTAAAAAATACATTCATAAAATTATTTTGTAAATTTTTTTAGCCACCTGTAAATGGCGAACCAAAACTGAAGTTGGAATGTACGCAAGTATTTCCTTTGTTTGGTAATGTGATGTCAATGAAAGCAATCAGACTTGCAGGATCTCCGCGAGATGCCCTGCTCTTAAGCTTCAAAGATGCCAAAGTAAGTATGGTTCCTATTTATGTTAGAAGAAAAATAAACTCATGAACCTAATAAAAAAAAATCAAATAAATTAGTCGACCAGAAATCCTGCATTTCGCAGTACAACAAAATTTCCTGCCTGGTTCAGGAGCCCTAAAATGAGTAAAATGTCCTGTTTATGGATTTGAACTGCAAAATAATCTGCATTTTTGCTGATGATTAAAATTTCTCGATTAGATCCATTGCCAGAAAATTTACTTTGTCAGCAACTCTCAACCTAACTAGAATAAAGCAAGAGAACTACGACCTTACATATTTTTAATCAATCAGTAGTCCCTCATAAATGGCAGACAAAAACTTATTACATTGTAACCAAAAGAGTTATTAAACAGTTAGTTTAGATTTTTATTTTTTCTAAATCGTATAAGTGTTTTTCACCATTTTACAAGACTTGTGTAATGATTACAAGACTGAAATGACAATAATACTGTAAAATGAACCTGATGCAGTGTACTATATATTTTGCTAGCTTCAATTGAATTAAAATAAGTTAATGTGGGAATTTATTATTAAATGAACTTTATTGCATGAATATTAATGTATGTATAGATGAAAACAAATTATGAAATATTAGTAATTCATATTATGTTATCAATTAAGTCCACTATTTATAAAAGTAACCTTAACAAACCCCATAGAAGTCCTTAAAATAAACTAAAAATCTTAAGCACAATGGAATAAATATTTTACTGCAATCGATTCACAAATTTTAATTAAACTTAATCATTTAACATGTAATTAACAGAAGCAAATTGTTTTAATTGTAATCATACATTTTTTAGTTGTCCTTAGTTGAATATGATCCTTCTACACATGATTTGAAAACTTTGTCTCTCCACTATTTTGAAGAAGAGGATATGAGAGTAAGTAAATTAGAACTATGGAAAATCTCGGCTTTGAAATTGGAATTTCATATGACAGCAACCTGTTTTAAAATATAGTCCCTTAAAAATAAATGGTATATTATTTACTTTTATGTTAAATACTTGAAAGACTTTTTTTTAAATGTTTTAAAAACTTTTTTTTTAAATGTTTAGTTTTATACTCCAAACTTTTAAAAAGGAAATTAGTGTTGTAATTAAATGATATTTATGTTTAAATGACTATGGACAGAAAACTACATTAATTTCTTTACAATCTTCTTTTTTTCAAATATTTTTTTCAAATATTGGCGAATAACATGTTAATTTTGTTTGATATTACTCCCATATTTGATAACTTATTTTAAAAAATATTATATCTAAAAAAACATTATAAAAGGTTATTATTTTGCCATTTTTTTTTAATTTGTATCTAACTTTTAATTTTTAGCATTAAATTTTTTTGAACATGTTTATGTTATATATTTTGAAAAATTTGCGAAGTAAACGTTAAAACATAATATAAATTTCAAATTTTGTTTATAGTGATTTACTTCTTCATTGTAGTTAGGTGCAAACCATCATCCCTTTATACCAGAAGTTAGAGTTGATCCAGACGGTCGATGTGCAGCAATGGTTGTTTATGAGCGAAACATTGTAATCCTACCATTTCGTAAGGATAACTTAACTGAAGAGCAGGAAATTGTGATGGGCAGCACACATATATCGCTGGGAACGTAAGTTATTCAGTTTTCAGTATATAAAATGAATGTTAATAGTGTTTGTTAATGGTCAAATATCTCCTATGAGGCATGGATATTTGTGTTGTCCCAAGTACATGCGTAGAATATGCTCATTAAATCTGTGGGTCTTAATGACCTTTGGACAGTCATAGTGCAGTTACCATGGATATAGCTTGTCTGCAGAAAAATGGCCCTCTCTTCTATCGATGTTATGAAACTGAGGAGGTGGTGCTCGCTCGGAGCAGAAGAAAGACTTCCACCCTCACGGGTGCTCAAAGCCTTGAATCAAAGAAAGTTACGTTACCCCTCCTGCCTTTAGGCTATTACCTGGAGGCATACAACAATAACATGTATCTTGAAATGTTTTATATTTATTACTTTCCCCCTGGAAATCATTAACCCTAAGAAAGGTTCAAAGTTGATTTCGATATTTTTCTTTCAGTAAAACACCAGTTCTGGCTTCTTACACTATAAAATTGTGTGATATTGATGAAAAGGTGAATAACATCAAGGATATGCAGTTCCTCCAAGGCTATTATGAACCTACTTTACTATTGTTATATGAACCTTTACGTACTTGGCCCGGGTATGCACTTTTTTTGTTCTTATTGAATGTTTAAATATAACATTGAATTTCAGTATATAATTTCTAAGAGCCATTTAAATTTATATTTTGTATCCTTTAAGTCCAAGTCCTGTAGTTTTTAACATTATATAGCAAGATAATATATAACATTATATAGCAAGTGATAATATTTTTGCATGATTAATAACAAACTATATTTTTTAGGAGAATCGCAGTGCGTCAAGACACATGTGCTATTTTAGCCTTGTCCTTAAATATTAATCAGAAGGTTCATCCAGTAATTTGGACTGTTGCAGGTCTTCCATATGATTGTTTGTATGCAATGGCAGTTCCAAAACCCATTGGTAAGTAAAATAAACTTAATTCACATGTTTTTCCTTTTTGGTACAATATGTGTCAAGTTAAAAAAAAATTAATTGGTTGTCTTTACTCATTTGTTAAAATTAAAGTTGAAATATCTATATGACATTTTAGTTTTTGTTTGTCAAAATATTTAAGCTCAAAAACAATAAAAAAACATTAAAACTTTTAAATGGTGCTAAACACATGAAACCTAAAATATAAATGATGTAACTCACAGTATAAGTTACTCTTTTTTACCTTTAAATAGTTTTATGCATGATGTACCTGAAAATATATCAATGAAATTAGTCCTATTTAATCTTCCTTGTGATTTATTTTATTTATTCTAATATCATTTTAAGCAGCTCAAGCATACAAGGAATAGAAAACCTAATTTTTTAATCATAAATTATGGTAGTTAAATAAAGTAATTTAATCGAGATAGGATTAAAAATATTCATCTTTTAACCCTCTGAGGGATACAAGCGAAAAAAACTTGTAGCATAACTGTGAAGTTTTCTTAAAACACGCATAATTTTAAAAAAATTATACATTAAAAAAAATTTAGTGTGGGGGATAAATTTATAATCACCTACTTCGGAAATATAATTTTTTAACAATTTAAGAATACAAGATTTTGATTAATTAAAAATTTCATTTAAATCTCATGCAATGAAATGAAAATTGAACCTCAGCCAATTTCCTTATCTCTCAAAAGGTTTCAACAATAATTTCCGTATTTAGTTTTACCAGTGTGTTATATTTGTGTTAAAATTAAAAACTGACTTATGCAGTGCTTATAAAGTATTTGTAACATTTAATTTTTTATTAGGTGGTGTTCTTGTGGTTGCTGTAAATTCCATGCTCTACCTGAACCAAAGTGTTCCTCCATATGGGGTCTCATTGAATGGATTTACTGACTTCAGCACAGCATTCCCTTTAAGTTAGTTTCCATGATAATTATTCTTATTACACCGTATTCCATGATAATTATTCATATTACCCTATTGGTTTTTCAAAAACTCAATTTGAAAACCCACTTAGTAAAATTAATTATACTTAATTTGCATGTTTCAAGTTAAAAATGTATGTAATGTCAAGTTATACTTTTTTAATTGGTTGTCTTAACACTAGTGAGTGACTAATCATCACAGACAAATTTAACGAACGTTTTTATTTCCAAATTTGTAGTTTTACACGAAGAATATGATTGAAATTTTATAATTTTCATCAATTAGAATGAATTTAAATATGATCAAACTATAATAAATTAGTATACATCCTTTAAAATTTAGTGCTAGTACCGTAGAATAAAAGACTAATTTATCGAAATAATTAACTTGTGCTATTTGGCAAAAATTCCCATCGCCACATGTAAATTCTTATAGCCACGATTGTGTGCGATTTTCCAGTAATTGATTTCTTTTCATTTGTTTTATGTAAAACAGTATTGTTAAGTTTTATACTTTCTTTTCTTCAGAGGCTCAAGAGGGGATAAAATTGTCACTAGATTGTTCTTCAGCTGCATTTATCTCATATGATAAGTTAGTCATTTCAATGAAAGGTGGTGAGTTGTAAGTACATTTTTAATATGTATTTATTTTATGCAGTATAAAGTGTTAGAAAAAGTTAATTTAAGTAAAATTAACTTATTTTACAAAATTAGTTTTTTAATTGATACAACCTAAGGAAAATGTTATTAATAAAAATAAAATTTGAATTATGCTGTTTATTTTTGTCAAACGTTAATGTTAAATTAGCCAAAAATCAGTGTTTGCCACTTAGGTATTTCCAATACGTATTATCACCCTCTCTTAACAAATTAAGAGGTATTTTTTTTAAAGGCCAAACAGTATTTTTTTTAAAAATAAAAGCAAAATATTTTTTTGCCCAAATTACTTACCACAGCAATATCAGTGCGCTTTTAATACCCTACCCTTTTTTTTTTTTTAACAGAAGTAGTAATATATGTCATATTTAACATCATCTTCTTTACCAAAATAAAAATCTGTACCTTCTAATAAAATATAAAATTATCTCAAAATATGAATTTACTTGAAATTTGCTTTTTTGTAGGTATGTATTAACTCTTTTTAACGATGGCATGCGAAGTGTACGGGGTTTTAACTTTGACAGAGCAGCATCCAGTGTTATTACAACTTGTGTAAGTATTGATTTAGCAAATTAGTATTTGTTTGGTCTATCTTTTTTTTTTTATAATTTCAGCTATTCATTCTCAAGATCCTATTTATGTATTTTAGATGTGCATTTGCAGTGAAGGCTATTTATTCCTTGGCTCCCGCCTAGGAAACTCCCTGCTTCTTCGGTATACTGAAAAGTTTGAAAGTTCTAAACCAAATGATCAAATGGCTAGGAAAGATTCAAATGCTTCTGAAAAGAGTTTGGAAGATAACGAAAATGGAGGGGTAACATATTTATTTTTAACATTGAAAGCTTTTACCCATAAAACAGTAGAATAGTTTTAAGTGTTTTCTTTTAAAGCCCCTTATATAATGTTTTACTTAATTCCCAAAAATTCTCTAATTTTCTCATTGTTTTAAAAAAGGAAGTTGCAATAATTAACATAATTTTGTAATATCTAAATTGCTTTTTTGATATTTTGTATTTAATTAAAACTTAAGTATTTTATATATTAATTTATATTTTTTAAAATGTATTGTATGCTTATAATGTGGGATACATGTGTACAGATTAGTTTTTCGACTATAATTAGGATTATATTGCTAAACATCCTTTAAAATAGTACTAAAGAAGCCTGAAATGACTTTTTTCTGACTACTTATCAGTTTCTTTTTTTTATTAATCCGACAGCATCTGAAATAAAAACTGGAGAGTTAGTTTCTTTGGTTGTTTTTTAACAGTTAAATAAAAAAATTTAAATAGTGCTTCATATTACGTTAAAGAAAAACCATCATTAACCTATACTTACTTGTACAACATAACAATAGTTGGACATACAACATCTATTTAAAGCTGTGCATTTATTAAAATTTCTTTCAAAAGTTTTTACTATGAACATTGTAGTTAATATATAATTAGATTAAGTATTTATGGAAATATTTCTCCCTATGAAACTAAACTTTATTTCAGGACACTGAAGGGTCAGCAGCCAAGAAAGCTCGACTTGATAACATGGATGACTGGATGGGTGAGTTTCTACCTGCAACAACTAATTTTATAAAGCTGCTATATCCTTTTATGAAATGCAACCAATTAAATTGCAGTTGTTTCATGACAAAATAAATTTTAGAGTTTAACTAGTTTTTTTTTGTGTATGTATAGGAAAATAGCTATTTGTTCTTTGCTAATCCTAGAATCCTGTTAAATTGAGTGAATCATTTTACTATCTCTGTGACTGAGAACGTTAATAGTATATGCAATGTGTAACAAACACACATTTTGAAATCTTAATGTTTTATGAATTTGATACAGGCTTATTTAGCCTTTAATTTTTATTATTCGTACTTTAAAGTAGAAATGATTTTTTTTTTACAGCTTCAGATGTTGCTTTAATTGAAGATCCTGAGGAACTCGAAGTTTATGGAAATTTAACACAAGCTACAAAACAGCTTACCTCCTATACCTTTGAGGTTTGATAAAACTTTATTCCTTGGGATGGGTTTGCTTTTAATTATATATTATTGCTTACTTAAACACCAAAGTTTTTGTTATTCATAATTTAAAAAAATATGTAGCTTTAAGTTAGAGGAAGTTTTGTGTGTGTATAGTTAGATAGCAATTAGCTTGTTTCATATGAGTTCCTTCCAACTTATACTTCCGCCCTTCTTTCAATGGATGCCCTGTTCCCATGTGACATTGATTCACAATCTAATCTTGAGAAAACATTTATTTTCATTAGTATTTCTGTTGGCCACTAAATACCTAAAACATGCCCATTAATCTGATTATTTTTAGAATAAAATTTTTATCAATAAAATGAAGCTATTCAAATTGGTTTATTGGTACTAACTAGTTGATGATGACTTTGTGAATACCATGAACACCCTCATTTCCGAACTAAAATGTCAGCAATAAGCTTTTTAAAATCACTTTTCGTATAATTAATTTGTCCTACATAAATTTTTCAGGAATATGTTCTTCATTTGTCATATAATTTATTTATTAGATAAACCTTAGAAGAAAGGTCATGTGGCACATTTTCTTGCCAATTATTGGTAATGGGTTAAATTAAAAACGATATTTTTACTGTGTTTACTAACATATATCTGAAATTTTAAAAAAATGTTGCTTTTTTTAACAAGTTGACATGTTTTTTAAATCTAATGTTTGTAAGATAAAAAATAACATTGCTATTTTTTTTAAACAGGTATGTGACAGTTTACTAAATATTGGACCTTGTGGCAAGATAGTTATGGGTGAGCCAGCTTTTCTTTCTGAAGAATTCTCTGGAAATCCTGATCATGATCTGGAACTAGTTACAACTTCAGGCTATGGAAAAAATGGAGCTTTGTCAGTCTTGCAGGTATTATTTATGACATGCATATTGATTTTTAATCTAATGTAATTGTTAATAAATAATAATTTTTGATTATATAACCCATGTTTTCTTTTGCTTCAGAGATCTGTCCGACCCCAAGTGGTTACCACATTTGAGCTTCCTGGGTGTGTTGATATGTGGACAGTTGTTGGGCAGCTATCTGAATCAGAGGTAATTAATTTAACCAGTTTTTTTACTTTTTGTTGAATATTAGATGTGGAGATATTGAGATGTGGTCTAAATTCCTGAATGGTGATTTTGCGTTTTCAGCCCATTTTGAAGTGTGCTGATTCTAATTTTTTTTAAAAAATCTCTCTGTCAAACTGTGTTTAAAATCTCATTCTATAGCTTGCACTAAAATGGCTACCAACTTCAAATCTGGTACACAAGTTCCTAGTACTTGTTAGACGCCATAATACAGTTTTCATGAAAATCGTTCATGTCCTAAGGGTAGATGCCACAACCTTTTATGTTTTAGTTCATTTAAATTATCTTATGTGGTATATAAATACTTTTAAATGTGCATTGGTTTATTGAGTGCTAATTGAAAGTCATGTCGTGCTACAGCCAGGGCTTAAAAAATCTCAGAATTTTTACCCATTCTCAAGGACGGCTTGTCCAACGATGTTCCCGTCCTCCTTTAAAACTAACCCATCAAACTCTAATTATATAAATGACTTTTAAATACCGTATATACTCGTGTATAACCCGAGAAATTTTGGTCAAATTTAGTGCCATAAAAAACGGGGTCGACTTATACACGAGACATCAAATTTCCGGGAGGGGAAAAATCCCTAATTCTTAAACTAAAACTAAATTTCAATCAAACTTAAGGTTTAACTATTAACTATTAAAAATAAAGACACGAAAGCAGTTAAATTCAAGATTGGTATCTATTCACAATCTCTACCATAAAGATGTTTAAATTGTTAGTTCTTGGCGTGAAGCGTATTTGCACGTGTAGGTCTGGCACAGGACAGTTCAGTCAACCAGTCTTCAAGAGGTGTAAAGAAACGTTGTCAGTCCGTGACCTTGGCAGCGGGATCTTCACGCTTCACTGAACATAGTTTAAACTTAGCTTCTCCATTCAGGGTCAGCAATGTCAAGGACATCAAAGCGGAAACCTGTTTTTGTGCGATGCGTATTGACACGTGTAGCTCTGGCACAGGGCAGTTCAGTCAACCAGTCTTCAAGTGTGTAAAGAAACGTTGTCAATCAGTGACCTTGGCAGCGTAGTCTTCACGCTTCACTGAACAGAGTTTAAACTTAGCTTCTCCATTCAGGGTCAGCAATGTCAAGGACATCAAAGCGGAAACCTGTTTTTATTGGGGTTGAAATTTTGCTTGCAAGTAAAAAAAAATATGGTCGCGTCATGAGCCGGTTTCTTCTACTATTTTCTTCAGAAGGCTCTAGCTTATTTTCTACCTCGACTTATACACGGGTTACCGATTTTGGAAGGATATTTGGTTAAAAAAAGGGGGGTCGGGTTATACACGGAGTCGGGTTATACACGAGTATATACGGTAAGTTAAAATATCATAGTTTTCTCATTTATATTACAAACACATTTATATAAAATGCACAATTAATTAGTACTTAGTAGGATTACATTATACAGTAATAAAAGAAATGCTAGGTTACTTATAGTTACCTAATACTAGAATCTTGTAAGATAATAAAAATTAAAACTGTATCGTGAACATTAACGGGAAAATGTCCGTCCACGAGGACACTGGATTCAAGAAATTAGTTGTCTTCAGGGAATTTTTGACCGCCGAGGACGGGCAGTTTTTCAAGCCCTGGCTACAACCCCCTAGTTTTAACTTTAAATGTACGAAAGCAATATCTAGGAAAACTTAAACATAAGATGCTATATAGATTTTGTTAAATATTTATATAGTTCAAACTTTATTTTACTTTCGGTTTATTTTTTTAAATTTCATTCTGTCTATTATATGGATAAATAAAGAAAATTGGCATCTTACTGTGTATGAAATTCATTGTTTAATTTATTTTAAGGTAGGCGAATACCCAAAATTCCCCAAAATTCTAAAATTTTTACTATTGCTTTAATCTTTTCCAAATTTGGCATACTGATTTCAAATATAATGAATAATACTATTTAGGCATTTTTTTAAAATTTAAATATAATGTATTATTTTAAACGGTGGTTTTCTACTAAAAAAGGAGGTTTACGCTAACAAGTCTACCACATTGAATTTTCATCCTATAAACATTAATTATGTATTAAATTCTTCGTTTTGATCTGATGCATGCAATGACCCTCCAGAGTTGCATACAAATTACAAGAAAAGAAGTTATTAAGAAAAATGTTATAAATTAACCATAAAAAAGGAATTTTTTCGATTAACTTGGACATTTGGACATTTTAAAAATAAACATCTAATCTATTTCCAGCGGATGTTAGAGGTTCATGGCACAGATATATATTGAAATAGCATCTGTAAAAAATTTCAGGTAAATTAATGTAAAACTTTTTATACTAGAAGTGTTGGCGCAAATCCCTTTTTTAGGTGAAAAACACCGTTTAAAATAAATCAATTATGTTTAAATAAAAAAAATTGCCTAAAAAGCATTGCTCATTATATTTGAAATCAGTATGCCAAATTTGGAAAAGATTAAAGTAATAGTAAAAATTTTAGAATTTTGGGTATTCGCCTACCTTAAGATGCAAATTTAACTTTTAAAATTACTTTTAAACTTAAATAGGTTGTCAAATTTATGCCCACTTTAGGAATTAATGTGTTTAAATTGTTCTAATGTAAAAGATAACATTATGTAAATTATTAATACTGCTCAATGTATAAAATTGCTAATGATTGTGTTAATAAATACAAATAATGAGCATAAAACTGTTTTTAGACCCTTGAAGAGAAAATTCCAGAATTAAAGGACAAAGATGAAGACGGCGAAGAAACTCCATCTAAACCAGCATCAGTTTTGAAGAATTCTCATGCATTTTTGATTCTGAGTCGAACAGATAGTAGCATGGTAATTGTTTCTTGATTTACATTATGTATTGCGCATACAGACAAATTGATTTCAGTTATGCCTTGAATCTTTAATACTTTTTAAAAGCAACCCTGTGAGGTGTGCGAGTTACAAGTTATAAATAAAAATAATTTTGGACGATATTTTTAACAAATTTTTCCTACAATTATCCAAAAAGAGGAAGTTATTTTTGTGATGCAAAGGAAGAAAAACTGTTCAATTTTACTTTATTTCTTATAATTGTATTACTGCCCTTGCTACCATTATAGAGAACTTTAAAGATCATTCACTATAACATAGAGCCATCTGCTGTTGCAATCGAACTTAATTTTAGAAATACGGTGCATCACAAAATGAGCTTGAGCTGACTATGAGTATATGTTTGCCAATATAAGTGGTTGTTTATTTGCTTAGTAATTGTATAGTAATTTGTTCCATCTTACTAAACTGAACTTATGTTGGTGGCGTTTTTTAGGTAAGCCTTATCTTATTTCCCTACCAAGTTCAAATTTTTGCATTTAAAATAAATCTTTTAATAAAAGAATCCCATGATATAAAAGTTTACAAAAAACAACTGGTAAAAAGAAAATATCTGCCATTTCAAATAGTTATGCATAAAAAATTACCTAGTGTTTCCATGTTTTTCATGCAGTATTAACATTGCTTAAAGTCACTTCACCATCATCCTGGTTATGATGGCAATATAAATTTAAAGACACAAAAGATATTTCTGCCTCCTTTTTGTAAAAGAAAAGGAATCTGTGCCAGTCAGTTTTTTTCTCCTTAAGTTTTGCTCTGGTATAAAGTATATGTTTTGTTTGTGCGGACACAAAATTAAATTTTGTTTTACATTTTTGAAGACGCGTGACATTCTTATAATTTCACTTACATTACAAAAATCCTATTCTTCTAGATCCTCCAAACGGGACAAGAAATAAACGAACTCGACCACAGTGGCTTCAGCACACAGGCCCCAACCATCTTTGCGGGCAACATGGAAAACAACCGATTCATTGTTCAGGTTTCCCAAATGGGCGTCCGTCTTTTGCAAGGGTCCCGCCAAGTCCAACATATTCCACTGGATGCGGGATCTCCAGTGGTTTGGGCTTCCTTGGCAGATCCATACCTGGTCATCATGAGCGCAGAGGGATTGGTCATTCAGTTGATGCTGAAAATGGACGATTTCGGGAGTGGAGCCCGATTGCAGATCTCTAGACCACAGGTTGCTCAAGTTGTAAGTTGGAGATTTTTTTTTTTACTTTAGGGTATTTATATGTAACTTAAGTAGTGTAAGTGGCAGTTTAAAAACGCTTTTTTAATTTGAAAATAATATCAAATTTAATAAAGCCTGTTACATTGTTTGTGGCAATAAGTCAAGATTGGCTATTTCGCTATTTTTTTCATTTAAAGTTAGTTGTAGTGATATTCACTTTTTACGTATGTGGGACTTACACTGCAGAAAGGGTAATTTTACATGGAATTAGCCTTGAAGAGTATGATTGGAAAGTTAAGGAAACATATATGGTATGATGACAATGCAGATAAATTATCCAAGGAAGACAGAAATCTCAACTTCAAACACTGTATGGTTTCCCTCCAAGATGCAAATACCTATATATACTAAGAGAAAAATCAATGTCAACTGAATATTTGATTTGCAATAAATATGCAGATAGATCCATGCCACAAAAATTATAGCATGTCTGAAAAACAACTGTGTCATAAAGTTCAGTAGAAAGGGCAGGAGAGTCTGCAGGAACTGTGATAACTGCCCAGATAAGCAGCTGACACATCCTTGAGTGTCCAGCTTGAGTGTTAATCTGAGAGAAATTGCTGCCATTGATAGACCAGTATTATGATAATACATCAAGCATATTGCAGAAGCAGTAATCAAGACTCATGTATCCATTTGACTTGGCTATGCCATAGAAACAACACGAAAAACTGATTGAAGAAAAAATCCATGTGATTAGGAAGAAGACTACATGCAAAAAATAAATTACCAGAATATTTTAGTTTAGCTTTATTATCCAAAAAGAGCAAAATTCAAAAATCGGTTTTAGATCTTCTCTCAAGTAGTATCCACTTTGGCCTGTGTACCGTCTGAATGGAAAAATAATTAAATTGATTAAATTCCATTAGTTCATTACTTTGAGGAATTTTGTTCAAAGTGCAACAGAATATTAGAATTCTTATATTTGTTTATTTGAGGAGCACTTTATTCACAATTAGATTTTTATTTCTATTTCTATTGTGATTCTTTTTTACGACACAATTATGTTGTCTTTTAACTTTTAAATAATTCCTTTTCAGCTATTTGGATTTTATAATTAATTTACTTAATTTTTTAATGAATTTGTACAATCCATATGTCATATAAAAATTTCAATCAATAACTAAGCTTGCTATACGTAATTTTTTTTAGAAATCTCGGGTATCATCTTTGTGTGTATACAAAGACATCAGTGGTGTATTCAGCACCAAGTCTCGCCAGGAACCTGAAGAGCTGGCACCAGCAACTAACCAGAATGCCCCATCAGTTAATATGGCTGATGTTATGGATATGAATCCTGAGTAAGTAATATGTTTAAACTATTATGGATATTCACAGCGGGAATTATTAGTAAACACAAAAATAATGAAAAAATTTATCAGAATTGAGTTAGTAAATCTTTTTCTGCATTCCAACAGTTTTAGTATCTAAAGATAAATAAGTTGTTTAATTTTACTTTTTCACCATGTTTTTCCTTTTTTTAACCTTAAATTCATAATTCTGTGTTAAGTTAAAGATTTTCTTGATTAAATTTGTGAATCTGGAGTTCTTTGAATATGAAAAATTCATAAAAACCAGCTAAATGTCAATGAGAATTTTAATATTTAGTTTTATCAATAACTGAATAAGAAATGTGTATTCGATAAATGGTAAAAATTCTTCAACTCAATTCATTCAAATCTTATCTGGTAGTGTTTGCCATACTTACAGTGCTGGATGCTCTCAGTGGCAATGAATACTAAGTTAGTTGCATCTTTCACATGCTTCGGTAGTGGAAAATGCTCTTACAGTTTTGCCTGCAGGTTCCAATCAAGTATTGGCAATAATCAGTCAATTTGAAGTGCTTAAGAATTCTATGTGAATCCTATCAAGTATTGGCAATAATCAGTCAATATGAAGTGCTTAAAAATTTGGTGCAGTACATTACCACCGCTGAAACGTTTAACATTGTCACTACTTGTTTGAAAACCAGAAGTATGTTTTATGTTTTCGTCTCCTGTGAAAGATCCAATTGTCTTAGCATTGCCACTGCAATTATCCAGCACAGTAAATACGCCAAACATTACTGGAACCGTTGCCAGTGAAGAATTTCTTATGTTAAAATGCAGACTAAGAAATATTTAAACGACATCAAGAAGTTACCAAACTCTATGCACTAGTGATTAGAAAAAACTTATAAGTTAACCATCTTAAAGCAAGGTATGTACAATAATCTTAAATGACCAACACTTGCTTCGAATTTGTTTTTTTTGGTATGATTGCCAATATGAACTGCAAAGAGTTTTTTCTATTTTTTGGCAAATTTGAATTAAGTGTGATATTAAGTTTCAAAATATGTATTTTATTTTTGTCTAAATATTGGAAAACTCTAAGAAGATGTATCTAAACTGCTCTAAACTGCAGGGTGTTGTTTCAGAATGTGAGCAGCGTTCAAAATTGGATGGAGAAATTTAGGAGCACTCTGTGCTACTAACTTAAAACAAAAACTAGGAGCAAATGCATATTTGTTAAAATTATTTTTAAAAATTAAAAAAGAAAAATCATTGCAATCTTTGGAGACTACAGTGCCCAACTGGGTGATTTTAAGGTCGCAGAAATTGTGTGCATAAAATATTCACTGAGTTTTACGATTTTTGGAATCTAGAATCCCTAAGTTTTGCAATTTTAGGATAACTGGACTTCGAAAATTTACGAAATCGTAATTTACTATAGCTGGTATTTCTGGATTAATTTCGAATCTTAAATGTAAGTGTAATACTACACCTTTCAAATGTAAAAAAACCACTTAAAATGTTGTCATTCCAGGGCTGTGGACGACGAGGATGCATTGTTGTATGGAGAAACCATGCAAACAGAGAAACCAATGGACGAATTAAAGATTCCATTAGCCAAAACAAGGTGATGAAATTATGTTATGAGTCAATAAATTGCTAATGAAAGATACTTATATTTTAATTAAATTTTAATACTGTAAACTTGCTCTTGTTTTAGACCCAAGATTGAAATTAAAGAACAAAAGCCCACATATTGGTTGTTTTTGGTGAGAGAGAATGGAATATTAGAGGTTTGTAATTCCATTTACATGCTTGAAATTAACTTACACCTGCATTTCTTAAAAATTGATTCAATATAATATAAATATGTTCTTACTAAATTATCAAAATTCAGTTGAATAAAAATAACACCAAAATTAAATAAATGATTCTTTAAATTTTGTGAAGGTTTATAGCAGTAATATAATTTGGACATAAGATTTTTTTAAAAGGGTCAAGTTAGAATAAATTTAAAATGTTCCTTATGCCAAACTGAAAATCTCATCAATAATATTGTTACACATGTATTATTGATGAGGATTTTACATTATTTAACCTTATTTTCTTTTACAAATATCACATAATAACTCAGAAAACATTTTTATTTCAGGTGTACAGTTTACCAAGCTACAAGCTCTGTTATTTAGTTAAGAATTTTCCCATGGGGCAGAAATATTTAGTTGATAGTGGACAGGCCAGTTCTTCCCTTTCAAAGTAAGTTTTAAAAAAAATTGTAAATATTATAGGTTGTTTTCTATAAACTTTATTATTGATTAAATATGATATGTTGCATGATAGCACTAGTAACATATTTTAATGTTGAATTTGAATTTTATTGTAGCATATCCGATAAAACCGGTGAAAAGCAGCATGAAGCATTGCCAATAATCCACGAGATATTAGTTGTTGGATTGGGTATTCGATGCTCAAGGCCAATGCTTCTGGTGAGTGTACTGCTTAAGTTAATCAACATTTTGTAAGTTGTGTACTGTTTTGTGTATATATGTTGTATATTTTAAGTAGAACAAGATGGGCACAACTCAAAATTCCGACTTCAGGTTAACATTATTTTTTTCTCATCTATTTGCAAAAGTACAATGTTTTTAAGTTAAGTTGGTTTTAAGACTGTCTTAAGTTAAAAATAGCTTATTTCAGGTGACATGTTTTCTTCCAGCTTTCCTTCGGGTCTTTCTTTAATCGATGCTCCGATTGATTCTGCTCATTGTGACATTGATGTACCAAACGAGGCTGGTGAAACAATTTATTGTTAGTTATTCAGTATTTCTGTTTCCACTCAAAATCTGAAACATGTACTTAGTATAATTTGTAAAATTTGTTAGAATTGCATTGACAAGCATAGAGATAGTTTGCATTTTTTATGTTCCTGTGAAATTGGATAAATCATTATGTACCTAACTGTCCAAGGTTATATGAGTAATTTATGTATCTGGGGTTCTTTGGGGGTATATACCGTTATTAAGTTAACCTGCAAGATATTCCCCTCAGACTCATGAATAAAGATTTTATTTTAATTAAAAAAATAATTGAAATAAAATTTAACAAACTAACTTTTATTTTTTTTTAGGCTCGAGCTGGTGATGATCTGCTGATATATGAAGCATTCCCATTTTATGAAACTCAAATAGAAAATCATTTGAAATTAAGATTTAGAAAGGTGAGACTTGTGTTTATGCTCTGTTATGACCTGTACTTTTCTAGAAAATACTGTTTTCTTTATCTATATGTTAAAAACTCATTTAATTTAATTAAGTAATTATTTAAATGAAAATCTGTATTTCATTGTTATTTAAGGTTAATTAGATTTTTAGATTTAAAATTACTACAAAACAATTCCTTATTTCAAGCTGTCATCATTCTTTACACTTTTTGTTTTTTTTCCTTTGAATTAAATGCAATTCATTGTATACTTTGTCAATTGTTTGCTATATGCGTATCTTTATTACTGAATTGTTTTTTCTGGGCATTTTTTAAATTTATCGTTAAGAATTTTTATCACCAATGTGTGTATGTTTTCATTTGCAGTTAAACCATGAGCTTATAACAAGGGAGCGTAAATCATTTAAATCTAAAAAGACAGAGGAGCCAGAGCCAGCCCCAACATGCAAACGATGGCTAAGATATTTTCCTGATATATCTGGTTACAGTGGGGTAAGTTTAATATTTAATTTATAGATGATTAAAAGCAGGGTTCAGGCCTGTTAAATACTCTTAAAATCCCTGCAGTTATTGAAATGGTTTTAGAGGCCTCTAAGTATTGTTTAGTTATATGCATGTAGAAATAAGTATTTCAAAAACTAGGGGTGTACAACACTACATGACTTTCAATTTACCACTCAATAAATTAGTACATTTAAAGTTATTTATATTCCCCATAAGGTAATTTGTTTTTAAAACCTGAAAAATTCCATAGCAGCTACAATTTGCATTTGTAAGACTTTCTTAAAATCCTTACTATGATGTCCAGTAGGTTTGGAACTCGTGTACCCCAAATTTGAACTGTAACTCTTTTAGTTTAAACTGTAGAGGGGTTTCAGGCAGACCAATCTTCAAAAACCACTTTTACAGAATTAGCCCCTTCCAAAACAAGTAGAAGACACAAAATCTCCATTCCATATCATATATTACATTTTAGTAAATTGAAAGTAAAAAAAAATAAAACTGCTTTATCTGCTGACAAGACCTTCTTTAAAAAGAGCTATAATTAAAACAAGAGGGCAAGTTTACCCCATGACCACTCTTTTAAAGCTGAACCTTTCTGCATACACCAGATTTTTTCTTTACAAATTGCTGAACTTTTTTGTTCCTTATATTGCTATGCCACGTTTTCTTTCTACATTTTTGCTTTTATTTTGTGAATATTTCAATAGAATTCTTTTGTTATAGGTGTTTGTGTGTGGTCTCAATCCTTACTGGCTGTTCCTGACAGTTCATGGGGAACTGAGGGTGCACCCTATGACCATAGATGGCGCTGTCACTTGTTTTGCGCCATTCCACAATGTGAACTGTCCAAAGGGATTTCTGTATTTCAATAAGCAGGTATTTGTTGTGTCTCTTGAATCATCCTGCCGTTTGAAATCAGACTGATTATATGCATTTTTAAATAAACTAAGATAAATTAATCCAAAAAGTTTTAAACATAAAATTTATTATCATAAACGTTAATGAAGCTTTCTAATTTAATTTATAAGTTTTTGATTAATACTTGAATGATTTATTAAATGACTTATTAAAAGGTTCAATACTATTTAACCATTACCGATCTACTGCTATTTATTGATGTGCAGCAAAACTCAGTTACAACGACAGCTGGTTTGTAACGTACAGCACCTTTTCCATTGGCATTAATGTCATAATAGCCTGCTTATACTGACAACTTTTTAATTTACCCCCCTGTTATAACGTTAGAAATATGATATTTTTTTTAAAAAAAAATTTCACTAGTTGAATTTTATTCTATTGTTAAATGATGAAAAAAGTTGCCCAATTAAAAAAAAAATTCTATTCTTGTTTCGAAACACTGAAGTTTCAAGTCAGGTATGAGTATTCAAATGTTGCCGAAGTCTTCCTAAGGTCTGCTACCAGCTCAACCCAGCTTCCAACTTTCTGATTTAAACGGACGCCAGCAAATTTGTTTCCTCGCACTTAAACTAAGCTGTTCTTTGAACACGCTAATGTAAATAGACTTTTATCTAAAAATTATCTTGCGGCAAGGATAAAATTTACAAAATATGATATATTAAATTCATGAAAAGAACAAGCTAAAAACAGTTAATTTTTAAGCCTACATCCATCTTTTATTTCTCGAAATTCTACAAAATAAGTCAGGAGAGATGCCACAACAAAGAAACAAACTTACACAAAACAATTATTTCAAACTTGGTAGGCACTCGAAAAATGTAATTTATCCTAAAATTTGATTTTGATAAATAATATGAGTACATAGTGCATATTTTATGTGATTTCCTACACATTAACATGAAAACTTGTTTATAACGTCAGAAACATCATGGTGCCTTCAATGATGGTATAACCTAGTTACCCTGTATCTATCTACTTTTTAATTCTATCTATCTACTATTTATTTAAGTAAAAATACTATTAAGTTAATTTTAGTTTCATGTATAGTAGTTGATAAATTTAATTTAAAATTAAAAGTAAAAAATGTGGATATGAAATAAATGTGTTTATGCAGTTTTTATATAACCGTTAGATACCTCTTAAAATTATCAAAGTTATCATTGGTTACTATGTAATTAGTCGCTCTTTATTTCTAGGGAGAACTCCGTATTTGTGTGCTGCCTACCCACTTGAACTATGATGCCCCGTGGCCCGTCCGTAAAGTTCCTCTGAGATGTACTCCACATTTCATCAACTATCACCCAGAGACTAAGACATACTGTATCACAACCAGCACTCTGGAACCGTGCACAAAATTAGTGAGATTCAATGGAGACGAAAAAGAGTTTGAGGTTATAGAAAGAAGTATGTATTGAATTTAACTAGTCTGAGCAGCTTTCTTTATCCAATCCAACAAAAACTTTTTACAACAAATTTTTTTAAAAAAATTAATTTTTATAAATAATGCATCCCTCACATCGCTTCTTGGAAAACCTGACGAGATGACAGGGGAAACCAAGCTTGTGTTTGTAAATATACAAATTATAGCTTGGCCCTAATTTTGACCGAAAGCGAAAGCATTAACCCTGTAATGCATGCATTTTTTTTTCATCCCGAAAAAATATATTTGTACCTATAATACTCATACATAATGGGAAAAATACTGAACAAAATTAACTGCATTGGAATTTAAGTAATTTCAATTTTTAAAATTTTGCCATGTGGCAAAAACCAACTTAAAAATTCAAATTTAAATAAGAATGACTAGAAAACTACTAATTATATATTAAAATAACCCTCTTGAACTATAATTATTTTTTTCAAAACAATTTATTTGTATTTAGTACTAATACAAATACTTATTTTACTTTGAATGCTGCCACAATTACAAAACAATTAATAACTTCACTCTTTAATTTCGGATACACTTTTGCTACTGTCATCTATGATGGTTATTAGGAACTAAAACTTCAAAATGGAATGTAATAGATGAAAAAAACACAGATTTATTGAGAGGGAGCTCTACTTTAATAGAATAAAGTGGATTATGTTACGTGTTGCCATATGGCAACAGTAGGCATTAAGGCATTAGAGGGTTAATCCCCTTTTTGTCTAATTCCAGCCGACGAGCGCTTCATCTACCCCATGATCGAGAAGTTCAGCATGCAGCTCTTCTCCCCTGTCAGCTGGGAGATGATCCCCAACACCCTTATGGAGATGGAGGAGTGGGAGCACATCACGAACGTCAAGAACGTCAACCTGGTCTCGGAGGGGACTCGAAGTGGACTCAAGGGGTATCTGGCTGTGGCCACCAGCTACATTTACGGGGAAGATGTGGCCAGCAGAGGCAGGGTAGGGCAATGATTATTTTTGGTAATTTAATGGGGAACATTCATGTGATGTCACACGGTTTGTTATCCTACACCTCTCAAAACACATGCTAATGTTATCCTACACCTCTCGAAACACATGCTAATGTTATCCTATACAGCTCTCAAACCACATGCTAATGTTTTCCTACTGCTTTAACCTGTCTAACCTCTTTTTTTACCATAGCGATTTGGAATTGAAGCTCAGGTGGATATGGCTTTTAATGTCCCCCATTGTTTTTCTGGCTGGTATGTTTCTAGCCTTCATCAGGAACTGTAACAATTTCGTAATTTAGAACTGAAGTCAGGTGATAAGGTTACACCTGAGCCTGCACCAACTTGGACTTCGAGCAACATTGTGCAGTAATACTGTTGGGACTTTTGGCTCCATAGATTTAATGAGCACGTCTGTCCCAGTGTACTCGGGAAACTGCGTAATTAAGTCAATTTTATTTTCGCCAACAATATACGTCTATAAGATGTGGCGGGGCTTTGAAAGAGAGACCCTCAGTATGAGCGGGCAATGTTCTGAAGACAGGGCTACGTAGCCCCTGGGTAGAGCATTGGTTATATTTGATTAACATTTCCAAATGATATTATATAGTCTTTTGTATGAATATCCAAGTTTAGCTTGCAAATAATATTAAGTTTAATTCCAGTTGGATGAGTTTTTTTCTGTATTTTCAAGAGACGCTTAAATATATTAATTGTATTAGAATAAAAGCACAATATCCAGTAATGTTGGATGCTATTCCAAATACTCCCCGAGGGCATTTAAGTGCCAATTCAAAGCTCTCTTTGCCAATAATGATCATTTAACAGAATAATGATATTGGGCAAATTCCATGCAGAATTACCCTTTCTTTGGTGTAAGTTATGTGTGTGTGTTAAAAAATGATTATGGCTACAATTTTTAACATTAAATGAAAAAAAAAAAAATGATAGACACTTTATCTACATTTATTGCAACTAAATAATGTAACCTGTTTAATTTAAGTTTAACTTTTTATCATAGTTTAAAAAGCTTTTTTTTAACTTGGGACTTTAACTACAAAAAACTTCATTTAGATGGAATTAGCCATTGGTGAATGCAGGTTGCTATATCAGCAAAGTTTATCACAAATATGTGTACTTAAATTGAGCCAACATCCAAAGTCAAAAAGAAACTAGAAAATATTTTCTCCCCATCTTATTATAATAAAGTTAAACTAAATTTCAAGAAAAAGTCATTTAATGAGTAAAACATTTTTTTTTTAATGCTTAAAATTATTTTACATTTTAAGCCTGTTTAATGCATGAAGTTAGTTGAAAAATGCAATTTTTTATTATGTTAGAAATGCATCCATGCTATATTGTCCTTTTTTGTCTGTTTTAACCATTATATTTGATACTATTGTAAAGAGTGTAATATTTGGTACTATTGAAAAAAAGTTTAATATTTAACATTGTATAGGCAAGTTAAATATTTTTTAGGAAACTAGACTGCTTAAAAAAATCAATATTAAAAAATCCAAATGCATTTTACATTCTTTGACATTTTCCCCTTTCTCTGTTTTATAATTCAATGAACTTGTTTTATTAGAACATAGTATTTATATTCTTAAACATTTTATTGTATTCATACATTTTAGATGTTGATTTTGGATATAATTGATGTAGTACCTGAACCAGGACAACCTTTAACCAAAAACAAAATGAAGGTAAAGGAAATATACTTTTAATTTTTTTTGTCTAAAATTGGAATTAAAAGCATGTAAAAACAAAGCATTTTCCTAAAATATGTATTAAAATTTTATTTAATAATATATTAATTAAAAAAATATTCAATCAAAGAAAATATATTTTCTCATTTAAGTTGTGTCAAAAGTTTTATGTTATTTAATTTGAAAAATTCTAGTGTCGTAAACCTCCTGATTGCAAAGATACAAATAATATGCATTAAGAGGCCTTGTAACAAAAGGGTTAATAATAATTTTAAAAAAATAAACTAAACTCCCGGCGCAACAGCCTGTTAGTGGGCAAAGGCCTGCCATGCCCATTCCAGCTTACATGACCAAGGGTTCTGGGGTGCTGGGCATATGTCCCAGTAAGGTGGTTATCCTCACGTGGAACCCCCTGGGTTTAATTCCCAAGCTTGCTTGGTACTTATTTTATTGACCCACTTAAGAGATGAAAGGCTGAGTCAACCTCGCCCAAAATTAGTGAGGCCTTTTTTTAAAACTTATTTTAGCTGATTTTGGATTTGTAACTACCTGTAGTTATTCAATTGACTGTTTTGTAATTAGGTTGTAATGTGTTTCAGATTGTTTATAGTAAAGAACAAAAAGGTCCAGTAACAGCAATATGTCAAGTAGCAGGTTTTCTTTTAAGTGCTATCGGCCAGAAGGTAATTTTTTAATAATAGCTTTTTTTTAAAAGCATATTTGAAATTGGTTATAGTGTTTTTTCTCTAATGACAATAAAAAAAGTTTCAAGTCTTATATGAATGGATTAGAATAAAAACTATTAGTTTTTAAACCTGATAAAAGCAACTTAAAAAAAAATCACATGTGTTTCTGAAAACTATTTGGATGAAAACAAATTAGTCCTTATGAGTGAGATGAAACATTTACACATTTTAAATTTGTTTACCTTACTAATCATCATTAATTAATTGGAAAAAGTTCTATTACAATATTTTATCAAATATATATTTAAACCTATACAAATAACAAATTAAAATTTTAAAAAAAAACTTACATTGTAGGATAGTTAAATCTGTCATGACCCAATATCAAGATGTAGCTATTAGGGTTCTTGTTAGCAGCTCAGATGTTAACTACTTAAATTAAGCTTGATTCTTGTTGCCAGTGACCTGAATATAGTTCTTTATGTGTTATTCTAAAGAAAACAAACCATACTATGAAATTGTTATTGATATTTGTTTTTGTATTTCAGATCTACATTTGGCAGCTCAAAGATAATGACCTGATTGGTGTTGCTTTTATAGATACACAAATATATATCCATTCAGCAATCTCAATCAAAAACTTGATAATTGTGGCTGACATTTACAAATCGATCTCTTTATTAAGGTACCAAGAAGACAGTAGAACGTTATCACTTGTTAGTAGGGTGAGTATAGTTTTGAAAGCTGTTGGCGTTAAAAATAAAATATTAGATTTATTCCATAAGTTTAAATAAATGCAATATATTCCTTCCACATTAATTTTCTTTCTATATAAATATCAAATTTATGTATTTATCCAATTTCATTTTAAATAATATAGTGTACATATTTTTTGTTCAAGTTGTATGTCAATGTGTCTGACACTTATTTCAAAGTGTATGTGCAATTGTTATTGTAAAATAGAAAACATTATATATCCATAAGATAATTAATATTTTTAAATGTTCTAAGTAGGCCTAAATACTTTTTATTAATGTTAAAACACATTTTTACAAAATGTATATATTTTTTCATTTTACTACATAATTTTTATAATGATAATTTTTTTAAAGGATGTAAAACCATTGGAAGTCTATGGTATCGAATTTTTGATCGACAACAACCAAGCAGGCTTTCTGGGTAAGTTTAATTTTAAAAAATATACTTTTTCTTACAATGATTAAACAAAAGAGTTGAAAAATAAGGAAAAAAATTCATGATCGTTTTTATTCGAAATCAATTTATATAATACAATTCTGTAGATAGCAACTTTTAAGAAGGTAGAAAAGTATGTGCAACCACAAAAGTTAACTTCTAACATCTATGCACTCTAAGTATTTTTTAAAAATAATAAATGTTTTGGTTTTCTATTTCTACCTTCTTTAATAGTGTTTCCATTGAGGGTACCCTTTGTGTACAAACTCTATCAAATTAAAGATTGGTCAGTGACTGAGTTTTTCTTTACTATGATTACTAATGAATGTTATTATTCTTTCTTGATTCCAGTGACCGACGTGGAGAAGAATCTAATTTTATACATGTACTGCCCTGAAGCCAGGGAGAGTTTTGGTGGATCGAGGCTCCTCCGCAAAGCAGACATTCACATTGGCTACCAGATCAACACCTTGTTTCGCATTCGATGCCGACTAGGAGATGTGGCCGATCATGACAGGAGACAAGCTGCTTTGTTAGAAAAGAGACATGTCACCATGTTTGGTAAGATGACATACATAGCGGTAGAGTAGAAATAACAAGTAGGTTTGTAACAGAATCTGTCACTTCACCCGCTTCCACAAAACAGTTGTATTTAACAGGTAAAAAGGCACGAAACACAGCATTAATTCTAGATTAAACATTTACATTCTAAATTTGGCTACCTAGTTTCATTTATTTTATTTCTAAAATTCAATAACTGTTACTTATAGTTTGAAAAAATTAATTTATATTTTAAAGAATAAATATGTAGTATTCCTCGCTTTTAAATAGAATAAAAACATTTCATATCAACATACAAATAATCTTTTCTTGAAATATATTTGATGTCATTTCAAACTGTTTGTTGCAAAAATAATTTTATTTTTATTTATTGTCTAAGACAATTAAAAGTTTCTCAAGCAATTGTTGCAAATGGCAAGGTGATTTAGTTTTAATAAAAATGGCTTCCTATAATTTTTAAATGAGAATTAAATTATGCAGGTTTTTTTAAATAATTAAAGTACTTCAAAGTCTTATCTGAAATTTTCAATGTATTTTAATTTCGATGAGCCGAATTTTTGGACATATCACACTTGTCCGTAGCATTTGTAGTTAGGGCTATGAAAGTGGGTGACGGACTGACAGAAGAACTGAACGATTATAATACCTTCCACTTTTTACATTATAAACATAGCGTGGAAGTTAAAACTGGGCTAAATGATTTTTTTTGTTGGCTTCCAGTTATGCCTACCCAGCTAAGTGTCCCTGCCAGAAACTATAAAGCATATAAACTAACTACTCCTGCTATATTAATTGTGCTAGATAAAAAATATTTTTCAAAATTAAACTTTTATTTTTAAAACACGTGGAAAATGGCAATGAAAAACTTAACCTGGATTCCAAAGAGTAGTTTCTGAACTTTATGCAAAACCCCATTAATTGAATAACTTAAAATCAAACGCATGAACTAAGAACTGCCCTGTAAATTTAGTGGTAAGTCATGGAAGTTTTAGGGAAGTCAAGGGAAACTAACTTCCCCTTAAATAATATGTTTTTCAGTATTTATTGCTAAGTAAAATTGTTGAAAGTTAGGTTGCATACTGACTTTATGTATTTATGTCTTTTTTATAGCTACTTTAGATGGTGGCTTGGGATACATCCTACCAATATCTGAGAAAACATACAGGAGATTACTTATGTTGCAGAATGTTCTAGTTACTCACATTCCCCATACGGCAGGACTCAACCCTAAATCCTTCAGGTAAAATACCATAATCGTGTTTCATCATTTTGTTTACTATTCCTTATTGAAAAGTTTTACTTAAGTCATGAGTTTATACCGAAACCGACCTTAAGTTTGCAGCAGAGAAATGTACTACGCGGAGGAATTTGCGTAAACAACGCGGCTGGCGCCGAAGCTTCGCCTGCTCCGATTGCTTGATAATTTGATCCTGATATTCATGCGCCCTGTTACGTCAAAATCGAAGGAAAAAAATAATTAAAATAACACTCTAACTGAAGCTAAACTAATAAAAATAATACATTTATGTCTTGAAATAACGAATAAATTTGTTTATTGAATGTTAAATACCTTTTTGTATTCGATTCTCCCCCTCAAAAATGAGAACTATTTACCCTCTTTCTCGTAGAACATTTGTATACTGCAAAATTAAGGTCGGGAGAGGTATAGTATGAGAGGTAATTGGCGGAAAATGTTAACCGTTCTTAAATTCTTGTTAAACATGAATATTAAAGTAACAAATGCATCAACTTTAATAAAACAATTAGGTATTTGCAGGTATTATAGTGCATTTGTTTGTTATCTTTGCATGGTTATCCACACACAATGGCATTATTTATCATTATAATATTAAAGTTCTAATATTTTAATGACTGTTGTTTTAGAATTTCAACCTTTGTAAATTAAAGGGGTATTTCCTCCAAAACCTTGTATTGTGTTATTAAAATCAAAGTATTTCTTTTAAAAACATATTAATTTTTGTTATGTACCTTTATTTTGTATTTGGTAAAATATTAAAGGAATCTGTATAGTTAAAGCTAGAATCTGTATTTTTTAAACTAGTATTTAAGTAAACAGAATCAATAATAAATATCTATGGTATTAAATTAGCTTAAATATTTTAAAGACAAGAAGCGTAAAATTTTACAGAATACTAATTAATTTTATGTAAGCAAGTTTACAATATTTGATCACCTCCCATTTTTATTTCATTTACACATTACCTTACCTAGAGTATAGTATTATATTTTCATATGTAAACACTGTATAATGATATATTACCCTTTTGACAGGATGTACAAAAGTCAAAGGAAATTGCTCCACAACCCTCACAAGAATATTTTAGATGGCGATTTGCTTACCATGTTCCTTAATCTCTCCATTCTGGAGAAAACAGAAGTTGCCAAAAGAATTGGAACTTCATCAGATCAAGTAAGTTCAAAAAGACGAAATTCTTTTTAAAAAAAAGATAAAAGTTTTCATTGCTTCAACAGTTTACGTGAAATGACATCTTTGGCTGATTGAATTGAGGTATTTAGATGCTAAATAATATCCTGTGACCAATCTGTCTAAATGATTATATTTTGTTTTACCAGCGGGTGACCGAGCTCTGCTCGGAGAAAATAGGTATCGAAGCTAACTCGAAGATTTAAATTTTCAATTGTGATTTATCAAAACAATCATACCATAAGAAAATTTGTGAAACCATTGGTGAAAAGATAACCGGTTAAAGTTAATGTGACCAGATTTTCAAAATCAAAAAGTGGGACACTCCATCACCCCCCCCCCCCCCCCCCCCCCCCCCCCCCCCCCCCCCCCCCGTTGTATTTTTTTAAGCACATAATGGTCCCTTCACACAATGACACACTTGGTATAAGAAGAAAGATAAGGAAGGCGCGTTCAACAGCAGCAGTGGCTCTAGGCAAACAGAAACCATACTCCACCAATTTGTTGATGACTTTAGCTTCATTTAACAATTTCTAAAGACGTCATAGCGTTTTACAACGATTATTCATAAAAAAAAAAGTCTATTTTATTTACAATTTCCTCGTTTTTCGGGACTTTGCGGGACTTTTACAAAAAAGCGGGACTGTCCAGCCAAAAGCGGGACGTCTGGTCACATTAGTTGAAGTGCACCATTGTAAACAAAGTTAGAGTTTGGAAAGGGAACTATTCTATACAAAGGTAAAGTTTTAAAAGTCATAGGAAATGAAATGTAATTGATAATTGGCGTTTCGTTGAAAAGCAACAAAAATGTCGAAATGTGGTAAACATTCCATTTCATACTTCATTCAACTCGATAGGTATAGCAACCATACGTTAAATTTTCAAGATCGCCAAAAATCGCCAATGAACAGAATAGAACTAAAATCGTCTGCTGATTGGAACTAAAAAAATATTCATGTTACCATTTCTGTAAAACTCAATAAAATTTAAAGCAAGGTTGAATTTATTTAAATTTGAAAAATTAAAATCTTAACTAAACTTTTATAGCTTAAGCAGAGGCTTATAGCTTTAGCAGATGGCATCACGAAAGTAGCCATTATGGCGAACTAATGAAGTTTGAAAATTGTTGGCATCACCAAAGACTGGTAACATGCAAATTTATTGTTTCATTTTATCTGCGCCAGGTGTCGCTATAGATTTTACTTTTAATATATATACATGTTCTTTTTGCAATAAAGGTATTCGTTTTATTTACAACAAAGACTTGTGTCGGTTTATTTCTACAAATCCCCACGGCCTTCATGTGGTAGCGGCCCGTGGTTCCGCATGGTTGGACTTGGTTGTATAGAAAAGTTTCGTGCTATATCTAGAAATTTAATCAATCGATTAGAAAAATGCTTAGTCTTGATAACGCAACTTCTGTTCCACTCCTGAATGGACAAAACTACCATATTTGGTCAATTAAACTCGAAGCAGTTTTATCATTAAATGGACTTTCTGACGTAATAGAAAATGATGAACCAAAGTCAGACGACGCGACCCATAAAGACTGGACTATGAAAAACTCTAAAGTTGTGTCGATTATAAAACTCTCGCTATCCGACCAGTATGTTCTCCAGTACGGTATGGAAAAGAATGCTAAAGTTTTATGGACGAAAATAAAGACCGACTGTACGGGTGGAATCGATGATAGAAAGATAGACGCCAGCCAAGAAGTTAAGAATTTACGAATGTTGGACAGTGAACTAGCCAACGATTACGTCGCACGAGCCAAAGGACTGGTTACGAAGTGTGCAAGCCTCGGACTTAAGATATCCAGTCGAGAACTAGTATTTTATGTCGTTCGTGGTCTCAATGCAAAGTTCGCCGGAGTTCGTGAGATCCTGAAGACCCAAAGAGACAAATCACTAGACGACATCTTGGAGACCTTAAGCGAAGAAGAACAAACGTTTCAACGAGGAAGTGGATCCAGCCCAAGGAGTGAGCAAGCATTTGCCGTTAGAAGATCCGAGAAGACCTGCGGTTACTGCTCTGGACGGGGGCATGTCTGGAAGACGTGCTACAAGAGATTGAATCAGCAGAAGTATTCCCGGGCAACCAGCAAGCGCCGAAATTCAAGCTTCGGTGACAACAGCCAGAAAACGCGCGGTTGGAGGGACAACTCCGCTTTGACCGTGTGCTCCGATAACTTACCAGCTTCGGATGATTCTGACACTTGGATAATTGACAGTGGTGCAACAGCACATATGGTAAATAACTTAAAATGGTTTTCTAATTTTGAAAATAGAGATAATGAAGTTCAATTAGCTGGTATTGATACTACACTAAAAACTAAAGGTACAGGAACTGTTAAGGTTAAATATAAAGATGATAATTTAGATATATTAAATGTTATTTATGTGCCTGAATTAAGATTTAATTTACTGTCGTTGACAACTTTATTAGAAAAAGGGTTTCAAATCACGTCTAAGAATAACTATATGCTTGTTACTGATAATACAAATAGATTGATTCTTAAAGCAAATAAAATAAATAAGCGTTTAATAGTTAAATTTAAACCAAATGCTAAACCCATGAAAAATGAATGTAATTATGCTAACAGTGATTCGAGTGATCTCTGGCATAGACGATTGTGCCATTTGCATTATGAGTACATGAATAAAATGGTAAATGATAACTTAATTAGAAATTCCACTAGTTTTAATAAAGTAACAACATTTGATTGTGATGTATGCAGTGTTAGCAAAATTACCAATAAACCTCATAAATCAATTACTCAAAACCAGAGCAAATCTGTGCTCGAATTGATTCATGTAGATTTATGTGGTGAAATGCCTGTGAATTCATTGAATGGTTCTAAATATTTTCTTGTTATTGTAGATGACTATTCTGGAATGTATTTCACGTATTTTTTAAAACATAAAAGTGAAGCCACCAACGCGATAAAGGCATTTAAATCTAAGTACGAGAACTTGTTGGGTCAACGAATTAAACGTTTTAGATCTGACAATGGGGGTGAATTTGTAAATAAAGAGTTGAAATCTTATTTCGAAGAATGCGGTATATTTCATGAGAAGACTGTTCCTTATAATCCTTCCAGCAATGGAAAAAGTGAAAGAGCGATTCGAGTACTTTGCGATCGCGCTAAAACTATAATTTATGATAGCGGACTACCTTTAAAGTTTTGGGCGGAAGCTATCGCTTGTAGTACCCATGTATCTAACTTAACTCCCAGAAAATCGAAGAGTAAAACTCCGTACGAGTTATTTTTCCAAATTAAACCTAACATTTCATATCTTAAAGTATTTGGCTGCATAGCTTATTATCATACACCAAAAATATCTCGTAATAAATTGCAAATTCCTGGGAAAACTGGTATTATGATTGGTTATTCTCGAGAAAGACGAGCTTATCGTATCTATAACGTAGAGGAAAACCGAGTAATTGAAGAACGGTCCGTAAAATTTAATGAAAATCTAAAAGGTTCAAATCTAATAAAACATTCTTTTGATAATAATTGGGATATAGAAAAACACTTTAATAACGGATTTATTAGATCAAATGTAGAACATTTGCAAAGTAATAAAAATCTTATAGTTTTTGAACCAAACTCCGACCTATCCGAACCCATTACCGAAAGTGAGTCACAAAAACAGCGAGGTAGACCACTCGGAATGACAAAAGTAAAAGCCCAGGAAATACATCGCCAACAGTGTTTAGAGCATGAGCAAAAATTATTAGATGAAGGCGTGAGACGATCAGAAAGATTAAAACCAAACTTAACAGCTCTAATAACTAGTGGCATACCGAATAACTACGAGGAAGCCATGTCCAATAGAAATTCGAACGATTGGTTAAATGCAATGAAACGGGAATTAAAATCGCTAGAAAAACATAACGTGTGGGAAATAGTTGATAAACCTGATAATGCAAAAATTGTTAAAAGTAAATGGGTTTATAATCTTAAACAAGATTCAAACGGTTTAAGATATAAAGCGCGTCTTGTTGCATTTGCATTTAATCAAATCAAATCTTTAGATTATGATGAATGTTATTCTCCAGTTAATATAGAATCTTTCAGATTGTTGCTGTCATTAGCTGCAAAACTAGATTTAATTGTTCAATTTTTTGATATTTCAACAGCCTATTTACACAGTGATTTGAAAGAGACTGTATACATGTCAAATCCTCCGGGATTTGAATACGGTGAGAATAAGGTTTGTAAACTTAAGCGTAGTATTTATGGATTGCCTCAATCCGGAAGAAATTGGAATCACAAATTGAAATCTGTGCTATTAAATATTGGACTCAAACAACTTGCCTCTGATAATTGTGTATTTGTTTTAGATGATCCGAACTGTTTCTTTGCTATATGTGTTTATGTAGATGATCTTGGATTTTTTAGCAGTGATCAGAATGTAAGTAACAGTATTATTTGCAAGTTGCGAAATCATTTTGAACTCAACGAAACTACTAAAACTGGTAAATTTCTCGGTTTAGAAATTAGTATAAATGAAAATGGGATTGGAATTTCCCAAAAGCAGTATATAGAAAATATACTGGAAAAACATGGTATGACTGATTGTAAATCTGTTAAAGTTCCTATTTCTAAATCGCAAGAAAAAATTTCGGGTGAACCGGAAGAATTAGTTGATAAAACTAAGTATTTAGAATTGATCGGTGAATTATCGTATCTTGCAAATCGTACTCGTCCCGATTTAAGTTTTGTAATTAGTTTATTGTCACAATATAACCAAAAACCTGAAAAGCGTCATTACATGCAATTGAAGAGAGTTCTAAGATACTTACAAGGTTCTAAAGATCGTATTTTATTTTATGACAAAAGTGTTGATCATATTTGTGTTAATACTGATTCAAGTTGGGGAAATGCTGAAGGAGAAAAATCTTTCTCCGGGTCAGTAATTATGTTTGGTAAGTCTTTAATTCTTTGGAAAGCAAATAAACAAAAATCGGTAGGAATGTCTACTTGTGAAGTTGAACTTTTTGCGATTGCTGATGCTACTAAGAATCTGATTTGGATCTGTAATTTATTAGAAGAGTTAAATTGTTCAAAATATGTAAACTATCCCATTGAAGTACATTGTGATAACAAAGCCGCAATAGATTGGTGCAAGGCTGCTAAATCTTCTGTTAAAACTAGACATGTAAATTTAAAATTTCATTTCGTTCGAGATCTCATTGAGAATAATAAAATAAAGTTAATTCACTGTACTACTGATAAAATGTTAGCAGACTTTTGTACTAAAGCAGTACCTGAAACCAAACTATTGTGGACTCTAGATCAAGTTGGTCTGATTAAGGATGCCTAATTTCGTTGTGTTAAATTTGCATCTTCCCAAGGGGGAGTTTGTTGGCATCACCAAAGACTGGTAACATGCAAATTTATTGTTTCATTTTATCTGCGCCAGGTGTCGCTATAGATTTTACTTTTAATATATATACATGTTCTTTTTGCAATAAAGGTATTCGTTTTATTTACAACAAAGACTTGTGTCGGTTTATTTCTACAAATCCCCACGGCCTTCAAAAATATCCTATCTGTAACTCCGAACTGCTTGACCGTAGCGCTTCAAAACCTGTGCCAATCGATTCGTCGTGGCCAAAAACCCCAGACCCCTAAGTTTACCGGAGTTTATTAATTCTGGGGCGATTTTCGACTTGGGTCCAATTCCTCGTATTATAGTATAAGATTTGTGCAAGACAAAATAGTTTAATTATATATATTTAAATTTACTTTGAAGAAAATTGAAATTGTGTTAAAATTTTGGCTAAAAATAAAGAGCTAGAATGGCATTAGTTTTGTAACTAGATTTAAGCAGTTCGTAACTTAACACAAAGAGAAAGGTACTTATTAAACGCTTTCAGTATTTTTTAAATTTTTTGAAACTCTTTTGGATCAACAGAATTGTGTAACGAATAAGATGAAAATTGAGTTGAGAGTTCATTTATTTTTAAATTGCATCTAAAGCTAAGCATTATCAGAAAGCCCAAATAATTCAGTTCAGTTTCTGTATAAACTTAAAATATGGTAAAATGTATTTTATAGTTTGATTGTAATAGTTACTTTTGTTTTTTAGGTTATTGAAGATTTGTTGGAAATAAATCAGTACACTGCATATTTTTAAACAACCCAAAACTAAACCTTTTCTGTTTGTTTCTTTATTTAATGTTAGGTTGATGTTTAAAAAAACTTGTATTGTATTTATCACACTCTCCTGCAAGTTTTATAAAATTTGCCATATGTGTTTTTGTGTATTTTATAAGTACCTATTGTAAAAATATTACAAACTTTGCTTAAGTTCAAGTTTTATTTATAATAAAATCATTCATCATTTTAAACGACTATTTACTTAAATTCTTTAGGTACGTTTAGGAGAAAAACCTTGCTACTTTACTTCCTTTAGAAAAAAAGCAACTAACTTAACATAGATTTTTATATTAGTTATGATTCATTTTGATTAAAATTTGCAACTATTTGATAAACAATTTATTTTACACATAATCAGAAACAGATCCAGTAGGGGGGAAAGGGGCAATAGGATCCCCGCGGTTCTGTATCTGATTTCAAAATGAGGTCACATAAATTTTTTATAAATCCCAGAAGAGCAAAAATGAGGTTTTTAATAAGGGTATTGTGGGTTTGGTGTACAAGTAATATCCCTCAAAAATATTACAGAGAATTTTTAGCTTTTAAAAATAATTTTGTTACTAAAAATTATATATTGTTCATAAATAAAAAAAAAAGTGGGTTTGTAACAGAATGTGTCACTCAGTCCACTTCCATACAGCCTTTGTGTTTAATAGAAAAAAAGTCGCCACCACCTAGTATTTATTCAATATTAAACATTTACACTCTAAATTAAGCTAGTTTCATTTAGTTTATTTCAGGATAACAATAATTTTTATCGTTTGCTAAATTTATTTATATATCAAGGAATAAATACATTGATATTCCTCGCTTTTAAATAGAACCATAACATTTCATATCAACATAAACAAGGAATCCCTTAGTGACATATATTTGATGTCATTTTAAACTGATTTATTTTGCAAAAATAAATTTCTTTTAATTTATTATTTAAAATAAATAAAGTTTTTCGAGCGATTGTTGCAAATGGCAATAGTGATTTAATTGTAATAAAAATGGCTTCTTATGATTTTTAGAAGACCATTAAATTTTGAAGTTTTTTATTAATAATATTGGAGTAGAAAAAATTCGAATCTTTTTCGGCGGTTTTCAATGTCTTCTAATTTTGATGCGTCGTATTTTTTGACGTATCCCATTTGCCTACAGCATTTGAAGTTTGGTTCATAAAAGTGACAGACTGAACAATTATAATACCTTCCACTTTTTACGTTAAAAACATAGTGTGGAAGCCAAATAAAAACAATATAACAATAAAATTATTTATTTCCAAAATTATCAATTGAAAAATATATACTATTAATTTACAATCAACCGGAAATATCAATATAAATTTATAAATAAATAAAATATTAACTGTTATCTAAATTGCCATAAATCATTCATATTAAAATCACACGGTACTTGAAGCTTCTTTAAGTTCTGAATATAGAATGTCAATTCTTGTGTCACTAATCTAAAAATAAAAACAAATATTAAACAAAATATAGTTTAATTCATGAAAAGTTAAATAATTTACAAATGGTAATTTAATTATTAATAGTAATTCAGTAAAACATTGTGATTATAGTACCCTTACATATTTTCTTAATTCTAACTAGTTTGGTTGAATTAAAGTAACACCAGATCTATAAGGAGGTAATGGATACAAAATTTTGATCCATGTTTAAGTTTTGACATTTTACTCCTAAGTTGGTAATCAAAGCTAATGGCTAAGATGAGACAGGACCAAAGGTATCCTCCATGAAATGTCACTTTAACCATGCCATGCTGGTCTCAAATTTAGAATAACGGAAGACAGTAACCCTCTGAACTTCCTAAAATGCGACCAAGAGTAAACCAGTTAAGCAAAAATTTTATTAAACCGAAGAAGTAAGATTCAGATTATGCACATTTGATTGCACATTTCTACATTGATATTTGCATTATAATTCAATTGCACAATTTAAATTATGTCTAATTATATTCAATGTATTAAAAAGCATAAAAAGTTTCATATCATTTATAGAACCATAAACTTTATTTACTGAAGCTTAGAAATTCAGCAGCTTATTTTTATCAGTATCGCATGAGAATCAATAACAAAACATGTGGTCTTTTAGAATTTTTTAAAAAAATTTTAGCAATTTTTTTCACCTAAAGGATAAAAAACATTTAGCTGAAAGTGACGATTCCATGAAAAAGAGCCTAGTTAAGAGGGAGCCTACTGATACTTGCAAACTGAAGCCCAGAAATAAAATATCAAAAACAACCATCTCACCCATGCTTAGGTCCACCATCATTGTTCACTTGTAATCTGGCAAGGTGATCCCGCAGCCTGCTTTTGAAAGTGTTATTCACTCTTACGAAAATGTTATTGAGCTCCTCTGTAGAAAGCACATTATGAACAAACTCATAAAACGCGGAAAGTTGTTTCGATATTGAAGTAAATGAAGGTGAAGGTACAGGTGCTTTAACTTCCCACTATAAAAATAATATTTTATTACATTTTCATGGATAAATAATGAAAATAGAAACCTTTATATTTTCAAAAGGATAAGTTATTAATCTGTTTTGCTTTAAAAAAAAACCCTATTAAATATTAAATACTGTTTTAATCATCAATCAATATTATGAAGAGTACACGGGAAGAAGCGATTGATTTATTAGGCGGACGCCCGCAATTGTCTGCTTGGCGGCCGAAAACCGGTTTCTCTCTTTCTTCTTCGCTTGGTCCAAGCGTCGGGATCGCCAATCGCCTGAATCTTGGTAGCTAGGAACCACATAGATAGTAGTTAAAGTACTACAGTGGTATATCACGTGGTGTACAACACTGACTTCATTGGGGCTCTTCTGGGAGCTCCTTGCACATCCCGTCGTTAGCATTGGAGGTCACGTGATCTGCCACTATTACTTTTAACTACTATCTCTGTGGTAGGAACTGGTCTCCTTACACAAGTTTAGGCGATCACTCGCTATCATCGCCAAAGTGGCCTGCATGTGTACTCTTCATATATTTTGAAATTTTGTGACATTTTCTTAAGTCCTATGTATAGAACTTATTGAATATCAATCAATTATGTTTATGATCAGAGATCAAAAAGTTATTTTTTATTTAGAATGAATAAAGAATTGGAATTCATAAATAACTAAATTAGACAAAATTGTTGACAATACAATTTGAATTAAAAATCTTGTTTAAAGTAAATGAACCAAAAAAAAAAAGTGTGAAATACAGAATTTGTAATTCCTATAACTTTAGTGTCTCAGTTATACTTTGGAGACCGTGAGTTTTGTAACTTTACTTTTCAAATGTATTAGGCAAAATGATCTCTAGGCACTTAAAAGTTTAAGACACAAAAACCTGGACCTGTTCCCATTTAAAGTCGTTTAAACAAACACTTATAGAATATAATATTTTTATGAACTCAAATTTAAAAATACATATATAAAAGATACAATAAAATGCCACCTACTTTTCTTAATTGAGCTTCAAACATATCTGAAATAATTGATTCTAGTTTATGGCTGATTTCTCGAATATGATCAGTGTATAGCTAAAAATGTTTGGAAATTAAGCAATATTAATAAGGGCATGGTACAAAAAAAAAAGAACAATTGTTATGTTTTAGGTTGTAAAAATACATGAAGTATTATCGCAAATGAAATTTTAATGAGGTTATTAATTTAGAAAATTTTGCTTTATCTTTTATTAATCAATGAAAAGAAAATCTAGTATATTACTTCAAATTAATTTATTGGTTTGAAATGCTTACTAATAATATATTTTATACAGCTTTCATGGCAGTTAAATACAAAAAATCACTTATTATACATTAATAATTAAAATCTCAATTAATTTGTAATTACGAATTATAAATACTTTAAGACACAATGTTTAATAAGTATGTAAATTTAAGAGTTTAAGGGTTTGAAAATAAAAATAACAAATAACATACATTCAAAGAAATTTGGATTCTTTTTTGGATGATAAATTTTTGTATTTAATAAGTTAAAAAAAAAAAAAAACCAGAGCATAATAATAACTTTTAAAATACTCACTCGAGTCACTTGATCAAACTTGTCCAGTTTTTGTTGCTTTACTGGAATTTTACTTTGAAAATGGTTTTTGATGTAAGGAATGAAGTAGACTATTAACTGTAAGCAGCGAGAGGTTAAGGCTAAAAAATTTAAAACAATAATGTAGTTTTTGCAATATTACAACAACTATTATTAAGATAAATTGAATTTCAAATAAGTAGAATTTGTACATTACTGTAAAAAAACTAACTTATGCAATGATCTAAATCAAAATTTTTTTAATTTGCAAGTATAGTTCTTGAGTGTTTCAACAAAACACATAGGATTATAGCTTTATTAAGTTACTAGTTGTTATACCCAACATTGCACGGGTAGAGGTGAAAAAATAATTTAATAGCCAATTAAACTATTTTTTCTTTCATTTGACTTACATAAGATATGAAAATTATCCAGTAATTTTTTCCATTTAATTACCCATCTTGGATATAGTAATGATTAATATTAATTTCAAAAATACCTTTGATAAGAAGCTCGAATTAAAGAGAATACATATTTAAGTAAAAAAATAATCAGTAAGAATTAAAAATAAGCTACTCCAGCAAACAGCAAACGATTTTCACTTTTTTATAAGTTTATTTGCTTTTTAATAAGCTTATGTTGCTGATACTGTTCGTTATTAAAGTACAAAATCATGCTACTTATATTACATTCAAAATTTAAAAAATGCTATAAAATTAACAGATAATGTCATGGTAATTTCCCGAATAAAAACATTTTAGCTTATTTGGCGTGTTTGAAAAATTTGGCGAAGAAAATATATAGCTACCATTACATCCATTCAGCTCTGGCGCAAAGACCATCGCACAACCAACCAGCTATTAAAAAAATGCTCTTTTGCACGTTTTTTGTAATAATTTGGCGAGTTTAGCAAAGTATTTGGCGAAAAAAGGAAGACATGAAACCCTAATATGCATCTGTGGTGCGTCGGAATTCAAAAAACAACGTAGTTCAGTAAAAGCTTAACTATGCATTTAAAAAATTAATAATTAAAATCAGATATACACAATAAAATAATAGAATGGAGACTCATGGTAGGATTACGTAACTTGAAACATATCCAACTATTTTTTCAAATTATTAATTTAATTTCTGAAGGCAATGAACAAATATTAAATAAATTAAACATTTTCAATTTCAATTGTTTTCTAAAAAGTTTTATTTAAATTTTTTCTGCCTGATGGCATCACGAAAGAGAAAAAATGATTGGATTTGAGCGAAAGTGGTGTACTTTTCCCCTTAAAACGTTCGAAAACGATAGAAGGAATGGTCTGATTCGAAAAATTCTTAGCCTATGCTTGTTCCGGTGATGAGATGAATTTTTGTGCCAAATTTCGTGACGATCTGTTGCGTGGTTCTTAAGTTTTTGCGTCCTATACAAACAGACAGACAAACAGAAGTCGCCTTTTATGTATATAGATAACTAGCTGTTATACCCAAGGTTGCACGGGTAAAGGTGAAAAAATAAGTTAATACTCAATTTAACCATTTTTTTCCTTTTATTTCAGTTACATAAGATTTGAAGATTACCCAGTAATTTTCCATTTAATTACCCTTCCTGGATATATTAATTATTAAAATTAATTTCTCAAAAAAAAAAACCTTTGATAAGAAGCTCAAATTAAAAAGAATACATATTTAAGTAAAAAGTAATCAGTAATAATTAAAAATAAGCTACTCCAGCAAACAACAAATTATTTGCATTTTTATGTAGGTCAGTTCAATTCATCTGGCTGTAAGGAGCCTAGTGGTCCGGACCCCGGACTTCAGATCGGAAGGTTGAGAGTTCGAGACCCGGTGCCACTGAAGACTTACCGAGTATATGCGGAGTACGTGCTCGTAAAATCTGTTGGGTCCGAAAGTCCTGTGGTCGGTCATTGCGCAGTTTACCATGGGTACAGGTTCCTGGAGAAAATTTCCCTCCCCTTCAGGGACATGTCTAAATTGTGGAGGTGGCGCGTGATAGATGGCAGCATCTGTCACGTATATGTGTGCATGTGAGTGTGAGTGTGTGTGTTGTGACTGTCTTACTTGACGAAGGTTTATAAGCGGCTCTCTGAGCAAGCACACAAGCCTGAAAATATATGCATACCAACCAACCAACCAATCAATTCATTTATCATTTAATCCGTTATAGAATGATAAGCTTATGTTGCTGTTACCGTTCGTTATAAAGTACAAAATCCCTCTACATATATTACATTAAAAATTCAAAATTTAAAAAATGCTATAAAATTAACAGATAATATCGTAGTAATTTCCCGAATAAAAACATTTTAGCTCATTTGGCGTGCTTGAAAAATTTGGCGAGGAAAATATATAGCTACCATTACACACATTCAGCTCTAGCGCAAAGACCATCGCACAACCAACCAGCTATTTAAAAAAAATGCTCTTTTGCACGTTCTTTGTAATAATTTGGCGAGTTTGGCAAAGTAATTGGCGAAAGAAGGAAGACATGAAACCCTAATATGCATCTGTAGTGCAACGGTCTTCAAAAAACAACTTAATTCAGTAAAAAGCTTAACTATGCATTTTTAAAAAATTCATAATTAAAATCATATATACACAATGAAATAATATGGAATGGAGACTGGTAGGATTACGTAACTTGAAACATATCCAACTATTTTTTCAAATTATTAATTTTGTTTCTGAAGGCAATGAACAAATATTAAATAAATTAAACATTTTCAATTTCAAAAAGTTTTATTTAAATTTTTCTGCCTGATGGCATCACGAAAGAGAAAAAATGATCGGATTTGAGCGAAAGTGGTGTATTTTTTCCCTTAAAACGTTCGAAAACGATAGAAGGAATGGTCCGATTCGAAAAATGTTTCTATGTTTCGCCTATGTTTGTTCTGGAGATGAGATGAATTTTTGTGCCAAATTTCGTGACAATCTGTTGCGTGGTTCTTAAGTTTTTGCGTCCTATACAGACAAACAAACAAACAAACAGAAGTCGCCTTTTATGTATATAGATAAGATATTAAAATGAATCAGATATGAAATTTGTTGACATTATACAAAATTATGTTTAACCAATAAAGACTTACTGCTTTTGCATATTTAAAATTAGTGACTGTCATTTAATGCTCAAGTTCTATAAATTTCTTAAGAGCAATAATATAAATGTAATTTAGTATTACCTAAATGTTTCGTTGTAATTGTTTTCAAGCCAACTACTTTTAAGGCTCCAGCACCTAAAACTAGCTGACAAGTTCTTGAATTAAAGGCCTAAAAAAATTATACAAAAATTATTAAATTGAAAACCTAGTAAATTCAAATTGAAATTTTGTATCTTGGGTTCTCTTGTACAAGAAATCAAAGTTATTCCATGATTAATATTCATAAGCTATAAACAATTAGAACAAAAAACTAAAATATTACAAAACCTTATTTGTCACATTATAGAATTAACCCATTTATGATGATTGGCAAAAAAAAAAAAATCTAATCGAAAATCAAATTTATGCTTAAGTTTATCTAAATGAACGAAATCTAAGAAAAATAAAGACTATAGTCATAAACAATTTATGAAAAACAAATTAAGTTACACCAGAAACAAGTGTTTAAACAAATTAAGAAAGTTTACAAACAAGTTTACAACAAGTTTAAAAAAATGAAGTTAGGATGGACTGTCAGTCCCATAGAACCAATTTTTAGTTTAGAAATCACAACTTTTTCAAAATAATAGCTTTGCCATGCTATATCATTTTCACTGAATAATCACAACATCAATCTAAAGCAAAATTGAAAAGAAAACATATATTTATTTAATTATTAATTGATAAAAGTTTTAAAATAGTGTCCCTTCCATCTGCTGTATATTTTTCGCATTTTAGAACTTGAAAAATATTGCCACGTAGTTAACAGGTATTAAGGAATGACGAGAACTTTAGACAGAGTAACGTTTATTAGCACACAACTTATTAAACAACAACGACTGGGGGAAAGCAGCTTGCTTATATAGGAAACAAAGGCATTATGGGAAAATAACCGAATTTGCATAAACATAGGAATAACTGAAAGATGAATTTGCATAAGTTGATAAAATGGGTAAACAATAATTTGTATATCTAACATAATTAATAACACATAAAAGGTGAAGAAGGGCCGAGGCCCGAACCAGGAACATCTTGTTACGACTCAGGCACTCTACCGAGCAGGCCTGCTGGACTACACTGTGGCAATATATAATTAAATAACATTTTCGTTTCCAATTTGTTTCATTTCAAGGTTATGTTGATTCCCATACCTAGTGAAAAAGGGCTAATCGCAAAGCAATACTTCAGTGGAAGTTGCGATTCCAAAACTAATGCAATCACTCTATGGGACTGACAATCCCTCTTATTATATTTATACCGAAATAAATGTGTTAATTGTATTAACAAAGTCATCATTCAAGGGTTAACCCTTTCAGTCCCAGTGATGCCATTTGGCATCATCACTTTCAATATTTTTTTTCCAAATGTTTGTTTCCCGTATGACATCCAAACACACATTATTTGATTCTTCACACTTTGTTCTATTCTACAATATTTTTTTTATAATCTCAATAGAAGTCACAACTATTTTTTTTATTTAGAAAATAGCTAACAAGCGTTTCGCCTGATTTTTGAAAAGTTCACTTCAGTTCCACATATTTAAAACCCAATTTAAACTATTTTGGTTAAAATAATCACTAAATTTTTTTTATAATGTGGTCAGATATCTTAAAATATATAGCTCGAAGTGTTTTTAGGTAATATATATTTTTTTATTTTGTTGTTTTCCACAGTTTAAAATTTTTGGCATTATTTCAAAAACCATTAAAAAAATTAAGATGATTTTTTTTCTTATGGAACTCTTAACTTATTTAATAAAATAAACTTATTTTGTGAATATCAGATGTTTCTGTAGTGTAATAAATTTTTGGGACTGAAAGGGTTAACATGACACACAAGTCTCTTGCAATAAACCAGACTTTGAATTCCTTAAAAATATATGTATCGTAAATTTGAGGTTGGGGGATTAGGGGATATACCTTAAGGGGATATAATATAATTGAAAATAAAACACATTTCATTTACAGTATTATTTATTGTTAATAACTTAAATTAAAATAAATAAAATCAGGATTCTTACTTTAAGTAACTCAACGATACGACTAGTAAGATCTGGAGCTAACAAAGGCAGTTCTTCAGCACAGTTACAATATTCGATTACCATTTTAAAAAACATCAAAGCAGTCCTTTAGAAAAAAAGTGTGTCAGATAAAAATATATTTTAATGCAGTTTTATTACTTGAAACATTACATGCAATTACAATGATGTTATTTAAACTATTTTGAAGGTAATAATGTGTCTGTGCAATTCTATATTTAAATAAAATTGAATGCCACATTTTTTTTTTTTTAATTAAGCATTGTTTTAGACTATAAACCACTTTTAAACATCAAACTGCTCATTAAATAATTGTTGGACTATGCTTTAAAGTTATTTTTAATGGGGAATTCAGGTCAGAAAGGCAATTTTGAAAACCTTAAAAAAGTTACTACTTTCAAGTAAAACATTGGTCTTCAAATAATTCAGTTCTTAATATTTTATGAGTATAAATGTTTTGATTGTTCTATTTGTTGCATATCCAATATTGTAATTTATATAATATGTAAAAACTAAGGTCTTTTATGACCAATTCAAAAATTAAAATTTTGAAATGTCCTTAGAAGTCACTTCACGAATTTTCAAACATCCAGGAGAAGAAAAATGTCTTGAGCTTCAAATTACAGTACAGTCCCGATTATCCGAGCCCCGATTATCCGATTTTCCCCGATTATCCGATTTTCCCCGATTATCCGATTTTCCTCTTTAACCGAGCTTTTAAATATTTCTAAGATTTTTCCGACGGCTACCGAAAACAATCTGAATAGAATACAATCTCACAAACCCTCATGAAAAAGAAATCCAACAATAATATCCCCTTTACCCCATGCCTCTGACTAAAAGCTATCGAAAGTGCTATTGAATATATAGAACAACAAGAAGCAACACCAGCAATCCTGTTATCCTTAAAAAGAAGGGGGGGGGGGGCGATACATTGCTGCCGAGAAACGCCAAAATAGCATAAAACAAAAAGCAATCAAGGATTTTTTTTAAGTTAAAGAACTCTTTAAACGTCATATGTGCATATGAATTGCACAAGGTGTCTCTATATAACATTTGTATTACTTAAAATATACATTAAGACACACACAATTGTTGAATTTACAATTTTCACTTTAACCGAGTTTTTCGGTTATCCGAGTTAGTCTCGGACCACATTAACTCGGATAATCGGGGTTCTACTGTAGTAAGTTTCAGAAGTAAATGAAAGTTAAGATACAGGAAGATATACACATACCCACAAACAGCAAAATTTTCTTCATTTACAATCAAATATGCTTGGGGAGGTTTATTATGACTTTCTTCTTTGTTCTTTTTTATTGATGTAATACATCCTACAAAATAAATTGTAACAATTCTACATTTAATTAAAAAAAAAATAATCTTCAAACAAAATCTACTTATATTTTGGTTGCAACAGGATGAAAATGCATACCTGATGAAATAATATCATTGACTAATTCTTGGAATTCTGTAGGAACTTCTGCTTGCTTCCACTGTTCATTTTCTACAATCAACCTGTGGGGGCCAATACATAAAGTTAGACTAATTTTTTTCAGCTATAGTATGCTCCAAAAGTAGTAGTCCTCATTTTAAATTTTAATAAAAAGATAACTGTTAGAGCAATGGATTTTTTTTGTGGATTAATTAATAGGCACAGGGTTTCTTATATAAACATATAGAAAAAACTTTGCATTGACATAGAATGAAAAATCATATGTTAAAAGCCAAAATAAAATATAAAAGATCGGAAATATGCAACTGCTTCTAGAACAAAAAGAAATGCTGTCATTACTAAAACACAAATCTGAAAAAAATATCACTGGTGTACTTAAAGTACAAATAAAAGGACTTCTTTTATGTTTCAAAACAGCTATCTTCATTAAAGTCTTTGAAATGCTTTATTACGACACCAGATTTCTCATTCAAGTGAGATTGCACATTATTTTATAAGGGAAAGTTTACAATAAGCTTATAAATTACCATTCCACAAAATAAATGTTTAACTCATTTTAAAAATTAACAAAAAGTTACAAATGACAGAAAACAACCTATATGAATTAGGATGCTGATTTAATTTTATTATCATATCTCTATAAAGAAGGTTTGTTAAAATGCAAACAAAAAATAATAGTGGGAAAATGTACTTACGTTAGCTTAGTTTTTCTCTCTTCGTGAAATCTCATCACAAAACGGCTTACCTTAGAAAGAAAAAAACACTAGTATAAGGAACTAGGTTACAAAAAAATAAATAGGAATTGCATACTTTAAATGACTAATTCTAATAAAATATTCCTTTAGTTTTTATTACCAAGTTAGTAAAAGAAAATGACAGTAAAAAATTAATAACTATGTGTTAGTGTAAAACAGCATCACAGTGAGGTGTTGTTGTAAATATGTAAAACTAATCACATACCAAAAGCAATAACTTGGACCAAGAATTTTAGGGTATAATTAGCAGAAAAACAAACTCACCTGGCTCTGTAAAGAAAGCCTCAAACCAGTGCTTTGTTTCCCTGAAATGGCTTCACTTTTTTGCTGAAACTCTTCGATGCTTTTTGCCAAAAGAAAAAATTCAGGCATTGTTAACTTGTCCAAGCCTCCATCCTAAATAACATATAGCAAGTAGGTGTTATTGCATTTGAAGAGTATCTTCAACTTTGTGCATGATATATGGGAAAATTCATGAAGAAAACATTAATTATTAACATGTATAGTTTATTCAGAAGATCCTTGGAGGGACCATTTGGCTTAGGTTCTTTCGGCAAAATTAAATCTAGGCATTCTTTAGCATCCACAGAGAGCTCAGATTCATTGTAATCTGAGTGTCAAAATTGGTAGCGAGATTCGCCTAGATGGTGCTACAAAATATGGCTCTCAGTTCTGGGGAATATGCCAAGTCTGCAAAGGCTTGACCGCCAATGTTGCAGCCCCATTAGAAAAAATAAAAGTTTATTCAATAGAAATGTATATGTTTCTCCAAAATCACAAGAAAACATAGTTGACGCTGTGAAGTGGTGAAACACGACATCCAGAAAGGAATGTAGGGAAGTAGAAACATGGGTGGGAAAAGGGGGTTAAAATTAAACAAATTATGATGATATGAAATTTTTCCAAATAGGTGAAAATTCTAGCATGTTGAATGAATTACAAAAGTTATTGTGGTTTTTAAGAATATGGTAGGCTTAGAAAAAGTCAAGTTCCCCAATGCTGGAGAGTAAAACAAAAATTGAGGCAGAGGATAAATTAAAATGTCGATTTAACTTCCAGGATTGTGTAGTGATAAAAAATTTCTGATATTCCTGTTTCTTAACACACGCTTTTTGTTCTTTAAATAAGATTGTACATGCTCTCTTTGTTTGTCCTATGAATGAAAGGGATGCGTATCATGTTTCGGCACTCGCCAATTGTGATTTTTTGAATTTTAAGTCTGAACTATGTACCATTTTGAAGAAGGTGGGCCTTGTTTGGGTTCTCACTAAATCATGCAAATTTCCACTAAATAAACTTTTTGTGCCAATTGTCATTGTTGTTTTATACATGAATGTTCTCAAAATAGTTATTTTAAAGCAATCAAAAAGTATATTAATTTTTAATATCCCATACAAAATTAAAAGAATATGAACCAGAATAAATCCACTCAACTAAGTTCTATAATTATTAGATAAACCTATTTTTGTAGTATGTACTTAAGCATGATATACATTGTTACCCAATCAGATTTTTTTTGAAATATTATCAATATGCATCATTAAAACCCTATATCCTTTTTATATATTCATTTTATTTTAGATGTTTTTGTCTACTTATAGATATAACTAAACTAAAAACCTATAATAATATAAACACAATAAGTTTAAATACATAAACACTAAGTTTACTGATAAAAATTATGGAATAAAAAAATATTGCATTTTTAATTCATACTTAACACAATTATATAAATACAACTTACCTTAGCTTTTCCAGATAAAACCTTCGAGCAGCAGTCATGTGCATAATCACAAACAGAACACAGGACATCTTTTAAATTTGGCTTAATTTTTAAGTAGTCTTGTTCAGAAATCATTATTTCACTTTCCCTAAGCAAAAAATATATTGAACAGTTACACAATGTTTGAAAGGAAAAAAAAAGAATTTTACTATCTAAAATTACATACATTTGATTATTTAAATACAATAAAATAAATTAAACTAATATTAAATTGATATAAAAATAAATTAAAATACTAAGTTTGTACATTAATATCAATATGAAATAAAAGGGAAAATTATGCTTACATAAAATGTAAGGTTCGACAACGTTGAAAATTTTCATCTGTGGCTACATTAGAAATATAACCTGCAGCAACATCTAAAGCATCATCCATTACTTGATACAATGCCTTGAAAATTTGAAAGGATATTATGACAGTACATTTTTTAAGTTAAAATGATAAAATGCAATGAATTTTTTAATATTTTACCATTTGTGTTGCATATTTGATTATTAATTTTTAAGTAAAAAGTGTTTAAAAAACTGCACCAAAATATTTTTTGTAGCTTTGACTAATTGATTTCATTTCTTTAAATAATTTCATCAAAATAATAAAAATTATATTGTGAGATAACATTGTTAATGTCCGATTGAACAAGTCATAATGAAACTTTAAAATCAAAAGCACCTGCCAATAAAATTATGCTTCAATAATTATTGACAGGTGCTTTAATTATTAAGCTTAAGATGTAATAAAATAATTATTTTCAACTAATTTAAGAGGAATAATTAATTAACTATAATTCACTGCAGGAGAAAATTATTAAGAAAAAAAATATTTTTGTATTTTATAAATTTTTTTGGTTGCTAAACAAGAAAACTAATTTTTAACATTGAGTCTTTTAAATATGTATTGTAAAATTATTTTGAATATGATTGCATCACATTTGAAAAATGACAGAGGCATAACTGGATGTCATAAATAAACAATGTATAAGATCAAATATGTTCACATAACCTTTATTCATTTTTATTTTGAAAAAAAGCTTTAAAACGATTTCTTGTTGGTTGATGTAACTCACCATTTGTGCTTCTAGATTTATATGGAAAAAAAAACTTTACAAAATATATCTTTTTAATTCATCTTTTTCAAAGTAACTTAATTTTGTGAATTAATTTAAATAAAAAACTCATTCATAATTACCTGAATTCGTTGTAAAAGAAAGTGAAGGTTTTTCATTATTAACTCAAGCGTTTCAATCCATTTTTGAAAATTCAGTGATCTTAGCTGCTCACCAAGGCTGTAAATTAATGAAACAAATATTTTAAATTTTAATTTGCATTAAAAAAATTATATGCATAAAAGCAAATTTTTGTTGAAAACGAAGAAAAAGTATTTAATAGCACATAATTAACTTTATTTAGAACACTTAGTTTAATTGTGTTTTTTATCAGATAAGATTAAACATTCACAAACATAAGCAAAATCAGATCAGAGCTGAAATAAACATTTAAATGTGCCTAGATAGAGCAAAGTGTACAAATTATAGCATATATTAGGATTAAAAGGAAACATGTTTTAGCATGCTTTCAAATTAATTATGCTAATTTAGTTGATATAGAATAAAAAAAGGAGAAGTATTGTATTACTTGCCAGTGTTGCTTTCCAGATCAAATTCATCAGCTTGTGATACCACTTCAATTACAGTCTAAAAGAAACACTTGTGATAAGGAAATGTTTTCATCATTCAGATTCAATTTTAGCATTGAATTTTAGACAGACTGACAAAAAATTAATAAAGAAATGAGAATTAAAATAAGGTAAAAAAAATACTAAAAGTAGCCACTGAGATCTTTCCATTGCTTTAGTTAGATTATTTTTTTTAAATAATGTATAAAATATTTGTTATACATAGTACTGCAGATTCACTAAAACCAAAACTTAGAGGCGAGGAAACGTTTTGTTTTTATTAGAATTAGGAAATAACTAATAAATTATTTAGAGAGGTCAGAGGGAGAGGCACACTAGAGGTCTACACTTAGACAAAAAGTAGAAATATGTTATTTCTTTAAAGACATATAAATTCCAATAAAGCTAATCATTAATATTTCATAACTAAATTAAACTTGTAACCTTCACTAAACAAAAACTGCACAAAAAAAAAACACCAAACCTGTTTAACTGTAGCATCAATAGTAGTGAAACATTCCTCTTTAAAGGTCTGTACAAATCTATAATGGTTCTGTCGAAGCAGTCCAAATACAATTGCAGTTAATCTTTCCTGTAATAAAATATGTATCAAATTTAATTTAATGAGATAATACTTTCTAAATATCAATTTTATATTATGTTTTCTTAATTTTACTATAATAACTGTTATAGATAAATATTTTTAAAAACTAAATTTAATTTTAAAAAAGTTATAATTTTCTTTCACAAAAATCAAATCTTTATCATTTGCTAAATTTATTTGCCATATAATTGTGAAATGTTGTTTGGTTCAATTCCTAGAATCCCCCCCCCCATTCACAGACTCACTCCACCTGCATTCATTTTCTTCAAACGCAAGTTTAAATGACAAAAGGATTACCGTGCCCAATTTTTGTGAACTATTTAAACAATTATTTGATATGTTTAATAGTTTTTCTATAATTCAGAGGAACGTTAATTTGAATAAGTTTTTGCAAGTTTTGTAGCAATTATAATAGTTTGAATTCAACGTAAAATACAATTAAATTTCGGTTTGAAACTCTTTTATCACCCTACCATAATATACTTTAAAAGAAAAGGGTTTAAATTTTATTCAATTAAACACTTCTTTTATATCTACCTCTTCCATAACAAGGTGTTCTGTGTGAGGTCGATTCAAGTCAGCAGTGATGTAACGAACAAAATCTGTCACCATCATTTTACCAATGACCTTTTCCATTTCAGCAAGCTGTGATCCGAGATGCCTGAAAATGATTGAAAATAAATTTGAGCTAATCACAATAACTTTTTACACCCTATTTTAAACAATATAAATAAGATAAATTTGTAATTCTAAACGATACTATAATTAATTTATGTTATTGTTAGTTGGAACATAAATCGTTGTTGTCCAGTATACAAACTTTTCAGAAAACCTTATAGCATGGTTACAAAAAATACCTTTTTTTAAAAAAAAATTCAATTAATTTTTATTTTCTAAGCCAAAGAAAAGGGGGGAAAATAAAGGAGGAATATAAAGAGTGATATTAAATGTATCTTTATAAAAATTATAAACTAAATACTACTTAGAAAGGATAAAACTAACCTAAAACTTTGAACACCACTTAATTCTTGAGCTAAAACATCTTGAGTTGTATAAATCAGTTCCAATGCACCAACAAAATCAGAATTATTCAACAGCTCTTGTATTCTGGGATGTGTTTGATGAATTGTAGATATGAGACGAAGCTAAAAATAATAATAATTTTTTAATCCAAATAGGCAAGAATAAGATTTCCTTTCAATTTCTTTAGTTTTACAGTAAAACCCTGATTTTACATCCCCCGAATCTACGATTTTTTCATCAGGTCCCAGTTTTTCCAGACACTGTAATGTTAATTTAACCCGGTTTGTAAGTTAGTTTTTATGGAATTTCCCGCATTTTACATTTTTCCTGGAAAGTAAAAAAAGAAAAAATGTTCTAAAATAAGCACTATTTTCTCCATTCCACAGGCTCCTGTTTTCTGAACCCTGTCTCATGACGAGACCGGACTTTTCTTTAAACTTCTACCGGAAAAAAAAAGTTATGTTGTTAAAGGAGACTCCCACCATGGAGGGAAAATGTCTACATTGCGTCTGATGGTTTTACTGTGTTGTAATAGTGATGGAAGTGAGAACTTGCATGGATTTTTGCATTCTATGTATTTCCCGTATTATACGTTTCTTCCACATTCTACGTGTTTTTTTACCCAGTCCCTTGATAAACGTAAAATCGGGGTTTCACTGTATAAGGTTATTATACAATAAAAGGCTTATTTTTGAAGTGGGCTTATCAATTAAATTGGATTTATTGAATTTTTGGACTTACTATTATAGAATATAGCCAAAAAGTTTGTGTTGAATATTTAATTGCTTTAACAACACAAGAGATTCTTAAAAAATACTTCCTTTCAATAAATTTTGAAGTTTGATGCGTTCACTGACTTTTTAATGCACTGAAATTTTTTAATGCATTTCTCCAAACAAAAAGAGTGAAGGGTGCAGTTGCAAAACTCGCATCTCCAAACTATGATAAGTGTGTGGCAACTCCACTGGCGACCTTTTATTTGAATGGGACAAAATCACCAAAAGAATGGACCAGACCCTTTATTTTAGTTATACAGTAGACGGCGCTTAATGTGATCACGGTTAATGTTATCATTCGTTTAATGTTATCAAAATCGCTTAGTCCTGTCCGCTTATATCAAAATACATTGACAAATTATCGTTTATTGTAATCAAATGTTCGTTTAGTTTAAAGCGTATTATTGTTGTATTATCTTTTAAAGACATGTTAGAGGGGGGTTTCGCCATTTTCGGTCAAGCATTGTAAAATTCTGTAGCACTGTGCGAATACGACACATACAGAACACAATAAGGGCCACCTGCCTACCTTAGCAAGGTAGGGCCATTATGTCAGTATTTCTATTAAATACTATAGTTTTACAGCAACAACTAATAATTTTAAATAAATTTTTATTTTAATACGTACGTAAAAAAATCACTTTTTTTTGTTTAACCTTTTGCCCTCTGATGGTACAACATTTGTACCAGCAAAGGACATTCCTTTGACTACGGACCTGGTACAACATATGTACCACTCGCTGCGACCCCTTTTTCGCCAAGCGAGTTGTCAATTTTGATGAATTGTAGTAACGCCTTCGTGAGTTCATGACAATGCGGTCTTTGTGAAAGGTGAGTGTGTCCTGTTCTGGACTAGCCTTGGCGTTGAAATCTATAAAATTTCGATGGACTGTTGCCAAACCTGTAGCCAATGCTAAGTAGTTCGTAAATTGTAAGTGGTTAATGACTGGTTTGAGCATATTTAAAAAATTATTTAAACATATCATTTTAAAATAACATTTTTCAAAAATCGAATCTAACATAACAAACTAACAAAACCTTTCACAATTTGAAAAGGTTTCCTTTACATTTAGAAGCATGTATGATGATTTTGAATTTTAAAATAACTTTCAAAGCATAGTTTTATTCCAACAAATCATCTATTGTTTGAAGTTTTTTATGTGATGGAAGTAACTCAAGCAATAGTCTAACACTTAGTTTTAAGGAACTATGGTAGGGAATTTAAAAATAAAAATGAATATTTTTTTGGTAAGTCACTAGGTAATAACTCGATTAATTACGTTAAATTATTAATTGTTATTTTATATATTAAATGCAAATTTTGTGCTTCAATTCGTATTTAATATTCTACCGAAGTTTCCAAGGTACACGCGGTGTTAAATTCTGTATATAAAATTTTGGTTAAAAGGAAAAAAAAAAACGTTTCAATACTAATCCTGCCCAATTTCATAAAATTGAGTGTATTTTGTATTATTTGAATTATATTATAATATCACATATTTTAAGATTTAAATGAACAATTAAAGATCTTGTTGAGTAACAAGTATGCCGATTCTGAAGGAAATGCTAGATACTACCAAAATACTTTGAAAATGAAAAATTGTGTAATGTTCTATTTCATTACTATAGAATTATTTGAAAAGTCAGACACAACTGAGAGAGAATCTCCTCTTATAAATGTTCCTTCATTCATTTCTCTCAAATATCAAGCTAAAACTATAACTGTAGTTTATATTTTCAACTTTGGATTTTGAGTGTTTGGGGAAAGGGGGATAACAAAGAAGGTATGGTCAATAGGGTTTATTCTGAAACTCAATGCTCCAACTACTAGGAAGGAACCTCTTTTTGTTATAGGTGACAGGTTCAAATCATCAGTAATCCGTATCAATTGGAACTATACTGTGGCCGTTTATGAATTAGTCACGCACAATAATTCCTCACTAAGAATAGGCTTTGTATGTTGCTTGCACTTTTCGAGGACATCTTTTAGAAACGGTCATAACGCCTTCAATCCATCAATATAATTACATACTAAGAATAACTTGGTAGTATAAGCTTTTTTTTTCCACGGACTGTGCAATACCAGTTTCAGTATTGCAACCTTTCAAAGCCAGAGCATAACTACATAGTAAACTTAACGATCGCATGTCAAAGGGTTGAAAGGGGCTTGGCAGTTGAAAGGGGTTTCTCTGTGGGGTCTACTATTATAGCGAGAAACAGGTAGGGGATGGGAGTCTTGAAACATCCCCGTGGTCAACGGAAATTTTACTCAACCCAAGACCACAGGCTAAAGGTTAATTTTTTTTTGTGTGTATTATAATCAATTGGTTATTGTTATCAAATCACATTCGTCCCGATGTGATCACATTAAGAAGTGTCTACTGTAGTATCTAAGAGAATGTGAGTTTTGCAATTACACGCTACAAGTGTTAGAAAATACTGAAAAAATGTTGACTAAAAAAGTAGCTAACAAAAATATTTAATTTTTTTCTCATATACATGAGTTCAATAGCACAAGTTTTGCCAAAAAAGAGCAAATTAATCATAAAAATAAATATTACTTTTTTATAAATTTCGTGCATGTTCTTCTGCCTTCGTTTAAGCCTCATAATTTTCATAGGTCCAGTTACCAAAACTTCTTCAATCACATGTATTCTTTCTCTACAGAGACATATATACAATTAACATAGATATATTAATGCTAATTTTGTAACATTCATTGTACTTACAACTGACAAAATAGCTTAAAGTTAAATTGTTATTCTCCTTAAAAAGAAAACATATCAAACATTAATTTTATATACACAACTTATATTTTTAACCTAAAAAACAAAACTTACTTGAAAGAAATGAAATTTTACTTGTTCAATTTATGTCGCAAAAGTATATTAGTGCAATAATCTACATGCATAAATAAATTAAATTGTAAACCTTTTTGTATATTAATTTGTAAATATATTTTGTATGCAAAAAGTAAAAATTACATACCTTAATTCACAAACACATTTTATTACATCTGTTAATTGATCCATTAAAGCATCGTGGGATGTCATTGCATGGAAAAAGGCTTCTGATCGCATCGATATTTGCTTTGCTATATGAACTTCTGCAATATCTAAATAATGACTCATCTATAAAAAAAAAATGATAATTCATTGATTGTGTGCTTTAAAAATAAGTTAAAAGATAAAAAAATTTATTGAGTGTAAATGAACAGTTGAAAGGCAAAAGGGGACGTACATAAATTACGTCACGCTCAGAGGGGGGAGGGAGGGGTATGCGACAACGTGATGGATCGTGACATGGAGGGGGGGAGGGGTAAACGCTTGTGTGACGTAAAGACTCAAAATTTCCGATTTTGCAAGGAAAATCTGTTTTACATAATATAAAGAAATAAAGTTTTTAAGAAAGAAATCTGAAATATTTTTTTATCATAAGATCATCATAAGGAACACTTGATTTCAGAAAGAAGTTGGGGGATTATTGTATGCCACAACGTTGGCATTATTAGCCTTTTGCATTTTATATACATTTTCCTAACGGAATTTAGTAGTAATGCACAAAATTGTGACACTACCTTGAGGAATCGGAGGACTAGCAGCTACATGGACGAACACCAAAAAGACCCAGAACTAAACAGTTGACTGATTCGATTACATCCCGACCCCCTTTTTTTAGAAGATATTAGAGAATGGCTAGTTTATCCTCGAACAATGAAAATGGAAAAAAAAAGGTCGATCCATTCTTATAAATAAATTATTTAACCAAGACAACTTTTACTTTTTTTTCTTTCTAAGTCAATTTTAAAATATCGGTTTATGCATATTTTTTAAAATTTCAAAAACACACAAAGGGAAATATTAAAATCAACTTCTTTTGAAAAAAAAGGGGGGGGGGTGCGACAAACGTGACATTATTTTAGGGGGAGGGGTTCGACCAAACGTGACGCAGCGTGACATAGGGGGAGGGAGGGGTCAAAAAAGTCAAAATTTTGAGTGACGTAATTTATGTACGTCCCCAAAGGTTTCACCAAGAAATAAAAACTTTCCAACACATAAAAACCTTTTTATTTTTAAAAAATCCAACTGTAAAACATAAAACTTTGAATTGAAAAAAAAAACCCGAGCTTTCATAAAAATTAATAAGTAAAAACAATAAGGCAAATTTGGCTAATTACCTTTTCTTGTAGCAATTTCACTGAATTCTTTTGATTTGAACTGTCTGAAGGAGCATTGTTCCCTAATTGTGACCATGGTAAAACTGCATTGAAAGTACTTGAGTTTTCCAAATCAAAATCTGATTGCAAAAATATCTACAAAGTAAAACAAAAAAAAATTTAAAAAATTGTCAAAAAATAGCCATTTAAATTAAAATTATGGTTATCATATATCGATCATTTTGTTTGTGTAAAGTTTTTATCCCAATTTATGCAAGCAATAAAACTATTAAAATAGTATACATGATGAATAAAGTTTAAAACATAATTTTTAAAAGTAAATTAAAATACAATTGAATTAAATTCCATACATACTTTAGGTATTTCTTCAATGTCTGCAGTACCTAATTGAGAAAATGAATGTGTTAAAACATTTATATATGGCACACAAACAGGATTACATGGTATTTTATATTTGAAAAACTTACTAGATTTTTCTGCATATAAGGCAACCTGATGCGATTTCTCTAGCTGCCCTTTCAAAGTTTTCTTAGCATTTCTTCGTACACCCTGTAAGACAAGGATAAAAAAAGGTGACAATTTGAAAAATAATAAGATATATAATAATATATAATAATCAATAATAACATGAATAAGCAGTATCAAATAACTTACATCAATGAAAAAAAACTATATTCACAAGTAACCATACTATTCACACCAGTTTTTATAAAATAATAACTGATAGTTTGGCAGCCTTTTCTTTTACTATTTCCACTTCATCAAAATACAATTAAATATTTTCTTATACTAGAGATACTACTATCTACAAAACACAACAGGGTCATTCCACGTGAAATCACCCAATGAGTGTTGCTGACCAGTCACCGATTTTTTTCAAAAAATTACCACTTAAACTTGTTGTGGAGAAACCCTCAAATATCAATTTTTAGCGCATTTTGTCGATTATTTGCTGAGATACGGACTTTTGAAAAACGGTCATTTTTGACGAATTTCGGCCATCTTGGATTTAACACTGTGCACTAAAACTTCAATAACTTGAGAACTAATTGGTCAAATTTATCAATTTTGGTGTCCATTTGAAGCTATTTATATGAGAAACATAAATCTAGCGTTTAAAAGAAGTTTTAAAATTTTTTTACTAAAGTTTTAGAAGGAAAATTAAAAAAATCAGTGTTAAAATTTTAAAAATTTCAATAGGTTGTAAAAAAAATAGGTATATTTTTTTTTCTTCGTAACTTGGTGAAAACATTAATCAATATGTGTTCTTTAAGTACAAAAAAAATTGGAGAGGTAAAATTTCTTAAAAGCTAGAAAAGAATTTTTTTGTAACCCGTGATATTGAGCGCTACGACTGCAATAAATTGAGAAATAATTCTTCAAATTTCACAATTTTTGTGTCGTTTTGAAGCTAATTATATGAGAAATATAAATCCAGTGTAAAAAAGGTTAAAAAATGTTTTATTATAATTTTAGAAGGGAATCGTAAAAAAAAACTTCGTTGAAATTTTTCTAAATTCTGAAATCTGAAATCATAAACTAACAATCTGTGCATCGGCGCGAAGCGCCCTTTCACATTCATCGAAAACGTCCCATAGGGCATAACTTAAAAACAAGAATCAAATAGCCAGGCGAACCGGCTGGTCTAAAAGATGAGAATAAGAACTCACGAGCCGAGAGTCCTGGGACGATAACTAGAACTCACGAGCCGAGAGTCTATGGAGCAAGCATGCTGAACAGGGCCAACATCTTCTCCTCCTTGCTGGAGCAGGCTGCCAGGGCAGCTGCGTTTTTCTTGAACGCCTCTAGATCTCCGAAAACGTCAGCAATGGCGTCTTTGACGGATCTCAGGGCAGCCAATAGGGAGGTAGGACCTTCCTCCTCTAGGCGTGGCTTAGTCCGGTTCTGCCACCTTGCGGAACTCTCTGGAAGCTCCCTTTTGGGGGGTTTTGGTCTCTCTGGGCAGGTCGCCGAGGAACTGAGGTGGGGCCCACAACAGTTAGCACAACGACGGCTCTGAACATCATCTCGGGTGGGACACGCACGAGAATCGTGGCCGAGGCCACAGTAACGACACTTGGGGGCCATATGGCAGAGGCTGCTCATATGGCCGTACCCCTGACAGTTGTAACACTGCGGGACACGGGCAATCTTCCTAAAGGATTCGAAGGAGACCTTCTTACCCAGGAGGACACCATGTTCGAAAATTGCCTTGTAGTTCCCCGTTTTAACCACGAGGACTTGGAATATCGGGAGTGGGGCCTTTGTCCGAGCTTTGGTCAGCTGGACCACCCGTTCTACGATGTAACCCTCCGCGGCGAGCGCGGAGGAGATGTTCGAGGGAGCAGTGTCGCGGGGCAACCCCTTGACTACCACTTTGAACTGCGACCTCTGACGTCTATTGTGGCGGAAATAACCAGTCTTTTCCTCAGCTAGGATGGCCAGGATCTTAGCCTCCTCATCCACCGTCCGTGGGAATACCTTCACGAACTTGTAGAAGGGTTTGTAGCCGAGGTCGTCCGCCACAGACTCAGATATGCGCTTAACCACACCGCTGCTTTCTTCCCCTCCGAGGAAGAGAATAGGCAGGGGTTTAGCCACGGGCCGAGGCTCTGCGGTTTCCTCAACCGTCGGGACATCCGAGTTTTCCGCCGGGAATTTGGCATCCGGGGTTACAGCCCCTGCCATCGGAGCGGGCCGATCCGACGGCAGATTGGACTCGGTTAAGGGCTCGAACGTATTGGAAACAGGGACGCTGGCCACGAGCCGAGGCTCCACGTTTGTCTCCACATCGAATGCCATAGGCTCGGGGACGTTGGCCACGGACCGAAGCTCAACGTTAATTTTACAGTCAGGGACCTCCGGGCCGGAAAGTTTGACTTTTTTGGCCGTCGGAGCTTCCGAGCATCCCACCGGGAGTTGGGCTTCCGGGGTTACAGCCCCTGCCGCCGGAACGGACCGATCCGACTGCAGTTCAATGGACTCGGCTATTTCGAACTTTTCGCGGCTTGCCACGGGCCGAGGCTCACCGGTTTTTTCCTCCAAGTCAGGGACCTCCGGGCCGGAAGGTTTGACCTTTTTAGCAGCTCTTCTCTTTGCCGCTTTGGACTTTTTAGCCACGGGCCGAGGCTTGTTGTCTATCGCCATTTCCACCTTGTTTGGAGCTGAAGCGTTGGTCACGGGCCGAGGCTCAACGCTTGGCAGCGCGGGAAAGTCACTATCAATCAACTTTTGACTCTGTGCCTCCCTTTCTGCTACTTCCATTTGCTCCAACAAGTCCTTTACCAGCTTATATCTAATAACGATGGGCGCCATGGCAAAAAGGCTGGGCGCCTTATCGGCGGCAGCGCTTAATCTCTCCTTCTCTTTCTCGAGAGCATCCTTGCTCCACGTCTGATATCCTTGCTCCATCCTTGAATGTGCCATGTATGATGTCGTGGTGTAAAAAATAATTTTTAGTACTGGCAAATGAGATCTAGGTACATACTATTTTTAACATTGAGAAGAAATAATTTATTCCTCCCAGAAGTTTTCAAACAAGTGTTCAATTGACTTGGTTTCATCAGGGGTGATATTGTATGTTCTCAACGTTTAACAATCTAACAAAGGAGAGCTAAATAATAGTGTGTAATATAGTTTCAGAATTTTCACAGTTGGCAAATCAGTTTAGTGACAAATAGTATATCAAAAGAGTTAGAAGTGCCTCTTAGAAAAAACAAACTTCATTTCTGCATTACTTAATATAAACAATCCCTGCACCTTTTGCCTATGGATTGTTTGTTTTTATTACTGAAAAATGACATGGTTTAGTGATGACTTGTTTTGATTTTTGAGGTTTTGTTGAATGATTTAATTTCCTGTGGTCATAGGTTTTAAAGAAATTAGGCAGATGTTCAAAGCTTCTTTCCTTAATAACTTACCATGTGGATTAAAGACTTTATTCTACTTCATGCAAAACGCAGGGTAAGGGAAATGAAAACTTTAGGACAGGAATGTGGGATTCAATTTATGTAAAATTATTGGATCGAATTACACTTTTAGTATTATATTATAAAAACCTTTTTAGTGCTTAAAATCAAGTTAACTTAACATGATAATGAACATTTTACTTTTTAGAAACATTTTCATTGGCATATTCCTACATCTGTGAGTTTTGTAACTCAATATCATGGGTTACAAAAAAATTCTTTTCTAGTTTTTAAGAAATTTTACCTCTCTGATTTTTTTTGTACTTAAAGTACACATATTGATTAATGTTTTCACCAATTTTCAGGTGGAAAAAAATGGGTATATATTTTTTAAGCATATTGAATTTAGAAAATTTTTAACAGAGTTTTTTTTTTTACAATTTCCTTCTAAAAGTATAATAAAATATTTTTTAACCTTTTTTAAACACTGGATTTATGTTTCTCATATAATTAGCTTCAAAACGACACAAAAATTGTGACATTTGAAGAATTATTTCTCAATTTATTGCAGCCGTAGCGCTCAATATCACGGGTTACAAAAAAATTCTTTTCTAGCTTTTAAGAAATTTTACCTCTCCAATTTTTTTTGTACTTAAAGAACACATATTGATTAATGTTTTCACCAAGTTGCGAAGAAAAAAAAATATACCTATTTTTTTTACAGCCTATTGAAATTTTTTAAATTTTAACACTGATTTTTTTAATTTTCCTTCTAAAACTTTAGTAAAAAAATTTTTAAACTTCTTTTAAACGCTAGATTTATGTTTCTCATATAAATAGCTTCAAATGGACACCAAAATTGATAAATTTGACCAATTAGTTCTCAAGTTATTGAAGTTTTAGTGCACAGTGTTAAATCCAAGATGGCCGAAATTCGTCAAAAATGACCGTTTTTCAAAAGTCCGTATCTCAGCAAATAATCGACAAAATGCGCTAAAAATTGATATTTGAGGGTTTCTCCACAACAAGTTTAAGTGGTAATTTTTTGAAAAAAATCGGTGACTAGTCGGCAACAAATTTTCTTAAATTTGGGTGATTTCACGTGGAATGACCCAACACCAACTGGTAAAAAACTACTAAGCATCACCTTTTTTTTTTTTGCAATAGTGTTTTTTTCCTCCTCCTAAGGAACTAAACTTTGGCGTGGTAGCTCAAAGAGTTCCAAAGCCTGCCATTGGATTACATAGCAGCAAATTTACTCTGGGCAGGTAATTAGCAGTCTTTTAAAAAATATAGATTATTTTTGTCATGATATAATCAATTTTAAAATACTTTCTTATATTGTGGTTGTATGTAGATATAGTATAATAGTAGTGCTATGAGTGTTTAATTGTTAATTATTAATAGTCCAAGCCATTTTTGTTAATACTGCAGTGGACCTACCCCATAGAGTTAGGAAGAAGGAGTAGAGGGCTCTATAACTTCAAATGGTTTAAAGCAGGGATGTCAGGTTTTTCAAGCTACTGCACATAACATAGTAACCGAAACTTGTACTGAGGTATCCCAAGATGCACCACCAAGGGCGTACCCAGGATCTGATTTAGAGGGGAGCAGGTAATGTTATGGGCCCCCATTTTCTTAGTTGGATGGGCCCCTTTAGGGAATTTTCCTTTGATGCAACCTCCCCCCCCCCCCCCAGTTTCTAATCTCATATGGTTTACTTATTACAATTCGCAGTAAGCAATTGATTGGATTTTTTTAAATTATTATAAAATTTATTTGTCTTACTCTCTCATTTATAATTATAAACTGGGTAAATAATCACTAGTTAAATCATTTTTAATTAAACCAATGGGAATGTTTCAGGTCATATAATGCTCTTGTTTGCATTTTTCATTAGTACTGGATTTCATTGGTTGCTTCGGTTTTCCGTAGTGCAATTTTATATATTCGTTGCTTCGTTTTCACTCTCAAAATGACCGATGCGGATGAACATGTTTCCGTTCCATGCAGACTTTCTTCAACATATGTTTTAAAAAAACAATAGCACAACAAGAATTTGCCATTTAAAAAATTTATTAAGTGAAATATTCTTAGAAAACTCATTTTCGAATGCGAAAACATAAGCAACAAACCGTTGGAGCCCGTTAGAGCGGTTGCCAATCACGACGTGAAACTACCCCATTACCTTACATTTATTTGAACTGCAATTCCTCCAAATAACATTTTTCGGAGGAGTTTTGTTTCAGCTGATTCAACTATTTTTTGCCAGAAGCCTGTAGTTTTTTTCAATAAAAAAATTGTTTTGTGATCAAAATATATTCGCAAATTTGTTTTCGGAGATTCTTAAAAGAAATCTGAAGTTTTCCACATTAAAAAATGCTTGGTAAAAATTCTAACCAAAATAATACTATAAACCAAATTATTGAATGGATTTTTTTTCTTTTTTGCTTATAACTATTCTAGCTTATATCTTTCGAAGTATCTTGCCTCACTTAGGTCGAACCTTAATCGAAAACATACCCTTGAAAAACATACCCCTTTATCAAGCATAACATAATTTATAATAACATAATTTATCTCCTCAATCATTTTCTTGTAAATTACATTGATTTTTACTATAAAATTGTTTAAAACGACAAATAAAAGAATAGTTGTAGGCCGTAAATTTGTTTAATCAGATTTTTGCAACCAGTCTATGCGTTCTCTCAAGGCCCTTTATTATTTATTGTACCATTAAAAAAGGCCCTATACTTTTCTTTCATTTTCTAAGACCATAAAATCTTATGTCTTAATATTGAGAGGCTAAATTTTGTCAGAAAATTTGGCTTGGTTTAAAACAAAATTCAGAGATCCTTTATGAATATATAAGCCCCAACTCCCCACAGGGCCCTATCACCGAATAGGCAATTGAAGACAGAGGGCTTCTCCTTTAAAAATGTAAAGGGGCCCTCCAAATCAGCCCTTAAAATAAACCGTGCTATCACCTGCGGCTTTCCCATACTGGATTACAAGGGTATAGTAATTTGATATAACAATTGCATTGTCTTGTTTAATGTATGGTAAATGTAACCTTTAATTTTACGCAAGTTGGTAGCCCATTACAAGTGTCTTGGCCCATTAGTTGTCCATGTTTTAAACTAAACGATGTATGGGGGGCCCCAAATTCAGGAAAGACTTCACATGCAAAAAAAATTCTTGATAGGATTGGGGGGCCCAGAAAGGCAGTGGGCCCAATTGATATTATATTGTGTCCAATTTGAAAAAAAATATTTAAACCCCTTTTATACAAAGAATATACATCAATTGGGGGCTTCAGTGGGCCCAATTACTAAAAATGGCCAGATTTTAAAAATATGTAGACCCCTTTTTGGGGCGTAAAGTATTGGGCCCCCAGAGGCCAACTCAGGACCAATCGTAAAAATATGGGCCTCAATTCGAACATCATTCGTGGGCCCCTTTTATATCAGATTATATAAAAGGTCCTCCAGGCTCAAAGTGGGCCCCGGGCCCGACTGGGAACGCAACATCAATTTTTTTAATGCCTCTCCTTTTACATGTATTATTTACAGGGGCCCCCATAAGACCGGGGCCCACTTCACCCTTTCTAGAGGGGGGCAGCTGCCCCCCTCTGCCCTATGGTGGGTACGCCCATGTGCACCACTCTAGCCTGCTTCTTTTGTGCGTTACTACACACATGTACATGGGCCGCTCTATTCTCCTTCCTAACAACTCTATGACCCGCTCTAACTGTTGGAAATACTCATGCAAAACTCTCAGTGTTTATTTTCCAAGCTAGCTTGGCTTTCATTTGATCAAATCACCGAAGGGACAAAGGGCTGGGAGATTGTTGACCAATCCACCCAAACACCAAGCCTCTTTTTCTACTAAGGTAGACAAATACTTACTTTTCTTATATGTTTTAAATATAGTTCAAAGTGTTTGTAGTTAATATCAGGTAAATAAGTTGGCGGCAGAGCTGCCGAATCCACAAAGCTGTCACTCCAAGTTTTAGTGAACAAGTCGTGTTCTCGCTTTAGCCTTCGGGGATCATTGAGGACAGCAGGGAGATTTTGAGAGCTGTTGTAAATGGTCCATTGACATTTGTCTTCAACAACGTTGGGTTGATTGTTGGATTCGTTGGCAGTAAAAATATGGGCATATTTTTGACGAAGATTCTGGACAAACTTTTCTTCTTGAGAATGGTCATCATCAACTGCAAGCAAAAGAAAGAACTTATAAATAAGGTGTGTGATTTGCAACAGGACAATTCAAGAGCTTAGTGGAAGAACGTGCTAAGTGACATTTTTGAAAAAATCATGATTTTTGTGCCAATAAACATATTACTACCTTCTTTAATGATAACGAGTTTCCCCTTTCTCATAAATTTTAAGTTGAGTAAATATTTTGCAGTTTGCAAGAACCGTTTTCAACAGATCTGAGGCATACTATAAAAACGTCAAAGCTCATTTTCACCTTTTTGTCACTTAGTAGGTTCTTCCACTAAGCTCTTCAATTAATAAATTATGAACTAAAGCAGTTTCGGTAATTAACTTATTATTTAACTTGTATAAAGTTAACAAATTGCCAATTATTGCCTACAATACTTTTACGGAAGTACAATATGTCTTATGTTATGACAATGTAATTTTTTTACTACTAAGATAGGAAATGGTAAAAAAAAAGTTATGGCAGAAAATGCAGTAAAAAGAACATTAAAAAGATTTAGAAACATTAAAAAGATTTTAATAACCTTAACTTTTTAAGTTTTCAACAGGTGAATGCAGAAATTTGTTTGACACCTCAAATTCACTTAATTCGGAGCTTATACAAAACTGTATTTCTTTCAAAGTTTTGGAGATATAGTTTTGCATTGTTATTCTGAAATTTTGTACAGGTCACAAATAAATATATAAACAATTAACAAACTAATTACCTGTGAATGTCAATACATGATGCTTTACGACATGGAATTCGTAATCCTGATCGTTTACTCCTTCAAGGGGTAATGAACCACAAATATTGTGTTTTCCATAGCAGCAAACATACGATCCACCTTCTTTTTTACAGTGATTTTGACGTAAATGCAATCGAAAATCTTGAGCAGATTTAAAGGAAATATCAGAACATAAGTTACAACGCTTCCAAGCTGCAACAGAGGATCTTGATTCGGAATTCATATTTATGAAAAAACCCTTCCAACATATTTATTCCACTCATTCGTAATAGAATCATACATATCACTATATTTGAAATGAAAACTAGGGACAGGGACACATAGCAAAAGCAAACAACAACAAATATTTAAAGAGCGCATCGAATCTAAAAATTTATTTTCACACAGCTTAAGAAACAGCTGATAGTATTATTAAGGGCTTATGACACAGGGTTTGATTTAGTTTATAAGGTAGCACATGAGTTTTGGAGTTTGGATAAAAATGGTAACACATGAGACTTTCATGGAAAACGAGTTTTGCACCTTTTAATCTCTTTTAGATGGATTTTTGTCTTACCTGATACTTTCCCCAACAAAATAGAGATGAAAAAATATTCTACTTATCTAGTTCCTTACTTTTTCTTGAATTAATATCTTGTTTCAAGAAAATAATGATAAAAGAATTTATTTGCAAGCGATATATTTTTTATTTACGATTTAATCCAAAACATGTCTAAAAGTGTGAAAAATCACTTTTTAGTTTGACAAATATTTTTAAACATAATATTTTTACGCTCTACGAATTGCTTTAATAATTTAATAAAAGTATATGTTTGTTGAAAATAGAACGAAACACTTTTTTGGAAGGCGCCTACACTAAGCAGATTAAAATATAATAAGTGAGTCAATTTTTAATTTTGTTCTTCCTCTGAATAAAGAGATCGAAAATATGTTCTATATACCACATGCATCAATTTTTTTTTGGGTGCCCTAAAGATTTGAGTTTTTAAGTGATTCTGGTTCCATTCGTGTGTTACACCTAACACCTCCGCGCCTAAGCATAGGCTAGGCTCATTTGGAAGAATATAACCAGAGGATGCGCCACTAATTTGTTATCAAATTGCTCGATTCTTCCAACTTATCTCTAATGTAGAAATTTTATATTGTTAAATTATATTTCTAAATCAAAATAGTGACTTTAATTTTAAAAAAAAATATTTTGTCCGTAATTTTATATATGAATTTATTCTTAGGCCCCATCTCTAAAATACACATTTTTCTCATTGATTGCTTTTTGGCGATTTTTTTCGTAGGGAACTTAAAGGTAATTTTTAAGAAAAAAAACGTGCCGCATTAGAGTGGAGATCACGTGATATATCTATGCTAACGACGGGACGAGCCTGGGGGCCGCCATCTTGAGTCCGAGACCAACTTTTTAAAGTGGAAAACGCTTAGAAAAAAATAAATTTAATTCTAAAATATTAAAAAAATACCATAAAAATACTAGCTGCATTTTGGAATATTTTTAGTGACTTTAGTGCTCTTATTTTTAGTGACGTAGTCTCAAAGCTAGCGACAAGTGGAGGGTTAGGGAGCCCTTTTCTTTTTTGTACCTGGCAAGGTCGCTGTCAGGATTTATGGGATCCTATGCAACTTAGTTCGAGCCTCTAACTCATTAGTAACCCCAACACCTCTTCTATCTTCAGCGTCATTTAACCGCTGTTTCAAATTAAGAGGCCGTCGCCAATAGAACTCTAGTGAGATGATAATTTAATCAATAAATTCCCCCTCAACTTATGCATTTTTTTCCTTACACACAAAAAAATTCTTAAACCAAGTGTTCTCGCTACAATAAAATAAATTGTAATTATGAGAGAAAAAGTTCACTTTTTTATATCATATTCATTCATAAATCGTTGCGAAAATTACACTTTACGTGCTTACGTTACAGACAGTACCGAAAATAGGACTTTCGGCCCTAGTGCGGTAAAGTAAAAAAGAGTATCTGATTGGTAAAAAAACAAAATGATGTCATGAATATCTCCATGGAAACTAAATGGTCACGAAACTCACTTATTTCTATTGGTTCATCACTTTTGCATTTTCAAATATCTCCATGGAAACTACAAGAACTACAAAAATTATTAAAGGAAATTAAATACGACAAAAGTTAGAACACAAATTTCACGCTTTTGCACGTTATTATAAAAAATATTGTAAGCAAGCACGTGGCAAATAATACTTTATTAAGCTCTTGTCCTTATTTTACTCGACCTACGGTCTCGTGAAAAAAAAAGCCCACTCGCTTAATAAAGTGTTATTTTCGGCACTAGTTGCTTAAATAACTATTTTCAAAAAATTTAACAAACGATAAGTAATGATTATTAAATTTCGATTAACCATAGTCTGCTTTATTCTAACGTTTAAAAGTTAAATAAAGAACAAAATTCCTATATTGGCCGCTTTTTAAAAAAAAAAAAAAAAAAAAAAAGATTTAGTGCGCGACAGTTTCTATTGCAAACCCACTTGTTTATTAGTAGTGTCCATGTATAGAGTTCTTATTTATCTCTGAAAAGAAATTACAATTTTTCCTTCGTTGTACCGACTTTGTCATACTACACTACATTGCAAAAATCCAAAAATCTTCCACTTTTATGAAAATTTCCCATACTTTGAACGGTTTAATACCGATTGGCTTACTTTAGGATCTTGACTAGTTTATTAAATTCGTTCACAGTTAAATAACATTCCTCTAAATTTTTTTCTCAATGACGGCACTTTAGGGGCGTGTTAACAAATGACATGAGGGCTAATAAGTTGGTATGACGTTTTTGGTAAATTGAAAAATGAAGGTTCAAATAGAACATGACGCAAAACCTTTTTCTTACTTTTAAAAAGTCCAAGTGTTCAACAGGACAAAACCATATTTTAATTGGAATTTACCATATTTGAATGCAGAAAGTTTTCTTATTATAAGTTTTTTTTTAACGATTTTATAATTTTATTCTACAAGTATAAAAGCCTAAATTTGTCGGAATTACTTGCAGCGTGTATATTTCTTATTACGTATAATTAATTATATCCCGTAACAGTGACTCCCCTTTTTGACTCCGTTCACCTCTATGTCAATTACAGTATCCTTTATTTCAGATTAGGCAAAATGTCCTCGGAAAAAAACAACAGTGAGTTCGAAGAAATAATTTCTGACTCTGAAGAGGAAAAGAATGAAAACGAAATATGCTTAGACATTTGTGCTAGACATTTTATTGATGTAAATAGTCCAAAAATAGCTTTAGTTCATAAGATCCCTCTAATTCAACCTGAACAAAAACTTGTGAATTTGAAAAACGATTGTGAGAAGAATTTTGCTCGCACTTTTGAAACCATAGATTCCAGAGATCCTGTAAAATATCCAGTCATAAATGCCAATTATGAAGACTCTATAACTTTTTCTTTAGTAAATGGATATTTTTCTGAAAATTCTGCTCTAATTGAAGAAAATATCATTGGCAGAATTATAGACAACTTAAAAAATGACAACTTGAAGGGTTCCCAAAATAAAGATTCTGGTCTAACTGCATTAGAAAACAACGATATGAAGACAAATGTTATCGAAAACTTTCCTGAAAAACAAATAGACAACTCATGCATTATCGAATCTTTCTGTGATCTGAATGTAATAACAGATAATGCAAATATACAAACTAGTCCAAACATAATTTATGAAAACTCAATTATTGGTAAAGATATCTCGCTAACTCCTGATAAACTAGATGATAATTTTTTACAAAAATGCTCTAATCTGTCTCTAAACAACCACAAACACTTGACTAACGAAATGTATGACTACTCACAACCTTTATTTGCAAATTCCCAAACACTAGATTTGGATATTATACCTGACTCAATTCACCGATGGACTGATCAAAATTACCCTAAGCATGAAGATTCGGTAAATCAACAAAATCATAATTGTAATGGAGTCACCGCGGATTCTTCACCGTCTCTGTTTTCACCTGGGCCTACCCAAAATGATGAAAGTGACGAAACACACTCGCTTTTAATTGAAGGTGCAAAAGTGAGTGACATTTGTGATAATGAAGTTGAAGAAACTCAATTACATCAACAAGTTTGCTGTTCTCCCAAAGGACACAATGTAGAACGTGACTATGAATATAACTGTACGTTAAAAGTAGATAACATTATTCACGGGGCCCCAAATGACTCTTTGCAGTATGGGAGTTCCTTACTTCCTCATGATATAGAAGAAGCATTTTCACATGAAATTACAACAAATATTTCTCATAGCTCGGAAAATTACCTAAACTTTAAGATTACCGAATCTTGTACAAATTTAGTTGATTTGTCGTCTAATTTAAAATTAGATAATTATGATGAGAAAATAAATGGAGTTGGAACTTCCTTTCATGGAGAATGTAAAGAAACGTCTAACACAACAACAGAATCTCCATCCTTATTAGATGCTCAAGATACTTCTAAAAATAAAGTCATTATAAGAGAAAACCATGAAAGTAATTCTTCTTCAGAAAAGGAAAATAATAAATTTGACTATGTTTTGAATCTCAAACCAGAACAGATCTTGCCAGGAAAAAATCTTTTCTGTGTTAATTCGTCTGTTAAAACTTTTCCGGATGTATGCAAACAAACAGATGGATTGATGTCAAGTCTCGCTGAAGACAAAGATGAAGATCCATTGGATGTTAGGAGAGAAAAAGTGAAAAGGAACCTATTTTTTAAGTCGGGTGCAACTCGTTGCGAGACTCGGTTTCAGACACCCTGGAGATTCGAAAATATGGGTTCAAATGTTCATGAAATAAAAGAAATTAGAAAAAAGGAAAACTTAACGGATTCTACAGGAAAAAATATTGTTGAAAAAACTGATGAAACTAGTCTGACGACAGATAGTATTAGCAAAGAAAAATGTAATAATAATTGTGTTCAAACTATCAGCACAGAGAAAGAAAATTCTGTAAATCTTAACAAAAATCAAGAACATTCAACAAAGAATAAAAATTTTGCAGTTGAAACTCCAGAAAAATTAGATTCTGAGATAAACATGGAATGTTCCGATGATTATACAGTTAAAAATCATGGAGAGCTAAAATTAGTTTTGAAACGTAAAAAAGACACACAGGAAGGTTTGAGTGAATGCCATGCAACACAAGGCGGTAATAATTTAATTCATCCCGAAAATGGCACTAACAAAAGTGTGGATGCTGCTCCTAAGAGAAAAAGGCATCGTTCGGTATGTGTGGATGAAGCTTTTCGGAGAATCTCGAGAAGAGTAAATAACATCTACCAAAGAGATGCTGATAAAAATAAGCACTGCTCGAGTAAAAATAGTTTGAAGGATGATTGGAAAAGCAAAGATGAAATTAAGTCAATGGGTAATTATATGAAATTAAGAGATAGAAATATTTCCATAACAGGCTCTCAGAGAAACCAACAAAAGTTTCGCAAAGAAATAATTCATCGAAAAAGTCAAGAACTTTTAAAAGAAGCAGATATTACTGACAAAAATAATTGTTTACTAGATAAAATTCAGAATAAACTATCTAAAATAAAGAAACTTGTCAAAACAAAAAGCGCAACAGAACGCAAACTCGCTCTCGCATCCACGTATTTGAAACATATGAGAATTGTTTTACAAAAATCCGAGTTGTATACAAGCATGAGTGCAGATGATGGAACTTCTGGAGCTTTCAGTGATTCCACGTTTCCTTCAAAGCTATTACATTTAAGAAATTTGTGTGAAATATTAATTGGTCAATTAACTGACATACAGAAAAGAAAGAAGAAAATCAGCGAAGGAAGGAATCTAGGAGATTCAAATAAACGGTGTGAAACTATTAAAGGCTTTTCTGAATTGAAACAATTTAAAACCTTAGCTACCTCTGATGATAAAACGTTGGACGTGACTTTTTCAAAAAGTAAAAACCCTAGTAAGCAATGCCACATTCAAAATGCAGATTTAATTGAAAAAGGAAATTCTAATAACAATGTAGCAAAAGAAATCGACAAAAGTGTGGAAAAATCAGAGAATAATACCATTTTAGATAAATGTCATGATCATAAATTGAAAGTAAACCAAAACATTGAACAAATTTCAAACTGTGTGGATGTCAAAAATGATAGTTTGCGAGCCTCAAAGCCAATTAGAAATTCTGATAGCCTTATGGAGTCGATGGAAAGTTTAAGTAATGATGGAGTAACAAGAAAGCAAATAGTTTGCGGCGAAGGAAATATAAATCATCCTTCTAAAAAGTGCCGCCTGAATGAAGTTAGTGATAACTATAATGTAAACCCAGCTTTTGATATTGAAAGTAATACAGCTATGGATGCGGTGACTAGTTCTGATGACGCAACGCAAGATATTGATGGATTAGAACCTCTAGTTTTTAAACATTGCAAAAATAAAAACCATTACCCACTTACAATTCAAGAAAATGATTTTTGCACTATTAATAATGATATCACTAATGATTCACTTCCTTCTCTTTCGCCAGTTCAAAAGAATTTAGAATTAATTCCCAAACCTGCAGATAAATTTTCAAAATGTTCCCCATCTCTAATTATTCAACCCACTAAAAACTTTTCTGGAGCTTCTGGTAAAAATGAAGTTACTAATTTAAATCTCAAAACAAAAAGTAGCAGTTCGTTAACAATACCAAGCAATGAGAAATTTGTTTTCAAAACTGTAGATACAAATAAGTCCCCGTGTGAAAAACGAATAAATAATAATTTAGAAAATGTTTCAAGTTGCACAGTTGATTTATCCGACAATATCATTAATCAAAATAATGGCATGTATGAATACGGTTGCAATATTTCTACGGATGATACACAGTCTGAAAGTCTGCTAAAGGAAAATGTAATTCAGAATTCTTTTAAAACTAAAACCCCCGTTGCTAATACAATCTCTAGATCTGTTTATTCTTTTAATAAAAATATAAATGAAAATAGAGGTTTTCCAAGAAGTGAAGTTCCAAATATCTTAACCGTCATCCGTTTAAAACCCATGCATCCCGATTCAGCTACATTTCCACCACAAAGTAAACATCTAGCTTCAAAACAGACACCTGTTAATATGAAAACTGTGTACAATGAAGTTAATTCTTCACAAGTTAATAATTCTAGATATTGTCCAGTTCCTCAACCAATAGCCTTTACAAAAACTGTTTCTATCAATGAAACTAGCATTCCATATATTGCACCATCAGTTTTAGCGTTAAAAAATAGTGCACAAAATACTGTTACGCAAGTACCGGCTGTGACGAAAATTATATGCAACGAAAATCAGTTTTTACAAACCACCAATAATGCTAAACCGCATTCAGTATTTCAGCCAACAACTCATACAACAGACGTTTCTATAAATAGCGTTGCGGGTTGCGGCTATTTCATCCTCAGCATCTATAAATAGCGTTGCGGCTATTTCATCCTCAGCATCTATAAATAGCGTTGCGGCTATTTCATCCTCAGCATCTATAAATAGCGTTGCGGCTATTTCATCCTCAGCACCATCAATGCCAGCAATCAAAAATGTTTCTGGCATCAATATAAAGGAACCAAGAAAATTCATGGATCTTCAACAATTGATCCGGAGTGGCATTCTTAAACCAGACACAAACGTTCTTTCACTACACACGCCCGAAAGAATTGTATTTGCTTCTCTGGATGAAAATGGCAGGATAATTTCAAACGGAAGACAATATGATACCCCTGTACAATGGTGCAACGATTTTCCAAACTTTTTTAAACAAGGCGAGAAAAAGAAAAGGGACTTTTGTTACAAACGAATATATTACCAAGGTCGCACTCTGCATTCATACGCAAATAGTAATAATCAAGGACTGAGTGGCCGGGCCACGGTGTCCCAAGCGGCCGAGGGGTCATCAATTTTAGGAGATTCTGGATCAGATCCCGAGGTCACCCAGAGGTCAATTGCTCCTTTGGGAGATCCGACGATACATTTCGAACCTCCCGATTGTAGACCTGGTGTTCTGAATCTGTCGAAAATGAAATTGCTTATGATCGGAGATAACGAGGTTGGCCCGATTTCCATTGATAAGTGGCCAGATCTTCACTGGGAGGATATTGACAAATGGTGAAAGTAAAGAGACTACAGTTGTAATTTTATTCTATAGAACTACAATGTGTCTTTTCAAACTATATTGTAATGTTATGATGCAAATGGAAATATTCATGACTTTTTTTAATATAATGGAGAACAACTATAAAAATATATTTAAATAAATTTTAATTATTAATGATAAACTAACGAATATGATTGTTTGAAATTTTTAGAACAGTAAAGCAAAACTGTAAATTCACATACAGAAAAATTTTCATGTCATAAAATATCTGAAAATGTTTGAGCATTATCCGGAAAAATTCGAACCTACAATTGCATTAGCTTGTAAATAGATTTTAATTTGACTAGCAAAGATTTAAATAAAATAAAACTAAATTTTGGAATATGAAAAGAAAATGAAAATAAAATTTCGAGTTTAAAATGGACTCGGTTATTATTTCAAAATGTTTATGTAGGATAACTGTATTTTCTAACTTTTCATTTTTGCCGATTTTATGTATACTAGAATATTAATAATAATAGTTTATGTTGATTGTTACCATTAACATTTTCTTTGAACTTTAATCCAAGAAAATATATTTTCTCTTCTCATGGAATGTTTTTGATTTTATATCATTACAATGTTTTCAGTTACTAAAATGCCTAACTTTTTAAAAGCAAAGTTTTGTTTGTATCGTATTAAAATAAAAATAAAATATGAGCCGTATTTGTAAGCTATAAAACTTACTATTTTCGTTTTAAGGAATAAGTGGTATTAAACTTTACTACTAACGTACTTTTGCATATCATTATGTTCTGTTAATTTCTTTTACCGACTTCTTGTACAGCTAAAAACCGTGTTTCTAGCTTATCCATGCATTACGAACTATTGTTGTATCTGCTATTATTTAGAAATAAGAAACTGTAATGCATTTCTTTTAAAAATAAATAAAAGATGTTTCATTTTATAGTTTCGTAGATATTTCAAAAAACTATATTAAGAAAATGAATTGTTAAAGAAATATAAGTTTTAGTTAATTAATTATTTACAAACAACAAGTATTTCTTAGTTTAACGTATTTTATAGGTAAGTACTTAAATACAGTTTTGAAAATGGGTATAAAATTTTAAAGTATTCTCCAAAAGTAGTAATCTCCGAAAACTGTTTATAACAATAAGCCTAAAAACTTTTGTAACACTGGTTTCAGAATGAAATGTTTTCAACACTTGCTGATAAATAGAACTTTTCAATGTTCTTTGCTTAATTATCCAGACTTATCCTTTAACAATTTCAATTTAGTGCTAACCTTTTAGTTTCCATAGTAACTAATGCATATGCTTTTAGCAATAATTATCTAAACAGAAATCACCATTAGAATCTTATAAATGCAGCATCGAATGTGTTGAATGGATTTTGAACCACATTGGTTTCTTTGAAAATAGGTCACCTAATATTTTGACAATTCTCCATTTTTACCGTAATCGATTAGTAAGCCAACTGCATGTTTTTGTGACTAACGAAAGTAATTTTTTTTTAACGCAGATTCATCAATAGACATTGTAAAAACAATAAATATGCGAAGAAGCTTATAAACGGTGATTGGACCTTTTCCTTTTTAAAAAGTTAAGTTTAGATCAAATAGGAGTAATCCATTTTATGTTATTAAGAGGGAGGGAGAATCATCTGATGGAAACCTACATTGAGAATGAATTTTACCAAAACAGTTTTTAAGTAACGTTTGCCTTTTAAAAATTCATCTCTATAAAGATCCTTATTTATAATTAAATTAATTTTTTTCTTATAATTATTTTATTTATATTTACACCAACGTAAATTCAGTTAAATTTCTTCTTCACAAAATAAATGTTGAACAATCAATTATTAATTATTCACTATAGTCGTAGCACTCAAAACTCAAAGAAACTCAAAAGAAAAGTTAAAGGTATGTACTTCAAAAACTTATTCACTCAAATAATTATATATTTTCAGTTTAAAATTGCAAATTATGTAAACATTTAGTCATAATGTGACCTTTTAGCCAAAATTAATATTTGCTTTAATTATCAGGCACTTAAAAAGAAGGATTTTTGATAAGTGTGAAAGTTTAATATCAATCTGAAAATTTGCTTTAGAAAATTTTACTTTTAAAAACTCTGTGGTTTAAAAATTTAGTTTAATTTTAGTTTATTAAAAGTTTATAAATTTTCATAATTAAAAGCTTTGCATTTTTAAAGATATATTGATTTTTTGAGACTTATAAAATGAACTTGAAAGGGAGAGAGAGACAAACAAATGATTTAGCCATTCCAACGCACGATTTCCAGTTTCTGTAGAACAGGTTTCTCCTTTCATACAGTTTAGCTGCTCAGAAGCCAACTTAGATGCAGCAATACCTACTTATGTGATAATCAAATGTATGCAAACATTGTTCGATTCGATTTATTTTACCCTCTCGTTTATTATTACGATTATGATCAGATTATGATTATGATTTTCATGGTTATTATGAATGGTTATTAATTAATATTCATTATTATTGAAATTAAATCGTATTATTGATTATACTTGATTGTTATTGTTGTTGTTGTTGTTATAGTTATTATTATTTTTTAAGGACGTCTAAACATGGACAAAGGCATCGAAAATTGTCCCTAATATGAACTGAACATGATAATTTTATGCTGGTTAAAGTGATTCTTCATTTAATTTTAGGGTTATTACAAATGAGACTTTAAAAATAATAAAACAAGTCCTTATTAAGACTTCAAAATAAATCTCATTAACTACAATTGGATTTCCTATATGGGGCAGTATAACCCTCCAAAATCACGCACTCCTTAGCCTGACTATGCAAAAAAAAATTAATAAATATCGTGATACCCATGCCTGTTTTTTGGCACCGCTAAAAATATTACAAAAAACAAGACTGCAATTGTATCGAGTTACACGGGCGCCACCTTTGGTAGTTAAAACGCTATTCTTTTCATTTTACGTTGCCATAGGCTACGAGAAAAACAATGTGACGAAGTTTGGTGGCCTGAAGACAGTTCGCACCCAATCGTTTGATTCATATTTTTCGAGCAAATGTTTGCGTGGTTGCTGAATGTCAGTTTGGGGGATCAAACAAAGAAAACATTGGCGCGTTTTTGATGTCGAGAATCCATAACACATCTACTAAAAGGTAAGGGGAGTTCGATTGTTAAATTAGATATTATACCAAGGGGTCCAGAAGGTTTTAAATATGTAATAAACTATGTTGTTTTGGGTTTTAGGACATGATATTTTTTTTGTATCGGATCATATATAAGCTGTGTTTGTGTGAATCTTCAATCCATTTTTTTAATTGAAATATTTAAAATTGAAAGCACAATTAAGTGGGTTAAGGTATCTAATTATTGTCAGTATTTTTCAAAAAGAAAAAACTGCGTTGTACTGTAAGTTGAAAATGGAATTTTGCAACAGATGGCAGATATTTTAAACAGACGCTATCGATATTGTCTCTCTTTCAAATAAACTAATAGAAATCATTCATCTCTTTTTTTGGGAGAAATGAAAAGTTAAATGATAAAACCCCGATGCTTATTTAACTACACTGCTCAAAACAATTTTAGCAGTTGGGGTGCAGTTTGAGTACTTTTGTTAATTTTCAGTTCCAACTTTTTATTTGTTATTCTAAAAATCTTAAATTTGTAAAATAAATTCATTAGTAGATTGGTAAAAACATAGAAAAAAATCTTAATTTTTTAAAACTGAAATTTAAGGAGGAAAAATTGAAATCATAACTTTTGAATAAATTATAAAAATAAATTTTTCGAAAATTTAGTTTTTGAAAATAGTTACAATCAATTTGTAAACATCAAAAGATGCAAACATGAAGAATTTAGGGTCAATTATTTAATAAAATAGTTTCAGAGTGAATTTTATTTTACCATGTTTTTCATATTTTTATTTATTTAAAGCAAACAGTATTAAATACTTCAAAAGACATGGTTTTTCTATCTAACGATAAATAAATGTGAGCTTAACATTAGTGCGAAGAAAACACCAGGTGATGATTCCAAAATGGAATCATTTGGGGTGAACGGATTTAAACCATGGGCTCCCCTAATTGTTTTGAGCAGTGTATAAACAAACACCATCAATAGTTGTTCTCATATCGAAAAAAAATGTGTTTCTCTTGGGAATTGTTTAACGTTTTAAGACTTATAAAACAATATAAAACATTAAAACTACAAATAATTTTTTAATTAATTTTGTCATGGAAAATAACTTAACCCTGTATTATTAATCATTAGATGTACATAAAAAGAGTTTATCTGAACCTTGTATTTTCTCGTACTATTCTGTACTATTATAAATTTTCAAAACGGTTTTTTCTAGAAAAAAAAACTCGTAAAAGGTTTTATCAACTGTTCATTTTTTTTTTAAAAGTTAAATAAAACTTGTAGATTTAAAACACATAAATCTATTCCCTAAATATAAGGGCGCCAATTATTATAATACATGTATGTCTATTTCCCTTTTTAAAAAATTATTGTTCAGTGTAAAATATTAATCAATAATTGATTTAATTCATTCCATCAAAGTTAACTTTTATGCATATTTTGTTGTTTAAAATTTTAATGTTTGATAAGTTCAAAAATTTATAAATTTCCATAAATTCAAGCATTACAGTTTTTATTTTAAGCAGTTATTAATTTCTTGAGTCTTCTAAAATAAAATTGAAATCGAGAGATAAACAAATGATTTCGCCTGGCAACGCACATTTCCTGTTTCTGTAGAACAGGTTTTTCCTTTCATACAGTTTAGTTGCTCAGAAGCCAACTTAGATGTAACAATACAATTACTTAGGTGAAAGATCTTTAAGCGTGGTATTTCGAAACCGATTGTAATGATTTTATCGATTGTTTTATTAAGCTAAATGAAAAATGTAGATTAGGACACAGAACACTGTTTCTTGTGATTTCACAAATTAACACATGTATCTTTATTTCCCTAAAAAACTATAGTTTATTAAAATATTAATCATTAATTATTAATTATTATAATATTATTGTATTCATTCAATCAAAGTTAACTTTTATTTATATTTTATATTAGCATATTTTTAGTTTTGTACATATTTAAATGTATTAAAAAATCTGGTCAAATATTCAATAAAAGGTCATTTAATATTTATTCGTAGTTACCAATTAAGAACAAATAAATCGATGAACATTAGCTTCCCCACGCAAGCTCAGTCAATTTTACGTCCTTGAAACTTTTCGAAGACTTTTAGTTTGATTTTACCAATAATAAAAAGAGTTAAATTAAACAAAACAGAAATTCTCCATATATTGGAAACATTCTAACTATATAAAACTAAAAATGAATACATTCCAGTTCTCCAGTTATATTTGAAATAGAAAAATGTATTTCCTTTGTAATTTCGTTGTATTAGTTAAGAATGAAATTTCGATAGTCCTAAAAATGCTATGTATATTGTTGGTTCAATTTTTTTTTTCGACAAAGGTAAGCGGGCATGTTTCACGTCTTGAGTGGCAACATAGCTGTATTGTTTTCATTTTCGGTTCTTCTGGAATTTTCTTTGTTTTGAACGATACAATATTTTCTCACCTTACTGAAACGAATGTTATGTACAAACTTTTCTTTCAGTTGAAATGAATCTTTCCGCTGTATTGAATGTATTCATCTGTTTGTGAATCACGTTAAATTGGGGTCCTACAATTAATATTTCCACAGAAGGAAAAATTGTCTTGAAAATTTAATCAAATCAAAACCAATAAAATTTTATCAATCGCATGAATAAAACAAGTTGCGCGTAAAGGACTCTAACATAGAATAAAAAACCAACGATAAAACATCCATTTTGGGAGTAAAATCGGAACACCAATGAAATCGCCGGAAGCCGCAGGAAAAATAGCATCTGAACAAATCTGAACACCATCTGAAACAATCACATGTTCTCATTATGTGTAAGTAATACATAAGGAGTAAGGATGCAATAAAAACTCATTGGCATATGAATACTTAACCTTATCAATGCTTTTTAATTCTCGACTACTAAGTTTCAAAAATCATAACCACCTGCCTTCTAAAATAATTTTTTTTGCCCTTTTCTAATGTCAAACATGGTTATTCTTCGCTTTAAAAAACACCTACCGCTATAGATCTTCTTAAAGACTGACTTCAACATTTATGGGCAACCGTAAAAAAAAAAAAGAACACCTCCTTAATAGCTTCAAAATTATTGAAGTATCAAAATAGTTTTAGTATAATGATTTTTCTAAATAGAATAATGTTAAAATAATATTTAATTGCTTTATTATTTTGAGTTGAATTCAATTCGTTAATGAAATTGAACGACAAGTAATAGAGTAGTTCCAGTTTCTTGTAGAATTAGGTTAGTACTATCCGTTGTTTTCTTTATCAGCTTACAGTTACTTTCTTTACCTTGTCAAGTTCCAGTTACCTTGTTACATTAAATGTATAGTTGTTATGGCTACCACATAACGTATATATGTGTGGACCAAAATTTCATTAACTATTATAACCCGACTTCAATCTAAAAGAGACAAAGGTCCTCATTTTAGCGTCTGCATGACGCATGGCTATCATGGTTTGTCGAAATTGTAAGTAATAATTGACTGAGCTTAAGTATAGTAGGTTTAAGGCGGCACAGTTCCTTAACTTTTCCAAAGTGCCTATTTTATGACTTATGACTTCTTTGGTGGGGGGGCAAGTTCGCCGAACACTGCGACCTTAGGTCTATTGTATTCAACCCCAAGAAATGATACAGTCACAAGAGACACACAAAGAAAGAGACGACACAAACACATAGACAAATAACAACATTTATTGACGGTCACAAACATCCATGCCTGACCGGGATTCGAACCCGACCTCAGCAGCTCCAAAGGCTATAATGCTAACGAGTGTGCCACCGAGGCGGCCAAGTGCCTATTTTTGGCTTATTTAGAAACTTTTAGTAAATGTTGATGCGAAGTTTTGTGATTAGAAACTTAATTTTAAAATATCTGAAGCATTTCCTTGGGTTATCTTCCAATCTTTTGCAATGAAGAATGAAAAGTTTTTAGGTTTTCAGCATATTTAGCAACTCTTTATAATTATCGATGTTAAATTTTGTTATACACTCTCAGAAATAACACTTTCATTTATGACGATTCATGAATCGTCAAGCCTCATTTCGTTAATTTTGAGGATTGTTTTGTCAAACTATCACGTGACTTTTGAGTAAACGCGAATCCTCACTTTTACGATCTTGATTTGACGATTTTGTATCTTGATTTTGAGGAAACTGAATCTCATTGTTGTACTCACATGCTCAAAAATGACGAAATATTTCTTTAGATTAGACGACATTCAAATCCTCATAAAAATGTCGATTCAAATTTCCTCACTTTGAGGAAAGGAAAACTCGGAGCATTTGCCAGTAAACGGATTGTCAAAATTAAGGAAAATTTCGTCGTTTTTGTGCATTCATTTTTGAGAGTGTAGAAACCTAATTTTAAGGAATCGGAAACATTCAATTAGGTTTGTTTTCGAACCAATTTGCAATGAAGAATGAATATTTTCCCTTCATATTACTCGATTTTTTTTTTGTTCTTGTGATACTTACCATTCCTAAGGCAAAAGTATCGGACTTCTATAACATTGGGAAAGTACAATTTGGAAAAAAAACCTAAAAAAATTCTTAGAAAAGTTGCTAAATTAAAAATAAATCATCTTACATCCATAATTACTTTTTCTAAAATGCTCTGATTTGGATTTTTTTTTGTCTCATGAAATGAGTGGACTGCAATTACTAACAATGACAAATTTTGACAAGAGTAGAGATAAATTTAATGCTTGATTCAATAAACTTTTTAATTCCAAAATACCTCGAGTTAACAGCGTTTAATGGTGTCGTTATATATATATGTAATTTTTTTTTTCGGTTATAAACTTCACTTACATCTATGTCAAAACTATGCAGATACATGTGCATGAGAAAAATACTCATTGTCCATCGCGTGACCACTTCGTTCTCTTTTCGGACAATTCTTGAGACCTGGAATAGCTTTCCTATAAGATGACTTAAGGATCCGAACGTGACCCAATTTTGGACAATTCCAAGGCTAATTGTGACCAATTTCGTATGGCTTCCTAACACAGTCACTCGCACACCATGCCTTGTTATTCAAAGCGTCAAATCGGAACGCTATTTTTTTTACCATGGTTATTAAATAAATTTATGAAATGTTGCAACCAATCACCAAAGCTTTGTGTTATAAAAAGGTTTATCCATTAGCATTTATGTTTGATTAGTTATTTCAGAAATGATTGTAATTATTAATTTCTTCCTTCTTTTAATTTCGTAGAATATTTACATGTTTCCCTTATATACCTTATTATTTTTGAAATTATTATTTTTAAATGAGTCCACTATATGTTTGATTTCTCTTTTTAGGATAGAAATTTTTTAAACATAAATTAAAAAAAATATTTAACAATGTCGTATTAATGGTAGAATGTAATTTGTTATGAGTATAGTTAAAACTAGGTTGCTTGCCCCTTGCTCGCTGTCGCCCGCCACCCCCCCCCCCCTCCTTTTTTTAAATAAAACAAGAAGTTCTTAAAGAACTAAAATAGCCTACTTTCCTGTTACTTAAATACTTACTAAAATTCTTAACTTGAAAAAACTATGTTCGAAACAGTAAGTGACATCAATAACCGTTTTTCCACATTAAATTTAAAATAAATTTCACTAAACGCAGCATATCTAACTAAACACAGCACTAAACACAGCTTTATTTGCAGTTATAAATAATATTTAATTTTTCGTAGAATAAAAACCAACAAACTACTCCTCAATAAACATTTACTTGCTAAATTCGGCTAGTTTCATTTATTTTATTTTGAAAATTAAATAATTATAACTTAAATCGTTTGCAAAAATTTATATTTCAAAGAATAAATATGTAATATTCCTCGCTTTTAAATAGAATGAAAACAATTCGTAGTGAAATATATATTTGACGTCATCTGAAATTGACCGATGTCTCAAAAATAAATTTATTTTAATTTATTGTCGAAAAGAATTAAAGTTTCTCAAGCAATTGTTGCGATGGCAATGGTGATTTAATTCTAATAAAAATGGCTTCCTATGCTTTTTAAATGAGCATTAAATTTTGAAGTTTTTTAAATAATTGAAGTACTTCAAATTCGAATTCTTTTCTGAAATTTTCAATGTATTCTAGTTTCGATGCGCTGAATTTTTTGACGTATCTCACTTGTCCGTAGCATTTGTAGTTAAATTCAGCGATTTAAATGACTCGAAATTGAATTTCAATGATAATTCAATGGAAAATTCGTCGTCAAATAGTAGATTTATGTCCGTCCTATCGTACAGACAGACAGACAAAAAGTATGAAAGTTGGGTGTCTGAGGTTATACCTTTCTAATAAAAAAAGAATTTTTAAGATCGGATTGATAGAATTGATTTTGGAAGGGGGGTACGGACAGACAGACAGACGGACGGACGGACATCGACCGCATGTCAATACCTACTTTTTCATTTTTTTTTAATTCTTCGAATTAAAAAAAAAAGAAAAGTAGGCTAAAAATGGCTTCCTATGCTTTTTAAATGAGCATTAAATTTTGGAAGTTTTTTAAATAATTGAAGTACTTCGAATTCGAATTTTTTTCTGAAATTTTCAATGTATTCTAATTTCGATGCGCTAAATTTTTTGACGTATCTCCCTTGTCCGTAGCATTTGTAGTTAAATTCAGCGATCTAAATGACTCGAAATTGAATTTCAATGCTAATTCAATGGGAAATTTGTCATCAAATAGCAGATTTATGTCCGTCCTATCGCACAGACAGACGGACAAAAAGTATGAAAGTTGGGTGTCTGAAGTTATACCTTTCTAATAAAAAAAGAATTTTTAAGATCGGATAGATAGAACTGATTTTGGAAGGGGGGTACGGACAGACAGACAGACAGACAGACGGACGGACGGACATCGACCGCATGTCAATACCTACTTTTTAATTTTTTTTTTAAATTCTTCGAATTAAAAAAAAAAGAAAAGTAGGCTAAAAAGCTAATAACGAATCTTATATAATACATAGAGTAAGTCACCTGGGGTTACCGCAGACGAAAGCTTAAACAAACTCCATTGTTGCCATTGAACAAACTCTATTGTTGCCGGATATATAAGAACATTTGGAAGCCGCGCAAAAGCATTATATAGTATATATAGATAAGTTGTTTGGCAAACGAAAATTTTCCAATGAAGTTAGTTATTTATGCAACAGTGTGAAAAGTAATACTTTTTAAAACGAGTGGATTTTATTTCACGAGCGAGTGAAATGATGACACTTTTTTTAAAAAGTGTCATCATTTCACATATGTTGCATGCACTATTTTTTTTATAATCAAGTAAAAAAAAATCAAATATGATTAGTTCAAAAATAATTCACTTGCATAATGTTTTTACTTAAAGCAGATCGATAAATCTCTCGAGCTCTAAAGGGCAAATTAATTGGTTTAAAGTCACATTTGAACATAAATACTGATTCGCATTTTCAAGAACAATTTGCAAGTTTTAAGCTTCCCTAAGAGATAGAAATACAACAACAGTGGTTCCAATGGGGCTAAAGTGCTAAACATAAGCATGAATGATAGTAGTTATGATGTCACTATTATTATGAAAATTATCAAATAAAAGTTTTACTTGAAATGTTGGCATCTTATGAAAAGAGTGGGAAGAAGTACTTTTTTTTTCACCTTTTTGAGTTTAAAAAAATGATTTTTTTTACTGTTTCAGAAAGTTTAACTTTTTGCACACGTATGATATTAAAATCATAGTGTAAAAGTCGGATTTTTTCACGCAATTAAAAAATATTATATTAAAGTACTACCAATAAAAATTTAATGAGCATATGGTATTCTCGATGAGAATTTCTTAACTATTAATATTTAATAATTAAAACATTCTATTAATTGTTGTATTATTTCTTTCATGGTTTCTGATTAGTAATCCGCTGCTCGTTAATCAGAAACTAAGATTTTATTCACTCACTTTTTCTGGTGTTAACACACGAAACTCATAAATGTTTCAGGGTATAAAAATAAAGAATTCAGTTTTAATCATCATTGTTTTATATAACTGCGTCTTAAAAAGTAGATTTGCCACACGCAGCACAGGCATGACCTTTACACGCTATATAAACCAGGAAATTGGATACAATTACTAATGTTTGTAAAATCACGTAAGGAATGGAAATTTTAATAGTCACCGCTAAAAATCAATCTGCCTAGTTTCAACTTTTTGCAAGCTCTAAGCAACGGCAAACACAACAAAAACAACGAGTTCAAAGAAAAACGGTCGATGATGGTTTCTTTGTTAATGCAGCTAGTGAATGCTGGTTTTTTTTGCTGTAAATCTTTGTTTTTTCTCTTCGAAGAAAGAAAGTGACGTCAGAATATTCGAAAGATTTTGCCCGTATTGTTCTCTTTCTTTAAATGTTTTTAAGAAGTAATGCTGAATATCTCTTTAACAATTCATGTAAGTTTAACTATTACTGACGAAATAGTTTCTTTGCATATTGACATTTAGGCCTTAGTAGTGCATTTTTATTACATGTTGTTACAATCTGCAATATTAAATAATCTAAAAGCATCTATCTTGATTTAAAACATCAAACATCTAAACTCTTTTTGATTTTAAAACAATATAATTTTATATACTTTTTTTATAGTTAGCATTAGTTATACTTTTTTTTTATTTCTCCGTTGCTTATAAGAAAATGTATGTGTATAATGCATTTTTAATACAGAAAAACTAAACCCAAAAGATTGGTTTGATGATGAATGGCGCCCTTGCAACGCAGGTAAAAAAAGCTGCTTATAAAAGTATGATCCAAAGACAATATTCGAGAAGCTCTGTTAAAGAATATAAGAACATTTAATTGCAAATGATAAAAAGTACTTTTGAATCTGAGAAAGTAATTAAAAAAGTTTACTCAATTTAATGCAAAGTTGAATGGTGTAATGTGGTTTTAAGAAAATATTGATACAAAGTTTTAAATAACATGTGAATCGTTTTTCTGAAGTGACAGTGTTTAAATTGGCTCGTTTATTAATTATTTAAGTTCAAGCTAATGATTAACCAATGTTTCCAGGTAATTTTTTAATCACTAAAATCTGTATCGTCTAGGCTTCATCACCTAGACAACGCCAGCGCCCTTGAAACTGTAATACAACACCAACACTTTTCTAAATTTTCAGTACCCATCAAATTGACCCCCTCTGGCTCCTTTTCAATTACTTAACGAACCTCTAACATAAAAAGGCATAATTATTTCGAATAACTTCTCCATGTAACTGCTACTAGACACCTGATGAATCAATATTTTAAGCTCCACCCTTAAAAGCACTAAATAAAGAGCGATAAAAAACATATGGGTATGACCTCGATGCATAAGCAATTTGGCTAATAGCAACCAAGTATAGATTCGATAGCTCCTGCACCTGCGGATAGTCTTCCCTTGAGATTAAGACACAAATTTGTTTTCCGATTAACGAATGGAGCTTCGTAATCGCTTGGGATATCTCTTCATGTTCTAAAGCGTGTGGTTTTGAAATTGGCTTACTGAAGTATATTTTGACGGCTTTTTTTTTTAAATTTATTATCAGGTAAGCATTTTGGGGTTAATTTATGGTTTATGGGTATTGTTTTGAGTTAGGAAGGATAATTTAGTACCTACTTGCACTGTGAATATGTACCGATTATTTTACAGCATTTCTGATATCGATGTATCTAGTGTATTTCCTTGGGTCTTTTTTTGATTAAAGAGTGAATTAAGAAATTTCATTTTTAAGTTAGTATGGTTATTACGGTAGAGAAACCAACTAAGAAAAGTTAGTATCCAACGTCGAGAAAGCGAAATTGAATTTTTTTTAGACATGTTACAAATCTTTGTGTGTGTGAATATATATCGAATGTACACTATTTGTTTAAGGATCGGTTGTAAAGTTCCAGTTTCAATAATAAATTAATTTTTGTTTTATAAGGCTTTCTTTAGGAATTAATGCTTCAACGAATTATGGTTTTAAAAAAATTTATGCATTAAATAGCAGAAAATATTTTTATTTAAAAATTGAAAGTTGTGTAATTTTTATATTTCTTGTTGTCTAATGCATTAATAAAACACGTAACAAACAGTTCAGGGTATATTTTTGTTATAAATTCAATTTTAAATTAAAAATATTAAAATTTATAGCTAAATACAGCTTAAGTCAATCATTGATTTGACATTAATTTATAAATTTATACAACAAATGCTGCAAGAAAGTCAATACCCTAATATGTTTGCTTACCTTTAAGTGGGCCCTATTTCTAACTTACTCGAATTAATGTTCCAGTAATGTGTTTGCTGAGTGGTAAGTCTAATAAATCGACCGATAATAGACTTAAATAGGTCGCACCCAATGAAGCAGTTCGGTTTACTAGTCGACACAAGAATACGTTATTTATTGCATTACTATTTCAAAGAGAGATATTTTGACGAAAGCATTGGTTATGTTGAAGTTATTTGGTATAGGTTCATAAAATGCATTCTTATAAAATATTTCTTTTATTGGTTTGCATACATACGACATAAAATGTGTAGGAAAAATTGTTGAATGAGATAGTGAAATTGTGTATTGACAGGGAATTTGTTGAATGATTTTGAAACATGCATGAAAAATTTAGTTCTATATAGTATTGGGAATTTTTTTTAACAAATTAAAAAAAAGTATTTTTGTATTGACAAAATATAAGGTGGCTTTAAGGTTACTAAAATTACTAGTATAAGTTAAGTACAAATAAAATTCTTAATAAAAAGTTATAAAAAATAAATTGATTTGGATAATTATATTCCAAAGACTGAGATTACAATGAAAGCAAACTATAAACATAGTTATCACTTTAAACTTAAAATTTGAATTTGTATTTTACGGAATTGCTGAATTGAATTTTTAACCAGCTAAAAAATATCTTTTACATTTATCAAAATGGTAATTAATCCCCAGCAAAACACAGCTATATAATGTAATGTATTTACCTAAAATAAATAATAAGTTCATGCATTTTTATATGAAATGAAAATGTTAAAATTTTGAAAATCTTGAAAAATCTTGAGTCTTGGAAAATGAAGATTCTTTGCCTAATTTTTTCGATACATTAATTTGAATTCCTTACTTTTATTTGAATTTCATTACTTATTAGAAAAACTTAGTTTAAAAAAAATTGCTTGGAAATAAATTTGCTTATATATTGTTTAATAAATTATTAAAAAGGTATAGGAATTTTTTTTTTGTACTAATAAATTTTTAAGAAACCCTCAAAAATATAAACTGTTTCATAAAGTTGTTGATATACTTATTAACTGATAGTTTTCAGCTGTAAAAGAGAAAATCTGAAAAAAACCTTAGCCTACCATACCATAAACTAAACATATAACCTAAACCATAAACTAAACATATGAATTTTCAACACTCATAAAAAACGTCAAGTTGTTGACTTAAAACTTTGGTTTAAGTTGTTGTTTGGAAATAGTATCAACTTTGTTAACAGTATGAAATATCAAAGTGTTGATTTTTAAACTATTTGTTGAGAAAAATTAATTATTTTATTTATGTTGTTTGTTACAGGATTGAATATTACTCGTCTTTTTACCTTAAAACTAAATGTTTGTGAGATCCCTGTTTTATATATTACACTTCAAATTACCCATCGGAATAACTTAACTGGCATGTTATAAGATTTTCAGATAATACAAGATTTATAATTGAAAATTGTTCGTTGAATGTTATCCTTAAATCCAGCATTTTAAAGTATTCTTTAAAAATATAGATTTTAAAAAAAAAAAGAGGAACGTCTCCAGAAAGCTATTTAGTTACATTCACCTGGCTTCGTTTCAATAAAAATGAATAAAATGCAGTTTACCTTACATCATCTAAATTAGAACGTAAATTTTGTGAGTAACGTAAAGAGGATTCTATAAAAGTTGTTTTTCCTTCAGTGTACTATTAGTACCGAGAAACATGCAATAGGAAAAAATCGCTCCACTCTATAGACCTAATGCCCATTACATTATCTAAATTGGAACATGAGTTCTGTGGGGAACGTGAAAAGGGTTCTGTAAAAGTTGTTTTTCCTTTAGTGTACTATTAGTACCGAGAAACAAGCAATAGGAAAAGATCGTTCCACTCAATAGACATAATGCACATTACATTATCTAAATTAGAACATGAGTTTTGTATGGAACGTGAAAAGGGTTCTGTAAAAGTTGTTTTTTCTTTAGTGTACAATTAGTACCGAAAAACATGAAATAGGAAAACATCACTACTCAATAGACCTAATGCCCATTACATTATCTAAATTAGAACATGAGTTTTGTGAAAAGGGTTCTGTAAAACTTGTTTTTCCTTTAGTGTACTATTAGTACCGAGAAACAAACAATATTAAAAGATCGTTCCACTCAACAGACATAATGCACATTACATTATCTAAATTAGAACATGAGTTTTGTGGGGAGCGTGAAAAGGGCTCTGTAAAAGTTGTTTTTCCTTGAGTGTACTATTAGTACCGAAAAACATGCAATAGGAAAGGGTCCACTCAATAGACCTAATGCACATTGCACATTACATTACAGCAATATCCCTCGTTATATTGCGCTTCCCGGGAGACAATACAAAAACCACGATATAACCGAATGCGCGATATAACGAGCGACTAGATGAATATTATACTTTTGTTATATTTATTCTCTCAGCAAAGTTTTTAAGCTAAAGCAAGATATGTATTGAAGGATAAAATTAAATCATATTAAATAATATAACTATACTCTAAAAAAACAAATATTTAGAAAAGGCTTATTGTTAATTGCTATAAACATTAGACATTATTGTACAGGTAATATTATACATATTTCACTAATTTTCTAGCACAAAATTCATCGAAAGCTAGCCGCTTTTGATTTTTCTCGTAAAACCGATCTTCCGGCAAATATCAAGGTAGAAAAATTGGGAGACTTGATACAAAGCACGTTATATCCAAATGCGCGATATGCCTATAACAGCTTCGCTTTATTTCGCGCCGATCACCTCCATATTCTTCTTTATTATGTGAGAAAACCTATCCTATAAGGTCTTACTCTCGTATTCACCAAAATACAGGTGTTTACCATTCAACCCTTGGTTCATGTACCCTAGAATTAACTTTGTTAAATTTGCGTTGTGACTGTGGTGGCAGTGAACAGGACATAGAGCATGTTCTTCTGCTCTGAAATTTGCACACAAACTCAAAATATCAATTTAGAAGCAGTTTGGAGGGCCTTTCTATATGATGGCCTCCAGTGTTCTCGGATCTGGTGCGAAGAATGGAGACTTTCATCGTTCTCTCCGATTTTATTTACAATTTCAATTTTTAATGTTGTGTTCTATTACTAAATTTTATAAGCCTAGTGGAATAAGTTTTATCTTTATAAAACTAAGCTGAAGTAAACCTTTAAGTAATCAGCATATTTCCTTCGAAATTTAATATGATGATTTAATCAGCAATAAACTTTTACAAAAACTACAAACTACCAACATGAGACTTCATAGATCATTGATTTATGCAAGTTATATCTTTCTAAAACTAAGCTGCAGTAAACCTTTAAGTAAGCAGCAGATTTCCTTGAAAATTTAACATGATGATTTCATCAGCAATATGCGTTCACAAAAACTGCAAACTATCTGTATGAAACCTTCAATGATCTCCTCGTCTGCAAAAAAACTTCATTCTTCAGCAAAAAATCAGCATCTTCGAGACTTCTTTTGAAGTTTTTTCTGCTGACTTTTTTTTTCAGGGGATACACTCTTAAAACGAACGAGCGATTTTAACTCAGTCTGAGTTAATTTCACTCCTCCAGTCTGGAAAATGCACTTACCCGGAAGGAGTGGATTCTTTGTGTGTTAAGCCTCCGACAGGATCACTCCAAATGAGCGATTTTAACTCAGTCTGAGTTAATATTCAATCCTTTCCAGCGTCGAAAATGCACTTCTCCAACTGGAGTGGATTTCATTCTTTTGTTTTAAGAGTGTATTTTGTGGAACACGATATGTTTTTTAAATTTGTTCTAACTAAAAAAATCTTAACCACCCACTAAGCACTCTGTGTTCTATTTCTGCTCAGGTGTTGCCCTCGTCGTGTGATGGGGTGAATGGAGCTGCGGCGGCCGAGCAAGCAGCCCCTGCACCTCTCCCCCTCCCACCACACCTCGTTGATGCTCGCTTGCAGAAGAGAGGACAAGGAAGACGTCAGAGCCATCCTCGACAGACAGGTCCGGAACCGCACAAACGTAACACACTCTCACTCAATCAGTCAGAATAGCTAGCCTCAACCAATTAATATTTTTTTTTCAAAAAATGTTTATTCTATCTCTGAAGTATGCGTAGCGTAGTACATCACTACATGTCTATCTTTAGCTCTTTCAGTATCTAGTTATTATTATTTTTTCTAATTCTAAAATTTGTGAAATAGATTCATTATGCAGCCAGAATAAAATGGTAAAATCCAGAAAAAAAATCTTTTTTAAACTAAAATTTTAGAAAAAAATGTTTCGAATCATAACTTTTAAATAAAATATAAATTGTTTTTAAAGAAACTTATGCAGCTAAAATAGTGGTCAGTTAAAATAGTAGAAGTCCAATTTTTTGAACTTTTAAAAATGCAGGCAGGAAAAATTTAGGGCCAATTTATTTAACAAACTGTATCAGAATGAATATTATTTTAACATGTTTTTCATATTTTCATTACACAAAACATTTAATTCTTCAAAAGACATAATTCTTCCATCTAACAATCTAAAAAGAATATAGAACTTCATAGAAAAATGCATGGAAAATTTACTAGTTTATTCGAAATAAGTGCGAGTTTAACTTAGTGAGAAAAAAATTGCAAGCTGATGATGCTCCCAATAATTACAAATGGAATCATTGGGAGTGAAATGGTTAAATATTTTAATTATTTTTCAAGTTATAAATCAGCAATACATGAGTTATGTTTATATATTACCACATCTCATGTTTGCCTTTATATTTCATCAGCCAGGAGCAGCCACCCAATTTGATCGCAGTGGCAAGAATGCCCTTCACTACTGCGCGGAAAACGTCAACGTGGAATGCGCCGGCCGCGTCCTCTCCGCCGCCCCTGCCCTTCTGGACGCCCCTGACGAGGAAGGGTACACGCCCCTGCATCTGGCAGTCATCAGTGGAAACAGACCCATGGTCAAGTACCTCTTGACCAAAGGGGCAGACCCGAAAGCTGTGGATAGTGAGAAGCATTCTTGCGTTCATTGGGCAACAGGTAAAGCGGGAAAAAGTGATCAGACGTCCCATTTTAGGCGGGACAGTACTGTTTTTTTTATCTCACTGTCCCGTGGACCAGATGTCCTGCCATAGCACCCCACTTTTTCTACGACAGTTCTTCAAAGTCCTGAAAAACAGAGGCAGTTTAAATAAAACAAATTTCACAAAACTTTTGCGAATACTCTTTGTTAAAAGATATAAAATGACATTAAATTTTTTTTAACTCTCTGCCAACCTAACTTGGGTAAAAACAAAGAGAAAAAAGCAGAGGGAAAAGCTTGGTTGGTCCATCAGTTGGAAACTCTTGTATGGTAATATTAACATATAAAATGATCTGAATATAATTTAACCAAAATACACTTTTCATTCTGATAAAATTACCAAATTTATTCAAATCTGGTAATTTCTTCTTCCTTAAATGAAATTAAAGTTTTAAACATGTTTTCTGGACGGATTTACAAATAATTCATGGAATTCCTTACACCTCCTTATGGAAGGATCTTCTCTATAGCATATTTCTATTTACCCAACTTAGGTTGGCAAGGAGTGTAGGTATTTCATTTTTATTATTATTCGGAATAATGATAATATTATCTATTAGCTATTTGCTTATTATTATAATTACCTTATTAATTATGTCATTCTTTGGGTTTTGAGGGAGAGGTTTTAAATGAGAAATTATTTTTAAGGCCATCAGCTTCGTTTCAATAAAAAAGAATAAATAACATCAGCCTTACATTATCTCAATTAAAAGACGAGTTTTGTAAACAACGCGAAAATGGTTCTGTAAAAGTTGTTTTTTCTTGAATGTACTATTAATACCGAGAAACATGCACATAGAAAAAGGCCATTCAAGTTCATAGAACAAATGCATTAATTCGAAATCACAAGATCTGCCTGAGTATTCATTTTCAATTCAAGCATTTCTTATGCTATTATTGTTTGTCCAAAACCATTTTTCTAAAGAATATAAAATCAGAGGAAAGCATAACATCATCAAAATATCACTCACTCAAAATTATTTTTTGTTTGGAAGGAATCATAGAGACCGATTATTTATACCATAGGTCCGTCTGTTCTTCAGTTCTATAAGAACTAATATATGTATAAGCTATTTTCGTTCTTCTTGATTTCTACAGTAAGCGGTGACTCGGAGTGCCTTGATCTCCTTATCAACGCGGGTGCCGACCCCTCGACTCCCGATATACACGGGGCATTCCCCGTGCACTACGCAGCCCAGATGTGCGGACCCAACAGCGAGATGGGCAACGATGTGCGGGCCGGTTTGGCTGTGTTAAGGAAGCTGCTGGAAAGAGGCGTCGACGTGGAATGCGTGGACAGGGACGGAAGACCGCCGTTACTGTGGGCGGCTAGCGGAGGTGAGAAAAAAATACTTCTATACTAGTACTAAAAATACTAGTTTCGCTTCTTTTTTTACTTTCAATTACATTAGGTAAAAAGATAATTACTTTCGATTACCTATACCATTTCTAGCCAGAATGTAAGCTTCGAAAAGACTCTCTTCCTTCATCCCTTCACTGGGTTTCTAGGAAAGGGGGGGGGACATGCTTATCTAATCCTAGCGCGCAGGAGGTTTACAATCAAAACAGTTAGTATTTCCCCATGTAGGGTGGGGGGAAAACCGAAACAGCTATAAATCACCCCGTTTCCAAGAAAACTGCACTCGTGGATGGGGGAGGAAATGGTTTCCAAGCTTACATTCTAAATAGACCTACTATAATATGTTATAAAAGCTAATTATTTTCAATGAACTAATATGAAATATAAGGGTTTTTTTCCCTCTAAAATCGTAAGCAACTAGCATCTAAATTTATCGGAAATTCACACACAAAAAAGAAGTTAAAATATTGAAATCAATGTGCCTTAAAATGTTAATTTGTATACTTTTTTTCTAAATACTATCTTAAAATTATTTGGAGAATTACTCATAGAAAGTAACATCCCATTATTATGCAAGTTCGACCATTTTATTGTGTTTCTTTAAGTGATGAGTGTTACATGATGCTTATTATTTTTTTAAATATTTATTTATTTGAGTTTTTAAAAATGATTATGAAAGTATTTTTACTTAAAAATCATTGTTTTATAAAGCTTGAAAGTAAACGTTATAAATACCTACAGTAATTGAATATTTGTTCATATACGCGTTCAAGAAACTTTTTTTTAAAAGCACTGCTCATTTCTAATTTTGTTGTAATTTCTTTTAAGTAGTGAATATTAGTGACAAACGATAAAATTATTTTAAAGAAAATACCTTTCCTTATTAATAAATTATTGATCAATAATAATTTTTTACAATTTTACATTGAAAACCGACTTTAAATTTTGAGTTTCCCTTTTTTTTCAGCGAAGGAAGGGCAAAACTGTACCGATATTCGTATTCGATATGATATTAACTGTCATATTAAAAAAATATTTATTTCTTACTTTCCTAGCACAGCAGGTTTAGTTTTTGATATCAATTGAAAATTTGATTTCAACGATATCAATTTTAATAAGGCGGTTTTTACAGTAAAACTATATTCAGTTCTCATTTACATGCATTTTGACGACAGTCCATTGTATTTTGTTGTCCATTTACTTAGACTCCTTTAAATATACCTATGAGTAGTCTCCAGTAAAATGTATGTGTTTGTGTTAGTAATTTTAAATTTATGTCGTTGTATGGGGGAAGAAACCAGAGCTAGTAAAACGTACTGTCCTTCAGGGAGCAGTGACGCTATTTTGGCCCTTGTTAAAGCAGGAGCCGATGTCAATGCGGTGGATCAAGATGGTCTCACAGGTAGAGCATAACAAGTTTCAAATTACATAAATAACAAGGGAATAGTTACGAATTTATTGAATCTCAATAATTCAGCATATTTTTTACATATGAATAAGAAACATTTTAATATATACGGACAGTATTTTGCGTAACTGGTATTTAAAAACAATATTAAACAGTTTTTCTACGAAAATCGTCACCATATATATTTGTAGAGAGTGAGTGCTTGTTTAAATATGCACTTCAAACAAAATCCAGACAAATTTATGGTTTTAAACTAAATGTCAAGTTAATTGTTTTCTGCATAAAGCGCTACTCAAACTTGCAACATTTAAGTATTAAGCGAAACGTTTTACGAAATTAGCCATCTCACGATGGGTTGAAGCCTAAATAGTAATGGTGTTGCGTTAATACTTTGTCAATCAATTTGGATTGTTAATAGATTGGTTTAGATCACTTATTGTAATTTTGTAAGGACAGCATAAATTTCATTTAAGGCCCAATCGGTTAAAAGCGATTTATCGTACATTTTATCATTGTACATATAGCGTATATTTACCCTATATTTTTCATATAGCGATCTTAGTCACTATCGCGCGCGAATATGTTCAAAATTCTAGTCTTAGCAGAAATTGAATAGGTGAGTGCAGAAACAACATCAGTCAAAAATTTCAAATTTTTCAGGAGGGAGAAAAAACGTAATAACTCCTCCTCTATTTCTGCACTAAACACTCGAAACAAACGTCCTGTATTTACGGAACTACTCAACAGACTAACGTAGTTTTTGCACCCAACACGCATCTTGCCTTTCTGAGCTTATTTTCATTGAAAACGAGTTTTCGGATTTTTTTTTACTGAAGTGGATTCTGCACTCAGCGATTCAATTATAAAGGGGAAAGACATTTAATATCCTTACTATTCTATTTAAATTTTAAATTAAATGTTCACTGTTGAATGGAATTTGTGAAATTTGCAGCTCTCCATTGTGCCGCTAGTCGTGGCCACGTGGACTGCCTGGAAACTCTGATCACCCTCTCTGGGGCCGAAGTCGACAAAGTGGATGAAAGCGGCTGCTCCGCACTGTTCTACGCTGTCACCCTGGGCCACGCAGACTGCACGAATCTCCTGCTCAACTTCGGCTCGCAAGGGAACAGGCAGGACAAGAAAGGAAGATCGTAAGTGATGGAAAGAAAAATGAAGAATACAGGGTGAAAAACCCTTCATCGACTGTTAATCTGTCCTCATTGAGGTCTGCTCGTCGAGTAGTAGCGATAGGAAACCAGTTCTCTCTTGGTTCTTCTTTCCCGGTTCAAGCGTCAGACTATAATATCTGTCTTGAATCTCGATCATAGAGATAGTTAACCTGTGCGCAGCGTGATACGAATTAAAGCAAAAATGGTTTCTTCACACCAGTTAAGTAGCTGGCTAGCTATCGTCGCCATACCTGATGTAGTCAGATTCCCAGTCGATTAAGAGGTTCTTCCCCTTTAATCTTTAAATAAAAACAGCCAAAATGCAGTGCTAGAAGTACGAGTAAATGCGGGGTGACGCGTCTTCCACTTTCCAAGTAAATATTCAAGCATCTCCTTTTTTCTAACACCAGTAAAATACATTCCCTATTTTTTGGGATGTATTTAGCTGCTTTCCCATTTTAACAGAAGAAAATATATTAATCTCTCATACTTTTAGTTATGTCTATTTAGTAGCCAAAAGTAATAGCTAATTCTGCAAAAGTTGATGAAAATTAACGATTCAGCCTTTTCTTTATGTAAATTAAAAAGATAATTTTACTAAATTACTTAGAATAAAAGCAAAATAAGAGAATGAATATCATGCTTATCAATCGCGTATCGTGGGGTAGGCAACCATATTGGAAGCATTCTCCCAACCTTTTTCTCTCCACTATTACTACTGTCAAAATGCTGATTTTTGAGTGTTTTAGCACTAAAGATACATAAGCGCATATGCATATATATATTTTTATTTGAAGGCTTTGTATGTACTATTAAAATGGCTCAAATAAGTTATCCCGTTTCACAGTTTGACTTAAATGCATTTAATGCAAAGCAAATTTAGTTGGTGTTCAACAGTTGGGATGCACATTTTGTCACTTAAGCAAAAATAATCTATCTTTTACTATTATTTCTAAACTATTAAAAGTCCATGTAATAGAATTTGAACTGTTCCTTAAAAATATAAAAACAAACGACTTAAATGAATGTTTACTTATTCATCAGCTATAGTGAGTTCTAGAACACAAGTTTGCACCACATAATTTATGTACGATATTTTCAGTGTGTTTAATGTATTATTTTATGTGTACTTTATTTCGTAACAATCCTGTTCTGTTTTCAGTCCTGCTCACTGTGGTGCAGCCAAAGGACAGCTGGAGACTCTGAAAATCCTCGCCCACCACAAAGCAAACTTGTGGCTGAGGAATGCGAAGGGAGACATGCCGCTGCACGAAGCCGTGCAGTCGGGGAGGAAAGGTAATAAACAGCAGTTCTAGGTGACAGTTACTGTTACAAATGTACTTGCTTTTTTTAATAAGAAATGCAGTGAGAGTTTAAGTATCAGAAAAAAAAGGCTATTTGATTACTTTTAGAACAACTTTTTATATATTTTATAAAAATTGCAACCATTTGCTATAATTCAACTCAGGGATTGGAGCAACGGGTTAGTTGTAACTGATACTTTTTTTAGGTAACGCCGAGTAACGTGAGATTCAACGTGTTAAAAAAAACCTAAAGGTTTTGTGAAATCCAGAACTTTTTATTTCTTACTATAAATATTTGTTTCGTTGTCCAATTTACGATTTTCAAAGGCTCATACGCTTGTGTAAGATTTTGTTCTAATGTATCCTTATGTAAATGCATTTATATTTCTTGGAATTTGTTTAGAATCACGGAGATAATTTTTTTTTGCATCATTGGAAATAAATTGACATTTAATTTCTATTCATTTAAAAAGACTAAAATTTTTGTTATTCAACCTATATGTTATACATAAAATTGGATTCCAAGCATTTTTTTTTAAATCCTAGATCTGGTAGAATGGCTTCTTCAGCAGCACCAGGGTTCAGTAAACGTGTCGAATTCTAACGGTCGAACTCCACTGCATATTGCTGCCATTACAAACAACGTTGACATGTGTAAAGTTCTCATGGATTACGGTGCTTTCATCAATCCTATCATGAAAAATTCGAAAGTAAGTGAATCCAAGAAGATCTTATTGTTTTAACTTAATAAAACAAAATATGATGCGTTTAAAAGTTTAAAAATAATTTACATTTTATATAGCTTATTCCAAATTATATTCTATAATTTAGTTATTTTAAATTATTTTAGAACCAACATTTGACGCCTCTGGATGCTGCGCTGCACAGAGGCAATAGAGGATGTGCCAAATACTTAAATCTTCACGGAGCATTGCCTGCCAGCAAACTTCTGGAGAAAAAAGACTATAATAGGTAAAAACATAACTCTCGCACGATATTATATAAAACAGTATTTTAAATAAATAGTGTTTCCAATTCCTAGGGGAAGGTGGGTTCCCTTGGACCCATTTTGACTTTTTAATTTTTAATTTCTTAATTACTTGCAAAAAGTGAATAAAAATATTTTTACTAAATACTTTATGTTGTTATATACAACATATATTTATTTTAACATGTTATTTAAATGATTTCAACTATTAAAAAAATAAATACAGAACAATGTAATTAGGTCCAAGGTACACCACCGGCGGTGTACCTTGGTCCAACCGGTAGTGTACCTTGGACCAATTATTAACAGGTAGAGAGACTCGATTAACAGTCCGGAAAACCAATATTTATTAGCCACATAAAATTCAAAAATACATTTTACAACATACTCTTATTTCTAGCCAAGATTGTAGTAATTGGTTATGTTAGGTCAATTGGCTTAGTACGGGGTTTTATTGCCTTAGTTTTTTGTTAGTGCCCTTTTGGCTTTTTCAGCTGCAATGCTATCTTTCTCAGATATATCCGTTAAAATGCAGCACAAAATTAAACTGTCATTTCATGCCATAGAAAAAAATTTGGCTATCTTTCCGTCATAAATTTGAAAAAAAAAAAAACTCAAATATTTCCCCCTATGCTTATACAACTAGGCCTAAACGTAAAAATTATGTTCTGCTCAGATATTTATTATAAAAAACATCTTTTTAGATGCGCATGCAATAATTATTTTCTATATCATATCAATATGGTTAAAATTTTATAGGCCTACCGTAAATCTAAGCAATTAACTACAGAAAAATTATTTATCACGCCATATAAAAAATTCTTGCAAATTTCCGTTCTACATAATATTACAAATCAGGGTTGCATATTAATAGCTTACAATACTTAATTTTTCAATGGAAATTTTTTTCTTGAATTTTGAAATGGGTTTTCAACAATTTGAAGCACATAAGACCCATAGTAGTGTACCTTGGACCAGTCCAAGGTACACCTCTTGTATTAGGTTCGAGGTACACAACTTGGATATTAACAACAAAATAGTTAATCACCATGTTAAGGTTAAACTTAACTTAATTTCAAGCACACAGTTTTATAGCTAAAACTTCGCTTTATATTGCATAACCATCGTTTCTGAATAAACACTACATGTTTGAGTATAAAAATACACTAAAGAATCTGACAAAAATTTACTTTTGAACTGTGAATTTAGTTTTTCGAAACCTCTTTAATAAATTGACCTTTTAAGCAAACATATAGAACTTCACTGAGACCCCTGGTAGCAAATACTTTAACTGCATGTGTAGGTGTTTCAATATCTAAGCAAATCGAGCTAGAATCAGCATAGGTTCGAGGTACACATATGTCCAAGGTACACCACTTACCCCTATAGTTTGCATAAACATACGCACGTGTATAAGTTAAAGTTACATTGGTTTTTTTTATATTCGAGAAGCATTTTTAGACAAGTCACTGATTATTCTTTTCTTTTTAATAACAAATAATATACCGGTTTTTTTTTGTGTGTTTTGTAAGTAAATAATTTTATTAAGCTGAAGATGAGTAATCTATTTGATGGGAAACTCATTTTTTTTTAGAAAACTTGCAGTTTTATTATTTGAGGGGTTTAATTTTTGTAAAAAAAATTGTGTACTCTATCTACTGAGTTTTATAGTTTGTCCCTTAGTTGGAAATTGGTGCAAATCTCAAAACTGAAGTGTATCTGTATTAATCCAATAGAAAAAAAGTTTGTAAGTCTCATCAGTCCGGCTGTATTGAGCAGTTTTACAAACGGATCTTTTTATGATAAATGTAGCTGGCTTATAGGGCTCTATTGCACCATTTTCTGAAATTGGTTCCATTTCTTTTAATTTTCAATAAATAATTTTACAATAAATATTCGAACCAATTTCAATAGGTGGTCTTATGGAATATAGAGCCCTGTAAAGCAGCTACATATTTCATTTCAAAAAACGGTTTGTAAAAATAGTCAATACAGACAGAGTACTAAGGCCAAGACCTTTTTTTCATTGGATTAGCACAGATCATTCACATTTTTTCATTCGGTTTGGAGACCCACTCCAATTCCCTCTTAACTCAATGATTTTTTTATTATTATTTTCTTGTGCAGGTTTACCGAAAACCACTTATCCCAAACGATAGAGTTGAGCCCAGGCACAAAATGGCGTCTACTCTGCGATTCTTCCGCACAAACAGAGTCGAACTTCAAACAAGCCGACGTACAAGCCCGGACAGTAACAACCAAATCTGCGAGTGCCACCGCAGAACTCAGTAGAAATAGTTCTCCAGTTGAAATTAAAAACCCGTGTACGGGAAAAAACATTCGTTGCAATGCAGTCGAAGGTTCTGGCAAGCCCATAATTGCAAAAGTGTACGTGCATACGAAGCGTTCGAAGATGAAAAGGACGACCAGAAAACCCACTGCATATCGAAAAGACTGCAATGGTGAAAAGGTAAGATATACTTAAATACGTATTAGTCTTCCACACTCAGTCAACGGTTTCATTCTAACTTTAACATTTTGTTATTTCCTTTGTTCTTAATTTATATGTGTATGTGTGCTTGGATACAGTAAAAATTGCTTTTTTGAATACAATATATAAATATAAAGCAAAATTCTGCACCATATTAAAAAAATTAATTTTAATTAAATTGAATGCTTCAATCATAATCTTTTAATATTTTATCTTTAGTAGAAGTGATTATAGTAAGTAAAATATTCTACAAAATGGAAGTATATGAGCGGAAATGTAGAATTTCGTACCGATGACCAACAGAAAAGTTATCATTCGCCCCTGTCATTATCTCCTTCAATTTTTTTAGATATTTGCAAATGATCAAAAGCGACAAAGCGTTAACTTCCAGTGTCCAGATAACGGGGCTTCCAATAACCAAACTGACATTGGAACACCACAACAGACAGACTTCGAAAAAGACGTCCCTAGCCGGAAGGCATCAGAACCCGCTCTCTACGAGGACCCATTCCTACCACTGCCAGAAGAAGACACCATTCCAAAGGATGCCTTCTCAGAGTTTAGTGAAAACAAGGTTCGTAAGACGGTACTCTACTTATTTTTAAAGACATTAAAACTGTTTGATGGTTACTACTTAGTTCATTTTATACACTCTTAAAACAAAAGAGTGAAATCCACTCCAGTTGGAGAAGTGCATTTTCGACACTGGAAAGGAGTGAATATTAACTCAGACTGAGTTAAAATCACTCGTTTGGAGTGATCCTGTCGGAGGTTTAACACACAAAGGGTCCACTCCTTTCGGAGAAGTGCATTTTCAAGACTGGAGGAGTGAAAATTACTCAGATTGAGTTAAATTCGCTCGTTTGTTTTAAGAGTGTAAAGAAGAGATCCGAAAAGATAATTTCTTATCTTGAGATACATTAAATTTAAATACTTTCTTCACATTAAAACAATTTTAAACCTTAAAAAAACTTTTATTTTTCATTAAAAAGAAATTCGCACAAACCCTGGAAGAAGCAGACGAACAAGAAGAAGCGCAGAACACTCTCCCAACTTTGGAAGAGCCCAACTTCGGCTTCGCCCATCCCTGCGACTGCTATCCAGCCCACCAGGAGGACGTCAACTCCTGCGAATGCAACTGTCACGAGGACAGATCTCAGTTGCTGTCCCCAAACAACCAGAGGCGTCGGTCTTCACTCAGGACCCAAGAGTCGTCTATAGACGTCGAGAACCACTCGCCCCTCTCGAGCATAAGAAGTCTCGAGTCCACCATCAAAGACTCTGGTTTCAGCGACGACTTGAGCAGGTGTCCCCAGATGTCTTCTTCTGATGATGACAGGACGGGGCATTCGGATACAGAAGAGACTACTACTAAGTATGGAAGAAGAAGGAGGAGTCGACGGCACGTTGCCAGGTATGTGTTCCCAGCAGCAAATTTGCTTAATTTCTTCATATATTGAAGTGTTATATTATACTATAAGCTTAAGGTAAATATTATAAAGTCATGTGCAAATGCTAAATTTAATTGAAAATCCATATTTGCAAAGGATAGATGTTTTTTATAATTCGATCCATTTAGTATAGCGGGGTTACTTTAGGATATAATATGAATGAATTCTGCTGTCTCTTATTGTCGGCCATTTAATTTGGAAAATTAACATAGTATTGGTATTGTCTCACATTGGACAAGCACCTAGCCATGCTCTAGTTCTATACATTCTATGAGCTTAATTAGCAATACTTGTGAAAAAGCTATATAGTTTGATAAACTATGCATTCGGTTAGGTTAGGTTTAAATTATTGTCGCATTAGAGCTACACGAAAGCTATTGACGACGGGCGTCGTATTTTAGAACCACAGTCAGGTGACGAGCCAACACCTGAATAGGCACCCAACGCAACCGTTATGCATTCGGTATTACCAGTTTAAAGAACCATTGATCCCTTTCAAACATAAGACGTGTGGAAATTATTGTAAAAGGCCATACTTGTTCTGTGATGCCTTGAACAGGTGCAAACAAATGTCTTTTTCTGATGAACGTATTGAAAATTAGTTTTAATAACTTCTCACTGTAAATATACAGGTATGTGGTAAGCAGTGGTGCTGCAGAAAACTTTCGGCTGGAGGAAGATGACGAAAAGGAAGACGAAAAAATTGCGAAACCCCGGTCATCGAGTTTGCCGCAGTTGAGGAAGAGAGAGGAACATTATGAAGTGTGCCCTAGGCTTTTGAACAGACCTACTATGACAAAAGAAGTTCAGAGAAGTTTAAAGAAGTAAGTCGCCCGAATTTTATTGTTCCAAAAGTTGAAATATAACGAATAGTTGCAGCTTTCATAAAATATAAATAAACAGTTAGTTCTAAAATAATTAAGATATCCTACTTTTCTGTTACTACCCAATGAATTTTTTTATTCACTTAACTTTTTTTTCTACATTTATTACGGTAACTGTCACCTAGAACTGTTTTTTTACGCAAGATTTATAACCTCAGAAAAGCAAAGCATTATAGAAAAAAATCATTTAAAATGAGATAAAAGTCATTCAACTAAATGCTGATGCAATTAGTTGTAATTTAAACATTTAAAAGAAAGAATAGGCTGTTTCCGTTAATTTTCCTTCACAAATAAAATTAAGATTAGTATTTATGGAGGCAATATAATTTTGTTGATTTTGACTTGTTGAATTTTATTAAAATATATTTGTCTAAACTATATAAGTTCATCTTGAAATATTTTAGCTCATAACTTTATGACTTCATTTAATGAAATCTTAAATTTTTCATTGCTGTTTACCTAAATATGATCAAGTGAATTCAAGTGTGAAAGGGACCGTTTAAAATTTATGTAGGGTTAGTTTGTGTTGAAGCCACTAGCCACTAGATGGCAGCATGAAAGTTAGTAATCTACGATACCCTAGGGTCGTGGACGTAGTTGAGTTGTCTATCGAGCGACCCTAAGATACCCTACCAATTTTTAATGGGATCCAAAGTTGGTCCAGGCCATTTCTTTTTGGGTATGAGTTCTGACACTAACTATATTTTAAATGAAGATAAATAGTTCATTGAATTTATTCTTAATTTGTTCAAAAGAATTTCAATAATAGTTTAAGGTTCAATAAATACTAGTATAGTGCAAGTTATTTAATGTAACAATATGGAAAATAGTTAAAATATTTTAGTCGGCCGTGACGGAGAGTGACCTTCCGTCGAAAGTACTTGATATAAATTACATACTTTTACAAGATCATCATCAGTGGTTTTGTAAAAATATGCATGGAATGACAAGTTACTTTAGGAAAAGTTACTCTGTTACAGTTAATTAAAAAATAGTAACTCTGAACCAAGACCAAAGAAATCGAGAAAATCTGAAAAAAGTTAAGAACGAAAATTCATCGTTGTTAAAAGTTGAATTTTAAATAATTAAATTTAAAACGAAAGCCGAATAGGGCCGAAAATATTCGTGAAGAGTGGCGTGAAAAGTAACGAAATTTTTCGTCGCCGCTAAAAATAACTAAGTTACAGTTACCATTACTTTCTTAAAAATCTAACGGTGTTACCTTAAAAGTAACTGTAACAAGAAAAGCGTTACTCTAATCTCTCAAATATGTAATGTATAACAAGTACTTTGGACGAAGGGAGGTGTAAATTTGAAGCAATGAAAAAATAACAGATTAAGCTTCGCCACATTGTGATTCTGTCTTTAAAATTAGGCTTTAAACCAGTTGTATTTAAATTCGCAGGTACCAAATGGAGAGACGCTTATTCTATGAGCTTCAAGAACTGAAACGGAAGCAGATCACGAGCAGTCCTTACGAAGAGCGGGAAGTCATCCAGAAAATTCTTGAACGTTTCAGAAACCATGTTTTGTCGCCATTCATGTCGGACTTTGAAGGGCCGCTGACTTTTAGAGCTTTTGAGAAGTATTTGTATGGTAAGCATTCTAATGGACAATCAAATGGAATTGTAGTACGAGGTTTGTTTATTAAATTTATTTGTGACTCCTCTGTACCATTGAGTATAATACAAGATTTTTAAATGTAAGTATAGGTTAAGTACACATTACAACGAGCAAAACAGTAAATTTTAAACTGTAAAAATAAAAATACGTAATATATCAAGGTTTCCAATGCAATCAAAGTACAAGGACAGAACAGGCGGCCATGATATAGTACACCAGCGTCTCAATTCCTTTTTATTATATAATTGAAATAAAAAAAAATACAGTGTCTCATAGACTAAGAATCTAAAATCAGTTAGATAATTGTTAATCAGTTACGTTTAATTGCAAATAATTGAGATTAACTCCTTTTTCAATAACTATTGTATTTTAAACATTATTCAAATAACTCGAAAAATAATTCTGGTATATAGTTAAATAGATAACAAGAATTTCTAAACCAACGAAATAAACTTACTTTCCTGATACTTTAGTGCTTACTGAAATCTTAAAAATAAGGGGTTTTTTTTAAGTAATTGGCACCTTCAACCGTTTCCGCTCAAAATTTATACATTTTAGAAAAAATCGCCGAGCACATCAGGACCATTTAGTTGGAAACTAAACTATAAAGACAAAAATTGGATATTTTCTTTAATTGTCTTTCAAATGAAATAACGTAATATTATTTATCGTTTGCTAAATTTGTTTGCAGTTAAGAGAAAAAATTCTGTAAAATTGAGGGGGGGGGGGGATACTGTTAACCGCTCCGACGAAATAATTGGTTATAATAAACATAAAACTGCTCCAAATTGCATTACTAAATAAGGAGTGAAATGTAAAGTGTAGCTAACCAGCTTTTTATGTAATGAAAGAAAACAGAAGGGTGGACGGATATCTCCACCATGTTAATACCTCTTTACATTAATTTTTTTCTAAATATTCTTTCGAATAATAAAAAAAGTAGGCTAAAAATACACCTTATTGCTATTTTTTATTACAAATTATTTTTGTTAATTAATACCCACTTCATTGCTTTTATGCAGATCAACTAAGAAAATTGTCGATGGGCGGAAGAATACCAAAGCCTAAAGTAAGTTAGATAATATGCTACATTTTGTTTTAACTATTTTTTTAATGTATGTATGGGAAAAGTGAGTATTTTTAAATAGGTTTTAAGGGAGTTTTTTTTTATCATTGGTATTATCAAAGTTCGTTAATATTGCTTAAATCATGAATGACACCACGATTTTTATTATTGTATTGTTATATTCACACTTTTAATTTAGTAATTCAACCAGAATGTATACAACGTTTTATAGAAGTCGATTTACTGTAACACCGTTTCTGCAAAAGTCATTTGTAAACCTGAAAGAAGGAATTTGATAAAGGTATAAGTAGTAGTATTGATGATAGTAATTTTATCATATGAAGTAATAAAAGTAAAAAATTTCGTCATTTGTTATGCTTTTTTTTGTATATAATTTTGGGGGAAAAATACAGTTTACCGTATTTGCCTTAAGTTAGGTTAAGTTAGAAAAATCGTCGCACTAGAGCTGCACGTGGGCTATTCTATTTGCCTTAAGAATTTCTTAATGATAATTGAATATTCAGCGTCTTTGCACGTGAATTAAACCAAGAGGATTCTAATTCCGATAACTTATTTTCCATACTACGTTTATAACATGAAAAGTGGAAGTTTTTATAAGGGCTGAGTCCGACTGTACCTCATCCACTTTTATAGCCAAAACTGCAAATGCTACAGCTACAGACAAGTGTTATTCGCCAAAAAATCATTAAAATCTCGAGGGGAAAAAACTCTAGCTTATAAAATTTTATATATTTATTAAGCTATTTATTAAGCTAAATTTTTATATTTATTTATTTATATAAATTAATTAATAAATTTTATATATTTATTTAAGAAATGCAATTAATTTATATATTAATTGCCTTTCTCTGGATATTTTCTTGTTCAATAAGACGCTAAATATAAGCCGAAGGAATTAGTTATTATTTTAATTTCGATACCGAATTAAATACCAAATATCAGTGTTTTCATTTCAATACCAAAAACATCACATTTAAAACTATTTATTAAGCATCTAATGTTACTTAAGTTTAAAAATAAAGTTAAATTAAATTATAAGATTTGTATTTATTGGTAAAGATTTTTTAAGAAATGCCGAGAAATTGATACCATAAGTTCTTACTCGAAAGACTTTTCTGGTTTTAACATATTTGCTTTCACGGTGGACATCTAAACAAGGAGAACCATATTCACTGCAGGTTAGAGAATACACTTTGAGAGGACAACGGCCATCGATGTACCTTTGACTGTTACCTTGATGAAGTGAAAATTCTTATACTATTTGATTAAAATCAATTATATAATTTAAGCGTTTAATACCCCCAAGATTATACCGATATGCCAAACAAGATATGCTACACTACTAATTTGACGATGCAATGAATTGTCAACAAAATCTAAAACAAACAATGTTTACATTTATGCTTAACATGTAGATCGAAATGGAAAGTTTCAGTTTAAAATTATATTCATTTTTTATAAATTGTATTTTTTTTTCGTTTTCCAGACGTACAGATTGTAGTGGCTACATTAAATTTCTCGCCAGTTCTAATGGCGTGGAAGATAGCGTTGTTGTTTAGCTAGATTATCGTCTCACTAGAATACAAAAAAAAAAAAACACTAATAGAGTATGGATTAATTGCAATCTGAGCGTCAAAAATTTGCATAAAAATGGCTCCCAGTTTCGGAGACTTGCTTCGTATGCAAAGGTCTGGTACCAACAAAAGACAGTCCATTAAACTGCTAACATTAATTTTAATAAATATATAATTCTAAATCAATTATCTTACAGTTCCGTTCTTGAGTGTAGCCAGCCTTCTTTTTCGGATTGCAATTGCATGCCATACTGCACTTATTCTCAGACATCTTGAGCAAAAATAAAGACAATTTGTTAAAGAAAATTTGTTAGGAGACACAGCGAATTGAGACGACTTGAGCTGCAATTTTTAACACAAGACAAGTGGCGTTACGGCACTATCGTTATTTCTAACTTATTTTTAAGGACACACAGGGATGGAAGTCATCGACCAAAAATCGTTCAGCTGGCACCCTATAGAAAGCTAAGCATAACGAAGCATTAGATATCATTGTAAATGAAAGAATACCTCGAAATACCTTTTTTTTTATATTGTCTTTCATTGTTTTTATATTATTCCCTTCCCGAATTAAGTCCGTAAAGTATTACTTTTAAATTTGAAACTTTTTCAGCAGCGATGTACATTCTGATGGCGCTCATTCTATAATAAATCAATCAGTCGAAACATGGTTTAACCTTTATGCTCAAATCTTAAATGTATTAATTAACATAAAATTAAATTGTACCTTTAACTTAGCTTGACTAATTTATCCAATGAATTTTGAAAATAATAAATAGTAACAAATTTTGATTTTAAACAAATTGCAAAATTTTACTTTACTATGTCGAAAACACTATCTTCTCTAACGAATATTTTGTTTAAATATAAATTTTAAAATAACTAATCGTATCTTATCACGTGAAGTTATTTAAGTAATCGGTTTTTTTATCATCTTTGGACAAAATATTCGTATTTACAATGAGTTGCTTGACTTGAGATACGTGCTTTTAGCAGAGCAAGTTCTTCAAAGTGAACGACTGAAAACATATTCTTCCGTGATATTCAGTGGAAGTGTCAGTGGTATGTGTCATACAGTGGAAGTCAAAAATATGCATACACTTTTGTTTATTGACTTTATTTACAATTAGCAAATAAATGCCAGTTTTTGCACAGACTAAAAGAAGTCAAAACGATCCACGTATACGTACCTCTAACACGATGACCTTTGAACACTTAACCAGCTTATAAATTATTTTTTAAAAAATCATTTTGCTAATTTGACGCAGTTAGGTTAGCATTTGGCGAGTTCTGAAACGAATTTGGCGAAAAAATGAGAAGGTAAAACCGCAATATGCAGCTCTTGTGCGATGGCCATGAACAACCATCATATAATTCACTTAAAAATCAATAACTTAAATGTGCATACATGGGCAATTCTACTATAATTTTTAATTTTATGGCCCTGGGGCATAACTCTAGAAAAAATTAATATTTCGTTTTCATATTCTCTTGTTATACTAGCAGACTGGTTCTTACATACAATTATCAAAGGAAATTTTAAAACAAATGAATTCCAAAAAAAATTTAGGACACAAAACATTGCCGAAAATTCCTTATCGTTTCTTGAGTCGTAACGTGTTGAAAATATTGTAATAATAATATTGTAGTTAACTCGAATGTCATTTAATGTCGTTTCATTTATTGATGTCCATTTTTTTTTATTAACAGTCCATTACAAAGGAAAGGATTTACGTAGGTCCATCATTGAGGAAAAATTCGCAATTGAACCAAGCTTTGTGCGTCTGTGGATCACGGAAATGTCATCACAAAGGTCACATTCATGATACAGGTAAAACTATACTTTAAAAACAATTGTTCAACTTTTTAGAGAAAGTTTGGTACACGTCTGTTACAAATATTTGTAGTATTTCAAATATGGATTATGCCAATCGAATTAAAAAATAGATGCCCAAATTCGATCTCTGCTGGTCGGCGGCAAATCTATGTTCAATTATTAAAATTCCTTAAACAAGGTCGAATGCAAGGACTAATATTTTACAGTGTGTACAAATAACAAGCAAAAGTAATGGGTTTTAAAAAAATAAACGATTCTCTATAAAAGGAAGAAAAAAAAGCAATAGTCAATCTGTTAGCAATTGGAAACTCAAAGAAAATTGAATGTTTTCAATGAAAAATTTGAAACTTTGAAAATTCTTTGGAGATTAGTAGGAATTCAATGAAATAATCAACTTCATTTTACCTTGAGCTGATAGTTTTTTTATAAATATTTGAATTCTGAAACTCAAAGAAAATATTTGTGTAATTTTTTTTATAAACGTTAATGCATTGAACTTTTCTTTTTTGTAGATCTGTCACTTACCAAACTCGAAGACAACCACATCCCCATCCTACCCGACATCACACAGTCAGTTCACCACGTCCACGAACCCACATTCCACGCCAAATCGACCCGTTCCAAAAGTTGGGACCGCTTGGACGACAACCGAAAGTCGGATTCAACATTTGGTACAACAGACCTTGAAAAGGACCTCAAGACGTCCAACAGTCTGCCCTCCCTCACCAACCCCTTCCCCAGACGCGTCCCAGCTGCACTCCTGGCAGCCATCAACGAGAGGCTGGGCCCAGATGTCCATCCCGAAGACACCATTGTGGTTGAGATGTCTTCTGCAGGGCATTCGAGTTCCAAAATGAGACATGCCTTTACGGTGCAGGAACTACAAGAGGTCGTGTCTAGATACGAGGAACAGGTCGGAAGGAAGGTTAAGCCTATTCCTCTGGAGAGCGTTCTGGATGCGGATGACGATGGACCCATCACGTTCGAAATACGACATGGAAGGGAAAGGAACATTTTTAAGCTGCCAGCGGCCAAACTGAAAAACAACAAGAAATGGCAAGTTACATTTACCATAGGCAAAAATCAAAAATCTCTTCTTGCCAAGTAGTAGCTGGTAGAAATGATAGTAGATTTAGGCACAATGTTGGACAATTCCATTTCATATAAAACCTCCTATATATGAGGAGGGGGAAAACAATTGGGATGCAAGTCAACATTTTATATCGAAACCAAATAATGCAAAACTATATGCAAGATAGCTTATTTTTTACAAATCTCTCATTGAAATACTATTTAGTTTGCAAAGCGCGTTTCTAAATTTAAAACATAACCATTGGGAATTTTTATCAACATTTTATAAAAATTTTTAATTAACAAAGAGTAATAAGTGTAAATTTTTAATTCATCAAAAAAATGCTCAAATTTTTTTTATGACTGTTGAAAAAAATGTTAAACATATAATTCTTCATTCATATTCAGAGTGTCATTTTCATAACATTTAAATGGCTAAATTAGCATACCATCCCCAGATATAAATTCTAAATCTAAATTGCATTTCACTTGCACTTGAAAATCGCAACAGATCTTCATATAAAAGTGAAGGCCCCCTACTCAATATCAGATTTAAAAAAATTCCTACTTACAATCAGTGACCTCAGTTAGACTGCAGGCCAGCAATAAGCCTCCAGATCTGGGCAATCCAGATGAGATCCAATTCTGTCAACCTTACAAATTCTTAACTTGCAACACAAAAGCCAATATTTTCTTCCAAAATTTCGTTTCCCGGTTAGCTTTTTTTATTAGCTTCACAAAATTTTTGCATTAGGGTAAATTCCCACTCCTTATACTTGCATCGCCTCATATGAAATGGAGTGCCAATTTTATTCATGTCATGACACTGCCCTGCATGTTCTAAAACAAACCCATGAGAGATCTGTGTGCCAGCCACTACCTATGTCTGTGTCAATAGGTTCCTGCATTACTGCCTGTGGCCGGTGGGACGATACTTTCTGCCGCCCATCCAACTTGACCAGCCCATGTCCATCGAAGACATCCAATGGGAAGAAGTGCAGCTCAGTCCAAGGGCAACTCTCATGCTGCCGCCTAATTTCTGGACTTGACTCGTTGTGATTCGTTGAAGCAGCGCATTTTAATTGTAAAGCAAGTGTTCCTGGAGAATGAGACTGTAAAACAATTCATTCGTTGTTGTGCTGATTGATTTTATTGTAAAAAAAATGTTTTGAATAGAAATAGTTGAATGTTAATGCTGTGTGGATGAATGTGTTCAAAGGGAGAGAGGGGGGCATGCCATCATAATAAAAGACTGGCTGCAAAAGGTAGTCCAAGGCCAATAACAAAATAACTAATGTCATGAACCTAATAGAAGAGCTTAGTGGAAGAACATGCTACGTGACATTTTTGAAAAAATTGAAATTTTAACCTCAATGAACACGTTATTAACTTCTTTAGCGATGACAAGTTTCTCCTTTATCATAAACTGTACAATTAGTAAAAAAAATTCGCTTTAGAAGTACCGTTTCCAACAGATCTGAGTGCAAACTAAAAACTTCAAAGCTCATTTCCTCGTTTTCACCTTTTTGTCACTCAGCATGTTCTTCAACTAAGCTCTTCAATTTTAAAAAAAGGTAATGGCTTAATTTTTAAAATGATCATGATGGGCAGGGTTAGAAATTCACGATCACTGGTTGCAAAATGGGACCAGAATTTTCGATTTTGTGACAAGAAAATAAAATTTAGTTGCAGTTATTTGCAACTACAGTTTTTCAAAAAAATCATTAGTACTACCTTTTTATAATGTGGTTTCCAAGAATCTTGCCAATAATATTTATCTTAAAATCAGATATCTTCAAGGATCCTGAATTTTTCAAACCATTGCTGTGATCATATATTCTCAAAACATTTGGCAGTCTTAAAATAGAACAACCTCGATCTAAAAATTTCAAAACTTCGGAGAACTTCGTAAAATTCTCAAATTGTATTAATAATATAGAAACTCCGACAGAAACTTAACACAAATCAGAGAACTATAATATGCACAAATTTCGGCTGTAGTAAATTGTGATTTCTTAAATTTTAGAACTCCATTTATCCTAAAATGCTGAAACTCTTGGTATTTCATAAATTATGCTACTCCAGCGACTTGAAATCATCCAGTTGGGCAATGTACAATCCAAAAATGGTGGAGAAAGCTTTTCAAAAAGTTTTTTTTTTTTCATAATAAAAATATGCTTTTGGGTAATGTACATTTGCTCTAAGGTTTTTTAAAAGTTTGTAGCAAATATTGCTCCAAAATTTCTTATCCAATTTCAAAAACTGATTATGGGTGTTGTTTGTTCTATAGTTAGATTTTAAGAAATATTTCAATAAGTGGGGTACCAAATAAGTTAAAACCAAACAGGATTTATTACCTTTAACACATAAAAAGTTACTAAAAACATGGATATAACAATATAAATTTAAAATTTTAAATGTGTACTACTAAATACATTAAGAACAAAAACTAAACATCTAGTCAATAAATTAAGCTTTTGTCGATTTTTTGAATATTATGTGGCAAAACCCAGCAATATAAGCTTGAAAGATAAGTTTTTTTTTTACGAAAAATTAAATTGTAAATAATTTACTTGATAAGTTAATATGTTGAAATGATTTTATTGCACAAAATGTTTGGAATAGATCAAAAATGATTGTGTGTTGATCAGAGTGTAGTTGTATGTCAACTCAGGGGGGAAACATCACCTACCATAAATATTTATCAATAAAAATCAAGAGGGGGAGACGACATACCATAATGCGGTAGACGGTAGCCCAAGGCCAAACACACAATAATAAATTATGAACCTGATTAAAACAGGTAGAGGCTTCATTTTCAAAATTATAATTATGGGAACTGTTAGTTCTCCAGTTAGAACAAGATTTTACAAAAAAAAATTAATAAATGGGGCCCTTTAAAGCCAAACAGAGTTTAATACCTTTAATGCACAAAAAATAACTAAACATATGAATATGGATAAGTTTATTAAGAAAAATTAAATTGTTAATTCACTTGTTAATGTGTTGACTGATTTTATTGCACAAAATATTTTAAACAGAAATCATATGATTATGAGTGTGTTGTTTCATATTAAGTAGTCCCCAGGGGGAAAAACACACTTATCAAACAGTTTATTTATGAATGAAAAATAAAGAGACAAGGATTTTGAACAGTTTCAAATTTATGTACATAAAATTTTTTTTTTTAATTTGCGACGCTATAAGGTTACTTAAAAGTTGTGAATATACATAGAAGTGTGTAATAATTGAAAAAAGTTTCATTTAAGTATTTTAGATGGGATTTCAAAAAATTTGTTGAAGAAAAATTGTTTTGATTCCTATAAGAACATCAGGAGTAAAACTAAACTTAAAACTTCACAATTTTTAAATTATATGGAATTTTTTTAAACCCAAATTTCTTTTATAATCTTTAAAAAAGTCCCTTTAAAATGTACCAAGTATATTTTATCAATTTTGATTTCCATCAATATTTTATTTAATGTTCCTATTACAATTTATATAAAACTGTTTACGGAGGAAAAAAAGTATTATAAAATGTCTATTAAAATAAAACCTTGATTATGTGGATTCATATAAATCAATAGTTCTCAGCAACTTATCCAATTACTGATGGAATTTTTTAAGTTATTTCCCATACCACTCTAAAACCACTTGCAAATGAAAATGGAATATATGTTGCGCACAGATTCCCTCTATATCAGCTGAAGTGATTTTGAAGGATAAAATTTTCATTATAGACAAACTTTTAAAAAAATTGCACAGTAACTATAAAATATCATTTATTTACTAACCCTCCTCATCTTCATCTTCTTCTGATGATGATGAAGACGAAGAATAATCTACATGAGGCCTATTAGTATTTACAAATAAATCATCTTCATCAGAATTTGAGGCTTTGTCCCTCCTTTCTGGAGCTTCATCTGTGAAACCTTTGGGCCTATGGGAAATAAATTGTTCTAGAACTTAAAATACTTGAAAAAAATTTAATCTTTAAAAAATAACAAGCAAGTGTTTAAACAAGGTAAAATTGACTGGTAAAATTATATTAACAGTATAACTGTGGGTTTAAAATATGTACCTTGTTTTGCTAAAGCTTGTGTGTACATTTAATAAATAATCTACTTTAAATATTATATTTAATCTAACTTTAGTAGGACCTTTATAATATTAATTAACATAAAACTCATAATAGGCATTTTTAATTTAAACATCATAAATCAAGCTCAAAATAACTACCAATAACTACAATGAAATGATACAGATATTTTAACTTTTTTTGTTACAGTTAAATGATTCCAGTAAATAACAAAAATTTTGTATCAAAAATATAGAATTTAAACTTTAAATGTATTCAAATTTAAGTACCCAGTTCTACACAGATGTTTAAGATGCTAAAGACAAATTTATACCAAATATTTAGATGCAAGAAAAATACATACCATACACCTTCTTCCTTAAAGTATTTTATTTGTTCTTTAAGTAATATCCTGGATATTTCACCCTGCACTTTTACTCCTTCCTCAATCGGATCTACTATTATAAAGTCACCTGCAATACATATAAAAGATTCATCTCGATTAACAAATTATACAGCTCAAAATAAATAGTTCACCATTGGTTAATTTCATTTGTGACAGACATGACATCAGAGATGCAATGGACTGGAGCACATTTCATAAAGAAAATATTATTTGAAGATTTTTTTTTTCACAAAAGTGTCTATGTCTAAGCTATTATTTACTAAAGTTTCAAAATTTTAGATTGTTAACTTTTTTAACAAAAAAATAAAAACCCACTGTGACAGACATGACAGAGAATGGACAAATATTTTGGTGGCCTCTACGTAACTTCAATACTCTCTGAAGTTTCTGAATATTTATTTATGGGATCTTTTTTATTTGATTAGTAAGGGTTTCATCTATTGCCATGTATTTTTATAAAAGAATAGAAATGTAACTTTTTTGGGGGTAATTTTTTTTATCATGTGACAGACATGACAGCTCTGAATATTCAAATATAAAATCAAGGAAAAATAAACTTAATTATAGTAAATATTTAAGAACTCATTATAGATCAATCATTTATTGAAATTTAAATGTATTTACATGAATTATAATTTGTAATAACCCCATTAATTAAAAAATGTCCGTAATGAATATAACTCTGCACAACCAATAGCAACTACATCAAGTGGAGGCATTTGACAATGTGTCCAAGTATTCTATGAAAGAGAAAAATTTCCTGGAATAATCTTAGACAGATGTACCGGCCAGCATTGTATTAAATGCTTAATTCCAAAATTAAAAGAAGGACAGTTCAAATTTGAAAACAAAAGTGATGCTATGTATGGTATACTACAGACAAATTTATTCAAAATATTAACATTGCACCTACAATGCTAAATTCATGTGGTTATTACAAATTATAATTCATGTAAATACATTTAAATTTCAGTAAATGATTGATATGTAATGAGTTCTTAAATATTTACTATTCTTAAGTTTATTTTTCTTTGATTTTATATTTGAATATCCCAAGCTGTCATGCCTGTCACATATTGCCTGTCATGTCTGCACGATAAAAAAATTACTCACAAAAAAAGTTACATTTCTATTCTTATATCAAAATACATGGCAAAGATGAAGCCTTAACTAACCAAATAAAAAATTCCATAAAAAATATTGAGAAAATTCAGAGAGTTTTGAATTTATGTAGGGGCCACCAAAATATTTGGCCATTCACTGTCATGCCTGTCACAGTGAGTTTTAAGTTTTCTGTTAAAAAGTTAACAATTTAAAATTTTGAAACTATAGTAAATAATAACTTAGACATAGACACTTTGGTTTAAAAAAAAAGCAATCTTCAAATATTTTTAGATGAAATATAGAATAAATTTTCAATTCCCAAATGAGTTTGGTGTGGAAGAAGAGCCTCTGTTATCAATAATGCAAGCTTAAAAATTTTGTATTTGCATTAAAATTCTTTAAAAAAATGTGCATTTTTGTAAAGCTCTTGTTGCGTTGACAGATAATTGTGACAGACATGACAAATTTAAAACATTATTATTTTAGTTCCTATTTAAACCTTATTCATAAATTTTGAATAAATATCTTATTTTGACTTATTTAAAGAAGATATTTTGACTTATAAAATGAAGTGGCAAGTATTTTGTATGAATAGTTTTTTTTTTTTAAAAAAAACACCTATTTTTTTGTGACAGACATGACATATCTAATGTTCTCAGTTATTTAGTATTACTAGAGAATTATATTGATAAAAATTAATATTTCTTTTGCGTATTAGAAAGGAAACATTTGCTACTTAAATAAAAATAATGAAATTGAAAGTTATACTTAAAAGTTTGGGTTTGGAGAATAAAGGAAATTAGGCTTCAGTCAAGCTAATACTGCATATATGAAATGACTCTTAAATAAATCTTGTAAAATTATCTTTTCATTAAAAAATATAATAGAAAACAACATTTTTAGAAAATTTGAACTTTTTGCAATATGCTATAACCAAAATTAATACATTTTTATAACATTTTAAAATTAGTCCATAGGTTGACATTTACATGAAATTAGCCCATTGTGAAATTCACCCAAGAACTAGAATCCAAACGTTTTCACCATTGTGAAAATTAACGCTCAGTAAACCCAAACTAGAACCTCAGGTATAATAATTACCAGTAATAACATCAATGGTTTTAAGACTAGAAACATATTCAAATTTCAAGAAGAAGAAATAACTTTTTAAAAAATTAAGACACCATTCAAATTCATCAGTTCTAGCAGTGTGTATGAAGTTTAAATTATTACCAAATTAATTAAGTTTGTGTACACAATTCACAGCAAAAGAAAAATGCTTTTTACAGAAGAATTAACAAAGTATATAATACTAGGTTTATATACCCGGCTTTGCACGCGTGTATCCTTAGTAAGGGTGACTTATTGTACATTAGGTAAACTTTTATTGTAATGAATGATGTCCTGATGAAGGTAAATAACATTTTTCTGAAAGGGTATGTAGCACTAAATTTTTTTAGCATTATTTTTAATCTTTTTCTTATTGTACTTTTTCACAAAATGCACTTCAAAATACAATAAATTGAAAAACAAAACTTTTTTCAAATCAAAGCTGATTTTACTTAACTTAAAAAAAAAATATTATAAAGATATTTTATACATTGTCTTTTTCTTTTTAATGTACTCATGTCAACTTCTCCGTAGAAAACATTTACTGTTTTACCGTCAGGCGTTAAAAACTCCAGACATGCTTGGTGAACTGACTCTGGAACAAGCCCCATAAAACTGACCATGTGAGAAGCAATCCTCCCTCAAATGAATCACTGCCCCCCTCCATATTTCTACTTTTCTGACATCCCTGATTTCTGAGTTCATTTATACTGTTATACTTTATACTTATGTATACGTATTACAGAATATGGACGATTCTTCCATAATTTTTACTTTTGTGTCAATTGGGCATAACTTATGGAAAAAATATTTTGCTTTAATTAAACAAATAGAATGGTCTGTATATATTTATAAAACGGTATTTTAAAACAAAAAACAATTTGGAACACAAACCAATGTTTAGAAAGCATTTAAAAACGAACCAATTATCTGCATTTAAATAATAATCCAATCATTAATAAAAAAAATCTCAAGTCTTCATTTAAAAGGAACTGCTTAGGTCATGTTAGAGTCATAAACCCACAGAAAAAAATAACAATGATACACATTGATTGCAATTACTTGAACTACAGAGACTAAGTATTATTTTGCATGTTACCTCTTTTAATCCAAATGTGCTTTCTGAATTTTGGAGGCATGCTTGCTAAAAACTGTTTTCCTTCAGAGGTAACCACTTCATGCAAATTATTCCCACAGCTTCGAACAACCTAGAAATGTGTTACATGATATCAAATAAGAAATAGTTATATAAATTACACAAAGCTCAGATTCCTTATTTTAGTATTTTATAAATGATATGGGTTTCTTACGTATAACTGTAATATAAATTGAATTGACAACAAAACTCTGAAATACATTGAAAAGATTTTTGGCAGAAATAGTCATATTAAATTGAAAACATTTAATATTATGAGTGTAAATTGTACTTTAACAATTGTCATGACTGAAAAAAAAGGAATAAAAAATGGCAGATGCCATTGTGCATGGGCAACGTTCAAGTATTATGTGAGTATTAACTGCACATGCTTAAGGAGGGGATTACTGGAACCGTGTATGCATTGTGTGCATGTGAATTATACTTGAAAGTTGAGATTGCTCTTTTTTGGGCCCTGGGCAGTTTTATTTTCCCCCAACAAAATATCAGTATAGCCAACATGGGGCAGTATTGTAGAGCACATTGAAAGCCTAAACACTTGTTTGGAGAACCAGGAAATTTACTTTTCTTTTTAAAAAACACATCAGTTATAGCCATATAATGAAAGTTAAAAAAAAAAATAGAAATTTAAATAATTGATGGAAACGTAAAAAAAATGAAAGTAAACTTTACAGGATAACTTTGAAATGACGATCTTTCAGGGTGAAATAAAAAAGCAAGAGAAAACATTTGCAATTCAGCCAGAGCAGGTTTGTATCCAAGACCTTTTGATTACGAACCGCTTATGATACCACTAAGCTACGACGGCCTGGCCAAGAATTGAACTTAAACTTCTAATATCCCTCGGTCCTAGGAGTTACTACCCAAATGTGCAATACTTGCACGATGCCCGTACACGTAGACCCTCTGATAAAAAAATATAGAGAGAAAAGACTTATTAATAAGGACCAAAATTAACGGTGCTCATCCTGATCCAAAAACAAGTACGAGTTTTTTTCTATTTACAAAAAAATCATCAGTTTAAAGGTCTGGTTAAGTTTTAAATTCCATTTAAATCTAAAATAGTATTTCCATTAAAAAAATACAGACACAACATTGATTTATAGAATTACCGCAAATATAATATAGTTTTGAAATAAATATTTTAATCAAAAATACAAATATGCATACAATATAAAAAAAAGTTTCAATCGATGAAGTTTTAGTCCAGCTGAAAATTATTTTGTGTATCTTACTTTGACAATCTGTTGTTGTTCTGTAGGAAGATCATACGAATTCATAACTTCTTCTGCGACGAATTTCTTCTTTGTAGTGCGAGACATGACCTAAGAAAAATCTCAATATAAACTAACGCAAATAATTGGAGAATATGATGCATCCTAAAATATTGTAAAATTAATTGACCCAAAATAATTAGTAGTCATTTAGAGGAAAATATGAGTTTAGTATTATGGTTTCAGAAAAAAGACATACAACGCATTTGCCATGCAAAATCGACATTAAATTTTATTTAAAAAGAATGATATATTTATTAAAAAAAACTTACTTTGAAAGTAAAGGAATGGTTGAAACTTAAGATTTCTTATTCTGGAAGTCTTCTTGCACAAATGAAATTTACAAAATAGAATTAAGGCCGTTGCTACACGGCCGCCAGGAAGTCAAATAGCAACCAATCATATCGGTTCCGCCTGCCGTATACGACAGTCGGAACCTCGTCCGACTGTCGTAGCTTTAGAAACTGGTGTCCAGATGGAAACCAGATTTGGCATTATATCGCCACTTGTATTAATGTATTAATTTCTACAATGTTTACGAAATTGGAAATTTCCAAGCGGTTGCAGTGTTGTATTGTTATTTTCTGAATACATAAATATGTTTTTTTTTAATTTTTATACGAATTATAAATAAGTTTTTATGCAAATTTAAACATTTGTTGATAAATAATTAGTTTTTTTATGCAAAATTATAATTAGTTTTTTATGCAAATTAAAAAAAATCATGAATAATTAGTTTTTTTTAAAACGTTTTTGGTGTTTCTTGAAAACTGATGTTCCCTTCAACAAATAACATTTGATTTAATTAATTTATTTAATAAATTTAGTAGAATCATTTTGCTTGCTATAGGTTAGGATCAAGGTATCGCTGTACAAACCAAAGAACTTCCTATAAAAAAAAACTTAACATATTTTCTATGCTTTTGGTTTTTTTTTATGTAACGGATTCGCTTAGTCTCACCACTTTAATTAAATTATATATTCCTTACATCTGGGCGTAGTAAAATTATCTGGTGGTACAGGTACTCAAGTATAAAAAGTCTGTTACAAACTAGGTTACCTTTTGTGTGGGTAAATCTCGAACGTGAAAAACCCCTCCTTAGCATTAATTAATATACACTGATCAACGCAATTAGCGAACACGTTTTACTTCCAACTTTTACTTCACTCCCAACTTTTTAAATTTCCATTCTAAAAATCTAGAATTTGTGAAATTAGGTTCATAATACATCCGGAAAGAAATAGTAAAAAACAGGTGAAAAAACTTCTAAATTAGAACAGCAATCTTTTCAAAACTTTATTTGTTTGGTTTGGTTTGAATTAACGTCGCACTAGAGCTACACGAGGGCTATTAAACTTTATTTGTTAAAAAAGAAGTCTTTGAAATCTATTTTTAAACATCTAAAAAATGCAAGAACACCCTAAATTGACCCTAAAAAATTTAGGGTCAATTTATTTTCTAAAACTGTCTTAGAGTTAATTTTACCTTTGGTTAATTTTATTTATTGCAGTGTATTTCAAACCCAATACCTTTGCCAAAAAAGAAAAATTCACAAACATGATCATCCCCCCTGTATAATTCTTTGCCCCCTCTAAGTAAATTATGTAATGCATTCCTTATCATTTATTGCTTCATCATGTTGCGACGTTCTAACGTAAACTATCTGTTGCAAAGTGAACTTTTTTGTTTTTGAATAAATGAGGTTCACAAAATGCATCTTCACCATGTATATGAAGATTTTGTTTTTATAAATCCGATTTAAAAATTATACAGGTTGATTTGACAAAATTTTTGCTATATAATTTTTTTTTTAAATATTAATATGACACTAAAATACTAAAAAGTTTTTATACCTTTATTACTATAAAGATAATAATTACGATTATTTCTCAATTATTCGTTGTTTATTATGAGAGTTATAGGAAATATAATGTTTTTGATTTAGAAATTTGGTCACATTAGCTTTAGGCACAAGATTTTAAAGATAATTATAAACATTAACAATTTATATTCTGATAAGTTAAAATCTTAGAATATAAGGGAAAGCAACTGCTTTATTGAAAGATCTCTTTTGTTATAATTCATTTATTAGCAATACTGAACTAATATTTAAGGTTTCATATCCAGCACAGCATAAGCTGACATACTCCAACAAGCAATAAAAACTTAAAATATCATTTTCGTATTTCATTCATGCATTTTGTTGACAAAAAATTATTGAATTGCCATAACTTTTCAAAATCTCCTTAATTCATCAATTGAAGATAAGCAGAAATACAGCTAGTGATGATAAGAGTTTTAAAAAAGGGCAATGTTCTACTTGGGAAAACACTAATTTTATTCTTTATTCCAAGCTCATATTGTGTTTTGTAATAGTAATTTCTTTATACCTTTCTGCGATAATTCAGGACTGAAACATATGAAGTATTAAGAAAACAGGGTATGATAGCAGCTTCTTAATCCACTGATTACAAAGATGACTATCTACTATCAATTAGCACGAAAAAATGTTTTATTTTTTTAACCCCCTCAACCAGTACTTATAGGCACCACTGAACCTGACTAATTAAAAAGTACAAAAATTACAATGGAAATCAATTTCTTTCAAATTATCGAGAAATTTTGTTTCAATTTATTACCATTTGACAGTTAAGTTAAATCATTTGTAAGATATTATTAAAATCAAGTTAAGATTTAAAAAAAAAATCCATTAATAAATTTGAATGCATAAAATACATTCTTCCTAATGGTAATGAACTGACAAATATAAAATTTTATATTAGCTTGACTATTTTTCATCAAAGTTTACAATAAAACATTTTTTATTTTGTTCACACAGATAAGAAACAACATTTTAAAAATTTCACTTTATTATGCAAACAAATATTTATTGTATATATTACACATAATATGAACAAAACAGCTGCAATTTTATAGAAACTAGCTAAGCAGAATTATACATTTAAAAACTTTCAACTGAATAATTCCTAGACTTAACAATATTGAACTCAATATTAATGAAGTAGCAGTTGTGATTTAATACAAATAATAATGATGTAAATACATTGTTTAAATAATATTCTACTGTCAAAACTTTTAAAACCGAGGAAAAATTCCTGTTAATTTAAAGAGAACAAGTACAAGTAATAATACTGCCATCAAATATCTCGAAAATGTAGACGCATTGCATTAATGTACAAAAGTTTAAAATTTGTTAAGGCAATAATTGCATACTATCTTGCATATTCTTGGGAATTTGATTACCGACTTTTTTTACTTGTCACTTAAAAAATAATATAAGCTTAAAATGAAGAATATTTCAAATTTATTCTCTTAAAAACCATGAATACTAATAAATGGATTATATTTTTAGTTCTACAATCTGAACTATTTAAATTAACAACCGCATCCTGGAAGGCCAATTTCCGCTTCCTGGTGGATAAGAGAGTGCGATAAAAAAAAAATTGGGACACAACTATTAAATCTATAAATGACATCTTTTCTACTCACAACTTATAATTTGCAATGCAAAAAACAGCAACTTTAGTGTCAAGGAAATTTGCTCGAATCTACCTCTCAAATTTATACACAGATATTTTATTATCTTGATTTTTCCATTATCAATAATGCATGCTTAGTGTGTTACTTACTCACCCCAATGGATTCCGAAAAACCAAACTGCAATGAGATGCCACTATCTTTTAATTTGGGACAAATCAAAGAGGATGGTCATTAGGATATATCCATTATTAATCATAGAAAACCCACATGAACATATAATATAATGCTCTAGACTGGGAATTTTTAATAGTAGCCAGTGGCTACCAGAATGACAAAAAATGATAGCCACATTTGGATTTATAGTAGCCAGTTTCAAATTTAAGTATATAAGGCAAAAATAAACTGCGAATTTCCATAAAACACAATTTTATTAAAGACATTTTTGATAAAAAAGATTGACAGTAAAAAAAGGATCACACCAAATATGTAAGTATTATGTGATTGGCCATTGTTAAAAGAAGAAAATTAATTTATGTACTTACTATATACTATTAGTTTCGGAGAATTCGAATCGCCACAATAGTTCATGAAATTTTCTCATATCAGAATTGTTTAAAGGAATAGTTGAGATCTTAATCAGCTGTAAATCAATCACTTGTAAATTGCCGCGATCGTAAAGCAAGATTTGAAAATCAAATTTGCATTTAAGATTTTCGTCGCCCAGCTCCATTTACGTCACACGGAGGGCGACTCAGTGACATCCACACAAAACACCGGCCAATGATGAGGGGAAAATTTCACCGACAAGGAACAACTGTCATCAAGTCTTTCTTTCCGACAGAATCGAATCTGAGCGTTTTATTATTATTATTTTAGAAATGCAGCTTCAGTATTAATTATTTGTTGAACAAAAATTAAAAAATATGATAGCCACTTTTGGCGACTGGGGTTCGATTTTTAGGTAGCCACTTTTGGTGTAATAGTCTCCAGTTGGCGACCGTTAATCTAGAGCTTTAATATAATAACTGTATTTTGTAACTCTTTTACTTACACTTTCAATTTGACGTAATAATCCAGCTTAGTGGTAACCTGTGGAAATTATGCTATTATTCTTTAAACCATCAAAATGCATGTTTTACTCACCATGTGCATACTATCAGAAGATTTATTCGCAGTTTTCAGAACACTTAAAAATTAGAAATCTAATAGAAGAATATACTGACCTTGTGCTCTTCATGGTAGGCTGATTGCACATGCATCGATGACGACATGACGAATCTACCTCTCAAATTTATACATAGATATTTTATTATCTTGATTTTTCCATTATCAATAATACATGCTTAATGTGTTACTTACTCACCACAATGGATTCCGAAAAACCAAACTGCAATGAGATGCCACTATCTTTTAATTTGGGACAAATCAAAGAGGATGGTCATTAGGATATATCCATTATTAATCATAGAAAACCCACATGAACATATAATAGCTGTATTTTGTAACTCTTTTACTTACACTTTCAATTTGACGTAATAATCCAGCTTAGTGGTAACCTGTGGAAATTATGCTATTATTCTTTAAACCATCAAAATGCATGTTTTACTCACCATGTGCATACTATCAGAAGATTTATTCGCAGTTTTCAGAACACTTAATAATTAGAAATCTAAAAGAAGAATATACTGACCTTGTGCTCTTCATGGTAGGCTGATTGCACATGCATCGATGACGACACTTCCAATTTAGTTACATTCTTTCGTCTGTTAAGACAGTGTGGCTTTTTTTACTTACGTCATTGTTAGGGTCATTTTATATCAATAAATACAAGAACTAACATCCCAAAATTCATCATACAAAGGATGGGGGAAAAAATCATTAAGAATTGAAAAGTTTTTGCAAATCCTTCATGCAGTTCTCTAACTCTAGGCATGGGTTTTTCTTCAAGAAAGTTATTTTTATCAAATAAAAACATTTTATTTTGAGTTGAGAGATTTAAGCATTTAATTTAGAAAATTTTCGCATCAGACAATACAGAATCACAAAGAAAAAAATTTAAATGACTGTATTTACTTATATTTTCATTACTACTGCCCATATTTGATATAAAACCGATTTGAGCAGCATCCTACAAAAAGAGAATGTTATTTAACTTGCACTTTAATCAATTATTAAACTTGCAACGCACGCTATGGAATAATTTAAAACAATTTCAATTTACAAGCATTTTACAATATACAGTTAGCGAAATCTATATTACATCGGGATATTTTGAAATTGTTATTTACATATTTTCACTCAATACTTCAGACCAGCGTTAGTTGTAGCTGAGGAATTTTAGACATTTCTTTTGACTAGCAAAACACATGTTCAAGTTTAATGGTGAACAGCATTAATTTCTACGGCAATTAATTTGATCGTAAAACATAGTTAAGCAAAAGAAGTTACACAAATTTCATTCATTACTCACCACGTGCATACAGGTAGAAGATTCAATTTTTCAAACTAATAAAAGTAAGTACATACCTTAGACTCCTTAAAATATAAACATATAATAATTATTAATATCTTTATTAGTTGTGGCACTAAATCTGCATAATACGTTCGAAAAACTCAACAAAAAAAATATAACGTAACGAGCTTCAAGGGTTCAAGGCGGCCGACATGGGTTGTTGCGAAAAATAAATCGCCATCGCCAACTACTTTGAAGTCGCCAACTTCGGTGCCGAGTATTAAAGGCTGATGCGCATGCGTAGAAGAGGCTAACTTCCACTTCCTGGCGGGTGATAAGTCAGTGCGTAGAATTAAAGGGAGAGGAGAGAAGGAGGGGAGCCGATTTTGTATTTTGTCAACATTATGCAATACTGCCAGATCGATACAATTCAAACAATTCATTTCGGAGCTTTAGTGGTCTGGTGGATTTGATCGCAACTCATGGCTCTATCAGTTTGCGCACGTAGTCAGGTGCGGGCTCAATTTTTGTCTTTTCATATTTTGTCACAACGATGAAAGTTTAATTAGAAGTGAAGCAAATACATACAGTGACAGACGACAAGTGAGCGAAGTGAAACTGTTTTCTGTGATAAAAAATTAGTTTTAATTTTAGTATTTAAATTGAATAATAATTCTGAAATGTAAAACCAGTTCAGTCTCATAGTTATGTTAGTATCTTTTATGGCTATTTGATTTTAATATTGGTGCAATAAAGTATATTAAGGCAATGTGCGTAGTCCATGTAATGTATAATTGCTCATTTAAGTTGTATTAATGCTTGTTTATTTCGCAAGTTATTGTTAATTTGATGATATTTTATCCAATTAAGATATTTTATTTATGGCTAGTGAGTTATTCGAAAAACTTCCTGTCTTTCTTAACAGGTGGCTGCGTTTTTTGAAGATCATCCCATTACATTCGATATGTCAATTGTTTATGCACAAGTGCAAAATAATTAACTTCTGCTCTATTTTATTTTCAATGTTTGTGAAGTCAAATCAACTGTGCAAAATTTCATAATTTTGATGAGGAAAAAAGAACAATACTGTTATAAAATGTACATTAAGGTTTAATTTATATTTTGCTACATTTGCAAGGTTTGGGTATGGTACAATCATTACAGGTTACTATGTGTCAATCGCAGCAAGTTTACAATCAATTACCAAACTGTAATTTACTGGTAACGTATAAGGAAATCCTTATGACATAATTTATTGTTTACCGAACTTAGTTTTGTTTTTTGAAATTAGGTTATGTATTTTTAAAGTTTTATAATCGTAAGGTTTCCAGTTATATCAATAGTTTGATTTAAGACATTTTTATTGTTATATTACGAAAGTGCATGATACATATGTAGTTTAATCATAATCAATATTAAATATAAAATGTTTTTAATAGACTTATCAACAAGATGCCTTGTTATAGCTGTAGTGCTGAGTACGGGCTTTTGAAGAAAGAGGTAAACTTTACTTTCACTGTCTTTTAAAAACTATCAAGTTATTTAGGTGCTGAGGTAATTTAACAAATGATGTTATCTCTAAGAACATTATGAAAGCTAAATTCAAAAAATAAAATTCCTCGGCGCAACAGCCCGTTAATGTGCCAAGGTCTGCCGTGCCAATTTTAGCTTTCAAAGGGCTCTTTGGTGTCCCGGTTAGGTGGTCAACCTCACGCTGGACCCTCAGTGTTAAGTTCCCAAGCATGCTTGGTACTTATTTTATCAACCCCACTGAAGGGATGGGTCAACCTAGTCCAATTCAGGACTCGATCCCCGGACTTGTGGCATGGCGATACGAAGCACTCCACCACTAACCCACTGGGCCTTGCTTACAATTTAAAAAATAATAAAACTTGTATGTTAGAAAAATTTAAAATGCTATAAATGGGATTGAAAAAGTTAAGTTTCTCAAATGAATATGTAAAGTGTCAGTGTAACTTTTTTTTTAGCTGAGCAAACATGTATTAAAGAACATGTATATAACTTAATAACAATTATCATGAATTAGTGTTTAAAAATATCTTAATTGTAAACATTTAATAATTTTGCAGGTTGGATGTGAGAATTGTGGATTTTCATTCTGTTCAAGATGCTGCAAGAAACAAACTGTTTCCTCCGAAGATGGACAGAGTAAAAAAATCGCTGTTTGCAGTAACTGCTTTAAGCAGCTAACAGGGTAAATTTAACTAAATATTCTTTAATGTACATTTTTAACATAACATTTTATATATTAAGTTTTAGACCTCCAATAATCTTAAATTTTTGCAGTTAAATTAAGTACAATATGTATTGAAATGTCTTTTAAAAAATGAAACGGAGATTTAACCACATAGTATTTGTTTACGTTACAGTGCAATTTATTTAGTCATATAATGAGAATTTCAAATATTGCATTTTTTTTTAATTCGTGTTTTTCTTTTTGTTTCCTAGTGAATCATCTTCACCCACAAAAGGATCTCCTCCATTAGCTCATAAGAAGTAAGCAATCTTTGAAAATTTTCAATCAAAGTAGTAATACTAGCTACTGATTATCCGAAGATTTTCGATGTTTATATTTGTAATATATATCTATCCAAAATGTTCGATATTTGTAGAATCTAGTAGTTTGGAAGATTTGCCCATTTAAGAAGATTCACATTTTGTTTTATTTGAAAATTTATAATTCTGAATATTAGTGATTTTCACATATTTGCTACGTACTTTCGAAAATTTGCTATTTGGTGGTTTTCTGAAACTGCCAATTTCCGGATATTGAAGCTTTGAGTGAAAATGTGGCAATTATGGGCCCTGTCAAAATAGTGCATAAATAACTTAAAAACAGCAATTTCTTTCAATAAAAATATTTTCACAAACCTTCTTCAAGATAATAAGCATTTGCTCTTAGATTTTTTAGTAGCATAGATTGCACCTAAAATTTTTTACCCAGCGTCTAACCCTGATACCTACAGAGCCTACAGTTTTTTCCCACCTAGTAATACCTTTAAATATAACAGTAACAAGTGGCCATGTTTATTGTTCTGTCTCTTAATTGAAAAAATAAAATGTGTGTGTCCTGTTCCCTTTAGTTGTTTAACCCTTCCATCCATCCCACACCTACCCATAATTTCAACATTCAATATATAATATATGCTGTATAGGGGTATTAAATTTTTTTAGGAATAAGGGGAAAATGAAATATATGCATCTAACACATATACTATTTATATCATATTTTATATAGTTATTCATGTTTATCATTTAAAGACATTTGGGTTTACAGAGTTTCCATATTATTCATTAAACAGGGTTCGCACACGGCCTGGAAATCCTGGAAAAGCCTGGAATTTCATATTTTTATTTCAAGGCCTTGAATAGCCTGGAAAATCCATGGACAGCCTGGAAATTCCTTGAAATTCCAGTTTTTATTCCATTTCAAAATTGAATCGAACTAGCGTAGTTGTGGACGAAACATCTCGTTTTTTTATTTCTTCCCATTTCCGAACCACACTTAAGGGGTCACAGGAGTCTTAAAAATGTGCAAAGAAGGTACTACAAAGTTTTGTTTGATCTTTCATGTCATTTTTTAACTACTCAATATATAAGTATAATTTTTTTATATGTATTTCTATAAGATTTATTTAATATAAAACAAATTTTAAAATTTATGAAACTTTAGCCAAAACAAATATAAATGATATTAAACATAAAGCTATTTGAACACATTGTGATTAGGCTTGCGCGGCAAATTTTAAAGTCAAAATTGAAGACATGACCAAGAAAATGACTTTATATTGTATAAATATGTACAAACAAAGACTTATACCTAAATTCTCAGCTCAATTTTTATTAGAAATTATTTCAAGAACTTTTTTCTAAAAAATTTAATAAAAATTTTAAAATTTTGATTTTAAATTGTTTTTAAAATAATTTCTAATGAAAATCGATTTGATAATTTAGGTATAAGTCTTTGTTTGTACATATTTATACAATATAAAGTCATTTTCTTGGTCATGTCTTCAATTTTGACATCAAAATTTGCCGCGCAAGCCTAATCACAATGCGTTCAAATACCTTTATGTTTAATATCATTTATTTTAGTTTTGGCTAAAGTTTCGTAAATCTTAAAATTTGTTATATATTAAATAAATCTTATGGAATTACATATAGAAAATATATACATATATATATTGAGTAGTTAAAAAATTACATGAAAGATCAAACAAAATTTTGTAGTACCTTCTTTGCACATTTTTAAGACTCCTGTGACCCCTTAAGTGTCAACATTTGAAGAAGCACTTGTGGACGCGATCAGAACGTTGTAGAATTCTTACTGCTACTGCTTTGCTCTTCTTGTACTTTGTAGGGTGTGGTGGTTTTTCAAAACAACTAGTTCCCAGGTAATTTTTCAAATGTCAAAATATAAGGGATATGTTTTCATTTTGGATTACTTAAATAGCAGGAGGTTGTTCTGTGATCACTACTAACGGATTAAAAGAAAATGTTCTGGTTGGTCCGATTAGCCTGAACCGGAACTACAAAGTAAACGTGACTATCTTCCTATCAGGCAGAGGGGGGGACTGTCAATCAATTAGGCGATAATGCAACCTCATCAGTGGTTGTCGTGATAATTACGAGTTGGCAAATTAAGTAAATCAGGAAGCATTATTGGATTGCCTACTTTTGGTCAGGTAAAGACGATCCTCTTCTAATGGGAGACTGCACTAGTCGGCATCCGATATTTGAAGTTACCTGAGTGTAATCTTAATTCATCTTTAAATTTTAATTAATTTGTTCTTTTTAAACATTAAAATGTATTATTTAAACTTGTTTTTTTTTTTAATTTATTAAATTTCGGCATTAACACCTCCGAAAAAGTTTCCTCCATTTTGGGTCTGCATCAGTAAAAACTATACTTAGATTTCAATGAACAGCAAGTATAAATAATAAATTGTAATAATAAAAATACAAAATTTAATAAAATTTAAAGATGAATTAAGATTACTCTAAGAAGTATTCGAATATCGATTACTGGCTAGTGCAATCCAATAATGCTTCCCAATTTACTTTGACTGCTGCCTAGTAATATTTACGAAATCCATCCATGAAGTTGCATTGCCTCAATGATTGATAGTTTTTTTTTTTGTCTCTGCGTGATTTGAAGAGCGTTTCGTTACTTTTGTAGCTCCTGTTCAGGACAGATTTATCAACCAAATGTTTTCTTTTGAACAAGTGTTTGTGAGTCGTGACCTTGTGATTACAAGAACATTTTGATTGTTAAGATTTTTTTTTTTAAATTTTCCCTACTTTGGGGCTGGGAATTTTTTGGAAATGTTTGGACTATCGCCGAAATTCAAAAGTGTCTGTATTAGCGGTTCAATTTTTTTACATTTGGGCGCTTAGTTTGATCATTTCATATATTTAAGCTATTGGAACCAGTTGATTTCTATTTTTTCCACATGGTATGGTATAATTTCAGAAATTGGGTTTTTTTTCTGGTCTGGGTTAAGCGGTTAAGTCAATATGGTTGATCATATAAGATCATTTAGCTCAATACTCAATAGTTCTCTAACTTACAGCAATTTTACATTCAAATTTTAATTCCACTAATTGATCTCCAATAACTCTTAAGTTGATTTCGAATTATCAAAGTTTCTTTTCGCTGTGTAACATGGGGGCCTGGAAAATCATTAAAGAGGCCTGGAAAAGCCTTGAAACGGCCTGGAATTCGGGTAGCCAATAGTTGTATGAACCCTGATTTAAAAAAATTTCCTTTGCTATATATTCCTAGTATTTGTTTGTTCAAATTAATGCACCATTCTATCAACTTTTTGTAGACAACACACATAAAATTTTCTCTAGTCATAAAGTTTTTATATTTGACCCATGTAATAGAAGGTTACATTTCCAAACAAATAAAAATTGTGAATTTATTCTTGGGTGTCTTATTTATTTTTGTTATTCTTTGAAAATGTACCGATAGTCATTTTTGGTTAATTTTTTTTTAATTTAGACGCATGGAAGCTCTTAAAAAGCAGTCCTACAGTGTTGATTCAGAAACGCATGCTCGCCTTAAATCCCAGTGGTCCAATGAAAAAGATAAGGCTCTAGCCGAACGACTGCAAAGACTAAAACGTGACAGAATCAAAAGTATGTTTTTTTTTTACTTTTAAATTTTTCTTATATACAGCTAAGAATCAAAATAGGCATTTGATTTAATTTGTATTTTATTATAAATTTGTAATTAATAGAAAGTCAACATCCAGTAAAAGTAGAATTGTCTAAAAGAAAATTAAGATAAATTTAGTTCACACCTTAATTCCATTAGTCAGTTTAAATTGTTTCTTTTAGCAGACACATAATTAAATTATTTTAATGTGCATTTTATTATTAAAATGCACTGGCATTTTTGAAATTGCTATAATTTATTTAAAATTAAGTTAATTTCCGAATGAGAGCTGTTTTAATTTAGATGTTTGGACCTTAATGCATATTTCTAAATTGAAAATAATTTAAAAACAGTTTTTGTTCTTTCTAGAAAATTATCTAAATTTTCATTTTATTATCAGATTTTTTGTCATATTTTACAACACTTATTGTATTTCTTAGCTGTAAATGATAATTCGATTAATTATTTGTCATTCAATAATTTTTTTTTTGTAACTTACATCTATATAGTTTATATCTTGTAATAAGTTAAAAAGATTCAAGACTGTAATTTCCTGGCTTATCTGAATCCTAGTATATATATACTAATAATTGAATTAGTTATGCATAAATGGTTTTTTGTAAATATCTTCTGTTTTTTTAGTCATAAATTTCTACCCAGTTAAAATAAAATTTCAGTTTTTGTTCTTTAAAGTCATAAATCCACAGATCCTTTGAAAGTAAAATATTTTTTTAAAAAATCTGTTTATTATCTTCTGGTTCGCTTTAGATAATTACAGCTAGTAAAATTATAGCCTCATTAAAAAAAAATTGAATATTTTAAATTTTTCTAGTAATTTATATTTTAATTATATGTAACTAAATGTCTCTTAATCATAAAAAAATAAAGTTGTGTTGTATAAACTGCAACATTGTATTAAACTGAAAAGTCAAGGAACCAAACTCGAATAATCCCCATAGCATTGGATCAGGTTTTTCTAATAAAACTATACCACAAATATAAAATTGTTTAGATATAGTCCAATAAATTTGATCTTTAAACTAGAAACACTATAAATTTAATCCTCTTTTTGTATACTGTATGGAACCGTAAAGGGGCTGTTTAAATGCACAAAGTTAATTCTAAAGCAAAACACTATAGTTTATCAAGTGTTGATAAGTTCATGTTGGATAAACTTGAACAAATTATATGGGATTATATTTAATGTGTTTTAGATTTGCCAAGTGAAGATGAAATTGCAGAAAGATTAGCCATACTAAAAGGAATGGATCCGGCAAAATATAACGCTCCTCCTATTCAAGTATGTTTCCGAAAGAAAATTTTTATTTTTCAAAATTTTTTAATGATTAGATACAGTATGTAATTATTTTAATTTTTCCATAAAAATAATAGGATATTTATCTGTGTCAATTTTTACTGGTTTCACTTTTTTTTTAAACTTTCTTTAATGCCCAATGTGTTTAGATATTAACTGTTTTCTAGTTATTAAAATAGGACTGCGTTTTTTTTATCTATAACAATCTTCTATTTTATGCTTAGGTATTTAGACCAGCTGAAAAGCGGACCTCAATTGAACAAGCCAGCAATTTGATGCAACAAATCACAGAGGAAGTTAATTTAGATTCTCGAAGGGTGAAACCTGAAGACGAGATAGCAGCTCGATTGGCAGCTTTAAGGGATGAAGTTCCAAAAAAAGTAATGTTTGCTATATATATATTTTTTAAATTTAACTTTTGAGATTATTACTCTTCTTATTAGTCCATTTAAATACTTCTAAAAATAGTTTTTAATTAAAAAAAAAATCAATATTGTGTTCCTTTTTTTTTCATCCAAGAAAAAATATTTATCAACTTGTCTCAACTATATTTGTCTATTGTGTTAATTAGCTCAGAAAAATAATTTACTTGATATCGGACCCTTTGACTGAGATTGGAACTTGCCTGACTATTGCAAAACAAGCCGAGGATTAATAACACTTGAATAAAATTTACTATACTTAAAACTACTTATTGATATCAATAAACAATTTCATAAACTTATTTTCTACTAAAATTATCTATCTAATTTTTATACTCTTGGCAATGTTTTGATCTCCTTTCATTTTAAATTTAGTGTTCTAAGAAATTCGAGATTCTAATCAGTTAACTAAGTAATCTTGAAAATCTAGCCAACGTGATTTCAAAGCAATTGAAGAATTGGGACTATGTGGGAAATATTAATGAATTATGTTATGCTTTTGACATAGTCTTTCATATAGGATTAATCACTTTCCAATCACTTTTATCCTTTGAACTGAAAGTCATATTTATAATTCAAGATAAATTCATAACAGTTTAATTGCTTAAATGACTACACACACAAATTAACTTTATGCTAATAATAGTGAGTGGTATTTTGTACATTTTTAAGAATATAAATGTGAAACTCTTGACTGAATATCTAGTTTCTAATTTTTAGTTTGGATTATAAGACAAAATATGAAATGACAACTTTTTCTTAAAGTGTGGGGATTTTTCTTTTAACATTGTGTAATTTTTAATTATTTAGGCTGAGAGTGTGAATATTCAACCTTCGGATTCTACAGAGGAAATGGACATTGAAGATGCTTTTAGTAATATGCATGTAGAATCCACAAACCAATTAGACCAGGCGGAAAAGGAAATAAAAATTTTGAATACTGATAAAGACTATAAAGAATTGCTCTCAAGTATGCAAAAAGAAAGGGGTAAATAATTTGTTTTAATTAAGACATTGCATAGTAATTAAAATTTCAATGTTTTCTTAAGTGGACTTCAATTTTATCTAACTGAATATTTTGGGGAGAAAATGTTTATGGTTATAAAAATTAAATATAGGTTTCCTAAATAAAAAACAGTTTACCTTGTTGTAAGTGAATCTATGGTTAAATTGGGCTATTTAGAGGCCCAGTTGAGCTTTTTCGACCCAAGTAAATTTCAACAAAGTTGGAAGGAAAAGAAGCTTTAGTTGTGGGGAATTGGTTGTAAAAAAAGACTTATCATATTTTATATTTAAAACCATTGTTAATTGGTTTAAAAATTCTGACAATTTTCTGAACTCTTTCTATTTCTCATTCTGGTTCTGCTGTTTGTGGAATTCGTAATTAAGGGAAAACCAACCGTCTAGGAAAGTAATTGCATATTTTTGACCAATTCGAGTTATAAATTCCTATAATTAATTTGAAAACTTTCAGAAAATCTAACTAGCTAAATGTTGAACATTTGGGGAAAATGTTTTATATTACTTTTATAATTTGAATTTTTAGAAAATAAATTTCTTTAAAATGGAACATGCAAACACACACAATGTTTTACAAGTTTGCAAAACTTTTCAATCAACTGGCATAGTGGTTAAACATTCCTTTAAATTAACTAAAATATTGATTTAAAAATTAATTATGAATATTTAAAGTTCATTACTAGCATGACTATTTGATTGCTAAATTGTGTGCAATTTTAATTTTATTTTATGAAATAATTCAATTTAATTCTAAAATTCCAAGTCAAAATGTCTGGAAGTGTTTGGGCATGGAGAAGCAGCTAAAATAAACCCAAATTTGATTAAATTTTTGCCATTATTTCTGACAAATTATATGAGTAAAGCATCTGGTCAGAACTGTTAGTTTAGGTGAAATATTTGTTTCCCTTTTACATAAATCTAATAAAATAGTTTTATTTAATTAGAATTTAATTCCTCTGATACAGAAGATGAAGAAAAAGAAGCGGATAGACTTGTTAAAAAAGTAGGTTAACATAATATATACTTTCGTTAAAAAGCTCAGCATTTTGTTTTATTTTATAAATGTTACCATTAAAACCCAAAATCAGATAGAACTAGTATTATCTAGTGAAACTTGTTTTAATTAGCCATTAGTAAAAATTAGGTTCTACCTAGGTGAAACTAGACCTCCATAGATATTTTCTTTTTGACCAATTGCATTGGTTAAAACTAGTTGTAATTAGAAAAAGATTCATCTAATATATCTTAGATAAAGCTAGAATTAACTGTGAATGCTTGACTTAGAATTTATTGTGAACGTTTATTTCTTTAAAAAATGGTAATATGTAAACTTGGAAAGATTTGTTTGTTGTTGCACTGGTTGTTTTACTGCGAAATTTAAAATCTCCACTTTACTTTATTACACATGAATCCATTATTAAATGTATGACATGAGGAATTTTATAATCTTATTACGACAATGGAGTCCTTAAAAAAACTTACTATACTGTTTTTAACAGATTATTTCAATAACCGAAGCGTCTTCATTGCATTTCAGCAACAATTACCTAAACTAATCACATCCTGTTATCGTAAAACACGCTGTTTTCCGTTATTTCTAGTTTTATCTAAAGTTTTTGTTGAGTTAAAAATAGATTAAACCAATCGATTTCGTCAAAACTTGTATTAGCTGGTGGAAACAAGCTTGAACTAATGGTCTCAGTTAAAACTAGTTTTAACTAGTTCTAGTTCTGGCTCATTTCAATTTTTTTGTAACAAAAATTAAAAAATAATTTGCAAGCCATAATATCTGAATGGTAGGCAAATTCATTATACTATGCTGTAATACTGAACTTAGAGCAGTCAATGCCCCTGTGTGCAAAAATAAACTGTTGGCATTAAAATGTATTTTTATGCTATTATATTTACAGCTATTGGAAACCAGTAAAGATGATGATATGGAAGGTTTAGACAGTTTGAATGATCCTGAAACTGATAAATCTGGTAACTTGAGCAAGCAGGTAATTTATATAATTTTTTTTTTAATTCTAAGGGTATTTTATAAGCCCATTGTTCTTTAGCACATTTATAAACAGTCCCTAAAAATTACTCCTCAACTTAGTAATTGTTTGTCATTTTAAAATGCTACTTCCAATATCAACAATATTAAATACTATTCATTTTGGTTTTGTTGCTGTTTGATATATTTTTTATTTTAGTCCTCGGAAGAATTTCCGTGGTGTGTTATCTGCACTGAAGATGCCAAAATACGATGTTTTGGTTGCGATCAAGATTTATACTGCATGCGATGTTTCAAGTTAGTTTATTACTCTTATAACAAAATTGGAATTTTCCCAAATTTGTATATTTCTTTAGTTTACAAGGATCGATATATTTTATTATGAATACTAAGAATAAGACTTTCATGTAATAGTATGCAAATGGAAGTAAATGTCATAAGAAATCTCTCTGTTTAGCATGATTAAAAAAAGTTTTCTTAACCCTTTCAGTCCCAATGATGCCCTTTGGCATCATCATTTTTCTGATAATAATTTTTAAAAATAATAGGGCTGACATCTATTGGGATTAATAAAAAAATATTTTCCAATAGAAAAAAGTTTGAAAAATCGAATGATGTACTTTTTGATATAAATGGCTATAGATTATCAGAAAAATATTTCTAAAATGATGATGCCAAGTTGTCATTGGGACTGAAAGGGTTAAATAATTAACTGACAATTTGGAAAATGTAGTGACTATTCAAATGTATATAAATAGTAAAAAGTAAAGTATAGGGTTTCCAATAATTTTGAAAATTATTTTTAAATTTTTAATTGTTTATTATTGGATGAATGTGATTCTAATTTTTGCATATTTGTTTTTCAGAGAATGCCATGACAGCTTGGATATAAGAGATCACAAAACCTGTCCTTTCCTTCCTCCAAAAATTCCAGCTCTGTGATTGTACTTTTTCAATGATAGATTTAAAATCAGATGCTAAATAGTTAGAGATATAGTTATTGGATCAAATGGTGTATAAGCATTGCTTTTGGAGATATAGCTCAGTATTTGTCTGTATATTGTAAACTCTGAATATTCCATATATATTTTGCTTATATTATACAGAAATGTAAAAATACTATTTTGCCTAATCAGATTGACTTCTAATAAAAAAAAATTAATTAGTGAAAATTTGACACAAAAAAAATGTTCAAAAAAAGATATTCAAAATTCTGGTTTTTAAAAATATTTTATTTTAAATGTCTTTTGAAACATTCCTTTCATTGTTGAATTCAATTTTATTGAGTAGAAATATTATATTATGCTAGAAAGTTCTGGAAAAACTTTCATAATGCAGAACATGCACTTGTTATTGTTAAATATATTTTAATGATTTGATATTTGTTGTGAACAAAATTTTATTATATTTAAAATAATAAAAAGAGATTAAACTTTTTATAGTATTCTTTTAATCTAATAATCTTACTTTTGTAATTATTAACTTTGTTGGTTAAAGAAAATGAAGAATGTGTCCTCTTTAGACACAAATCATTCAAGACAAGATCATTTTTCCTACTTTAAACGATTGAAGTTATTTTATGAAAAAGAAACTCATTTTTAAAAAAATCTGACTTGACAGATAATTTGTCAATTTCAAAAACTTTACACTTAATTTTGTTATTTATTTTGTTATACAGTTAACAGTTGAGCCCACATATAGAATCTTTCAAGGGGATGCAGTTACTTCAAATAAGTGATATGATTCATTTTAGACTTAACAAAAATCTTATTATTTTTTTTAGAATGGTGTCAGGTTGTACAATTTTATTTTAAATTCAAGCATTTAAAATAAAACTTGTTACCAATAGCCTTTATAATTTTAATGGAGGTAAAGGTTAAAAAACAATGACTGAAAACAAAGTATTCATAACTAAGAATTTTCCATCCTGAATTATTTTTTCCATACAAAAGTCTTGTTTTTTTTTTGTTTTGTTAAATCACTGAAGTTTTATGTATTATATATCTGGGATAAATAAATAAACAAGGAATTATAGTATTAAAGTACCATAATTTGGTTAAAGTTATTACAAGTTTGTTTTAAAAGGATGCTGTAACCAGATTTGATTATGGCAAACGATAAAAAGTCATCAATTATTTGTTATTCCATATTTTTTAAAGTTTCTTGTGATGATATTAAGTTCTATTTGTATCGTCCCCATTGCAACAGTTTGCAGTCTAAATCTATCATGGCCTTGATAAATATTTTCAGGACTTTTTAGTTGCAAACCACCCCCTAGAAAATACTCGTACAGTCTGTCACTAAACGAAGACATTGGTTTCCAGGTTACACATTCCACCTTGTGATATCCACATGCCGTGGGAACATTGCAAAATCCATAGCTACAAAACTGGTCTCTTCCAAACTCATCCTGTTGCCACACTTGAAAATAAAGTTTTGGCCAACCTAGAAAATAAATATAAGTATTTTATTTGAACATTGACAATGCCATGAAATAACAAAACAGTGTTAATAAGATTAAAGACAGCTAAAAATATTAGTATTTTAGAAAATTTAGAATGTTAGATATGGATTGAATAAAATCTTTAAATTAATTAATGCATATTTTAATTCAGTTACTTAACAATCAATATAGATCTAATCTGAGAAGGCAATTTTACAAAGGCTAATTATTTGTAATTTCCCTCAAACAGCTTCTTCACATTATTGCTTTAAAAAAACTCATTACAAACAAATTCCTAATGAACAGTTTTTAAAACAAATAAAATATGTTATTATAATGCTGTGACAAACCTTGAATCCCTTTAATTGCATAATGAATGTCAATTGGGTGACACCAATAATTCATTTCTCCATCTAAAGGATTGTCTATCTGAGTCTGTCCTTCTTTTAAGCCTTCAACTACTTTCCAGTTACTACCTATAAAAAAAGCACAATATAGATAATGAAATTGTAATGTTAAATATTGTATACTACACTTATACACACTTTTAAAAGAGATCCTAAGATTAATTCAGAAGTTTTTGTAAAAAATCTGTCATGTAGACTACTTCCTCAAAACATTGGCACTCAACAGACAAAATTATGCAAAATACAGCATTTAATTGAATCATAAACCTTTACACGCAAAATTCAGCTAGTTTCATTTAGTTTATTTCAAAAATTCAATCCTCATTTCCTTATTGTTTGCTAAATTTATTTATACTTTGAAGAATAAATATGCAAGATTCCTTGCTCTTAAATCGAAGCAAAACCTTTTATATCAACATACAACAACATTAAAGCAATATATCACATCCAAAACTGAACACTCAAGGATTTTTAAGTACCATTTAAAAACAAAAAGTCACAAAAAAGAACTCATCACATGGGAACAAATAGTATTATAATGTCAATTATTCATTAATAAATGCTTAAATATAAATTTTAAAAAATTACATCTGCTCTTTGAAATAAGGAAATAGAATGCCTAGATTATCATACCTGCATGTATGCCCCATTTACAAAATAGATTATTTTCCTTGAATTCTGTAGCACCAATTATTTGCCCAATGATGTGTACCTCACACATTCTGAAAAATAATTTTAAGCAATTAAAGTTAACTAAATAAAAAAATTTAGAATGGCTATAAATAATATGAAATATATTTCATTTTACAATATTCAAGTTTATATGCAATGCATTAACATAACATCACAAATTCAAAAAATCACTGAGTAAGAATAGTCAAGCAATAACAGGTTCAGCTAGATCTTAATAAATTGTATTAAGATTTTTGGCTTTAATGTTTAATAATAAAATTTTTAAATAAAATGTTATTTTTATCATTAAATTTATCCATCAAGTAAAAAAATATAGGTTTTGGCAGGATATTTAGGTAAAATCTTCAGTTAAAAGTAAGACATTTCGGTTGACATTTTATTCGGTGAGTCAGAGCGGTTAACACAGTTCATTAAACTCAAATTTAGATGATATGTGTAAATTTTACAATGTATAATGTATTACAATACTCAGCGTTACAATATTTAATTAACTATTACACATGATCTTATATGCAAACGCCACACAACTCATAGGCATGACTGAAATTCACTCATTATTAAACTATACTAAGAATAATATAATTTATCGTTCCAACCCATAAATTCGATTGAAAACAAAATGTATGGCACATCGCGATAAAAAGTACTAAATTTCAAAGGATAAAAATATAAATTGATTTTTTTTACAAACATTGAAATATACCTATAAAATTGTGCCAACGCAGTTTCTTCAAGTTCTACGGGTTGCCTGTTTTACATTGATTTTTAAAAAGTGATATCTATTTTTTCCGATTTAACAATCTTTTGACGTTTATCAAGTACAATCTTAATCCGAACTCTTTGCCTTTTGGGTTCATTTATTGTTATATTACCATAATATATTTACAGATAAAATAGTAAACCGAGTTTCATATGGTTTCATATTTCAAGTCAACAAAACAAAATACGATATCCGTTGTCATAACAACCAGTGTGGCTCTGTCTACACATTAATATTCCAATCTTAAATATTCCGGTCATTTAAGTTACAATGCACAATATAATAATTTAAGAGGCTTTCAAGGTGTTTTATGACTCCAGCAGTTTTTATTTCCGAAGCTCAATCAGTATAAATTTATTTACAATATGGAACTTTGGTGTGGACCTATGGACTAAGGGCCTTTTCACACGGAGTACCTTGATCACGGAACTTCCAAAGGAATAACATGGAGAACCGCTGTAGTTCATTGAATTTTTTCGTGGAGACACGAAAATCGGTAAACCGGTTTTGCGGAGAGATATAGGTAGCCAATCAGAATCAAGTATAGCCCTGACGTCTTGTTAGCCAAATCGAGTTTGCCAAATGGAGAAAAATCTACTTTATGCTCGCCAATGTTGATTTTTGTAGTTAGTACTCCTTGTTACATCGGCTTGTGGAGAGCCTTGTGGTTAAGATCTCGATCTCGTTATCGTAAGGTCTCGCGATCGAGTCTCGGTACCACTGAAGACCCACCGAATATGCGGAGTACGTGCTCGTTAAATCTCTTGGGAGCGAAAGTCCTGTGAGTGGTCATTGCACATTTTCCCACGGGTACAGGTCCCTGGAGACTATTTCCCTCCCCTTCAGGGACTTGTCTAAATTGTGGAAATGGCGCGCGATAGATGGCAGCATCTGTCACGTATGTGTGCGTGTGTGTGTTGTTTCTGTCTTACATGATGGATTATAAGCGGGTCTCTGACCAAGCACACAAGCCTGACAATATATGTATACCAACCAACCAGTTCCTGCACGTGATAGAAATGTGTAAAAATATTGAAAAATTGAAAAAATGTGTAAAGACTAGCGATAAGTATCATTCACAACAGCCACTCCAGGAACGTGTGACGTCAGAATCTTTGCAGGTGGACAACCCTGTCCGAGCAGTTCCGTGCACAAGGGATACCGTGTGAAAAGGCCTTTAGGCTCTTGAAGCTCCAAACCAGAACGTTCACTTTCACTTATCAAATCAAATTCTCACCCTCCTCTTTTGAATTTGAAATTTAATTGCACTTGCACTTCTTGCAACATAACATAAGCATGAGTAAAAACGTAGAAATTAAAGCTAGAATACATAATATCCAGCAATTTGAGGAAAAAGCTAAACTTATAGCAGATAAACCAGTGGTTGTTTTACATCAAACAGATACATACTTCCAAGTACCGAATGGAAGACTAAAGTTACGACAAATTCAGGTATATCTTGAAAAAAGTTTCAATTTAAAATTATATTTTATTCTTTAAGAAAATTGTACTTTATATTTAACTAAACCCTGCTTTTCATGGGAGTACCCTTAATTACTGTGACTTGTGTATTAGGTAAACTTTTAGTTTATTTGATTGCCTATCCTCAATAGACAGTATCCATCCCATCAGTATATTTTGGCCCGTCCCTCCCATGCTCATAAATATATATATATATTTGGATGAACTCCACATTTGTTCATGAATATTCCTCAATAACTATTTCTTTCCATTTGTAAACTTAAAAATCGGTGAACAATTCATAAAATTAGATCAAATTTCAAAATGTTATTCAAATCGAGTTGAGTAAATTGGATGCATTAAGATTCGAATCGATATTAAAAATAAATCAAATAATTTTCAAATTGCAATTTTACATATTAAACTTGGCTGCTTTTTCGTACTAATACTTAACTTTTTTTCACGCTGACATTTCTTTCAAATTGCCTTTGACCCAATGCTTTTAACAATATGTGCAACACTATACCAATAGAAACCTCCCTCTTTTAGTGAGAATTTCGAAAAATCTTCTTACAACTTCAGTTCAAATTTGGTTCTTTCATCTTATCACCAAAAGAAATAAGCCCAGCTCCTAAAATTTATTATCTGGACCCCTAATAGTTTTGGCTGGTTTTTGATACATTAGTCAGTCAGGATTTCTTCCTTTATAATATGTAGGTTAACTTTTAAATCATTTAAAAGTATGCATGTCTCGTTAAATTTCTATTTTGGATGTATAGAAATTTCTATTACTGAAAACTTTTACTAGTACAATTATCAGTAGTGTCATTTCAAGGAATTCTTGATGGGTCAAAGTGTGCCCAACAATTTTATTTACAACTATTGGTGGATACCTAATTTTCAGCTTCATTTTCAACTCGTAGTAATAAGCAAAAACTTTGAAAAAAGTCAAGTACGACTTTTTATTTTATATATTGTTAAATTAAAGAGCTGTCTCATGTGACTTCACCGGTAGTTACATGTTTTAGTTTGTGTTAGCTACATATTTTAGTTTGAGCAATATAAAATTTAGAGTTTATTTTACAAAGATGAAGGAAAGTTCCAGATATTTTTTCCCTCATTTTTATAATTCCATGATTTACTAAATATAGAAGATTATAATTTTGAATCAAAAGTTCTTAAGGGAGACGATACATGTAATCGCCTGTGTTTTGATGTTTTTCATAGACGTTATTAAAAATGAACACAAATCGTTTTAAAATTCAGAGTTTATACATTAAAATACAAAAAAAAAATAAAAAATTCTCAAAATGCTCCTGTAGTAACTCCTTTCCTGAGATCCTCACTGAAAAAATTATCAATCGGTGGTAATTCTAGCTTCTTATATAGTGATCTAAAATCAAAAATTATGACTTGAAAGTGTTAATAAAACTTGCATCTTCTAGTTAAACCAATAAAATACAAAGTTGAAAGAATTATCTTAAACACCAATTTAAAAAAATAGTTTTGAGATAAACGTGCTTTTACTTTTTTGACAAAGCCCTCAAGCACTTAGTTGAGATGAACCATTTAAATGGGTTTTTAATCAATAAATAATACTAATTTCATTCTAAAAATTTACAGGCATATTTTTGAGATGTTATTTTAACTAGGTATTTATGAAATAATAATAAAAAAATCGATTTTTACATGTATCTCTCCCCAAAGAGGTAGTAAAAATGTTTTTGGAATGAAATGTATTAATTTATTATTGTATTTGTTACTTATTTGTATCTCTTATTAGTAATTGTTTTTGTAGGATCAAAAGACAGAGTTAATTTTCTATGATCGACCAGATACTGAGGGACCAAAATTATCAAATTATGATAAGCAAGAATTTCAAACTTCACAAGAAGCTGAAGGTTTAAAAGTAATCAATTCTTTCACTAATATACTACATAAAATATTATATACAGGTCATACTAATGTACCCCACAGTACTTAGAAGTGTGATATACAAATATCAGTAGCTAATGTCACAATAATTACTTGTTCAATATCGAATAAATAAACTAATTTTATTCCTTTAAATATTTTAATGTGTAATGTGTTATACGTAAGTTAGTGTAGCAAGCTTAAATACTTTTGTTAATTAACTTATCATAAAGAATACATTATTAATGGCTGCTATTCAAAATTTGATTTTCTAAGAACCTGCTTTATTTTTGACTTGCAACTGAATTGTGCACATCTTTATATTTCCAGCACTGCCTATACCTTTACAGATTTACTAATACCTTTACAGATTGAAATCACAAACGAATGCAGATGAAAAGCATAAATAAATTACTTTTTCTACAGGGAAAAAAACTTATTATGAAAAATTAGATTGAATGGTTGACTCTACAGTGTTGGATTTACCAGGCCTGCAGACAAATAATAAAGGCTCAAAACGGGAAATTGTTAGACTAATTATCTTTCTAAAGAAGATAGGTGTTGGGGACTTTTTTGTGCCTTTAGTTTATATGACACCACTGAGCAGATGTGGCTACAACAAAAAGTTTTAACCAAGAACCTTAATTATTCAATAAAATTAGGTTATCAAGTGCTTAAGAACAGGATTGTTTTTATTCATTTCACTAAACTTATAACTTCCCCCTAAAGGTTAATAAAAAAAAATTTGCAGCCTAAACTAGTATTTTTATCTTAATATAATATGTTATTTGTTATGTTCTTAATCTATTAAATCGTTTTTTATAGAAAGTATTGACATCTTCACTTGGGATTATTGGAGTAGTTAGTAAAGAAAGGCATTTGTTGATGTGTGGTCAAACTAGAATTCATGTTGATGATGTGAAGGATTTAGGCCATTTCATGGAACTAGAAGTAATATTACCTTTAGTCATGTAAAAGCTTATTGTAGTATTTTATAGTCAAAATTTATAATTTAAACAAGTAATTTGTGGGCATTATCTTATATAAATATGAACTATTGAAATTTAACTATCATATTTAAATAATAAACTAGCCTTCATCATAAAAATGCATGCAATAATATATTTCTTAAAGGTAACTTTTTATTGAATTTCAATATTATTTTTTTTGTATCTTATGTTTCCTTAAACTGATTTTTGATTTGATTGGACTTTAGATATAAATATATTTCATTTTATTGTAACTACATATTTAATTTTAAAAAATCAATCAACAAAACATCTAGCTTTCTCAACCAATTTTAAATTAATTGTGCATCATAAATATACTATAAAATTTTAATGTTTAAATTTTTTTACTCTAGGTAGTTTTAAATGAAGGTGAAACTTTAGAATATGGTGAACAAGTTGCCAATGATTTAATGGAAAAATTAGGTATTTCAAAAGAGGATCTTATTTCAGGATCTTACATCAATCTTTTAACAAAAAGTAAATAAAGTGTTTGAAAATTCGTACTGTATACTTGAATAAACTAATGTAATGGAAATCCATGCCATGCTTTTATGAAATATTTTTAGTTTATTGTATGGAACCAATTATTTTTTGTAAAAAAGAATGTTCAAAACAATAAAGAATAGTATAAGAATCGGATTAAAGTGTAGTTTAATCTTAATGAAGAACTAAAACTTTCACTGTGTCTTGGTACTCTTTATTTATTGTACTGCTATTTTAGTAAAAATATTTAAGACAATTTATAATAAAAGCAACAAGTTAACTTCGCCTTAAGAACAATTTATACAAATTACAAATATTAAAATCTGAATAATTTTATTTAAAAAAAATCAAAAGCTTCATGCAAGTTTTTTTTAATTATGAGTTTTAATAGGATCATTTTATTAAATTTTAAATATTTCTTTACAATCAATTTATACAAATTACAAAACCTGCTACACTTCATAAGTTTGAAATAAGAGTCATAAAAAGTATTTAAATATGAATTATTTCATTTTAACATTCAAATATTTCATACAAGATTTTCTAATCATGAGGACTTTTAGTAGGATCCAGTCCTAACAACTTCATTTGTACTGCCACATCAAATAAGTAGTCGTAGCACTCTGCCCTATAAAAGAAAAACAATTAATGATAAAATACTGCCATTTATAAAATTAAAATGACTATAAAGAAAACAAATGTTTAAAATTACATTGTTTTAGCCTTTTGCCAAGTGTTTCCCCATACATACACACCATGCCTTCGCACTAAAATAGCAGAAGTTTCAGGATATTCGTCAATAGCAGCAGCCATTCTATCCTAATAGGAAATATGTAACCCATTAAAATTAGAGCCAAAATTTAAAACTAAACTTATTTTTAAATATAAATAGCCTTAATATTGTATTTAGACATTTATTAAATAAAATCTATTTACCTTCAAATCTTTTTCATAAGGTGTATTTTCAATAATAGGTACGATTAGCTTGTCATCGTATCGGTATGTAACTCCCGTATTGCCTTTTACGATTCCCTAAAATTAAAAACTCACTGTATACAAACAACAATGCTTGTCTTTTAATACTAAATATTTTGTATGCATATATCTATTATGTACCTTAATCATTTCTTGATATGTAATTACAAATTCAGACCCAGGATATATCAAAGTGGCTAAAACTGCAGATTTGGAGTGAGAATGAATTACTGCACCTGCATCTGTAAAATTATAGACAGTAAATATACATTAATGTTATGCAGTGACAAAAACTTACTGTACACTAAAATGTGTTTGTTCTTTAATTTTTGCTGTTGTATTTAATCAAATCATAATTTTATGTTCCATGTTATCATAATAAGCTCATTTTAACTCTTTATTCACTAAATTAAGATGTAATTTTTTTTTATTTGCCATTTCCTATTTTAATGCTATCTGTGCAGTTCATAGTGGTAAAAAATAGTTGAAGCATAAAATGCATTTTATGATTAATTTATTTTCCCCTTTTCATTTATAAAAACTACATTACACTGACCGATAACAAAAATGTGTTGAAAGAATATGATTTACCACTTTAGTGTTTTGCAACTGAATATTGCATTAATAAAATGCCCACCACAATCTGTTTTCCATTAAATGAAATATTTACATTACATTAGATAAACATATAAAACTTTGAAGATTGCAACAGCCATTTAGACAATACAATCAGAATCTATAATGACAAGGTATTTCTAATCTAAAGCAGAAATTTAATATTAAACTATGCCTAATGACAAAATTCACCCGTACTCTAAACATAATTGGTCAAAATAAGCAAATTCCCATGTGAAGGAATAGCCCTCATGCATTTCGAGCATTGTAATGTAATTCAACCAAACCAAACTAATGTGACCATATTTCTAAAACAAAAAATCGGGACATTTCATCCATACACCCTTTCTGACGATTTTCCATATTATACCCCCTTTCTCCAACAATGGCATAACTAATGTAGTAAATAAAAACAGCTAATAATCGAAAAATAATTTATAAGTACGTTAAACCCCCGATTATACACAGGCCACGATCCCCCCTTTTGCAAAAATAATTTAACAAAACGCAGATTAATGAAATTTATCTGTTTCAAAACTTGTTGGAAGAATGCATTCCAAGAACAAAAAACACATTCAAAGAAAGAACACATTATAAGAACAATGAAAGCATTAAAATAATTATTAAAGGAATTTGTGGATATTTTCTTTACTTTTGTAGACTGTCTATGTATGCCGCGCCACCCAATTCCGCAGATAATCTGGAGTTTATTGTATACACTATCCTATTCATTCGGAACGTCTGGTCCCATTAACCAAAATCCTAAGACAGGAGATTGGTTAGGTTTGAATTATCGTCGCACTAGAGCTACATTTGGGCTATTGGCAACGGGTGTCGTATTTAGAACCAGTCAAGTGACAAGCCGACACCTGAATAGGCACCCAACGCAATCGTTAAGGGCAACATCATACTCAGTGTTAGGACTTTGAAGGATATTTAACGTGCACTCTCTTACACAGGGTATTATTCGTCGGACATTTTTGGCTGCACGGGCCGTTTATAGGTCGGCAGTTATTTTGGCAATGCCTGGACCCGACCTTTCGCATGCTAGGCGAATGCCTAACCGACTGGGCTCCCCAGCCTCCTAAGACAGGAGGATTCAACAAAAATATCATTTTTATTATATTCAATCCATTTTTAAAAAATGGGAAATAGTTATACTTACTCCTCTTGTCATAGGCATTCATGAATAATGGAGTGCATTCACTTATCTTCAGTTTCTTCTCTGGTGGCGGTGCACTTAATATGCTACCTTTTGGGTCAATCACAAATATGTCATCAGGCTTAATTCTTTCTTTTTGAACACCAGATGGGGCAATGAAAATTTCATCCCTTTAAAAAATAATAGAAAGTAAACCATTTATTTTTACTAATAAAATATACATAAAAATTACAAAATAAATGTTATCTTTTTTTAAAACCTATCTTGCTGGAAAGTACCAAGTTACTTCACTGCAAGTAAGATTAAATTGTTGAAGTGTAAATGACCAGGAAAATAATCTTTTACTTAATATTTTTACTTAACAATCAGCACTTGAATAAAATGTATACACAGACAATGATATACCTTAAGTTAAAACATGCAACAAACTGAATAAAAAAAAAATGGTTGGCTTTTGAAAATGAAAATTGAGCAGATGAAAAACTAATGTATTTTACCCATGCTTTATACTTATGCCTCCACCAGTTCCAGTTACCCAACCAAGAGTGTAAAATTGTCTACATAAGTCTGGTATAACTAATCTTGGATGTTCCTACAATAGAAAATATTAGTTAAAGCCAGCGGACAATGTTCGACTTTTTAGGTACAAGAAAAGGAAGAGAAACACCATTTTTACTGTAAATTACTTAATGAAATATAAGTTAATGAAAGTATTTCGATGGGTTAAGAATCTAAATTGGAAATTTTGTGTTTTCTACACTTTTTGGGAGGTGTTGATTCTGAAAAAAGTGGTTTTCGAACATTGGTGTGTCTGAAACCATTATACAGCTAGAAATACAGGGCTATGGACTTCAAATTTGGTACACAAGTACCTGTCATTAATTTTGTACTAGTACCTGTCAGATGTCAAGGTTTTCATGAAAATTTGGCATGTGCAAAAAGTAGCTGCTGTAGAACTTTTTTTTGTTTTGCTGATATTGCTGAAAAAAAAACTTTAAATTTAGTACAAGAGTTCCCAGTGGCTGTCAGACTTTATATATTGGTTTTCGTGAAAGTTGTGTCTGGAAAAGCGGTACCTGCCATTGAACGTTTTAGTTTTTAAAGTTAGTAAAATTACCTTACAAGGTATAGAATTACATCGGAGTGTTTGTATTGATTTATTGAGAAGTAATTGAAAGTTGTGTAGTGTACACCCACTTATTTAATTAGCTTTTCCTATTTTATTTTTAAGAAGATAAGAAGCTTTTAAAAAAATATCGATATTTATGGTTCCAACAAATTCTACACTACAAAAATAATTTAATCCATAAAGAGTTTTAAATATCGATTATATACAAATTAGATAAATTTGATTTTAAAAAAAGATATATAGCACTATTAGCAGATTTAAACAGTATTGTTACTAAATATGCGAAATTCATACAATTCCCTTGAAAAATCAACCAATTTAATGCAAAAAAATGTGTTAGAAAATATTTTCCAACACATTTTTAATGATGGAAACCACATGTTATTGTAATTTTAATTTACTTTCATAATATTCCTAATCTAAATAAAATTTAACATATATATAAATGACAAAAATACGTTAATTTTTCAACCCGTAAAGTTTTGATTACTGTTTTACTTAATACCAAATATAATATTTATAATATATAAAAAAAATATTATAAATATATAATGAAAAACTTACTTCATCGCTAGCTGAGTTTGCTATATTATTTTCCATTTAATATTATTAATGGAATACGAAAAAAAATAAAATAATAATAGTTATGATTGTAATAAAGAAAGGCTTTTGCACCAGTGTAGTGACTTGCAGTTGTACGCACACACTTGAAATCAAAAGCCGTATCTGATTGTTTATTACATGTCAAGATGTTTACATTTTAGAGCCCTTTAAATATGATCGACAGCTGATATCCATAGAACAAGTTGCCGTTCTTTCTTTATAAATGTTGCCTCTGATGCTTGAATTAATGAACTTTGAATTTATATGAATTATTATTATTTTTTTTATACAGAATCAGTATATCTGAAAATTATTTTTGTCCAAAAGTTTTATTTTGCACAAACACGATCAGTTTTAAATATAAAATATTATAAAAGTCAGACACATACTTTCACTTCGACCTACAGTTTACACTTTGCGAGTTGTAGGTGTGTTTGTGTTGTCTGTTACACATAGTTTTGTTTTATTAAATTTAAAACTAACTATTAATAAGAAAATATGGCACAACACCAAATAAATTTTGAAGCATTTCTTCTGTTGTTGAAAGTAAATTTAGTTGATTTTTTGGGGTCTATAGTTTGTTGTATAATATAGATTGTACCGGTAATGTTGCGTATATATTAACTAACTGAAATAAGATCCTTAAAATTAACATAATGACATTCTTAAAAATATTCTTTTTTCGCTTGCATAACACTATTTTATATCCTACAGTTTGTTGTTTTACGCAGAAACATTCACCAGAGGCAGATCTGAAATCACAGAGAAAGAGAAAAATAAATCTGAATTTGCTATTTACTGGTAGTCCCTGTCACAATATGAATGTCAGAATCCTACGTAAAACTTTTCTCGTAAAATGAGAGGCTGACCAACACATGCCTAGCATCCCAGAGCCCTAAGTCACGAAAGCTGAAATGGGCACGGCAGGCCTTGGCCCACTAATGGGCTGTTGCGCCGAGGCTTTTTTGTCTTTTAGCTTATATATTTTTAAAGATTTTTTAAAGTTTAGAGTTTCATTGATTGATTGCCAATATTTTCTTGATGGTTTACGTGAAATTTCGAAACCCATTGAATGCTGCTCTATGAACTATGCTATGATGAAAACATTAGAATTTTTTTAAACATTTTTGAGGTTCAATACAAGTCTCAAATCACATTTAGCATAATTTTTTTTGTAATTCTTCATTTAGTTAGGAGATATGTTATGGTCCTAAAATAAGAGACTTGCTCTCTGAAGGGTTAATTAACTACACCGTAAATTACTAAGTTAATAATTTTTTTTACCCCAGTTTGTTATGGCTTAAAAATGCCATATTTTCCTCATATTTAATTTTCCTTGACTCCTTTTACTCAAATTAGTTACTTTTTTCCAATGAAATAAAAAGTTACAACTTTGCTGGATTAAAAAAATAAATAGAATTTACAATAAACACTAGAAAAGCAAAAACTTAATTATTAAATTTAAGCAGTATTTTAAAATTATTTGTGAAAAAATATTAACCAATCAATTGAAAAAAAATATTAATCAATGCTTTCCAAAATGGGAGACTTGGTGCATAATTGGTTAACGTAAAATTATTTTTGTATTCCACTATGTTATTTTTTTTTAAATAAAGACTATATAGTTTTAAAAATGAGTTGTTTGTAGTTTTGTTCTTGTTGTAGGCATCTTCGAAACAGCAAGTTGTTGAAATTTGCCAAGATGCTTTCAAACATCGTGAAAAAGAAATTACTCCTAACCTTGTACTGAAATCAGTTGCAGAAAAATTAGGTGTATCCATTGCTGAAGCTTCCCAAGTATGATTACATTTTTTTTGAAAATTTTGTTTAAGGAAGCAGGAATAATAATTGTTGCAATTTTAGAATTTGTGATGTTTTTCATAAAATCAAAATTATTTTGTTTTAAAATGTCAGGGGATTCTGTTGCAGTTTTATAATTATGGACTTTTCCTTCTTAAATACAGAATATATTGTTCATTGTAGATGATTCATGTAGGCCCTTGATGTGCCCTAGAACAATTTTTGTGACCCTTCCCATTTTTCAAAAAAACCATAATTATATAATACAAATCTTTATAAACCAAATATTTTAAATCGAAACTTTTTTTGTTTGATACTATTCTGGTAGGTTACTAATAAAATCATTTTATAGGTTTCATAGAACAAAAAAAAACAATATTAAGGAAATAAGTGTAGGGAAAAGATTAAAGCTCTTAAATTTTAGAATGCTATTATAAGAGTAGTGATTTGTGAGTAAAATCCATTTTTATATAAAAAAAATATTGGTACCTATAATTATCCAAAGGACTACCGTCTTGAAATTAACCCAAACCACAACTCTTACAATCCAATTTGACCCCCCCCCCCTTCCCCAAAAAAATTCTAAGTCGCTTCCTTTAAAAGTGTTCCCATCGAAGTTTTCTGACTGCAGATTGAACTTGGTGTATCCATACTATCTCAAACTATCCATGCATAAGCGGTATACAGGGTTATCCATGTATACATGGTTATGATAGTGAACCCTGGTTAACCATCACAGATGCTTTTTCTTGCACAGTACCCTTGGCTCTCTCTAGCCTTATCTATTCTGCAAAATTTAACCTAATTTGGCAGAAAAGCTATTATATGAAGAGATAATCGTGAATCAATATTATTTTAAGGCCAGAATGGTATTTCTTCATAAAGTTAACTAGGCTAGCTCTGAGGACATTTTTGTCCCTTTAAAAGCTGTTTCGTTTTTTAATGTATGTTCCTTGTAATACAAGTAAAATATCAGTTTCCTGAAACAAGTTTGCCAACACAATGTTATATTTTTGTGCAGCAGATGGAAGACTTGCCATTCACCTGTCATCTGTCCTTTTTCTATTGAGAATTATCTGGCATCTGTTAAGACTTTAAAAAGATTGAGTTCAATTGAAAGATTTACACAAAATGTAATGTGATAGACAATCATTAAAATGCCATGAGTTCAACTAAAGAATAAGAAAGGTTGTCTTTGATGTTGCATCAGATTAAAAAAGAAAATACTTGATTTTTTTTAAAAATAATTTTGTAAAATATTCAAAAAAATATTTTGAAAAACTACTTTTGAATGATGTTTAATCTAAATGTTTATGCATCTAGTTATTAATTATACACTATTAAATTAAATTAATTGTAGAGTTTTGTTATATTTTTTTCGTTTTTTTTAATTAATTTTTTATAAATTTATATTTTTTTCAGCTAACTACAAATCTGGGTATTTTAATCAAAGTTGTATTATTTCATGGACACTCAACATTAGAAAGCGTGTTTTCTCTTTTCCCAGAAGATTTTCACAAAAATCTAAGAGATTTACTTTCCAAAATAATTGTAGAAAATTATTTAGCCTGGAAAAGTTCTGCAGTTAGTGATTCTGGTAACTAAGCTTCTTGATCCTTTCCTTTTTTTTCAGTTATTAGTTGATCCAATGAATTTAGAGTTTCAATTGCACTTTAATATTTGATTCTAGTGTCCATGCCCAAATTAACAGAATTTGACTGGAGAGTCGATTTAAAAATGGCTTCTGGCAAAGTAGCGAGAATGAGTGAGCCTACTTGCATCTTAAATTTGAAAGTAAGTTTTTAAATGTTATTACAATTCTTTCTTGGAAAAAATTTATTTAAATAATGGTTGACATGTATCTGGAGGAATTGTAAGCTATTTAAAATATCATATAATATTAAGGGGAGTTGGATGGTTATATCTCGGCCAAGTTAGTTTTACTAGGAACATTTTTCTCAGGAACCATATGAGATATCATTATGATTTTTTAAAGTGGGATATAATTTTTTGATACAAACTGACTGTATAAAAAATGCTTTTATGTTTATTTTTTTAAAAATATGTATTAAAAAATGCAAAAAAAATCAGTTTTAAAGGGATGTAATTTTTTCTTGAGCATGTTCATTTAAAATTTCTTGTCAAATCAAAGAGCTATTAATAGAGAAGAAATGATAAAACAAAACATGTTGATATCTTTTATAGTTCCTGAGAAAAAATTTTTAACTCTTGAAAAACCTTACCTTATATTTCAGGAAATGCAAAAGAAAAGTAAGGTATACGTAAAAACTGATCTATAAGAGTTTCTGAAAAATGCTTATAAAAAGCTTTAAAAAAAACCAACTGCTTATAAAACCACTAAACAGAAATCAATAATATTGATCTTAAATTAAATCTATAGATATGCATATTAAAAAAAAGAAAAACAGAAAATCGACATTTGTGATCAAGCACCCTTAAGTTAACTCATAAAAATCTGTGGTAAATTTTTATCTCAGCGTTAATTCAGAAGCAATTTAGATGTAACACAAATGGGATCGGATTCTGAAGTACAACTTTTTTTATTTAATAAAGAAATATTTATAGTATAATATGTTCGGCATCCATAACAGTTGCAAAGACTTGTTTTTTCATTGAATTTGTGTGCAAGATAAAAAAAATATTGTAATTTTGTAGCTCATAAATGCCCTCCTCAAACTTATATATTTTTCATTAAACTTTTTTTTAGGTTCATGATCCAAGTTTGCCAGAAAACCATACAGACAGACTACAAACCCTTAATATTGAACTCAGCAAGGAAAAACTGGACACAATGTTGAATGGTTTAGGACGTATTAGGGACCAATTATCAGCAGTAGCTAAGAAATAATAAATATTTTTTTTCCATCAAAAAACATTTTGTAATTCAATTGTTTACCATGCTATTGTTTTGAAATGCATCAATATATTTTTTAACCAATACAATTATTTTGTCTCTTATTCACATTCCTTAATTTGCATGATTCTTGGCATTTTCTATGTGTGTAAATTAGTTTTCTTTTCCAAATGATGAATGGTTTGTAAATAAATGTTTGTATGAATCTAAGATATATAGATTGCGATTTCTTATTGCTTAATTTTATATTTATTGTTATGTGCCAAATAAAAATATATGTAATTATGTTAAATATTTGCATTTATTAAAAATGGATTGCAAAGGGATTAATTTTTAACCCTTTCACTACTAACACGGACCAGGCAGCTGTACAACTAGGTATTCAATAATTATATTCCTATCACATACTACATAGAAACAAAAATCCTGCTCAGCAAAAGTATTAAGAAAATATTTTTAGATGAATTTTGAACTAGTAAGTTTTTAATGCAATTTCTATACAGTATTTCCAAATTATATGCAAGTAAATTTTATTGTTTTCTGTTTTCCAAACAATGCTTCACCAAATTAAATCTTTTTAATTCTTCCAATCAAAACTTTTTATTTGTGACTCTAAAAATCCAAAATTTTCTAAATAGACTGATTATGCATTCAGAAGGAAATGTTTAAAAGCTGTGGCGAAAATCTTAATTTTTAAAATAAAGTTTCAGATGAGTCCGAATGGCATCATTTGGAATTACGTCTCAACGAAGGTAAAAATGAATGATGTTATATGCAGTTAATGCAGAGTTTAAATATTTATTTTTTAAAAAAAATTAAGTACAATATTATGAGCAATGCTATGAAAAGGCGTAGTGCTAAACGAAGTTAAAAATTTATATGAAAGTATTTTAAACAATTATGTTTCTGTTCAGGAAATTAGTTAAATATCACCAAATACAGCCTCTAATTATAATATAAACTTTAAAAAGCTTCTTAGTAAATAATAATTTGGGCATAATTTGCATCTTTTATTTCCTCAGTTTTATTTCAATATCCTCACAGTGCATACTACAATGCTACCACTGAAGTTTTTCCCCGTTAATATATGTCCTTTCCATTAATAATTAAAGTCATACAACATAACACTCGTGAAACACATTAAAGTATATATAGCCATGGAGATGAAATCTTAACCTCACAACCAAATAAAATCTTTACCAAGCACAATGAGAGTCTAAATAAATAACTTGCTAATTAGTTTTATTAGAGCACAGTACACAAATCCCCAGTGTCTCCATTTGGAATCATAACTTTTGAATAAATTATGCCATATTTATGATGGTATTATTACGCCATATTTATGATGGTATTATTATGGTATATTTATGATGTACAATTTAAAATTGGTTGAGAAAGCTAGATGTTTTGTTGATTGATTTTTTAAAATTAAATATATGTAGTTACAATAAAATGAAATACATATATTTATATCTAAAGTCCAATCAAATCAAAAATCAGTTTAAGGAAACATAAGCTACAAAAAAATATCGAAATTCAATAAAAAGCTACCTTTAAGAAATATATTATTGCATGCATTTTTATGATGAAGGCTAGTTTATTATTTAAATATGATATTTTAGTTAAATTATTGATATTTTAGTTAATATTTGCCCACAAATTACTAATAATGCCTACAAATTACTTGTTTAAATTATAAATTTTGATTATAAAAATATTACAATAAGCTTTTACATGACTAAAGGCAATATTACTTCTAGTTCCATGAAATGGCCTAAATCCTTCACATTATCAACATGAATGCTAGTTTGACCACACATCAACAAATGCCTTTCTTTACTAACTACTCCAATTATTTGAATTTTTAGTTACTAATAACCCTCATAGATGACAGTAGTGAAAGTATATTCAAAATTAAAGAGTGAAGTTATTAACTGTTGTGAAATTATGTCTGACAGTATTCAAAGTATAATAATATAGTACTAACTACAAATAAATTGTTTTGAAAAAAAATTATTATAGTTCAAGAGGATTATTTAAAAATATACTTAGTAGTTTTCTCTAGTCATTCTTATCAAAATTGGAATTTTGTAGTTGGTTTTTGCCAGGCAATTTTTTTTAAAATTGAAATTATTTAAAATCCAATGCAGTTAATTTTTTTTCAGTATTTTTCCCATAATGTACAAGTATTAAAGATACAAATATAGTTTTTCGGGATTAAAAAAAATTCATGCATTTCAAGGTTAATTTAGCGAGAAAAAAATCACAAGTCTGATTATTCCAAATGGAATCATAAGGGGTGAAAGAGTTAAAGAAATGAAATGAACTGTTGTGTATAATTTTTCATTGCTTTTGAAATAAACAACACTTTTAATAAAAAGTTTATTATAAAACATAAACAAATTCAACTTAGCACACAATATATTTGACTGGAAATATATATTCTATATGTTTCTAAAAAGGAACAAATAATTTTTTTGAAAACACAAATGCCAGACAAAACATTTAAGTAACAAGAAAACATCAAGTTCCTCTAACATATATTATTGCTTTCCTTAATTGTGCAACTTTATATCCTTATATCAATACAGTTTTTATTAATCTGTTTCATAAGATGTCTGCAAATTAATGCTGCTTATTTAAATATTATTTTAAATACATTACACTTCAGATTTATGATCACATACAGATTGTTAAATTTTTTGATATTTCCAAACACCATTTTCAAATTTAATACAATAGCAAGTTTGTTGATACGTTAAGTCATAACTGTAGATTTAAATGACTAGAAAATATATAGCATAAATATTTGTATTTTTTAAAACTAAAATATACTGTTTCAATATGACTAGAATAAAAATATTAAATATAATCTTCTTTAAATATCAGTTTTTTGTGTGACTTAGTTGAAATACTTTTCACACATTTAAATGCATGAGTTAATATAGTATTTATGTTTTGAATATTAAATCTTTGGGGAAAAAAGAGTGCAAGTTTAGTACTAAAACAGCATAACATTGATCAAGACTGAAAATATTTTCTACATTTAAATATTTGCATAGTGGCACCCACATACATTTCCAAATTTACATTAAATGCAATTAAGTTAACTTTAATGTTATATACTTTGTGTGTATTGATAGAGATTGAAATAATTTAATATTTTAATTGTAGACAGTTTAGCATATTGTAGGCTGGGACATTATAAACATCTAAATAATAAAGAAATACAAGACAAACACATAAAATATAATTCAATAAAACATTAAAATATAGTACTTAATCTTGTTTACATTGACAAATAAGGTCACTTTGTCTTGTTAAATGTCTAAAAAAACTCAAAACAAAAAATCAATACTGTTTGAATGTTCAGTAAATTGAATAGATGTTGGAATGCATGACTTAGATATAATGTAATGGCTATTATTAATATAAAATTTTGTAAATTTAATCACACAATCAAAAAGACATACAAAATAAAAATAACAGTAAAAATGAAAACCTAGCTAAAAGCCAAGGCCATATTTCTGGCCTTGAATTCTGAAATATCCACACTTTTGCTTTGTCTTCTCATAGTTTATTTGGCTACTCGTATTTATAATTGCCCAATAGCATATAACTTGGTTTGTAAGGTTTACGTAGAATTTTAAATTGTGAGAGAGCGAGACATTTAGCTAGGTTTCCATTTACACTTGTTTCAAGTAATACTTTTCTTTAATGCATTTACTGTCAATCTGTCCAAATTTCTCTTACACAAATATAGGCACTTTAACAGAATCCTGTTTCTTCTTCATGCAACCAGATTGACTCTATAGCAATACCTCTTTATAATAAACTTGTAGCAGTTAATAGTATCACTCGATATATACACTAATTAATAACACACCTAAATATAACTCCGAAAAAGCAGGAAACACGGCCTCGTCTCATCGAATACAGAAAGTCAGAGAAGAATTGTCTTGAGTTTTTATCCCTTAAGTGTTTGGCATTGTTAAGTTCATTGATATTGCATATTCTTTTGGTCACCAAGGCATCAGTCTCGGAAAGAAGCTCCACCGAGAACTGCCTGTATGTGGCTATCATCACACACCCACGGCAGTCTTGGGGAGAGGTCAGCTGTCCATTGTCCAAAGGTTAAAGGCTGTGTCACCTCTTGTTCGACCGCGTGGGTGTATTTCCTTCTGTGTGACTAAGTCTCTCGTATCCGGCCGCCGCTTCTCTGCGCTTTCGTTGTTCGACTCCGGTAGCAACATAGGAGAAAACACATAGAACCGCATAACAAATCTGGTCCGACTGAAAGAGAGGCAAACGTCACTTCAATATGCTGCTCAGGGATAAGTTAAGGGGAGTCAGATGGTTCTATCCACAGGGTTGAATAATATAGACGAACGCGCGAACGCCGTTGGAAAATATTTTACTCTTGCAGAAAATTTCAGGTTATTAAAAAATAATTATCAGTTGTCAATATTTAAATATATATATGACTTTTGCCCATAGAGATTATGCAATTTGTGTTTTTATAATGTATAATAAATCCATGATAGCCTACAGGTTTAAAAAGTAATTATTATTAACATTTTTTGCAGCAAATTTTTACTCCAAATCTTGTGTACGCAGCAATTTTTTTTTAATCTAACTGTCTATCTAGAACACGTTGATTTTTTAAAATTCTTTAGGAACATTTTTATCATGAACTATATGAGGATATCATTATGAACTTTTTATATTTTGTCCCTTACATATAGCTCCTTGATTTAAACTGAGGAATTGAAAAAATCTTTGCCCCCCCCCCCAAAAAAAAACATTATTTAACTATAAATCTGATTTTTTGTGCTACATATTTAAAAAAATACTCTCTCTCTCTGTAAGAGTACTTTTTTATACCTAGAAATATTCTCAGTTTAAATCAAAGAGATATATGTAAGGAACAAAACATAAAAGTTTATGATGATATCTCATAGTTACTGAGAAAAATGTTCCTACATTTAGGAAAATTAACAGGGGTGATATAGAACTATCCGACTCCCCTTAAAAGGGAATTTGCTTTGTGCTGTATAAAGTGTGTTTAATTATACAATATATTAAACTGCTGGTTAAGTGGCTGTGAGGTATTACATGCCCAATCCCATAACTGCAGGTTCGAGCCCCGACCAAGTTAGACAATTTTCAGGATGGAATTTTTTTTGGCATGCATGTCATATGATAAATGGCATGTAAAAAGAGCCTTTGAGTACACATTTGGCTTGGGTTATCTTGAAAAAATTAAATCCCGGCATACTTTAACAACCACAGAGAGCTTAGATTCATAGTAATCTGAGCATCAAAATTAGTAGCGAGTATGTTTCCAGAAAAAAATGGCTCTCATTTCTTGGAAATATGCAGAGTCTGCAAAAGTTTGATCCGTCTTAAAAAGGCAGCCCTGTTGAAATGAAAAACAAAACCTGTTTAAATTTAGAAAAGTTAAAAGTTTGTAATCATAGGGCTGAAAAATACACACACATACAAATAGGTAACTTAAAATCTGTCAACAAATGGGCATTTGTTTAAGTGAATGTCATATGTCAGTAGCTGACACAAGTGTTCGAGGTCACAAGTCCTTAGGATGCGACAACTTTACCATATACTGTCTGTATAACATTTAAAATATGGTACAATGGGGAAATTTCATTGCCACTGCATTAAACGACAAGATAATTTTTCACCTATAAAACTGCAATAAGTTTTAAACGTTAGAATAAAATAAGTTTTTTATCTGTATCTATTCTAAAATTTGTAGATGCGACTAAAAGTTATTTACATACCATGGCCGATTTATATTTTCTCTGAATTATTTGTCTTGTTTTGGGGTCTAAAAGAAAAAAATCAATTATCAAACACTTTGTATAAGTTAAACAGGCAAAATATTTTATTGAAATAATCATTCCTTGCATTTAATAATTTTTTTTAATAAAAACCGTTAAAAGTAAAATATTGCCAAAATTAATTAGCATGAACTATTTGCCTAATTTGCTAGTTTAGATTGAATATTTATAATTCTAAAATTAATAAAATTGGCATAACACATAATAAGAAATGCTTAACTCCAATGAAATTTCCAGCGAAAAAAATCTTATAAAAAAAAAGTGAATAATGTTCAATGCTGCACAATTTAGTTTTAAATTATTATGGATTTTAAAAAATAACTTGCACTAGACATTCAAAACTCTTATTTTTTTTTGGAAATGATTAAATAATACAACAACAAACATATATAATCAATCACGTTTTACTTCAAAATTGTATTTTAAACTTTCATAAAGAAATAAGAAACATGCGCATGCAAATACATTCCTATATAGTAAAACACCTAGACATTAAGATATATTCATGCCGAAACACTGAAAGTAACACTTGAATAAAAGTATCGGTACATTAACTTGTTAAAAAAATGTGCACAATTACGTTAATGTGAAATCTATAGTGAAACTAATAATACAACTATTTGGAGTCTTATTATTTAAAGGAAAATACAAGAAACAGTCAAAGGTTAGCAATTAATTTTGTAACAGGAAAAGTTATGAAGGGTTCTATACTGATAACATTTTTAGTATAAAAAAGGCTGTATTAATTAAATTTCATGAAATAGACCTAATTTTTTTTAATGAAACTCTTGATATAGTTTTTATATAATTGTAATGATATGTAATTGAAATAATAATAACGATATGCAATCGTTGTTTTTATGTAATTGTAACAATACGTAACAATTGTTAATTGATATATTATACGAATTTAGGATTTATTATATTTGACATTTTATTCAGGCAGTAAACCAGCATTAACATTAGAGTTTTAAGAAAATTAAACTGTGCTGAAGTGTTTACCACGCTTTGGAGGGGACATAACTCATCCTGTACTGAAAAGTAACAAATATAAAAAACACACAAATATCAATGAAGTTAGTAGAAAAATTAAAGAAAAATAAACAAATATTACAACAATTAACACATAAAGCAGAAAAAATCATGCAATTCTTGAAAACAAAATCAAGCACAAAATACATAGTATTCCAAGAAAGAGGAGGGCAGAATTGAGGGTTAAAGTAAAGTATGCAGTACACATTGTTTGAAATACTCTGAAAACCAGTTTAATAATATAAAACATGGTACATATGCCCTAATGCGGCAATTTAAATACCATACTTTGTCTCCAATCATACTAATTAGCTACTATACCATAATGAGTGTAGTAGAAAAGATTTGTAACTGATTTGAAACTACAGATTGAAATATTTTTCAAGCTTCAGCTGTTTCATTATTTCAAATTAGGATTGTCGAAATATGTGGGCATATTCCGAATACTGTACTCTAACAGGTGTGGATTTAAAATCATTTAAGTCAAAATGGAAGTTAATATACAAGATCAAAGTTTCTAAAGCTCTGTTCTGCTACCCTGGAAACAAACAGAAGGAGTACTAATCTAAAAGTTATGATCCCATAAACATGTTACACCATCAATTTACTGCTAAAATTTACTTTGTTTGATTTAAATATTGATAATCGAGCTGTTAAAAGTATAAATACAGGAACAGCAGCTAATTGAGCAACACTGACCACACAGCCACTACTCATGCCATTTATTACCTAAGTACAAACCATTTAATGATCTGAATTGTCCATGAAACTCTACACATGTTTTTGTAATTGCAAATCGTAAAGAAATCCCCCACCCCGCATGACACTAAATTCATGCTTAAGTTTGACAACGTTTAAGACGGCATAGTTTTGTATATTTTGAAAAATGCCAAATAATATTGAATAGTTTTAAGTAGCTTTTGTTACAAACGAAAATTGTGTTTTTGTGAAGTTTAATTTTAGAAAAGGAGGTTCAAAACTTTAAAGTAACAAAATATAATTAAACAGAAGGAATAAGGGAAATTTGGGAATTTAGTATTGAAATAGATATTCTTTTTTTTTCTTAAACATAAGACATATCCTCCTCTGAATTCCACTCAGAATTATTTAATGATTGTGGACAAAGGCAAGTTAGTTATAAAGGTCTTTGCTCCTAATGTAAAATCTATTTTAAAAAAGGTATTTCTAAGCTTCCCATCCATTTTTTATGATGTTAGAGCTTTTTATAACAACTTTTTTCTTGTTTTACATTATATGAGAGTCGCATAACTTAATTGCAAAAGTTTTGATTATCTGTATTGAAACTCCATTGTTACTTCTCCCTTTATAACAAACAAAATTCATTGCTTACATAAAGCAAACATTCATATCTTGACTAATATTTTACAAGTATTCATTACAGTATTGTGTTTCGAGAGCTTATGGGTCAAAAATTAAAAATACATTGAAATATTATTGCAATCCTCGGCAATACAAAAGAAGAAAGCACATTGAAGGTAAGAACACTTTAAAAGTGTTCTTAATTTAAATACTATCAGCTTAAAAAATAAATTATTTGAAATTAAATAACCAAGCCCATGGATAAAATGCCTTTTTTCATAAAAATAGTAAAATAAAAAGTTGTGTAATTTAAAATTTTCCTATAAGTAGTACTTGCTTTCCAATATATTTTGGTCTTAAACAAAAGTCTTGGTATTAAACAAAATACTTGTAATGGTCGAGTGATTTATGAAAATATGTTTTTATAACAGTTAGGTGAAGGGGAAAAAATTCTGAAATATTGGCTATTGGAGTTGTTAAACAAAGAGGAAAAAAATCAGTTTAAAAAAGTGAAAAATTAAAATTTAAATAAAAAAAAAGGAAACCATAAAAACGACTTTAGAAATATTTAAAAAAAATAAACACTGCTAAAATGAATGAAATATTTTTCACGAAACTGCAAATCTGCAAGATATTTGCATTTTCTAAATGTTTAGGCAATGTTGAAACATCATCGAATTGTTACCAAACTGTTAGTAAATGTAACACTAAATTAAAATCCTAAGTATATGCAATTTTTAAACTAACATTTTAAATTTAAAGAAAAATTTAAGATGTCTGCAAAATGTTTTTAATAAGTTAGAAACTTTATAGATTTTACAGTATGAATAACGGGCAATAGGCATGAGTTGCATTGTATTCATGAATCAAACCGCTCTCCCAAACTCATACAATTTGAAACCTGTAGATTCGCACCAAGTATCTTTTAACGAACTCTCCTCTTAGAGAACTCTAGCGAGACTTGACACACTTAAAAGACAACACACCACAAAACAAATAAAAAGAAAAATGCTTGAAAAAGGTGCACAAAGTTTGAAGGTACATCACACAGACCAGGGGAGAAAAAGTAAAGATGTACAACGGTAGAGTAATATTAAAGAAATAGATTGATTTTTTTTTTGTTTTTTTTTTAGCATCACAACACACGATGCAAGCATTCCAATCCAAAAAGGAGAGAGGAGACGAGAACATGCAAGGATCGCGCTCTGGTCCAATAGGCGAAGTTCAGAGGGAGTTTTAAACAGTTTTCAAAATAACAAAAATACCCTTTTTTTAATTAATTCCACAAAAATATCAATATTTTAAAAAAGTTATTATTTATCTATCTATTTATCTATTTTTATGTTTTTTCCCATGTTAAGCTTATTACTTTCATATTCAAAAAGATAAAAATATCCTACAGTACATTCAATAAAAATATACAATAACTGGCAATTTTTTACGATTCCTATTTTAATAGCTATTCCTTAGATGTATCACGAAGACTACAATTTATATAAAGATAAGTGCCAGTAAACTACTACAGAAATCTATACATGAGTGATCATAATCTCTTTTAATGAAGATTGTAAAACAGTTATAGCTGTCTCCTGACACCAAAATTTTAATATTATAGTCTTTGAAAGATTAGTTTTATTTTTTTTCATAATTTAATCTTAATAAAATGTAATATTTAACTTGAAACCAACACAAAAGTAATGACAGTTGACATGCATGGTTTAAAAAAAAATAGAATTGTAACTGAGAAAAACAGATCTAACCTTGCAAAGAGAAAAGCTTTAAAATAATAATAATAATAAATTCTTAGTTGGGCATATATATTTTCACACTGGACTTGTAGGTACATTGGGTGCAAAGCCCACTCTGTTTTGAGCATTTAAAAATAAATCTAATTTTAAATTACTTGTACTTTTGAATAGTTGTGTCCCAGAAATTATAAATATGACTGTAGTTAATTCTTTTTGTTAATATTTTAAGACTTACTATTATACTTTCGCTGAGAGCCATTTATGTAAGAGAAAAATATACTGCCATTTTGTAGTTTCTCCCAAGTTCTATATAAGACTATTATTTCTTGTTCAAAACCCAATTACTATATTAACTACAACCATGGAAGTCCCTCTCTTTGGGTTTCGTAAATTGGACCAGAGTATTGCGGCCAGACTAGATGGACGTGAAGCAAAAAACGAACAGACAACCATGTCTAAGAAATCTCCCAGGTGGGGGGTTAGCAGAAGAAAGAAACAGATCAGGTATTTGGTTGTACTACTTGCAACTTACTAAACTCTTCCAGAACAAACATCCCGCCCTTTTGGGTGAAACACTTCCTTATGTTTTCCAGCCTTACAAAGAACTGTAAAGTAAGAAGTCATTCATTGTAATATCCCACTTCTTCTGCCTCTTTCTTGCAAACAATATCACAGATCAAGAAAATAAACACACTACAGTATTATAATGGAAAATAAAGTAATGCAGCTACAACTATGGGTATATAAAACAAAATAAACTTCATTTTTTTTCATTAATAGGTGCAAAACTAAATGACATGTTGAAAAGAAAGAAAAAATAAGAGCAAAACCTTTTCACATGCTTAAATTTAAAATATAAGTGCAGCCAGTTATCATGCACACAGCATTAAACAGTTTTAGGAAGGTGAACAGAAATTAAACCTCGTTATACACTCAAAATGAAAAATAACTTCAGTTAAACCAAACCAGAACTCTAATATGTCATTCAATTTTTGCACATTTTTTAAACGAATATATTCGATAAATTTCATGCATTTTAAGGCATGAGTTTATTTGCATATAAAGTTAATCTGTAAATTATACCATTTTCTTTTCTACACTTAAACGAGTAAAAAACTTTCTTTTTTCAAGCTTTTCATTATATTTTATGAACAAAAACAATCGCTCTTTTCGATTTTAAAATACTTAAACGAACAATCATAATATTAATTAAATCAACATAAATGAATAGAAACTATAATAAACAGTTAATGAAACTAATTGCATAAACTAAAAACACATTGAAAACTGTTAGTATTTGGTTGGATCTGAAATGCCTGTTAAAATATTCAACATGAAATTCAGTGATTATTTAGCACCCGACTCAAATTTGTAGACACCTTTTTTTTTTAACACCTTAGCAGATACAATAAATTCAATGATTAGTATATATTTCTGAAGGCCCATTAAAAATATCGCTACATACACACCAGAAAAATTAAAATCATTTACAATATGAAATTACAGACAACAATCTTTGCTTTGGACTTGAATGAAAATTTTGAAAACTAAAATTGTAGTCTTCAATTGAGAATTTGCCAAATAAAAGCATACACCCCCTTCTAAAAACCTACTTCACAATTTAGCATAGTTACATTACTGTTAAAATAAGGAATATCGCATACATTTTGTTCATAAATTTAATTTGCATTAAATTTAAGAATAACACTATCATATAGGTTGCCTATAAATAATATTATTAAACTGCTAGACTCCTTTTTTACATCTATTCATACTTATTGCATTCAAGCATTTTCTCTAATTAGTTCCATAACTGAACTACAGTTATGATACCAATTTAGTTTAAAGAAGCTTTTGACAACAAAATGTATGCAGATTAAAGATTTTATCAGAAAAGATTTTTTTAAGCATACAAAAAGAATTCCATTTTACTTATGATTTTGAGATATTTTCGATAGGCTTTAAAACCATAATGTAACTAAAAATTGGTCTAACTGATTAATCTATAGCAAAAGCCAATTAGTGGAAACTGCTGTAGAGTTGCTTTTCAAATCTAAATTTTGAATCAGAAGACCAGTATGATTACTTACAATTTAGAAATTGCAGTACAAAAGATGATCAAACCAGTAGGTAGTTTCCAACAATCACTAAATACAAATAGATAACTTACCTTCAGTAATAAAAGGAAACTAATTCAAAATACTGTTATATGACACTATTGCCCTTTTTAAATGAAGACCACTTAATAAATTCAGGGCATAATGTTACATTTGTAAACATAATACAACATTATATGTTAAAGAGTACACTTAACCACAAACACCACAAAACTTTGACAACAACAACACAGAAAAAAAAAAGATAATTACACACAATTATGTTCGTGCACATAAATTAAAAATATTAAATGGGAACCATTAAATATAACAACCCAAGTAAAATCCCGAAATTTCTGTTAGATATAGATTTGTATTGCCCTAATTTGTGCTGAAATTTGCATTATTATAAGCTGGAACACTATTCGCAAAAATTTTGTGCAACTTTTTAGTTAAGACAAAAGAAAAGTTAAAAAAACTTTTCAAATTATGATATGCATATCTTTGTTAAATTAAATACCGAAGCAAAATAAATAATAATTAGTCAAACTCCTTAAATCCTTTTTTAACACATAAAATGTAAAAAGATTTTTAAATAGCACACAATATTGAAACTAATTAGTTTATTAAAAAAATTAGGTGTGACAATTTTTAACCCTTACAATTAACAAGCATGAATTAATAAATTTTAAATTATAAGGTACAAAAATCAGTTTAATAGCTAACTAAAACAAATCCCTCAAATTTTCAATGAAAGCAAAGATTATGAATATATATACAATATTTGGTTAAAATAATGTTTAATGTTACCAATTTAAGTAAATTAGCTTGGTGCACAGTTTAAACAAAATTTATATTGAATGCACTTTTTAATGATATCACAAACCATTTAAGTGATTTTCCTATGGAAATTATGAGATACCATGGAGATACTGACTCATAAAAATCTGGTAGCACATGGGTCGGCAGCTTAAGAGTTACTCAAGGATTAAAATGGCAGTATCAAAGTCATACAGCAATAATAAAACATTAAAAAATTTATATTTTTTAAAAATTGTTTACAATATGTGCTTTTGAGCTATACCAAAAATTATAGTTTCAATTTTAGAAAGTATTTAATTTAAAAACTTTTTTTATTTTATTTTTGGAAGAATAGTTCCGCTTCTACTGAGAAGTTTATTTCCTGTTCTCCAGTCCAATTAAACAAATCTTGTAAAACATTGATGACAACAGAAACTAATGATAATCAAACAGCCACACAACACACCAACCTTACTTCATCATGCAATCACATGCACCACTTAAAAAACAACTTAAGACCTCCAAAGCTTCAAAAGCACAGGCATGCAACCAACCAAAGACACAACATCGAGACCATGGAACGAGCAAAGAGAATCATGCAGCATGCAGCAAGCCACCGGGAAAGTAGTGCCAGGAAGAAACTTTGGAGATGGTCAAATAACAATCAATCAAAATGTAAACTACAAAACTAAAACAACATAAGATCATGCTGTTAGCACTGCTCAACTAACAACTGTGTGCACAACAACTGGTTCATAGGGGCTACCCAGAAAAAGTTCACAATCAAGCCCTCTTTTTTGCATGGTGCACGGCTACAAAATGGTCTAGAGTTAAAGTCAAACAAACTACAAACTGCTCTAGACACAGCAACACATGAATATATGAAGGGCTGTAGTACCTCAAAGTCCTTTGTTGTTCAGTGGCATGGAGAAGGCAAAAAGAAAAAATTTCCTTAGACAATGGTTTTATATATTAGGTCGCTCCACATCACGCAAAGCTGGTACGCTCGAAAGTTTACTCTCAATTTTTTAAAAAAATATTTATGCCTTCATAAAAAGAAACTAAATAATTCTATTTGTGCGATGTCAAACAAATGATTCCAATACTAAACAAACAAAAAAGAACTTAAAAAAACATTTAACATAAGTTCAATACATTTAAAAATGTATAGCAATCAATGTAAAATGCCATATTGAAAAAAGTTTTAGAATACCCTTATGAAACTAGACTCAGAAGGGTTTCAATAGAGAGCGTACTAACCCTGGTGACATGGTTATACACAACTATTTGATTTTCTTTCCCTTAACTCACGCATTGGACCATCTCAAAAGCCCCTTCGCTTGCTGGAGAATGAATTTGTGAAGGACGGCGATCAGAAAAAAAAGGTTCGGGTGTCAATAATGAAATATACTGAACTAGCAGGTTCTGAAGGGCATGCATGAGTCAAGTCCATTCCAAAAATAGTAATATAGGCGGAAGTGGGTCCAGTAGAGTAACCGAGCACACTAAAAGTGGATATGCCTGCGTTTGGGAGGAAGTCACAGAGATCCGACACATACCAAGGCAGAATTACATCAGCAAAGATGCAGCTGCGGAAGGTTATGAAAATAGGGCAGCTGGTTTAATGTATTAAGATGCGTCAAAATCAACAAGATCGATTACGTATAGGATTGGCCTAATTAAATTCAAATGGACAGGCAAGCCATAGGATTTTTGAGAAGGTCCTTGCTGTGAAAATTGGAATGCAACAAGAATAGAAAATACAAAACTAAGGTTCATCAGAAGTAGGAAATTCATGAAAATAAAAGCAGTAAGATAGTTTCAATTGAAATAATTTACAGGTCCATTGATATTTAGCTAATATCTACTAGGTAACAATTTTATAGTGCGACTTGATTAAAGCTAACAATTATGGTGTTCATTGAAAATACAAATTCTAAAAGATGAACTTCATAATAAAAGATCTTTTTAACATATTTTTCAAACAAACGATTTTTCTCTTTAAATTTCTATGGGTTTTCAGAATAAAAAGTACCTCACAAACTATTTGATTTTAAAACTGTTGGAAAATTTAGCGAAACAATGCCATTTAAAGACAGATTTTATTCAGATTCAGTGAAATAATTCATATTTTTTTAAATAATTTCCAATACTTTTTATGAATTACAATTATAAACTATTTTTATTTATATTTTTTAGTGCTACTTAAGATAAAATTACCACTGTGACAACTGCTTATGAAAATATATATAGACAACACCATAACATTATTTCTATGATTTCTACTGCATGTTAAAATAATTATATTGATAGATATAAAACTAAACTCAGAAAAATTGTATGGCTCTCATAACCAAAAATTTGACATACAATCAAAGCTGCATAAAAAAGTTTCATGCTAATATTTAGCTAAAAAATTTAAGTGATTTTTAAGATTTCTATCAATTTTTGATATTATGATATGTAGTTTAACTGCTTCAAATAATTAAAGTACTCGTTAATTAAAGTACTCATTAATAATGATTTTTACTAGGAATATAAAATTTTCCATACATAATTGAATGCACTTAAAATGCAATTCAGTACAAAGGTATTTAAATAATTAATACAAAAGCACAACCCAATATAAAAGAGTAAGTAATCATAAATTTAAACTTTATCGCTTAAATCACGTTTAATTGAATGTTAAAACATATTTTAATGCTTTCAATGCACAAAAACATTTATTGGAAAGGTTTAAGGCATGGAAGAATATATAGATTTGCTAAATGCATAGGAAAGTAAAAATTCTAACAAAAGAAATTTTATAAACTATAAATATTTTGGCAGCAATTAAATAGTTCATTCAGTTGAAGCAAAACAAAACAATACCAAACCAAAATCCAACTCAATTTAAAGAAACAAAAACAAACTTAATAAAAAAAAACTCAACTTCAAAATATCCTTTTCCATTATAATAAAAACCCTCCAGGCACTATTTGAACTTATATTTATAGCAGCATTACGAAACATATTTAATTACATAAGTTTGCTTTACAGTTACGATTAAAAACAATGTTCTACTATATACATACCTTGCTGTTTGCAAATAGCAGACCTACCCCTTCCATGCAAACTTGGAGAAGCCCCCCTTCTCCACTTCTCATATCTTGCACAGGGAATTCACCTCCTAGCTCTGTCCCTATTAATTTCAAACGAAATAGACAGATTTCAGTTTAAAAAAAACACTGACTTTAGTCAAACACAACAAGCTCGTACTATACTGTATTTATTATATCTAACTAATTGATTGCAATTTCCTAACTAATTGATTGCAAATCCTGATAAAAAGTAGGGGTGAGTAACACAACACGATTTTCAATTAATATTCAATAAATCAATACGCTCATTTAAAGGTAATAAATTTATCTTATAAGGTACTTTCAATAAGTTTAAAACCTAAAAGGTTCTATGACAGCTACCATTTGCGCTTGCACAATTTTCTCAAAACCCTTTTTATGACGTCCAACAGGTACAGAAAACTTGTGCACCAAGTTTAAAGGTCTGTGGTATTTCTCGTTTTTTCTCAATGCCTTATCGACATCAATCCAAAAATTTCTTTGGCAGCCGTTGGCCATAAGCATTTTTCTTGAAAACCTTAATATGATGTTTAATGTGTACTAAAAACTTGTGTAGTGAATTTGTCCATTGCTGAAGTTGAAGTCCATTGTTCTTTTAGTTTGAGTGGTTTCAGACAATAGATAAACCAGTGTTTAAAAACCACTTTTAGCTTCCACACTATGTTTATAACGAAAAAAGTGGAAGTTTTTATAATCGTTCAGTCCGTCTGTCTGTCCGTCATCCACTTTCACAGAATGAAACAAACATCGCACAAACAAGTGGGGTATTTCATTTTAAAGCAAAAATTCAGGTTAGGTTACATCCCAAATTTCATTAAAAAATATAAAATAGAAGTATATTTAAAATTTAAATAACTAAAAATTTACTCTACATTGAAATAAACATGCAAATTTCATTTCAATTCAATATTTTCACTGATGCCATTTCGTCAAACGTACAAAAAACTTTATTTAAAATAAAGCCTTTGAAAGAATATTGTGTGGAAGCGGTTTAAGTGACAGATTCAGTAACAAACCTACTTGTTTAGAATCATCACCTTTCAAAACGCGTAGAAACCATGAAATCTTCATTTTGGATTTTCGACGCCATCACAATACTTTGATAACCAAATATTTCAAAGTAATTGAAAGTAAAAATTATCACATTATGTAAAAGCCAACACCAAATAAGAGCACATTGTCAACGCCATTATATTAGCCCACACTAAATCAGAATGAGATCTATTAATTGTATACATTGATGTTTTAATTCTTTTTAAGTAAAAAAAGGAAATTTGATAACAATATTTAACTCACCAGGCACCATTCCATTTCCCCTAGCGGCAGCTCGCTCCATAGCTTCCTTGATGCAATAGTATAAGTCTTTACACTAAAAATAATAAATTATTTACAGTTATTTTATTTACCAAAGTATCTTTTAATCAGATACAAAAGAAATCATTTTTGCAAATCTGAAATACTATAAAAATAAACAGCAAACCTTTTTTGTATAATACTTCCGCAGTTGTGTTTGTCCTCCGTTCTTCCTCCACAAGCATAAAACTTTATTTTTTGGGCAGTAGGTCATGTTTACCAGTCGTTCATACCACCATCTTTCGACAATTGTTCCATTTACACTCCTAAGAACTATACCATCATCTCGCACCTAAACATTTTACAAGAATTCAGATATGAAATACCATTATAAGTAGTTTAAATTTTGAATTTAAAAGCAAATGAATACAAATGAAAAATAGTTCAATTTCAAAACTGAGATGGAAGTTACAGTTTTTAAATAGAGTTTCTTTAAGAAACATACCTGAAAAAAATGTCTTCTAAGATGAAAGGCATATTTAATTTTTCTTAATATTAAAAAATCTATTTCTAATTATTTACCTCCATAAATAGCATGTCTCCTGTAGCATCTACTCCTGAGTGCACTGTAAAGGATTGTCGATGCATTTGTCTACTGCCAAGTGGTTTCAAATCTATATCATTTCCTTGCTAAAAACAAAAACAAAAATCTTAAATTACATTAATGTTACATACTTCAATAAATACTTTTAAAATGCATCAAACAAAAAATAAGAAAATATACGTGTTTTTAATGTGTAAATAATGTGTGAAGCTAAAAGTTCTTTAAAAAAAATAATAATTACCAATTTTGCAATTTGATCCAATAGCTCATTGACTTCTGAGCTATAAACAAGGCTGATATGGCATTTTCCTAACAAACGGCAGGATTTTCTTCTGATTTCCTGCTTGTTAACGTTCAACATCACCATGAATGCAACTGTGTTATACAATAAGGTGGATAATAATCTATCTTCATCATGTTCCAATCGTTTTTTATCCATGTCAGATAAGGATTGATACCTAAAATTTAAAAGAAATATAAATAACTACTTTTGTTTAATATATGGTTTCCAACTTAATGAAAGTTTAGTTTAAAATTATATTTGATCCAAAGATGTGATAATTACAACACACCAGTTTTCACAGTCATTAGAATGTAATGGGCCTCACCACTCAAGTCATGAGCAGATCTGCAAACTTTGCCGATTAAACCTAGCAATAGCAAAATTTCCAGGACAAATGCATCAATTGCCGGATGCTCAGAGGGGACAATTAACTTTCCTGTCACAACAAAAAATATTTCAAATCCGTTACTGCAGAGTCAAATCCAGAGAGTTAAGATATCTGTCATTATAAATTAAATAATCACAGGGTTGCCAGTCAAACTTTGAACAAAAAATAATTAGTTAGCTTTAGTTGCCTAGAATTTTAGAAATATTAGTAAAACACAGCTATCCTATCATCCCAAATATCGGTTTGCCCTATCTTGGTTATTCAAAACTTATCCTACTAACATCAGTATCGTAATATCTCAAAGTTAAAGCAATCCAAATACCGTGAAACTTTGGTGATAAGACATAAGAATTTTGGCAATTTTGGGATTGAAAAAGGCGACTTTTCAAAGGGAGAAACCTTAATAAATAAAAATTAATAATTAGGAAGAAATTTGAAAAAGTCCCCGATTCTTGAAAATAGTTGAAAAAATTGGCTAAAATAGTTGCTATTAGCTTGATTTTGACTAAAAAAAGTTGCCAAAAAGTCACCAAAAGGGTCGAAATTAGTAGCAAATATTGACCCTTGTATACTTCCCACCACCCTTATTTGAAACACTTTAGAGATGGAAAACCGAAACCCTTTTTTTTGCTCTCGGTTAATTTGACTGAAAAAACGTTTTTTCATAAGGCCCGGCCTAAACCGAACACCGGTTTTGGAAACAGCGGTTGTTTTTTCTGAAAAATCGCCATCCCTACCCTTTTTTATTTGGTTGGCGGCAGGTATATTCAATCAGAAGCCATAACGAAACGCCCACCTTTCCATCATTTCCCCGGGGCCCTGGTCCATCCCGACCATGTCTCTTTCTTGGGATACAGCGTCGAAGAAGGCGTCCTCCCAGAACTGCATCTGGTCCCACACGGAGGACCGGTCCTTGCCCACCAGGCCCTCGAACAGGTAGACCCGCGTGGGCTCATTCAAGGGGTGGGACGAGGTGCTGATGATGTTCCCGCCGTGGTAGCGGAAACCGGTGCTCAGGCTGCTCTTGCTGCTCCAGATGCTGGGGGTGCGCTTCTGGCGGTTGTTGAGGAACTGGAAGGAAAATTGAAGACGTTAACCCTTTCAAACAAAATAACTGTTTCTCATCATCACTTTAGAAAAAAACATTCTGACCGTCTATAGCCATTTAATGATGTCAAAAATCACATTATTTGATTCTTCAAACTCTTTTGTATTAGAAAAATATTTCTTATTAACCCCAATTATTTGGCCAATATTTTAGACAATTATTTATTGTAAATCATGGTCAGAAAGATGATGATGCCAAATGGCATTACTGGGACTGAAAGGGTTAAGTGCAAAACAAGTTATATCACTTTTTGGAAAAATTGAGTTGGTTAGCTTTTAATACAAAATATATACGGATGATTATGAGTGATACGAGTATAATCGTATGTATATATAAATATACATACGATTTAACTTTTTTCTCTGCAAATCAAAATGTTGGTGGATCCCTTCCTACAATACCTGCATGAAAAGCTAACCAACTCAATTTTTTCCAAAAGTGATTTAACTTATTTTGCACTTTAGCTCTTTAATTGTAGTTTAACTTGTCTGCCTTGGCCAGGTGAACTGCAGTAGCCAGACTTAAGACTGGGAACATTGTTGCATGTGCACTAAATTATTCGAACTTAAAGAAAACATACTGAAAAAGACTATTTCAGAGCGAAAAAGGTCCGATTTATTGTTGTGGTTACTGCAGTTTACCTGCATACAGCAGTTGCACTCTGATAGCTATTTTATTCGGGATGAACTGCAAATGTAATATATAGTTGGAGGGTTAAATCTACTTTTATTCCATTTGACAGGAGAGAAAAAAGAAACAAAAACACAAAATCTCAATGTTTTTTTTTAAATATAATTCTCATACCAATTGAATTGGCCAGTAAGTTTGCATTTTTTTTTACTTTTATGGCGGGATACAAATTTTAACTCTACATGAAAATGAAATTAATCTCTTTCAGAAGCCCAGCTGTTTGGCCCAGGGATAGGTAAATATAAGATCACATGTTCAGTATTAGTTTTTGATGTTTAATAATCAAGAAAAGAAGTGATTAGTTATCCATTGCTCATAAAATGCTGTGGGGTACTAAATAGTGCATAATAGCAGTGATTTTTAGAATTGATAAGGTTATACATATTGTGTATAATTTGTTGGTGTGTATACTGATTTGTGTACAGGCATCCTTCATGGAATTCATTGTGCCTGTTGGTTGACAATTTATAATCCTTAGAACCTTGTTAAGTAAGTTTAGTTTAGAGTTGTTTAAGTAAAATCTGTATCCCACATTATGTGCATAAAAGCTTCAAACTGGTAGAACCATTAAAATATATATGTTATTTTTATAATGATAATGTGATTAGAGTCTTATAGATAGTTACAATAGATACTTAAATATTTACAGATACTAAAAATAACTATACTACGACAATTATTGAGATAAAATAATCAAGACAGAACATCTGGTAAAAAATTCTATAACATTTGAAAAAAAAATGTTGCAATAAAAAATTATTTAAAAATAAACTCACATTCCCAGCTTCAATTTCACTATCTGAAACTGTAGATCTGAAGGAATTTTGGCTAATTCTAAGGTTTCTGTGATAACTAGGATTGGTAGTCATGCTTCCAGTATCACTAGCGTTACAACTCGGAACTGCTTGATCAGAACTCTGACTGAAAGCAGTACCACTTTCTGATACCTAAAAAACACAATAAATGCAAACTTTGGTATTCGTTCATAATTAATTCATAAGTTTATTTAAAAGAAAGTATGCACAATTTCTTAATTTATTCTTATACACATGTGTAAGATGTTTTTTTAAACAAAATTCGATGGTTAATTATATAAATTATTAATTTTGATGAAAGGATTAAAATTCAACATTGCATAAATAATAATTTACAGTTTTGAATATTACATATAACTAATTTTTGGAACAAGTTCAGCATAATATATTGGAAATAAGACATTTCTCAATGCACATATTTTACAGTTTTATTTTCAACTTGAGACATTTCATAATCATTTGCTTTCCATTTTTTATGTAATACCAGGGCTAGAAAAATCTCAAAATTTTTTCATGCCCTATCGGGCATGTTAGTCTTGGAAATACATGCCCGAATGAAACTTTTACATGCACAAGCGCATGCCAAGCAAAAGGGGGAGGGGGAAAAGAAAGCTCTACCCAGGCATGAGTTTGGCAAAAATAACAAAAGCTGAAACTAAAATGGGTTATTGGAAGCATAATTTTTTTTAAAAGCAGTATACTTAAAAATTTAAAATACCAGAATTTTATTGATGAAGAATTTCCATTTGATGCCATAATGACAACATTGTGCATTAACTAATTTAGATTTAAGATTAAAATTATCAATTTTCAAGAAGCAACGAATGGATACGTTGGGATTTATTAAAACGCAAAATGTTTATTTAAACTTAGGAAAAGGAATTTTTTATGAAATGTTTACATGCCCGGTCGGGCATGTGAGGTGAAAAAATACATGCCCCTTTGGAATTTTTATATGCCCCGGGCATGTCGGGCAGTATAATTTTCGTGCCCTGTGTAATACAAACTAATATTTAAAACAATGTGTGAAATGACTTCTTATGAAAACTTTCAATATGGAAAAGGGCTTACCTCTGATTCAACACTAGTAATTCTCGAAAACAGAATATTGCGTTTCGCATTTATAATACTTCTAAACATATCCGAAGCTTCTTCATGTTCTGAACTTTCTGGAGAAGGAGTGATATGAACATCTAGACAAAATAAAAAATGATTTTACCACAAGAGTGCATTTTAACACAAAAGCTCTTGAGCTGAAAATTTTAAATAAATACTTCAAATACATAACAGTTTTGCAATATTTTATGGGTGAATCAACATTCTACTTCTCTAATTGAAGGCTTGCTTGTCTATATGATAGTCTAATGGGTAAAAATATTTTTTGGAGCTTAAAATTATTGAACATTTTTAAAAGGTTTTTGATAAATGTAGCTATCTCAAATATCTCAAGAATTCATTTTTTAAAATCGGTTTTAATATTTAATTATAATTATTATATGCAGCATATCAACAAAATATTTGAACCAACTTCAAAATTGGGATTCCATTCTAGAGACATTCAAGACATTTACATTTAGCATAAAGTATTTTAAACATTCAATACAGCTGGAAAAATTAAGATCTAAAAGTTATTTTTCCAAACTGGATTAACACAAAGAAAAGTCCGTAGGTTAGGAAAACCTACTATCAGTCTCACCACCTACCCCTGTAAGAATCAATTATCTTCACAAATTATATATATATATGACATATCCTCACTTAAAACCCTAAAAAAACTTATAATTTTTACCCTCAACTAAACTTAATAACTTAATTACCTTTCAAATACTCTTAATATCACTTAGTAACATCCTAAACACACCCTGTCCAGACAAAGAGTTTTTTTCCCAGGCACTTTCATGATTCATCTACCCACGCCTTTAACAACTTTCTCATAACAAACTCTTGTCTCTGATTGGTCAGTCTGGCTGAGTCTCGTAGATGTTTCACCATCTTTGTCACAATACATCTCCAGCCATCGTCTACTCAAGACAACCAAAATTCCCGCTTAAATGCTTAACACGCAATAAGGAAGATTCAATTTAACTACGTTTCCCTGTCGGCTTATTTTACATATATTTATTGGTTCAAATATTTGCAACCACGTGAAATTGCTTTACTACCCCAGAACAACTAGTAAACACAACTTACTACACAATGACTCTTGCATCAGCCTTTGATCGTGATATTCTTTCTCACTCCCTGGTGACGCATGATGTGGAAGATCGGATGGGCTGCTATTTGTACTACTCTTACTGGAACTTGCTGTGGGGTGAGACATGGGTTTGAAATTAAGGGTTGCTAGTCGTAAAATGCGATTAAATCCCATACTTTGCAATTTCAAAATAAATTTAATCACAGTCATTGAGTACTACTAGTTATTTTTTAAATGCCACTGTCAACTTTTTTTTAGAGTGCTTCCCAAAAATATTTCCAAAAATAATCATCTTGCAAAACTGATTAGTAAGATACATACAATTACATAAAAATTAGCATTTTTCCCAATAAACAATTTCCTTAAAAACGCTCTGAGATAATGTGCATTTGCTCCTACTTTGTAAAGTTAGTAGCACACATTGCTAATTATTTTTTTCATCCAATTTCTAATACTGGGCAAGGTGACACAATAAGCACACAAAGGAGGAGTTGAAGGAATTACAAATTTACTTGTAAACAATTCCTAAATCCTTCAATATTCCTTCAAATATAACTCAAAAGGTATCTATTTACTTACAGCCTTAGTAATTCTGTGAATCCATTAAAAATTTATATTGTATGAACATTACATTAAAAATCACTTTAAATTAAATCATTCATAATGTCCCTCCAAAAAATTCCACTAGAAAGAATCAATTGTTTTTTTAAATATTCTTTATAAATTTATTATGCAGATTTCATGGCAAAAAAATATCGACATGGCAAAATTACTGTATTTCCCCTGAACTGACACTTGTTAAACCAAGGGAATTATTAATATTACTCTCTATTCTACAATTTAAAGAACTTAGCACCAGGAATCCAACATTCTTCAGCATAAGCAGACATGACAAAAACAGTGACATAGGGACATACACAAAAGAATTTAACATTTTCATTATCGAAGTGATCATAATAAAACCACCCAAAATTTAAATCTTCACCCAGTTTTAACAAATCAAAAGGTAATATTCACAACTACAACTAAATTGTACTTTAAAACCTTTTTTCTAAATATAACTTAAACTAAAATGCATAATTACCAACTGATAAACCTGCTGCATCTTCTGGTCGATCAGATAAATGCTTATAGAGATTTTCTCCACTTCCGAAAGGGCTACTACCCTAAAATATGCAATTGAAAGTCAGAAGTAAGTTTATAATACCTTGTTAAGCAAAGTGCTTTTATAAATATTTAATAAAAACAAACTAACAGTATTAATTAAAATATTGCTAAAACAATTGTGTATAAAGCCACTGCACTTGAGCAACCTAAATAATATATTAAAGAATTCCTTAACTAAAAAAATTAACTATAAAAATCCTAATTTTTAGGGCAAAAAGTGATAAAAAGCCTTAAGAACGACATTACTTGGGTATTACTTTAATTTAAAATAGAGGTAAAGGAGCATTATTAATAATCTGACCAAGGAAAAGCAATTTTAATTAAAAAATTAATTATAAGAAAAAACAATATATTTGCTTTCAAATGGTCAAGAGTTATACTCAATAATGAAAACTACCTGAGAAAGAGACGCTGTGGTATTGGTACTGGTATCAAGCCTTGCTTCTGGTTCTTTAGTGTAATAATGGGTATGTGCAATTTCTAACACCTGATAGGCACTAGCCATTCCTCCCAAGCCATAATTATTGAAAGTCACATCTAAACCAGAAACCACTGCTTGCAGAAGTTTTAAGTAGCCTTTCCATACAGGTTTTGTAATGCACTAATGGGAAAAACATTAAGAAAATTTGAATAGCTCTTAATAAAACAATATCGATCACATAATATGATATGGTTTTTATTTAAAAAAAGATACAAAAATAATACGTAAGGAACTGAGTTTTTTTAACTATGTTTTCTTTGAGCATAAATTAAAATTTTAATATTTTTTAAAGACATTAAGGTAATAATCTTGGGGAAGAAAACACATAAAAACACTATCAAACGTCATATTAAATATATAGTTCTGTTCCAGTTAACTAGTAGATCACTTCAAACAAGAAGTTATTCTGCTAATGCAGAAAACAAATTTAAACAAAGTAATTCGGTTTTTGAACATTTAAAACCTAAACTATAAGAAAACCACCATCAAAATACTTTTCCTTTTAAATCAATGAGTCTTACTTACCACATCATCAATATGGTCATCAGGGCCAATTTTCCTTTCTAAAGTCTTATTTAGCCTTGAAACAACCAAGTTACGATAGTTCTCATCTTCCATCAATTTCTTTATTTTGGACAATTTCATCCACCTCACCCCCTCTTCTTCAATGACTCCATTAATAACTTCTTTTAAAAAGGTTTGGTTGTCCCTAAAATTCAAAGGATAAGCATTAGACGCACAGAATTTAAGGCGTATATTAAGAAGAGTTTAAATAGCAACATAATTGAATTCCTTGAATCGTTAAAGACACATTTGTGAATACCGTTGACACGATTAATTTAAAGTTTTAAAAATTTGTTTTTGAATAGCTTATTTTTTCTTAATAAATTATTTCGAACTAGTGTCTTAATTTATAATTGTTTATTCATAAAAAATTAAGCAGAATGTTCATTATCACAAGGCAAACTTTCTCGCCAATCGCTATTAAAGAGTAACAAATTACTAGGTTTTTCTTTCCCCCTTTTACCAAAATAAACTTATGACAAAAATTTAGTTTCTTGGCAAACATGTTCTCATATTAGCAAGTTAAAAGGGTATTAACTGATTTCCAGTAGGTTTTGAGGTTTAAAGTTTGTGATTTTAATGGAAAATATATAAGTAGACCTGCTAACTCTCTGGATTTAACATGACAATATCAGATTTTGTAAAACTTTTTTTTCTGAACTTCTGGGTTATATGAACCAATTGATAGATTTTTGAAGGGAAAAATATTAAACTTTCTCTTGGCGGCAGGAATACGAAATTTTTTAATTGCCAAGTAGAATCCGGAGAGTTGACAGGTTAGATGGTTTAATTAATGTCACAGCTGACAGGTCTGTTTAAGTGTAAGGTTTTCTGGCTCCCCTTAAAAGTATACTCTTTAGAAAATGTTTTAGTTTTGCGAATAAATGTTTTTAAAAATTTGCATTTCTTACGTTTGGGAAGTTCTGTGATCTTCAATAGTTTGCATTCTTTGGGCATCTTGCTTTTTTTGTTGACTAGAAGTGTGTTTTATGAGAGCATTCTTTTCCAGAGGAGTTTTTCGAAGTGCTAAACAAAAAGTTTTAAGAAACAAAATTTTGATTAATAGAATACAAACAAAAATAAATAAGTAGGTAATGATATAAATACTTTCCTAGTTGAAAAAAAATATAAATATCTTAAAAAATCATCATTAAATTTAATCATTTCATACCTGTAGGGAAAGGTCCGTATGGCTGGGTTCGTTCTTTTGATCTGGTTGATGATGTACTTGATCTACTACCTAAAAATAAAAAAATAAATTATTTAAATAAATGGGACATTCTATAAACCAAAAATCATAAATGTCTTTTTCCCAGAACTACATAGATGAGCTCTGAAGAATTTGAGAATAGAATGACTAAAATTGAACATTTCAGCACCTAGCCACGCTTTCACTTTCACCATACTAAAAATGCCCTGCATACATTTCAAAATGCAACTTACTAAATAGCCCTGAAAACATGCTGGATGTCTGAGCTGCAATGCCATTTAGCTCACTACTGACAGTTGACATGAGGGATCCAGGGCTAGAGCCACCATCTCGAGTCACAATCTCAGTAGACTCAGGAACACGCTTGTCTCGGCTAGTTGTCATAGGTTCTCCAAAGGCTTGCAGGTTCTGCAAATAAGACAAAAAAAATCAAGAAAATTTTACAAAGCCATTAGAAAATAAATAGTTGAATGTTTTTATGCACACAAAACTATTGCCCAGTACAAACAAAATAAATAGATCCCTAATACAGAGTTACTGAAAAGTGCTTGTAAAAAGAAAACTACTAAACAGAAGTTGATAAACTGGGTCTTAAGTTAAAGCTATAAATATGCATAAAATAACAGAAAAAATAACAACACTTTTGACCCAAACACCCTTCCGACTCCCCTTAAGCCGAAAAAGCTCTTTATGACAAGAGCTAGGACAGCTCCCTTGACTGTTTTTGGTCAGTTGAGTTTATCGAGGGTACCTAAACATGAAATAAAGGGTACCTCTGAAACTTTCACAGGAAATGCCCATTAATAGTTCTGGACTACTAAAGGAAATGTTAGAACCTTCATATAACACTACCTACCTTCAAGAGTGTCTTCTTGCCAGCTTCCCTGGCAGGTTTTGTGGCCTCCAGCGCTGTTCTGCTGGCTTCCACTGCAGCCTTGCTGGCCTCCTTGGCAACTCCCCTAGCCTCGCGTGCCATTGTCTCCAGAAGAGATCCCTGACTGTTTTGGGTGGTCAAAGTGGCACCCCCTAAGCTACCGGTACGACTCAGGATGCTGCTGATGCTGAGAGTGCGAGTGGGGGTAGGGGTGGAACCGGTGCCACTCCCTTTGGGAAATAAAGCTGAATTAGTAATGATATTTAAAGAGATTAGTGGAAGAGTGTGTTAAGTGACATTGGATTTTTGTGTCGATGTACATATTTATAACTTCTTTAACAGTAACAAGAGTTTCCACTTTTCATAAACTTTAAGATTAGTAGGTTTTTTTATGGTTTTCAATTTCTGTTTTTTAACAGATCTGCAAACTAAAAAATTCAAAACCCATTTTCACCTTTTCGTAACTTAACATGTTCTTCCACTAAGCTCTTCAACTGAATAGAATCATTGCAATATTGAAAAGAACAAATCATGAAAACATTTACTGCCATAATATTAAAAAAGTCAAAAGAAAAAAAATCCAAGCCAGGTAATTTTTTTTTAATCCACGTTTGAAAACTATGGTATTTTTTTATTAACTAGGTACAGACTACTACATTTTGAGTATACAGAACACATTTGTAGGTGTTAAAGAAGTTATATGCAACTCGTGAAACCTTTTGGACAGAGAAGAGATTATGTGGAACGAATGGATTAAATAACAAATTATGGTTAAATCAATATTTCAATATTCTGGCGTATGAAAGGTATTGTAAGGCCATGGAATCAGATTTAATTTTTCAAAGGTTATCACAATGATCATATGTCAACTATAATTTTAATAATTAAAGTTAATAAGCTTATTCAAGAAATAGAAATCCCAATAAAATATTGGCAAGAATCTCATTCAAAATTTATTTCAAATTTATGTTGAAAAAATCTTTTTCAACAAAGTGAATTGCGGAACAACCTATTATACATGTTTTAACCTTTATCCAGAGAATTTTTTTAAGCCATTTAAAAAACACAAAAATGTTTTGAACTCACCTTTGTCAAGTGAGGCCTCGGGAGTAATGCTGGATCTTATACGTCCGGCAGGTGAGCTTGAGCTGATATTATGGTCTTTGTCGTGAATGCTTTCAATGTCGCTACTCAAGCTGTCTGCTGGGCTTCTGCCTTGAATTGGGGGTTGGGGAGAAATGACTGAACGAATGGTGGAAGGGGTGAGAGTAGCTGTTTCCCCCTCTTGGCCACTAAAAACTTCAGCATCCAAGTCAGCTTGATCCTAAAAATAATCGGGAAAACTCAATTACAGTAAATACAAGTCTTTGTTTTCAGTATTAAGTATAATTTACCTGCTATTTGAAACATCTAACCAACGCAATAAAAAATTAATTCGACATATTACATCTATATACTTTAAAATATATGGTTGAAAGACAACAATTTGGCCTTGGATAAGTACTTTGATAAACTCAAAGAAATATGCTGAAAATAATTTCATATATATTAAGATATCTCAATTTTCCAGGAAGAATAGAGGTACCCATTTCTCCTCCTCTTTAACCAAATAGTGCTGAACAAACAGTTTGGCTTGAAACTTGCAAAACAGAGAAAATAGAAAAAATTCTGAGTTGTCAAGAGGACAAATTCTTCATCCCGAAAAAATAACCTACCTAGTTGTGATTTTTGTTAAAATAAATTTTTTAAACATTAATCTAATATAATATCAATAGGGACAAGAGATTCATTTCGTATTACTCATTATTTTGATGTAATGGTATCTTTAGTAAAGAAATTTTAACCTGTATCCTTAAATTATAAAAAAAAAATTATTTCAATGCCTAAACTGCAATAGAACACTCCATGTAACACAAGTAACAAATATAGTCAATCCTTATTATTAGCAAGTCCCATTCACTACTGCTAAACAGCTATCAAGAAAAAAAATTTCAGTAAAATAACATACTGTAAACTGTTATAGTTAACATACTGTGTACTGTTATAGTGCAGAAAAACTATTTTGATTAAAGTCATTACAACAAAGTTTGCCTCTTCTACATAATTAGCCAAAAAAAAAAAAATCAAGTACCTGCGATTCGGATCTGTATGCCAATGGCTGGAACCCAGGAGTAGCAGCTTGTTCCGCAGCTCTGGCCAAATCTTCTTCGGGATTACAGTTGTAGGAAGGACTGCTGGACAGGGAAGAATGGGACGATGAGGTTGAAATGGAACCAGGTAGGGAAAAGGCTGAATCACTGCTGTTGACGCCTGTTGTTGGGAGCTGCAGTGTGCTGGGGGGCTGGTACACAGAGTGGTGATCAAAAAGCACTTGACTGTTGCCTGATTCTTCAGAACCGGAAGCTGCTGAAAAGAAGTGGCTTGAATTTTGTGGGCAATAGTTTTTTTTTAAATAAAATTCATTGATAATATAAAATAGATGTTATATGATTGAATTATTTGAAACATATCTAAAAAAATTCTAACTAAACCCCTAACAAATACTAGCAAACCATTTACTACTACTTACTAGCAAATTAAATAGTTGTTTCACTTTTGTTGTAAAAAGTCTACACATTGTAAAAAACTTATTTATCGAAGGCCATTCACTGAGTATTAGATTTAATTTTTTATATATTAGAGAAAAACTTATTTAATGAAGGTTATTTTTTTTTTAAAAATCTGCCTAACAAACTGTTTTTAAAAAAGATATAAAAACAAATAAAAAATACCTAGTAAGCCTTCTCCGGTTATCTCACTATTCACCATATCTGTAACAAAATCACTGAGAGATGAATAAGATGAACTGGTGCTACCAGCACCTTCGCTGTCGCTACAGCTTTCATCTGCATGAAATAAGAAAGCATTTAAATAAAAAGAAAATACTGATGATTCAATTGAGTAGAGTGCAGTGAAATGCGAATAAACTTTTGATTTTTTTTAAACATAAACAATTGAGTTAGCTGGGATTTTGGATGAATAAAGGGTGGTATCTGTAAGATACAAATATTCTATAACTTTAAGCTTTAATGTAAAAAGACTGTATATAATGTTAAGAAACGTGTCTGCTATATTAATAGCTACTATTTTCGTAAAAGTTAAAATCTCAATCGTGTTAAATTATAATATTATTAAATATTAAAATGTTTTTAAAAAATTATATTCTTATCTACACAGAATGAGATTTATTACTTTACTAAATATAAGAAGACTAATTTTTTTAATCCTAAAAATTATATGTTCTATAAAAATGCTGCTTAATTTGAACACATAAAGCACATAAGAAAAATGTATTTTTTCAAACTACCTGTTGATGGTTCGGATTGTGAAGCTCTTGCCAAGGAACTTGCCAAATGAGATCCCTCTGACCAAACTTTGAAATGTATGGGTTCCAGCTGATGACTGTACCATTTAGCTTTATCTCCAACAACAGTAGGATCAAATACACCTAAAATACGTTAAAACAAACCAATATTATTACATAGTATGTGCTTAAGTTGTTTGTTTTGATTAAAACTTCATTTATAACATGTTAAATGTAAACACACTTATTTTCCTCTTAACATACAGCATTAGTACACTAACTGAATAAAAATTGAAACTGAGCAAAATAGTTTATACAGTAGAAAAGTTAGGTTAAACATAAAATTAGTCTGTCATCAAACTAAAATTTTTTAATCCATTAATCAACTATTTTACAAAGCATGGCAAATATTGATAAGTAAAGAAGCATACCTGTATGAACCCTTAAGAATGCAACGTTTGTTGGTGAAAGTGACCATTCAGCAAAAAATTCCACAGCCTAATTGGAAAAATTAAAATTATCAAAAAAGGAATAAAAAGACTTAAGCCATTATACAACACAAGCATAAATACATAGAATACAAACACAGGCATCAGAACATACTTCAGTCTAATTCAGGGCTCGAAAATTATATTGCCCGACATGCCCGGGGCATGTAAAAATTCCAATCGGGCATGTATTGTTTCGCCCCACATGCCCGACTGGGCATGTAAACATTTCATCAAAAATACCTTTCCATAAGTTTAAACATTTTGCCTTTTAATAAATCCCCAACACCTCCATTCATTGCTTCTTGAAAATCTATAATTTTAATCTTAAGTTGAAATTAGTTACTTCAGAATGTTGTCATGGCATCAAATAGAAATTCATCAATAAAATTCTGGTGGGCGCCGGGAAATTTCACCACTTTCAACAATTTTCGAATTCCTTGTTACTTTGGCAAGGTTTCTTAAGGTATAAGAGTTTGATATATTTTTAATTAACATTGATAAAACCTGGAATTTTCTGTAAATTCTCTGAGAAAATCTGGAAAAGTCAGAGAATTTGGTTTTCCAACTTACATAATGTAACAGTTTATTTAATGAAATAAGTATACTGCTTAAAAAAAATTACGCATCCAAATACGCATTTTAGTTTTAGCTTTTGTTATTTTTGCCAAACTCATGCCTGGGTTAAGATTTCTTTTCCCGCTTAGGCATGTAAAAGTTTTATTCGGGCATGTATTTCTGAGACTAACATGCCCGACAGGGCATGTAAAAATTTTGAGATTTTTCTAGCCCTTGTCTAATTAAGAATAAAAATAATTTTTTGTATGCACCTCTTTAGTTTTAAATACATAAATTTTATACTGAATCAATTGCAAGCAAACATTAAAAAATCTATTCAGTAAATTTAACCTAATACTTTAAAAAAAAAAAAGTGATTACAATTCTGTTAAATTGCAACAATATTATAAGAGGATTTTTATAGGTCTCGTAAATCTAAACCTAAAATCAAATATTATAAGGGGAGGAAGGGTCAAGTGTTTGTCGAGCACACTTTCACACCCAAATAAATAGTTAAACTGAGAATTTGTAGGACCATTTAAAAAAAATTAGTGGTGCTTTAGTGTTTTGTAGTGCTAAAACCCTTTTCAATCCTTTCAGTCCCAATGACAATTTGGCATAATCATTTTAGAAAAAAAAAATCTGATCGTCTACAGCCACTAATGATATTAAAAAGCACAGCATTCAATTCTTCAAATTTTTTTGATTACAAAATATTTTTATTAATCCCAATAGATGTGAGCCATATTTTTTTCAATTTTGATCAGAAACATGATGATGCCAAATGTCATCAATGGGACTGACTTTTTACTCTTAAATGTAGCTGTTTTCTTACAGCCTACTTTTTTTCTGAAAAGCTTCTTTCAATCTAAAAGAGTAAATAGAATGGAAAATATGTAATGACATCATGGAGATTTTAGTTTGTCTGTTTGCCTGTTTTAACGCACCCTCTTAGAAAGGTATAACACTTAAATTGTATACTTTACTTTGTCTTCTACCCATACTATAACAACTTAACTGAGCATTAAAGTAACCAGAAATTACGGCTATATTAGCTCTTTCATAATTTCTTGCATGTGGAATTCCCACCCACCTGTGTTCGAACAAACTTGTGCACAAAGTGCGACATCTTTGGCCTGGAGTGTAGGAAGCTGTTGACCTGAAAGGCCACCACGGGTCTTGGGTAGAGGCGCAGGGTTCGCGTATGTTCCATGAAGTTGGCAAGCACACCGGGAGAGTTGAAGAACCGGACCATAGCGATGCGGGTGGCGACGTCCACCGAGTCCACGTCATTGCCATAGATCAAGGGATTGAAACCTAGCAGGAAAAAAGAAATAAAAAGTTTCATGAACAAAATACTTATTAAAAACAGACTGGAAAACTATTTTCCGTTCCTTTTTTCTTTCAACAGGGCTGCTTGATTGGGGCCTTAGCCTTTGCAGACTCGGCATATTCCACAGAACTGATGGCCATTTTTTTATGATAACATTTTAGCGACTCTCATAACCAATTTTGAAGATCAGATTACAATGAATCTGAGCTTTCTCGGGATGTTAAGGTATGCCGAGAGAACCCACGCTAAATGGGTACGCTAAGGGATCTTTTACATGGCACATAATCGTATGGCATGCATGCCCTTGATTTTCGCATACAGAAAAAAACTGAGATACAACAACTGATAAGGATATGGATCACACGACAGTAATAAAAAGGGCAACCAAATATAATTAAGTTTGGAACTTCATTCCAAGGCACAGCTAAATTGAGAACAAAATTATCCAGATTACATAAAAATACTTCTGCAAGGGATTGTTATCATCATTCTGCATCTACTGTTAATGATCCCCACATAAGATGTATGCCTTTCATCTCTTCTAGCCAAGTATACATTCCCCTTGGCCAATTCACCTCACCTAGCTACTCCTCTCTATGCATGCAAGTAACACCAAGTGCAAATGTCACAAATGCATCGACACTCCTTGTCAACATAAGTTGGGTAAATAGAAATATGCTATGAAAAAGATCCTTCCTCGCATGTAAAGAGTTCCATAAATTATTTGTGGATTCACCCAGAAAACATGTTTAAAACATTAGTTTCCATTAAGGTCTAACAGATTTGAATATCATTTGAGAAAATTTGGCAATTTCATCAGAATGAAAATTGTAGTTTGGTTAAATTGTATTGAAATCATCTTGTATGTGGATATGACCTTACTAGAGTTTCCAACTAACAGACCAACCGCGCTTTTCCGTCTGCCTTTTAACTCGTTGTTTTTACCCAAGTTAGGTTGGCACAGAATTGTCTCACCTGTGGTCAATGGGGGAGGTGGAGGTTCTTGTGCCGCCAATCGGTCGGCTACCCCTGGCTGGATGCGGTCCAGATTCTTGATGGGCTGGGGGCTCATGCTCATGGAGGCTAAGGCCTGCCAATCAGAAAACACATAGGTCAAAGCCATTGGGAAAAAGTACTTTTTTTGGCATTATAGTTTAAAAAGACGTTCAATATTGGATATAATTGAATAAAAAAAATATAAATTATTTTTCAATTTTAACCCTCTGAGGGACAAGCAAATTGGCTGAAGTTTAAACTTGTTTACAGTGCATGAGATTCATATTAAAATTTTTAACTCAACATTTCATTTCTTAAATTAAAAAAAATATATATTTCTACAGTGGATGGTTAATAAATGGCTTCCCCAGGCTTTAAATTTCAAAATTTTATAAATTTACTAAATTTAGATTTTTTTTTAAAATTATGTGTTGCTATAAAACCTGATAGTCAGGTGACGGTTCATACGTCAGTATTTCACGGAGGGTTAAAAAAAAGGCAACAAAAATCTTAATAAATGTTTTTTTTTTAAACTATTTTAGCACAACACAAATCTGCCATTAAATAAATTGGGAAGAACTTGAGCATAGGGTAATTTCTAACGAGGAAAGCAATGCATTGCAGAAAAATCTTTAGAATTTAGTTTTAGTTATTAATTAGTATGGTTTATAATTTTTAGTGATTTAACAAATTATTTAAACTTGACACTGACAACAACCAAGAATTATTTGCCAGCTTCAAGGCTGCTCATCACCCCCATAACCGGTCCTCCTTCGATCGGGCTTGCTAATGGCAAGTCAATAGGGAAAAATGGTTTTTATTCAAAAAAAAAAAAAGCAATGAAATTACAGGAATATTTTGATGCGTTTTTTTTTAATTCATAAAACTCAAATAAATTTTGCTTTTAGAGGTTATTTTTTTTTAAGTTATTCACTTTTTTTAAAACGAAATTTTTTCTATTAGAAAAAGTAAATAATGTTTTTAAAAAAAAATCTCTAAAAGCACAATTTTATTAGAGTTTTAAGAAATAAAAAAAAACGCATCAAAATATTCCTATAATATCATTGCTTTTTTTTTTTTTGGAATAAAAACCATTTTTTCCCCATAGACTTACCAGTAGCAAGCCCGATCGAAGGAGGACGGGGCATGGGGTGATAAGCAGCCTTAAAAAAAGTACTCCTTGGCAGACTATTCACCAAAAAATACAATTAGACATAAACAGTTCATTTTAAAGATTTTTATGTTTTTTGTGGCCATTCATCCTTCCTTTCAATACAATACATAACTAAACTAATTCTGTAACATAAAAATCTACTGTTATTATTGCATAATAGCTAGGAGAACTCATGCAGTGAAATAGAAGAACTGCTTGTGTTGCAAATACAAAGTACAGCAAAAGTTTTTAAGCTCTTTTAAAAAATTATAAGAAATAACAATAGCTAGTCAGAGTTGATTACTTGTTTTAAATGATTGAGTAAAATTGTTCCCTCAGGTTCAGGTAGTTGAGGAAGATCATCAACTCCAGGGGGTTTGATCACCTGAAACAAATTAGTAACGTTAAAAAAAGACAATATTAATGCAAGTGCACATAAGCGGCTTGTTTTTGAAATTATAATTTCTTATAAATCATTATAGTCTGATGAAATGTAGTACTTGATAATTTACATTTAAAAACATTCAATTAAATATATTTCTTTTGAAACTATTATCAAAAACAGAAAAAAACTATCTAGCGTAAATATGTCAGCTGACATTTTATTTACATCAGCACTTAACAGCCTACCATTAAATGAATGAAATGTTTCGGTATGGATATGATTACATTCCATCAAGCCATAGATACTGCATGTAAAAACTATCAGGAATATATTAAGTAAAATATTGACCTTATTTGAATCCAAGTCGACTAACCAAACATCTTCTGGCATCTTGAAGTGGCGCTTAAACATGAGAAAACTAGCTGGTATTCCTATGATATAAGGTGTTGGTGCCAAGAGAAGCTATGGAAGCAAGACATATTTAAGCCCATGTTTTGAAAACTAAAATATATGGCCTTTAACAAAAATACCTTTTTATTTTCATATTAGTGTTAAACTATAGAGCATCATTCAGAGCTTATATTATCAAATATGATACACTTCAACAAAAATTTTTTTTTTCAACTTAGACGAAATTTATGTAGTAACATGAAAGAAAATCAAAATCCATTGAAATGGATGTTGTTGGTCTTAGGATATATTCATAAAAGCTTAAGGTAAGGTTACTTATACAGTGAACACAGATGAAAGAGCTTGAAATTACAAAACTTTGTTAAGCATAAGTACTATGCAAAATATAAAAATTATCTCACCTGTTCAGCTCCATTCATACAAGTTGGAAGCAAAGGTATCACTGGAAACATATACTCTAAAGGATAAATCATCGTAACAAAGGCCATGACGCTCATTGTAAGAGCATTATAATCACGGGATTGCATAAGAAGCTAGGAAAAAAGATTAAAACTAATTAAAATGGAGGCAAAAGATTTTAAAAGAGCATATATTTTAAATTAACCCTGCAATGCAGGGTTTTTATGTCTATTAAAACTTATGATTTAGTATATTGATTAAATTACCTTGCTCAATTAAAATAATAATAATAATCCCTAAAAACATATTAAATTAAAATGCACCCATTTATAAAGTAAAAAGTGACAAAAAGAAATATATACTTCATTTTTCCAAGTGTTTTACTAATTTATATAGAAAACATAGGCTTTCTATAACACTTTTGTGCACAAAAACCACTTATTATAGATAACATAGACTAATGAGAACTAACAAACCCTGTCAATCAAAAAAAAATCAATAAATGGATAAAAATAATTCCTTCTTTTGTTTATTAAAAAGAATTCATTTTCAAAAAAATTTCAAATGCTTGTTACCTAGCAACATTGATTTGCATTCGAAAAAATTACGTATTTCCAATTAATGGTTTTTTCGCGCTGAGTTCAAATATTAATAGCACACAACAATTTTTAACAAGAGTTTACGTTATTTAAAATCGAACAATAAACAAAAAATATGCATTTCCAGTGTCAGGATTTCGACCCTGACATGATTGCGTCCCAGACCCAAGTAAATAAACGTAAGACCAGTAAATAAATGTGAAACAAAACTTACTTTATGCTCCAAAATTATACAGGTCAGGACTTTCATACAAGTATTAACACCTAATAACTCTAAGGGCAAATGAAGAGGAAAATCCACTAGAGAAAATCTAGTGTGGTCAGGGAGAGCAAAGGTGAGAGGAGGCTGAATATCTCGAGGCAGAATTTCCACCTGCATGAAACAAATTAAGGTTAATGAATTTCACAGAAACATAACTACTTGGAATTCTAGAAAAAGCTATAAATGTTTATCCGTGCTTTTCTTTTTTTTTATTACCAGTTAAATTAAAGAAGAAATTGTATTCAAAATTAGGTTACAGTTCATTTTCATGCATGCTTTGAGGGAAGCTAATTTTTTTTTAAAGCATTGTTAAAAGGTTTTTTCAAGAAATACTTGAGTTAGGAAATTTAAATCAGACAAAACTATTATATAAGCAAACAAGTCATGTTTCATTTTAATTTCATTTGCAAGAATTAAGCAGCAAAGACTTCTGAAGAATTGGGAGTCCGTTTGAAGATAATGTGTGGTTCATCTAAATAGGTAAGAATAAGGTAAAAGAAATATCTAAGTAATAACAACCCTACCATTTTATTTTTGGTGTTTATATTTGATAAATTTCAAATAGTTATTTTATGCATAAGATTTAAAGATAAAAAAAAACATAAGAACACAATTTTTTTTTCTGGTAGTCTATTAAATTAATTAAAGAAAAAAGAACTTATATGTAAAGTTCTGAATTTTCTTCTTGTTGGTTACTTATTTTTGCTTTTAGGCATCTTTATACTCAATCAGAATAAAAAAACTGTCTTCAATTAAGTAAATTTCATTTTCAGATTACAAATTTAGTTTGCAATGTAACACTGAATTACATAAAAAATCTTGTTATGCAATACAGTAAAAATTAAAATGCATTAAAATTGATGCAAGAATGGTAATCACCTCCACCCTTGTTTTCCCAGGTACTGGGACTGGAGCACTGAGTAACCTCAGCATCCACATTTCAAGCTCACGAATTCCATGAAGGACAGAGGCTGGAGTATTCTCACTCATCCTTCCAGTTATGAAAGACCAAACATTGTCCCTGGGAGTAGGAAAAACATTGCAATTTAATTGTACATTACCTTACTTTTGAAAGTATTAATATTTTTAAAAAAAATTATGGTAAAATTCCTGTTGAAAATTTGGAGTTTGAAATATTTAAATATTAAGTTAAAATGTTTCTTAAGTTAAAATTGAACTTTTAGTAAAAAATAATACCATATTTAGAAATTTTTTCTTTACTAATTATTTTATTGAAAACTGATAACTGGCTTATTTACATTTGCTAGTGCAAATTAACAAAATTTTGATTGCTAATGTGTATTATCACACTATAATTAGCAATAATGAATATTTTAGTAAAATGAAACACACATAACAAATAATTTACTAAATTTCTACTTAAATTTCTTTACTTATTTTCATTTTCCCAGAAAATGCAACAAGTAGGATAGACCGGGGCACAATGGACCACTTTTTCATTTTTTGCGCTATAAGTACAAAAATATTCATCCCATTTGTTTAGAAAAAGGTATATATATATTACGTATATACCCTGGTTTAAAAATACATTACCTAAAAAATATAATTTCAATTAATTTTTTCTGAATTCACTTTTTTATTACAAGTGAGAAAATGGTCCATTGTACCCCAGGTTCGGGGTACAATGGACCACATCACGGGGTGCAATGGACCACGTTATTTTTTGCTGAAAAATATTTAGCTGCACTTTTTAAAGATTAAAATACATATAAAATAATTATTTTATTTGAATTTTAAGTATCCAATTGCATAAAAATTTCTTTTAGTGAGAAAATATACTGTCAGTCAATATTGAAAAGATGAGGAAAACAAAAAGAAGTATTTTCGAACATTAAAATTTGCAAATGAAAAAAAACAAGAAGTTCTATAAGAACTAAAATAGCCTACTTTCCTGTTACTTAAATACTTACTAAAATTCTTATCTTGAAAAACTAGGTTCGTTACAGTAAGTGACATCAGCAACCCTTTCTACATTAAATTCACATACATTAGAATAAATTTCACTAAGTTAAAGTAAATATTATTTATCGTCCGCATGATGATTTGCAGTTATAAATAAATATTTAATTATTAGTAGAACAAAAACCATAAAACTACTCCAAAATGCACCTAAAATGGGACATGTAAATTAACAAGTAGGTTTGTAACAGAATCTTTCACTTAACCCGCTTCAACACAACAGTAGTGTTGAACAGGTAAAAAGGCGCCAAACACAGCATTAATTCTGTATTAAACATTTATGCGCTAAATTCGGCAAGTTTCATTTATTTTATTTCGAAAATTAAATAATTATTTCTTAAATCGTTTGCAAAAATTTATATTTCAAGGAATAAATATGTAATAGTTCTCGCTTTTAAATATAATGAAAACATTGCATACCAACATACAGAATCTCAAAGTGAAATATATTTGACGTCATTTCAAACTGATCGATGTCGCAAAATAAAATTTATTTTAATTATTGTCTAAAAGAATTAAAGTTTCTTGAGCGATTGTTGTGATGGCAATGGTGATTTAATTCTAATAAAAATGGCTTCCTATGCTTTTTAAATGAGCATTTAACTTTGCAGTTTTTTAAATAATTGAAGTACTTAGAATTCGAATTCTTTTCTGAAATTTTCAATGTATTCTCGTTTCGATGTGCTGAATTTTTTGACGTATCTCACTTGTCCGTAGCATTTCTAGTTAAATTCAGCGATTTAAATGACTCGAAATTGAATTTCAATGCTAGTTCAATGGGAAATTCGTCGACAAATAGTAGATTTATGTCCGTCCGATCATACAGACAGACGGACAAAAAGTATGAAAGTTGGGTCTCTGAGGTCATAGCTTTCCAACAAAAAAAGAATTTTTAAGATCGGATGGATAGAACCGATTTTGGAAGGGGGGTACGGACAGACGGACGGACGGACATCGACCGCATGTCAATACCTACTTTTTTATTTTTTTTTAATTCTTCGAATTAAAAAAAAAGAAAAATAGGCTAAAAATAGTAAGAGCATTAAATTTATCTTCAAAATTATAAGATCCCTTTAAAGTTAAAACACTTTTTTTATTACTATACACAACAATACCAAAAGTGTAGGGCCAAACTGTGGATCAAAGAATCTTCTTATTTATGCGAGATTAATATTTTAACTTTTTAAAGTCTTCCCTTAATCAATGTAGTTGAAAATTTTACTAACAAAATTTCAATTATGTGCATTTTACAAATTCTGAGAAAATGTGTTTGTTACTTAATTATTTATAACTACAACAAATAACTCACATTTTTGTTAGTAAAAAAATCAACAGTAATCAAAAATTAATTTAAAAATTTATGATATTGTACTTGCACTTCTGTTATGTAAATGTAGAAATTTATTTTACAACCAACTCAAATTTCTAAACTTCTTGTTTTAAATGACTAAACGCTCTAGTATCACATTCGATTTTAAAAATACAATTCTCATTCAAAACACTTATTGTTTGAAGTCATAATGCATAAATTAAAACATCAGTTCACAAATAATTTGTTACTTCTGGTTTAAAAAAAAACCAAGCACTATTAGTAGATGGGGGGAACATCTATTACATTCAGTAGTGAATATTAGAATATATATTAAAATATTTTACTATTATAGCAAATTTAACTTTTAATAACTAGGAAGGACGTGCATCAATGTATTTTTTTAAAACTAAAAGTATTTCTAAAGTTGCATGGGGTACAGTGGACCATGGTCCACTGTACCCCAGATTTTGTGGTCCATAGTGCCCCACATTGTACTCAGGGCCGGATTACCAATTAGGCAAGGTAGGCACTCGCCTACAGGCCCCGTACATTTTAGGGGCCCCGCAACTTCCAAGTCAAAAGGGGCTCCCTCAGAATTTATGTTTTTGCTAAAGAAAAGATTTTTTTATTTTTGAAGTAGGGAATTTCATCGCTCGAATTGGAAAAACAAACACAACACGTCAATTAAAACCCTAAAAGGGGCCACACACTCACACCCACCTCCCAACACGTGGTTATCTGAAGCTATAAAAATGGTCGGATACAGTTACCCAGTCAGAATAGAAAGGTCGAGAAAGCAAAATTCCACCGTGATCACTTCCTCTCCCTCCACTGATCAACTCTCGCAAAATAACCCCCTCCTGGATTTCCCCGAACTGGTGGACGGTGGTGTAGAATAGAATATACTTGGAGCTTGAAGAAGGGAAGGTTTAAGGGTTTTTTTTTGCAACCATCGTTTGGGGTTGGGATTGTGGAATTTATGATCTTAGATAAGGAAAACCCTGTAGGGGAGTGCTTTGGGCAAGGATGACATGGGCCAGTAACATATCCATGAAGGGTGGGGGGTTAGAGCCATTTAGATAGTAAATCCTTGGACCACCACACGCCACACACTTTCTAGCTAGCTAGAGGAGCCGGACTTCGGAGACATGGGAAAGAGCTCTTTTCTCCCGTAATGTTGAGGTCTGCTCAGAGAGTTATGTAGAACAAAACTGTACTGAAATTGCGGGGTTTGTATCAGAGTCTATGGCTAGTAGCTTTTTGAATTTTTTAAAACTTTAATCGTTTTTCTATAATTACTTAACTTTTAAATTTTTTTTTGATAGCTCGATTTTTATTCATCGAAGAAAGTTGTTGAACTCAATCTTTCTCAATACACACACTTATAAATAGCTCGTAATTCAATTCTATTATTTTTTTAAAGTCTTTTCAAAAAGATGAATTATTGAGCATATTAAAATTCGTATTTCGCCTTCATAGAAAATGATTAATTAAATAATAATGAAAAATAATTTGTATTAATTAATATTAAAAATTACTAAATTAGTAAAATTTAGCATATAAAGTGTTTTATTATTTTAACTACTAATACTTATTTACGGGCCACTAAAAAGTGTTTATTAAGAAAATTTGAGTTTGAGATAAAAAAAAATTCAATGAAGAGAAATTGAAGTTCCCAAAAAAGGATCCTACATAGTTTATAAATTACGAAAGTACAACATCTAAAAAAATTCTAAAAGCTACTAGCCATATACTTCGATATGACAGCTTCTGAAAAAAAAAACCGCAATTTTATAAATTAAGTACTGTTTCATTCTACAAAATTTTTCGAACAGATCTCAACATGCCTGCCGCGTGGGCCAGTTTTATTATTTAAACTAAATAACCAAAATTACTTAATTTTGCAAAAGAAAATTCAGTACCTACTTTTAATTACGAAAGTCTTCAAAACGTAAGAGGTAAGTGATGATTTGTTGTATTTTATATAATATTAATTATTCTCTTCATGCGTTTATAATTTTTATTTTGTAATGTTACTTTTGGGGTCAAATATAATGCTAGGTTTATATTTGTTATTATCATCTATTTAAATAGGCAGCTTTTGATTTTCCCAATACGCGTGAAATTTTTCTTTCTAACAATAAATTGGCTTGTTTTAACACGTTAGCAAATAAAACCATATAACCAATGAATTCGCTATGTGGAGAGCGTGACATCATAAGAAATATATACCCATTTAACTTTAATTGGAAGTAAAGGTTTAAGTGTTCATTAATATTTTTTTTAAGTTGATAGCTTAAAATTATTTGATATCTAATGAATTATTTTATTTTTACTACTTAATATAATTGTTAATCTATCATAATAAATTAGCAATTTCCGCTAATTAAGTAGATCAATTTGCCCTTTCCATTAATTAATTAAATAAATTTGTCCTTTTAAATAATTAATTAGAGTTGATTAGCCCTTCATTTATAATTAATTACAATTATTTTAGTTTTGCCGAAGAAAATTCGGCAACATCGAATTTTTGAATTGTAAGTTTAAATTTGTTTTAAAACTGAAGTAATGTTTACTTATTCAAATTTATTTTTAAATTGAGTTTGAATCAATTTAAGGTAATTTAATTACCTGAAATAAAATTAATTATTTAATCGGTAATTCAATTGAGTCATAATCACCAATGAGTGTAATTAGGAGTTAATAATAAGTACTACTATACCGATTAATAATATAAAAAAAGAATGAATGAAGAAACAATCTTTATCTTATATGTCTGTACGAAGGACATCAAAGTTCGAGCGGAGACCGGACAGAGACAGTAGAATCAAGCCTTAAAGTGCATCAAATATAAGTGAAAAATTTGCAAATGATATAATTTTAAATATGAAGTAGTAAAAGATAAAAATACGTATTCGACAGAAATAAAATACTGAAAAGTTGGTAAGACAAATATCAAAATATATACAGTAATCTTTCACATACAATGTGCATAAATGCTGCTTTTTCCCCAAAATGTGACAAAATCATGCTTAAAAACGCAACATGCACGCAACATTTACTTTGAAAAAAATATATAAGGTACATAGGTAAACAGTAAAATAATATAATTTTTATTATAAATTTTATTTCTCCAAAAAAAAAGCCCACTTTCGAGTGAAAGTAATGTAATCTAACACCACAAACCACAAGAAAAAATTTATAATGTGGTGTGTGTGGAGGGGAGGGGGTATAAGCTGTCAAAAAAATCCTTTCATTGAGTAGGGATGGTTGGGGATCGTCCCCTCCACTCTCCAAGAACAAAATCCGAATTCCTCTTGTCCAGTTTCTGAAAAAAATATCTGTGATTTTTATCAAATTAGATGATGAAACTTTTTGGGGTTTGTTTATGACCAAAGAAGAAAGGCTGTGCTGTGTCTAGGATACCGGAGCAGGGTTCTTGTTTGAAACTCGAGAAGTCCAGACAATTGTTTACTATCTTCCACACAGTCGAAACATTTTTTACACACAGTACATTTAAATCCTTATAGCCTCCAAATCTTCGGAGTTGGGCAGTTTAGTATTTGACTCTGTGTGGAATCGTTGATTATTTTTTCTGTCTGGATCGAGGTTTTTTTTTTTTTTTTGTCATTCATAAGTGGCTAAAGGCCTCTTTAAAGGTAAGGTATTAATAAAAATTAATTTACTGTCATGTCAAAACTTAATATAGTTGGGCATTCCTAAAAAATTAAATTTAGCTTTATTATGCACTATTTTTAGGGACATAGAGTGAGTAATTGTTTAGAGTTTTGATTGATTGCATATATCTGTCGGAAATTAGATTTATTGGTATTGATGAATTAATTCCTATTTTTTACGCCCATGATACTATAAAAAATGTGTAGCATTTTTCTAAGTCGTAAAGAGAACGGAGGTTGTGTGTGTGTGGGGGGGGGGGGTTAAAGGGGGCCCCGTCAAAATCAACTGCCTACAGGCCCCTACACTGCTTAATCCGGCCCTGATTGTACTTGAACAAAAAACAAAATTAAAATATGCTGTATTTTAATTTCAGAAATTAATTTATGGATCATATAGAAAGACAAATATCTTGCCTTTCAACTATGCTAAGCCACTTTATCCAACTATTGTTACTTTAATGATGAAAAGATAATTTCAAGGAGAGAGCTTTTTTACTTTCACCTGGTCAATACACATCAATAATAAAAAATGGCAAATGTGTGAGCTCACAACATGCTTTTTCATACTAACTAGATCAAGACTGTTATGCCATCTATTATTTATAATAACAGCTTATTTGGAAAATATACAAAATAAATAATAGGGGGTGGTCCATTGTGCCCCGGTCTCCCCTATAAGCTCAGAGAGTTTGAACTGAAGTTTATCATTACATTATTTAAACTTAATTCTAGGCGTTTGCTCCTTTCAATAGTTCTTATGATTACAACACAAGCTTTGAAATCACTTTCTTCCCCCCAACCCTCGTGTGGTTGTCTAGGAAATGGAGTGAACATAGCTGTTTTGGTTTGTTGTCCACCTTACTTGGGTTTAGGCTAAGTAGAAAACAATTGCAATTAACCTCACAGCAGAGCCTCAAAATATGTAGATTTAGAACAGCCACACTAATAACAGGAAAACCACACGATTAGGTAAGGGAAGAAGTTAACTGTCGGACCCTGTTAACGAACTCGAAGGGAGCACCAAAATATTGCATGTTAACAGAATTTCATGTTAACTATCAGTTATTTTTTTACATTGAACCAATTAATAGCTTTTTTAAAAAATTACATCTAAAAATTATTCTAATTGTAGAATGTCATACAATACAGCATCAAACAATTAGTAATTTAATAAAGTTTATTTGGAGTAATAGCAAAATTAGGAAATTTTTAAATGAACAGCAATTGGATTAAAACTGATGAATCAGAGGAGATCTGGGGATTTTCTCAGAAGTAGAAGATTAACTTTTGTAATGTTCATTTGCTGTTTTTCATTAATGTTTCATTTCATTTGTTCCTTGAAACTTTGAATTACCAAGAAAAAAAGTCAAATTCAGAATTTTGTTTGGGTTAAGTGGGATTTCGCCGACAGGATTTTTTGTCAAAAGGTTTTTTCAAAAGGTTTTTACTCAAAGTTTTATACGTTAGGAAAATGCTTTCAGTTCATATTAAGCGAAATTTTATGTTAATCAAGTTTGCGTTGAAAAGGTTTGACTATTTTAAAGCTTGTGTTGCAATCAGAAGGACTAGATCAAAGAACCAACCAAATACCTGCTTTGCCTGGTCCCTCCGGTACGTCTGGAAATGTTCCTCTCATTGCAGGCATCGATAAGCTTCCTCAAAATGAAAAGGCATTCGCGGAAAGTAGAAAAGAACGGGTGATGGCTGATGATGCACACTGAGGTGAGGGAGTGACTCCTGATATGCTGATGGGCTACTGGGGAAGATGACTTGGAGTCCCCTGTTGGTAACCATGGTAGTCAGACAATGTCTTCAATTTTGTGCATGATACAAGAGAAGATTCATGATGAAAAAACAGATTATTGTTGCAAATAATTTGTTTAGTAGAAATGTACATATCCTTCAGTGGAAAACACATTCTTGAAGGTTCAATCATTGTTTCTCTTCCGCTTCAATTATGGTTAAACCTTCAAACATTGGAAAACTTGACTTTTATGCAGACTACCATATTCTTAAAACTCACAATAACTTAGTTAACTCTCACCAATTTTGAAAAGCTTCATAGCAACAGAATATTTCTTTTTGACCCTGTTTCCCTCTTTTTACACCTAGTCTGAGTTGTTCACTATTCTGAAGAAGATGGGTCTATTGAGTTCCCACCAAAATGTGTGAATTCCTACTAAATAAACAATTCGGGCCAATAATATACATTGTTTTCTTCATGAGCACAATGGTAGATTTTTAGTCAAACAACTCAAGAGTAAAAAATGGAAAAACAATGGATTCAGTAAAATCAATTTAGTGAAAAAATTATTGCAAAGCTAAATTATTTAGATAACATGAAAACAATAGCTTTCATAATAATTTTTGATGTGTTCATTGGCTATTTAACATGAAAGAAAGAGAAAAAAAAGAACAATTCTTGCACCAAAATATCATGAAACATGGCAACATCAATTACTTTATAGTAAAAGCTACAAAGTTACAACAGAAAGTTTATTGCTTGTGACCGAATTACAAAAGCATAGTTAATGACACATCAAGTTGCTTCAGTATCATTTTGCTGTAAAGTGGACAGGTTATTGCCATAACCAGGGGGAAAAAACAAGTGCTCTTCTGGAGGTGTTATAGAACTGTCCTTTTTTTTATCTATCCAATCAAAAACATTTGAAGCTCAAGCACACAGGTTATGAAAAAATGTTTAGAAAGAGTTAAACTTTTTAGTTTGTAAAGGTCTTTGTGATCAGATACGTTATAAACAGACTTAAAAAAAATACTAAAAATAGCGTTAGGTTTATAATTATTCTTAAACGAAGAACATTTTTAGTAGGATTAGATTTGATTAGCATTACACTGAAACATCATATGGGTTATTGCATACCTAGAAAGTTCTGCATTCATTACATAAGGTCATACACTACATAAATAAATACTTCAGTTTTACCATCTGAGTCATCCTGATGTGATCGTTTCGGGTCGAGGAAACCAGAAGAGTCGTTCTCCCGAACTTTGGGCAGTTTCCTCTTGGCACGATCCCTGGCTTTTTCTTTTGTGGAAGGCCGCCTTTCGATAGCACGGTAGAAGTTGACACAGATGCCATACCTTTTACAAATGAAAAAGATATGGGTATAGTAAAGGAATTTGTATTTCAGTAATTCTGGAAAGTTTATATGGTTTATATATTGTATCATTAAGTCATGGGATCTTTGATTTTAGCATAATATATAATTAAGTGTAAAATTATGAACAAATAAAAAGAACTGAATTAATAAGGCCTTTGCTCCTTATTGTCATTTTAATATCATACACATTCCTTTTTGAGTATTTAGTGCTCAAAGAAAGTTTAAGTGAATTAGCTTATGTTTAATCGTAAGTTATTACTGTAGTTATTCGAACCAAAGATGCTGCTAAAAAAGCATGTGCACAGACACATTTGAAAATACTCTAACATCAGTACAAAAATATAGCAAAATTTTAGCTTCAAGTGATGGATATAATGCAAAAACTATAAAGCTGCTCAAGTATATGCTACACGGCAGATTAACAATCATTTGGCAGAATTTTAATAATTTTTTTATTCCTCTACCTGACCCGACTCGTGTCTTTTTCTGTAAGGGCAAACACAAACGAGTTGGACTCTCGAAGGCTGATACGCTTAGGCCCAATGCACACACATCCCTCAGGCTGGCAGAAGTAGACCTATTAAAATGCATGGAAAAGTGTCAGAAATAAATCACTGTAAAGTTGTAGATTATAATGTGCTTGAAAAACAACTTTAAAATTATCTTCTGTTTTACAACCATAAAAAAATTTTAAAAATAAAATAGGTAAATTGATTTACAAAAAAAAAAAGCTATAAGTTTTAAAATTAAGTAATATTTAGATTGTGTTTCTGGACCAAGTGAATAAAGGAAATATTTATTATGTTTTTGCTTTAAATACAAAAAGCATTTTTTAAGATCAAAATTTCAATATTTAAGTTTGTTTTATAGACTTTATTTTCAAGTCTGAGAACATTGATTACAGATAAAAGAATATTAGTTATAAATTATATTTTAAAAAAAGTTTGGTATAATTAAATTTGAGTATGACACTGGACAAAAATGTCTCTTGATTTCAACTTTTCACAGCCCTGCAATAATTAAATACCTTCATTTTAAAAGTTGGAGAAAACATGAGGACTTATTGAGGAAACAAAGCAGTTTGGCATAATAAATTAAAGCTCTTGCATACCACATCAGGACTAAGTGGAAAGTCCTTGTGGTCCTCAGCCGGATATCTTTTCAGAAGCTCTGGTGTCTGCACAGCATGGGTGCGGCTCGGTTGGCGCGCTCCCACGAAAACAATGTAGTCCAGGAGTCGAGGACAGAAGTATTTCTTGGTGGCATCTGACATTTCTCTTGATTGCAGTGGCTAGGTGGCAACACTGCACTGTCAGGTGTTGTGTGAGAGCGATGGCATTTTCTTCCTTCGCCTGAGTTATCTACAAATGATTGGGATGGGGGGATGTGCCCTCCGACAGAAGTGGAAGGTGGTCTGTTTTCCAGGCTCCATAATAACAGCATTTAAACTGAAACATACAATTCACATTTATAACTGTCATAAATAGGAAAAAAACCACAATGTTCTGAAGGTGTTACAGCTTTTATTATCTATTCAATGAAAAATATGTGAAGCTGAAGCATATGGCTTATATATATATTTTTTTGGAAATACAGTTTAACTTTTAGGTTTGCTATGATCTTTATAGACAGATACCATACATTGTTACAAATATAAAAAATACTAAAAATAGGGTTTTTTTCCTTTGTTTATAAATGTTTGAGTAATGCATAAGCACATGAGCACTCCACACATTAATTTTTTTTAATATTAGTTTTAAGGTTTAGAAACCATGGAACTAAATTTTAATAGAGAAAAAGAATCATAGGCATCACACACAAATTACTTGCGATTGTAGTATAGCAATATTAAGTTTATAAATAAATATATTTAATTAAATGAAGCAGCAAAAAAGTAGTAATAATTATATTTCAAAATTTCATAATATATTGTTTTAAAGAATGAGATTTCTAATAAAAAAAATTTAAATCTCATATTAAGTACATAAAAGATGAGGAAATTAATTATTAGTAAAAAAATAACATACTATTTTAAAACATAGTTGCTTAACAGGTAACTTGGCTGTTTTGCCGACAGATTTTTAACTTAACTCTTTTCATGGATCTAAAAAAAAAAAGGAAAAACAGCTGAGTATAAAGAAAATATGCTTTTAATAACATGAAAAATTGATTGCTTATTGATGCTTATTAAAAAAATAATTAAGATGCAGAATTACATGTAAAATTTAAGTTATTAAAAGTAAATTTCAAATAATGAAAAGTAAATTTTGACAAATAAAAATTAAATGGACCTTTTCTGTTAGCTTTTTATAAAAAAAAATCTTTAGAGCTCATACATACCTACCAAGTTTCAACTTCTTTCATTTTAGTTAGTTAAAGAAGTATGGAGCAATTGAATATGTTGAGCAATTTAATACAGTTTCCTATAAAAAAAATCAAATCACTCAGAAATATTACATTAGCAAAAAATTTGTGCAATATCAATAAACGGTATATGTACATGAAATATCAATCCAGTCAACTTAACTCAATATTTGAAAATACAGTATGCATCAGCGAGGTGATTTCAACTAGCGCTGCATTAGTGGTCAAAACCTGATAAACCACCTGATAAATTTTCTCCCTGCTCATGAAATTCTTGTAAGCAGTAGCATATTCTTTTAAAGTATAAACTTCTGACAACAAAAGCCAACTATTTTAGCAGTACTATGCGAATGAAATTCGAAAACATTTCATTCTTTTTTTGCTAACATCCCCAGACAAGCTCTTTGCTGCAAATTAATGTATCTAAAGCATCATTTTTAAAATGTTCTTTCTATGCAACGTAGACGTTGCAACAAATAAGATAGAGTTTCAAAATAAAAGAAATTTTCGAATTCAAATGTATTATGATAAAACCATACGGAAGTAGAACTTTGCCTTTAGCCAATATAATTAAAATATATTAAATGGTGAGTTGAAAACTATTTACCTAATAATAATTTTTAGTATAGTCATTCACGTCTTCAAGACATTTTTTGAAAATCAAAACAACAATCTGAAACACCTGTTTCCGTGACGGGATTCGATATCGATTAAATTATACTGCTAAACGATATTGCAACTGATCAATTTGGTTTGGTTAATTTGAAGCACTAGAAAAAAGACCTCGTCACTTCATGGTAGTTCTAAACTACAAAGATTAGCTTGTCTGTGATAAAGCTCTGAATGGAGTTTAGAATTAGGTAGTGGGAAGCTTACAATTCAAATTCAAACTCGCCTATTCACATAATGAAGTGATGCGATATTGCGATCGCATTGATGAATCCAAAAACAGTTTGATGTTGCAAACAAATACTAACTCATCGTTAAGTTTGAACAGGCGCGTAGCTACCGCCGTATCTGCCGTATCAATTATACGGGGCCCCCGGGCCATGGGGGGCCCCCAACGTGCGTAAGAAAAAATTAATAAAACTTTGTACTAAATTTAATTTCGAAAGAAAGTAGGAACTTGGAGAATGTAAAAATATGATTAATATTTTAGAGAGTTATGATTTCTTAGTGCTTGTCACATTTTATAAAGTTAATGACTTGACTTACAGAAAACTAGTATGTATTTTATTAAGTAATCTAACATTTAAATAGACTGTGCAAATTAAGGAATCAATTTTTTTTAAATAGTTTGCTAAATTAGTCCAAATATTTACAAAAAGAGTGGAGGGTAAGAACTGTTTTTAAAAACAAAAGACACGAGATAACGAAGCGTTTTTTTTTTTGTGAGTTATCACAAGATGAGAGAATTTCAGACCCAAAATCCTATTTCAAAGTCAATGTATACTATTGCTGTTTAGATATATTAATTTCTCAAACTAAACAAAGATTTCACAGCTTTTGCGACCTGATTAGTATGTTCGAAATATTACAACTGGATAAACTCCTGTCTTCTTCAAACGAAGAGATATTAAACGCTTCCGGAAAACTGTTGGCTAAATACAGTAAAGACATCTCAGTTAATCTTTATGACCAATTAAAGGCTCTAAAAACATGCTTAAAATCTGAAATTCAAAAAATGCATTCCATTAAGGAACTCATTGAATTATTGTTGATAAAATTCAATAGTCTTGCATCCAGTTTAACCGAGGTAATAACAGCATACTCTGTATTCTTGACCCTTACACTTACAGTTACTACCGCAACTGCTGAAAGAAGTTATTCAAAATAAAAACTGATAAAAAAAAATCCTAAGAACTTCAATGGGTACAGTAATGCCTGTCAGACCTGTTACGATTGCCCATAGAGGCAGAAACTTTAGAAGAAACTAAAGTCATCATCAACTATAAATTATTTAATAAATCAGTTTGCCGAAAAATAGGCAAGGAGAGTGTATATTTAATTTGAATTGTTTGTAAAAATTTGGGGAAAAGTTACAGATAATTATGATGAATAAATATTTCCTTTAAATTTAGACAACTTTTTCTTTTGTGAGAAATCTTTACCCTTCCTAAGGGCCCCCAAACAAATTTTTATACAGGGCCCCACCAAGGCACGCTACGCTTCTGAGTTTGAAATAAAACAAAAATATGGAAGTCAGTATATATGGTTGAACATGGAGGAACAAAAGTTAGCCTCACTTGTTACTGAGTCTGTATCGGGCTATGATTGAGACATATTCTAAATTTCGATTGATGAGCGAAAATATCCAACTTTTCAAAAACAAAAATCTTTAATCACTCGTTTTGTTCATGCAGAATAATTAATAACAAACAGATTAAAAGAATATAGTAAATAGCAGTCGGGGGATTGAATCATACATCATGAGTTTGTTATACTAATGCCAGATAAAAATTCATATGGTGTTAGAACGCATTCCTTCGTATTTTCAAAATTATAGAGGATATTTTGAATTCAATCGTAAACGAAAAAAAGAACCTTCTGTTAAGGGCGCATGTAGAAAAGAATAAATTTGCTGAGAATCGATAACTAGATGCACTGTTAAAAAAAGCCTGAATTTTACGTGCATATTTCTGTGATTATTTTCGGGAATTTACGGAAAGATTGCGTTTCTTCAACAAACAGACGGTTTGTCTGAAATAAACAGATCGTTTCCGTTTTCCTTAAACGCTTTACAAGCGAAAACGGAAAAACACCGTATTTATGCGTGCAGAATTTCACTTAAGACCCGTATTAACGTAATTTCTCCATATAACCTCGCACCCAACAGCTTTTAGCCTCGACACTTCGGCTGACCGACTCAGCCACCATATTTTTTGTTTGTTTGTTTTGACCACATCTGAAGCAAGAAAGATAAATATGCAGGTATGTTCATTTCTTTTAATAAAATTATATTTTATTTAAAGATTATATTTTCTATCTTTCTTTTCTATGTATAGATTTATAGAATCCAGTTCTTGTTTCTTTCTTATTTGTTTCTGTAATCTTTATAGTCTTATAATTGACCGTGGGATGATTCCTGAAATTAATAATTCCGTTTGTTTACCAACACGCTTAACTAGGTAAATTTAATTTAAAAGTTTGAAAAAGCTGTCAAATGTATGAAATAAACAATGTTCACCTACAAACAAGTGCACATTATTAAAAAAAATAATGAAATTATTACATTTAAATTCGATTGAAAAGCAATTGTCCTCGTGTAGCTCTAGTGCGACGATAATTCAGAACCTAACCTAACCTCGATTGAAAAGCACGGTTACGCTATCGCTATCAGCATAGCATGGTTTATTTTAAAAACTATGCAAGTATACATAACGTAAAGTTTCTCTTCAATAAATAATACTCTTTTGATTAATTTAACGAATCAATTAGTGATTACGGATGTATGTAGATCATATGCTTTGATTCGATTCAGATGTTACATACACTATTGTCAATGCTCTTTGTTTTGAAAAATCTGCACTAAGAAAAACACAATTTCCAATTAAATGCAAATTTTCTAACGAATTCAAAATTTAGGAATTGCAAGTGTCCGCAGAACGCTATTTTAGTGTTCATTTTGATATAGCTGCTAAGTGATATCTCATTTTCAGCCCACCGTCTACAACTACAGCAATAATTATTAGCTTTTACTAGAATACTAATTATAAGATTGTATTTTATTACTAAATGCCATATGAAATTGTATTTTATTACTAAATACTTTTATAAAATTGTATTTTTAATTTTGATATACATTATTCAAGAACACTTCTGTTCTGTTTCTACCCCCTCCTATTAAAAAATATTTTCAGTGTTCCAATTCTCAAATTTGTAATGTAAGATATGGATAAATCAATTCATTAAAGGTACTCTAAGATTCATGCCTTGTCTTCATCATCCCCCCACTTCACAAAAAAGAGAAAAAGCGTTTTTAACTCTGATATTAAATTATTACGGTGCAGATACTACGGAAGACTTGCTCGAAAAAAAGCCTAAAATTGAAATGACAAATTGTTTAATTTTAGAAGGCTTAAGAAGATTTTGTCTGATTAACGCCTGATTACCACTTGCTTCTTTACATTAGATCTACTTATTCAAAATTGGATTTGTATATATTAATATATTATTTTTTTTAGGTGCTTGTTTATCATAAATCTCCAAAGAGGGTCAAAAGTTCAGAAAAAGAAGAAAACTAAATCTGTAGTTCCTGCACAAATTTTTAAATTATTTGAGGATTTGAAATACCATAACAGTCCTTTTCAATTATGAAAGAAAAATAAAACTTGATTATATTCTGTAATTCTTTTGTTATTCACATATTGTTAAATTGTATCAGTGGTGTATCCAGGATGGGGGGGGGGGGATAATAACTCTCATCTCCATATACTAATTTTTTTTTACTATCAGTGACTACACAAATTCATGTATGTATTTCCACAAATGAAAACACTTAAAAATTAAAATTTATTGTTTTTGACTACAAAGGTTACTGTCTTAACGAGTCTCTCTGTTTAGGGGTGTTCAACCCCTAAGACACCCGACTCATTATCCCCTACCGATGATTTTGCCCTGGATATGCTAACTGTAAAGTACGACACCATTTAGCCACAGAACAATACTAAATGTATACATTGTAAAACATATGACAGAAAAATTATCAAAATTTTTAAAAATTTTCTGCCACATTAAAATTGTTTTAAATATATGAAGAGTGAATATTTTTAAATTTCAAAAATGTGAACAATGTCCTTTTTATTCAGATAATATGTCAAATATGGTTAAAAATAATCAAAGGATTAGAATGTATTAGTTTTGAATAGATTTAAGGTTAAAGTATGAAGACATTATATGCTTACGTTTTATATAACAAACAGGATGCATGTTTAAAATTCCTTATGCTTAACTTATATTTATAACACCATATATAAATGGATATATTTAGAATGATTGATCTTTAAATAGTATATAGAAACAAAATTGACAAGAAAAAGCAAAAATGTCTTGGAATTAACTAGAAAATACTATGTAAGTTTTCTGAATTTAAGAGAGAAATGCCAATTTGAAATTCATGAAATTAACATTAAACAGCTAAATGGAAAATCCTGAAATTAACGGAGAAATTCCGAAATGGAAGATCCTGAAATTAACGGAGAAATTCCGAAATGGAAGATCCTGAAATTAACGGAGAAATTCCAAAATGGAATACCCTGAAATTAACGGAAAAATTCCGAAATGGAAGTTCCTGAAAATAACGGAAAATTTTCAAAACGGAAGATTCTGAAATTAACGGAAAAATCCCGGCAACTTGCTGCCAGTAGTTTTTCCGTTAATTCAGGGAATTTTTTTTAACAGTGTGGTTGGAGGTCGAATGAATGGCAAACTTTAGTACCGGTGTGAGCGAGCAGAAACGAAATCTATAATCTATATTCTTGCAGTATATGAAACAAAAATTAGAACGATAATCATAAAAACCGAGTATGAATAAATATTTTTCTCTTGACATTTCTAAAGTTCTCTAAACATTTAAAGAACAGTTATTCATGGATTAACAGTAAGCCTTTTATATTGTAAAACTATAATAAAAATTAGTTACACTATCTATTGTTATCGGCTATTTACTGTTTATATCGACACTTTTTTACACTTGTTTATGTTTAACTCCTTAATACTTTGAAGGATTATTCACGTAGACTGAGTTGGGGAGAAAATGTAGTTACGAGAAAGATTGTCATTTAAAAAAAATCGATCTTAAGTTAGTAAAATGGTTGAAACTAATTATATGTGTAGCATTAGTGAATGTATATGATAAAAATATGACTGCTATTTATCAATTTATTTCTAAGTTACTGTAGAAGTATATTTTCTTTTATTGAACTGCTCAGTCCAGTGAGAGTTTTTTTTAAGAGTTTTGGTAACTTTCAGGAAGAGGAGGGGAGGGGTGAGGTAAGAGTTAAAACACTTATGGAATGTTCAAACACTTAAAAATATTTAACTATTTCTTATGGTAGCGGTATGTTATTTTTTCATTCCAAGAAATAGACAAAGATATAATTTGTTTTGAACACAAAAACTTATGAAGGGTTGTACCTTTGTTTTGTTTTTTTAAATAAGAATAGAGATTTTGCTACAAATAATTCGAGAATAAGATCTTTATTGATAACCACACATTTTGACAAAATATTCAAATTCAGAATTAAATTTATCATTTGAAAGATGTTAAAAAGCTATACCCAAATAGGTAAAACGTTAATTTGAAGTGTACAGTTTTAGGACCATAGAAATAAGCTTCTGAGAAAATTTTGCAAATAATGATTTATTAGTCCCTTATGTTTCTCTCGGTTTATCTCTAACACTGATAACTTTTTATTAAATTAATGAAACTAAAAATATTTTTTAATAACCATCATCAAAACAAATGCAAGGAAAAGGTTAGATTGAAACATTTGTCAAAGATTTGTTGATTTGGGGTGTTACGTTTTGCTTTATATTTTTTAATTAATACATATATTCATTTTTAAAAAATCTTTTAATTTTGTCTGTTTAAGTCTTTTAAGTTTTCCTTCTTTTCTTCTGATACTTCATTTTGTTAAGGATTCACTCTTAACGTGCAATAAAATATATATATATATAAAAAATAAAATAGATTTAAAATTTTGAAATAAAATAGATATTTAGAAATTATTATATTTAATATTTAGTGGGAAATTTTATATTTAGAATTTATATAAAACTTCTCTAAAGATTACAGAACAATAAATTGCATAATTTAAAATGAACAGTAAGAGAACAAAAACGACGAAACCAACAGAATATAAAATCAAAAGAAATTCCATGAAAACATACACTGTTCAAAATTATTTTGAAATTTTAATAGATTTTTTATATTAAATTGAAATATTGAATTAGACCAAATTATCACCAAAGCAAGGAAGGATCAAGAAGGAAAACAATACCGATGGAACTGCTGTCACTCAAGACGCAAAACATGCTCGTTTTAAGTTTTTGGTAATAGCAAGAGACACAAAAAATCGTCAAAGGGTCGTAGATTGAGGGATTAGCCAGTAAAATATGCATATAGAAAAACAAACACATGAACGAAGGTTGAATCATTGTTGCACAACGGCTACTCGAAAACTATTGGCACCTTGAATAAAATGTTAGGGTTAAAATACCTTGATTAAAGTCTTAGTTTTAGGTTTTTAATCTATCTTTTAAACCATAAATGCATAATTTGAAGAATACTAATTTCGGCATTTAAGTAGAAAAAAAATATCTGTAAAAGTGTATTTTCCTTTAATGTGCTCTCTATGCACTGAAGCTATCTTATAGGATGAAAAGTTAGATAAAAGAAAGTTTGGTTTGTCATTTTTCTATCGCTGATCATAGAAAACTTGAAAAAAAAAAAGTATATTCATTGTTTTTTCAAAATAAATTTTGGAGCTGTATTTTTTTAAATTTAAAGCTTATTTTTAAACATTTAATACATATTTGCTATCAATAATTAGATTAAATTTTTATTGGATAAAAAATTGCTGTAGAAGTGTATTTTCCTTCTATATACTTTGTATGCAGTGAAACATGCATATGAGAGAAAATTGATTCAAACTAAGATTCTATTTTAAGAAAATATTTTTTGGTGCATTCAAAATCAATGATGGTACATTAAAATTTTCAAGAAATTTATAAAATATATTTGAATTGCTGAAAAATAAATGAAACTACCAACCGTAAATTAGAAAATATCTCCATAACTGTTATAACGTTTCAGGTAAATATTTATGATGTTTTATATGGTGATACATTGTTTAACTTTGATACTTATAGATACTGTTAATTATTAAGATTAACAATTAATTAAGAAAAAAGATGTACATTTGGAATTGTTTTAAAGTTTAAATAGCTTTACAGTAATCATTCCTTTATTTTACCTTTACGTGGACCATTATTTTATCATTACGGTCAACAAATAGATAACATTTTAAGATTCGTATTTTAAGTTTCTGTACAATATAATGTTCCATTGATGTGGTTTAATATCAAGTGAAACGTGACTAATAACTGTAAGGTAAAGTGCTATATAATAAAGATTCTGCAACTTTTCTGTACTCTTATCTTTGTAAAAAGCCGGGTAATAAGCATTTTCTTAGACATGAAAACAATGTTGATGATTATGATAAACTATTTTAATGATGATTTTAAACCAGGTTAACAATTAACTAAATATGATTATAAAATATTTTTAAGTGCGTGTGAACAAGTTAATTTTTTCTTATAGCTGTTTGCATACCATCAGTAAATAACCATATTCTAAAAACATATAACTTTAAAATTATAAGCCACTGTCATACATATATAAATGAAATTATAACATATTATTATGAATATTGTACATAATTTACCAATAATTTGTTAAATATATTTTGATGGAAAATTATTGCAATATTATATTTTCTTTAATGTACTGTTAATGCAGAGAAACAAAATATACTATGGTAAATAATGCACAACATTTGCTACAATGCCACTTACAACATTTGCCACAACAAATTATGGCTAAACATAAATGACAAATACACATATTTTGATGGTAAAATTATTCTTGTTTTTAATCTAGTGCATTTAAAATTGATTCTTGTGGTATATAAAACGTTCGAGCGATGAATGCTTAAGAAGACTTACCTTTTTTACCCTTCAGATGCATATTTTATTTTTAAAGGATTTCGTAAAAAAATTAGAAATGATCGATTTTGAAAAATACATATATATTAATTCTTTTAAATATACTTTTCAAAAACAAAAGTCCTAAATAGGCAAGGAAATGGTTGAGGCTACTTTGGACAACAAAAATTCTGTTATCTGTTATAAAATATTACGAATTATTCAAAATTGTTTTTTTTTTCATGTAAGAAATATATATTAAATTGAAATTCCCCCCAAAAAATGGTGTAAACTATTGTATGCACTTAATTTTTGACCGAATAAATGTTTCTCTTCTTAATCATTTGAACTATAAATGAACTGGAATAAATGGTCTGAAAAATCAGATGTGTTTAAATATTTCAACGGAAGTAACGTATTGGAAAGCAAATTTCTGTCCTAGGTATTGCTTTAAATAATTTACTATTTGTATTTTATTATTTAAAATATCTCAAAATAGCAACAGGTGAATGAGTAGTGTTGTTACCGTATTAATATAAAAGAACCTAAAAGCCGTCAGCACACAAGTCGTGATTAGCAAAATTATTCAGTCAAAGTGATGCCATTTGGCATCATCATTTTTCTGATCATAATTTTAAAAAACAATAGGCCTGGCATCTATTGGGATAAATAAAAAATATTTTCTAATAGAAAAAAGTTCGGAGAATCGATGATGTGCTTTGATATCATAAATGACAATAGACAATCAGAAAAAAATTCTAGAATGGTGTTGCCAAATTGTCGTTGGGACTAAAAGGGTTAAGAGATTTATTCGATATAAGGCTTTTTATTGATTTATTACTTTTGATTATTTCTTCGTTAGATATACAGTAAGATGTATTTAACCGTAAAATTGTCTGATGGTGCACTTTCATTTTGTAGATTATAACTGTAAACCCACACGTGTTTAGACCATCCTTGATGGTGTGCTGATTTCGAAAAAAATTGTGTTTAAACTGCTAATATCAGTATCCTACAACAATTTTGCAATACTCTGACTCAGAGACACAAGCAAGTTCTAAAAGTAAAAGTTTTTACCACAAAAATTATTTAAATTTGTGCTCATTACGTGAAGTTTTACTTTGTATTTTAAAATTATATTTTATAGTTAATTGTTTGGATAGATACATCGATAATTTAAAATTTATAATTGAAAAAAAATGGTGTTGCTCTAAAACTGATAGTTCTTAGGCGGATTTATTCCTGAGATGATTAAAGAGAAATTGTAATTGTAGCTTTTATAATTGAATATTGATGCTATAGAATTATAGATATGGTTGTTATTGTATAATTAAATAAATCAGAAATCGTAACTAATACTACAAGATATTATCACACAAAATGCCATTCTATAGGCTAAACTTTCAAATTGACGTCACATTTCGTCTGAACATGCAAATGTGAAACTTAAACCAAACTATTCGTATTTACAAAAGGCATCAAAGCTGCATTTACCTCAATATGAGTAGCTTTTATATTGTTCCTTCTTGCTGAATTTGAAAAATGCATCTAATTTCTAAGGGTTTCTTGTATAGAGATGCCGCGGAGGAGTTTCTTTCCTGCCTGGTTTCGGTTCCTGATTCCTGGCGGGATCCGCGTAAACCGTGGGTTTTCTTCCCCACTTTGGCCACACCCAATCGATAACAGCGCGCTGCCCCCTCGACAGAGGCGGCAGGAATCGGAACTAAATTAATTAGAGAGTAGACAGAAACAGGAAGGGAGAAAAGAAAATTTTAACCTTCACGCATGGCAAACGGATAATTTAAAAAACCCGACACGTCTTTAAAAGTTTAAATGTATTGAGGTCTCAATTTAATTTTGTAAAGAAACGTAGTCAAAATTGATTAAACCTTCAGGATCAGAAATTTAAATCAAAATATGTGTCAGTCTTTGAAAGTCGTTACATTTGGATTTAAACTTAAAAGAAAAATTATTTTTTGACTATTAATTTAATGTCGCACTAAAATGTATTAATGTATTTACGCAAGCTTAATAACGTTTAAATTTTGTTAATGTAATGAAAGAAAATTGAAATTTTGTAAATAAAAAAATTGAAACTAATTATTTTTTGAAGATTTATATTGGAAATTCTTCAACTCAATTTAACATGTTGTCTTTCTAAATAACTATATTTTAACATCATAATATAATATATTAACCCTTTACGCACTGAATTAAGATTTACTAATTTTTTCTATTTGCTGTTGCATATTTTAAGGCTTTAGTTTAATTTTCCTGAAGAATTTACTTTACCTTTGTAGACTTTGATGTGCTAAAGCCATACGATTCAATTAAAAAGTTCCAACCGGCCAACATTTTCTCCAAATGAACAGTGAAAAGTAAAACAGCTGCCTTAGAAGTGATAAGTAATTAGTATATAAACAGTTAAAGGAGCATAAAAAACAAATAAATTGGAATCGCCGAAGTTCTTTTATTAAGTATTTCAAGTTATCGTGACTTGTTCTTTATAAGGCTTCCTTTACTTTAAAATAGTGCATCAAAGTAACGCTACATTCTGAAAATTTAAACAATAAAGACTGAAGGCAAAATTCTTAAAATGGAATAAAACTTTAGAATAATGAGCTTTAAAAACCCAATTAAAAACATTTTATTTAATTTAACGCAAATATTTTTAAACAGTTGTTTAAACGTAAGATACTTACCGAGGCGCAAAAATTCAAAGTAATTCAACGCTCCATTTACTTTTGATTAAATCGAATGAATAATTTGAAATACTAACTCTATGGAGTTTATTCTGACTAAATTTACTACAAAACTATTTCTTAAAGAAATAAGAACTTTGAACGAGAGAAGATTAGCATAACAAATACAGCTAAATCCGATCACTTTATTATACGAAATACTATTTTATTCTTTGGAAAGGAAATTAAAAGTAAAATGAATGCCTCAGTTTTTGGTAAAAACTGTTAAAAAACAGGATATTAAAGAGATAAGGGTTGTTTGATTTCAACTCTATACTCTGCATGTTAAATTTATCCTTCTATAAGCTTAAGCTGTTAAACTAACTGCAACTTATCAGATATGGATAAAATTGTCAAATAACTCGTTGATACTTTAGGCCATTGTTTTTATAATCACGATAATTTTATGAAAGACAGCTTGATAACCTACGTTATTCGCTCTAACGGTACATTAATCACAATAAACATTGAACAGCTATTCTCCGTTTTTTTTTTCAGAAACCCAACTCTCTTTGTAAACCAGAAATTTTCAGCTCCAGAGCATTTCTTAATCCAAGTATTTTCTAGAAAATTTAATTGCTCTTAGTAAATATAGTACATTTCTTTTGTCACTTGTTACAATTCCATTTAGTGTTTGTCTCGAAACTTTCGGTGCTTTTACATTTTGTTCTGCGTTTATCACTTTTATATAAAAATGTTTCCAATTTCAAAAAAAAAAAAATAATAATAATTGTGCACCGCATAAATTTAAGCTTAAGCAGCGTGGCAGAAAAAAAATTGAACTTGCAATGGATTTCAAATATGATATTATTATTTGCAATAATAAAAATGAATTAAGAAACAAAAAACACCCATGCAAATATCTATCTCTATAAAAAATTTAAACCTGCCTAACAATTAAATTAGTAAATGCCTCAGAATATTTTTTTTAACTCTTGCGTTGAATTAGCAACTTACAAACAATCTTAAGTCGAATAAAAACAAAACTTAAAAAATAGCTGTACGACATTTCCACCATCGTTTGATATTTAATAAAACTTCGAGTTCGAATCATCTTGAAAATCCACTTAGACTTTAGATAACAAACCAATTTAGACAATGCGGAACATGTCAGATTACTATGTACTTACAAAATGGTTTTTGCGCCTTGGGAAAAAAATAAGTGAACTATCTACGGAAAGATTGAAAAGAACGGTGAAATTGAAATATTTCTCTTTTGATCTAAAGAAAATATTTATTGACAATTACTGTAAAAAATTGATAATATTTTTATATTTGAAGTTTAACATTATTGGCAGAATAAGAAAAATTTACTATAACGTATATAAGGTCAAAATAAAAATTAATAAAAATTGTCTCTTGCTTTTTACAGAATAAAAAAATACAGTTTAAAGGCCAATAAGTGTGCTAGCAGTTTTTTAAAATTAATATTTTTAAACTAAAAGAAAACCCGTTCCTATAAGAATAATCTGCTTCACAACTTTTGAAATCATGTATTTACCTTACTAAGAAAGGTGTGGCAAATTTTGTTTAGTAGGATGCATACACATTATGTAATGACATGGTTGTTATCAAATCAATCATGGTTGTTAATCAATTGTTAATCAATTTAGAACACAAAACATTAAATGGGGAAAAAAACCTCAGCAATTTGTACGAATGTTAAATTTAATTAATACTGTAAGCAACTGAATTTTTTTGGAACACAATAAATGTTCCCATTCCATCAACTAGATATAAAAACAAAACTCTTCGAAAAGCTTATTAATCTCTTTGTTGTTTAGGTCCTACAATAATTAGGCAAAAAAGTATGGGAAAAAATTACACAGGATGACACTCGGATCGCTTTGGCTTTTTGCCAAGTGCGACGAAAACGACCGTTTATTGATTCCATCCTACAAATTAATGGTCTTAGAATTTCCAGCACGTCATCTCAACTGCAGTGTTTATTTCGAAATGCTCTTTTTTCAGCGCCCTAGGGATAAATAGTCCACACAAAAAATAGCCAATAGCCTCAATTGCTTCTGGGTTTGTTTACGGGTAGAGTATCGGAATGACAATTAGCTTCTGTTGCTTCACACTATATCTAAAACAACTGCTAACACTATATCAAAATCTTTTCAACTTCCACAATACTTTTCCAGCTTAAAAAGTATACAGTTCTTCGTCTGGATGTACATTGTAGTACATGTGTCTTTCCATCACATATTTTCTCAACTCATGTGTATTTCCATCACCCATTTTTTCAACTCAAACTAAATATGTAACAGACAAGTACGATACCTTTAATTGGCTTGTTTAAGATGATGTCATTATCGTTGGAAAACTTTAGTTGAGCTGATATTCTGTCTTGTGACAATTAAGCGAAATTGTTTGCTATCAATTTAATGTGAATCACGAGAGGAGAACCTATTTAGTTCTACTGAAAGAAAAATTTATACTCAACATTCGTTTCAGTAAGGTATGAAAATTCAAATTGTACTGCTCAACACAAATGTATAAAAATGAAATGAACGTTTAAAAATGAATGACCAAAAGGAAATCGATACCGCGGTAACTGTTGCTACTCATGACGAGAAACATGCCAGTTATATATATTTTTTATAAAAAAAAATTCATATAATACTTCGTGATTCATATAATTTTTTTTTCATAATTTGCTACATTAAAATGGCAACACATTTTCACATTTTCATCGAATTTTAGAAAAAGCAAATAGGCAAACTATTAAGAAAAACATTTGTGTTTGAAAAACAAATATTAAATATTTCCTAGAAGTATGTTTACAGGTTTATAGATCCTCAGCGAATGATTTTGATGTTATAACTAAAATTTGAAGTAAAGAACTTACATCATAAATGACTAAAAGTTAACTGGAAAAATATTGATTTCAACTATCTATTCTCAAGAGTCAATGTTGTTTAAAATGAACTGCGAAATTCTCGATGATATTGATGTTGTGCGGAAATTAAAAAGTTTAAAGGGTATGACTGCTACAATTCTCAAAATGTTAGAAGATTGTTTTATTGAGAGAATTTTGTATCTCAAAGCTAATCATCAAGAAGCACTTGAAAAGGTCCAGTTTGATTCACTTATTTTTGAAGATCATTTAGTTAAAGAACAATCTACCAAAAAAGCTAGTTGCAATCAATCTTTAGTAAAGAATATTGTTCAGAATAAAATCGCCAATAATTGCGCCAATGTGAATGGTTTCGTTGCTATTAACCACACATTATTGAATGAAAACATTGAAAATACTACATCTAATGAAAATCCCTCCACATTCTTCGAGAAATTCAGTGCAACCGACTTAACCAATAATACTTCAGAAAATTTTGATGATGAGGAACTTGAGCCTGACAAGTTGATTCTCATTGAACTTTATCGAAAAATTTCAACTTTCTTTGAAATAGGCATTGTTACTCCTTTTGCACTTATAATTGAAGACCATTTTGAAATAGTTAAATTCGGCTTAGCGCTAATTGTGAGTACGATCTATGCGTTTTTTACGAATGCCAATAAGAAGATAAATGCTACAATGAAGGGAGAAGACTCTCATGTAAAAAGTGTATCGCCTTTTACTCTAAGTGAGTTTTCAAGTGTAACCTCGTACCCAGCTGTTGAAACTTCAGATTCTATAGAACCTTTAATTACATTGAAGTCCAATAATAACTCGAAAGAAGAACTAAACATACGTGAGACTGAACTTGACAAAAATGTGGATGAAAAGATTAGTGTTAAGGAAACCTTGAAAAATAATAAGAATCCTAGTTATGAAAGCGGAACAAACAACAAGTATGAGGAACTCAGCAGATGCGAAGAAAATATGCCAAAATTTAATTGCTTTGATGAGTTTGATAGCATTGTATTAGGAAAATGTCAGCTATATCCAAATTACTGCAATGCTGAAATTAAAGAGAGGACTAAAGAAAACAGAGCATCTGAAAGCAATGATAAAAACGATGAACAGTTAGAAGAAAAAGTGGAGGCTGGAGACTATTTTACAGAAATTATTTGCTTGAATTTAAAGAACGAACTTGCTGAAGAATCAACGCATGTGTTTATTAAAGAAACCGACTTACTTGGATCCCCACCGAAAAAAGGTTTATCTTGTACTACAATACCTTGGAAAGATGAAAGTACACTGTTGAAAGACATAGAAGAATTCAATGAGTTTGAACACTATTCAGAATTTATTTGTATTCAGCCTCCCATAAATGAAATCGAAGAAAAAGAAAGAACAGAAACAGAAAAACATTTTAACATTTCAGATATTTCCCAATTGTCTAATAGTTTTTCTGCTGAACCACGACTCCTTGATATCGATGAAAAATTATTTCAATCACATCCTATGAATGTTGGAATAGAACAAGAAGTTGAAGAAAAAAATTTAATATTCATTGATAAATTTGAACAAGACATATTTTCTGAGGAATATGAAACAAAATATGAAAGTATCACACCATTTTTAAGCAATATTTTATCTACAAAAACCGTAAATGAGCATGGAGAAAGTTTTTTAGAATCAACAAATAGTTATGTATGTGAACTCAGTGATTTAGATATTTATGATCAACTAGGAGAAAATAATTTAGGAACAATTCCAAATGCAAATAAGAAAATACGCGAGTTTCCATGCATCTACAACGAATTTGAAAACGAAGCAAATACTTTGAGCGAATTCATAGATGATTATTCTATTTGCGAAGATCAAGATAATAATAAAGTAATATCTCTCATTCAGGAAACTTCAATGGAAATTGACAAATTCGACTTTATTGACACTGCTTATACTACTGAAGATAACAAAATTTCTACTGAAAGCACCGAAGTACCAATCTTTATAAAAGAATCCAAAATCATTGCAGCCACAGCAAACAGTTCTGAGGTAGGAAATAATAATTTGTATAAAATCCTTCCAAAAAATATTGAACTAGACACTACTAAAATTGTATTTGAAAGTAATATTTCTTCACAGCAGTCAAGTCAGCTCGAATATTTAAAATGCAATGAATTACCAATAGAAAGTTGTGATGAATGCACTGCATTAGAAGAAGAAGGCACTGAAAATTTAACCGGTGAAGACATTGATTTATCTGAGTATGATCCGATGAAAGAGTGTGAAACAACTGTTACCACGCATACACATACTGTTGAATGTATACCCGTTGAGGTGGAGGATTTAAACTTTACTCAAAATTCCATAAAAAAGTTGTCGAGTTTGAATGAAATAATGAATTTAAAGAACAGTGAGGAAACAAACATATGTAATATCGAACACTCCGAAAATGAAAAAATCAATCGGAATAACACTCACAATACAATACCTCAAATTTTGTCATATTCTCAAGATTTCGACGATGCTTTGGAAGCAAATGGGCTTTTTCAGGATCTAAAGTACATAGATAGTTCAGAAGAAAATATCGAACAACATTCATCTGATATTGTTACTGAAAAGAAAAGTTTTGGCGCATGTAAAATCAACCAAGAGAAATCCGTTGATCTTCACAAAGTCTTGTCAATTTCCATGCCCGACGTACGAGACATCAATGTTGATAAGTTAGTTACCTGTAAAATGAACTTGTCACTTACTAACAAATTGTCAGCCTTGGATCTGGGTAGTATTGATCAAAAACTGTTGGAAGCTTCGCGTTCATTCAAACAAAGCTCTTAAATTGAGAAAAAGGGAATCATGGGACGTTCTCAAGATCTTCCCCAAATTATCCTCCCTGGATTTAAACAAAATTCGAATGATTGTCAAAATGAAGATTTCCAATGCTTACCATCCAACGCGGCGGAACCTTATGAAACTGAGTTGTCGTCGCCATCGTCTAGTTTGAAGAATATGACCTCTGTTTTGGAGTCAGAAGTGAAAGCAGACCACAAGAAAAATAAAATGCAAAAGAGTTTCAGATCGAGAGTGTCTTCTGCGTTTAGCGGTGTGAGGAAACTTCAAGGAAGAATGTTAACTGCTGCCGGAGAAATTGCCAATTACAAGAAACAAAAGAATAGCTCGTTTGATTAGTATAGTAAAGATTGTCTGATTACATTAAACTCTTTATTAAAAAGAGCTAAGGGTGTTTTAAAAGTGTAGTACTAATATTCTTTTTCTTTCAAAATTTGAAGATATTTGTAAAAAGGTTTTATTAAATAAAGGATTTTGTTTAAAGAGAGCTAGAGTAAAAGTTCCTTAGACTTTGTAATTACATGTTCAGGAAATTATGAAAACTATTTACCGTTTAAAACTCGAGCCGTAATTTAGTAATGAAAAGATTTCTTAATAAGTAACTTTTCCAAGTAATACCCTTCCATTTTCATTAACTAAAAATCACAGCAATAAAAATTTAAATATACAGTTAATTTATTTAAGATGAAATATTAACCATTCGTGCCTTCCGTCAATCAAATTCAAAAAGAATACAATTTTTTTTCTATTCATAACTTGGTAGTTTGATCAAGACCCATACAGCCACTATTGTCTACTGGATATCTATTAGTAATCTACAAGATCCATTGGACATTCGAGATGTCGATTGGACATCTATTACAGATCTGTCTACAAAATCTAATTTTGGGATATCTATTAGCTATCTACTTGTAAACTAATTTAGACTTAGATATTTGGGACATCTAATATTTGTGCATCATCTCCTATTCATTGGACATCGATATTCTGGATATCTGATGGATGTGCACTTCGTTATATTTTTCAACTTACCAAAATGTGATTACTATTATTTTTCTAAATCAAGGAGTTCAGAGATATTTAGTCGTTGTGTTAGATTCTTCATGTACCCACATAGCAATTTATTATCCAGTAGACATCCATTAGACGTTATTAGGAAAATCCACGATATCCATTACAGTTAGAGTTTACCGTCTATCGACGTCTACTAGACATACGAAGTTTCCGCCGACAAACGTCTAATGAAAGTGCATTTGACGTCAAATTTTTAGACATTACGGACACGTTCTAGAGATTCCGGACGACTTAGAGATATGAGAAACGTCCTTTAGAAGTCCTCAATGTCCATGAGCGATCGAATGTATATTATGGATATATATTAGACATCCGCAACAGCAAGACATAGATCGAAGAAAAGTCTACAATATCTATTGATTCTACTAATTCTAGATATCATGGCATATCCGCGTCTATAACGTGTAGAAATGTAGTATGATGTCTTCAAATTATATGACGTGCTCTGGAGAGTGGAGAATTCAACTTCCCTTGTAGTCTATTTCAACTAAAATAAATCTATGACGTCAATAAAAACTCTAAAATCAATTAGTAATAGACGCCATACTACAATTACGTATGCATATCTATTAGGCGCCTACTACAACCAATTTTTGAAGATTATAAATTCCATTTTTGATATCCACAATAAAAAATAATTAAATAACTGTGTAAAATTGAGTAATGATCTTTAAAAGAAGTAAAATTGATTTTAAAAAATCTTCATCTGCAAAGCGTCTGTATTTTCAATTTTACGCTTAAAAACGTATTTTATAAGAGAACCAATAACTATAAATATATTAATTACTAATAGTTGAAAAATACTTTATTATTTTTCATATAGATGGCAGCACTAAAGCTCCTTATAATATAAAAACTATTACATCTCTCAATCGCGCCAATACCTGAAAAAAAAAAAGAAACCAGCTGTTTTGGCAACCCTGACCGACACCCCTGACGGCAGATGTACAATGGCTGACTGATAAAGATAAGGGGGTTGTCTTTTTGCTGACGGGCAATCGGGAAGAAAGGTCGAAACTGCTCCCCTTTCACCAGTGTGGTGTTTGCTCAGAAAATTCGAATAGATTGACAGGCGCGGCGCGTCATTCGGAAGGCGCGTGAGAAAGATGCAAATGGGTTTTTTTATTGCATTTTTTTGCCCATTACTTTCTCTTAGCTGTATTCCACATAACAGTTTTTTTTAATTAGGAAGTAACAGATAAAAATAAAACAAAGTACTATACAGTATTATTTTACAAGATATATTGTTCTTTTTTTTTTGCAACTTCTAATAAAAACAACTAGTTCAAAATGTAAAGTTGAATAAATTAAAAAAAATTGGAGTTGAATAAAATTTTTGTGAGTGTGATAGCGATGAGTTCACTAGTTAGAAACCATAAAAGAAAGAAAAGAATGAAAAAAATTTCTTAAAGAGTGTCAAGCGTCAAATATCCTATTAAAAATTAAACCGCATACTGTATCCCTATACATAAAACATAACCAAGTAATTTGATTTTACGACACGGTGATTTTTAAGACATATGAACATTTTAAATGTTGGGAGAATAGTAATTGCTGTTAAATAAATATTGTTGTATTAATAGAGCAATAATGCTACCGACTGGCAAAAAAGTTGTCTGTTAAATTAGAATGGGGATCATTAACTTTTTAAAACCAAACAATTAGTCGTCTATCTAACTTTATAAATAAAATTATGTTCAAATATTCCGTCGCGCAAAGACCCAACGTAGCAAATCTAGACGGAATCCCGGAAAAAAAAGCACAGGAAAAAAAAGCATCGGAAAAAAAAGCACGCGGAAAAAAAAGCATAGGAAAAAAAAGCATAATTAGAATAAACTCGTGATTATCGAGATGCATTGTTTATTAACGTCGTTAATGACGGCTTAGAAGGGTTGCGAATATAAATTAGGATTGTGGTATGGGTGTACATAAGGGGGTGAAGTTATAATCGAGATAAATAATGTATTATTTTTTTCTGTTAGAAGTTATGACATCTTAAAATTTAATTTTAAGTCATTTAAATAGTTGTTTGAAAATAGATAATTTTGGCATTTAAAAGTTTTAATTATAGCTGGATAGCTGTGAGCGACTTTATTATTATTATTATTTTTTTTTTGATGTGTGAAAATATTGTATAGAAACATTTGTTGATGGCACTTACTATTACAAACCCACTTGTTTCGTAACAGTAAAGCCACACACCCAATGCGGAGGGGAAGGGGGAGGGGGTACATGACACTTATTGATTGATTGCTGAGACCAACTGGGGTCACCTCGCCCCTTTACGGTAACACTGCCGCGTCGGTGGTCGGCCGATTTCGATTTCCCCCTAGGTGGTGAAAACCAGATAGATAAGCTGCAGTCCCTCGCAATAGAAATGCGAATTATCGAGGAAAACTGTACGTAAATTACTGCTTAAAAAAAAAAACACGCTTATTAACAACGTTTAGTCGCCAAATGACTTTATTTCCCAAATTTGATCAATGTTATTTATCGTTTGTGAAACTACTTTGGAGTTCGAAGATAAAATATTTAGTAAAAATGTTTTAAACATAGAAGCAAAACTTTGCAGGTTTTTTTTATGAAAAATAATTGTATTCTTTTTTGCATCTTTATTATTACATAAATAAAAAAATAATTAACCATCCAAAGAACATTCTAAAACGTCACTAAAACTGATTTATACCACATAAATTAATTTCTTTTAATTCCTTTCTATGTAAAATAAAAAAAAAGTTTCTCGTACATGTGTTACATTAGAAGTGGCAATGTTGATTTAATTGCAATAAAATTGATTTCTTTTGCACCTTAAATAAGCATTTAGGTTTTTCTAAATGATGAAAATGTTTGTCCAAAAGTACTTAGCACTTCTAATATTTTTTTTATTAAATTAAAATAATTAGATCAGATTATCACCCAACCAAATGTAAATCCAGAAGAACCAAAGTTGAAAAACATAACGCTGTAATTATTGCCATACACATGGCGTCAAACATGCTCACTGAAATACTTCGAATTAAAAAAAATATATCTGGTATTTTAATTTGCCTTTTCAATGTGCAGATTTTTGTTGTTGATATGTCAAACTTGTCTGCAGCATAGCTTGCTCTATGAAAGTGGGTGACGTACAGACAGACGGATTGACATTGACTTTTGCGTTATAAACTTAGTGTACTTTGAAATGAATCGTTGTATGACAAAAAAAAAGGGAAGAAACATAACATAATGCATGCAAAATTAAAAAGTACAAACAGATAAGTTACCGATATCTCAGCTTATGTTTATTGATGACGTTTGTCCACATATTTGGAAAGGGTTATTCAGATCGAATGATGAATAATCCTATTTTGTAGCTCTTTTTTATACACTCTAAAAACAAAAGAGTGAAATTCACTCCAGTAGGAGAAGTGCATTTTCGGCACTGGAAAGGAGTTAATATTAACTCAGACTGAGTTAAAAAAATCGCTCATTTGGAGTGATCCTGTCGGGGGTTTAACACACAAAGGATCCACTCCCTTCGGGGAAGTGCATTTTCAAGCCTGGAGGAGTGAAAACTAACTCAGACTGAGTTAAAATTGCTCGTTTGTTTTAAGAGTGTATAACGGTAATTAATACCATTATGAATTTCACTACTATATACTATAAACTTTATCATACGGAATTTATTCTAACAAAGGTGGTACCGGTAAAGTTTAAAACTTGAAATAGTTGAATATTTTAAATGCTTAATGCCAAATAGAACGATATGCCCAAAAACTTTTAATTATTAAAAAAATAACTGAATCTATTTCCGAGAAATGTACTTTATTTTACATATTAAAGGTCAATGAAAACTATTTTTAAAAAAATAGAGAGAGAGAGGCTGGTTGGCCCAGTCAGTCAAGGTGTTCGCCTCGCATGAGGAAGGTCCCGGGTTCGGTCCGGGCAAATATAAACGGCACTTACAACTAAAAATGTTCGTCGAAATATCCCCGACTAGAGGTAGTGCACGTTAAATATGATTCAAAGTTCCTACGCTGCGTACAGGCTCGTCACTTGACCGTGGTTTTAATTTGCAACGCTCGTCACCAATAACCCTCGTGTAGCTCTAGTACGACGATAATTCAAACTAACCTTACTTTAAAAAAATACTGTATAATAAAATATTATGAGCTCCAGAAAAAAAGTTTAAAACAAATTCTTTCAGATAATAAAAAAGGTGAAGTCATAATTGAGTGTAGCTCGGCTCGAAGCAGAAACCAAATTCGATATCAGCATTAATAGATATTTATGCAACTATTGCGAAAAGTAATGCTTTTTAAAACAAGTGGATTTTATTTCACGAGCGAGGTACGAGCGAGTGAAATAAAAACACGTGTTTTAAAAAGTTTACTTTTCGCACGTGTTTCATACACTATTTTTTATAATTGCGTGAAAAAAATCAAATTTCATTGGTTCAAAAATAATTCCCGTGCTAATTAGACTAAAATAGACTAAGAGATGTCAAGGAAAACAACCAATGATCTCGCAGTTCGGAGCGCGTGACGCTATAAAAAACCAATAAGCGTGTTTCAACATTTTGTCAAAGAAAGCAACCAATGAACTCACAATTCGAAGGGAGTGACTTAAAAAATATGGTTACAGTCCACTGAGCCGAATGAGACTCAGCCGAATGCTCTAAACCGCAAAATCTCGCCAAATTTCATGGCAACATATTCACCATTATGGCGATAATGTTTTCAACATAGATTTTTCTTTTGCTATCCAGCACTTCAAGATGGCTAACAATTTGGCTGGTTTATCGCTCGAAAATAGCAAGGGTGTTTAAGAAAACAAAGCACCAGATACGGCCCCTCCGAAGTAGCTTTTCACGAAGGGGCTGGGGAGTGTTACTGAAGAGAGCGGTTGTCACAATGATTTATTGGCTCTGCGGGTGGTCAGTGTCCACTGTTCAAGCAAAGCGATTTGGTTGCTAAAATCGAATGTTGCCAGGCGTGTACAAATAAATAATTCTTATTCATTTTTTAGTTTAATTAACGTAGAATTAGAGGCTAATATGTCTATGCTAAGTTAATCGTCTAATTTTCAACTACTGTTTTTATATTAGCAGTGCATCTACAATATTACTACGTGATTTAGATATAGGTTCATGAAAACCTTTTTTTTTCATGACAATAAGGGTGTGATGTAGATCAGTCATGGGGTCTTGTCTCATCATGATGTACTAAACTTTTGAAAATTAAACAAAAGTTTTAGTTCCAAAAGCAAAAGTTTTAACATAAAAATACCTTATGATAATAGGATAGTTGGTTAGTTTAGTATGTATATCATCGCACTAGAGTTACAGTAGGGCTATTGGCGACAGGCCTCATAATTTAGAACCACGGTCAAGTGAAGAGACGACACCTGAGTAGTGACCCAACGAAACCGTTTAGGACGACATCATAAGCAGCGTTGAGACATTGTCATATTTTACGTGCACTACCTCTACACGAAGTAGTATTTGTCGAACACTTATGGCTTATAGGTCGGTAATTATTTAGGTGTTTGGGTCAAAAATTTCGAATTTCTGTTTTTCTTTTGATTATCCCCTTAAATTTATATTTTCAATCAATAATAGTTTTGTTGCAAGGATAAAACTTTATTTTGAAAGGAACCGTTCCGTTTTTCTTGCAACAAATACACGATAATTACTAAAAAGGATTAAGCGCATAAAATATTTATTGTTGCAAAATCAGCAATTAGTTTATAGGTTAATATTACAACAAAGCGCAGCTGTACTTAACCTTGCTTAGATTATTATTCCGATTAGTATATATATAAATTAGCTGGTAATATTGTCTAGTTGTAGTAAATTATTAATAGATATTGCTATTTAATTAGTAGTTGCTAACCAATTAGTAACTTAATTAATAATATTGCTACCATATAACTACTTATTTGTACCATTTTCTTTTATTGGTGACTTGCTGATTTAAAATTATCATTCAACAAAAACACATTTTAATGAATGTATAGCATTATTTTTAGAGGAATGTAATAAAAAACCGTTACACAAAATTTAACTCTCTATTGCATACTGTTGCAATGTGGAAATATACACGTTAATCCGTTTTAATGATTTAAAATATTGTTGATGTTCATACGAATCAAATTCCAGGGAAAAGAGTTTTTCAAACAAATTACTTTCAAGTTCGACACAAGTACATATCAGGGAAATTTCCTTTGAAATGACCTGTTAAATAACTGACTGCCTTACATTGGAGCGATTTCTCGAAAAGTTATTTCGATATAATCCTATATTGTCCTCCCATTATGAAATGTCGCATTTTTTAACTTGTATTTCTAAAAAAAAATGAATATTTAAAAAATATATGTTTAGCATATCGGATTAAAAAGCATACAAATTTTCTACAGCTGTTTTAAAGACTTCATAGTGTTGCCGAATTCATCCAATTTGCGGCGTTCTGAGGGTCGATGGGGCATGTTTCACGTCTTGAGTGGCAACAGTTGCACAGGAATGAAAATAGTAATAAGAAGCCAAATAGTATATGTATTTCTGGGCTACACATACATGATTTTTAAGGTTTTAATGAAAATATATATGAGTTATAAACCAAGCATTATGTCAAACAACAAGTGAACATAAACCAAAAATTTGACGTATTTAGTTAAATCGGTACCTTCTACCTTGTAAGGAAAATGTTGTGTGTACACGAAAATTTATTGTGCAAGTTACTTTACATAATTAAATCGCATCAAAATACAATTATAAATGTTAAAGAATCTTTCTAAATTGTAAAATGGGTTTCATTTGACCAAAATTAATTTATTTATAATGCACAGAAACTAATTTTAAATAAACTAAGATTTTTTAAAAATAAAATTGAAATAAAAAACTAGAGAACGTATTTTAATTTTTTCGTAGCTTTTATAAATTGTATAAGTATGGTTAACGTTTTTAAATTTGTTTCAAGTAATTTGGTTAACCCATTAACGATGGTTTGTAAACACCGTTAGCACCCCTTTTTCCATTTAAAAACGCTAATTTTAAGTTTTCTAAATTTGTTTTTTGTGTAAATTAGTTTGCCCCAAATTAATTTCCCAACAATGTTCTTTACTTGTCTTATGGTTTGTTAACTTTAAACATAAAATTCCTTTTCGTGTGGCAACTTTTTTTACCAATCGTACTTGATGTGTTTAACAGAAATGGAGTTGTCATGTGCCAAGTTACAAATACATGTGACTTAACCATTTGGTCTTGCATTGAAAAAATCCTGCCTCTTCAATAAAGCCGTGTACCGTGTATATGGGACTGGCGCACGTTAAATCCGTCGTAGTTTACTGCTCTGACAACTCATATAAGAAGTCGCTATTAGGTTGGTTACATAAGTGCCAGTTTGAGTTTCGGCATCGTTACTTAATCCTGGTTATGAAAGGGGGCTGGGGAGCCCAGTCGGTTAGGCACTCGCCTAGCATGCAAAAGTTCCCAGGTTCGGGTCCGGGCATCGCCAAAATAACTGCCGTCCTATAAACGGCCCGTGCAGCCAAAAATGTCCGACGAATAATGCCCCGTGTAAGGTAGTGCACGTTAAATATCCTTCAAAGTCCTAACGCTGCGTACGATGTCGCATTTAATAGTTGCGTTGGGTGCCTATTCAGGTGTCGGCTCGTCACTTAACTGTGGCTCTAAAATACGACGCCCGTCGCCAATAGCCCCCGTGTTGCTCTAGTGCGACGATAATTCAAAGCCTAACCTAACCTAACCTGGTTATGAAATATGAGGTCCGTCGCCACAATAGTCCCCTTGTAGTTCTATACAATAGTGCGACGTTAATTCAACCCAAACACAAACATCATTGGTCCACGTAAGAAGAATCCTCTAAAGCAGCATATATTTTTTCTTACATATTCACAAACGTACATACATACAAACAACAACATATTTGGGATTCACATCGCCCTTAAATTACGCAGGGATATTGGCGACTACATGACTTTTACATGATTTTAAACCGCGGAACAGTGACGGGGACTATACTTGAGCAAAGCTGTAGCTCCACGCAATCTTATAGCGACAGCGTGCAACGTGCATGATATCAGAACTTTGAACGTATACAGATTTAACGTGCACCAGTCATACATACATGGCGTTTAAAAGGCGAGATGTTTTTGAGTCTAGAATGGGCTGTTACTAATATGGCTAAGACGCTCACAGAACATGAGACGGTATTTATGGTGTCATAATCCAACTCTTCACGCTATGGCGCCGCGCCTTACAATAAATGAAATATTGACTTATGTGAACTTAATATTATATAACCAGATTTTTATATCGTAAGTTAAATACAGAATTGCTTAAATATTAGAAGTGCCCATCATACAACTTTAAATTGAGAGTTGAACACATAATTTGAGAGAACTTAGAAACTGATCTTTTGCAACAAAGAATATTGAGGACCGAAAAGGCTGAAATTATCTCAAAACCAAAGCGTTGAGGTACAGGGGAGAGTGGGGACAAGGGGCATAAAGAGGGGGAAAATACCCTCTTAAAACAAAGGAGTGAAATCCACTCTTGTAGGGGAAGTGCATTTTTGACACTGGAAAGGTGTGAATATTAACTCAGACTGAGTTAAAATCACACGTTAGGAGTGATCTTGTCGCAGATTCAACTTACAAAGGTTCCACTCCTGTAGGAGAAGTGCATTTTCGACACTGGAGAAGTGAAAATTAACTCAGACTGAGTTAAAATCGCTCGTTTGCTTTAAGAGTGAATACTTTTTTACAAATATTTCTACACTACATCATTGTAACAGTTTGACTTCACATTTTAACAACCGAAGATCAGGCATTTAAAGCAATGTTGATCAGCCATAAAGCATGTGTTGAAGTGGAGAGAAGAAGTATTGTTTTGGAGAATACAAAGTTAGTTAAAAGTGTATTTTTTAGCTTTTAAAGTATTAAATAAAACTTTCTATGAATTAAGCCATAGTTTTAGTTAGGTGATTATAGCATAGATTCAGGTATTAGTATATGTCAAATACCCGTGTGGTGAAATACACGTGATTTTGTGTTGGATTCTTTATAAAAAAACAACGCTGTGGTGTCAAATGGGACACGAATAAACCTAGCTTTGTATGCTTATCTTGAGGAATCCTTATAAATCTTTAAAGACTTATTCACTCAAATAACCAAAAACATTTTGAAACTTTAAAATTTAAATTTTTGAACTTTTTTTTCTTATAATAAGAGAAAGTTCATGAGCTTTATGTTCATGAGCTCAAGTTCAAGAGAAGCTTTATGAGTGACAAATGCAATTCCTTTAATTACATCTGAACAGAGCTTGGTAAAGATAAATAATTTGTTTTTGGTAAAATTTGCTGGAAAGCAAACTATTTCTTTATAACGATAGATTTATTTCTGAAATAGAAAGCGATGAACTCCGGGTGAGCTATTTAAAATAAAGGCCGTCTTTTTAAATTCACGTACCCTGAAAAAAGGACAAGTTTGAGAAAAATTTTAGAGGATTTAGTAACAAAGCTATCCTTTCTGATGATTCAATAAAAATTATGGACGCATCTTCGATTTTGAGTTTTAACTTTGATAGTTCACATTTCAATAATAAATAATTGTTTTAAAAAAATACATTTTTATTGTGTACACATTATGTTAATGTTGTTTGCTTTAAAATTTTATTTTCATGTCATTTTATGATTATTTTTACCTTTTTTTTTTTAATTTTAAATAAAGCTAATATTTCCCATTTCCCATTAGCTCTGCACCCTGTCCCATTAGACCCCACGTGTGATGGTGGCTAATGTATAATGGGACATTTGCATGTTTTTTTTAAATGCTCAGTAACTAAGACATGGTAATGTTTTAACATTTGTCGAATGACTTTTTAAGTAAACGAAAGTTCATTTTATAAGCTTTAAAAAAAAAAAGAAAATTCTTGTATTTTTGCTGAAATACAGAGGTTAATAAAAATTTGTTCGAATAGCCCCCACTATCCAATATGAAAAGTTTATGTTATGACAAAAGAATTCAATTATCAGTGATAACAACTGCCAAGCTTTAAGTCGTAATATTTTACAGTAATAATTGATGATAATTAATTTTAAAAAAATAGATTAAATTTTAAAGCAATACATAAATCTCGTCCGTGATCAAATAGCTAATAATTTCTCTCCTTGCATTTAGTTAACTGCTAAATGCAAAATATCAATTAGTAAATAAAAAAAATAATATTGATCCCTTCGTTTAATATAGCTCTATTTAAAAATTATTTTGTATTTTTGTCTCTTATCTTGATAAGTAGAGCATTGAAAACAAGTTTAAACCCTCCAACCATCCTTTCAACGCTGTTGTCTGGTTAGACATTTGTCGCCTGAAACGTGATCGGTCTGAGTTCCAGGGGGTCTCTTTTATGACTTCTACGAAGATCGCATTCTATTTTGCAATACACAATGATTAGGGAGCGTTCACCAATTGTAAAACTTTCACTTTGGCTTTGTACTTTGTACGCAGCTTTCGGTTGAATTTTTATCGCCAACGCTCTTGTAAGAGAAAAGCAACCACAAGCTCTTATCAGCAGAGGGGGATCTCTTCGCCAAGCAACACCCCACCCTCTCACCAAGTTGGCTGCTTTTTGCGGTTTCGGCTGAGTCTCATTCGGCTGAGTGGGGTGCCACGAAAAATATTCCCATCGCGAGAAAAAAAATTCATTGATTCAAAAATAATTCATGCGCATAATATTTTTAAATACAGCAGATCGATAAATCTTTGGATTTTATGAGTATTATCAAATCGAAATTTTACTTGAAATGTTGGCATCTTATAAAAAGAGTGCGACAAAGTCTTTTTTTCACTGCTTTTGGGTGAAAAAAAGTACTTTTTTTCACTGTTTCAAAAAGTCTAGCTTTGTGCACGCGTCTGATATTGAAATTATAATGTAAAAGTCGGCTTTTTTTCACGCAATTATAAAAAAATATTGTAGCAATATTTTGTTAGCTTCAAATTTTTTTTTTATCTAATTAGTATATTAAAACTTCAGTTTTGGTCATTTGCAGAGGATTGTTTTCGATTATCTGTTGAGCACAAAAACTCTTGGACTAACGCCGTGTATATTAAACTGGTGCACGTTAAATCGGCAGTGGTTCAAAGTCATAATGGCAGGATGTATATAGATATTCCAATAATACAAACATAGATTTCCATTCTGATTTTTAAAAATTGTTGACTTCAAACAATGTGCTCTTGTGCATGCAAATGCATTAGTTTTTAAATAAAATATCGTCACCAGCACTAGTTATTTGGTCAAAGTACACGTCTCACAGCCTAGTGATACCATACAAACCACGACCAGAACTCCCACTTCCCTCAAACAGGCTTTTAAATTGTCCCATAAATTACGACTGTCACCAAATGAAACCCAATTCTACCCAACCCCCTTAGAAAGTCGGGTGTTCCCCCTCCTCCTTTACCAGCAACCCACTTTGGCCACAGTGGCATTTTCTAAGAAGTGACCTGGGGTTCTATTCAAAAAAACAGGGGAGAAGTGGTTCCAGGTTCCAGGTGTTGGCAGATCGACACTCACTAATTAACTAGGCGACACATTGTCAGGTGATAGCCAAATGTGGGGTGGCAATAATTCGCTTTCATAAATTGGCAACTACTTTTTTCAATTTTTTAAAAAATACAAATGTTTAAATTATAAATTTAATTTCGTAATTAATTGGAAAATGAAAATTTCTTTTGTGTCCAAAATACTAATTATTTTCATAATTATTGCAGTATCTATTTTTTTTTATTGAGATAACTTGAAATTAAATTGCATATGCCCGCCCGAAAGTACAGACAGATGGACAAAAAGTATGAAAATTGAGTATCTAATGGGAAATTCGCTGACAGACACTAGGTCAATAGACAAACGGACAAAAGTATGAAAGTTGGGTCGCATATCGCAGATGTCATAATTTCTAACAGAAAAAATTTATATGTTAATTACATCACGATTATTACTTCAAAATGATTCATTACTTCTCCCCCTTGTGTACGGCCTGCCACAATCCAAATTTCTATTCGCAACTCTTCTAAACCGTCATTGACGACGTTAATGAACAATGCATCTCGATAATTATGAAATTATTCTAATTATGCTTTCTCTTCCTATGCTTTTTTTTCCGTGTGCTTTTTTTCCTATGCTTTTTTTCCGTGTGCTTTTTTTTCCTGTGCTTTTTTTTCCTATGCTTTTTTTTCCTGTGCTTTTTTTTCCGGTTACCCATCGGAATACGCCTCAATAAATATTATCTGATGCCCAAAACTCTCCGAAAAAAATCCTTTCAAGAATCATATAACTGAAATAAAATAAAATCGTCATATTTTTATTGAAAATCATAATATAAAATATTTCCAAAGGATAGTTATCTATTGTTTCTAGGTGTTATCTATTTGAAGCAAATTAAAACCGTGATACTTTTAACTATTTTACATCGCCATATTTTTCGACGTTATATTTCTTCAACTGAAAGTTCAGATGAGTGAAAAAAATTCTTCAATTCTTTTATCTCTATATCATCTACATTGCTTGATAGCTGAAGAATTAGAAAACCAAGTTCATTACTCTTTTCGAAATGAGAAGTGACTGTCATAACTTAATTTCCAAACTACTTTGTATTAGATTTGCATGTCAAGCAATAATATCTCCTTTTGGAATATACCAAAATATTAAATTTTTAAAGCTTTCTCTAACACATTTTCTTGAAGAAAGTATTCATCCATGCATAATATTGTGATTGCAGGAATCGTCTGTCACCCATATTGATTTTCCACATATTTTGTACAACAAAAGAACTGTATTGTGGTTGAAAGAACTGTAAAGTATTTTTAAGAATTATAACCTTATAAATATAACTTATACATAACCTTAACAGACGAAACTTTTTTTCAAAGAAAAAAAAACATTGTTGGGAGGATTCAGCACTCAGCAACAGCAAAATTCGGAATTTCGACCCCACTTCAATAATTTCATTACATTATCTTTCAATTTCGTTAATTTAAATTATAAATTAAGCCAAAAACGTGTTTTTTTTTCCCGAAAACATATTTTTAAACCGCTGAATAAATCGCTAATGAACACATACCGCAAAATTTTAAAATAAACCAATACTTCAACTTCATTGAGTAGTCATAGTTTTAATTTTTGCAAATTTGTTTTAAAACATTTAAAAATTAATTTTCAGAAAAGATTTTTTTGTGCCAGAAAAAATTTATTCTTTTGGGCAATCATTACAAAAGATTAACTTTTAATCACGTAATATGGTTTCAAAAACTAATATCCCTTCTTAGAATTTCTTTACTTCTACAACACTGTGCCAAAAGCTATTATAGTAAGCTTGTGTTTCAGAAGGAAACTAGCTAAAATGGCATGTAACTAAAACATCCAGAATGCGAGAAAACCTCCCGTTCAAAATTGTCCTTATCTCTAGGGGGAGGGGGTAAATCCAGCTCCACTTGAAACTGCCCAGAGCAAGGGAAAAGCAATTATTCGTAGAGGGGGCCTCAAATTTCATTGGCGATAAAAAAGCTCGCTGATGAATTGCAATCGCGCCTAATAGGCGATAAAAAGTTATTTATAGTTTAAAAACACAGCGACACCTGGTTTTGGAAAAAGTTAAAAAAAGAGTGAGCAAATGACATCACGATTCTTAAAAAAGAAACACTTGAAAATAATTCTTTTAATTGTAATAATTTTTCTAACGTAGTTTCTGATAGTCCATTTTTATTCGCAGTAAATTTTTAGGCATCCACAAATATTATAAAGAATTTTTTTGTAAGCAATTGTATTTTTTATTAAGGAACTGCAAAATATGACTTCAAGCCTATGGAACAGCAAAATATGACTTCAAGCCTATGGAACAGCAAAATATGACTTCAAACATATATAAACTAAGATTCAAAAATTTTAAACTAAGTCTTAAAATTAATAACTAACGAATAAATTTAAAAACATCAATTTTTTTTTATAAATTAATTTTAAATTTTAGTAGTTCATCGTATTTTCCACAAAGAAGATGCAAAAATTTCTTTAATTTCTTACATTCCCACCGAATTTTCGAGATTTTTTCTTGAGATTTTTTTAATTTCAATTAAATAATGTGTCCAGATTTAAATTTTAAGAAAATGCGATGAAATAAGGAAAAGTTAAAAATAACCAACTCTAAATTTAATGAAATTTTTATTTATTGAAAAATAAGAACTATAAGAAGAATATATATATAGTCATAAGGTCTCATTTTATTTAAGTTTTAGGTTATTAAAATTTAATATTTTTCTTCATTTTATTAAAATTAAATTTGAATAAAATGAAGAAAATAATTGAAGTTTTTTTTCTTCATTTTAATAAAATTGAAGCTTTTTCTTCATTTTATTAAAATTATTTTTTTTACATTCCTATTTCAATTTTCCAGGGATTTGTTCTGGGGATTAAATAAAAAAAAAACGTAACTAAACCGTACACCCGATTTAAAAATAACTTTCACTCTTTAATTTTGAATACATTTTTCCTACTGTCATCTATGAGGGTAATTAGTAACTAAAACTTCATAATGGAATGCAATAGACAACAGTATGCATTAGAGAATTAAACTGAAAACTTTATGAAATTAAACAGATTAAAAATTATAAAAATTAAATAACTAAAACCGATTATGGTAAATTTAAAATTTGGATTTGTAAATTCATTTTAATATTAATAGCTGTGTTTTTTTTCTAAAGGAGATACTGTTTTTTAAAATTATAAAATATGGGTAAAATGATAATAAATCGGTAATATTTAATGAAAAGAAATATCAAAAAATTAATGTTGTTTTTTTACATTTTAAACTTAAATTTTTCTTTGGTAATTGAATTTTATAAACTGAAAAATTCTAAAATACTAAAATCAAAAGGGCAAAAGGAAAAAAATCGATTATCTTTTATGAAAAAAAAATGAACAAATCAATAGTGGTTTTTTACATTTTTAATTAAATTTTTTCTTAGGTATCTAATTTTTATAAAAAGGGAGATTCTAAAAGTATGTATATTAAATAATCCAAAAACAAATTAGAAAATTCAAGGGAAAAAAAAGCAATGTAAGAGGAACCAACTTCGTAAATAAGTAAATTTTAAAATAACTCTTTATCACTATTTGCGATTTTAAGAAGCTTTGAATTTTATAGGGAAGAATATATAATTTTTAAATACGAATTATGAGTTTAAAAAATGAAATATGTGAAAAATTAAAATAAAAAACAAAACGATAAAATAATCAAAATGCAAAGAAACACACTTGAACTTATAACAAATGTCAATATGGTTCCTTTTAATGAAACTTTTATTTTTTGAAAAATTATAAGCATGAGTTTCAAGTCTTAAAAAAATCTAGCAATTTAAAATAAATTGGTTCAAAGAAATCTCTAAGTATTTCATGGGACTTCATAGTACGTATTAAAAAAAAACCCTCCCTAGTTGCTAAGTATTTGACTTCTCCTTAAGAACCTAAGTGTGCGATCTTCAACCAAATCCCTGTAGCTTAACGGATAGCGTACTGATCTACAGATAAGAAGGTCCGTGGTTCGAATCCCGCTTGAAGCGTCTCCCAGCTTTGAAAGCGAAAGATATTCGTAAAATAAGTCAAACGCTCAGTTGGAGAATGTAACATATAAACCTTGTTCAAAAATAATTTTTAAACAATAAAATAATTTTTAAACCCATTTTAAAAATTCATTAGTGGCGCCACCTATCTTTGCATTTTTTAACTATTTGTTCTAAGTGCATTCTATCACATCCATAAATTCAAAATGTATCCAACATGTCTAGAATTGGTATATTTATTAGATATTGTAGACCTCGTCGAGAAATGTTTTGTTGATAGGGTTGGTCTAATAGATATCCACAAAGTACATAAGACTGCTCATGGAGTTTGTTGACCTCTAATGGACGTTCACCATAGCACGAATTTATCCAGAAAGTCTAAAACACGTCCGTAATGTCTAGAATATCGCTGTCAAATAGATTCCTAATGGATATCACTCGGCGGAAACTACGGATGTCTATAAGACGTCTATGGATGGTAAACTCAAATTCTAATGGATATCATGGATTTTCCGAAAAACGTCTTATAGATGTCTACTGGATAATGAATGGCTATGTGGGGAGATATAAACACAAAAAGGTGTATAAATGCTTTAATATTTTGTGGACTTAATTTCAACACATGAACAAGTAAAATGAGAAAAAAACTGCAAAATAAAATAAAGAAAGCCTTTGCGAAAGAAAAGTGTCGAAACTAAGCCGTACGTGAATATCGAAAGATTTGTCAGAAACACAAGCATGGTCCGAATATCCAGCATTAATTTCTTGGAAGACGCTAAGATTTGCATCCCACTCTTCCATGTGTTTGTGAAGCTTTTTGACAGTTCTTCTCATTTTTTTTTAAAGTATCTGCATCAATTTGAAATAATTTCACCCCAATAATGCATAGCAGCCCAAAAGTTATTTATAGATTTGGTTTGGTTTTGGAATTATCGTCGCACTAGAGCTACACGAGGGCTATTGACGACGGGCAGTGACGACAGCCACAGTCAAGTGATGAGCCTACACCTGAATAGGCACCCAACGCAACCGTTAGGGGCTACAGTGTACGCAGCGTTAGGGTTTTGAAGGATATTTAACGTGCATCCCCTTACACGGGGTATTATTCGTCAGACATTTTTGGACTGCACGGGCCGTTTATAGGTCGGCAGTTATTTTATCGATGCCCGGACCCGAACCTGGGACCTTCCGCATGCTAGGCAAGTGCCTAACCGACTGGGCCCCAGTTATTTACAGACATTAATTTATTCGACGTTTGTTTTGAAGCGGTGTTTAATTTTTTAAATACACAAACAACTTATGTTTAACTTCGTAATTTTCGCACTTGTACTGTGTAAATGTTATTTTTAGCCTACTTTTCTTTTTTTTTAATTCGAAGAATTAAAAAAAAAATGAAAAAGTAGGTATTGACATGCGGTCGATGTCCGTCCGTTCGTCTGTCCGTCTGTCCGTCCGTACCCCCCTTCCAAAATCAGTTCTAGCAATCCGATCTTAAAAATTCTTTTTTTATTAGAAAGGTATAACCTCAGACACCCAACTTTCATACTTTTTGTCCGTCTGGCTGTACGATAGGACGGACATAAATCCACTATTTGACGACGAATTTCCCATTGAATTAGCATTGAAATTCAATTTCGAGTCATTTAAATCGCTGAATTTAACTACAAATGCTACGGACAAGTGAGATACGTCAAAAAATTCAGCGCATCGAAATTAGAATACATTGAAAATTTCAGAAAAGAATTCGAATTCGAAGTACTTCAATTATTTAAAAAACATCAAAATTTAATGCTCATTTAAAAAGCATAGGAAGACATTTTTATTAGAATTAAATCACCATTGCCATCGCAACAATTGCTTGAGAAACTTTAATTCTTTTAGACAATAAATTAAAATAAATTTATTTTTGAGACATCGATCAATTTAAGATAACGTCAAATACATATTTCACTACGACATCTTTGTATGTTGATATAAATTGTTTTCATTCTATTTATAAGCGAGGAATATTACATATTCCTCGCTTATTTTGTCTTTGAATTACAAATTTTTGCAAACGATTTAAGTTATAATTATTTAATTTTCGAAATAAAATAAATGAAACTAGCCGAATTTAGCAAGTAATTGTTTATTGAGGAGTAGTTTTTTGTTTTTTGTTCTACGAAAAATTAAATATTTATTTATAACTGGAAATAAAGCTGTGTTTAGTGCTGTGTTTAGTAAAAGATGCTGTGTTTAGTTAGATGTTGTGTTTAGTTAGATGCTGCGTTTAGTTAGATGCTGCGTTTAGTGAAATTTATTTTTAATTTAATGTGGAAAAACGGTTGTTGAGGTCACTTACTGTTACGAACCTAGTTTTTTTCAAGATAAGAATTTTAGTAAGTATTTAAGTAACAGGAAAGTAGGCTATTTTAGTTCTTTAAGAACTTCTTGTTGTTTGTTTCAAAAGATATACATAGGACCCAAAAGGTAAACTGAAAAGCATTTCCGTATTTACTGACCATAATATTCAAATGTCAAACGTCAGTCATTAATTTTGATGATTTTATTTGGCTTTCTTTACCACTATCAGTTTGTAAGTAAACTATTTGGGATTCTATGCATTTTTCATTATTTTAGCTTCCATGCAACGTTTATAATGTAAAATGTGGAAGCTTTTATAGTGGCTCTTTCTGCCACCCACTTTCACAGAATGAACCACAAGTCACACAAAAAATGTACCCCGTTTGTTAAACAGAAAGAATACTTCAGTTTGGAGACCCGACTTCCAATCTCATCCCCTTTAAATAAAAAAAACTTGCTTTACTTATTAATAATGTACTACCCTTCGTTCAATACATAAATAAATGCTACGAAAACAATGAGAGAACTTCAATAAGAAACGAGGTGGAATCGATCTTCGAGCATATCTTCGCGGGTTTCTTTCCTGCACACAGGTATCGTCCGAATCGCCGGGCATCATTCTATTTCTGGACGAGTTCCCTCTCAAGATCCTCTGCCCACTATCCCAATTCAATCGATTGTGTTCCTTGTGGCTTTTCTTCCCCGTTTCCATAGTAACCAAGGGTCTGTACGCCCCATTGATCAACACGGGGCGCACCCTTGGATGTATGTGGGGCAAACTGCGCACTTTCGCTCTCGTCGGACATTCCAACAGGAAAAAGTTGTGGCCTTATTGTAGTAGTTGGCGCCGGTGTAGACTATAGTCTCAGAAATAACACTTTCATTTTTGACGATTCATGAACCCTCAAGCCTCATTTCGTTAAATTTGAGGATTGTTTCATCAAACTGTCACGCAACTTTTGAGTAAACGCGAATCCTCACTTTTGCGATCGTGATTTAACGATTCTGTATCTTGATTTTGAGGAAACCGAATCTCATTGTTGTGCCCACATGCTCAAAAATGACGAAATATTTCTTTAGATTAGACGACATTCAAATCCTCATAAAAATGACGATTCAAATCTCCTCACTTTGAGGAAACGAAAACTCGGAGCATTTGCCAGTAAACGAATCGTCAAAATTAAGAAAAATTTCGTCGGTTTTTAGCATTAATTTTTTAGAGTGCAGGATGTTGGATTTCAATATTCGAAAAAGGGCATTTAAATGTCTCCGAGCCTCGGGCCCCAATTTGTCATGGTCAGGCCCTGGATTAGGGGAGGGTCATTTCTTTTTCACGAGAAACTTTCAGTTTTCGATATTAATTTAAAAGGAAATATAAATAGTAGCATTATGTGCAGATTAGAATTGAATAAAATGAAACTTAAGGACAAAATTAAAATCTTATACAAATATGTTCGATTATCCATTAACCCTCAAAAGATAGTATCCCTCGTCTCAGATTTAAGAAATATTGTCTCACGTCAAAAAACTTAGCATCATTAGAAATTCCAGCATACATTTTATCCACTCAAGTGTTAGCGCCATAGTTTAGTGTAGAACATCATGCCACTCGGCAAAGATTCTTGCGAATTTAAATTACTTTGCTATAAAGATACATATTTCTATTTCGTTTATTATTAAAACAGAGAAACAATCAATATTGCACAAAATTTCCGCGCCGCCAAACTTAGATAAATGTAAAGGCCACAGTAAAAATATAGAAAACTTTAATTCTCTAACCGATTTTCTTCTTAGTTTCTAACCCCACAGAAGTATCGCTATGGAACTTTTGCAAGCTGTTTTAACTATACGCTTAGCTCACTACTTAACAAGAAAAAGCTTTTTGTCAAGAATGCGACCTGACATATTTTCATAGCATAATAATTTATTCCCAAATAACAATAACAATTCCAATAACATTGACGTGAGAAAATAGAAAAAGAGTGAAATGTCTTTTATAAACAAAATAATTAAAATAAATTACGGTACAAAACATGGTAGTAGGAAACCATAAAAAAATTACCATTATTTTTGGAATTTAACTGGCTTTACAAAGACCATTAAAAGTGACGCTAGAAGCATTATTAAACTACATTCATTAGCTTCATGTGACAAGTAAAATTTAATCATTGTAACACATTTATTATGTTTTGTTGCTATTGAAAGTAAAATTCAATAGCTAGGTATATAACAGAAAAGTAATTTCGAAGTAAGAAAACTACTAAGAATTAAAGAACCACATAATATTTTAACAGTTCTATATGAATATTTTTTTCTTGGTTTTTTTTTAATACTTAAAAAATGTCTAACAAAGAAAATCCTTTATATCTTGATTATAACAGACAATAGAATCTATAAAAGGTCGCATTTTATGATTTATGTTTAACTTAGTTGTTGTTTTTTAAAAAATTAGTTTATTTTAAGAAAAAAATGTGTATGAATTTATATACATAAAAGTATTTTGAAAAAAAAAATATTTAAAAAAAAAACTTTTCTATTATTATATAATTTCCCCATTTTACTTTCAATTTACCTAATATGAAATACAATTAGGTAATGAAAGTATTACGATGGGTTTGATAAACCGAACTGTATATTCTGTGTTTATTACACGTTTGGGGGGGGGGGGGGCTTATTCTAAATAAGTGGTGTGGTTTAGAATGTAACAGGAATAGAATCACTATGGTGGTTTAGAATATTGGCCCGTCTGTCTGGCAGTCTGTCTGAAAAACCACATTACCGCTCAAACTGAAAGAGCTACCTACTACAAGTTTGGTACACGAGTTCCTAGAAACTGTTGGAAGTCACATGAGGGTTTTCTAGAAAATAGCACATGCGTTAAAGTGTACCTGCCGTAGAGCTTTTTATTTTTTAAAGTTATTGAAATTACCTTATAGCGTATTTAATATAACTTTCAAATATATATTGATTTATTGAGTAAAATTGAAAGTCGTGTAGTGTTAAACGCGCCTTGTTTTTATATAAAAATATTATATGGGCTTGGGCAAAGTAAGGTAGTCTCGTCCATTTGGCTAAATAACGCCTACGTTTCCAAACAAATTAATGTTTCATTTTATGGAACTAATTCTGTTGTACCATCAAACACAAAAAAACTCTTAGGAGTTTAACTCTTTTCTTCTAAACTAAGATAGTAAATTTAATTGGTTTACTTAGCGAAAAACTACTTACCGTTAACATTATTTGTTACTTCAAGTTTCGGGAAATTGAGTTTAAATTAGAATTAAGGCAAACACGGGGATGTTTTTAAGTAAACATGTAGTAAACTTTAAAATTAAGTTTTGTTATTTAATTGAGATGAATGAAAGGTTTCATCAACAAAGTACTTGAAAAGTAATTGCCAGTTACAGACTAATCATTAATACTAATGTTTGTCTGCAACTGTAAAAGCTTGTCCAATGTAATTGCGTTTTGATAAGTGTTTTTTAAAGCTTTTATTTCAATTAAGCAGCATACTTAATCCTTTAATGCCTAGAAGGCCTAATTAAGCCGGTGAACATAATATTTAGAGGTAGAGAGTACTTTCATGTAACGTCCAAAAGGTTAAAATAATAACCAAATTATAATAAGCGAGGGAGTACGAGAGCTTCTGTTGTGAACGTGCTCACTTATAACGTTTTAAATAATGAATAAATTGTTGATGCTGTTAAATAATGATAAATTATTAATTTATTTATGATACTAATTGTTCTTAACTTCTGTTTAACAAAATCCTGTTGCACGATTTTGAATGGTTCAAAGCATGATTGGAACAGACTAACCATTATAGGCATCACTAGCACACTAATAAAAAAAATATAAATTAAGATTTAAAATAAATTCTAATTTATATGCAGTTCAAAAGTTTGATGGATAAATTTTTCTAGGTGTAGCAATGTATTTCATGTTCTTTCAAGTAGAATTTTTCAAATGATTCTTTTAATAATGTTTTAACAACTTATTTATTTCATCTTATTTATTTCACAATCTATACATCTGATATTTAAGAATAGCGTGCGTTGAATAGTAATAAATATGTTAAGGAATGTTATGTTAATAAAAGACGGACCAAATATAGTGAAGTTTTTATTGTTAGCTATAACAAATTAAATAGTGGCTTAAAGCATTAAAACCTAACGATACATGCTTATCAACATTTTTAAAATCTTATAATTAAACTGTAGAAAAATACATAAAAACAATAATTTCTCTTATTACATTTATTATTTTCTTTGATACAGTGAAAACTAATAATAAATAGAGCCGTTATTAACTAACAATGTAGCAACAATGGAATTGAATGTTTGAAATGTAATTACCTCTTTAAATGTTATTTGGTCATTTAATTAAATATTAATTTAGTTCAGTAAGATTATTCTGTTCATTATTACATATTGTCTTTTAATCTACCTAATATGAAAACATTTATGAAACTAATGAATCATTTAAAAGTTTCCTTATGTTAGTTCAAAGTGTCAGGGATCAAATGTTATTTCCATTAACATATCATACAAAAGATATTTAATTAAATATATGGTAATGTATAAAATAATTTATAAAGCAAACAAATAGATTTTTAAAACACATCAATATTATTTCGATTAGTGATATACAATAGTCGTTTTGTTTACAAAGAAAACTCATAGAAATTCTAAATTTTAGTGTACATTTGTTTTATAAAATGTTAGGTATTTTATTAATCAAACTCTTTTATTAAAAAAAATCCTTTTGAATCAAAGTGTTGTGATATTTACACAAATTGCTCGTATAGTTACGTTATTAGTTAAGGTAGGCGTACCCAAAATTCCCCCAAATTCTAAAATTTTTACTATTACTTTAATCTTTTCCAAATTTGGTATAGTGATTTCAAATATAATGAATAATACTATTTAGGCATTTTTTAAAAATTTAAATATAATTTATTTTAAATGGTGTTTTTCTACTAAAAAAAAAGGTTTATGCCAACAAGTCTACCACATTGAACTTTCATCCTATAAACATTAATTATGTGTTCAATTCTTCGTTTTGAACTGATGCATGCAATGACCCTCTAGAGTTACATACAAATTACAAGAAAAGAAGTTATTAAGAAAAATGTCATAAATTAACCACAAAAAATGGATTTTTTTCGATTAACTTACACTTGCAAATTTTTTTTTTAAAAAACTTATATATTTACACCAGATGTTAAAGGTTCATGACACAGATATATATTGAAATAGCATCTGTAAAATTTGTCAGGTAAATTAATATAAAACTTTTTATACTAGAACTGTTGGCGTAAACCCCTTTTTTTAGGTAAAAAACAGAATTTAAAATAAATAAATTATATTTAAATAAAAAAAATGCTTAAAAAGTATTGTTCATTATATTTGAAATCACTATGCCAAATTTGGAAAAGATTAAAGTAATAGTAAACATTTTAGAATTTTGGGTATTCGCCTACCTTAAGTTACGTCAATTGTTACTTATTTAGTGCAAAATTATTTTATCTCTCACACTTTATGTTAAAATGAAGCAATGGTGTTTAACATTTGAAGTATACGAATCGTCAATTAAGTACTAACTATTGTTATTTTTAGCGTAAAAATATTCATTATATTGCATTAACTTAAAAAATATTTCAAAGCTAATCTGAAAATCTACAAAAAATCGTAAATTTCTATATTAAATATCTTTTTTACCAATAATATTTTACATTTGTGGAGTTCAGGGTGGTGAAACCACAACTTTTTACTTTAATTAATTTGCATTGTGTAAAGTGCTACATTAACGTTTTATTATATAAATTAAATAGTTTCTTTATTCCTCAAATAAAAACAAGTAAAACCATTCATTTAATTTACCAAACTTTTATTTTATTACTATTTATATTCATACAAAGAATAACTGGCATTTTTACTTTTTATTCATTAAAGCTTAGCAGTCACGATTCATGCATTTCAGATTAGCATATTTCATGATCTTAATTTAACACTTTGAGCCTTTTGAATTTTCAAGTGGATTTCATTAGGATTCATTATCCGAAAGATGATTAATGACTAAAAAGTGTGTTATTGTTCATTAATGTTTTAGCTACAATTTATTCAGTTCTTTAAGAGTGTGTAATAGGTGCTTGCAGGTTTCAATATTTAATAAGTTTTGCATTGAAGTAGTTTTTAGAAAGACTGAAATTAATAATTGGATGATCATAAATTATCAAATTATGAACGTTATATACCACTATTTGTTTCAACCCGTTAATGTAGTCTTTCAAATCTATAAAAAAAATCATGTTTGCCTTTTGATCACAAAACTGTAAATAATTAAAAGTAAACTTCAAAACTTTTATAGCACAGTAAGTACAAAATTACTCTCTTACTTTCTAGATTAAAACATAACGGCACGTACGAAAATTATGCAATACTTTTAAAGTGCACATTCCGTAAACAAATTATCCTAATTACGTTAAGAGCTTAAAGTTCTTGAAGTAGTTAGGCAACCAACCAAGTAACCTGATGGATAAACTCAGACAAAGACCCCATGTGAACGAAAAGCATACTTAAGGATAACCCGTTGCGAAACTTTCAAAGAACTCTGCTCCAGTTTGCCCTACTTGTAAGTTACACTCTAAAATTGTTTTGTGTGAAATCGATTTAAAATAAATATCTACAAAAGAGGTTTATGAAGTTATAGTAATATCATTCGAATTTGATCCCGTCTTGTCTTGCGAACAACTATTGTTTGTTTTGTAGGGAAAATATACGATATTCATTTTGCCATAAGTGTGTTTGTTTTTACCACTGCATATGACTTTCAAACAATTCCTCTCTCAATTTTGTGGTTAAGGCATCTGCCCCAGGATTCAATCTTCTCAAGAGTGCGGGGGTTCGAATCCCACCTACTGCCAATCATCCTATAAATCGGATCTCTGTACTTGGAAAGAGTAGGAAAATCCAACTCATGACGGATGGCCCCGAATACACTGGGACAGACGTGATAGTTAAATCTGTGGAGTCCAAAGTCTCGATGGACGATGTCGCTCGAAGTTCCGTTGGGTGCCCGCTCAGGAGTCGACCTCGTCACCTGACCAGGGTTCTAAATTACGAGGCGTTATTGTCTGTGTTAAAGCTCCTAAAGGAGACTAGAAATAGACAGCCGGAAACGATTACATTACCATTACCTCTCTCAATTCACTTTTTAATTTTTTGACTCTTATGAATCACTGAAAACCCTACTGCATTTACTATTAACCCCAGAAATTCAAACCTATTTTTAACATTTAAACTACAAACCATAGTAAATATTAACCAGTAAGATTTTTTGCTTGTAAAACATTTTTGAAAGCAGCAATTGTAAGAAAATTTTGAGGATCAATTTCAATTTTAAGTTTAGTTTGTGAAATATTGATTGAAACATAAGTCGATGGTGTCACTTGTTGTAAATATCGATGAAACCTTAGAAAACGTAGTTCAAAGTTAACCTAAGGTAATTATCTATCGTGGTTTATAGTTCTATGATGTTAAAGGACCAAAGGTGCCCGAGTCTACAATTTATCTTTTCCTGGGTTTCCTCTTGAAAGCGCACCAAATACAGTCACAAAATCAATTTATTGTCGTTTAAATATTCGTGCAGAATTCTTTTTTCTTTAGACATACAGTTCGTTTATTAAAAACAGCATGTTTAATAAATGGCATCGAAACAAGTTATAAATATCAATTTCAACCAAAAAATGCCAATTACTACTTAATCAAACTAAACCAGTGAGAAGTCTAGACAAATCCCGCCACGGCTTATTATAGAATTAAGATGAAGATTCGAAAATTTAATCAGTAAGAGATTTCGTCTTGTATAAATTACCAAACGAAGTTCTATTGCCTTTTTCTAAAAGAAATGCAGTTATTTATTCAAGGTTAGGAAAAGTTAGTAGAGATGGTTTCATTTAAACACCGTTTTAATACTAAAACTTAGCGACAAGGATTAAAATTCATATTGTGTATTATAAATATCTATTCCCGAAAAATAATGAAATTATTAGTCTAAGGAAGGTATATTCTGAAGTTTTGGCTGTATTGCATATTGCCTGAAAAAATCATCTTCATTACTAAGTTATTTATCAATTAGCAAAAATATTTTCCGCAATCTTTTGAAACATCATTTAAACTAAGTCTGTCTCTTTGTTATCTTTATAATTCCTTGTGATTTTATACTTATTTAAGTACACCCATTGCTTACCAAATCACATTTTAAAGTAATATCCAAACCTCCATCAGTTAAATTATTCATCTAAACTATGCAAACTTTAACACAATATACAAGCATTAACATAGTAAAAAAGAAACGAAAAATAATCATTACCTATGAAGTAATCCAATATTCCTCACTATTATATTTTCCGCATAAGCCTGAGAAAAAGGGTTCTTGGTGCAATATTGGGCGGAACAGAGTGCAATATGTTGTCGAAATTGAATCTTTTATCAGGTTAAGTGCTTACAAAAGGGAGAAAAGGTCCATTAATCCAACATAAAGGTTAACCAACTCTCTCCTACTGGTAGGCTGTACACGCAATAAAAGGAAGAACGATGTAGGATGTAACAGAAATAATAACTTGTTCGTTTTTGTCGGTTTTTTATATCTTTTCTTGTTAACAAAGAATAAGATGTTCCTGAAGTTTGGTTTACCATTTCGATCTGTTCATATATCTACTATTCTAATGTTTATTCTTTTAAAGTTGTGTTTGAAACTGAAAACGTTTCTCTGTTAATTAATTTTATAACATAGGACAACGAATTATCTTCTACGCTAGGACACCAGGAATAATTGATTCAGGTTTTTTTTTAACCTCTATGATAGACACAATAAATTTCAAATACCTAGCAATTTCAAGTGAGCAAGATAGTCTACGTTTTCGATCCTAACAAATAACAATTCTGCTTTTTTTTAAAAAAAAACATATACCCACCGACCGTCAGACTAAAATCAAAACACAGTAGCGCAACAGCCCATAGAGGGCCAAAACCTTCTGTGTCCATTTCCAGCTGTGGAGTGGGGAGCCAGCAGTAGCCAGTCTCGACCATTCCAGCATTTTAACTCCGTATCTGTAGCATGGTAGCCCAAAGCGATACCACTCAGCCGCTACGCCTTTTGGCAGACAGAAGAGAAAATAGAAAATGAGTAAAGTAGAAGGTTTGTAATAGGATTTTATGCTTCGAGCAAGTTTAGTAGTTGTTTCCGGCTACCTATTTCTAGCCTCCATTTGAGCAAGTTTAGGTTGTTACAATGGTTGTTGAAGGCTTTCGGCTGTCTATTTGTAGACTATTGTTAGACTCCAAGGAGCTTTAACACAACAAAATGTATAACAACCGCAATTTATAACCGCCGTCAAACCACGCGGTCAGCACCTGAGCTGGCGCCCAACTATACTTCGAGCGACATCGTACGCAAACGCCATCGGGACTTAGGAATAAACTTATTTTACACTCGCGTCTATGTCAGTGTACTCAGGGAACCCCTTAATTTAAGTCGATTTTGATGTATTTTTTGCCAATAAATCGCACCGTGAGCGGAAATTTTGACCTATCGGCAAAATGCTGGTTTTTCAGAAAAATCGTCAGAAATTAATTTTTTCCTTGCAGCTCTTTTGAAAAAAATAATAATTTGTATGCTCTGTCGATTGAGCTAGTTATAATTAAGGGGAAATAGGTGCACTGGATCGTAAGTCTCCAAAGCAAAGTGCATAAGTGTTAATCCAATGGAGGAGAAAAAAATTGAGACATTTCTCCGGCTGTATTGAATATTTTTAGTAACGGTTTTTTATGTGATAAATGTAGCTAACTTAGTCAGAGGAACCGACAATCCCACTTTTTGAAATTGGTTCGATTTTTTTTTTTTTAATTTTGAATACATGATTTCATTAAAAGTATTCGAAAAAATTTTAAGAGTGGGATTATAGAGACCTGCAAGTTATCTACATTTATAATTAAAAAAAAACGTTAGTGAAAATATTCAATAGAGCCGGAGAAATGTGGCAGAGAAAATAGTTTTTTTCCAGTTGGATTAACATCGAGGCACTTGAGTCTGGAGATCCCCGGTCCAGCACGCCCATTCCCCTTTAAAAGATTCTTCCGTAATATGACAAATGACAGTGATTGCGCCCTCTAGAAGGAAGAGTGTAGGCTTTATAGCCCATTACCCAGCTCGCCAGAAGAGACAGTCACAAGAGACACACAAAGAAGGACGACACAAACACATAGACAAATAACAACATTTATTGACGGTCACAAACATCCATGCCTGACCGGGATTCGAACCCGACCCCAGCAGTTCCAAAGACCAGCGTGCTAACTATTGAGCCACAGGGGCGGCATCTTCCGTAATAACTGTTGACCAAAAATCCCGCAACTGAAGCATCTCCAGAAAGAGTGAGTGTGGCAGTAATAATAACCGCGATGCAATATTCGCGCCCGTATCGCAGGCTCGGTGGGAGTCTACTTCCGTCTCCATGCAACGGTTCGCAATGGAAAAGCTAGGAGAGAAATAAGAAAAGACTTGTTTGTGTCCTTTAATTTGTATGTGTGGTTTGCTATTTGTTGGGTTACGTGTAACACTTTTCCATTTCCATTTGTCAATGTAGCGCTATTGAAATAAATTTTTTGTTTGGTAACATAACGTTAAGTGGATTTCCTGCAGTTTATGGTTATATTCCTGTTACGAATAGGAATATGCATTAATAAATTGATATTTCAATATTAGCATAACACATAGATTTGATACCTGAAGTTTTTCAAACAAAGAAGTTTATATTTTCTCTATTTTTCAGCTTTAAAGCTCTAATCTTTTTTTAAGAAGTAGACGTAATACCAGTTGCTATTATAGTTATTGTTATGATTATTATTTCTATGGTTATTATGAAATATTAAAAATAATGATGATGATGGTGATAATGGTAATTAAAAATTATAAATAATAATTATAAATTTAAATTCATAGTACAAAATACGTTTGCAGTATGTAGCGGATACCGGGGTGCATTTTGAAATTTTACTTTTGAGCTAAATGAATCAGCTAATTATTGTACCAGAAATAAAAAATTTGTGTCACAAAATCGACCAATTAACCTTTTATTGCATTCGATTGCACTTTCGAAACATACACTTTAATGGTTTTAAGAATTGGTTGATGTTCGGCAACTTTATCAATTTGTCATCGATTGGGAGCTATATTGATGTTTTATGGTGAAAAAGTTGACTATTTTTTATATATGGTATTTTAAGTTGCCTACAATTAAAAGGCTACAATTTCCTCAAATGTAATGCGGCATCCTCAATGCTAAAAGTCTAACTAGCCTAGCAATGCTAAAGCAACTAGTGCCGAATATAGAACTTCATTAAGCAAGTGACTTTTATTTCACGGGACCGCAGGTCGAGTGAAATTTTGACAAGATCCTAATAAAGTAATTATTTGGCGCGTGCATGCTTACAATATTTTTATAATAACGTGCAAAAAAGTATTTTAGCATTTAGTTTCCACGGCGATATTCGAAAATGCAAAGCAGTAAAAGAAAAGTTGTAAAATAATTTTTTTTCAATCAAAATCATATTTACATTAGTTTCCATGGCCATTCCATTAGTTTCCATGCCATCATTTTTTTAACCAATCAGATACTCTTATTTACTTTTTATAACAACGTGCAAAAAAGTTCACTTTTTTTTTATCATATTCATTCATAAAACGTTGCGAAAATGACACTTTGCGTGCCTACGTCACAGACAGTGCTGAAAGTAAACAAGAGTATCTGATTGGTAGAAAAGCAAAATGATGTCATGAATATCTCCATGGAAACTAAATGATGTTATGAAACTCACTTATTTCTATTGGTTCATTACTTTTGCATTTTCTATTATCTCCATGGAAACTACCAAGCTCCTCAAAATTTGTTAAATTAAATTAAATAAGACAAAAGTAAGAACACAAATTTCACGCCAACCAATACTTTTTTGCACGTTATTATAAAAAATATTGTAAGCAAGAACGTGCAAAATAATACTTTATTAAGCTCTTGTCATTATTTCACAGGACCGTATGTCGAGCGAAATAAAAGCCACTCGCTTAATAAAGTGTTATCTTCTTCACTAGTTGGTTAAATATCTATTACCGCACTAGTGCCGAAAGTACTACTCTTGGCACTGTTTGTGACGTAAGCACCTAAAGTGTCATTTTTGCAATCATTTATGAATGAAAATGATATAAAAAAAGTGAACTTTTTTGCGCGTTGTTATAAAAAAAAATCATTTACTCACAATGCATCCTTCACAATAATTTTATTGATTCAAGGTTCACAGTTTTGAATATTGAAAATTGTATTCAAAATTTACAGTAATTTTATTCTTAGAACATAAAAGAAAAAATAATTAAAAAAAACTACTATAATAAAATTCAGAAAGATTGAAATTTATATAAAGTTGTGGAATTTAGAGAAGACTAAATGTAGTACGAAAGTAGAAATTTCACGCTGCGCCAAAACCGATATTTACCTTGGTAAACAGTAAAGAAACTTAACTAAACTACTATTTTTACACGCAATGTATGTAGTTGATTGAAGTATCGAGACGTGGTTTTTCTTGTACAAACAATGCATCTTTGTTTGATAGGTTTGCTTGGTTGCTTCTGTTTCACATTCTGCGATTGGCTGTAACCTATACCTGGAAGAAAACTAAAACAAAGATAAGAAAACAAGAAAATTGAAAAGTTAATGATGTCTCCATAAATCACTCAAAATTAGATTACCCTGATACAGATAATGTTCAGGCCAAGCATGAAACATCTGAAATAGCAGAGAAAATTAAATTGACAGGTGTAAGTGAAGCCCCCTACAATTTAAAAACAGAGTATTTAAGCGGAGAAAAGGGCGGGAAAATTGAATTTATTATCCGTTTTCCAAACGACGAAAGGCACCATGTTTCTTGGCCTTTCAATCAACACTGCAGGCTTTGCATATGTACATTAAAGAAATGGAATATTATATGTCGGAGTGTGAAATTATTGCATTGCTTCCCCCACATTATTTAACACCAAGCGATTCCGCCAAAACATTTATTTAACAAACAAAATGTTTTGGCAGAGTCGCTTGGTGTGGTTTATTAAGCACTAATAAAAAAAATATTTCACTTGCTACAATTTTTTCAAAACATTTAGAAAAATCATTACAAAGCGAAACATGCTATCATAAAAATCACCAGTAATTTTAGTCACCAACAACCGTCATAGCTCAGTAATAGCTTAACTATGCATTTATTGCTTTTAAATACTCATAATCATACATACAGTCAATAAAGCCATCAATGAAGAAATTATCAAATAAACAAAGTCCTAGAATGAAAATTGGTCGGAATTTTAAATATTTTCGCAAAAGTTTATTTTATTTTTTTCAGCTCATGGCTACATGAAAGGGAAAAAAATTCCAATTTGAGCAAAAGTGGTGTACTTTTTTTAGGAAATTTTAAATTTTCTTAAAAAATAGAGCAAATATGAAAAAACTAAGCCTCAGGTGAACACGTTGGTATAAATGGAATCTATATTAAAAATTTCGAATTTATTAGAGCAGTCTAAGTAGGTCTTTTACGACCCACAGACATACAGACACACAAACAGACTCTTTCTCTTATTATTATAGATATTGAACATCGTGCTTAATAATTCCAACAACTTTTTAATTGAATATATTTGTATAAGCTATTAGGTAGTTAAGAAATATTTGTTAATGTATGATAGACTTCCTCTCAGAATAAATAAAATGTTTTCAATTGAATGATACCTAGCATAAAAGAATTTTCTTGTTTTTTATAACAAAAAAAAATATTTATTTTGAGTAATAAACAATAATGAAAGTTGAGATAGATTGTTATATTCGCGTGAAACCAAAAAAAAAAAAAAATATGTTCAATAAAATAGTTTATAAGTTTATTGTAAGTTTTTTATAACAAATAAAATATTGATTTTGAGTAAAGAACAATAATGAAAGATGTGATAGATTGTTATATTCGCATGAAACCAAAAAAAAATTTTGTTTACTAAAATAGTCTTTTATTCTCTTTTTCAACTATCAATTTCAATTTAATAATTGCTTTTACATTGTATAGTATTGTAATCGATAAACAATTGCTTTTCAGGTCGATGAAAGCTGCTTTAATAGAGTACGAAATTATTGTGATTTTGCTACACTTGATACAAGTTAGCATCGAATTCAGTATTAATGTAAGAAACAACTCTTTGTTTTAAAATTAAATTGCATCAACTTTTGCACAATGGTGATATCAGAAATTACATCATTCAAGAGACATAATATTCTTAGAATTATTATGTTTCTTTTTGGAGTACCAATTATAAAACTTAATAAAATATATAAAGGTTTCGTGATTGGACATTTTGCTTCAGTTGTTATTATGACATTTTTATTTTTTATAGTATTCATCATTGATATACGTGAGATAAGGAATATGAAATATGATTTGTTAGCCTTAAAAATTGGAATAGCTAGTATTTTTTACAAGTTTTGTATTGGATCTAATTGGTTGGTATACCATTTAAGAAAATCACTTGTTCAGAAATTGATGAAAAACATTTACAGTCTTGAGACTAACAATCAAAGAAAAAAGTACAGATTGTTTATGAATGCTTTAACATATATGACCTTGCTGATTTGCATGATAATATTTGGGATTACTCTCTACTCTATATCAACTGATTGTATTTCAAGAAGGCAGTGGTTAACAGACATCACTTTAGGATTTAGTCCCAGCCTTAGTCCCGTGCTAGAGAAAGTAACTGTTTCACTGTATATTGTAGCAACAAGAACCTATTTTCAAGTAATTCCTTTACTCTTTTCTTTGTTTTATGGTTCTTGGAGTTTCACTTTGAGTTTAATGTTAAAAAACACCACTGGTAGTCTCAAGATGTCAGTCTGTAACATAGATACTCGAAAAAGAGCGTCCGACTTCATCTGCAGTTATCAGAAAATTCACCAATTAACCATGCTAACGGAACAAGCATTGTCGACACAGGTGTTCTTCATTATAGCATCACAATTCGCTTTGACTTTTTCATACCTGGCTTTATGCCTAGGTCTGTATACTGAAAAGGACCCAGTCTTCAAATTCGAAAACAATGCATTTAAAGCCCTCCACAGCATGTCTTTCTTTGTCGTAATGATCGTGGCATCGAGAGTGAAACAAAGTGATCAAGAAGTTCGTACAAAAGTAAAGGAGTTGGCTTATCAGTTACGTTTATCAAGCGACACAATCGAATACGGCAATAGTTTGCACATGTTCATGGACTCTAAAGAACCTTTGATTTTAACTGCGTGGGGAATATTTAAGTTTACTCAGAGTTTCTTCTTTAAGTCCATTGGAATATTGATTACATATAATCTCTTACTTTTGCAGCTGGAATCGAAAACTACAGCTGATACTTAAATCTGCACACATACTTTCTAGGGTCTATGCTGTTTGGAAGAACATGTTTCTTCTCACACTTTATTTGTAATGACATTATAACAACTTAACATTATCTTTTTATTATAATGAGGTTCTTGTACACATAGAGAGAGAAAACTTGTGTTGAACATTATCCCAGTGGCAGCATATGCTTTCCACCAGCTTTTACCTAATTTATGATGTAATGTAGCACAACGTCAAATAAATGGAAATATAAGTTTGAAACTTCTTTCTACTTAGTAGTGTAACGTTATTACATTAAGATTTAGGCAGCACTTGCTGCCACCAGTTTTAGCGCATTTTTATAATGCACCCTAAAGCTATTGGCAAAAACTTGCTGTCAATTGTCAAAATTCCTTGTTTGTACAGCTTTTTTGTATTTTTAGTTCTTCCTCTCAGAAACATGAGTAAAATCATTTTTACCATGCATCATTTTGGACACATCCAGATGCTAGTTGAGAAATACGTAAAAATAATTGTGATGACGTCCCGTTTTTCCCATCCACATCATAGAATTTTTTTGAACAAATTGCCAGAAGAAAAGTTACTCGTTTTATATGGAATTGTTTCTGAATTTTTAGTGAAGTTACTGATATATTCTAGAAACATTACTGGCAAAAATTGACAGCTCAGCTGCCCAAAATTTTTAAGTAAAAAATAGAAGTATTTTTACAAGTGTTACGCCCCTTTTTTTCTGTTATATTCCTTTTGTAGTTATGATTTATGTTTAATGATAAACATTGAAAAATGACATAACTGTTGTTTATTTTTAACCCTGTACAACGTTTGACTGTTCTCATAGCGAAAGCAATATCAACACAAAAGAAAAAGCTGGATTACTGCTCCACAATTTATTCAAAGTTTCTTCTATGTAGCCCATTTTTGGTGCTGATAACAAACTTAATTTAATATTTATGACCGATAATACTTCCTTAATTCCCCTAAAAACATCCCATTCGTGACAGCTGTTGCAAATGGCATGCTTTTTGGGGAGTTAAATAACCACCATAGTGGCGTCGAAAGTAAAAGAGAACGACGAAGGAGTTCGCATCAAAGTCTGTGAGCTAGTAGTTTATCTACGCTCCGTGCCAACCTAACTTGAGTAAAAAGAAAGTAAACAAGTTGGTTTACTACAGAATCCTTCACTTACACCGCTTCCACAAAACATTTACTCTCAAAAATAAACACACTACCTACCTACCTACCTACCTCAAAAGAAATTCGACAAGCAGGGCCTATAGCTAGTTGTAATTTAAACTTTTATGGGCCAAAATTAACAATTTTCTTTAATCTTCTTTTGCAGATTTGATAATTAATCTTTTTCTTTTGCTAATTTTTTTGAAGTTCGAAGAATGATGATGTATTTTTTTTAATAAATATCTTTTTGCAGACACAAGTTTACATTTCGAAAAATAAATTAGTAAAATTTTTGCTTTAAAATAAAAGCTAAACTTTACAGATTTTTTATGCAAATTTAGAATTTTATATGCATATTTCTTCATACATATAAAATGAACCATCAAAATAACTTTATTGTGCTATTACAACAATCCTAATTGAATTAATCATAAAAACAAGAAGTTCTAAAAGAACTAAAATAGCCTACTTTCCTGTTACTTAAATACTTACTAAAATTCTTATCTTGAAAAAACTAGGATCGTTACAGTAAGTGACATCAACAACCGTTTCCACATTAAATTTATATACAAAAGAATAAATTTCACTAACCACAGCATCTAGCTATAATTTCAACTTCGTAAAGCCATTATTTTCATTTATTTTCTATCACCAATAAAATAAATATTACTTATCGTCCGCATGATTTATTTGCAGTTATAAATAAATATTTAATTTTTCGTAGAAAAAACCCATAAAACTATTCCAAAATGCACTTAAAATAATAAATGTAAATAAACAAGTAGGTTTGTAACAGAATCTGTCACTTAACCTGCTTCCAAACAACAGTGTTTAACAGGTAAAAAGGCGCCAAACACAGCATTAATTCTATATTAAACATTTACCAGCTAAATTCAGCTAGTTTCATTTATTTTATTTCGAGAATTAAATAATTATTACTTAAATCGTTTGCAAAAAATTATATTTCAAAGAATAAATATGTAATATTTTTCTCTTTTGAATAGAATGAAAACATTGCTTACCTACATACAGAATCTTGAAGTGAAATATATTTGACGTCATTTCAAACTGGTCGATGTCGCAAAAATAAATTTATTTTAATTCATTGTCTAAAAGAATTAAAGTTTTTCAAGCGATTGTTGCCATGGCAATGGTGATTTATCTATAATAATAAAAATGAAGTTTTGTGTGTATGTATATATGTATGTCTCTCTGAAACTCACTAACTAGACATTTGTTTGACTCGTAACTTGGTACAAATACGTAGTTCATACTTGAGTTGCAAAATAAGAACTTTATTCAGAGCTCAAAATGTTCTATTTTTAGAGTAAATTCGAATTTTCTGGAAAAACTACACCACTTTGGCTCAAATCCGATCATTTTATTTACTTTCTTGATGCCATCTGCAGAAAAAATTAAATAAACTTTCAACGAAAATAAATAAATTGGAAAATGTTTATTTTTGTGTTGCCATAACTTTCAGAAACTAAATTCATCATTAGAAAATAATTGATATGTCTCAAGTGACGTCATTATTTTGGGTTTAGTTGATAATTTCTTCATTGATGGTTCTGTTGATTGCAAATATGCAGATTTAAATAATCAATGTATGGTTAAGCTATTACTGAAATGTGATGGTTAATAAAGGCCGTCGCACTGGAGCTGCATATAAGGGTTTTATGTCTTTATTTTTTCGCCAAATATGCTGCCAATCTCGCCAAATTATTAATTAAAACACGCCAAATGGGCAAAATGTTTGTTAAGCTATTACTGAAATATGATGGTTAATAAAGGAAATCGCACTACAGCTGCATATTAGGATTTAATGTATTTATTTTTTCGCCAAATACGTTGCCAATCTCGCCAAATGGGCAAATTTTTTGTTAAGCTCTGAAATGGGGTTAATAAAGGCCATCACACTAGAGCCGCATATAAGGGTTTTATGCCTTTATTTTTGCGCCAATTATGTTGCTAATCTCGCCAAATTATTTAAAACTCGCATATGGGCAAAATGTTTGTTAAGCTATTACTGAACTATGATGGTTAATATAGGCCATCGCACTAGACCTGCAAATTAGGATTTTATGTCTTTATTTTTTCGGCAAATACGTTGCCAATCTCGCCAAATGGGCAAAATGTTGGAAAAGCTATTACTGAGCTATGATGGTGAATGAAGACCATCGCACTAGAGCTGCATATCAGGGTTTTATTCTTTATTTTTTCGCCAAATATGTTGCCAATCTCGCCAAATTATTTATTAAAACTAGCCAAATGAGCAAAATGTTTGCTAAAAATAATTTATAAGCTGGTTGGTTGTGCTAAGGTCATTGTGTTAGAACTATATAATGGGTGTGTTTGTAGCTATATCTATTTTCTCGCCAAATTATTTCCCAACACGTGCCAAAAGAGTTAAAAGGTTTTAAGTATTTATGAGGGAATTGTGATGGCATTTATGAGTAAATTTTACTCCGTATTTTTGATTTTGGAATTTTAAAGCAATGAAACGGGATTTCATACTTGAAAACGAGCGGGAAAAATAACTTAAGTTTATGATCTTATAACAGGTTGCAAGGCACACATACCTGGATAGATTTGATATTTTTTTAATCCGTGCGAAGTACGGGTAAAAATTTGCTAGTTTCTAATAAAATGGCTTCCTATGCTTTTTAAATGAGCATTAAATATTAAAGTTTTTTAAGTAATTGAAGTACTTAGAATTCGAATTCTTTTCTGAAATTTTCAATATATTCTCATTTGGATACGCTGAATTTTTTGACGTATATCACTTTTCCGTAGCATTTGTAGTTAAATTCAGCGATTTAAATGACTCGAAATTGAATTTCAATGCTAATTCAATGGAAAATTCGTCGACAAATAGTAGATTTATGTCCGTCCGTTCGTACAGACAGACGGACAAAAAGTATGAAAGTCGGGTCTCTGAGGTCATAGCTTTCTAACAAAAAAAGAATTTTTAAGATCGGATGGATAGAACCGATTTTGGAAGGGGGGTTTCGGACAGACGGAAGGACGGACGGACAGACGGTCAGACAGACAGACAGACGGACGGACGGACGGACATCGACCGCATGTCAATACCTACTTTTTTATTTTTTTTAATTCTTCGAATTAAAAAAAAAAAAAAGTAGGCTAATAAATACTGTTTCAAAGAGTTTTATTAGCCTACTTTTCTTTTTTTTTTAATTCGAAGAATTAAAAAAAAATAAAAAAGTAGGTATTGACATGCGGTCGATGTCCGTCCGTCCGTCTGTCTGTCTGTCCGTCTGTCCGTCTGTCCGTACCCCCCTTCCAAAATCGGTTCTATCCATCCGATCTTAAAAATTCTTTTTTTATTAGAAAGGTATAACCTCAGACACCCAACTTTCATACTTTTTGTCCGTCTGTCTGTACGATAGGACGGACATAAATCTACTATTTGTCGACGAATTTTCCATTGAATTAGCATTGAAATTCAATTTCGAGTCATTTAAATCGCTGAATTTAACTACAAATGCTACGGACAAGTGAGATACGTCAAAAAATTCAGCGCATCGAAATGAGAATACATTGAAAATTTCATAAAAGAATTCGAATTCTAAGTACTTCAATTATTTAAAAAAAACTGCAAAGTTTAATGCTCATTTAAAAAGCATAGGAAGCCATTTTTTTATTAGAATCAAATCACCATTGCCATAGCAACAATCGCTTGAGAAACTTTAATTCTTTTAGACAATAAATTAAAATAAATTTATTTTTGAGACATCGATCAATTTAAGGTGACGTCAAATATATATTTCACTACGAGATCTTTGTATGTTGATATAAATTGTTTTCATTCTATTTAAAGACGAGGAATATTACATATTTATTCTTTGAAATATAAATTTTTGCAAACGATTTAAGTGTTAATTATTTAATTTTCGAAATAAAATAAATGAAACTAGCCGAATTTAGCAAGTAAATGTTTACTGAGGAGTAGTTTTTTGGTTTTTGTTCTACGAATAATTAAATGCTTATTTATAACTGCAAATAAAGCTGTGTTTAGTGCTGTGCTTAGTGAAAGATGCTGTGTTTAGTGACATTTATTTTAGAATTTAAGGTGGAAAAAACGGTTGTTGATGTCACTTACTGTTACGAACCTAGTTTTTTCAAGATAAGAATTTTAGTAAGTATTTAAGTAACAGGAAAGTAGGCTATTTTAGTTCTTTAAGAACTTCTTGTTTTTATTTTAAATAAAGTTTCTCATATGTTTGATGTCATGGCAGCAGTGAAAATATTGAATAAACAAGTTGTTTTGTTACAGAATCTGTCACTTACACCGCTTCCACACAACATTTACGCTGAACAGGAAACAAACCAACAAAACCTCAGAAAGAAATTCGCCAAATAGGGCCTTTAGCTAGTTCTAATTCAAACATTTTTAGCCAAAAATAATAATTTTCTTCAATCTTCTTCTGCAGATTTGATAATTAATCTTTATCGTTTGCTAATTGTTTTAAAGTTCGAAGAATAATGATGTATGTTTTTAATGAGTATCTTTTTGCAGCCACAAGTTTACATTTCGAAAAATAAATTAGTAAAATTCTTGCTTTAAAAATAACAAGTAGGTTTGTTATACAGAATCTGTCACTTTCACCGCTTCCACCCAACATTTACGCTCAACAGGAAACACACAACACCTCAGAAAGAAATTCGCCAAGCAATCCTTGAGCTAGTTCTAATTCAAAATTTTTATAAGTCAAACTTAATACTTTTCTTTAATCTTCTTCTGCAGATTTGATAATTAATATTTATCGTTTGCTAATTTTTTTGAAGTTCTAAGAATAATGATATATTTTATAAATAACTACCTTTTTTCAGCCACAAGTTTACATTTCGAAAAACAAATTAGCAAAATTCTTGTTTTAAAAATAAAACCGAAACTTTGCATATTTTTATTGCAAATTTAGAATTTTTTATGCATTTTTCTTCATTCATATATAATGAACCTTCAAAATAACTTTATTGTGCTATTACAACTATCCAAATTGAATTATTACACAAAAATAAATATTTTTTTCAAGAATTTTATTTTTATTTTAAATGAAGTTTCTCGTACGTTTGATGTCATGGCAACAGTGAAAATATTGAATAAAAGGGGAATTTGCATGCTATTTCAATGTAGATTAAATTTTTAGCCATTTAAATTTTAAATAAACTTCTAATTTAAATTTTTTAATAAAATTTGGAATGTAGCCTAAACTGATTTTTTGCTTCAAAATGACGTATCCCACTTCTTTGTAAGACTTGCGGTTTGTTCTGTGAAAGTATGTGACAGACAGACGGACGGACGGACAGACAGACGGATAGACGGACTGAACGATTATAAAACCTTTCACTTTTTGCGTTATAAACGTAGTGTGGAAGTAATAGAATTTGCATGCTATTTCAATGTAGATTAAATTTTTAGTTATTTAAATTTTAAGTAAACTTCTAATTAAAACTTTTTAATGAAATTTGGAATGTAGCCTTAACTGATTTTTTGCTTCAAAATGACGTATTCCACTTGTTTGTGTGACTTGCGGTCCGTTCTGTGAAAGTGGGTGACATACAGACAGACAGACGGAATGACAGACAGACTGACAGACGGACTGTACGATTATAAAACCTTCCACTTTTTACGTTTTAAACTGTGGAAGCTAAAATGGCATTTGCTTGTTATTTCAATGTAGATTAAATTTTTAGTTACTTAAATTTTAAATAAACTTCTCATTTAAATTTTTTAATGAAATTTTGAATGTAGCCTAAACTGATTTTTTGCTTCAAAATGACGTATCTCACTTGTTTGTGAGACTTGCGGTTCGTTCTGTGAAAGTGGGTGACAGACAGACGGGCTGACTGAACGATTATAAAACCTTCCACTTTTTACGTTATAAACGTAGTTTGGAAGCCAAAAGGCAGACGGAAAAGCGCGGTTGGTCTGTTAGTTGGAAACTCTTGTAATATGATATTTACTTACAAAATGATCTTAATACAATTTAACCAAAATATACTTTTCATTGTGATAAAATTTCCAAAATTTCTCAAATGATATTGTTTGTGTAATTTCCGCACAATAAATCAAGAAGTATTCAAGCTGTCATACTTGCAAAGTACAAAATGTTACTAAAATTTATTTTCTTAAGTTTATTTCAATTAATTTAATATTAATTTATTACAAGTTATGCAATGAATTTATATTATTTTGTAAAAATTTACTAAATTTAGCTTTGGGAACTTTTTTGAAAATTGGCCTTTTTAGTAATATCAGTATTTTTTTTAACCAGAAGAATTTGAATATTTAGCGAATAAAACTATTTTTATGTTTTTAAATCATTACAATTAAAGGGTCCAAGGCACAAATATATGTATGCAAATAAACCCTTCTAATATTCAACACTCAACAGGAAAACATAATGCTAATAATCCCGGATATTACATGTCGGAGTGAGAAATTATATTGCATTACATCCCTGACATTGTGTAACATCAAGCGATTCCACCAAAACATTTAAACAATTGTTTCAATGTTTTGGTTGAGTCGCTTGGCGTGGTTTATTAAGTAAAAATATTTCACTTACCATCAGGGCCTGTTCTTTTATAAGGAATTTTAAGGACCGTTAGGCCCGGGCCTAAGGCACCCTAATTTTAGGAGCTCTTCAATTTCAGTTTCTCATATGCTGAATGCTGTAAATCCCCAAAATATCAGTAAGCTATAAAAAAAACTCTGATACTCCACTATGTTTTTTGTTTTATTTTGACTGAGAAATTAACCTGACGTGATCGTTTAATCAAAGTTTATAAGGAAGCAAATAAAATTGCAGAAAAAAGTTGATACAGATGTCATATAACACCATCATTACTGGAAATCATACACAAAATTTTTCGTAAATTGGCCCCCAAAACAGGTTGTGCCTGTAGTCTGAGATTTCCTAGAACAGACCCTGCAATCTGCATACCACAATTATTATATCCAAACATTTAGAAAAATCATTAAAAAGTGAAACATGCTATCATAAAAATCCCCGTTAAATTTATTTACAATATTGAATATGGTGGTTAATAATTCCAAGAGCTTTTTAATTAAATATATTTGTACAAGCTACTAGATAGTTAAGAAATGTTTGTTCAGGTATGATAAACTTCCTCTCAGAATAATTAAAAAGTTTTTAATTTAATGATATCTAGCATAAAAGCCTTTTCTTAGATTTTTATAATAAAATAAAATAATATTGATTTTGAGTAATGAACAATAATGAAAGATGTTTTGATAACTTGTCACATTCGCATGAAACCAAAAACAAAAATTATATTCAATAAAATAGCCTTTTATTCTCTTTTTCAACCATTAATTCCAATTTAATAATTGCTTTTAAATTTTATAGCATTGTAATCAATAAACGATTGCTTTTCATGTCGCGGCTTTAATAGAGTACGAAATTATTTTGATTTTGCTACACTTGATAAGAAGTCAGCATCGAATTCAGTATCCATGTTAACTCTTAATTTTAAAATTAAATTGCGGCAACTTTTGCACAATGGTGATATCAGAAATGACATCATTCAAGAGATATAATATTCTCAGAATTATCATGTTTCTTTTTGGAGTACCAATTATAAAACTTAATAAAATATATAAAGGTTTCGTGATTGGACACTTTGCTTCAGTTGCTATTATGACATTTTTACTTCTTATAGTATTCATCATTGATATACGTGAAATAAGGAATATGAATTATGATTTGTTAGCTTTAAAAATTGGAATAGCTAGTATTTTTTACAAATTTTGTATTGGATCTAATTGGTTGGTATACCATTTAAGAAAGTCCCTTGTTCAGAAATTGATGAAAAACATTGACAGTCTTGAGACTAATAATCAAAGAAAAAAGTACAGATTGTTTATGAATGCCTTAACATATATGACCTTACTTATTTGCATGATAATATTTGGGATTACTCTCTACTCTATATCAACTGATTTTATTTCAAGAAGGAAGTGGTCAACAGACATCACTTTAGGATTTAGTCCCAGCCTTAGTCCCGTGCTAGAGAAAGTAATTGTTTCACTGTATATTGTAGCAACAAGAACTTATTTTCAAGTAATTCCTTTACTCTTTTCGTTGTTTTACGGTTCTTGGTGCTTTACTTTAAGTTTAATGTTAAAAAACACCACTGGTAGTCTCAAGATGTCAGTCTGTAACGTAGATACTCGAAAAAAAGTGTCCGACTTCATCTGCAGTTATCTGAAAATTCACCAATTAACCATGCTAACGGAACAAGCATTGTCGACACAGGTGTTCTTCGTTATAGTATCGCAATTCGCCTTGACTTTTTCGTACCTGGCTTTATGCCTAGGTCTGTATACTGAAAAGGACCCAGTCTTCAAATTCGAAAACAACGCATTTAAAGCCCTCCACAGCATGTCTTTCTTTGTAGTAACGGTCGTGGCAGCGAGAGTGAAACAAAGTGATCAAGAAGTTCGTATAAAAGTAAAGGAGTTGGCATATCAGTTACGTTTATCAAGCAACACAATCGAATGCGGCAATAGTTTGCACATGTTCATGGACTCTAAAGAACCTTTGATTTTAACTGCGTGGGGAATATTTAAATTTACTCAGAGTTTCTTCTTCAAGTCCATTGGAATATTGATTACTTATAATCTCTTACTTTTGCAGCTGGAATCGAAAACTACAGCTGATACTTAAATCTGCATGCATACATACTTAAGGTAGGCGAATATCCAAAATTTCCCAAAATTCTAAAATTTTTACTTTTTTTTTTTTTGTCGTTTCCATGAGAGTCAAACTTTATATGTGTCCGTGAATTTTGATAATTTCTTCTACGACTTGCTTGATGTTGTCTTCATACGGATCTATCAAAGTCGGCAGTACTCCAATCTTTCTCAGGCTGGCGCTCATAGCCGGACACTCATAGATGTGAGTAGGCGTAAGCTGTGTATCAGGACAATGTTCACAGCTTCTATAGATCTTCTTTCCATCTCTATCTATCTTCATACCCCTGTGGTGTCCTGTTCTTAGCCTAGTTATGGTTTTAAGAGTAGATCTGTTCGCAGTTATTTCAGAGAGAAGATGTTTGGTCTGAATGGATTTTTCAGACCAAACATCTTCTCTCTGAAATAACTGCGAACAGATCTACTCTTAAAACCATAACTAGGCTAAGAACAGGACACCACAGGGGTATATTTTTACTATTGCTTTAATCTTTTCCAATTTTGGCATAGTGATTTCAAATATAATGAATAATACTATTTAGGCTTTTGTTTTTATTTAAATATTATTTATTCATTTTAAACAGTGTTTTTCTACTAAAAAAAGAAGTTTACGCCAACAAATCTACCACATTGAATTTTCGTCCTATGAACATTTTTTATGTGTTAAATTCTTCGTTTTGAACTGATACATGCAATGACCCTCTAGAGTTACATACAAATTACAAGAAAAAAGTTATTAAGAAAAATGTTATAAATTAACCACAAAAGAACCTATTTTCAAGTAATTCCTTTACTCTTTTCTTTGTTTTATGGTTCTTGGAGTTTCACTTTGAGTTTAATGTTAAAAAACACCACTGGTAGTCTCAAGATGTCAGTCTGTAACATAGATACTCGAAAAAAAGTGTCCGACTTCATCTGCAGTTATCAGAAAATTCACCAATTAACCATGCTAACGGAACAAGCATTGTCGACACAGGTGTTCTTCATTATAGCATCACAATTCGCTTTGACTTTTTCATACCTGGCTTTATGCCTAGGTCTGTATACTGAAAAGGACCCAGTCTTCAAATTCGAAAACAATGCATTTAAAGCCCTCCACAGCATGTCTTTCTTTGTCGTAATGATCGTGGCATCGAGAGTGAAACAAAGTGATCAAGAAGTTCGTACAAAAGTAAAGGAGTTGGCTTATCAGTTACGTTTATCAAGCGACACAATCGAATACGGCAATAGTTTGCACATGTTCATGGACTCTAAAGAACCTTTGATTTTAACTGCGTGGGGAATATTTAAGTTTACTCAGAGTTTCTTCTTTAAGTCCATTGGAATATTGATTACATATAATCTCTTACTTTTGCAGCTGGAATCGAAAACTACAGCTGATACTTAAATCTGCATGCATACATACTTAAGGTAGGCGAATATCCAAAATTTCCCAAAATTCTAAAATTTTTACTTTTTTTTTTTTGTCGTTTCCATGAGAGTCAAACTTTATATGTGTCCGTGAATTTTGATAATTTCTTCTACGACTTGCTTGATGTTGTCTTCATACGGATCTATCAAAGTCGGCAGTACTCCAATCTTTCTCAGGCTGGCGCTCATAGCCGGACACTCATAGATGTGAGTAGGCGTAAGCTGTGTATCAGGACAATGTTCACAGCTTCTATAGATCTTCTTTCCATCTCTATCTATCTTCATACCCCTGTGGTGTCCTGTTCTTAGCCTAGTTATGGTTTTAAGAGTAGATCTGTTCGCAGTTATTTCAGAGAGAAGATGTTTGGTCTGAATGGATTTTTCAGACCAAACATCTTCTCTCTGAAATAACTGCGAACAGATCTACTCTTAAAACCATAACTAGGCTAAGAACAGGACACCACAGGGGTATATTTTTACTATTGCTTTAATCTTTTCCAATTTTGGCATAGTGATTTCAAATATAATGAATAATACTATTTAGGCTTTTGTTTTTATTTAAATATTATTTATTCATTTTAAACAGTGTTTTTCTACTAAAAAAAGAAGTTTACGCCAACAAATCTACCACATTGAATTTTCGTCCTATGAACATTGATTATGTGTTAAATTCTTCGTTTTGAACTGATACATGCAATGACCCTCTAGAGTTACATACAAATTACAAGAAAAAAGTTATTAAGAAAAATGTTATAAATTAACCACAAAAAAAAGATTTTTTTCGATTAACTTACACTTGGACATTTTTTTAGAAAAAAACTTGTATACTTACACCAGATGTTAGAGGTTCATGGCACAGATATATATTGAAATAGCATCTGTGAAAACTTTCAGGTAAATTAATGTAAAACTTTTTATGCTAGAAGTGTTGGCGTAAGCTCCTTTTTTTAGTTGAAAAACACCGTTTAAAATAAATCAATTATATTTAAATAAAAAATGCACAAAAAGCATTGTTCATTATATTTGAAATCACTATGCCAAATTTGGAAAAGATTAAAGGAATAGTAAAAATTTTAGAATTTTATGTATTCGCCTACCTTAAAGAGGTAAAATACTATTAGTAGATTCTTCTGAATAGGCTTTTATAAACGAGTATTCTGCCTGGGAAATTATAGCTTAAGACGAAAACTAGGCATAAAATTCCATTCACGTCGAACTAGATTCTGCTAGCATCACTTACAAAGCTCTTGTTTTCATTAAATTAGTTTTGTACTCACTAACAAACTTTCTCACATTCACTTTAGGGTATGCTGTTTTGGAAGAACATGTTTCTTCTCACACTTGTTTGTTATGACATTAACATCTTATACTATCTTTTTACTATAATAAGGCTTCTTGTACAGTCAGAAAACTTGGGTTGAACGTTATCTTCAGAACCCAGTTGCACCATATGCTTGCCACCAGCTTTTACCTAATTTATGATGTGACGCAACGTCAAAGAATTGGGAATACAAGTTTGAAAAATCTTTCTACTTTGTAGTATAACGCGTTTTTACATTAAGATTTAGGCAGCACATGCAAACACCAGTTTTACCAAATTTTTATAATGTACCCTGAGACTATTGGCAAAAACTTGTCGTGAATTGTCAAAATTCCTTGTAAGTACAGCTTTTTTTTGTATTTTCAGTTTTTCCTCAGAAACATAAGTAAAATCATTTAACATGCGTCCTTTTGGACGTATCCAAATGCGCTTAAATGAGAAATACTTAAAAAGAATTGTGATGGTGCCCTTTTTTTTTTTCATCCACTTAGAATTTTAACACATTCCCAGAAAAGTTACTCGTTTTATTTATGGAATTGTTTCTGAATTTTTAGAGAAGTTACTGATATATTCTAGAAACATTACTGACAAAAATCAACAGCTAAGCTGCACAAAATTTCCTAGTAAAATTCCTGAACTTTTTTTCCAGTGTTATGTCATTTTTTCTTTGTTCTATTCCTTCTGGAGTTATTATTTATGTTTAATGATAATCAGTGAAAAATGACATAACTGTTATATGTTTTTAACCCTTAACTTGCAAATTATCGCATTGCACTTTATACGGAAATACGAAGAGATAACGTTTGACTGTTCTCACAGAGAAAGCAATGTCAACACAAAATAAAAAAAACTAGATAATTGCTCCACAATTTATTCAAAGTTTCTTCTATATAGCCATTTTTGGTGTTGATAACAATTTAATATTTATGACCAAGAACACTTTATTTAACTCCCCAAAAGCATCCCATTCGAGACAGCTGTTACAAATGGCGTGCTTTTTGGAGATTTAAATAACCAAAATAGTGGCGTCGAAAGTAAAAGAGAACGATGAAGGGGTTCGCCAAAGTCAGTGACCCAGCGGTTTATCTAAGCTTGTCGAAGCAAACTCTAGGTAAAATTTTCAAACGTTTCGTTGAATCAAAATCACCCATAATTTTGACTGCCTTGGGAACAATTACATTCTCTAAAGAATTCATATTAACTTCTATTGGTTCATCGTTCATTTATAATTTATTACTTTTGCAGCTAGACACTAAAAAAATGAGGAGAAATATTTTTAATTTGGAGTAGGTCTACCAGTACCATTATTACTATTTTGTGATATTTTAAGAAGTTGAAAGTTAAATGCAAGTTGTCGATTTTAATTAAAATTTCCATTTTGAATACTTACCTACCAAATTCAATTTTTAAATATCAAATTCACTTTTAAATTAAATTTCCTCTTTTAATTCTAAAGAATGAAAGGAGGAAAAAGGAAAGTTTGTTTTGACATCATCGAGATTTTGCGTCTGCTCGTCTGACCTCCCCGTCCGATTTTAGAAAGTTTTTCTTGTTAGAAAGGTATTACATCAGAGAACTACCTTTCATACTTTCTCTGTCTGTCTATGCGTCTATAAATATTTTTTATATTACCCCCAATATGGCCATTGGACGTAAAGAACAGCTGACAAAAAAAGTTTGGCAGCTGCGAAAGAATTGAAAGTTAACTACTGTTAATTAATAGTTGTGGATATGAAGGCAAATTTGAAGGCAAAATACGATATTTAAAAAAATTGCTGAAAGACATTCTGCTGACCCATAACAGACATTGGAGTTGCAGTTCGAAAAAAAAAAATTGGCAAAAACTTGCAAAAGAAACCGCTAAACTTGCTTCTTGTGCTTAAATGTTCTTAAAGTTGTTAATCATCGCAATATACTTTGATTACAACTAGAGTTTGTTTGAGTTTTCTACTTAATTAAACGCAAATTTGCATATTTATATATTTACAATTTTATATTACATATCTATTGCATATTTGTATATTGCAAGTTTCCACAGCTGTATGCATAAATAAATTGAAAAGATTGTTTAAAATAACTGAGTTACAAAAGGTATTTATATCTTTAATGCAAGAAAAATTGAAGCATGAATGCAATATTAAATAAATAAAAGAATATGCAACGAAATTCGGCAGGATTATTAAAAGTGTTGAAATTTCAGCACACCTACTTAAATCATATATTTGTATTTTAAAGTTGCAATAATTTATTGATTAAAATTGATTTAAGCAGTATAAATACTCTTTATTATGGATAAAAAAATATTGACAAATTTCTGTAGAAATAATATAAAATGTAAACATTTATAACGAAATAATGGAAAAAAAATCTAATTATATGATTACAAGAAACTTTAGTGTAGTTATCATTATTTTACTTGATCATTTAATCAAAATAAGTTTGTTGTCAGTATCTTTTGTCATCCTAATTCATTTCCACAACCTATTGTTAAAAGAGTTAACTCAATATATCGACGGAAATTTAATTTCGAAACTTCTTCTTTCAAAATAGAAAAGGAACAATGAAAATTTATTTGAAAAGATCGCGTTTTATTTACGATTTCGCAAAAGAAAACTCTTTATTGTACCTGAAATTCTATTAAAATTGAATAGGTAAACACGATTTAATTAATCCTTACATTAAAGCACTTTTAATGTGCCACAAATAAATAATGCTTTTAGCACAATATCTGGAAGATTTTGTAAACATTGATGAACACTCTTATTGAACCTTTAATTTAAAAGAAATACAGTTTTTATAATTTAGTGATAGAGCATTGTTTTGTCCGTATTCCTTTTTAATGTCAATCTAAAACGTCATCAAACTTATTAAGCCGCCATACTTGCAAAGTAAAAAATTTTACTAAAGTTTAATTTTCTTAAATTAATTTTAATTAATTTGATATAAATTTATTAAAAGTTAATCAACGAATTTTTTAATTTACTTAATATTTACTAAATTTAACTTTTCAGTAACATCAGCGTTTTTTTAGCCAGAAACATTTTAATATTTAGCGAATAAAACTATTTTGATGTTTTCAAATCACTAAAATTGAAGGGTCAAAGAAACAATAAAAAATTATTAAATAATTCAATAGTTAATTACAGTATTTTTTTTGTCAATGGCATTGTAGTATATATAGCTTCTCTGTTTAGTACAAAACTTGCTGTCAGTCGTAGTTTTACGAGCTAATTTTTGAATCGCATGCGTAGTGATATTCCCTCAAACAATTTTATCATTACACCTACTTTATAGAGTTATACTTTAAACAAATTTCAAAAAATTTATTCATCAAAATGAAATTTGATAAAAAAAAATATTAAGTTATTTTTCCTAGTAAGCATAGAGGGATACCAGCCACTGGTAGTGTCCAGTGCATTCAGAGAAATTTTCAGTCATTTTCAGCCCATATAGAGAAGCATACATCCTAGAAACCATTTTTTCTTCAAATTTGTTTTATTTTCATCTTATGGCGATTCTTATGCCTGGTAAAATAATACTTATTTGGCGAATCAATACTTTCACAAAGGTTCCGATTTCAAAACTAATGCATTAGCTCCATGTACTGACCATCCCACTCAAGAAGGAATGACCGTGGTCTCCAAACCTAAGTGTCTCTGTGTTAATCTAAAGGGAAAAAACATGATTTTCTAAGCCACGTTTCTCCACTGTATTGAATATTTTTACAAACGATTTTTTGTATGATAAATGTAGCTGACTTACAGGGGTCTATAATCCAACTTTTGAAATTGGTTCGAATATATTTTTTTAATTTTCATTAAATAATTTACAGTAAAATATTGGAAACAATTTCAAACTTTGGAAAATTAAACCTAATAAAACGGTATTTCAGTTTGGTGCATTTAAAGAAACAAAGCAAATTTAACTTTAACTCAGTCGTGACATATTCCATGACATTGAAATTTCTTTTGTGTTTCTCTAGTTTTTAATTTGAAGACGTTACAACATGGTAAAATAAAACTGCGCTTTTATTTTTTAGCATCATTAATATTTTCAACGCCACCTTTACCAGTATATTCGTGGCATATTACATACTAATAAATGTTTTGAACATTTCTATTTTCATATATTTGTATTCGATATTTTAGTCGTAGATTATAATAGAAGGAAGTGACGTCCCGGGAAAGTTTATCGATTTCGTTGTCTAGGTAACCTGTTACGTCACTGCGGGGATGCAGTTCTTTGAAACATTTTCTTAAAATGCGACCATTTTAACGTATTTTCAATAGTTAAATACTATATTTCAACACTTCTGTGAATAAGTTATAATCTTTAAATATTGAAAACAATAAAATAGCCTTATTGCTATAAAAATAGTTTCTATTGCTATTTATCTGAATCCGTAAAACAAGTTTAAAGTTTTACCTTAACTCATACTAATATAAGATCCGATAAAAATATAGGTCGCATGATATTTATAACATATTTTACTATTTTTTGGTTTTCCTATTTTTGACTATTATTTATAGAAACTTCCTTTTAAAAAACTAACAATGCAACACTCTGCCCTTTTCGCATGCACCGTGCTTGCGAATAAGACAATCAATTAATTGATTACACGTTATTTAAAAAAAAATTTTAAAATTATAAAAAGATTAAGAGCTTATTAGTTTCGCTTTTTAGAAATTTTTTAGGAAGTATAATGAAATAAATAAGTACCTGAGTTAATCAGTTTCGGAGTTATTTTTTTTATTCACGTTCAATTTCTTTGTATAAATAAGAGGTTTAGGAATGTAAAACTTTCTAATATGTCATTTATGCATATATATTTTTTAAACACTAGTGGAAATATATGATAGGGGATTTAATTGTACAAATATATTTCTTAATAATACATACCTAACATATTATAACATGCTAATTTAATTCCATATACGTAGTTATTCTTATATAAAATGTCTACTAGATTATTTTCTTTAAGTAACTGCGTAAAAATTATTTCTGCAAATTATTTTAATTTATAGCAAACATTTCGTACAAAATATATTTAAAATGTATTAAACTTGTAAAATGTTTCGTTACAATAACTGTATGAAATCGAAAATAAAAAAAAATTATCTAAAATATAAAAATTTTCACAACAAAAAAATTAATGGTAAATAATGGTTTGATACTTTTGTTTTTAGTATTTTTAGTAAGAAAAGGAAAAGTTACAATTTAAAAATTATCATATATTCTTTTCCGCTTAAAGAGAAAAAAACTTTATTATAATTATATCCTTAAATTGTGTAAAAAGAGGTCCAGCGACATTGGACAATTTCTCGCTTCGCTGTTCCCTTTCAACATTTTTAATAGTCAGCCAACCAATTCAAGGAGCTTGCCTCTGAATTGGGGGTCATTAATTTTCAAGAAAGAGTTATTATTTTGTTAATTTATTGTTAAAAAAATTGTCCTAAATCTCGATATGGAGGAAACTCGATGCATTTGAAATACTAATATGATTTACAAAAGACATTAATCCAAACTTTTTTAGAGGGCAAATTTATAGTGATTAAGGTTTTACTATTGGATAATTCCATGCAAAATGATCATGGACTGTGTAGTGTAAGTCACGTTTGCAAAAAGTGATTATCACTGCAACTTTTAACATTAAATGAAAAAAATATATATTTGACCCAGCCAAAAAATTCTGCATAATTGCTTCAAAAAAATTTCGATCTTGCAGTTATCTTTAAGAAATCTGCAGTTTTTTTGAAGCAAAAGAAAATTGAAGTATATCGAATGGGGATTATGCAGTTTTTCTGTAGCAATTGTGCAGCAAATCTAAAGTCATTTTTAATGCTTCAGAAAAACTGCAGTTATTTTGAAGCAATAGAAAAGTGAAGCCTGACTATGGATATATCTGCGGTTTCTATGCAGCAATTCTACAGCCATTCTGAAGTCATTTAGTCACTAATTGCTTCACAAAAAAACTTTAAAAAAACTTCAAAAAAACTTTAAAAAAACTTCACAAAAAAACTTTAAAAAAACTTCACAAATTCTGAAGGGATTTGAAACACTTAGTCTACATAATTGCTTCAAGAAAACTGCAGCTATTTTGAAGCAATATAAATGTAAAAATTGACCACATGTGTATCTGAAGTTTTTTTGCAGCAATTCTACAGTCATTCTAAAGTCATTTTGGCACTTAAAAAAAAACTAGTTATTTTGAAGCAACAGACGAGCGAGAATATTTTCTAACTAAAATATAGTTTGCTCATATATTAACAGAACCAACTTCATAACAACCTTCTGTAGCACAGTCGTTAGAGCATTCGACTGTTGCCCATTTCCCATCGGATCAAAACCCGCGCTCCTACTTCCGAAATGGTCAAAAAAACAGCCCACTCGTTCGATAATTTATTTCTTTATAATTTTTATTTTAATAACATTTCGCTAGATGGCGCCACGTTTTCTTTAAAAAAAAGGCCAAAATATTCTGAAAAATTGCTTTACGAAAACTTCAAAAAAACTGCAGTTTTCTTAAAGCAATTCTGCAGACTAAGTGTTTCAAATCCCTTCAGAATTTGTGAAGTTTTTTTTGAAGTTTTTATAAAGTTTTTTTGTGAAGCAATTCTGCAGAATTTTTTGGCTGGGGATAGATAATCTGCACTTTTTATAACTAAATAGTGTAATGTACGTTCGATTTATTTTTTAAATTTAAAAATCTTTTAATCTCCTTTTAAATCGTGAATTACACTACAGTTACATGGAATTAGACTATCATATATTAGACACTTAAAAAATTATTTTAATATAAAATAGTTTATTCGCCTAAATTTATAAATATTGGTTTAAAATTACAAATCAATACAAAGCATTGCAAGTAGTATTGATAAACAATCCTGCGTATCCAATGTAGACAGTATAAAATCTATTTTAAAAATAGAAGTAACAAAAAACGGTTTGAAAAAAAAAATACACGAAAATAATTATTTGTAGAGAATGGGTAATAGTGTATGCATTATCAGATTTAACTATTTGGCTTTGGAAAGAAGATCTAAGAGAAGCAAAGAGATCTTTTGTAAGAGGGGGGGGGGGGGGATCTAAAGGAAAAAGGAATTTTACTAAAGGGACTTACAGCCGTAAAAAATCACTGGCTTTTTCTTACTTAAGAGGGTAAGAGGCAACATTGTTTGCTCTTTACTCAAGATAATCTAGGGTCACTCCATAGTCGCTCGACCCTAGATAATCTAGTACAAGTTCAGTTTACCATCCAAGCAATGTTTTCTTAATCTGTTATATGGAGGAATATTTATACATCAATAGGAAGTTAGTACTTCATAATATTTTTCTAAACATAAAAGACCATGCAGGTCTGCATCGCTCTTTGTATTGTGCCATGTAGGGTATTGACTTGATGTCCAGGTAATTGCGGGAGCGAGACAAGCTGTAAAGAAACCAAAAAAAAAATGCTACCATGTCCTATGACAGTAATTGCGATAACTATTCTAAATCTGCTAAATAATTCTCCGAAATGTCAATTATCTCCCTATATGACAGTTTGTACGAATATAAGCAGCATGTAAACTTCAGCTTTGTTTTTGATTCTTAATTGCATCCTGGGCCAGATTATTCTCTATTTATGACAATCGGACATCCGTTCTCTTAATTAATTCTGATATACGCATGGGGATTATAATACTTTCTCACCAGAGCAGGAGATTGATTGTCATAAAAGAAAAGTTTACATAAAATACCAATTACTGCAATTACGGGTACACCCGTGCAAAGCTGAGTACATAAAAATAGTTAAATAATCGGTTCAAACTGCAATTTTACAAATTAAAATCACGTGTTTTTTCGTCTTCATACTTCATTTTCGCTCACACTGAAATATATTTCAAATTAAAAATGGCTATAAATTCCATGCTTACAACAATGCGCGCTATTTCTATGGAAAAATCGTCTCACGTTATGCCCTCTTAGACCCATTTGATCACGAATTTCAAAAAATCGCTCACACTTTCGAAAAATCGCTCACAATCGAACACTGTGAGTTCATCAGTGTTCTAACATGCAGTTAACAAATGACAAATGACAGTGATTGCGCCCTCTAGAGGGGAAGGGCGTAAGCTATATAGCCCATTACCCCGCTCGCCAGAAGAGACAGTCACAAGAGACACACAAAGATGGACGCCACAAACACATAGACATATAACAACATTTATTGACAAACACAAACATCCATGCCTTTACCGGGATTCGAGCCCGGCCCAGCAGCTCCAAAGGCTAGTACACTAACCATTGCGCCAGCGGGCCGGCTCTAACATGCAGTTACCATTTTATCCATACAACATTGAACAAGAAGTTCTACTAGCAATTAAAACTATTCACTTTCATATCTCTATATAATATCCCCCCAAAAAACTTCGTAAAAGTAAACTAACGCCAATCTCAAAAAAAAAAAAAAAAAATTATTTTATCAAAAAACGAGTCATTATGAATGTTGTGGCTAAAAAAGCCGTGATATAAAATGAATGCCAATCTCTTGTGTAAAACTTCCTGGTCATAATAAATAGTATAATTTAAGTTTCCCTGCAATAAAAAAAATTGCACTGTTTGAGGTTGGTGCCCATCTTAACCACCCCCTATACCTCTGTATAAAGGTATTGAGATCATACATTTGTCAAAGTTTTTTTTAAGTATCCTTCGTTATTATGATTTAGTAATTCAAGTTCATTTGCGAGATTTAATTTTTTTCGGGGGATTAAGATGGACACCAACCTCAAACAGTGCAATTTTTTTATTGCAGGGAAACTTAAATTATACTATTTATTATGACCAGGAAGTTTTACACAAGAGATTGACATTCATTTTATATCACGGCTTTTTTAGCCACAACATTCATAATGACTTGTTTTTTGATAAAATAATTTTTTTTTTTTTTTTTTTTGAGATTGGCGTTAGTTTACTTTTACGAAGTTTTTTGGGGGGATATCAGTAGTTTTTTTTTTTAAATAACAAAATATACAGACACAATATGACTACAAAATTGACGACATGATTTCAATGTTTATAGAGAGTTATATAACCGTTATATAACTCGCACTCGGAATTTAGAACTATTTATCATTTTCCCCGTAGAACATTTGTATACTGCATACTTAAACTGTGGTGAGGTACAGATGACGTTTTATTCCCGATACATTGTTTTAGACACATTTCGAGATTGCATAGCAGCTTTTATTTTTTGTGCACCTCAACCGTCTCTTATGCCCAGTTTTTTTCACTTTTGTAGGCATATTTATTTTCAATTTTCTTTTATAAAACTAAAAAATATCCAGCCTATTCAAGAAAAAACAACAACCAAATACGTTTCTTAGGTTACTGTTATGTGTTATAATCATAGAGATCTTAATAAAAGTATTAGAGTGGAGATCACGTGACCTATCTATGCTAACGACGGCACGAGCCTGGGGGCCGCCATCTTGAGTCCAAGACCAACTTTTTTAAGTGGAAAACGCTTAGAAAAAAATAAATTTAATTCTAAAATATTAAAAAAATACCATAAAAATACTAGCTGCATTTTGGAATATTTTTAGTGACTTTAAAAGAACTTTTAACGCTTTTCTAGTATTTTTATAATATTTATTTTGTAATTTTAGAATTAAATTTTGCTTTTTGCCTAGCATTCTTTTTCTTTATGTGATGGCTACACTGGCAACTTGCAGCCATCGCCGTCACATTAAGAAGAAGAATACGTGAAAAATAAAATTTAATTCTAAAATTACAAAATAAATATTATAAAAATACTAGAAAAGCGTTAAAAGTTCTTTTAAAGTCACTAAAAATATTCCAAAATGCAGCTAGTATTTTTATGGTATTTTTTAATATTTTAGAATTCAATTTATTTTTTTCTAAGCAATTTCGACTTAAAAAAGTTGGTCTCGGACTCAAGATGGCGGCCCCCAGGCTCGTCCCGTCGTTAGCATAGATAGGTCACGTGATCTCCACTCTAATACTTTTATTAAGATCTCTATGGTTATAATACAAACATTTAGTAACAGCTCATGTTAAAAAATGTAACTTTAATTATAAAATATTACTTTGGCATAATAAAATATTCCTCAACAAATTTTAGGGAAAAAATATCATTTCCTTTCATAAAAAATAAGCGAAGATTACTTTGACATAATTAAATATTCCTCAGTTAGTTTAAAAATATATATATATTTCTTACTTTTTAAGAAAAAAAACAGACTAATTTTTTGAATGGTATTGGTAACTGAATATGGCAACCAATTAGGCAAATATGACTGTTTACATTTGATTAATCGATAAACTCGAATTATTCATAAGTTTTCTAAATAAAAACGCCAAAAAGTTTAAGTGAAGCATTCCGTTAATTAATTAGAATTTTTTTTCAATCTGTCTATTCAGGTATTAGATTAATCATATTTTAGAAGCTGCAATAATCATCCAACACTTAACACGCTTCTATGCGGCTCTTTGAAGAAAATGCAGTAAACCTTGGCTCGTTTTCGGTGGTACTTGGCCGCTAGGATGACTTGTTTATCGCGCATTCATACCGCCAAAGGTAATCTAGATTTTAATTAATTAAAAATAGAAAGAGTTATGTTTGAAACTTCAAACCTATGAAAGGGGACGAATTGGAGCATTCTGAATCGTTTGGTAAAAACCGCTTCCAGATTCATGGTCTAGTAATGGCTGCAGGTCTGGGCAAAAATTAGGTCAAAATTTGACTAAAACTGCTCGAAAGATTTCATTTTCGAAAATTTCCATAATTTTTTTCTCCGCTGTTTTTGACTCTAGAATAACCAATTTTTTTTCATTTAAAGTAATCCACAAAATCTCTCTACTGTATTTTTTTTATTGTTCTACGAAGTTTGGTTTGCCTGGCAGAAAATAAAATCAATTTCTCTGTTAGCATAGCGAAATGTTTTCTGTATATATACATAACTGCCGTTTTGCCCTTGGCGTCATTTTGAGATTGGCGGGCGGAACGACCGTTCCGTCTGATAAAATTGTAATTGTCGGATGCTTGAAAGCTACGGGACTTACGCGGCTTCAGCCAATCAGGAACGTCAGAAATGCTGAAAGTAAGTGTGGCGGTGTGCTTGTTTTGTGCCGGGGCTGCTTCAGGTTGTGTCCCGTGGCTTTGGTAGAGATCGTTGCTTAGCGCTAGAGCTACGTGAGGTCCTGGAAAAGTCCCACGGAAACTAGATTTTTTTTTCAACTGCTGGCATCGGTCTTGAGTTTCCGGTCACGCATCGTAAAAGCAGCCGATGCATCTTCCCTTTTTCGTCTTGCGCACTCTCCCTTCTGGTCGGGACCTTTTAACTAAAATATCTTAGTCTTGCATGTTTATTTGCGAAGCAAACAAAGAGGAATTGCGTAACAATTATCGGGGGTTGGCGAGCGGTAGCGAGCAGGGGGCTTTGCCCCCTAGTAATTAAATAAAGATGTATTTAAAGCAACCAGCTAACGCGGTATATTACTAGCACTTTTTCTACGAAATCATATCAGTTCTTTGTTCTTGAGTATTACATACGTATTTTTAAGTAACCAATTGACTACAAACATTTTATAATTTCCCATGTCTAATTTATAAACAAATATATAACTAATACTTTCAATTCAATAAACTTTTCTTTCGGTTATATTATTCAAGTAACCTTGAAAGACAAAATTCAAAAACAAGAGCCCCTTATACAGTTTCAAAAAGTTATCAGCATCAGCTTCTGAGGAAAATACTATTTTACATCGACTATATGGTCCTACATATATCACATGACAATATGTTACATACTATCAATAAAAGAATAACATTTTTCATTGTGCCCATGTCTTTCAATCTATAGAAACACAAAAAATTGACATCAGTTGCCAGGATTTCAGGTTATGTCACAAAAGCTTCGAAAAGTATTCTTAAAGGATAAAAAGCTTTACAAAAGTAGTATATATATCTATATATATTTATCAGACAAAAACGATGACAGATACAACATTGAAAACTTTTTATTTTCACTATAAAAATCTAATAAGGATTAGTAGGAATTTTTCTATTGAAAGGTAGAAATGTGAAACCGCAAACATTTTTCTTGATAGTTGATTCGAATTAAAAAAAAAACACATGTTATAACTAGTAATTGTGGTTACTTTTCTTTCTGGTTGGTTGGTTGATATACATATATTTCAGGCTTGTGTGCTTGCTCAGAGAGCCGCTTATAAACCTTCGTCAAGTAAGACAGTCACAACACACACACACTCACACACACATGCACACATATACGTGACAGATGCTATTTCTTTTCTTTCTATTTAAAGCCATGAAAATTTGAACAGGCCTACAAAGAGCTTTTACAATTTTTTTTGTTTGCGGTTCCTTTTATTCTGGATAGGGGATAAGTTTCAGTTTATTGAAACCTTAAGAATTGATGTTTTTTTCTTATTATATTATTACTATTGGCAGAAGTATTTTACCTCGGAACATAAAGACAGTTTTTTCATTATATTTTAAAACACTTCTTAAAAGTATTTTTCTAGTAATTATATATCGAGGTAATAAAAAATAGGGTATAAATTAATAAATTGGTTTCAATTAAAACAATTGTTTATGCGTATTTTTGGTATTTTATTTAATTAAGTGGAGACTCCTCTCACAACTCAAGACCCCGTCGATAAGCAATTTTGGCATAGGTCCTGTGATTATCCGCTGTTTTTTAGCTTCCACACTACTTTTATAAAGTAAACAAGTTGGTTTGTTACAGAATCTGTCACTTACACCGCTTCCACACAACATGTTACGCTCAGCAGGAAACACACTTACACCTCAAAAAGAAATTCGCCAAACAGGGCCTTTGGCTAGTTCTAATTCAAACTTTTATAAGCAAAAACTAATAATTTTCTTTAATCTTCTTTTGCAGATTTGATAATTAATCTTTATCGGTTTTTTTTTCAGAATTTCAGAAAGAAAATTCTTTCGTTTGAATTGGAACTAGCTTAAGGACTGCTTATTAAGGACTTATTATTCTTGGAACTTCAGAAAAATTAGCAAAGTATAAAGATTAATTATCAAATCTAAAAAATAAGATTAAAGATAATTATTAAATTTGGCCTTAAAAAGTTTGAATTAGAACTAGCTAACGGCCCTGTTTGGCGAAATTCTTTCTTAGGTGTTGTTAGTGTGTTTCCTGTTGAGCGTAAATGTTGTGTGGAAGCGGTGTAAGTGACAGATTCTGTAACAAACCAACTTGTTTCTTCAATATTTTCACTGTTGCTATTGCATCAAACGTACGAGAAACTTTATTCAAAATAAAAATAAAATTCTTGAAAAAATATTTATTTTTGTGATATAATTTAATTTGGATTGTTGTAATAGCACAATTAAGTTATTTTGATGGTCCGTTACATATGAATGAAGAAAGCTGCATAACAAATTCTGAATTTGCATTAAAAATATGCAAAGTTTTGCTTTTATTTTTAAAGCAACAATTTTACTAATTTATTTTTCGAAATGTAAACTTGTGGCGGCAAAAAGGTATTTATTTAAAAAGTACATCAGTATTCTTCGAACTTCAAATAAAATTAGCAAACGATAGAGATTAATTATCAAATCTGCAAAAGAAGATTAGGGAGATCGTTAATTTTGGCTCATAAAAGTTTGAATTAGAACTAGCTAAAGGCCCTGTTTCCCGAATTTCTTTCTGAGGTGTTGTGTGTTTCCTGTTGAGCGTAAATGTTGTGTGGAAGCGGTGTAAGTGACAGATTCTGTAACAAACCAACTTGTTTTTCGAATTAAAAATGTACGCCTGATTTTTTGAAGTATGGAAGCCCTAAAACAGGAGAAAAATTTCTGCTTTTTAATTTTTAATGTGCCAATTTTTCATTGGCAAAACTTCACATTTACTAGGCGTCGAGCGTAGTGTATCAATCGATTGGTACGAGACCTTGCAGGAGATCACGTGTGTCTACTGCAGGATAAATTCTCAGAACATGCAATGACATCTTTTGACCGAAATCGCAAGAAAACAAACTTGCACAAAATCTTCTATTAACCACTTCAGTCGCAATTTTGAAGAATGAGACATTTACCAACTTTTCAACGGTTGAATATGGCATTCTATTCACCTAAAATTAAAATTTTATAACTAAAGCAAATTTTTATTACTTGCAAGAAAAAATTTACTAATTATAAATGTCTTAAACTTCAACATAGTTGAGTATCAAGTTAAGTTGAGTTCTAAACAAGCCAAATAAATTTGTGCTTTTACATTTTATAAATAAAAAGTTTGCAATCTGTAAATCCATCTCTGTAAAGTTATGTTTTGTTGCTAAATAGACAACTAGATGAAGCATTCACCCATCTTAATAACTGTTGAATGTGACACGCTTTACAAAATCAAAAAAGATTTTTTTTTTTGAAATATCAGTAAAAGTACTAAAATATTACGTGTTACAATCACCAAAAGGTGAAGTTTAACTTATACCTGTCTGTAAAGTTACATTTAACCCTTTCAGTCCCAAAAATTTACTACACTACAGAAACATCTGATATTCGCAAAATAAGCTTATTTTAGGTCAAAAATAAGAGTTCCATAAGAAAAAAAAATTATTTTAATTTTGTATATGATTTTTTACATAATGTCAAAATTGTTAAACTGTGGAAAACAACAAAACAAAAAATATATAATCTAAAAACACTTCGAGTTATATATTTTAAGGTATATAACCACATTATTTAAAAAATTTTAGTAATTATTTTAACCGAAATAGTTTAAAATGGGTTTTAAATATGTGGAACTGAAGTGAACTTTTCAAAAATCAGGTGAAACGCTTGTTAGCTATTTTCTAAATAAAAAAATAGTAGTTCTGGCTTCTATTGAGATTAATGAAAAATATTGTAGAATAGAGCAAAGTGTGAAGAATCGAATGATGTGTGTTTGGATGTCATACGGGACATAGACATTTGGGGAAAAAATGTAGAAAGGTGATGATGCCAATTGGCATCACTGGGACTGAAAGGGTTAAAGTTTGTATAGCTAAATTTCACTTAGAAAAAGTCGATTTTGAAATCTGTAAAACTCTCTTGTTTTAGTTGTTTTGTAACTAAATAACACAACTGCACAAGTGTAGTGTGACAATTAACATTACAAACGTATTAACATCATTGGCGCCTTAAGTGTTTACGTAAAAAAAGTAAAAATTACAATAGCTTCTTCACACAAAGTAAATCAACAAACAATAAACTGTGCGTTTATCCAGATTTTAATAATTCAATGGGTTGTGATGGTAAGGTTAATTAAACAATAGCGTGTTAAATAATAAAATACTTTAAAATTTTACCAGTGAAAAAAAAAAGTGAGAAAAAATGCATTTTGACATTCACCATTTCTACTTCTGTAAAACTAGTTTCCTTATGCATGCAGTTCAGTTGCAGTAAAAACTGCGTCCAGGCGGGGCCGCCGCGAAGAGCCACGGCGCGGCACGGTTAAATTTAGTTTTCAATTGTAATTGTAGGGGAAAAGTAAGATTGTTATTTGTGTTTGTTTATATATGGGTATATTTATTAATCAATTGCTAAACAAATGGCTGGTCTTTCTTTTTGAAATTTTATTTATCCATTTAAACCTTCTAACTCTTCTTCTAAATCATCTTAACTCTATTTAGTTCTGTAAAACTAGTTTCTTTTTTTAATATAGTTTGATTGCAGCAACTGCATCCACATTAAAAAAAATCAAAAAATCTTCTAAATCTTTTTAACTCTAGTTCTGTAAAACTAGTTTCTTTTTTAATATAGTTTGATTGCAGCAAAAACTGCATCCACATAAAAAAAGTCCAAATTATATTGCAGTTTATTATGGTTAGAATTATTCAATTCAATCCATTACTAAATTGATATTTAAGCATAATTAGGTTTTTTTAAGTACAAATTACTCGAAAGCGATCACCAGTGGTGAATGGGAGTTTAGGTTATTCGAAGTTGTTGCACTGAGAAAATCTGAGTAAATCGAAGTTTCCATTTTGAAATGAAAAATTTTAGTTCAAACATGGAAACCCAAAGCTTTCAATTTTCAATTATGAAATACCAGTCATCAGTTCTTGAAGTGTACTTCTAATACCATTTTTAATATCTACTCTCCCCACCCCCTCCACACACACTTTCTATGAATTATTTTGCTAATTTTCACTTTTAACAAAAAAAAACCATAGAAAACCGTTTTATTTACACTAACTGTCAGTTGGCCAGGTATTGAAGAAAGGCTACATAAGAGTCGAACGGACTCTTTTCCATGAAAATATAAAATTTTATTTAACGATTCAATTTCTTTTCAACATTACGTTTGGAAATATGACAGTTATAGTAGAAGTAAAGTCCATATATACTAGTGAAAAGGTTCTGAGTAATCATGCTCAAATTTTAATTACAAAGATCAAAATTGTTGCAAGTCTTTTAAAACGTTATAAGAGGTACTAAAATAAATCTATTTTTAATACATTTTACAACTTTCTAGTTGGCAATTTTCTCTATCTTGCATAGTTTATAAGATAAGTTGCAAACGCTGTTGTTGTTGTTCCTTATCTCCTAGATTTAGCAGAGCTAAAAATGGTCTATAAAGTTAGTCACTCTCAAAAAGTCCTGAACCATGACTAAATTTCTGTAAAGATCGAGTCTGGAAAAGTCCCGACAGTCCAAGATGGTTGCAAACGCTAACTCAGAAATGTGTCACTACGGGGCGTCCCAAACATTGTCTTGTTTAGCACATTGTCATTTTACTGGACATAACGACTCTCAATCGCTCACATGACAAAATCGCTTCATTTTGTAAAGCTTTCCTGTGGTTGAAATTCTTTTATGGTTAGGTCTCTCCCTCTCACTAGCTAAATAATGTTGATTAAGTGGCCACTTAATCTCCTGGATTATTTTTACGATTTTCGAAAAATAAACCATCATATACCAGAATCTTAACAAACTTTATAAATGTTTATATACTTCCCAACACACCAAATAAAAATTTGAAGAATTGAATTCTAATAAAAATGCTTATGTCTCTTAATGGATTTGTTAAGAACCACTAGACATTTGTGGAAAAATTACCTTGTTTTAGTAAATATTATTTAAGAAAAAGAAAAAAAACATTAAATAGTCTGAATTTTTTATGGCAAAAAAATCCAATAATAATTATTAAATGAGAAGTATGTGTATTATCATTATTTATTAACCTCTCGAAAGGCCAGCAAAAATGAGCAAATATGCATGGTTATTTTTACTGCATAAATTTAAATTAAATTTATTTCAAATAAAATATTTATTTAAAAAATTAGAATTATTTTCGTTTTTGAGGAGACAATTTTTCGAACATTTACAAATTAAAAAAAATACATTCTGAATTAAATTTTATTAATTATTAAGTTATAAAATTTAAAGTTATTGTAAGGAAGAATGATGCATAAAATACGGAAAAGACAGGGCGAACCCTCGGAGAGTCAAATATCAAAACATTCGAAATGGTGTTTTAGAGCAACTTAATAAAATGGTGGCCTAAATTTATTTAATTAAATTTTTAATATACATTAGAAAAACCCAACTTAACAATTTCAAATAATTTTCTTTTTATTAAAACACAAAGCAGATAAGGAAATTCATATTTAATTATTTAGACACAAATTAAAAATAACAATTATAAGACACATGGATACGTCGAAATCCATATTACTCATACATATGTAAACAACCAACAATTATATGCATTATTCATACGATGAGATCAAATACTTTAATATATAGTTTTTTAACAAGGAAAAGCACAGTCAGGAGTTAACTCATTTCAAAATTGAAGCATAGCTAAAAAAGTATAAAAACTCAAAATTATTGCAAATGAAAACACAACATTCTTTCATTACATTAAAAACTAGTTCACACATGAAAATGTAATCTTAGTAAGAATCTTACACACAAAATATTGACATCATAACATATTTTTTAAATAATATTTTTGACTAGATCAAACAGCAAAAAGGAAAACAAGATTGAGCAAAATACTTCAGACAATAAAATTTATTTTTACAATTCATTAAAAACTTTTAACCACATTTAGACATCTTTTCATATTAAAATTATTTTCAATGAATTTTAATTTCCAAAAAAAGTTATACCATAATTAACCAACAGAAAAAATATTATAGAAATAGAATTATATATATGGCAAAAAAATTAGTTGCTCCATAATATAATCCTGAAAGCTACTATTTGGTACATTTACATCGTTTAAGTCATACAATTTTTTTAATGCAGCAAATAATCTTAGGAAAACATTAATTACTTCATTTTAAATTAAACATTTAAAATACTAGTAATTACTTGAGCTTATGGTGTTTACAAAATACATTAATGCATGTAACAATTTCTATGATCTACTGAAGTGTAGCTTAAATGTATGACTTTACAAATATAGCAGCTATTCTGAAAAGGTTATTACAGAAGACTTTTTTGCTTTACATGAAAGAAATGCTGAAATGAATTTAAGCTAATGCTATGAATAGGCAACATTCAGATATTTCGGAAAATATTATTTGTACTAGTTGCTTTTATATTTAAAAGTGAATATTAGCATTATTCTAGCTAGCTAAAGGTTTAAGGCAGACAAAATTTGAAGAGATTATTATTACATCCAAAGTACAGAGGAGAGCCAGAAATCCAACACTGACCTTAAATAGAACAAGTCCTGAAATCGGTCACAGGTTTATAGATGTAAATTATGTAACGTTATTTTGGTCGGGAAATGAAGTCTTCTATATTAAGGGGGGAAATTATGCAATTTTTAGTAATTAATAAATTTAATGTTATATTTTTTTGCAAAATACAGTGGTGGCCAAAAGTGTGGACACTTTTTGAAAGTTTACTTTTTTCAGATACTTTAATTCTGCTTTTTTTAATGAAATTTTACATTAAATTACCTTCAACTTAATATTTAAATGTTTGTAGGGTAGACTAACCAGTGAATGAACGTTTAAGACGTCACGTTAGCCAGTGAATGAACACCAGGATATAATGACCAGGACACTACCAACCATTATCAGATAGCTTCCTACTACATGGGAGGAAGTCAGTGTTGCCAATCCATATGGTGGAATGATTTTCAATCTTTATTTTTTTTAATTATATTTACCAAATGTTCATTCACTGGGACCTGTTCACTCACTGGTCAGTCTACCCTATTTAAGCGAAATTTAATAGATGCAAGAACACGGGTAACAGTTGAAACACATGAAACTTTAAAAAAGTGTCCACACTTTTGGCCACCACTGTATAGGGGAGAGTGTTGTACCTTGGGACAATTTTTACATTTTATTTTTTTCTTCGATAATTATAGTTAAAATAAAAATTTAAAAGCAGTATTTCAACACGCCAATATATTCCTCTATAATATATTTTTTTAAAATCTGGCAGCTTGAAATTAAAAAATTGCCACTCATTTAAAGTAATGAGGATAAACTGTCCCAAGGTACAACATGATGTTGAACCTTGGGACATGCTTTATAATTTAGTCAATAGTCATACAATTGAGCTAATTTGTGTCAGGAAACAACTTTTTTCAAAGAAATACACAAATAAAACTTCAAAATTTAAGAATAATTTAAATAGAATTCCAGAATTATATTTTCAAACTTCAATTATATAAAATATATCCAAAACAAAGCTGAGTTGTATTTTACATTTTTTGTGGAATTGCTCTTAAAATAAATAATAAAAATATTTTTATTTATCCAAATTATTAAGAATTATGAATACCTTATGTATTACCTTATGTATAATCATGTATTGTACCTTGGGACCTGTCCCAAGGTACAATACGCTTTACTGTCCTAAGGTACAATACACTACATGGTTTAAATAAAGGCAAGATAGTGGCCAATCTAAATGCATAATCATTATTTTCTCATAACCAAAATATTTTAAAATCTTCTCTTTAAAGAAGAAAATAAAATTCAGTTGACTTTTTGTAAAAGTACAAAGGTAAAAAATTATATTAGAATGAGAAAATATTTACTTTGGGGTAATGAAAACTTATTTTTTGTCACCAATTCATCAATTCAATGATGCTAGTGTTAAATTTCATTATGATGATGTCTGTTGGTTAAGGCTACTATTAGAAATAAACAATGTATGAATATTGCCAATAGATTCTTAGAAATTGTCAGTGTCCCAAGGTACAAGCGTCCCAAGGTACAACACTCTCCCCTATAGAAAACTCTTTCATTACATTAACATTGATGTTCATTTTTATTTAATTTATTTTACTATTTTTCGTAGGTAATACCAACTACTTTGTTATTATGGCCTAAAATTTGGCAAATCTTACTATCTGTACTAGGCTTTCTTCCAAGTTATGTGGATTTTCAACCCTCCACTCCAAATGGAATGTCACATTTAAAAATTTAAGCAATTAAGAAAATAATTCATTAAAAATTTTTAATATTTTTTGGTGAGAAAAAGAATGTTGAAAAATATTTTATTTCACAATGTTATTCAAAGTCAATTTCAAAAATATATTTATAAATTAGACAAAAAAAAATATAAATATTACACTATATAAAACTATTAAAGCAATATAACTACATATATAACGTAATGTCTATAATTTTTTAAAACTGTATAATCCAGGCAAAGATAAATAAAGCAAACTGCACGACTAAAAAACTATGCCATTTATCATTTGAAAAAAAAAAGATGTAATTAAAATGAAAAAAAAGTGTAGCAAAAATATAAATAGGGTATCATCTTAAGTAACTTTTCGTACTTTTAAAATTGTCAGCCTAATCACAACAATTTGCAGCCTTAACAATCATAGTATATTTTACATATTTTTTTTACAAAATAATTTTAAATATTTGAAAAAAATATCTTTGATATGCTCATAACACCTCATTTTAAATTCCAAAAGTTTCATAAGATAAAACATCTACAACCACTTTTTTAGTAAAATGTCATACAAAGTTAATTTTTAATAAAAATTATGATAATTATGAAACATTTTAGAAAAATCAAAATACTGATGTTTTAAAAGATTTATTATTAACTTAATATATATTTTAGAATTATTTTTGTATATACAAATTTGAGGTACAAAAGCCAATTTAATTGTAATGAATATGACTTATTTTTTTAGATTAGATATATTATTCTTAATCTTTTTCTTTAACTTCCTAATCAAAACCAAAATTATTTATTTAAATTTTAAAAAAATCAAATAAGTATGTTACCTTAGCAGAAACAAAACTAATGTCTTACTTTGTAAAATTGACTTCCAATTTTGTTTTGTTTTTTTATTAAGTTTCAGAAATGCTCATTAAAATGCAATAGTAAGCAATGGGATAATTTGAATTGGAATCGACCAATGATTCGTTTTAGTTAAGGCATAATATTGAACACTTTATTTTAACGAATACATAATAATTATTTGTAATATAAACAATATGTTCTTTAATATTCCTTCATTTAGCACCAAAACCGATTAGTGTATTGCTATGTTTCAATGCATAGCCAAAAAGATCCAAAATTGTATCCTAAATTTAAAATTTTATTTACCACAAAAATATTTCATTTTGATTTTCCTTTTTCACAAAGATTTTGTATTTGAACACATATTTATGGTTGACCTCTAACATTATGCCACTAAGAACATTTTCCATATCTTTTAAGTCACTTTAAATAGAAAACTTTGTAACTCATAACACCAAACAAAGCTTTAAGATTGAAAAGTAAGCATGAATTATTTTTTATTCATCCACTTTACAAACTAAATTTGACTTAATGGCCTAAGATAGTAAAGAAATACGAAATGTGATTAAAAAAATGGATTAATTGTTTTTCTTTTTTTTTTTTTTTTTTTTTTTTTTGTAAAATACACTCTAACCTAATAAAACCTTTTATACTTGATAAAATTATAAGTAATTTTTATACTAGTCTTCTAGAACAAATATTATTTTATAAACCAATTTGTTTAACACATGAAAAAAATAGCAAAAGTTATTTAGTTCAATCAGGGTTCAATTATGATTTGAAAAAACAAGATTTGTTTTTCCTAACCAGGAGTTTCAGCACTCTTTGGGAAAGAGTGCTTAAACCTTGCTAAAATGTCAATTTCAGTAAGCAAACAGAGCATATAGGTAATAGAATCATTATGTGCTTACATTTTCAACACACTTTATACAATAGCATCTACTCAATGTTGATCTAGTGTATAATTCTTAACACCCCCAACCAATCTCAATTTGATTAGTTTTTAAATATTTCCATTTTTTTGGTATTAAAAGTCATGATGAAACATTTCCAAAAAGTTTAAATATTAATAACTACATTAATATCATAAATTAAAAACAAGCAAAATGTGTAACACATTTGGTATGCAAACATTTATAAATGCAGTAAAGCTTTACTACAATTTATAATGTAGATACTAATTTTTCACTTTTGGAAATGTTTTATTTTTTTATATCCGAATTAAAAAAAAAATTGTACCATTTAGTATCCCAATATTTAAACTATCTTTTTCAGAGTGTAATAAAATTACATAAGCCCAAGTTCCTTCAAAATATTCTTCAAAAGGATTTCAATGAAATTCCTTTTACAAATCAACTGCATTTCAATGAACCAAAGGTAATCTGCTAAATTAAATTAGAGAACTGATGAGGATAGATTTGAGACAAAATTGAAGGGAAAGTAATATTATTACAATCAGATGAGAGGGTAAGTTGCTGACTTTCATACATTCAAGAGAAAAAAATTGAAATATACCCCCACACTCCTCACAGTATAAACCTTTCCAGCAGGTTTTTCATCTTTCCCTTTTAAGCTAACTAATTTTATCCTTTAAGATAAATAATTTGAAAAACAAACACTGAAATAGGTATCAAAAAATATATCTACATACAATATGGCATGGAAGGATTTAAAAAGACAATCTAACACAGAAAACACATACTACACAAACTCAATAGACTCTACTACAATGCACGAACATGGCGCAAGAAATTGAATTTATACCTAAACACAATGAAGTAGTAAAGCACTAGGTGTAACATTATCATGTAATCCATATGTGTATCCTACTACTTTAAGCTTTAATCCCAAACAACGTGCTTAAGATGTTCTACAAATAATTCAAATTAACTTAATTCAATTTTGAATAATCAGTTTAACAAAACCATTGAACTAGGTGAATAATAAAAAGCACATTATTGTGTTATTGAACGAATAAATTCTAAAACTAAAAATTAATCAACAATATTTGTTGAGATTGTAAAGCTTTGCTTGTTAAATTCGTCTTTGATAAAACAACTGTAAACCAAAACTTCAATAATGCTACTAAAAAGCTAAAATAGAAGTACCTAAACTAAATATTTTATTCTACAATGCGTCACTAAAAAACAATGAGAGAAAAAACTTTTATATTTTAGTCTTAAATTAAGGATGATTAAAAAACTGTTTAAATTTACACACAAAATCAATAATTAAATGAAATATAAAAGGAAATATTTAATATGTGCATATAAAATAATAAATATATACATGTATATATAGCAAGAAAGTATTCTCTATAAATTTTAACACTTAAAACCATGCACATAGTTACCTAAAAAAATTAAAGCTCTCAAAATCACAAGAAATTAACAAATATAAAACATACTGAAACTTATAATTAGACATAAACATTAATGTCACTAAGATTTGAGCTAAAGAAAAGAATTTCACAAATAAAGTATTTTTTCACAACAGATCCAAGCGAAATATGGCAAATATTTTCACAGGGAAATATACGATGAATCTACTCAATAAAGTTTTCTTTAGAGCATTAAACATTCAATAAAGATTTAATTATTATACCTATTGCTTTGCTGTTTTTCGGTTTCTAATCTGTTCACCTCGTGTTGCATTAGCCTCAAAGTCTCTTGCAACAGTGTTTTCTCATGCTCGAGCCTGTGAACCTCGTTACGAGACTCAAGCAGTTGAGTAACTGTTTCGTCATCAACCGTGTTGCGTAAGAGACTGAGTTCCTGCCTTAGTATCTGGTTCTCTTGTTCGAGGTTCTTCATGAGGTTTAGTTTTGATCTCAGTTCCTTGTTTTCTTGGAGTAACTTGGCCAGAGAGAGGGGTTCGTCGTCGGAGTTATCACAGATAGACATGCCTGGGGACTCGCCATTGCTGCATGATTCGGAGTCCAGGTTCTTTAATAGGATTTCAGAGGATGCAGTGCGGTTCAGAAGTTCGCCAATGTTTTTCTCGACATAACCTAATGAAATATATACTTTAAACCAGATGAAATTATTTTTGAAAAACAAAATTTGAGAACTTAATTAGAGAGAATTTTTTTTTAAGCTAATAAATATTTTCACTGTAAATATGATTATAACCCCTTAACAATCAAATAATTTTCAAGAAAACGGTCATAAAAGTGCCAATTTTTTGTCACTGAAAATTTATATAAATTATTGCATTATAGCTTGATTTTTTTAAAGTTAGTTATATTATTGGCATATTAACGGTTAGTTGTATTATCAGCATATATTACTACTGAATATTGTAGTCCAGAAACATCAGAGGGGCAAGAAATAAATTAAAACCTCTCCCCCGTCATTTTTACGGGAGCAAGAAGGAAGGGGGATAATCAAGAAAATATCCAAACAAATTTATTAAGATTTTAATGGAAATTATTTTTTAAATAAAGTTGGTACAACAAATAAAATAAGCTAAAAAAACAATAAGGTTGTGTAATATTCTTACCATGTGGCAGGGGAAGAACGCTCAATGTTCCATCAATTGTACGTTCGATTATGCAGCCAGGCAGACTTATATTTAATGGAGAACTACTAGGAGATAGCAAACCAGTGGGTGGAGGTTCCTCCTAAAAAAATTATAACATTTAAAACATATATTGTAAAGGTATAGCTTTTAAACCTTAACTTGAATAAAATATCTATTTAAGGTATAAATCGATTTAAATAATGTGTAATAAAGTAATACTAGTTAATAATAATTAAAATTACTAATAAATTCCAGTAATAATGTATTACTAATTTAACATATTAGATTGTATATTTAAAAAATTCAACATAAAACAATATCAATGGAAATGCCAAATTAAATATAACTAGGGTTAAAAGTTCCTAAATATTCGTTTTTAAAAATCACATTAGCCAAAAAAAACATATTTTTTAAATAATCACAAATAGCAGTTTAGATCAATAAAACTTTTCATTTATTTAAAAACTATCAAACATAGAGAGAAAAAAACTAGAGCATAAAGCCACAACAAATGTTTTGATCAATGACTAAATGGAAAACTATGAATCAATTAAAACCAAACAAATGTACAACTGACCTGTAAGTGAATCTGTAAATTATCAATTATAACTTTAGATGGTATAGGTTTTGCGGCAAGTTCATCTTCAAAAAACTCCACAATCCCAGATATACTGTTCATTTGAAGTTGGAGGAAAAGATTACATGCCAGGACACTTAAAAACCCAGGACTCAACTTTGACTTGATACCATCATGTCCACGAATGTAGTCTTTGTCTAGTCTCAGGCTGAATTCACACTCTCGGAGGGCTGTAGTCAATTTTTCATTTTTCCAACTTCTAGGTCCTAAATAAATTTGTTTCAATTAAAAACACATAGATTCATAACTAAAAAATTATTTGAAAGGTCACATGCTTGCAGTAAATAAAACAGGCTTTAAAGAAGATAGACAGGGAAGGGAGGAGGGGCGGCATTATAATATAAAATATGAACAGTTGGACAGTTTTGGTATACAAGGCTGGTAAAAAGACACCTGACAGACCCATTCTCCTTGAGAAATGTAGAATGTTCGACACAATGTTAGTGTTAGTATACTTTTAACTAACAGCATAAAACACATCAAATCAAATACATATTTCAATTACAATTTTAAAAGTATATAAAAGGATTTTTTAAAGTAAATAAAATAGTTTAAAAAATAATATTTACTTGATGAAAAAGCATTCTGAAAGTTTTCCCATGAAATCGCAGCAATTTCTGATGTTTCGATCTGAGTGCATTGCAGCAAAATGTTAGCATCTTGTTTGGAGTGTGACACAAAACCAACTTTTCCAAACTTAAATGTTGTTATGGATACCTAAAAAACATTAACAAAACCAATCTTTCATGAACAATACAAAAAATATATATTTGGTATTATAAATTAAGAAAAAAAATATTTTAGAGTTTTACCATCTATATGGTAGTATAGACAAAAAAAAATTATATTAACACATAAACAATTTAAAAACCTACCAAGTATATTTTATAAATAAAAGAATTAATTTAAAAAATGTTTACCTGTTTACAACTAAAGATGGACCTTACAGAACTAAACACTTTTTAATTAAAAAAGGTCATTTTTGTTAAACTATTTTTTGTTGCGATATGATATATCATTTACATCAACATGAAAGTAATATAAGGTTTATGTTAGGTCGATTCTAAAATCCTTAAAAATATTTTGATGTTTGCCTTACCATTTCTTTCTTCTTTTCACTATTCAATGTGTAGTTGCTGATGATAGAATTGTCTCTCATTTTGCTGGCCACATCTATGCCTATTTCAGGTCGAGCATGCTGAAAAAATTCATCCTCAAGGGAGCCGTCTTGATTCACAAGAACAAACTGATCCATGTCTGATGACACATCACTTCTAATGGAAAGTGTATCATCGTCCTGGAATGTCTCTCCATCCATTGAAGTATACATTTCACTTTTGGTGGTTATGGCAGTATCAATGCTTGCCATGATGGAATAAAGTCCACGTTTAACAGCAGAAGTACCTGTCTGCAGGCCTTTCTGAAAGGATTCTGTGCCGATGGAAGCGTGGGTTTCTTGAATTGGGGTGTTGATTCCTTGGGAAGATTCGTCGGAATGGCAGTTAAGCAGTGAGTCGCTGCATGACTTCGGCAGACCATTCTCCAAGCAACAGTCATCGAGGAGACCAGAGCACAGAGTGTCTTGGTTCGATTTTTTAAACGAGTTATCATTTTCGCCAACTGAAAAGGAACTTTTGGACTGGAGGATTTTGCGTCGGAAGTTGTGTGGGATGTCACTTGCGCTGGAGCAATCTTGAAGGGAAGCCAAGTCTACAGAATCTGATGTAGCTGACATCTGGTTAAGATTTCTCAGTACCAGTGACAGCTCAACTTGCGGCAACCATGCAGAAGTGCATACAGACAAAACAGGTTTGTTCTTTATTATAATACTAGTATCAACTTCTAAGTTCTCCATTAGATCAGAGAAGATATCTGCTGCTCTTAAAACAAACACGTATTGAAAATGGGACAGTTGGACATTGACTAGAGAATTGACATGCATTAGTAAGTATATATCGGCTTCATTCTCATCTTCATTATTATTTAAGTTGTTATCATTCACAAATGCTGCTGGTTCTTCAGCCTTAGAAGAAACATTGTTTTGGCACTCGTATGTCTTTAGATTTGGCAAATGCATTCTGGGGTTTCCGGCCCCCTCCTTGTTCAAGGAGGTTCTCAGTATTTCTTGGGGTTTTTGCCTGCTATAGAACCATAACGTGATGGGCAAGGGGTCAACAAATGGCTGAAGCCTGTTTCTCCCTGACTCGCACACAGTGAATTCTGCCCAAAAGGGATCGAAATAGATACTCCAGATATCTGATGCTTCACTTAGGGCTTCTTTCAAGTTTTGGCATCTAACTTCTGTTTCTTTTCCTATGGGTTAAAATAAGGAGCCATATAAATTAATTAAAAATATAAAGAAAAATAACTTTTCTAATTATTTAGAAAGAAAGAAATCTGTCTATTTCATAAGTTCTTCTAAAGTTTTCTGGATATCAACACGAGTAGGTAAATAATAATTTCACTTTATTTTTAAGCCTTACCACTTGTATAATGCTTATAAAAAAGCTTGTAAAAAACACTTAAGAATTTTAAAAACATATTTTAAAAGATTGCTTATTGATGACTTAATATTTAGTAGAACTAAATCATAATGCCTGTAACTAAGGTACATTTCAATCTGAATAAAATAACTCACAAAAATGTTTGCTTTACTATTGTACATATCTTGCATGATTTTCTTTTTAAAATATATATCATCTTTAATCATTTTCAAAAAAGAATGCTCTGAAGCTAAGTAATGTATACCTGTTTGTGGGTAAATACATATTGATTTTTAAGTCCCAATTATACAGAAGAAATTTCTTTGAAAAACCATAGTTATACAGAAGAATTTAGTTCATCATTCCAATGCTGTTCAGTATTAATGAGTGAAAACATGGTTGCCCAGAAAAACTGCTTATGTCTGATAAGAGTTAAATCATCTAAACTTTATACCTCACTTGTAGCTAAGTTTAGTATGTCTTAATATCCATCGATGGAAGCATAAATTTATAAACTAAACACTTAGATTCAGATATTCTTTTACAATTCTCATCTCAATAATAACATTGTCTTACAGTAACTAATTACCTATAACGTGTTCAAAGAAAGCATTAGCAAGGGGCTTTCTATCTTTCTTCCAAGGAAACTTTGAAGTGTTCGAAAACATTTCCGCAGAGCTTAGAGTCTCCAGGCACTGGTTCAAATCGCTTCGTGTTGTGTGGTCTCCTAGGCGACAGTTTGTAGCAATCACACGAGACGCCTGAAGCTGTAAAGTCCTCGGTCTGTCGGGCTGAGTGGGTGCATCAGAATCGCTTGGAATGACAACCTATACGGAAGCATTTAAAACAATCAAATGATCAGAATATTATCAACAAGTCCCATTCAAGGTAATTAAGTAGTTAGAATATTAACACCAAGTCACATTCAAGTTAATTCACTAACTAGAATTTAATCTAAAGGTTACGTTCAAGATAATTCAACAATCAGAGTGTCATAACAGGTCACATTCAGGACAAATAATTACAATTGCACCAATAGGTCACGTCTAAAAAATCTATTGATAAATTTCTATTTGAGAATCACGGCAGTGCTAATTAGGTATTTTAAATTTAAGTAGGTTTATTTGTGAATATTTTTCAAAAATATCTGGACTTAGGACAAAATTGCTCCAGTTGAGAATCTAAATATAAAATATATAAATTCTAGCCGAATTTACTTGGTAGTTAGTGTATTTTTATAATTCTCAAACTTAAAGAAGTGCTTGAAAGATGTTTAAATTCTTCCAAAATAAAAATAATTAAAAATTTTGCTCTATTAGATGGATGTAGGTCACTCTCTCAAAGTTATTTTACAATACAAAACAAAGATTACAACTAAAAATATAAAAAAACATTAAATTTAAAATAAATATTGATATTGCCTTTCATAAAACATTTTTTAAAAGATTTAAAATAATAGCTTGTTTACCTGAGGTAGTAATGCCTCAGCTCTAATATTAACCAATGTTTGGGCTTCAGGTGTACCAAGTTTCAAAGACATCTGAAAAACATTGATGGAAATTAATGAAATTGAAAGGAGGGAGAGAGAAATATTCAAACAGTAAATCTTACTCACCAAACATTTCTGTAAATTTAAATAGAAAGCATTAATCCACAATATTGTTGGAGTATCTAGGTATAACTTCAAAGGACCGATATGTAGAAATAAGTTAGGACATGGAACTGTGAGAAAACAAAAAATAAAACATTAATCTAAAAAGAATCAAATACCTTTTTGATGGTAAATAAGACATGACGGGCATAGTCACAAAACTCACATTCACTAAAGTATAACTAAGATATAGAGACCGGCCTGTTAATTAACGACTTTGTCCAATTGAATTTATCATTGTCAAACGTTGTGAATGAGCACACTAAATCTTATACCTTAATAAGATTTAGGAGAATGTGAGTTTTGAACAAGAGCCTTTGCAAATTGAAATGAAATTTTTCTGAACAAAATATAGGCGTACTAATGAAGATCAATTTGCAATCAAATTTTTCAATATAGATTTAATAAAGAATGGTTAGCTTCAATACTTTTTTTTAATGTATGCATACAAAATTAAAAAGTGCCCCTTGATTTTTATTCAACTTTACTAGTGGCTAGCATAACAAACTAAAAAGTGAAATACAAAAACTTAAAATATTCTATTCTATTGGATTAAATAATCAGTGATTTTTTAGATATTATTTTAGTTAAAAACTATATAAAACTGCAAAAAAAAATTTCAATATGAAATTCTTTCAAAACAATCTTACCTGGAAAATCAATTTCACCAGGTAGATAATAAGAAGTCTGCTCCAAATGCAAAGTCTTTATGTCCGAGGGCATATGAGCACTTTTGTTGTAGACCAAGAATCTCTCGATGGGCCTCGTTCTTGACGATGTTGAAGTAGAAACCTTGTATGCAACTATGTCCTCCAACCTCAGTACAAAGCAGCTGGACATGAGGTAACGACAATTCCACGCCAGGGAAGATTTACGACTCAGTCCGCTGATGCTTTTGCGAGATACATCGGGTGTAATTGTGCCTGAGGAATTGCTAATTGTGCTGGCTTTGCGTGTGAGGGAAGGCTTGTCGTCTGGTGTGGTTGGTGATTCTGCTAAAGTCTGCAAGTTAGAAGCAAAGATAAGTCTCTAGTATAATGATGATGCATATAAAAAATATATAGCTAATGGACAATTAAAAAATAGATGAATTGGTCTTAATTTTGCTGCATTTATTAAGGGATTAGACATAAAAAGTTTAAAGGCGTTAATTATTTGCAACACTTAGACTTAATGGAAATCCCAAAGGCAAAATCATTTCCAAATTTTAAAAACCAATTATATTATTTAGATTTACAATAGTTAATGTACAGGTGTAAACAAAATAAATCATGGATGGTCAAATTATCATTTAACAAATCAAATATTATTAAATGAGTCATATATAATCAGTTAACTTTTTCATGTTTATCACTTTATGAAAAAATTATTATGTATGACGTTGAAAAATACATAATTAAGTTCTAATAAAGAAAACTTATCAGAAAAATCCTTCTTATAAATAAACATTTCTTTAAATTAGCAACGTTACAAATAACTTGCAGAATCATAAAACTTTCACCTTTTAGCAAAACTTCAATTCAATTGATAATTAAATAATACACTTTTATTAATAACTAAAAAAGGACATACATTTTATGAAACTTCATTTTTAAATCCATATTCAATAATCTAACATGAATATCTTTGAGCACTACATTTTGTATAAATAACATATGAAGTGCACCCAAAGATTTTTTTTATATATATTAAAAATTATTTTTTAAAAATATACTTATTACAACACATAAAATAATTATTGGATAGATATAAAATACTAAGCTGCAATATTTACAGGTATGCCAATCTCATAGGAAGCATTTTATACAAAATTATCTTTTTTAATTAATAAAATTACTAAGCATTTTTTAGAGCTTACTGTTTCATTAGAAGGAGAAAGTTTCTGTGCAGCATGCTTAGGGCTTTCTTTTGTGTTCAAATTATCGATGTTGGAGTTCAGTTCTACTTTGGTTTGAAGTTTTTCATTGAACAATGCCAAAAGTTGCTGAACCCAAGTTGTGCGACTGGAAGATGGTTCAGAATAATGCAGCCAATGCTCTCGACTAGAAACTTTGAGAGAAAAAAAAAGTTAATAAAATAATTTAAGTGACGAAATATGATTGAGCATACAAATAATAATAACAATCCTGCATTAAGCAAATAAACTTTGATAGGAAGAAAAGTAACTAATAGTAAGAGAAGCAATATGACTTAAAATATGAAAAAGAATTCTTATCGATACAATATTTATACAAATGTATTTGAAGATTCCATAAAGAACAAGCTGTAACTGTAAGAACAAGCCTCATTGTTTGTCATTGTAACAGCTGTATGTAGCGTTACAATGACAAACAATTAGTATTGTCCAAGTTTATTGATATTCAATGATTCTAACTCAAATTAAAGTATTTTTTAATTATACTTACATGCACGGTGAAAAGGATAATAATCTATTACTAATTTATCCAATGACACTTGTAATGCACCACCACTTTTCAAATTGGCATGTTGTGAACGCCCATCTACAAAAAATAAAAGATACAATATAGAATTTACACTTAACATCCTACATACTCTTATGTACAATTCATAATAAGACTAGAATAAAATATTAACTAAATAAAAATTTCTTAATTTTTTTTTAATATCAAACCTTTTGGATCCATATCGTCACATAAGTGCAGGTCAATTCTACTGCATAAAACATGATATGAAGTTTCCACAACATCATGTCGATAAAAAGCCGGACATAAAGGCGCAGTTGGCTTGGAATGACTGCTGTGAATGTGTTTTTCTGGTTGTTGCTGTACATAAAATAATTTATTTTATATTAACAATTAAATGTAATTTTTATAGTTGACATTAAAAGCATTTAAAATCATTTTATTTACAATTGTGTGTTAATTCGTTCATATTTTGAATTTTTTTATTGAACATTACACACTACTAATTAAATAACTCTTATTTGCTTTTATTCACATTAAAAGCAACCAATAGATGGAAAACAAATTTTGAAATAATATAAAAAACATTATCTAACATCAATTATTTAATATATTTAAAAACTCTACTTTGGTAAACCAATTGTATTACATACTTCTAATTTCTGCTTTGCTTTCTGCTTTTGCACTAGTTCTGTAGCTCTTTGGACCAGTCCACTCAAGGACTGCACAAAGTGAAGAGCTGCCACTAGTTGAGCGTCAGTAAGAACCCATAGTAAGTCATCCAGCACAAATATGAGTCTGGATCCAATCACGCTGCAATCTAAAATTGAAGTTACAATCAAAATTATTGCCATTGATGCAACTAACATTTGTCTTCATAAGAGCAAACAACTTTGGGATAATTTAAAAACCAAGCAGTGAGAAATAAAATTAAGAAATTAGAGGAAATAAGAAAGCTGTCTTTGGGTTGGTATACTGAAAACATTTTGTACAAAATTTATAATTGTATCAAATTAAACTCCAAGTACTATTAAAATCTACTGCTAATAAAATTGGTGAAAGTTTGTGTCATACAATTTATCAGGGTCATTGTATAAAATAACGATATATAAATTAAACTTTAAAAAAAACTTGATAAAATCTTGATCCTAATCATTAATTTGTTCATACTTTTTCTTCATTCCCTGTAGTAGAAACTGTAAATATATTATAGAATCGTTAAAGTCACTAACTTTTCAAATATCGCTTGAATTTTCGAACATATTGGCTATTAAGACATTAATTACAAATACTCTGAGAAATAGGATTCTTAGAAATTTACATTCTTAAATATAGCATAATAAACTATCCTAAAATGCATACTAACTTTTCTTTTCATATGTAACATGAGGAACTTAAAAAAAATTTTGTAAAAAAAAAAATCTTCCATAATTTTAGTAAAATATTAGGGCTCATGCATGAAGTAGATTGGTATGAACATTTAAAAATAAAACCCAAGCATTTACCCATAAGCTTCTTTTTTATAGTCATTTTGCAACAGCCTTGGTTGGTAATCAATCGGAGGGGCGTCAGAGGAATATCTCCAGGCAGCCCATTTGCTTGATTATCCCGAGATTTGGCTTCAATTCGCAGAACTTGCCAATCAAGGCGCTTGAAAAGCAAGATTTCAGCACGATCCGGTTCTTTGATTCTCGACAAACGGAGATCCTTTTTCTTAAAGAAGGGGCAGTAACTTTCTAGAACTACTCGTGATAGCTGCAGAAGTTAAAACAAAATCATTACAATCAAAGAAAATAAATCTACAATCAATTCACATGTAAATTAGCCAATTTGTGAAATACCTCTAGTTATGTAACCCATTGCTGATACAAGTTTAAAAGCAAAAAAGACAAGTATAATCAACATCTAAAAAAATATCGAAATGCTACTAGCCAAGGACTTGGATATGAAAACTTCTAAAAATAGTTCAATATAAGTACAGTTTTATTTTACACAACTCCTCAAGCAGGCGATAACATGGCAGCTGTGGGAAGGAAGAAGGGGTCAAAATCCCTTCTTAGTTCTGTTCAATCATTAATCTTTAGTTTTATTTACGACATGTAGATGGTTGTATTGTTGTCCTGATTATCTCATTGTGCATGTGCGCATTCTGTGATGACCTTCAAAAACCCCTTACTTTCAATAACAGTTAGTTCGTTCTTTTCAATCTACTCCAATCGTTTGTTGTACTTTATTCAGTCTGCTAGACAGTTCCCCCAAGTTGGAACAAGTTCTTTATTTTGTTTCTCTAGAAAGTGTGCAATAGCCCACGATTTTACTTATCTCCGATTATCATAGTACTTAGTTTATTTGAGTAAAATAAGTATATTTTACCTGAAAAGATGCTTGGAATGCAGGGGAGTTGAAATTGATAACTATTGAATTCACTACAACAGTCATTCCATCAATTACACGATCAGAAAATCCATACTTGCCACCAGATCTAAACAATACACACAATAAGTGTTTTAAAAAATGTACATTAATCTGGAGTATTATATCAAAACTATTTCCAAATATACATGATCAAACTATTAGTTTGTATTCAAGAAAAGCAGCTTAACTCTGTCTTATTTTTAAGGGAATCTTTACCAAAAATGGAAAACGTTGCATTACAGGGCTTGAAAAATCTCAGAATTTTTACCTGTCATCGAGGACAGCTTGTCCAACAATTTGCCCGTCCTTCTTTGAAACTAACCCGTCATACTCTATTTATATAAATAACTTCCAAAATAAATAAAAATATAACTTTCTCTTATTTATCACAAACATTTATGTAAAATGCACAATTAATTAGTACTAAGTACGATTACATTATACAGTAATAAAAGAAATACTATGTTACTAATAGTAACCTAATACTAAACTCTTGTAAGATAACTAAAATCAAAACTGTTTATCATGAACATTAATGGGGAAATGTCCATCCACAAGGACGTCGTATTCGAGACATTTGTTGTTGATAAATAAACTCAAAAAATTCTTCTTTAAGGATTTGCAGAACAAAGCATCGCTGAGCTTACTGCTCCTATATATCAAAAAATGGACGAAAGCAAAAACCGTTGCAAACTCCAAGATTTTATTTCAAAAACTGATTTTCTTACTAAACAATGTTGCCACAGACAAAACTTTAAACATAAAACACAAATAAATAAATGAACTACTAATAACATCCTCCCACCTTGAGATGCTATAGCTTCTCAAATTACGAGTATTACTACATCAATACAACAAAAGAAGGAAAATTTTGTCTGGGCAAAAAAAAAAATGTATTTACAACTTCAAGCGCTCAGGAAAGTTCACTACACGTCCGGATTTAGTGACATATGACGTGGTTTGTTCAGCAGTAACCGTAGCTACATCATTTTTGGGATAGTTCACGAGGTCCGATTTTGAAGGGACTTCTAATGGAAATATTCGCTGAACAGGACGGAGGAGCTTCGAATGGGCAGTCTGGACTCTGACCAGTCTAACATTGCCATCCGACCCGGGCAATAACTCCACAATACGTCCTAACGGCCAATCAATTCTTTTTGTGTTGTCCGTTCCAACTAATACGATGTCTCCCACCGAGATGGTCCGAGGATCTATCTTCTTATTCTTCTGCACAAGAAGACCCAAGTATTCGGAACGAAATCTGTTGCGGAGATCTTTTTGTAGAGCTTGTCTGTATTTCACTCTTCTATTTAAGCTCCTTTGGTCAACGGAATCTAAGTCGGGAGTTCTCCACTCTTGAATATCTTGTAGGAATATCGATGGGGAAAGAGGTATAAAATCTTCATTATTCTCCGAGATGTAAGTTAGTGGACGGGAGTTCATGAGTGATTCACAATCACACAAAACTGTGAACAATTCCTCTTGGGATAACAGAGCGCGGCCTAAAACTCTCTTCAAAAGATCCTTCATTACTCGTATGAGGCGCTCCCACCATCCACCCCACCACGCAGCTGTCGGGGGGTTAAACTTCCAATGAATATTATTGATGGCACCGTGCTTGATAACCTTATTCCAGTCGAGCAGACGCAGACAGTTCGCAGCACCAACGAAATTTGTGCCATTATCGCAATATATAGTTGAGCATCTACCCCTTCTTGCAACAAATCTTCTTAATGCCATCAAAAACGCTTCCGTTGAAGCACTGCTAACTAGTTCAAGGTGAACAGCTCTATAAATCGCACAGGTAAAAATGAGAATCCACGCCTTCGAGTTATCTTTTAGGTGCAAGGGCCCGGCAGCATCTACTCCAGTAATCTGGAAGACTGCCGCATCTTTTACACGGTCTTCAGGGAGAGGCGATACAGTACTCTCCAGCTTCTGAGAAGAGAATCTTGCGCAAATGGTGCACTGTGCGACAATTTTCCTGGTAGTTTTCTTGCCATTCAAGATCCAGTATTTTTCTCTCAATATATTAAGAAGCATCTGAACTCCGCAATGAGAGTTTTTCTCATGATGAAATGTAGAAGAACTGGTTTTCTAAAGTCTTCTTTATCTTTCCTGTAGATAATTTGCGTCTTCACCCTCACAACGCCTTCATCATCGGTATATATTGAGAGATTTTTACGCTTCTTGTGATTTAGTATTTCGTTACATTCTTGTTGAATCATTCTCAGAACCACTAATTCAGCCTTTTCATATTCTAATGCGGAGATTTCTCCAAAAGTTCGTCTTTCTTTGGCCGAAGATGAATTTCCAATAAACCTGCGAATCCAACAGATCATTCGAATTATCTTTTCATAGTTTGAGAAGTACTTGTAGTACCAATTAATTTCTCTATTTTCTTCAACATTAGCTAAGGAAGTAACGGATTTTAATTTTTCTTTTAAAATTTCTTCTTCATTAAGTATTTCAGTGGACTTTAGGTGGCTCCAATTATCTCGATGTTCTTTTAGCCAATTTGGTCCCTCCCACCATGCAAAGTCGCGGAGTTGCTTTGCATTACATCCTCTCGAGGGTAGATCTCCAGGATTTAATTCGCTCGGGATATGTTGCCATGACGAAGGACTACTCAATTTCCTTATTTCTTGTACCCTGTTTCGAACGAAAACATACCAGTTTTCTTCTCTATATATCCATGCTAGTACAGTTGTTGAGTCGCTCCAGTAGTAACATCTTACATCATTCCAAGCTAGAGCATCTAAGACTGATTTCGTTAATCGAGCTCCTATTAGGGCAGCTAAGAGTTCTAAACGTGGGATTGTTCCTCCTTTCAGGGGTGCTATTCGAGCTTTTGATGACAGAAGACACAACTTTGTATTGCCTTCTTTTTCGACTCTCAAGAAGACGACGGCAGCGTACGCGTCTTTACTTGAGTCACAAAAACAGTGTATCTCACAGCTTTCTAATTCTTCTTGAGAAATCTGAATCCAACGAGGTATATGTATGTCCTCCAAGAATTTCAATACATTAAACCATTGGAAAAATCTATCTTTTAAGTCGCCAGTTACTTCTTCGTCCCAACCAATTCCTTTTCGCCAAGCTTCTTGCAGCAATAGTTTTGGACAGAGCATCACTGGCGCTGTGTATCCAATGGGATCATAGACTTTATGAGCAACTGATAAAATAACCCTTTTCGTGAGACATTGCAAATTCATTTCAGTTAGCCAATTCATGTTTATTTTAAGAGTGTCTTTTGTACGATTCCAAATTAAGCCAACTATGGGAGTCTCAAGGTGTTCAGTATTCTCGCAATTAGTTTCAGAATTTTCCCAACCTCTTAGATCAAATCCACCTTTTAGCATCACATCTTTTGATTTAGTAACAAAATTATCCAATTCTTCTTCGTTATCAACACTTGTCACGACATTGTCGACGTAAAAACTTTTTATAAGTTTTTCTTTGAAGTCAGCATCTAAATCTTGTGAACTATTTATATGATGTTCTATAACCGCACCAAGTAGGAATGGGCTGCACTTGACTCCAAATACAACTCTTGCATGGCGAAATACTCTTAGCTTTTTGTGTTCTTCATTCTCCCACCATAAGAATCGCAGAAAGTCTCGATCTTCTTTGCACACACTTATTTGCAAGAAAGCTTTCTTGATATCGGCCGTAACACCAATCTTCCGTTCTCTGAATCGCAGGAGAATATCAGGAATCAATTCAATCAAATTTGGTCCACATTCTAAACACTGATTTAACGAGAGATGATTAGCCATTCTAGCTGATGCATCGAACACGGGGCGGATGGGAGTGGTACTGCTACTCTCTTTTATCACTGGACGATGTGGCAGGTAAATTCCATAAGAATCGACTTCACTCTCGGGAACTTCTTCGATTATTCCTTCCTTTTGCCATCCCAGTAGAACACTTTCGTAAGCTTGATACAGATTTGGAGTTAGTTTTGCAGTAGTGATTTCTAGCCTTTTCTTGGCTAAACTCAGATTATCTGGTAATGTAGGACAACCATCACTCCAAGGCAAATGTATTTCATACCGGCCTTCTTCATTAAAGCTAACAGTTTCTTCGAAATGCTTCTTTGTAAGAAAATCTTGTTCCAACTTGGATTTCCTTTCGATGGGATCCTTGATTCCAATTGCATCTAACTTCCATAAATCAGCAATATCTGCATCTCTTACGAAAAGGTTAGTTACTGTCATTGCTAGGCTATCAGATCGCATATCACTTTGTGGAACTTTTCCCATCAATGTCCAGCCTAGATGTGTTTCAATGGCGACTAGCCCTGAGGACAATTCTTCTTTTCGACCAGTTAGCAGTTTGCCCATAATGTCTGCTCCAATGAGAATTTCAATAGGCTCACTGGTGTTTCCAATATCAGTTAAAATGATGTTTTTATCTTTCAATTCCTTTAACCATGAACCTTTACTAATAGGTTGTATATTTTCACATATAACATCCTGATCTAAAACTTCAAAATTGCATTTGTACTGACTGTTCAGATTTTTTAAACTTATTGTGTAGCACTTGTGTTTACAATTCTCGGTTGAAACTCCACCAAACAACAAATGAGTAACATTTTCTTGTCGTGCTGGCGAATACATACATTGGACTACATCTTTCAAAACATAAGATTTCTGAGAACCACTATCAAAAAGCAATTGAACATTTTTCACTTTGCTGCCGGAAAGCAGTTGAGCTTTAAGTGTTTGTAAAAACACTTTTGAATTCTGATTCAAATTGGAAAGATTTACATCCTTCTTTGCTTCGACTTCCTCTTCTTTTGCAGGCAACTTATTAAGAGTTTCTAGTTTTTCGCACATCAATGGAACATGTTTCTTGTCGCAAATTAAACATTTCAAAAACGCTCTGCAATTTTTCGAAGAATGTCCAGGTACAAGGCAAGCAAAACAGCAATGCTTGGCTTTCAAAACATTCTGCCTATCAGTAATGCTCATTTTCTTAGCAGAAAAACATTCTGAGCTCTTATGTTTTCCCTCACAAAAGATACATTTATTTTTTACTTCTGAATTAGGTGCTGATGAAAACAAACTAGCAGCTGTTGGAGCTTTGGATTTAAATTCAGATTCATATTTCTTCTTTTTATTGAATCGGCAATCTTCATTTTTAGACAGACCAAAACCGGCCATAGCAAGACCAATTCTTTCTTCTCCTTCAACTTCTAATTTCAGGAACGACATCAAATCAACAAGGCGCTCTTTGGCTTCTTTTCCCGACGAAGTAGTGCTTCTGTTCCAAGCTTTTAGGAAATCTTCCGGAAAACATGACTCGACCATAGGATACAAAATCGAAGCGCATTTATCTTTTGTTACTCCCAAAGACTCTAACGCACGTAGGTACGATTCGAGCTTGTCGTATAAAGAAGTTGGCGAGAATTTATGTTTACTCTGAACAGAAATTATTAATTTCAGAAGTTCCCGGACGTACACTTCCACAAGAAGATCTTCTCGGCCAAACCGGGCTTTTAGACTTTCGATCGCTTTGGAGTAGTTGGCGCTAGTAGGCGGGAAACTCTCTACAACTTCTGTAGCTCTTGAGCCGGGAATCGTAGCTTGTATTAAATATTGAAACTTGTCTTCGTTAGCTATGTCTTCATCTTTATCGATGCGCTCAAACTGACTCCAAAAAGGGAGCCATTCTTTTATGTCGTCGCCAAATCTGCGGAATTCCAATTTTGGCAAGGTAAATTTTCTTTTTGAATTGCCATTTTCTATGGTCGAGACTTGATTTTCTACTTGGCCTTGCTCTTGAATACGAATTCTTGCCAATTCTAGTTCATGCTCCATCTTCGCTTTCTCAAGATTTAATTTAGATTCAGCTTCAAGTCTTGCTTCTTCAAGTTTTGTTTCTCCAAGTCTTGTTTCTTTTTCAGCCTCAATTTTCAGTTTCTCTAAGTTAAGCCTGGCTTCTTCTTCAAGCTTCAGTCTTTCATTTTCTTCTTGAAATTTTCTCTCGGAAATGGCATTTTCCAACATCGTTTTAACAAAATCTGGATCATTTTTGTACTCTTCACTATTTAAAATTAAATTCTTTAGTTCAGCTACCTTTGCATTTGGCGGAACGTCTTCGCCGATTTCCGTAGCAACGGTTTTCAAATCTTCCTTTTTGAAGTTTTTTACTTCTTTAAACATCTTGAAAATTAACTTCCGTCCTGTCGCGGACGCCACAAATGATAAATAAACTCAAAAAATTCTTCTTTAAGGATTTGCAGAACAAAGCATCGCTGAGCTTACTGCTCCTATATATCAAAAAATGGACGAAAGCAAAAACCGTTGCAAACTCCAAGATTTTATTTCAAAAACTGATTTTCTTACTAAACAATGTTGCCACAGACAAAACTTTAAACATAAAACACAAATAAATAAATGAACTACTAATAACAGTTGTCCTCAGGGAATTTTTGACCGCAGAGGACGGGCAGTTTTTCAAGCCCTGTTGCATTATTTAATTTTTTTTTCTTGAAAATATTTAATTTGGATTGTTTTTTACAGTGTCAATGTAAAACATTACTTGTAACTGGCTTCATTTGTCATTGGAGTTGGAGGTCGGAGATCTTCACATGTCTCCATTTCTACTATGACCTCGTCCAAAGACTAAAGGAGAAAAAGAGTTAGAATCCTTTCAACAAATCAAGTTACACTACATGCCAACCTAACTTGGGTAAAAACAAAGAGTGAAAAGCACATTTGGTCTGTTAGTTGAAAACTCTTGCGAGATAATATTTACATACAAAATGATCTGAATACAATTCAACCAAAATACACTTTTCATTCTGATAAAATTGCCAAATTTTCTCATATATTCAAATCTATAAGGCGTTAAACGAAGTTAATGTTTTAAACATTTTTTTTTATGGATTCACAAAAAATAATTTATGGAACTCTTTACATCTTCGGAAGGATCTTCTCCATGGCATATTTCTATTTGCCCAACTCAGTTTGGCAAGGAGTGAAGTTTTGTTAAAAAAAAACAAATTTATATTAATTAAAAAATTCTTTTACAATTTTTATCTTCAAAACCATTTAAACTTAACTTTTAGGTTCAAATTTCCTTTAGTTATATATAAAACATTTTTTTATCTAAATACTCAAAGAAAAAAATAACTAGGCTATAAACACCACCTTGTCATATATCAATAAACAAAAACTTACTAAATGAATTGGTACAGATTTCAATTTCGTCCAAGATATCTGAAAGGATAATCATATGAAGCTTTATTATTTATAGCTAAAAAAAATACATTTTAAGTATTTAAATACAAAAAGAAAAATACCTGTAAAGTAACATAATTACAAGTAGCCTTTGTCAAACACAACCAAGCCGGAAGTTCTAAAAGTTCTGTTAAAACTTTCTCATTTAGTTCAAGATTACGCAGCTCTCCATGTCCTTTTAAAGTGCTCAAATGGAGCTTATCTGGAGAGAGATTTTTTGCAAATCTGAAAAATAATAAAATTAATTTAACAAGCAATTTCTTAGTGGAAAATGAAATTTCCTAACATAATTTAATTACATAACAATCATTAGTGCAATCTAATTTATTGCAAAGAAAATAAAATTATTGAATTATTAGATTAAACATTTTTTGTATTGTAAATAAAGAAATATGCACTTTCTTTCCACTAAACTAGACTAGACACTTTAAGGAGACTTATGTGAATAAAATTAAATTACTTGAAGTGTAGTTTAAGCTTTTTTTTAAATGTTGAGTTCTGATGCACTTAAGGGGGAATGGGAGGAGTAGTCGGGTTCTAATTCAAAGTCTTCCTTCTATGTTAATTCAATGCAAAAAATAATTTTGTAAGCCAAATTACTAATGGCTGCATTGAATATTTTTACCAACAGTTCGTTTAATATGGTAAATGTAGCTGGTTTAAATTTTTTTATATTTATTATATTTTCTGAAGTGGGTAACTGATGGTAGGTTTAGACTTCATAAGTGTAGCTGACATAAACGCCCCTATAATAGCACTTTAAAATTAGCTCGAATATTATGTAAATTTTCAACAAATAATTACTAGCAACTAAATATTCGAATAAATTTCAAAAAATGCTATTATACGGACATTTAGTTAACTACATTGAAATCATAAAAAAAAATCATAGCAAATATTCATTACAGCAGTAGTTTTGCTAGACTTAGGTTTCTACACTTCCAGTTTATTTAAATTATATTTAAAAAAGATTAGACTATCATCATGAATTTTTTTTTAATTATGTATTTGTAGGGTCCATTGATTTTTAATATACGAGCAGTTCTACCATAATTTTTAATTTTAGGTATAAAAAACTTGTCAAATTTATTTTTTCAAAATTATTTTAAATGTTTGTCAAAAGGTTTATAAGGGTCCTAGAATTACGAAAAAAAGTTCAGCAAAGCTCATTTGTAAAAAACAAAAAATAATAATAAGGGATGGCAGTTTCTAACAAACACCGTTGCTAAAGAAACTGGTCTAAACCGGCCTTACGAAAGTAACTGTCTTTCAATGAAACCGAAATCACAAAAAACCGGTTAGTCTTAAAACTGGTTTCGGTTTTCCATCCCTAGATCATTACGACGGTAAAGACCGGAAGGTCAGGAACGGAAGGCATGGACATTCACGCTGTTTCCTGTCTTTTTTTTAGTTGAAACTAACTCCAGTTTAATAAAAATTGATTATTTTAATTCTTGTACCCCACTTAAACATATTTATAGAAAAAAAATTCAATTATCAAGCAAAAATTAACCTTAAATCTGGGAGACTGTAAGGAAAGCTATAAAGCCTCGCAGCCAATTTTACGAAGTTTTTTTTAATTTTGAGTTTATTTATGAATTTTAGCAAAAATATGTGGCTACTAACTGAAATGTGAGTTTTTTGCAATACAGTTTTCATGGTTGAAGAATCACTGTAGCTCAATCCAGTCCCTTTCTTCACCACTTTAGGAATGAGGTCAGTGAATTTACCAAAACTCAGGGACAAAGTTAGGAGACGAGAAAAACACATTACAAATATTAAAAGCCAAAATTTAATGGAAGGATTTCGTTAAGCTACAGAATTATTTCAATTTAAAATCCAAATGAATGTAATTTTTAGCTCAAAAGTGTGTTAGCTTGAGTCCTAAACTAAAAATTTGACATTCGGGACATACGACGGTAAGGAATTTTCTGCATTGTTTTGTGTTCTAAAATTTTTTTGGAGTTTCTTTGCTTTAAATTTCCGTTTTGCAATTATATAAGAACCCGTCTTTAGTATAATAAGAAAAAATGGTAAAGAAATATTAAATTTTTAAAAAAGTTATGCCCAAGGGACATAAAATTAAAAATTATGGTAGAATTGCCCATACATGTTTTTATTCCTAAGTTAACCTGTAAAATTCCAAGGAATTTAAGAATTTTTAAGCCCATACTGAAACTATCTTGCACAAAAGTATGCTGCAGTAAGATATTAAGATTTGCAAATAGTTAATTTTTAATGTATAGCTTATTTACAGTATTTCAAAGTGCTTTAAAGTTAGCTGGTTGATACTTAAAATTGTGTTGACACATCAAATTAAAGTATCAAAAAAATAAAAGGAAATACAATTAACAATATGCTTAAGATGATATGCATAATTCAAACAAAATCTAGTATTGTAAAATAACTGCTATAGAAAATCAGGGACTCTCAAAATATAGCTACCACAATCAATATTGTCAAAATCAGTAATATTTAAGAATTGCATATTTTAAGAAATTCTTTAACCTGATGAAATATTAAAGCTAACTTATTATAGAAGCATTAGATGCTTTAGAATAATAATAATAAACATAGAATAATACATTATCCTGAGACAATTTTCAAACATGAGTTAGTACCATAAAAATTCATTGCAAATAAATTTAGTTTTAATTAAATACAACCTTTAATTTTGTCAGTTAACAGCACTCCATTTGATTTCATAAAACACAGCATTTACAAATTTCGACCGAGGTAAATTTTAGCTTATTATACAACACAAATATATGCTTCACCTGTGCAAAATAAAACTTCTCCACAATTAATAGAATAAAAAATAATATTATTATTTTATGTAAAATATATTTTAAACATAATTTTCTTACTTGGATAAGTGTTTAAGCACTTGATTCTTAAAAATGGAAGCCATTTCGAAAAATGTTAAGTCACCAATCAAGTTTTAAAAATAAAAACCAAATATTTAAAGATCCTTGTACATTCGCATGTGATTGCATATTTCCTAAGAAACAGGAAAAGTCTACTCGAGTGTAACGATTTTACATTTTGTTAAATTAAAGTGATAGAAAAACCAGAAGTTCTGAAATCACGAAATCACACAGATGTTTACTATTTTACAGTTACAGCTACAGACTGATTTGCAAAGTTGTCAAAAAATATTTGACATATCCTTATTTTTTATTTATATTGATATTATTTTGATTATTTGTATTGTTCCTGTATACGATCCTTATAAAATAAAAATTAAGTTGTTTAAAGGATTAATAAGAGGTAAAATAGATGAATTTACAGGATTTTATTATATAAAAAGTCGTGCCGAGTTGTTAAGCGGCTGCTTCACTTATTACTTTTTAGTCTAGTCATAGAAGATAGAAAGTTCTAGATTCAAAAAAGCTAAAAAAGCTTTCCTTGCCTTTCCACACACTCTATTTTACTTTTGTAATAACTTTGAACCTGTAAGTATTTTATAAATATTGGTTAAAATCATAATGTTATTTACAATTGTTTTTCTTTTGTTATCGTAAACTTTAGATCGACGCAAATTTTCTTTTTTGCGGTCTAACATAACATGCCTTCCTCTTGCATTCATTGCTCGATTTCTGCAATTTATACTTCCGCTGTTTATTTTCTAATTGAGATAAGGAAATAAAGTTTACTAAATATGTTTCAATTTAAAATATGAAACAAAATCTTTTAATAAAAAGATTGTTTCTACCTACCCAACTAATGAGGAAAGCTAGCCTCTTTTTTTAATTATTAGAGAAATGTCATGGTGAAATGACATCGAATATACCCGAACTTGATTTTAATTTTCTAACCAAATATTAACCATTCAGAGAAATTTTAGATATATTTGTAAGAATGGTAAGCTAAGCTATGTCTATCAAACAATACAACTAATATTAACAACATTGTTTGTAACTTTGAATCACAATCTAGCAAAGAGGGTGCACTCAAATCATTCTTATAAAGTAATTGTCTGTAGCATTGGAAATTTTAATACTATAGATTTAAAGCACAGTCAAACATATAGACATATACGTGGGGACAGGACTTGTGATCCATTGTCAAATATCGATACTCTTTCTCCAAGACACTTCCAAAAGCATTTTTACTTGTCAATGTTTGGCTTGACATACACACAAAAACCAATCACTGGGGAGTGAAAATCCTTTCGCTAACATCTAGGAGGTAGAATTAAAATTTTAAGCAAGGTTCACATGTCCTATCCCTCTGTGTATGGCCTTTACTCGGAAGAACGGGAAATGTGACCATTTACCAAACGTGGCCATGCCACACTTCTCGAAGATATTGCCAAAATCATTTTTATTCGTCCCTGATTGGTCCGTGTAAACCTAGTTCTAATGAATGGAAATGCTTTTGCTAACGTCTGAAAGGTAGAGTGGCGATAATAGGTGAAGGTCCACATGTATTCACTCTCTGTGTATGCCTATCTTTACTTTAGCATGTTCTGTTTATGGGATCACCATGATAAGGAACGGATAGAACTTGTGATGTGATTCTCTTAAACCCACTGTGACCATATTACTGTTTTTAAATTATCTGACCACATTGAGTAAAATAACATCAATATGTAATTGAACATATTTATATATATATATATATATATATATATATATATATATGGGTCATTCTCAAAAAATGTTACAATTCCAACTTCCAATGTTAAAAAAATAAAGTTCGATTTTATTCAAAATAATTGTTACTATTGAATTAAGAATTCACCTATCTATTGAAACTACAAAAAATCTGTATATATTTAAAATAATTTATGCTTTAATTCAAACTTTTCACTTACCGCAATGCTATTATACCGAGAGTTTTGAAACGGACGTGATAAAATATACGTATAGACACCACACTCGAATTGCTCTCAACCATAAATTTTGTTCAGTAAAATATTTTCGAAGATAGCAACGCTCCTGATTTCTTAGTTTGAACTACGTTTAACGACAATGCTTCTTATTGCTTGGTTCTTTGCAGCGGGATCCTTTGCAAGATGGAATTAATTGGTTTAGTTTTTTAAACGAATGTAGTTGGAGTAGTTTAGGTTGTGGTCGAAATTTACATACGAAATATTAACGTAAATTTCATATTTTTGTTTTTCATTCGATGAAAAGAAAATGCGGCAGTGACAATGGGAAAAGCAAACGATTTTTTTTCCTTTTTTTATACAAAAGGAATCGCTTCATTGAAACCTGTGTTAATAACTATATTCTTATATAATTAATAATATAAAATTATATTATTTTTATTTTTAGTGTTTCCAAAAAATAATTGTATAGCTTTACTTTTTTAAAAAAAATTAATTATTTCTTCTTTTGAAAGTACTAAATATATTCGGCTACTTTTTAAAAAGTTCGAAATGGACAGACGATTTTTTCCTCCTTTTACAATAAATGATTTCGTTGTTACCAAGATATAAATTTCATTAAATATTTTCTGCGAAATGCACTTTCTTATGCAAATTAATTTTACATTAAGGATTAAATACTTCAAAATGTTTTCATTGCATTTAGTTGTTAAGTTAAAATGAATTCGTCATAAACAATATACATGCCTTAATTTAAGTAATATTAATTACTCTGCTTTTAATAGCTAATTTATGTTATTTTCGCATCATTATTATGAACCGAATTCTTAACTACCAGCTCGATTCGTTTGTCCGCGCAGGTTTTCCTATCTATCAAAAGAAATAAAAAGCATCAATGTTTTGCATATCAATACTTCACTGTGAATAGTCACTAAAAGCATCAATAACTGAAGATCCAATAATATTATGTCTATTACGTGTAACGCGGCGACAAAAAACGATGCTGCGAAAGAGTTTTAAAACAAAAATCAATTAAACCGAACAGCAAATACGATCAGTTAAAAACAAATTTTAATTCGCGCGCGTTTCATACTACTAAAAAAGAAAAATTTGTCTGTGTTATGTGATTACGTGTCTTAGAAATTATGATTAAGAGCAGTGATCGTAATAATTGTAGACTCCGACAATGTTTTAAAAAAATGCTATATGATTAAAAATTCCTCTGTTTAATCAAATATTCAATAATATTTGACCCGCAATTGTTGATAGTTACGAATAAGTACCCATGTCACCTAAAATTCTGTATATGTCAAGCAACAATCAAAACTTTTATGTCATATTAGTTGGTAGTTAAGAATTGGGGGCACTGCGCTCATCAAAGAGTTAGCTTCTTTTTCTACGGTAACAGAGTGGACAGTAACAGAGTGGACATTTTAAACTTTAATATCGCTTTTTTCCATGAAGTTTATCGAATTTAAAATTTGTTTTTAGCTCATCGTTATCAGTTTCTCAAGGGCTTTAAACTGTACTATCACTTTATTCTTAAATAGGCTCCAGTTTAATAAAAATACGGTAACCTAGTAGTCATTGAATAATCACACTGTCATTAATTTTTCAAACTTTTATATTTTTCCTCCATAAACTAAAATTTTAAGAGAAAATTGTCATGCATTTCAGAAATAAGTGTCTATGGTGGTACTTATTTCAGCAAAAAACTTACATTTTTTGCATTTTTTGTCGGGAAATTTTGGTAACAGAGTCGACAAAAGAAAATTCTTCGATTCTGTGGGACACCATATACTAAGCTACAAAACAAAACTTTTTTGTAATTAAGAGGTGGTAAAAGGCTTATTTGATAGCTAAGATGCTTCTTAATCATTATAAGCATCAATAATTAAGAAATATTTATTTTAAGTTATAATTATCTTCTCTTGTTCTTTAATTTTTGGTCATGAAATATGTGAAATTTACCGACTATGCTCCTTTAAATGAAGTCTCCAACTTTTGTTTTGGTTTTTTGTACTTTTAAAATATGGGTAGAATAACTTAAAAGTGCGTTCTTTTATGCAGTTCAAGTGAAAATTCCGTAACAATAAAATTAAAAATACTACAAGCAATGAAAGCTGTGGGACAGCATTTGTAGCATTTTTTGAGAATGACCCATATATATATATATATATATTACATAATGTGCAAAGTTGTATTTAAAAATTGTATATTAATAGGTATATTTTTAAATAATTATCGAAACTCCTTAATGTAAACTATAAGTCAAAACTTTTATTTCTAGCTTCTTCAAAATGAGTGATAAAGTTGAAACTGAAGCACCTGCATATACCCCTGGTCCCAATGCTGTGGACATCTCGCCTAATCAAGATAAAGGAGTCCTTAAAGAAATTATTACACCAGGATCTGGAGATGAGTTTCCAGGAAAGGGCAACAAAGTGAGTGTCCACTACACAGGCAGACTCACTGATGGGACAAAGTTCGACTCCAGTGTGGATCGAGATGAATTGTTTGAATTCACTCTTGGACAGGGTAATGTGTTTTAGCTATTTAGTTAAAAAGAAATTAAGTGTTTCGTAAGTAGAGTACAAGATTAAGATAATTTAGTTTATTGTTTGATTTAGATAATTTTTTGTAATTAAGTGATCATTAATTAATAGTTATTTAAGCAACTAGTTCCGAAAATGATACTTTATTAAGCGAGTGGCTTTTTATTTCACGAGCGAGTGAAATTATGACACGAGCTTAATAAAGTATTATTCGGAACGTGCTTGCTTACAATATTTTTTATAATGACGTGCAAAAAAGTATTTCTACCAATGAGTGATTTTCCTGACATCCTTTAGTTTCCATGGAGATATTCGAAAATGCAAAGTAGTGAAAGAAAAGTTGCAAAATACTTTTCTATTTTGAATCAAAATAGTATTTAGATTAATAAGTGCTACCGAACATAGGTGAAAATGAATTTGAAATGATGTTCGACCAACTTCCAGATTAAATTAACAAAGCAGCTAATCAAGTTTGGTCGAATCTTATTCCAAAAAAGTATTGTTTGGAGTGAAATTTGTGTTCTTACTTTTATCTTATTTCATTTCCTTTAATAATTTTTGTAACACTTTTAGTTTCCATGGAGATTAGGAAATGCAAAAGTAATGAACCAATAGAATTAACTGAGTTTCGTGACCATTTAGTTTCCATGGAGATATTCATGACATTATTTTGCTTTTCTACCAATCAGATACTCTTATTTACTTTACCAAACTGTGCCGAAAGTTAAACTTTCGCTCACTGTCTGTGACGCAGGCACGTAAAGTGTCATTTTCGCAACGATTTATGAATGAATATGATATAAAAAAGTGAACTTTTTTGCACGTTGTTATAAAAATGACATTACATGCAACTGTTTTGATGAATGGCATTTTTTATTGTCACTTGTAAAAAGTTGCACTGTACACGAAACTCATAACATGAAATAGAAGTTATTAAAAGAGCAATTCAATATTTTAAATGAGAGTTTCCCATTTTAAGTGAAAAGGCCAAAAAGCTTTTGGATTGTATTTAGGTTAGAAAACTTAGATCAAACACCTGGTTTCTGGCAGAGCTAACATGCCCATTGTTTCCACTTTTAGGAGCTGTCAAGTCAAAATGTTTACTCATTGCAACTGACCCAACTCATTGCTTAACTTTTAAATCTGAGAAGTATGCAAATATATATATACATATACATCCATAAAAAGTTGGCTATGATATGGAATTTTGTGTTTGGTCCTTATACTTAATATTCGATCTCATTGAACATTTTTTTCCCATGAATCCTAATTTCCAACAATGCTTATGGATAAATCAGCTCATATTTTGCCCTCCTAGACTCATTTGGTTTTGAAAAATTGCTTCTTAAATGACAACCCAAGTACAAAGGAAATAACCTCCTAATATTTGGTCTCTGTACCTTCAATAATTTTGGCTGGTCAATGATACATGTCAGACTTCTTCCTTCATCAATATATATTTGTTACACATTACATTTTTCTTTTGCATTGGTAAAAAAAAATCATATATATTGAAAATGTCACTCTAAAGATTTTCTTTTTTTTTTCAACTTAGGTGAGGTAATCAAAGCCTGGGACATTGGTGTGGCTACAATGAAAAAGGGTGAGAAGTGTGTACTCACTTGTCATTCAAACTATGCCTATGGTGACAAAGGCAGCCCACCCAAAATCCCTGCAGGAGCAACTCTAGTCTTTGAAGTCGAGTTATTTAGTTGGAAATTGGAAGATCTCAGTCCAGAAGAAGATGGTGGCATACAGAGATCCATTATCACCGAAGGAGAAGGTTTTGCTACTCCTGGTGAGGGATCAGTTGTTGAAGGTATGTTTCATTGTATTGTTTAGATCAGTATTTTAAGTTTCTGTCAAAGTTTTAGAAAATAGATTGATTAGAAAAACAAAGAATTTTTCAATTGACGGGGTCGACCACCGAGTCCAATATATAAATTTAACATCCAGGTTGTGTCACCATCCTTTGTAAAATAAAGATAAATGTTCTTTTAAGGTTGTGTAATAATGTATTAACTAGGAAAAATGTTTCTACAAGCTTTACTTGTGGTAGTGATGTCTGTATTTCTATCTATTTGAACCTAAATTGTAGTACTTAATATATATATATATAGTCACAAGAAGTATTTTCACTTAACTCGGTATTCCCAGATTCCTTAAAAAAATAGTTATTCTTAAAATCATTTTAAAAGACTGAGTCTTTCTCAACACCTAAAAATCTCATGTTTTAACTTTTGCTGTATATTGATATAAAGCCAATTATCAAATTCTTTTATAAAGAAAACATTGTTCTAATAAACTGTGATATTAATGTATTGCATAACTTTTAGTAGCATTTGGTTAGTTATATTACTTTTACTTTAAAAGTTAGTCTTGGTAATCAGGTTTTTTTTTAAAAAAAATTGTACTTAACTGTTAATAATCTTTGTTTTCAGTTCACCTGGTGGGTAAACATGATGGCAAACAATTTGAAGAGCGAGATGTTAAATTTGAATTAAGTGAAGGATGTGAAGTTGGTGTCGTGAATGGCATTGAAACTGCCCTTCAGAAATTTAATAAAGGAGAAAAGTCCAAAATTGTTTTAGCTCCTAAGTATGCTTTTGGTTCATCTGGAAACTCAGAACTTGGTGTTCCACCTAATGCTACAGTAGAATATGAAGTCACTCTGAAAGCCTTTGAAAAGGTATGCATGATTTAATTTTCTTTTGGTCTTTTGTCATTTATTTAAATTGCACATTATGAGCTTTTGCCCTTAACTACTTATCATTTGTATGAAATAGTTCCCTTTTGTTGTTGAGCTTGTAAAGTACTTAATTCTCATTCTAATACCACCTCATCCATTTTAGATTTCTTGCATATATCATTTGTAGACCTGCTAACTGTGGCTCTAGTGCAAGATTAATTCAACCTACCAACTATGTAGACTTAATTCGGTAATAACTGTTTTCTGGCTTTCGGGTGCCAAGCGAAAGTTTAATGATCCCTTCAAAAGTCTTGCAGTTGTTACATGACATGTGAATCCCAAGAGATCAATAGCCTTATCTAGAGATTATTGTTATTTGTTTTTACATCTCAGTGCTTCAATTATATTTAGACTGTTCTGTAATTGATGTTGTCTAACCTAATATGTTTTATATATGTTGATTTTAACTTATTTATTATTTTTAAAGGAAAAGGAGAGTTGGAATATGTCAATTGAAGAAAAAATTGAACAGTCTGAAATTGCTAAAAGCAAAGGAACAAATTATTTCAAAGTAAGTAGTAAAATTTCTCGATAGTTTTCACTCTCATAAATTAAACACACATATTCTAAAGTATATTATTACACATATTCTAACATATTCTTCTCTTCTCTATTACACATATTCTAAAGTTTATTATTTACTGAGCCTTAAAGTGCAATTTTTATTTTCTGTAGGATGGAAAGTTTGAAATAGCTTCCAAACAATATAAAAAAATCACCAACTTTCTTCATTATGAAGCCGACACTGAAGGAGAAAATAGTGAGAAGAGTAATTCAATTCTAAATGCTGGCTACCTGAATCTTGCTGCATGTTACCTAAAGCTGGAAAGATACGATGAAGTTGTTCAAAGTTGTGAAAAGGCTTTAGAAATTGACCCAAAAAATGCCAAAGGACTCTTTAGAAAAGGCCAGGTTAGGTTTTTTTTATACTTATAGTTTAGTAGGCTATACTTATAGTTAGTAGGCTATACTTATAGTTTTAAAAACTATAGAATGCATCGGTTTAACTCGGATAATTTTTTTTACACTCTACTTGTAAATTTTTTTTAAATAGTAGCATATGTTCAGAAAAAAGTGATGATGATTAGGTTCCTTAATTTTAAAAAATTGTGGCTTGACATTTTTCAGCCATATCAACAATTACAAGTAAAGCAAAATTACCCTGTTAATAATAGATATTATGAATATTATATTATCATTATATGAATTATATTCCATTTTTACAGATAAAATAACTAAAATTTTACGTCTTAAAATTTTAATTTTCAAATAATAAAATTCTTAGTCTATTAGATACCATAACATTTCTCAAATATTTTATTTCTAGTTTAAAAAGAAATTGATTGAAGCTGCTTAAGCTAAAATATTCTTGTTTTGCAGGCACATTTAGCATTAAAAGATTATGAACAGGCAAGAGATTGCTTTGTTAAAGTTTTAGAAACTGATTCAACAAATAAAGCAGCCCAGAAAAATCTTTTTGTTTGTAAAGAATTCATACGAAAACAACTAGAATCTGAAAAGAAAATGTACCAAAACATGTTTAAGAAAATGGCTGAACAGAGCATGGTTTGTATAATTTGCAAAATATCATTCCATATTTACATTATTTATTTTAACAAATCCAGCATTTAATTTCCCTCGTAATAGTTAAGGAACTTTTTTTTTATTGACAAAATTTTCAACAAAATACCTACCATGTTTAGGTTTTCCACACTTATGTTTTTTTAATGGATCACATCACATTAACAAAGAAGTTCTTAAAGAACTAAAATTTTAAAATAGCCCTGTACTTAAATACTTACTAAAATTCTTATCTTGAAAAAACTAGGATCGTTACAGTAAGTAAGTGACATCAACACCGTTTCTACATTAAATTTATATACAAAAGAATAAATTTCACTAACCACAGCATCTAGCTATAATTTCAACTTCGTAAAGCCATTATTTTCATTTATTTTCTTTCACCAATAAAATAAATATTACTTATCGTCCGCATGATTTATTTGCAGTTATAAATAAATATTTAATTTTTCGTAGAAAAAAACCCATAAAACTATTCCAAAATGCACTTAAAATAATAAATGTAAATAAACAAGTAGGTTTGTAACAGAATCTGTCACTTAACCTGCTTCCAAACAACAGTTGTGTTTAACAGGTAAAAAGGCGCCAAACACAGCATTAATTCTATATTAAACATTTACCAGCTAATTTCAGCTAGTTTCATTTATTTTATTTCGAGAATTAAATAATTATTACTTAAATCGTTTGCAAAAAATTATATTGCAAAGAATAAATATGTATATATTTTTCTTTTGAATAGATGAAAAACAATTGCTTACCTACATGCATAGAATCTTGAATTGAAATATATTTGACGTCATTTCAAATCAAACTGATCGATGTCGCAAAAAATAAATTTATTTAATTCATTGTCTAAAAGAATTAAAGTTTTCTCAAGCGATCAAGCGATGTTTGCCATGGCAATGGTGATTTATTTCTAATAAATGGCTTCCTATGCTTTTTAAATGAGCATTAAATGTCAAAAGTTTTTAATTAAGTAATTGAAGTACTTAGAAATCGAATTCTTTTCTGAAAATTTCAATATATTCTCATTTGGATACGCTGAATTTTTTGACGCATATCACTTTTCCGTAGCATTTGTAGTTAAATTCAGCGATTTAAATGACTCGAAATTGAATTTCAATGCTAATTCAATGGGAAATTCGTCGACAAATAGTAGATTTATGTCCGTCCGTTCGCACAGACAGACGGACAAAAAGTATGAAAGTCGGGTCTCTGAGGTCATAGCTTTCTAACAAAAAAAGAATTTTTAAGATCGGATGGATAGAACCGATTTTGGAAGGGGGGTACAGACGGACGGACAGACGGACGGACGGACATCGACCGCATGTCAATACCTACTTTTTTATTTTTTTTAATTCTTCGAATTAAAAAAAAGAAAAGTAGGCTAAAAATGATGTGGATTTTATACATTGAGTTAGATTTAGTTAACTATGCAAATAGAGATGTAATGTGATTAGTATTCAATCCATTTTAAACCATGTCTCAAATTTGCTATTGTCAATTAGATTAATGATCTTGTATTATACTAAATATCCGTTTCATCACATAAATTTGTTAACTTATAATTTTACAGGATGCTGAGCCTACTTCAGGTGATTCTAATAGCAACGAAAACGGTCTTGAAAAAACGGAAAGTGAGGAAAAGCAAGCAGCAGAAACAGCGGTTGAAGTTTAAGAAAATATAACTTAAGTTCACTTTGGCTACACACTTACCATAATCATTTCTCATGTTATGTATATCAAGTTTCAGATAACTAACTGTATATGATTCATTAAAAATAGCTAATAAATCCATTATGTCTTTATTTAGTCCTTTTACATTACACTTAATATTATATATATATCTTCTTTATTGCATTCTCTGCTGCTTTTTTCATGATTGTTTCATTACTCTGGATAGTCTCGTAGTATATTGCTAGCTGTTTGTCTTTGAGCTAAAAATATATATTTTTTTTAAGATTACAATAATTTTTTTAAAAAATAGTTAATGCTTTGTTTTGAATATAATGTATACTCTACCTCATTTCCATAAATAGTTAGAATGCTAATTATTAGTTTGGTGAACTTGATGCTTTTATTATAAGTAGTTGCCCACACTTCTATTTTCCATACTAACTTATCATGTAGTTCTTTTTCAAGGTGTATCTACAAAACACAATTATAAACAAATTGTTGCTTTTCAGTACAAATTTATATATCTTTTGAGTTTTAAATGAGTGCTAGTGCATAAAATAATAAGTAAATTTACCTTATGTTCTACTAGATTTTGTAATAAAGTAAATATATGCTCAGTTGCTACTGCATACTCTAAAATGTTCCTATATTGCAAATAAAAAATTACAATTTATAGGCAGTTTATTAATATTTTATAATAAAAAATAATTGTTAAACTAAGCATAAAATTACTACCTTATGCAATACGAAATATATTCTTTAGGTAAACTTGTTTTTGTCATCTTCAACAAAGTCTCCAATTGAAATGGTTCTAAAATTTTGAATATAGTATTGAATTATCAAACTTTAAATTTCCATATTACAGTAAACTTTAAAATAGTCTGCTAAAACATGACCAAGCAAAGAATACAACAAGTTATGTTTAGCAATTGGTTATGATGTGAAGTGCAAAGCTAACTAATCCCTCTTAGTATACAGGTTTCTAGAATACTTTAAATCATCATTGATTATTAATCAGGGGCGGCGGCAGCAGGGGGGCTAGGGGTGCTTCAGCACCCCCGTCGGGGAAGGCTAGCCCCCCCGTCGGGGAATTTTTAAATTTCGTCGGGAAAAATAGTCTTAATGGTTTTTTTTATCTTTCATTCTTATACGTTAGCTTGGTTAAAATGTCGGAAAAAATTTGGTCGATAAAACAAAAGCCCTTTAAGAGTTTTAAAATGCAACACTACTTTGCATATTTTAACACAGTCCTGTTTTGTGTGATCGACCCTTATCGAAATACGCCCCCTCCGCAAGATTTTCCATTCCACGGGGGGCGAGGAATGCGATATCATACACCACACCACCGTTCTTCATGGAGTGGGGAACCCTTATCTTCAAACCAGCGGGAGGTTTGCGGAGGAGCAGACTGCTTGGTTCTTAATAGGGAAAGTTTGGTTAGTTATGGGGAGGATGGTTTCACATTACATAGTTAGGATCATTTGTGGGATTGTACTGTAGAGAGGTATCTGAATTCAGTTCGCGTTAGTTAACTCTTCGTAGCAAACTCGTAAATTTTCGAGAATGATATGGATGCTGACATGCTTTTTTCCGGTCTAAAATGTAATTTTACCCGATGTGTTGAAGGGATACCAAAAAAGGGGGTAAACAATTCTCAGAAAAAGGACATTTTGGTGATCTTCTGCTATTGGTGAAGACAGATGTGTCGTCTGTCGTCAGAGTAGAGGGTGAACCAGTGCTGGAAGTGGGGATAGACATGGGGTGACGCGTCACCCCACTTTTCAAGAAAATGGCTATCCATCCCCCCACTTCTTATAACTCTCAAATCCATAGTCCATTGAGGGGAGATGGGGCAGTGCATTCCAATTGAAGGCATCCCCCCCCCCCACTTATTTTTTCCCACTTTCACCACTGGGGTGAACTATTGGGAAAGAAAAATGCAAAAAAAAAATAGTACCATCCGACAGCGCAACAGTATTGTGAGCCTGTTCACGCGTTCAACCAACGTTCATTTTCTTTTGGATAAAAAAAGTGTATACACTTTTATTTTGCGTAGATTTTTTGTGAATTTTAGCAGTAAAATGTATACAGTAGGTTGCTCAGCTTTTTAACCACAAACTCGAAATAGATTTTGTTTGTTTTAATATTTTGGTTATAAATAATAAACGAGGGATAAGTTCACGTTTTAAGGTTGAATGTTGTTTATGTGCAAACAATTTGACAATGACTATGTAAAAAACACACAGCTTTTGAAACATCAAGATTATGAAAAGCAAAACAGGAATATTCTGTTCGTAGAAGTTGGCGTAAAAAGAAAAGGAAAAGTCTATGGGAATCGCTAAATCCAGTGAAGACGATCAAAAAAGATCTCTCTAAAACCGAAGGTACGTAGTCCAAGCAAGAAATTTATTCACAAAAAGATTCTTTGATTGTATGATGATGATATGAAATGTGTTCTTCCTATTTTAAAGCGTGCAATATTCCATATTTATTCATTAAAATATAAATTATTCTAGCAACCGATAATAAATTAATTTCGAAAAAATTACGATGACTTTCGAAAAAAAAAAAAAAACTTAGTCAAACTAAAAAAAAAATAATTTTTAAGATCCAGCGGGTAGGACCGATTTTGGAAGGTACACTGAAGAAGGGACTCGGCATGCCAGTACTACTTTTCCATTTTTAGCGATTTTGTAGATGTCTGTACGCTCGGACGGACGGAACTTATCTACTGTCTGTCGGCGAATTAACCTTAATTAGTATTGAAATGTAATTTTACCTAATTTTAATCTGCTGTTACCATCACCAATGGCACAAGGAACTTTATTTAAATATAATATTTGAAGCAAAATTTATTTTTGTTATAAATCAGTTTGGAATGGAATCATTGATTGTTCATTATTATTAGTTTACTAAGAAAACGGCTAAGAAATTGCATTATTTATAAATAAAAATATTTTTAGTTTTATGTTATACATATTTCTTTTTTATTAGGGCACTTTAAATAAATTTCATGTTTTCCTCGCAATAAATATTTTTTAAAAAATCAGGTTTTTGAAGATTTTATGTTGGATACATATCCATTAAAAATGTAAAATAATTTTTTTTAGTGAATTTTTGTAATTTGTGAATTTTTTAATGCAAATTTAAATTTTATATTATGTATGTAGTTCTACTTATGTCTAATTAAAGTTTAATTTTATACATTGAATTGAAACGTATTTGACCTATTTCTGATTGATCTCTGACATAATTTGACAGTTAATTATATAAACTTAAGGTAGACCAGTACCTTGGAATTGAGGGAATTTTCTTATTGCATAATACAAAAATAGACATAGTGCAGAAAACGTATACCAGATTTCAAAATTCTACTAGTTTGAAAAGCGATCTAATTGTGCTGTTTAAAAACCTTTATCTTCGAAATTTCTACAGTTGACACTATGTTAAAATGCTTTACGTATCAAAATCTTATATATTTTTTTTTCATTTCGTCACAAATTAAAAAAGTGTAATGCTTTTTTATTAATTTGCATAGATTTTAATAATTTTTTTTGTAATACATTTAGCATATTTAACAGAACCAAAAAAATGTTGAGTAAAGAAGTCTAGTTTTTTTAATTAAAGTTTGGAATTGAAAATTCAATTTTTTAATTTTTTTTATATAATAATATATATTAAAAATTAAAACTAGTATGGATTAAAAAAAACAGCATTTTTTTAATATCACCATTACATAGTTGTAAAATAAAAAAATTTAAAGTTGTAACTTAAAAGGAGTAGGATTTCAAAAAAAAATAATTAGTTAAAAAAAGTGTATGTTGTAATAATTTTTCTTAACATTATGCGATGGTTATACAGGGTGAGGCAAACAAAACCGGCCCCGATCTAGAGATGGGAATACGTAGAAATGCTTGTCGAGAAAAAATCTTGAAGCCGCCTGAAATCTGTTTTTGCATTGGTTGGATCGGATAAGCTTCACATTAGAGCTACTCATAGACTAGTGGTGAGTTCAGATCTTGGTTCGTATTGCATAAAGACGTCCCATAATGCAAATTTTGTGTCTTGCAATCAATTTATAATGTTTTGTATTAACAAAAACAAAAAAGTCCGATTCTCTAGGATAAATAACAACGCCTAAATAATCACAAGTGGGAACTTTTTTAATCAGCCCTACAAACCTTGTTTATATTTTATTTCAACTAGCTTTTCTAACCATAGCGTAGTTGCCGGCAAATAAGTCGCCAAGCGTTTGTTTGGGCTTAATACTGAAGCTATCAAAAGCTTCAGTTAGCAAACCTGTTTTTGTATTGGTTTTTGACTTGGCAACATTTCTGTCGTATTCTTATCTCCACCTCGGGGCCGGTTTTGTTTGCCTCACCCTGTACTAATATACTCTATAAATGTAAAGTTAGTTTTACAATTTTTGCACCAAATTTAAAAAAAAAACCCATGTTTATCCTACGGATCTACATTAAAGAATTAAGGTAATTTATTTCAAAATTATACTTTAGCCCCCCCGTCGGGGTAGGTCAGCCCCCCCGTCGGGAAATTCCTAGCGCCACCACTGTTATTAATTTAACAAAAATTCATAATCTAACATTGTTACTTATATTGAAGTTTGTAATATATAACTTTCAATTAGTTTTGGACAAATGCATAGTGTATTTATAAAAGCTTATTAGAAATTAAGAATAAATTTAGTTTAAAAAAAACCTACTAATTACCCTAAAATTGATTACTTTTGCAATTTTAACTATCATTTTAATTTTAAAAAACAGTACTGTTATTGCTCTAACAAGTTTTTGCAATCAGACTGGATATTTGAAAGATGCAAAACTTTTTACTTCAAATAATTAACAGTTGGTCATAGCTAAAAAAAAAATTATAAATTTCCTTAGAATAATCACCAAAATTAGTCTTTAACCGGTCAAAGTATTTACAAAAAATGAGAAGCACTAATTACCTAATGATTGTCTTTGTATGCATGGTACTATAATTTCATCTATAGCAGCTTTGGGGTAAATTTCAGAAAAACTCAAAACTGCTGCTAAAAGATTTCTAGACCCATGGTATTTTGTTTTGCTTTCAAACACCTATAATTAAAGCAAAGTTTTACATAACTAAACTGGCCAATTTCCTGTTACTTAAATGTTCATTAAAATTCTTATCGGGGGAAAAAACAGTATATTTATTTGTATTATTTAGTTTCACCTAGAACAGCTTCCATACAAGATTTTTATACCTCGGAAAGGAATCGCCAAATACAGCATTTAGTTGCAATTTAAACGCCAAAATTGGTAATTTCTTTTGGCAAAAATAAATTCGCATTTTTTTCTAAAAAGAAATTTGGTATTTAAGTAACAGGAAAGTAGGCTATTATTCTTATAGAACTATTAATTCTTATATAGAACTTCTTGTTGTAATTTAAATTAGTCAATTGTGGACTATAAGAAATTAACTATGCTTAACTAATTTGAACAAAAACACTCAACTGAATTATCAAAACAAAGTATAAAAAAAGCATCATACATTTCAATTACCTGAGAATAAACAGTACTTTTTAATAAAGCACTTGATAGAGATAGGCTTAAAGGCATCTCAAAGGTTAAAACAGCATTGAGAAAAAGAGTTGTAGCTGCCTCGCTCATGTTTATATCGGAGAGCATAGTGCAAAGTTTTGGCACCTAAAACGAAAGAAATAAGAAATCATAATCCGAAAGCATAGGAATTAAACTACCTTCTAGTACTGAGATCATAATTACCTGTGATAAACTAAGAGAATGTAAACTATCTATTCCATGTATGTTTTCAATTGTGGAATTTTCTTGGAGACCCATCAGTGAGTTCTTTAATTTGGATAGATTAATCTGAAACATACTAAAGTTTATAGCTAATTCTGATAGTTAAATATGATACTTTTAATAACAAATTTGGAGACTCGAATAATGACATGAAACAGGACATTTCAACAAGAGTTAAATTGAACCATTATACATATTTACATCTAATTGCTACTACTAAAATGTATTTTCTAAATTTATGACCATGTCACAGCTCACATTTTCTTACTTGACTAGTGGGAATACATGGAAAACTCATTTGAGACCACTTCCATATAACATAGACAGGATTTTCTTTCAGGGAAATTCCATGATATGACAACATATATGATCGATTTTTATCAGGATTCAAACCCTGGACCGGCATGGCAGTGTGAAGTGCAGAAACACTGAGCCTTCTATTATGAATTAATTTCATAAAATACAGATTTCGACAGATTTTTAAAAATCATAGTAAGTGTTTATTATGAAGGTTCAAATATCAAGAATTGATGTATTTTTTTCTATAAATAAATTCATGTACTAATTATTTGATTCAAGTCGTAAAAATACCATTAAAATAATCAAGACGTCCATTTCCTAGTAATTTTTACTGATATGTACTCAAAATTCCTGGCTATGGGTCTACTGTTTGGTGCTGTTTTCTACATAGTGGCAGGTTATAGGTCTGTATTTAACCATAGAGAACATTTTATTCGAAAAAACTGATAGTTATAATATAAAATTTAAATTACAGTTTCGATTTCGTTGCAGCTATCTTCACTATCCCTCTCTACAGAAAGTGGAACAGGAAAAGAGTTATCCTTCCGGTCAACTTTGGAAGTCAGAGCAGTAGGGTTTCTGTCATCTAATTCTGGAATAGTGATTTCCTGTACCTCATAAGAAATATTTCTTTCTTCGGGTACTTCGAAACACATACTCCAAGGGGACTTGAAGGGATGATTTTTTAACTTTTCGCATATTTCTTTGAAAATTTCTTCATTTTCGGAAATTTCGAAGGTATTAATCGGGTTCTTGTCCTCAGACATTAAACTAATAAGTTTATTTCAATCGATTTACATCTAAATAAAATTTAATTAGATCCACTTCGATTTAGTAAACGGCAAATAATTCACTATACAGACTGGCAGACAATTTTATATTAATTTTTAACCATTGAAGAAAACTTAAAGGATCCAAAATAAACAATTTTGTACTGAGAGCAATAATATTAAAAATAAGATCTCGTCTAAAAGAAATAATATATAATTAACAGGGGTTAAATTTGAATTTACCACTTTCGTTTTTCAAGATATAAATAAACAAAGTGAAAGTAAAAGTATATGTATTACATAAATTATTTAAGCCTCTCATTATAATTTTCTTTAATAATCCCTAATTAATTTTAAAAAACTGTACTGCAAATGGCATAAAATTAAATAACCCTCTTAATTAACGTATTTTCTCATTATTTTTCAAATTAAAGTTATTACTGTATTTCTTTCATTATATTTTTACTGTTGGCATTTTGGTTTGGTCGAAACGAAAACCATTGAAAAATGTAAAGTGAATATATGCCAAAACTTTATTTCAGAAATTGTTTTGTCGAACCTCCAAATGAAATTCGAAAACCTCTTATAAGCAAGGTCACCTTGTTTACGATTAGATTTTCACTATTCAAGGTTTCTAAACACGTGGTGGAGTTTGCGTAGTAGAACTGGAGATTGATATAATTTTTTATCTTCCTCCGACTGATGCTCCTCTCTTCGAACTCTTTTTGATGAGGTTGATTTTCTGTGCTTAAAAAATGTCTTCAAGACTGGCGAAGCGTTTTTACCGCCCTGAAGGAATCGAAGATGTCCTAGATAGAGGAGCTACAGCAGAAGCTGAAAACCGTTTTGTTTTTGAAATATCATGGGAGGTTGTAAATAAAGGTAACAAAATATCATCACTTTATCAAGAGCCTTGAAGGTCAGTTGGCCTGTGTAAAACTACCCCTTTTTTTCGATCAAGCTTTTATGTTTTAAAATTTCTGAAGAGTACAATGAAATTTATTAATAACTATCCTTTTCAGTTTTTTTTTTAATATGTGCATAGTTCTTGCATTTGTATTTTAGATACATTCATTATTAAAATGTACTTACCTAGGTTTTACACTATTTATGCTTATTAATAAAACCATGAATATAAATTCTAGTGAAAAAAAATCTTCTTTTAATAGTTTTAAATAAAGCTTATTAAACTTTAAAATTGACTACCACAACTATAAAAAAAAATTTCACTTTTACCCACCATCTTCAGAAGAGGAAAACTTTTTGTAGAATGTCAAAATGTTAACAGAATTGTTGATTAATCTATTATATATTGACACAGATATGTCACAACTTCGCTAATTTATCCAGCAAGCCCATTTACAAAATGTAGTAAAGTAGATTGATTTATTTGCCCACTGATTATTCTGATGTGTTTATAAAAAATCAAAATCAAGACATTGATATAATTTAATTTACTTATTTTCAACAAGCTTATTAGACCTTCCTGAATTGGGTGAGGTTGATGCATTCTTTCATCATTTACGTGGATTGATAAAATGAGGACCAAGCATGTTTGGAGGGTCTGGGGAGCCCGGTTGGTTAAGCACTCGCTTAGCATGCGGAAGGTCCCAGGTTTTGGTCCGTGCATCGCCAAAATAGCTGCCGACCTATAAACGGCCCATGCAGCCTAAAATGTCTGACGAATAATACCCCGTGTAAGGGAGTGCACGTTAAATATCCTTCAAAGTCCTAACGCTGTGTACGGTGTCGCCCTTAACTAAAGAATGAAATTAAGACATCGCCCAGTTTCTAAAGAATGAAATTAAGACATCTATACCTATAATTTAATTTGCTTTTTATGAAAACCAAATTGTTGTTTTCCAATAAATGGTATATATAATGGGTTTTTGCTTAATCTTATAATACTGAACATTGCAACCTTTTTTTACTAGTTGGTGGAATTTACACTGTGATCAGATCCAAAGCTGGTGTGAGTGTTGAAGAACTTGGTGACCAATACTGTTTGCTGGGACCATACAATGATGGCTTGGTTAAAACTGAAGTTGAAGTTATGGAGCCACCGGAACCAATTTATAGGAATGCTATTCAATCGCTGAAAAACTCTGGAATTAAAGTGAGTATTTCATGAATTAAAACTTCTTTGGATGAGTATATAATTACATATAACTTTAAAGAATCATATCAATGTTTTATCTATAGCTTGACAATTATTTGCCTTGCATGTTATGTGCCCAAGAAAGTTTACTGTTGAGAGTTGATATTGAAGGTGCTTGTGTGTTGCTTTAGTGCTATGTTGGTTCACTTCAACCAAATCTGTAATTTTTACTCTTTATAATATTACTTAATAAGTTGATAAAAAAAACTAAGTTGTTTAATTGTATGGCAGAAATTTTTTAGTTTATCCCAAACTTATGCTGTATGAAAGCTAAACAGTGGGGTTGGCTTATACTTTATTATCATTTGTTTTTGTTAAATGCAACACTAATGTAACTTATTCAAAATCAGTTATCAAAAAAGATAATACTTTTAGTGATGTAAATGCTGCTGCTGCTATATGGTAAATTGAATTCTTAAAATATCTTTAAATTCTAGGTAATTTATGGACGGTGGCTAATTGATGGATATCCAAGGGTCATACTCTTTGATATTGGATCAGCTGCATGGAAATTAGATGAATGGAAAAGAGATTTGTGGAATGTGGCCAATATTGGTGTCCCGTGGCACGACCGAGAATCAAATGACTCCATCATATTTGGATACCTTGTGGCTTGGTTTCTGGAAGAGGTATTACATTTTTGTGTAATTTAACTTTTATCATAGAATTTTATAATTTTAATAATTTCTTTCTCCTGTATATGACTTTACTAATATAGACAGTATTATGTTAGGTTAATTTCAAGCAAGATACACTTTCCTTAGTGTAGCTCATGTGCATTTAAAAAGGTATATCACTACAATTTTCAACATTAAATGAAAAAACTTTGGAGAATAATTGATCCACACTTGCTGCAACTAAACAACGTAGCCTGTTTTATGTACATTTTTTCATTTTACAATAGTTTTTTCTTTTTACTTGTTACTTATACTAAAGCTTCAGTTGGATAGAATTTGCTATTAGATGTTACAAGAGTGCATCATGATTGTTTTTTTCTTTAAAAATTAAGGTTCTTTTTAAAATTTTAAAGCCAATTAATTAATCTTTAAATTTTCTATTATAAAAATACTCAACCAAAACCTTGGATGCTATAATTTTATTGAAATTAATCATTTATAATCTGAAAAAAGAATTACCATTACACAATGTTGATGTTATCAAAAAGCCTTGTATTGATCCCTATTTAAATTTCTAGTTTTACAAGCAAGTTGAAGAAGAGCGAGGCATGCCCCATGTTGTGGCCCATTTTCATGAGTGGCTCGCAGGCATTGGTCTCATCTTGTGTCGAACCCGGCATCTCGATATAGCTACAGTATTCACCACACATGCTACTCTACTGGGAAGATACCTATGTGCTGCTAATTTAGATTTTTATAACAATTTAGATAAGGTAATCTTTGTGATTGTAATAAAAGAGAAGGCCAAACTTATTTTTGGCCAATATACCATTTCTTTATTGGACCTTATAAGTTTCTTAAGAAATAATAGGTTGATTCAGTTTTTTTTAAATTGGTGGTAGATATCATTTTTTTTGCAATGATTAAATTGAAATAACTTATTTAAGTGGTTGTGTGATTTTTTTTTTATTTTGAGAAGAAATTACAATATTAGTGTTGTTGTTGTTGTAAATTATTTTAACAGACTATTAGTTTGCATGTTGAATTCGGTTAGTTCATTAAATATTTATTTCTGATTTAGTTCAATTTAGATAAAGAAGCTGGAGATAGAGGAATATATCATAGGTACTGCATGGAGAGAGCAGCTGCACATGCATCACACATATTTACTACAGTTTCAGAAATAACCTCTTTAGAATCTGAACATTTATTAAAGCGTAAACCTGGTGAGTAGTATCAATACTTTGTATTGCCCACTTGTATTTAAAGATATAATTATTGAATATGCCCTTTTCCTTTATTAATGGCTTAATGGCCAAAATAGCTGCAGACCTATAAATGGCCCATGCAGCCTAAAACTGTCCGACAAATAATACTCCATATTAGAAGGAGTGCAAAGTCCCAATGCTGTGTATGATGTTGCCCTTAACGGTTGTGTTGGGTGCCTACTCGGGTGTCAGCTTGCCATTTGACTGTGGTTCTAAATTACAATGCCTGTTGTCAATAACCCTCATGTAGCTCTAGTGTAACGATGATTTAAACTTACCTAAGTTCACCAGCTTAAATGGGAATCATTGCAAGTCAGTCAAACCAGATAAGTGAAACTAAGATTTCGATGTACATTTGATCGCACATATTGATATTTATGATATTGGCCTTATAAATAAATACATAATTAAAGTAATACATAGTTTTATTTAATGTATTCAAGCATTACAAGTTTAGTCATTAAAAAATCTAACTTTTTTGTCAGAGCCAAGAAAATCGATACTTACCATCGCCGTTTTTTTTTAATTTTTTTATCAGCATTGTATAAATGGGGGGATATTTTTAACATTTTAAGGGGGAAAAGTATCGGGGCTGGTTAAGAAGGAGCCTTATATACCAAAAGGTATTGGAGTGAATATGTTTCAATCAATTTAAAATATTTTTTAATGAACAAATCTTGCATAGTAGTTATTAAAATTAAAATAGCTTTTAAATTATAAATGGTTTTTTTGGTTTTGTGATTTTAAAAACTACTGGTGGTGTACCTGTAAGTAACAAATTATTTATAAGAAAGTGATTGTCAAAGTAGGTTTTCCAGGTGAATTCTCTACAGTTAATGTTATCTTTGCAGGTCATTGTATTGAACTGCCTAGTGAAACCGACAGTTCTGCTTTTTATTATTAAATTCTTTTAAAAATAAACTTAATACTTGCATCAGTAAATAGATATTGGGTTTTGCATATTTATGCAATTTTAACTAAACGAATATATTTTTTTCAAACTATGTTTAAATTTAAAAAATACCAATGTCCAACCAAAAAATTCAAATATGTAATTTTTTTTTTAAATATATAAATCCATATTTTCTTCACAGATATTATCACCCCTAATGGCCTTAATGTAAAAAAATTTAGTGCTATTCATGAATTTCAAAATCTTCATGCCCTTGCAAAAGAAAAAATTCACGACTTTGTCCGTGGACACTTCTATGGGTAAGTTTTCAATTATTCTTGCCACAAACTGTCATTAAAGTATTTGGAAATCACATTTCAAGAAACGACATAGTTAAATTTTAAAATTAAATGAACAACCTTGATTTCATATATTTGTGCAAAATTCTTAACTGAAATTGCTCTTTTTCTTATTTTACTGCATTATACTTTAAAATTATGTGTTATGAATAGCAAAATACTTGTTACATTATTTTGTTATACATAAGACATAACTTAAATAAAACAATGCAGTTTTTAAAAATTGTGTTCCATTTGAAAAAGGGCTTCAATTGCCTTTAGAAATATGTTCACATTCAATACTGGTCTGCTATAGCTTTCCAAGCTCGTTTGAATACGGTTCTAGCTAGATGAACTTTGGAGTTATCTATGGCACACTTGAGTATCGGGTCCACCAGTAAGTATCTGGTCAATCTCGGGTTCTGTGTTTGGTATGTCTGTGCAGACCCTTATTGATTTTATGGATACATTATCTAAGGAAATTATAACCATTTGAAAATGAAAGACTTGTACATAGTCTTCAACTATTGACTAGTTGTAATTAAGTATTGTATACTTTGTTTGCACATATGTTGTGTGTTATTTGTAATAACTTTTTTTTTTTTTTTTTTTGGTTTAGGCATTATGACTTTGAACTTGACAAAACTTTGTATCTTTTCATTGCTGGCCGTTATGAATTTTCTAATAAAGGTGCAGATTTATTTATAGAAGCACTAGCTAGACTTAATCACTTTTTGAAGGTAATTATTATCTACTATAAGAATTCTAAAAAGTATTTTATTCAGATACAAGGGTATTTATATGAATAGTTATGTAATGTATGTAAAAAGAATTCAATGATTTTTTGATGCCATTGCTGTATTAAAAAAAAATAATACTTGTTTGATTTTTTTTTTATTAGAGTGCTCATAGTGATATGACTGTGATGGCATTTTTAATCTTTCCTGCACGTACGAACAATTTTAATGTTGAATCCCTCAGAGGCCAAGCCATTGCCAAGCAGCTCAGAGATACTGTGCATGATGTACAATCAAATATAGGGAAACGAATGTTTGAAATTTGTCTTGGGTAAGAATTATTATATTTTGTTGTTTAAGTCACCAACAAAAAATATTTTAACCGGTTAAATTGCCTTTTATTAAAACTACAATGTTCTGCAATTTTGTCAGTATGAAATATGCTAACAATATGGGCAAAAAAAATTGTTTGTGCTGGAATAGATTTTTTATATATGAAGAATAGATTTTTTATTTGTCACTGTATATTTTTGATCCTATATATATTTTTTTATTATTTACCTTGTAAATACTGCAAAATAGTTTTTGTTCCTATTTTTTAGAGGAAGGCTACCTAGTGGCGAAGAACTGTTAACTAATGATGATATTGTGAAGTTAAAACGTTGTATCTATGCTTCTCAGGTAACAGAAGCTTCTTTTTTTTTAGTTTTTATTTGTCATCAAATTGGAATGTTCTTAAATAAAAGATGAACTTTGTGCATTGTGAAGTATTTTAATTTTGAAATATCTTCTGCAAGTAAAATTCTTTTGGGCAATGACTATTGATCATCAATGTTCTTAAGAAAAATAGTTTGTTTTATATAAAGGGATATTTAAAAGTGTATTGATATTCAGCTCATATGAATGGTTCTTAAAAAATAAAAAAATAAACAGTAGAAAAATGTTTTTATTAAATGGCACTGGTTTTTTCAGAAATAAACTTAATAAATATCTTTTAAAAGAAAGTATTGTTAAATGCAAAATTCTAGAAAAGATAATATTAATTTAAAATACTAATAATGCAATTGTTGTATTATTGATTGCATTGATGTATTCATTGAACAATTATTTTTTTATCTTGTTTTGTGCGAGATCATTTAAACCATTGAATTAAGCTAATCCATTTACTTTAAGAACTTGTTTTTTCATATTAAAGCAAAATAAAAAAAAATTGTACTAAATTTATTTTGCATTGCCTATTTTAGCGAACAAGCCTTCCACCCATATGTTCTCATAACATGATAGATGATTCTAATGACCCTGTTCTCAGTCATATACGTAGATGTTGTTTATTCAACAACAGAGAAGATCGTGTTAAGGTTAGTGAATTACATAATAATTTGAGATTTTATATTGCATATTAATATGAGAATGGTGTTGAAAAAGATAGTAGACAACCCAGTCTAGGTAAAATCTTACCCCATCATGTGACATGAAGAGGACTCTTTAGGTTTGCCAATGTGCAGTTCATTCTATTTAATGTCTCTGATATTGTAATGTTTATTTCATACACTTGTTCCGGTTTAGAGAAGAAAAAAAATAACCTGTGAAGTAAGAAGTCTACCGTTTAATTTATTTTTCCATGTGACTTATTGGAAGCTAATTGGTGTAAACTTCTTTTATAGATATTTCATTTTGATCCTAAATTTCAAGCTTGACTTATTTACCTTACCTTGTGTCTTTTTTCCTCATGTTTAGGTTTTATTTCATCCTGAATTTTTATCATCCACTAATCCCTTATTCAGTATGGATTATGAAGAGTTTGTTAGAGGGTGCCACATAGGTGTATTTCCTTCATACTATGAGCCTTGGGGATATACACCAGGTATAGTTATATTTTACACAAAACAAATGCATTTCTTTAATCCTTTTTGTCCAGAAGGATTTATTCGAATGTTTATTAAAATTGTATCAGTAGCAACATTGTGTTTTGTGCCAATAAATCTATATTTTATAAAGCTACAATAGAAGTAAAAAAAACCTTTAGTATAAGAATATCTTCACTTTAAGGTATCTTAAAATTGATGTTGATCATCAATAGCCTTTGGTGTAACTTTCATTGTGTTGTTAATTAAACTTAACCTAATATGAGAATATAGGATGGCAATTTGCTTTCCATCTATTATGTTCTCTAGTACATGACACTTGTTCTGGCTTTTAGTTCCTTAAGAACTTAAACTATTACAAAAATTCACTGGCATAATTTTTTTTTTTTAGCGGAATGTACTGTGATGGGCATTCCCAGCATCACAACCAATTTATCTGGCTTTGGATGTTTTATTGCTGAACATGTGGCTGATCCGATGTCTTATGGCACTTATATTGTGGATCGAAGATTTAAGAGTGCTGAGGAATCTGTACAGCAGTTAGCCCAGGTATTATAAAAATAATTAATGCAGTCAACAATTTTAAATTAATTGAACCTGGGGACCTTGCTTTATAAATCAAAAGTTTTAGTTTGTATTTAGACTTTCAATAGAAGTGTAGGTCATTTAAAATACATAATAATTTCTAAAGCTTAAACTATTCTTTTTTTCAGTATTTGTTTGATTTCTCCTGTCTTTCCCGACGTCAACGCATTATTCAACGTAATAGAACTGAAAGATTGAGTGATCTTCTAGATTGGAAAAACCTAGGAATCGTAAGTAAAGATACATGTTACTTTTTTTAAGCTAAAAGTAAATTTATTTCAAAAGTTATACTATTAAAAGTAAAATATTTCAATAAAAGAGTACTTATTATATTTATTTTTTTTGTTCAGTATTATAGACAAGCTCGTCAAATGGCCTTGCATAAAACTCATCCTGAAGTTCTGGAAGATGACAGGATGGTATGTATATTTTTATATATAGTGCATATAGTACGGAAATATCTTGATATTTGTATAATACTTCTTTTCTCAAACTTAAACTAAAAACAATTCTAAAAAAATTACCAATGATGCTTAGTAACTATTTTAATATATTGTCAGGGATAATGCAATGTCCAGAAATAAAAACTTGTTTTGTACATCTCTTAAACTAAAATGCTTCCTTTCAGAAGAGAGGGGGTCTAACACTAACTTTTATAAAGAATCATTTGGTGGATTCCATGGTACCCGATTCAGAAATTTCCTCACATCTTCCATTTAAAAACTAAAACTTCCCAGAGTAAAAATATTTTTAATTGGTCTAAATTTTTTTTCAAGATTCTGAAGTGGTATAAACTGAAACATTAATTTCCTGAAAAATCTTAACTTAAAAATATATATTTACTCACTTTGTCGGACTTAAAAGAAAAAAATTGTATCCAACAAATATTTTTTTTAACCTTCCTTGCGGCCTGGAAATGGGAAAATATGTATGGTTGTGTTCACTGCATAAATTTTAAATTAAATTTATTTTAAATAACATTTGTTTAAAATACCAGAATTGGGTTTATTTTTGAAGAGATTATCCTAAAAATTTTTCCAACTGAAAAAAGTGCATTATGAACAAAAATGTATTAGTTATTAAATTGTTAACAATTGATGTTTGTTAGTTGTTGTAAGAAAGACTGATGCACAACATACGGAAAAAGCCAGGTATGACATTCAGAAGGTCAAGTTAAATCTTTTTTAGACATTTTTATTTTCATTGACATTTCAGACATAACACTCCAGTCATGAGCCAGTCTTTAAAAAATGACTCGACCAATTAAAAATATTTATACTCTGTGTAATGATGATTATTAGTGAGAATTTTAAGTGTTGAAGTATTTAGCAAAAACTCCAACTTAAATGCCATAATATACTAGGATAGACATGCTCGTTAAATCTGGTGTTGAAAGTCCTGATGGTATTAGTGTATGATCTCGCTCGAGGTCCAGTTTTGTGTCAGCTCTGGTGTGGACCTCGTCATTTGAATGTGGTTCTAAATTACAAGGCGTAATTGCCTGTGTTAAGGCTGCTGATAGAAGCTAAAAGTCGACAGAGGGAAACAATAAAATTGCCAAATAAATGGGGAAATGCAATAGTGCAAAAAATGTAGCCAAGCAGTATAAGTCCAAACATTACCCGCATTAACATTAAACATTAGCTACAAAAGAGATAAATAGCCCTCGTGTAACTGTAGTGTGACATTAATTAAACCAAAACCCTATAAACTCATTCAGGCCTCGCATCGCTCCTATAATTCTTATTTTTTCCTATATTTTAGACCCTAACTTATGTTTTTTCTCCTTTGATCATTGCAATCTTGCATTCAAACTGTTACTGTGATCACACCTCACGGACTTGAAAAGCAGAAAATATTCTGGTTGATTTGATTCGGCCTGAACCGGAGCTACAAAAGTAAAACGAGATATATCCTACTGATCACACGACGTGGCAAAAATCTGCCAATAGTTATATGGGGATGCAATGTCATCGGCGGATTTCGTAAAAATTGCTAGGCAGCATAATAATTAAATCAAGAAGCATTATTTGACTGTGTATTTTGGTTAGGTGGTGATGATTCTCTTCTAGGGGATCCCACTGGTCGGTGGCCGGTATTTGAAGATATCTTAGTTTAATCTAATCTTAATCCATCTTCAAATTTTAATTATATTTTTTATCTTTATTATTAAAATTAATCATTTCAAATTTTTGTTGAAATAAGTTTAGTTTTCATTGATGTAAACGGAGAATCGAGGAAGTAACTTTTTCGATGGCTTTAACCTTTCACTTCTAAAATGACCCAGATGGCTGCACAACTGATTCGATAATGATATGAATATTACGAGGAAACAAATATCTGGCGTAGCAAAAGTGTTAATGTTGTTGAAATTGAGGCCTTGTGTAAAAGCCGGCCCTTCTTTCATAACGAGCTCTTTTTTTTTGTGCTAAATTTCTTGTCTTTGACTATATAAAAGAAACAACTTTTTAAGGAATTTTGTAAATCATTGTTAAAATCAAAACCGATTGAATATTTTCTCTCAATTTCCCCAAATGGATAAATTTCCATACAATCTAGGATCGCCGGATCATACGTATTCTGCACCGGTGTAATTTTCTTATCTTTCCTTTTATTTGATTCTAAGAGGTTTTCTCGATTATGGAGGGGAGGGTCTCCTGAGGTTTTCGGTATTTGGATCGCTAGAGTTTTCGGATATTAGGATCGTCGTGTGTTTCCAGATGCTTACAGAAACTTTAATCCGAACATTGCAGGACGTGTACCCAATATTTCCAAAAAGCTGAAAATCGGAATGAGTTAAGGGGAACTACGCGTCTGTGAATCACATTAAAAGCACTGTAGCATATAAATATCTAGGCAAAGAAATATAGAGCAAAGGGGGAGAAATCTAAGACAAAAATAATGCCCATAAAAGAGGAGCCAGCTCTTATACAGAGACCCCTCATATGTTTCACAACATTGACACTCCTGAAAAAACTGTTTCCTCCATTTTCGGTCTATATCAAAACTAAGCTTCAATTTCAATAAACCAGTTGAATAATAAATTTTTTATCTTTATTATTAGAGTTTATCTAAAATTTGAAGATGAATTATAATTAGATTATAATTGTTTTCTAAAATCGGTTACTTTTTTGCTGCCTTGTAATTTTCACGAAATCCACTGAGCCACGCAATGCTTGTAAATGATTGACAGTTTTTGCCTCTGTGTAATCAGAAGAGCGTTTCTACTTAGTATGGTAGCTCCGGTTCAAGCCAATCGGACCAACCAGAATAATTTCTTTTGATCAAGTGTTTGTGACCACAAGAAAAGCTTGATTGTTAATAGATTATTTACATTTGAAACTTCCTCTGGTAGGGCTGCTTCTTTTATCGGAGATCTGGAGTTATATCGGATATTGTGTCTGATCCCTATCGAATATCGGTAAAACAAAGCTAAAAAATCTTATAAATTGTGTTTTTATGTATAGTTTTTAATCATTGTTTAAATAATTGGCTCATTTCTATTCACTTTCTCCACATATTTACGCTTTAAAAATTAGTTGACTGCTTGAAAAAAATGACGACTTGACAATACTCCTATAAATCCTTATATTTTCTTTAAAAATTATATTTTCTTTAAAATATATCTATATATACCATTGTTATTTTGATAAAAGTAACTGTGAGGCTTGTTCATTTAATAGTTAGCTTTGTCAAATGTGCAGTTATTGTTATATGAAATGTTCAATTTTTTTCTCCTCTGCAGGGCGACAAGATGCAGATGAAGTATCCCAGACCCATGTCTGAGCCCCCCTCGCCAACAAGTTCCAGAGCTTCCACCCCTGCTCCTTCCGAGCACGGGAGTGACGAGGAAGATGAATTGAGTGATGAACACGAGGACAAACAAGATTCGTAAATGCGTGTTAATCTATGTTGGGGTTGCCACTTTACCAGGAAAAGTCAGCTTTTGTTTCTGTAGGTTGCAATGTCTGGTTTCAAAACTGAAAAATCAACAATTTTAAGGTAGTGATGTATTTTTTTTAAATAAATATCTTGTTGAAGAGTTTAAAAACCCTTAATGTTGATTATTAATGTGATTTAAAGTTCATTATTCTGAATTTCCCTCCTGTCTTGTATTAAAAAAAAACACTGGTTAAAATGGAATCTGTTCGTAAAATCAAGCAATTTTACATTTGGTAAAACTGTAATTCATATGAAAATAACTGGAATGCTTTTTGACTTCCAAAGAGTGGCAATCCTACTTCATGTTTATATATTTACAATCACTGTAGAATGAAATTTTGCGGTGCAACTTCTCTTGATGGCAATACATGTTTAAAATTGATTTTTTTATTACGATTATACATGATTTTATTTTATGTGTAAGTGCTATGTTGCATAAATTGCTATCTGTTTAGGGTTGAAATCTTGATACTCATGATTTTTAGTATATCTAAATGCCTTTTTTATTTCGATTATTTAGGTGCATGAAAATTTATCTTGATCTTATTTGTATGCCATATGGTTACATTTTGTTTTCTTTTATGTGTATTCTATTATTTTGTTGAAATGCATCTGTTTAAATTAATTATATAATTACCACTATGCATGTTTTTCCAATACATGTTATTGTTCCTTGTAATTCCAATTAAAAAATATATTAAACGAGCCTGGTGCTTTAATGAATTATATAAGTTGTCTACTATTGTTAATTTTTTTATTTTTAAATAGTTTATTATTGAAAATAAAAATAAATTTTTTAGTCCAATTGATGTCCTTTAATCATGTGTGGTATTTTAACATGTATTATTCAACTTTTGAAAGTGGTTATTTCGATTTTGCAACTAATTTAGGTCAATAAGTATCCTTAAACATTGTCTCTCTACTAGTTTAAGTATGCTTTTAAGACCTTTATAATAATCTTAAAAACATGAATATTGAAAATCTGTTTTGAAATTAGAATTTGATTATACATTTGACAATTTTTTTATAACATTTTATGAATTCAATTCGAGTATCTAATGGTTCCTAAGACTGTTGATTATTTTAGTTTTTTAGTTATTAGTTATTGTTCTGTTTTATATGAATATCTTCTTAGTTATCAGAAAGCTCATCTAGTACATTGTTATTTTTATTCTTTTAATTTTCTGTCTCTTGTGCCATATTTATCGAGTATCATACTTTCGATTCAAATAAAGTTGTTAATGTTGTGAAATCTTTGTTTATTGATTTAGTATAGCAATCAAGGAGTTCCATCTTAATAAATTTTCGAGTTAACTTAAAGAATGAGAACCTGAGTAATTTTGGAACCTGAACCTTTTGAACCTGACCTTAATTTTTCCTGTCGTACATATATTTGAAACAAAAATCGAAATCTTTTGTCTTTAATATTTTAGTAAAATAAAACATTTAGAGCGCATACAACTTCAGTTTATGATTTGCAATACTGAAACAAAAATACTTTTTAGAGGCAAAAAAATATGCATTAGCATAGATACAGTATTTGAAATGCCAACTTGTAGTTATACTTTTACATATTCATAAATTTCTTTAGATTATTTTTAGAATATTTTAACTCAAACTAAATGAACACTATCTCCATTATATTGCTATAATACCAGGGATTGGAAAGTTACTGTTATAAGGTAACTCAGTTAGTTATAATTTAATACAAAAAGTAACTAATTGCAGTTACTGTTAGAAATTTCAAGTTATAGGAAAAAAAATTTAACCTTTGCCGTTTTTCAAAACGAATCAAGGTTAAGAGAATGAGGACAGTTGGGGAAAAAGTGAAAATTCAACATTGTAAAAAGTTAGATTCTAAACAATTAAATTTAAGATGGTCGCCGAAAATATCTGAAGAGCGGCATTAGAAGTAACGGAAAAGTAACCAAGTTATAGATACTTCCTAAAAAATCTAATATGCTTCCTAAACAAAGTAACATTTATCCAATTCCTGTATATACCACTTAGGATTAATTTAAAATGTATTATTCTGCAAGTCAACATAATCCTTGTACAGCTCTAAGGCCTACATATATATTAATATACAAATGGTTGATACATAAAGGTTCTGTTCTAACACTATTACAAAATGTATTCTTTGACTAAATCTCATTGAAAATGTTTTAAGCCTGTAGTTCAGCCATTACCCATATTTTTAACTTATTTTCTAAGCGATGGTAAGTGAAATTGATAAATTTTTTTTGCACTCCCTTGAAAAATAATTTATTGTAAAATAAGCAACATTTTTATTATAAAACATACTTACAAAAGCCATGTTGAAGTTAATGCCTAATTTTTTACATAAACATTAAAAAAAAAAGGTACATTAAAAAATTATTACTATTGAAAAATTTACTATTACTTATTAAAAATTACTTTACTAAAAATTTACTTCACTTATTCTACTCTTGAAAAATTTACTATTGAACACTACCAAAAGGAAATTATGGCAGCATATACATAGATAGATTAAAAAGAAACTGAGTTAATTCAAATTCTCACTTTTTATTTATAATTTCTTAAACATATGTGGTATGAATTCTTTTAAAAATATTGCTACAATCGGTGGATACTTAGATTCCATAAAATCTAACAGTAGAACTAGCTTGGTTTCACTTTCATCTTTAACTTCATAACACAAACAATGAAACTCGCAGAATATCTGTCTTTTACTTTCACTTTTCTCAACTAGTTCTTTTGATATTAAATGTTCCTTCCTCAAAGGACAGGTATTGTTTAATTCTGAGATTTCAATAAAGTCCCTTCCTTGCCAAGTTTTATGAAAAGCTTTACATTGGAGTTTTAACAGCAACTTGTGTCCATTTTCTTCATCGTTTGCTTGAAACTCAGTACAATGAAACAATAACCCATATTCAAGAATATTCTTCAACTTTTTGGTGCTTTCAGAAATGGTTGGTAAATGTATTGTGTATGAGCGGTCTTGATTCTGATTATGTAGTGTTCGACCTGGATGTTGATCGAAAATCGAGCAAAGTCCCCAATTTTCGGTTTGGGGTGTCCATAGAGCAGAATTTTGGTATGCTTGGCATGCTAGCAATACATTGAACATAAATTCCCTGCAACTTTTATAAGAAGCTCCTGCTGAAACATTAAAACAGTGCCGGAAAGGATCCTGGATATTCACAGCACCAAACTGTAAAAAAAAGTATTGTAATTCGAACAGACTTGAAACATCTTTACTCCTGAAAAAAAAGCACATGCATATATTCTTTATACAAGGTGGCGCAAATAAGTGACCCTACATGAAGCTACAAATACAGGAAAATGCTTGGCAATAAAAACTATTGAAACCGTCGGAAATCAGAAAGCAGCCAAGTCAAATTCTTCAAGCTTTCAACAACTTCACTTTTCAAACCTGTTTTTGCATCGTTGGTGACTAGACTAGAGCTACACATGGAATATTGGCGAGTTTAGTTGCTTTCTGTGTAGGTGTGAGTTGATCATATAAGTGCCTAGGTGAAGATTGCATAGTTACATACAAATACTTGGGCAAGTCTTTGGGTTTAATATTGACACGATCAATAGCTCAACTTAGCAAACTTATTTTTGCATAAGTATTTGACTTGGCAGCAATTCAATCTTTTCCTACCTCCATGACAGGGACACTTTTTTTGTGACACCCTGTACAAACAATTTTATCAAAATATTATATACTTAGAAGCATGTTTTCAAGTAATTTTTGAAAAAAAATTTACATTTCCTGAGGGTCGCACCAATTTAGTAGAATTTGAGGGTTAAAATACACATTTTTGGCTTTATATGATTAAACAAACAAGCTCTGTCAGTTTTTTTTATGATTAATAGAGAGACCATTTAACCTTTTGTTTTGATCCAAAATGTCCGATAAAAAAATAAAACCCTGAAAAACTTTTTCACAAGACCTAAGAAATCTGCTTGAAACTTTTGGTGGTTCATTTTCTAATACAATTAATAAATCAACTGCTTCAGTATCAGTATTTTTGGAAAGCTTGAACATTCTAGTTTACAATAAAAATTTTACGCTTTCAAAATATTGTAAACTGAAGTTGTGAAAAGAAAAGTCACATAAGTCTACCTCAGGAGCAAAGAGGTTATAAAAAGACTGTACTACCAGAATAACAAGTTATTGCAATTTACATAACAATAAATAATAATTTAATACAAATATCAAACACTAAAAATGGTAAATCAAAATTATTTTACATAATTGAATTGTAAACAATTGAGTAATCAAAAAATAACTTATATAATATATATTACATTATAGTTTTCAAGACAAATTATGTTTTTTAAGCAGTATTTAAATGCTAAGTTAGGAACACAAAATATTTTCAGGTTTATATGAATATAAAAGCCTTTTTAAGAATTTTTTAAAAAAATTAACTTTAATAAAGTATGTATTTCTTAGAAATTAATAAGTATTTGAAAAACTTGAATGAAGAGGCAAGTGATTCATTAACAGAAAAAACAATATATTAATAAATTACCTCAAACTTTTCCTCAGGTGTCTTTTTTGGTTTTAATAAATCTTTTGGTATTGAAGAACTTGAGTAAAGTAACATAACTCTCGAAAAATCAAACGTCGAAAAGTAGAAGAAGAATTCTCTAAGTAGCTCCTCTAAAACAAACAAAATCAAGCTTTATTTTTTTTTAATATTTTATTAAGATACAATAAAAAGTATAGTAACTAATATTTTTAAAATAGAGGCTTATAACAAGAGAGATATAATAAGAACTTGCTGAAGAAAAATTACAGGCTGCAAAAATTGCATGTATAATTTAATTTTTACAGACCTGTAGTTCTGTCATTGTTTGAACGTGACATTATGTTCAAATCTTTTTCTAGAAGCAATGTATCTGCAACATTTCCATTCCGTAAGTATTCTAAAACAAAAGAATGGCAATTCACTTAATTTAAAAAAATCTCCAAAAACATAAATAAAATAATAAAATATAATGAAATGTACGAATAATGTTTAATAGCTCATATTTAAACCATTATGATAAAATTAAGAACTGTAACATATAATTTTTCTGAAACATTTTTAAAACTAAATTACTGTGAAGTCTTAGTAAAAAAATATTCGTTAAAAATTTCTAAAATAAGAACTTGGGGGTAAACACCAGATTTTTCCACAGACCAGAAAAAGTACTAGATAAAATTAAATCAGTAAAACACTCTGCATAACTAGAAATCTTAAAAAAAAACGACTGACCTTTGCAAGTCTAAACACAAACATGCAATTTTTAATGCAGTAAGAAATACAGATACTAAAATTAACACAACTATGGTACTAAAACTAAATAAAGTACATACAATAATTGATAGATCTTACACTTACCAGATTTTTGTATTATTTCTTGAATTGAAGGTAAAACAGGCTGACTTCTGGTTTGTAAAAAATGGACAACTAGCAGAGAAAAGGCATAGCTGTTGAAGTTTTCGATGTCACCTACAAAGCCTCCATATTTACCCCAGTACCGAATTACCTTTGCAAGAGTGGCAAATCTTTCATCTAAATTACATAGTAGTCGCAGTAGCATAGTGTTCAACAAAGAAAATCTGAAAAGACAAATTTTTAAAAGCAATATTCAAATATAAATTTAGGATGCATCGATAAGTTTTTAATAGGTAATATTTTTGTAAAAGTTTTTTTTTTTTTAAGTAGCTTGAACAAAGTATCGATAATTAATGAACAATTTCACTAACTATTGATGTGAACTTAGAATTATGATAATTAATAGTAGTAATAGACCTATATCAGTAATAACTATTGTTATTAATACAATTAACTACTTGTATTAATAACAGTAGTTATTTATTACTGATATAGGTGTTTGAAAAACCAATTGCTCATAATACATGTAGTAGATTAGATGACCAACCTGAATCATACTTCTATCAATCTTACAACATACTCATGGTAGAGAAGTTGTTACATAAAATGCGTTTTTAAAATTGTATTTATGTTTTACCCAATTACTTATAATATTTTGCATGTTTAGTATCTTTAAACAGACTACTAAATACACATAATTTATATAAAGAATTATAATCCTTTATCACTAATTTATACCTTCTTTATCTAGAGTGCGAGCCTCGAAAGCATTTCCTTTCCCATCCCCGCTTGTGGTTTTCTACAAAACGGCGTGAGCGTGCTTTTCCCCCTACTTGGGTTTGAACTGTTCAGATTGTTAATCTCACAACAGAACCTCAAACGTTAGGTTTAGAAAAGCGATGTTCCCCCGTTTCCTAGAAAACCAAGCGAATTGATGCGGGAAGAAAGTCTTTTAGAGGCTCGCACAGTAGTAAATAGTCATACTATAATAACGACAGATAAATGTCTTTAAACATTATATTTTAATAGTGTTTAATATACCACACAACTTTTAGCAGATTACTTTCAAATAACTAAGTACTAATAAATAAACCCTGCAAATATTTATGCATGTTTTATAATTAACAAAACTATCTTTTAAGATGTAATTAAAGGTAAGTATTTTAAAATTTAACACTTACTTGTGTTCGCAGGATAAATCGCAAAATATGTCATATTTGGAATTGTAAAATCTAAGAATAGGAACACGAGCATTTATATACAAAATACTTTTGTTTACATCAGGGCAGTGTTCACGGAGAATTTTTGCTATAAAGTTTAGCGTGTATCTAGGAGTCATCCGTGACAAGGTTTCTCTTGATACAGTGCCATTTCTTACTGAGCTCAAACTTGGAACTTCCTTTAATATCACATAATCCTGCAAAAATACCAAATAAAAACATCACAGTTTGCTTCAATGCTTGAAAGAAGAGAACAATTGCTAAAGACCATAAAAGTGTCAGAAATAGATTTTTTTTACTTTTTATTTTATTAAACACCATTTTTTTAATTGGAGAAACTATTTTGTCTCAAAAATATTATGTGCCTAAATTCTTGATAATGTGAAGTATGCATATTTTAAAACTAAAGTAAATGTATAGACAGAAAATGTTAAAAACAAATTATTTTACATTTTAAAAAAATTAATGACTGGATAAATTAGTAGTTTTTTATTTTAAAAACTTAAATTTTGTGAAGGAAAAATGCTTTTATCAAAAAATTTGTAGGATTTATAAATTGTTTTCATGTAAAGCTACAAATACAAAAAACATTTTTAATTGCTGTTTTAGATTTTTGCCAAAATCTTTAACAAACATAAAAAAATTCCTTTTATGCTCCTTTCGGAAAGTATTTCCCCCTTAGGAAAGTACTTTATAACAAGGAAAAGATAAGCAGTAGCTTCAAAATTCCACCTTTAAAAAGTAAAGTTCGAATAACAAAAGTTTAAAGCATTAAAAATTGAAGTCGTTTCTTATTACTCTTTTAAAGCTAGCATTGGCAAGTGCACTATTGTCAATTAAATTGAATAACTTACAATACTTACTTCATTATTAAATGTTTGTAAACTGACATCTGCATCACAACCTTTAAAACCTAATCCATTTGTACCAGAACCAAATTGAGTAATTCTAAAATTAGGAAAGTAAATGGACAGAGGTTCTTCTAAGGACTGGCAAAAAGAAGCTCTGTTTTCAATATCTTTGGGTGTCAAGCTCAACCTTGAACAAAATGTGTCGATTTGGGAAGAAACCTGAAATAAAAGTACCACATATATTTCCCTGGTTAATACAATAATGTATAAGTGAAAAAGAGATAACAAACAAAGATATATCTTTCTGAGCTGCTTGTTTAATGTTATTTTTCAAACTGCAGTAAGCATTGCTGATATTTTTGTTAAATAATTAATAGATAGTCATTAATCAAATGAAATTCAAGTACTCATTGAAAAACTCAAAAGAGTATCACTGCAAGTGACTTTTCCAATTAGTTACATTGATTTTATTACAATGGAAATTAAAATTAATAAAGTGAATGGATGACAAAGTAGATGTAAAAAGAAGAAAACGAATAAATTTTCCTGTTAAATATTTATATATAACTCTAATTTTATTTTTAATATTACAAGACGAAACTACAATTGTCATTTTTGAATGTTCCACTGATTCATATTAAATGTGAAAACATATGCTTTGTTCAATGGAAAATTAGATGAAATATTAAAGATGATCTTTAGACTTCATCTGCCCATAGAGCAAATGCTTAATTTTGCAGAACACAACATTGTGCAGAAACATAGTTTTAAAAATAAAAAATATCAAGAGACAATAACATTAATAGGAATAAATTACAAATTTAACTGGGAGACAAGATGTAGTTTAATTTACTTGTTATTATTTGTAAAATGTTTTAATATTTTTGTATGACAAAACAGTTTCAGGCAAACAACACAAATGAACCTTTTAAATAATAAAAATTTAAGGAAAATATGTTTCATTTCAGAGGTTTTTTTTTTTTAAATTCCTAATAAACTTATTATCAAGTAATATTTTTTTATCGATGTTTCAACATGATGTTGAGTTATCAAAATTTGGAATTATCCCTATCGGATAGAAAAATATCCTACAAATCTCCCTTTAACTTAAAAATAGTCATATGATATTATTAATTATTATTTTATTATAATTTGTAATGGAAAATAATATTCAGAAATTCAAAAGTTTAAGATCTTGTCAGCAAAATAAATAAAATATTTAATGTCAATAAAACACAAGAGTGCTTTAACTTCAAGGATATATGGTTACACAAAATACAAGAACTGATATACGTAGCAGGGAAACATTTAAAAAACCGTCAGAGCAAGGAAACTTAATAAATACACGAGGCAAAAAATTATGATGCAGATACACAATATTTTTTAATGAATATTAACACAATATGAATATAGGAATAAAATGTTTGTGTATCTTGAAATCTTACAAAATGTAGTTGAAAATGTACTTACTGAAGAACATTTTTGAAGTTCTGACACTAAGACTGCGTGTGGAATAGCATCTTTACCTTCTTCACAAGCACTGCGTGGCAATTCAGCCGGTATTTCACCATCTCTAGCTTTATACTTCCAGCCTTTGATTGTGTGCTCTTTTAAAAGTATGGGTAAAGTTGAAATTTGTGAGACATGCTAAAAAAAATCTTTAATAAGCATCAATATTTCTCTTTGCATTTGGCTTCATATCTGATCAGCTCCAATTTACAGAATTAATTAACATAAGATATTTGAATGTAAATTATTTAGAGACTGATCAATATAAAGATTGACAATTTTGTGAAGAGTCATGATTAATGTGACCAGACGTTCCGCTTTTGGCGGGACAGTCCTGCTTTTTGTGTTTCTGTCCCGCGGGCCGAATGTCCCGCCAAAACGTCCAGCTTTTTTGTAAAAGTCCCGCAATGTCCCGAAAAACGAGGAAATTGAAAATAAAGTAGATTTTTTTTATGAATAATAGTTGTAAAACGCTGTGACGTCTTTAGAAATTGTTAAATGAAGTTAAAGTCATCAACAAATTGGTGGAATATGGTTTCTGTTTACATGGAACCACTGCTGCTGTTGAACGCGCCTTCTCCCTAGTGAACAAATTGTGGACTTCAGAAAAAACGCAACTGTCCATAGACACTTTAAAGGCCCTTCTTCTTACAAAAATGAACTTTTCATTGTCGTGAAGGGAATTTTTAGACTTTTTAAAATCTGATAAAAGTTTGTTGAAGAAAATTAGTTCAAGTTGTAAATACGAATGAAAATAAAGTGTATAATTTTTTGTAAGTTTCTAAGAAAATTGTAATGTTTATAAAATATTATGCAAACCTTTCTCAAAAATATAATGATGCCATAAAAACTAGTAAGTTATTTAATTATGTGTTTGATTAATGAATATAAAGATATCTATTAGTAATTCATTTACCTAGTTGTTTATGCTCATTTTTCTTATAAAGTGTGTAATTGTGTAAAGGGACTATTATGTGCATACAAAAAAAATAACGGGGGGGGGTTGGAGTGTCCTGCTTTTTGGTTTTGAAAATCTGGTCACATTAGTCATGATGTACCATGAGCATATTTTTTATTTGAATTCTTAATTCCAGACATTCCTTTGATTTGGTGGGAAGGTTATTTATTAAACATACCATTAGTTATTTGTTAGTAAGAGTCCTGTAAATAAAAATGTTTACCATATTTTTAAATAGGAAATGCAACATGAGTAACCATCTACTTTTTAATCGCTTTTCCTTAATTTAAATCAAGCTAGCCAATTAGAAAAATCTGATAAACTGGCTGACAGTAGAGGTAGAACTATATTTAAATGTTACTAATCATGAACTATCAATGTTAAAGAATACTTATCTATTATATCGAATATCTAATATATCGATATATGTCTATTATATAGAATATATATCTTTTACTTCATGCCAAACAAGATAAAAAGTAATGCAATTTCCTGTTTGGCAAATTTTAATTATTAGCTCAAACCTTAACAAGTCAGAAAAATACTTTCAATTTTAAGCACAATTTCATGTTACAGATTTTCAGGTTGATCATAGACGCTGACTTTTGACCATGGGGGGGGAGGGGGCGAAATTATAAGGATAATATATTTTAGAAAAACATGATTACCCAAGTCAAAATTTATGCTAGTGCTAGCATAAAAATTATGCTTTTTTTTGCTATGTTTGCTATGTTTATGCTATGTTTTTGCTACTGTATGCTACCTTATGCTACTTAGCATATCATGCTTATAAAAGTAGCATACAGAAAATAGCATTTCATGCTATAAAACTAGCATATGATTCTAAATGGCATTGCATGCTTCTCAAAAGCATGTTGTGGTAGTTACCATGACAAGCTATGTTTTGCTTTTTTATGCTAACTAGCATAAAATGCTATACAACTACCATACAGAAAAAAGCATCTTATGTTGTGAAACTAGCATATAATGCTAAATAGCACTGCAAGCTTCTCAAAAGCATACTGAGGTGGTTACCTTGACAATATATTTTTTGCTTTTTTATGCTAACTAGCATAAAATGCTATACAACTACCATACAGAAAAAGTATCTTATGTTATGAAACTAGCATAAAGCATGCTGAGGTGGTTACCTTGACAAGATTTTTTTTTGCTTTTTTTTTATCTAAAATAACGGGGATTCGAGCTTAGTAGCAATGTTTCTCGAAATTTGCTCGACCGATCGTTGATCGGAATTAATGAAAACTCACCGGTGATATCGCATCCGTAATTCGAACGTTCAACAAACATCGGCAATCGGAGAACGAAATTCTATCGCTGAAAGTCATCGATTCGATAACAGTCAAAAGTGAAAATTGGATCTGCATACCTTTCATCGGAAAATTATGGCGAATCGATATCGCAATCTTCAAGAAACTGAAAAATTTGAGACTACAAATCGCTTCAAATAATTAAGAAAACTTTATTTCCGAAAAAAATCTAGTTCAAACTGGTAATCCACAACATTTTTAACTGCGGGCAAAGCTAAATATTTTAACTGCGTGATAACTGATTTCTTTTAGTTACTTCGAAATGTTTTTAAAAAAATTTTGGGTATGGTTAATTTTTGAAAAATAGATTAAATACAATAGATTTAGAATAAATATTATAAATCATAAAACAATTTTAAAACGTAAGTTACTAAAAGTTACTTTGAAATTTGACACATATCTATTAGAGTTATTGACTTAAATAAAGTAATCAAAAAGAAGTAAGAATCAGTAAAGTCAAAAAGACTTTGAAACCTGCAAAAAAAAGCAACGCAAAATTAAAATTTCTCCATCAAAAACATAAAACTCCTTTAACATCCTTTTGACCACTTTAATTATGCGCTTCCACAGTATGAGTTGCCGTGGCCGAGCCGTCTAACGCCCTTCTTTGTGGACCAAGAGATCGTGGGATCTGTCCTGCACCAGCCGTTCAAGTATCAGCAACATATACTAATAAAAACGATCTGACTAATGGTGGCGCCATCTCACTTCAAACTTATGTACCTAATAATCCCATGCTAACAAAATAGCATCACATGCTTTTTCTGTTGCTTATTTAGCATAATTTTTTAGCATGCGATGCTATAAAGTTATGCTAAATAAGCAACAGAAAATATCATGTGATGCTATTTTGTTTATGCTAATAAGCATAAATTGTGTTTTAATTTTGGCCATCTCATGCTAGTGCTTCATGCTAAACTAGCAAATATTTTGAAGCATATCATGCTAGTTTCCTATGCTAGCAGTAGCATCTTTTATGCTAGTTAGCAAAGCAAAAATAGCATAAATTTTGACCTGGGTAATATAACACCTTTTTAATTTCTACTTTTAAAGGTAAGTTGAAGTTGTAATGTTTTACTTCATTGGGGTTTTAAAAAAATAACGATTTAAAACATTACAACAACGGTTTCAACCATTATTTGAAAGCAGTTGGGGCATCGGCTCCCGTGGAGTCGGCGCCTATGTAGACTATATAGCGAAGAATGAAAAAAAAATGTAATCTTTCACAAATTCAATGTGGAAAAGTGTTCCCATTCAGTGTATAAACATATAAAAGCTTCAAATATTTAAATTCTTACGTGTTTATAAAATAGTGATGTCCTATCAACTTGAACACCATTATAATTTTTAAATTTGCAATACGTAGATGGCCCACTTGCATAGTTCAAAAGAGATCTTGTTCTCCTGAAAAGAAGCATTTTATCCAGGCTTTTTAAACGCAGCTACAGAGAAGATAAAGGGTAAAGAATTTCTTCTGTAAAGTCAAATAAACCTCATGTAGGTTGCATTTTACATTTTTTTTTTATTTTTTGGAAACATTAGTAACACCAGCCTACTTTCTACTTTTTGAGGTAGTACTGTTTTAGCACACTGTAGTAATACTTCGTATGTTAGCTATTATTTGGTTTGTTTTGATAACAGGCATGCTACTCTCCGTAATTTTTTACTGAAGTGGATATAACTTCATACAAATAGTTTCATTGCATATTTTTGTTTCTAATTATCCTTTAGAATTAATGTATTGCTGTGTTTTTCGCAGTCTATTACGTGTTTCCTTCTTACACGATGGGCCATTTTTGGAGAGCACTTAAAATGAACGTTTATATGACCCGTATACTATAACGCAAAACCTATTATTCCTATCTCAACGATTTTTTCATGTATTTTTAATCAATTAAAAGTAATATTGCATTAAAAATGTTTTTTAGTAAAATATGGAAAGTCGAGCCTTGAAGAAATATGATAATTTAGCTAAGGTTACAGTGAATAGGCGGTTGTAGGTTTTAGTTTTGCAAACGCCATTTGTAGTGAAATACAGTCTGTAAACATCACAATAATTTTGTGATTTTCAGTCAGTAATGAACCATGGTTTGCAAAGAGGAGGTATATTTATGGTTTCGGAATTTAAAAGGATCTACGCGCGTCGAAGCAATGTGTTGCTTTCTAAACATGTGTTATCCTTTAGAACTGCGATTCTACGGTACTTGCCTCGAAGATTTAGGGAGGAAGGATTTTTACGTCTTCAGGGAGGATGAATGCAAAGCAAATGAATATTCAGAGGTTTTAAAAATCAGAAACATTCATGATCCGATCATCAGAAGCAGACTAATCGTTGTATTAAGCCTACTTAACTCATCCAATACGATCTGTGCAAAAGAATTGTTCAAGGTTTTATCGGAAGAAATTACAATAGAAACTATGGAAAACTTAGGAATTCTGTTTGATATGAAGCTTTTAGATCAATATTTACTAGTTTTAACTCTTGCTCAACATCATCCAGCTTTTTCGTTTGATCAGCAAACTTTTCTAACTCATCTTAGCATTTCTCTGCAAACTTACGTAACCGAACTGTACTCCAGAGAAAAAACGAAATGTGAGGTAGGAATGTGGATGTTTTGCTCTTATATTTTTTTACCCTTTCAATAAAATAAATATGAAATCCTTATATATAATAATTTACCTAACTTTCTATATTATATTCCATAAATGTGGAGGAGCATCCCTAATCTCTTACTTATGAGTTGCGGAAATTCGCCTTTTATAAATATCTGGGACATAAAAAGACAATGTTCTCGTATATTTAAATCTTATATTTTCATTCAAAAACTAAGCTAACTACTTGTAAGTCAGGTAAAAAGCAAAACCTTCCCCACTCCTTCCAAAAGATTGCACAATCCAAGAGGAAAGGGGTAGGGTAAAAAGAAGTTTGAATTCTACTTTATATGGTCTTTCTTTAATGAAACATTCCTGTAGTATTGAGTAAAAGGCTATTGCATTTGTCATGTTATTCGCAACATATTTTTTAAATAAAGAAATCCATGTATATATATTGCATATATATCATAGGTGGATATTGTTTTGAAATGCTACTTAGGTTTAAAATGGTGTTTTTTAATCGAGAGAAACTTATTTAATAAAATATAGATTTTTTATTTGAATTTTATAAGAAATTCAAGTATGCAAAGTGATTGCTCAAATAAACTGTGGTTAAGATCTTAACCTAGATAGTTAATCCAGAGAAAATATGCAATAGTGCCTTTGTTTATTTATTAATATAATAAGAAGATATCTGTTTTTAGGGTGTAGTTATATAGCTCCTGTTAAATTACTATTTGCCAAATTGTTAAAGACTATTTACCCTTCACCAAATTAATAATTAAATTGCCTTTCAATGCTTTATTACAAATTAAACAAAATTTTAATTTTTGTCATAATATGCATTTTACCTTTCATTAAACGATGAATATAATTTCTATGTTTAATTGTGTATTTGACAAGGTTTTATTATTTTAGGAAACTGTGAGTCAAAATTCCTTTTACCCAGGGCAACCTCTTCATCCCCGTGATGGCTTTTCAAATGCATCGCATCCATATCGTCATACATCACCTAGACATTCAGATTCTTCCTTCAATCAAGGTACAAATCATTTCAGTTAACAATATTTATTAAAAAAAAGGTTTATAAAAGAATAGCATTCAATGAACCACATTTTCGTTCAATTTCTTTCTGAAAATTAAGCTTTTTACCATCTATCTTAAATTCTTAAGTCTATTTCTAATCTAACACTGTTTTTAAATAAATTTGAACTACACTCCGTAAACTAACTTGGGTAAAACCAAAGAGTAAAAAGGAAAAGGGCAATTGGCCTGTTAGTTGGAAACTCTTGTAAGGTATTATTTACATACAAAATGATCTGAATACAATTTAACAAAAATACACTTTTCATTCTGATAAATTTTCTCAAATAATATTCAAATCTGTTAGACCTGAACAAAATTAATGTTTTAAACAAGTTTTCTGGTTGGATTCACAAATAATTTATGGAACTCTTTACATGCGCAGAAGGATCTTCTCCATAGCATATTTTTATTTACCCAACTTAGGTTGGCAAGGAGTGTAGTATTAAATTATTGTAAAAGAAAAGTTACTAATTGTATGTTTTAAATTCATACTTTTTTTCTTTTTAGTTCAAATTACCAATTTGAAAGTGAAACCCCCACATAAAAAGATGTGTTTAAGAATAAGGGTAAGGGATAACATATATTGGAAAGATATTTATGTGCATAATTTTATGTCTTTTTGTTTTCATCAATGTAATTCAATTTTGTAGGTGGCTTGGGGAAGCAATAAAATTACAGATGCCTTTAAAACCCCACACGATCTTCTTGTCTTCCATCAAAAGGTACATTTTATAGTAATTTTTCCATTGAAAATAATAAAATCAGTCGTAGTTGTCTGTTTTTTAATAGTATGATATTCTTGGTGTTAAAAACTTATTTAACTTTTATCTCATTGTTATTTTCCTTGCATATGTTTTAAGCACTCATATTTCTTAATACTATGTTATAGTTAGTCCAATTGTATCCTGTTGAAGCAAAACACAACAATCAAGACAAATATATACCACCACTCCCTAGTAAGTTTATTTTTTCAATTCATACTAACTTATATAAGTACTCTCTTTCATTTTGATAAACATTTATTATGTGGTACAAGGTTGGCTTCTGTTATGATGACAATATTAATTCTAAATTTATTTAATTTTTTTAGACATAATTGCTACTTGGAGTAAGCAAAGTAATCTGTCTGAAAATGTCATAACTGCAGCTACAGAATATGTCCAGTAAGTGGGTTGTTGTTTTTTAAGGTTACTTTTAATGTAGCTAATAGTGTTATTAAGTTTTTACATTACAGATTTTTTTATTTATTTAGGTACTTTTAAAAATTATCTGACAGTGTTCAGTTGCACAATACTTTTTTAAGTGTTTAAATGTACTTAATATGAATACATAAATTATTAATATATAATTACTTTTTTCTAAATTTAGGTATTTTAAAAGTTTTTTTTTTTTAAGAATGTTGTAGGTTAAAAAAGGGCATTGCAAAAAGTCCTCAATTAACCTTAACTGCAGAGAATTTTATATATAACTTAGATAAACGCAGTGGGAAAAATTGTAAGCATATAATCCAAAATGATCGTGGAGACTTCTTAAAAACCAATCTAAAATTTATTCATAATTAAATTAAAATTAAAACATAACAAACGCCGTACACTACGGCAAACAAATCAGTCTAACTCATCTGAGTAGCAAGCAAGTCAGAAGCAGGAGCAGTGAAAATAATAGAATCACACAGTATTTATACATAAATCAACGGGCGCGGTTACGGTGCCCGGCATGCATGAATACATAGCAAAAACAATAAATTAGCATAAAAGTCACAATTACTCAACCAACCAGTCAGAAAAATAACCTATAATACTCAATCCTCCTCCTCTAACCTATAATAATAACCTATACACTCACCATCTGTGATGAATTGAAGTGAGACTTCCCCAGTTCCTTCCACAGGGCAGGTGACTCCACCAATGGCGACTGCGACGTTGGTGTCTTTCAGAGGCTTGAAGTTGTGCATCAGGTTCTTGTCACAGCAAAAGTGAGACGTTGCGGCTGTGTCGAACACCCAGTTCCTGGTTTCGGTCCTGGCACTTCCCGATGTGTTGGCCTCAACTATGAGGCTGGTCTCTTGTCGTCTTGATGCATTCCTCGGTCTCCTCTTCTGTGGGGCCGGGGTTCTCTTGTTCCCGATTCTTTGTGGCTTGTTGCCTGAAGCTTGGGGAGGAGTGGTTCGTTCTCTTCCGACTCTGTAGGCAACAACTTCCTGGTCTTTGCTGCACTGCTTCAGGCGCGCTTCTTCAGCTTGAAGTTCCCGCAGGACTTTGTCAGATTTGAATTGGTCATCAGTCCACCTGTAGATTGCCTGTACGATGCCACTGAACTCCTGGGGCAGGTACCTGATCAACTGGAAGGCTTGATACCAGTCGTCGATAGGCTTTCCGGCGTCGCTCAGTTGTATGGCTATCCTTTTTAGGCGAGCTGCATAAAGGCCGACTTCTTCATTCGGGTCGATCCGGCAACTGAACAAGTCATCAGTGAGCCCAATGATTCGAGCCCTGGAGTCTGGCCTGAAGTGAAACTGAAGAATCTTGAAGGCTTCAACTGGGTCATCGGTCTCCGATATCAGCGGTCGAATTTCTTTTTCAAGGCTGAGGTAGATGGTGCTGTAGGCACGGTCTTTCCTCAAATTGTAGTCCTTCAGCTGTTTCTGATAAGCTTTGTCAAAGGCTGGGTCAGCTCCAGTGACATCATCAGCTTTGACCGGACTGGGAAGGGGCGGTTCTTCTTTACCAACTACTATCTGCCAGGCACCTCTGTCCATCAGTACAACTTTCACGTCGTCTTTCCATGAATTGTAGTTGTTAGAGTTCAGCTTTTCGATGTGGGAGGTTTCCATCTTGAAAAGGGCGGATGGCAGTTGCGGATGGCCCCGCCGTCTCCTTGATCTTCTAAATCAAACTTAGGATATGCTTAGGAAACTTAGGATAAAAAATATCTTCGGCCCATAACCTTGTTGTAGGTTAAAAAAGGGCATTGCAAAAAGTCCTCAATTAACCTTAACTGCAGAGAATTTTATATATAACTTAGATAAACGCAGTGGGAAAAATTGTAAGCATATAATCCAAAATGATCGTGGAGACTTCTTAAAAACCAATCTAAAATTTATTCATAATTAAATTAAAATTAAAACATAACAAACGCCGTACACTACGGCAAACAAATCAGTCTAACTCATCTGAGTAGCAAGCAAGTCAGAAGCAGGAGCAGTGAAAATAATAGAATCACACAGTATTTATACATAAATCAACGGGCGCGGTTACGGTGCCCGGCATGCATGAATACATAGCAAAAACAATAAATTAGCATAAAAGTCACAATTACTCAACCAACCAGTCAGAAAAATAACCTATAATACAATTGCGTCCGGATTTAACTTTCAGGATAAAAACGTCCTACTAGAGATGCCAACCAATTTTCAAGCCAACCAAAACAAATGCAACTTAATAATGATGTTCACTGAAAGTTTATAGAATGAAGTGAATACATGCATTGTTTATGGAGGCGGAATTTTAAATCCATGCAGGCACTACATGAAAAACATTAGAAGTAATTGCTTAGGTGAAATATTTAAAAAGACCTAATACAAATAAATGCAGTAAGTTAAGCATTTAATTTATTTTTATAAGTGTATTTTCCTAACAAAGAAATCATTTAAATTTGTAATATGAAACATATTATTCAACAAGCCAATGAAGGACATAATACACTTACTTTCTAAAATTACTATTTAAATTAAATTATTGAATTATCAATTGAGTCCTCAAGTTAAGAATAATTCCTTTTCTTTTCATAGGCAGTTCAATTCCCATGTACCTTGCTATGTCCTTGAAAGTGACTTTGTGAGAAACTTTTTTATGCCTTCTTTTCCGAACCGAGCAGCTCTAAGTCGAGCCGCTCACAACAGAGGTGCAGATCCTGGGCAGTTCGATATGCCACCAAAGAACTCGCGCCTGCGTTCACTAACCATCTATAACTCTCAAATATCAGACAATTCTCCAAGGCATCGACCAGAGAGCCGCCAGAAAACAACTCCAGTGCCTAGCCAAAAAGAGGATGCAAAGAATGGGTATTGGTTTTTGAATATAGTTAATTAATAAGATAATTACTGTTGTCCTTTCTTGTAGCACAAACTAATATTTTTAGGGAAAAGTTAATAGCTGTTTTTATGTATGTATTTTAAAGATCTTGTTTTTCAAAAGAGGGATATAAGAGATATGTTGGGTGGCTAGATATGTTCAACAGCAATGCAAAACAAAGTTAAGGAAATACCTAATATACAATGTGTGTGTACTATATATTCTGAATCATCCCTTTTGTGTTATAGTAATATAGTATTATTGTGTAGTTTCAGTCTTGTAATCAGCTTAAGTCTTGAAACAAATGTTCAGCTTACAATGTAATAAAGCTCTTGCCTTACATTTATGAGAGACTACTGATTGATTGAAAGAATTTAAAGTATACAACAGCATAGTTCTCTGGTTAGATTAAGAAATGTCAAAAGTTCCTGCTCATGTTTTGAAGGGAGAAATTTTAAGCATCATGCAAAATGTAGGAAATTTTGCAGTACAAATCCAACGAATAGGTCATTTTACATCTCTTTGAAAGCCGTAAAAGTAATAAAGTACTGTGAAATGCTATATGTCTGGTCACCCTCCAGTACTACAATTGAAAAGCTTAGTGAAGGAACATGCTAAGTAACAAAATGGTCAAAACGAGAAAATGTCCTTTAAGTTTTTAGTTTGTCCTTAGATCCGTTAAAACGGTACTTGGAAATGGAAAAAAAATATATTCATAGTCTATGGAAAAGGTGAAACTTGTTATCTAAAAGGGAAATAACATGTTCATTGACATAAAAATCTAAATTCTTTCATAAATATCACAGCATGTTCTTTCACTCAGCTCTTCAATTAGCGATATTGAATTATTTTTAATTAAAAAATTCTGCTACTTATAACAAACTAATGTAATAGTTATTTTTAATCCATGATATTATTTCTAATTAGAAGCAGTGGGTGTGCCCGACCGTCTCCGGTCAATTCTCCTCTGGATTCGCCCTTATCTTCGCCTTATGCCTCGCCTTTGAATTCTGAAACGAATTCACGGGCTCCTTCACCTTGGAATATCGCTCCTCCCGCAACTTTAGAGCGACCAGGTATTTGCCATGAGGCCTATGCTACAGAGAAGGGCCAAGCAAAAGATGCCCCAGAGCAGTGGGATTCAGTACGGAATTTTAAAATTGAAGAGGTATTTGAATTGGATTTATTTACAAGTTAGGATTGGTATAAATAGACAAAATTTAAGTTTTGATGATTTATGTGTTGGCAGTTCTTTTTTAATAAAACACATGTCTTAAATGTATAGGGAAGCCAAAAACCTTAAAAGGTTTAATTTAAGATACTTTATTTATTAAATTCTTAAGAACATTTAATAAGAACAAGTGCAAGAGTTCAATAATTAAAAATAAGAGACAGAACCTGAAACTATGTAGTTTTTGTAATCTTCCCCACTTTAAAAGCTAAAACGAAAGTTTTTTCCCCTGCTTTTTCTAAACACTCCTCTGTATTTCTTTCTGTGATCCAAAATTAATTCATTTAATTCAATTTCTTGGTACTTTTACAGATTCAAATTAAGTATATTAAGTTTTTTTTTTCCTCTCATAATTAATAATGTCAACAAACTTTCAGAAGCTGAATTATTTTTTAAATTGCATAATAATGGAACGATGGATTATTTCCTTGGGAACTAAACATCAATACTTTTCTCTTCAAATATTTAATAATTCTTTAGTTCATAGTGTTAGCATCTCAGGACCAACGACTAAAGAAATAAGTATGGGCACTGCTTCAAGGGTCATTTGGCTCATGCAGACTTAACCTAATCTCTAAATACAGATGAAAGAGGTGTTTTAGATGCTATGGCCCCATTTAATCTATTTATTTGATTCTTATATTTTACAGCTTCAAGCAATGCCTATAACAGAACTTGAAAACCTAGGCATTGTTAAAACAGATAGACCTAAAATGAAAGAAATGAAAAGGTATGAAAATGTTTATCTTTCAAGTTTCCTATTTTTAAGTAATCGATTTTAAAAACCTTTTTTTCTCATACAAGTGGACTTTCCTTTAATATTATTGGAATTATACTAAAACTGCCTGCTATATCTTCCAGCCCCCTCAATGGTATAGTAGGTGCCTATATACCCAAGAATGCCCTCCTCTTGAAGACTGCTAGTGATGAAAGCTCCCCTGTTTGTTCCGAATACTCCAGCCCTCCCCAAAGTCCTTCACCGGGTGAACCGTACAATCAAAGTGGATCTCTCAGTTCTGGGAATGAAGAAAACAACGAAAAAAGTAGGATTGCTCTTTTTCTTAACTTTATTAATTACTCCTTAAACAGAGCTGGATAAAAAAAAATGCCAAAATTGCTCACTACAAATATTTATGTGCATGCTAAATTTAACTAAAAACTTTTATGTGTGTGGGACATTCTTTTCTGTGAATTGGACAAAACAATGGCCTTCATTCTTTAGGGATATAGATTGAAGGACCCTTCTTCCTTACTTAATTCTTTAATATTAATCTTTGTTATTTTTTAGTGTGTTGAATTAGATCACAAATTTATTTGTTTCACTTTAAAAAAATCAATTAAAATGTACATACTGAGGATTGAGCTTACATACTCTATTTTTCACTCCCTGTATGTTTCAAAAGGTATGAAGAATAGGTCTGTGATGTGATAACTTTGTAACAAACACATAAATTTTAACATCCGACCCAGAGAGCTGAATTTTGGAAGGGAGATACAGACAAACGAACATCTCCTGCATGTTAATACCTACTTTTCCATTTTTTTTTAAAGAAACATTATTTAGAATTAAAAACATGGAGTGTAAGCTAAAAAAATTTTATTGTTTTCTTCATTTTAGGAATTCCTTTGAAACCTCTCAATGACCTATGCATAGTTGAGGAATCTGAGCCGAGCATTCAGGACTCCCCTTTTAAACGAACAGAAGATGATTCTGTGTGTATGAAAGGAAACATGAATAGAAATTCGGTTTCTGTCATCCCATTTGCAGTGCCATACAGCTCTATAATTACGCAGCTACCTCCTCCACAAAACATGAAGCCTGTGTACTTACCAATACCTTGTCGAACAAACAACATGCCGCAACACCTAAGTCCTGGTGCGGTCGTTTTTGATACTCAGTTTTCAAGGGTTCCTCTGCCAAGTGCTCTTACATTTCTGCCACCGGGACCCCCACCACAGAGGACTCCCGACAGGGTCCTGCCTCCTCCCGCCATGCCCATTTCCACTGTGTCACCGTTCCCAGTGGTCACATCCGGTTGCACTACGGTCCCCAGTGCCAGTTGCAGCATTACCACTCACCGGAGCAGCAACATGACGGCGGTCACCAACTCCGGGGCATCCACCAGCCGGTACGTCTCCAAGAACCAGGCCAGGGACAACAGTGATATGGGGAACAAGCCACCCAGTGACAGCATACCCTACGCCACCGGGTACATACTCAACACCTCTGCGCCGCTGACCGCCGTCTCGTGTTCCTGCTACACCACGAACTCTGCCAGGCCTTCGCCTGCGCCATCCCCCTCTCAGCCGCCACCCACTGCAGTGCCTGTGTCCATGTCGTACCTGGGGATGCCATATCTCTTCCATTCCATCCCGTTCTTGCAGCCGCAGGGGACGACCAATGGGTTCGGGCCCCAGCCGCCCCCTGGCATGCCCAACTCTGGGCAGGGCTACAGCTACACCCTGCCCAACGGGATCACTGCAATATCACCAGAGCTTATCTACCCAGGACAGACATTCGCGCTGCAGTCGGGCCAGAGCCCGGTGGCCACCCCGGCTTCCCAGTGCTATGGATTCCCGCAGACTGCCGCCGTCCCCATCAAGTTGGTGACGTGCTACAACTGCGGGAAAGTGGGACACCGGGGACTGGACTGCAAGGAGCAGACAATGGATGATGTGGCGAAACCAGGTGAGGGGAAATACTCATTATATTCATATAGCCTAAGTTAAGTCTGAAATTGTTAAGTTCTTAGAAACTTGTGAGTTAAGGGGGAATGGGCGTGCAGGACCGGGGTTCTCCAAACTCAAGTGCCTCAATGTTAATCCAATGTTGAAAAATTATTTTCTGTGCCACATTTCTGTGCCATAAAAAAATCCGCTTGTAAAAATATTCAATACAGCCGGAGAAATGTGGCAAAGAAAATAGTTTTTTCCCCATTGGATTAACATTGAGGCACTTGAGTTTGGAGACCCCCGGTCCTGCGCGCCCATTCCCCCTTAAGGAAAATAGTTTCTACAAACTTGGAATTATGTTTATTAATTTTAAATTTAATAACTTGGATGATTTCTTCTTGAAAAGTTCCTATTCTTTGTCAAACTGTTTCTGTAAAAAGAAATTGCACTTGAATGAAAAAATGCTTACAAAGCAAATTTTTACAAAAATGTTTGCTAACTGTTTATTAGGGATTTCTAGTTAAATGTAATTAGTTTAATCATTTGCTTAAATTAAAAATGCGCTTTTTACTATTTTAGGTAAATTCCAGTTGAACTTTGCCCCGGTACCAAAGATGCCTGATAGTCATGAATAGCTAATTATGTGTTGGATTTAAACAGATTTTTTTTTAATTTATATTTTAATTCTGAAGCTAAAAGCATTATTATTATTTTAAAATTAGTTGAATTGGATGGACAGCAATTTATATCACATTTCTATGTAGAAAGAAGTTAAGTTTCAAAATGTCTGGCAGATTTTAAATCTCTAATTATTTTGGGTGTTGTCTGTGTGATCTAATGATTAAAGTATCGAAAATTATGTGTAAATATATTTAATTTTGCTCACATTTTCCTATTTTTGTTATAATCTTTGTATGTGAATATTATTATTTTGAAGAATTATGGTAATTTAAAAACTGTCTGTTCTAGTCTTTGTAATAAGTGTGTATTAATCATTAATGCCAAAAATATATAGTTTATTATGCTAGGAAATTTTACTGTATATTGGATATTGAATAATTTTTTGTGTCAATAATGTAGGTTTAAAAGCTTTTCATTAATTTGTATTGTGATTTTTTTCAATATTTAATTATACTTTGTATGTTATTTTGTTTTTTTAGTCAGGTATGGGGAGTTTTTGAGGCAGTTTATTTTTTATCAAATTTCTTATCTTAGGTTTTAGTCATTTACATAGTTTCAAAACTTTTGTAAATTTCGTATCAAGTTTTTAAATAGCATCAGTGATTATGTAATCTGTGTTTCCTTATCGAATTGAAATTTTAAATGAGCATCATCAAAGAATATGCACTAAAAACTTTCTTGATAAACTCTAAACACATTGAAAGTTTATATTTTACCTGTGAATCGAAACATGAGAAAAATGTACATATTACTTATTCAGAGAGATTTTTCTAATTTTGTTATAATTTATTGCAATGGAAGATATTTTTATTATCCTATCTATAATCAATTTTTTAAAGTAAATGTTGCAGTTTGAACTTTTATAATATATAAATTGTAGTAAAAAAAAATGTTGATTTTTATGAAAGTCAGTTTCTAACCCTTTGTCTCACCCCCTTGTTACAAATCACAGTTATTGTTATCCTTGAATACTTTTGCTTCTTATACGAGCTGTGATTTTTCTCTGTATATTTATAATGTGTATGATAAACAATGTACTTCATGCCAGTGATTAATATGCCATTTAATGAAATGTATATTTGGAATGGGATGCCATACTGCATTAGAACACATCGAAAAGTAAAGGATGTGAGGTTTTAGCAATAAAAACCCATTAAGCAATAATTTTGAGATTCACCAATTTATTTTCAAGGTAAGAATGCTACAGATTGTCATTTGAACACCCTTGTAGATTGTCAGATCTTTCAGTGACTTAATCCAGGTACTTATCCTGAAGAAAAACATGTGTAAATATATTCTTGTGCTTGGTTTTAAAGTTTGATTTCGACATTAATAATAAAAAAAAACACTTAACAATAAGTCTGTGAATGTTACTAAAATGTGAGTCGCACACTACACTCTTGTAAATAGGTATTTGCTTAAAACAGTTTTAAATTATGAATTGTATATATTTTGTTTGCATGTTCGAATGTTTACACATGTTTTAAAGAGTGACAGGTAAAATTTAAGTTGCCAAATTGAAATAGAATATATTTCTAGGACTGTCTGTGCTGATGTGTATGAGACTTCATAATTATTTTATGAATAGAAAATGCGAAAAAATGTTTTATGTAATTATCAAACTTGTATTGAAATAAATGATATTTGATCCAAATTTGTACATATTTTTTATGAACTTATCAACAATTTTTTTAAGGAAACAAATTCATTGTAATATTTTTATTGGTATTATATATTATTAATAATTCTCTTTGTACGTAACTCTGGTCTCTAAAGTATTTATTCAGTGAAGTTTTCGTTATTAGTATGGATTAGTTTTTAATGTGGGATTCCAAGTTTTAAATTTAGGGAATTCTTTCTCAAAGTGTCTCATTAAACAAGTCAAACGAAATGCTTTTCAATTTTTTTAATCATTATTACATAGTTGAAGATGTTTTCACCTACTAAACAATATAAGCTTAATGTTAATTGAGGTCTTGGGTATGACAGAGATGCTGGGATTGATAATACATTCTTTCTCAAGCTTTGATTGGGGATTTAATGTTACGTAGTAACAGCACCGATCGAAGGACGCCAAAGAATGGTAGCGGGAAGAAATATGTCGCTCTAGTCAATTGGCATATTTCACGTCTTGAGGGACAACAGTTCCACAAGAAAAAAAATATCTTGATTGATTAGTCAATGTAGTGAACGGAGCTTTTCGTATCACACCACGAATCCCCAAAACCATCAATAAGATACAGGAATGAAAGAGCAGGATTGAATATAACATATGCAAAATAAGTCAATTTATACATTACTTTGTTGTTGGGGTAGAGTATTAATATCCGTAACCTTATTTGGAAAACATTATTTATTTAAACTAAAATTATTAATTTTGGCTTCTTATTGGATAATTCTAGTTTTAGAGTTAGCAAAATTAACTAGTTTCGTATTAACCTACGTTCAATCTGGTTTGGAACTTGTAATCTTGGGTTAATCTTAGCCCCGGATTAACTCTGGTTCTGTCTAACAAGAACCTTTGCTCCAGCGCCTTTTTTTTATGTATTCATTTCTATTTCGTTAAATATAGTTTAGCTATAGAGTTTTATCTCTTTTATGCTTATTTTGGAAAATATTAAAATGAATGTCTAAGAACTTTTTCTGGAATAGTTTTTAAAAGTGCCATTTTAGGACGAATCAACGACTGAAATGAAGTGAACAAATTCTATGTTATTGAAACTGAAAACTGAAAGCAAACATTCTTGAAGAGGGCATTTGCAATCAAATACGAACCTTTTTAGAAAAGGTTTAATTTTAAGGCTTTTAAAGTTTTCTTTTGCCCAAGATTGGTTGGCTTCCAGAAATTAAAGTTTGATTTTATTTTATATACAGAACAAAAATATCTTTTCCTTTACTTAACATTAACTTCATACTTCCTCTTACTTGAACGATGTTTTCTTATTTATGTGCTGGATATATTGGTGTAAGAATGTTTGTTTTTAAGAAGTTATATCTTTTTAGACTATCACAATAAGTGTAATTTGAATGTTAAAAATGTGTATCATAAGCTATTCGAAAATCATTTAGTAATTTCCTTGTTAATGTTGTTACCCTTAGCTTAGTTGTCTAAAATTGAAGATGCAAAAAAGCTTTTAAATTTTAAAATACACTCATAGATGCAGTTAAAACCTACAAACATGAATTTGAGTTTAACAAGCTTTTTTGTTAACATTAAGTCTAAATCTCCAATATGAGGGCGGAGGGGGTCAACTCAACTGAAGAGTGCAGGCAGGGCCTGCTCTAGGAAATCTCAGGCCATAGGCACAATCTATTTTGGGGGCCCCTTTACGAAAAATTTTGAGTACGAATTACAGTATTGTTGATGCTATAGACCAATGTATAAAATTGTTGCTACAATTGTATAGGTTTCCTTATCGACATCGATCAAAACAATCGCGTTAGGACAATTTCTTAGCCAAAATTGAGCGAAAAACAAAATGGAGTATCAGAATTTTTTTTAGTTTACTGATGTTTTGGGGATTTACAGCATTTAGAATAATAGAACCCGAAATTTAGGGGCCCCTAAATTTTAGGGGCCCTTGGCCCGGGCCTTATGGAGGAGCAGGCCCTCAGTGCAAGGGAAGAACCGATTGATTTCTTTAGAGTTTCTGTAATTGTGTCTGCGTGCCTGACATTGGCGACGGGAAACCGGTTTTTCTTTCGGATCTTCATTCGTCGTACAAACGTGCGACTGGTATCCACTGATCTCTGGCGTGAATCAGGGTTGCCGCAAAAGATAAACAAAGCAAGTAACGGTTTCTTTACACCAGTTTAGGCAATTTCTCGCTATCATCCCGAAAGAGGCTATTAGGGAAAGCCTTCTACAAAATAAAGCGATTTTCCCCTCTATTCTTCAACTTTATCGTTTAGAAAGTGGGTTCCCAACCGGTGAATTGCGGGAACATTTCAGGTCACGCGTGTGAGTGATGCGACCAACATGATGCTACTATTTTTGTTGTCATTTGTTATGAGTTACTTGGATGAGAGTGGATTTTCTGAACTCTTGTACTTAAAAAATAAACATTAATGCAGAATAAGTGTTACAGGACTTAAGAGTGAATATAAGTTCCATTACTCCTAACGTTGATATTTTAATCAACATTAGGACCATTTATACCAGTATTACGAGGGATTCTGCAAATACTTTCACAGGAAATAGAAGTTCAATGTGTTTCATTATAATATGAAAGTAATTTTACTGCACTTAACATGGATTTTTTAGATATTTACTTTGGATAATTCTTTGATCTCTAGCTGACATTAGTTAAGGAGATTGCCCATATAGCACAATTTCTGCACATTTATTTGGAGTAAGACCACTTTTGGGAGACACTGTATGCTCATTAAAATATTTAGGTCTAGTGGTAAGGCAAAATTTCTCAAAAAGTCAAGTGGTGTGCAGGTTCAAAAAGGTTGGGAACCACTGATTTAGAACATTTATGCGGTTGAGAAATTGGGTAATAGAGTATTATACTCATGCCTTTCTTTAAAAAAAAAAAACTCTAATAATCAAAGCGATGCTTTTTATTGTATAATAATAACTTTACAATGCATCTTGGTTCTTTTGAATTATATTATTTAAAATCTTTTCAATGTAGATGGATAACATGATAATATTGGAAGGCATTTTGGATTTATTACCTAAAATCTAGTATTTATAGATTAACTACAAACATTTCTTGATGGAATTTATTATCTTGTGAGAAAACTAGTTAATATAAAAAATATTAAATTAAATTTAAAAAAAATTGATTATTTAAAAATATCAAATAAATAATTATTAAAAGTGATAAAAAAGAACAGTTCAGTTGAATGTCACAAATGCCTTAAGATACAGATTATTACAACTAGAAACACCTAATAAGTTGTGAAATTGTTTCAATGACTAATCAAGTAAGATTCTATTCAGCAATCATGATGTTTAATTCACTATTGAATAATTTTCTAATGTAATGATTTTAATGATCATTAAATTAATGTGAGTGAAGTAATTTAAAGGGTGACTCATTAATTTCTTTATTTATACAAAATGTTGAATATGAATAAAATGATTATAAACTTGCCAGTGAATAAGCTTTGCTAGTTGAGGAAGAATTATTGATACTTTAGGCTGATATGTTTTTTTATTGTCCTTTAAAAATGTTTGATATATAAGTAAAAATAAGCTTTTTATGCTCTCTATATTTAATATTTTTTTAATGCAGGTTTTATTCAGACGTCAGGGTCACATAGGTTTAAGGGCGGCTTGGAATTCTGATAGGAAATTCACTATTCCACCATTAAACACTCCTTCCCGGGACTCAAGTATAGATCGGCTGTACTTAAATAACGAAGCCCAAAAGATTTACGAAATCAGAACATATTCCGTGAGGCCAAAGTATTTTAAAGAGTATGTGAGGCACACAGAGGATCACTTTCATCTGCGTATTCGACACTCCAAGCTGTTTGGGTTTTGGACTACAGAATTGGGTGCACTAAACCAAGTGATTCATATTTGGGAGTATGGTAAGTAACCTCTCTTTATGAATATTGGTCTTAAGTAAAAAATGTTAGCAAATTTTTATCACACAATATTTTACATGATATTTAATCTTATTTCATTATTGTTGAGTCAAGAATTACTGTTGTGTTGTTGTTGTCAAGTCCATAAAATGTGCATAAAGGAATGAAATGGTTAGATTGGGCCGAAGCTGTCGTAGGCAGCTTCAGCAACTTTAACCGCCTACAAGAATTAATGAGCAATATAATACAATTAATACAGTATTCCTTAATGTATGAGGGGAGTTAATTTTCTAACCAGTGTAAAGCTTTGAACTATTGCTAAATTATCTTGCATCTCTATTAGTGTACTAGGATAAAACATCTTGCTTATTACTTAGATTTAATTTAAATTGTAGACAACAATGAAGAAACATATTCTATTGTATAAGTTTTGATAACCTAACCTATAGATTTGATTTTGTGATGATTGTATATATTTATTTTGAGTAATATTTTTTAAGTTTCTTGTGACTATTTTCAGATAGCCATGATCACAGGGCCAAAGTCAGACAAGCTCTTGCAAATGACAAAGAGTGGCAAGAAAATTACATTGCTAAAGCGTCACCCATGTATATAAATCAGACAAATGCCACTATGACACTCTTACCTTGGAGTATAATTACTTTGCCCTGCAAAGCAGGTATTAATTTAGTGTTAACATTCAATTTGTTGAATTTGACAATTTAATATGTGAATTAATTTATTTGCCTGATTTGAAAAGTTGCAAAACTCACATTCTCTAAGTGTTACTAAGTTGTAGAGTTTGGTCTGTTCATTGGCGAATTCTGACTATAGTATATTCAATTGAACAAAGTTACCAATGAATGGACTGGATCCGAGAATGTCATTTTTGCAACTCCACCCTTTCGTATGCGCTTGCATTTCACTGCATTTTTCTTTTGTTTTAAAATGTTGCTGATAATATCCTACTGCCCCATCTCCTGAGAAAAAAAAATGATATTTAACTGACATTTCCAATTTTTTTTTCAGCTAAGAAATGTATTCATATAGCAATAAACAGGTTATTTTAAATATTATTGTAAAATATAATGTTTATACTAACAACAAATTTTTCTTTTTTGTATAATAAAACAAATGCTGATGTTCATATCAATTAAACTAATATTGAATTGGTCCATGGGTGCAAATATTTCAACCCTAACTTCAGCGCACCATCTCTCTTTGTCCTGTTTGATAAAAAAAGCAATTTGCATTCATTAAAATTAATTATTCTCTTTCTTAGACTTAAAAAAAAGCATTTTTGCCAGCCATTCAACCAACCAAAACATTTTTGCTTTTCTCTTTACTATAATTATGGATTAATGTGCTGTTCTTTTTTCCATTAATCATTCAAAGTTTGTCCATACTGAAATTTTAACAAGTTGGTTGTAAAATATTTATCTCGCCATGATTAAAAAAAAAAGTATAATGGAATTACTTGAACAAGAACAAGTATTATTAACCCTTTCAGTCCCAAAAATTTACTACACTACAGAAACATCTGATATTCACAAAATAAGCTTATTTTAGGTCAAATATACGAATTCCATAAGGGAAAAAAATCCATTTAAATTTTTTATATGGTTTTTGAAACAATGCCAAAATTCTTTAACTGTGGAAAACAGCAAAATAAAAAAATATATATTACCTAAAAACACTTCGAGTTATATATTTTAAGGTATCTGACCATATTATTAAAAAAAATTAGTAATTATTTTAACCGAAATAGTTTAAATTGTGTTTTAAATATGTGGAACTGAAGTGAACTTATAAAAAATCAGGAGAAACGCTTGTTGACTATTTTCTAAATAAAAAAAATAGTAGTTATGACTTCTATTGAGATTAAAGTAAAATTTTGTATGATAGAACGAAGTGTGAAGAATCGAATGATGTGTGTTTGGATGTCATAGCGGGACATAAACATTTTGAAAAAAATACTGAAAGTGATGATGCCAAATGGCATCACTGGGACTGAAAGGGTTAAAGGGAGGGGGAGAGACTACTAAAAGTTTCCTTTGACGTAGTGAAATAATTTATTTGAATTAAATTCGATTATTAATGTATACTTATGATAATAGACATATTTTTTTAATTTAGGTCTTTATGAACTTCAGATATTTAATATGAATAGCCACACTGATATTTGGGATGGTAGATTGAAAGCTGCAATGGAGCTCAGCTCCCTGAAGTTGAAAAGTTCTAATTCACTTCTAGTTGCATGCTTCACGTCAATTTTTGGTCCTCACAATACAGGTATGCTTATAAAAGTGTATAATTTATACTTTTGATTTATACAAGTGAAATCATATTTCTTAATGATACCATAAAAAAATTAGTAAAAATACTTTTAAAATCAACAATCATGCCTAGTGTTAAGGTTTCAGATGTGTAAATTTTATTCTGATGTGCTAAAATTATTGCGTGTGAATTGTTGCATGTGATTTAAATCAATTGTTATTTGAAACGTGTGGAAAATTGAACTTTAGGAATTTTTTTGGATGTGCCTAGCAGTGCTTTTGAAAAATATAATTTGAATTAAACAGTTGTTGAAATAGTGTGGAAAAGGGATTTTCATGTGACAATTACTATAAATGAACTTCTTTAAAGCACTTTATGAGGATTAAGTTGAGTTGAGTGTTATCATTTTATATTTTAATACAGTTGATTGTTTCTTTTTACCTACAAAGAATAAAATATTTTTTCTATATTTTAATGATAGTTTTCTTCATTTTCAGTTTATGCTTTGTGGCAACATGATAGCTTTGACAAGTTTGCATTTGGGAAATTACAATTACTTAATGAACCTGATAGATCTACATGTAAGTTATGTTTAAACATTTTTAGGGTTTTACTTAACTTAACTAGTAACAAAATTCCTAATGCAATAAATGACAGGAATTTGTTATAAATATTTTATTAAACTTTATGAAGGTGTACATAATTGCAAAGGAGATAAAAAAATATTAATGAATGTTTGTAATATCCCTTTTCTAATATTTATAGTTAATTAATTTTCTAAGCTTAAGCATTTGAAAATAATGAGTCTTTTATCAAAATTTAGCACTCATTGATAGTATGATTTTATTTCTATAAAATTGAATTCTTAAAACAGGACTGGGTGTTAGAACATTATTCGAAACAATACCAACAAAGAATGTTTTTTACTGTAATAACTAATATAAAACCCAATTATAAACATATGTAAGTTTGAATAAATATTTTTATCTAATGGAAAAGGTGGGATAAAGGAATTACGATAATAATTTAAAGTATTTTCTTGTTAATTGAATACTAAAATCAAATGCAAGTTTTAAAATAACTTCATATATTGTTGATATTTTATTTTGTAAACATCTAATTGTTTGTTTTTAATTACATTGACAAGGTTTTGACACTTAGAAAATGTGAGCAGTCTTTCATTTGCACTTAGGTTTTTCTCAGAACTTATAATACTTTTTCTTACTTGGAAAAAAGCTATGTTCCCTTTTATTTAAAAAGTATTTTCAAAACCTCCTTAATTTAAAATATTCTTCTTTCCTCTGATATTTGCGATAAACAAGTTTGTGGTTCTAGTAATTGTGATTCCATACTTGTGATACTTAAGAAATCTAATTATAATTATTTTTATTGCAGTACATGCTTTCTACCATGAGGTATTGACTGGTTACAGTAAGGGCCTGAATCCTCACAAAGCCTCTCCTTTACAGTAAAAGATCTCATTTGCATTTGTTTTTAATGGGAAAGTTTTATTGGTTTGTTGCTTATTTACTGAGTATTTTATCAAATGACATATTGCATTTTAGTTTATCAAAATCTTATAGGCTATTGTTTTAAAGCAAAATATATTACCTATTATAATGTATTCCTTGGAGCTTAAAATTATAATTCATATTGCTTATATATTATTATACATTCAAATTGTTGAAAATCAGTATTCTATGTAGTATATATTTTTATGCATTTAATAATGTTTAAGGCTATTGCTTGGTTTATTTGCCTGTTATTTTGTTGTGGAAATACTTCTACCACGTTAATGGTATGTTTATTTTATTTATATTTTTACAATTTGAAATGTCTTGATTAAATTTAGGTACAGTAATCTCATAAATAAATTTATCAGAATCTTTTGCTTATGCTTTACCTCAACAATCATTATATCCATTAAAAAATGGTTCATGAAGTTTTAAATAACTATTCCTAGAATTTATAAATTATATCCTCTATATTGCTTTTTATATGACCAAATTGTACATTTTTAGAAATAATTTTAATGTATATTATTTTAGACTAAAAAATAACTATAAAATTGTTTATACTATAAACTTTCAACTTAAACTATACCTGTTAATATTTAATTTACATTTGCAATTCTTAAGTTATCGATAAAAAACCTTCATCAAATAGAATAATTAGTATAAAAAATGTCATTATAATTAATAAATACTTAAAACTTAATGAAAAAATTATATCTGCTTTTTTTAAATACAAAAATAGAACGCCTTGTGCCTCTTTTTAAACAAAAAATAGGAATCGTCAAAGAATCTCTTAGTTATTCATATTATGACGTCATTCCATTGCCAATTGCCAAAGGTAATTCAATTCCATTAAAAATGGCCTTGTGATTTTTAAATGGGCATTAAGTTTTGCCTTTTTTTAATATTTGAGGTTCTTATATTTCAAAAAAAAAATTCTGAGATTTTCAATGACATCTAGTTTTAAGGTGCTGAATTGCTTTCATATTTCAGTTGTCTGTTGCATTTATTGCGTTAGTTTGAGCTGTGAAAGTGAGTGACAGACAGACATAGCCTCCATAAATCATTTGTAAATACGTAATAAATATAGTGGCCTTCAAAGTACCATAACGAAACAGTCTTCCACTTTTTCAAGCAACAAAAGTAACTATTTTTTTATGTTTAAAAAGAAGTTAATAGGTTTTCAAATGGGCACCCCTAGCTGACTTCAAAATTTTTTTAATCTCCCTTCTATGTAAATTTCAGTATTTCTAGAATAATCACATTTTGGATAGGTTGAGCAAAATGTCTAGCTACTTAGTGCCCCTACGAGGAATTTTGCTTAGTTGATTGTTCACTTTGAGGACGTCTGTTTTAAGTATTAATGCATTACATAATGCAAAATTTATAGTGTGTTTAGAGGAATATAATATTAAATGTGTGGTTATTAACTATTTGTGTGGATTATATGTATTACTTCGGTCCTAATATTTGTTACTTTAACTTTATTAAAGAATTTTACTTAGAAAAGCACAGAATTAACTAGTCTTTAAATATATCTTAAACCTTATTTTTTTGTTTATGCTATATTAGACATAATATAAAACATGTTTTCTTTATCAGTCTTCTTTGTATTTTTAATTCTAAATTATTTTGTTGTAATATTGAATGGTACTAGCGATAAGTAAGAACAGAAAATAGCATTGCATGTATTGCTAATTACCCTCATGATTATATACTAATTATCACGATTGATCAAATGAAAATTTTTACGATAACAAACATGCTTGATTATTGAAGTAAAATTTTTACAAATATTTCCTTTCAGTTTTCAGTAATTTATTGCAATTGTTAATGCATTGAAACAGAAAACTTTAGTGTTCACATACTCATGTTTCTCAATGACGTATGTGAAAGTGTTACTATGAACAAATTTTATCTGATAGGAATGGTGTATTTTAGAGGAAGAGTTATGCGTAATAAATTTGTGTGTATCTTGTAGATCTGTTTGTATAAGTGTTTTGAGATCAAATTCAGTGTACTTAATATTTTAAAGAATAACATAATGAATAAATAATATTATAAAATATGCTGGCACAGCCTTATGTACCTTATACATGAATATTTATTTAGTGCATGATTACATGATAAACTTATTACTTATTTTAGTTTTATAACTAACAAACTTCTTCCCCTTTGTCAATCTATTTCTCTTCTCTGCATTCCAATTTTCTTTAATTACTAACAAAATCATGTACTTTTTATTTGTATTTAAAGAAAAAAGCAAAAGGTTTGAATTTCATTTTTAAGCCATTATAAAATGTTAAATTTAGTACAGTTACCTGTTTTTTTTTTTAATCTGAAACCTTTGTTTGCTATATAGTTGTTAACTGTGAGAGTTATTAGATTATGGTGTTATTTCTAAATTATAGTGCATGCATTTTTGCTTATTTACCTTTTTATTCCGTAATATATGTGTGAACAAATCTAGTCAAATTTTATAGGTCCAGAATAAAAGGTGTTACTTCAATAAAACTATGCTTTTGTTTTCTTGGAGGCACCATCTCAATTAAATTGAGTATTAGTGTTCATTTCCCAACAGTGTATCTTAAAACTCAAACAAAATCCCTTGGTTGTTTGGACCCTGCATGTAGAAATACACCATTTGGTTTTAGATGATCATCTGAGGTGTGCATGCTCCCATGTTATTATGTTATCTATTTAGTAAAGAAGACTGGACATATTCTACTTCTGTGATTCTATTAAACGAACAAACAGGAGTTGACTTTCTATTTTTAAGAACAAATAGATTATTTTTATTAGAGTCGAGCTGTTATTAAAGTAACACCTTCATCAAAGTGTGATATTTCTAAAATTCTTATAAAATGGGTTGTTGCATTTTTGGTTATTGGTATATTGAAAATAGTATTGTTTTCAATGCTTTTAATGTAGTGATATATATTTTTGTTATTTTATTTTAGAAATGTTACTTCATTGTTTTATAAAATAAATGCTGTTTTGGAAAATGGTTGTACAATCTTTATTACATTCATTTAGCATTTTTAAAGAGTTTATAATTTTAATTATCTCAGCCCTTTACCTGTCTATATAACAGGTTTTCATGTTTTTTTCCTCCCACATAATTTAATTTCAAATGGTTCTGACGATTAAGTTTTCACAACTTTCATTATTTATCTATATTTATTAAAACTTTGATGTCCTTGAACTTATCCCCTTTTCAAAATAATAGCTATTCTGTCACAACATTATGGATAGAACAATTATTTGCAATATACAAATCATAGGAAAAGATTTTAATACAGCTATTTTGCATTAGAAAGCTATCCATATGCCCCATCATACTGGAAAGTTGAATTTAATTTAAAATTTCTAAAATATATTCCACCATATCTGCTCCATATGTTTCTAATCTCTCTACATTTAATTTATAGATAAGAACAAAAAGTAAGCTGCTGGAACATTTTAATGGGAACTTGTTTCACGTCTTGAGTGACAATAGTTCTAGTTGTATAGTTTTCATTTTTAGTCCTTCTGGAATTACATTTGTTTTGGTAATAATTTGATAATTATCCCATTGGCTTTTTTCAACAATAAAGTAAAAAAAATCAGTAAGAAATATTCTCTTGGCTTGTATCAGGTGTCTTGATTTCCCTGGAGATCTATATTTGAGTTTAATTTAAGAGATCAAATCAAGTGTGTTTAGAAAAATATAAAGCTGTCATAAATTCGTTCCTAGAAGTCAAAGATTTTGGGACAATACCTGAGCCTATGTTTGAGCAAATCGTAACGTTTTTATATACAGTAAGTTGGCATCATTCAAAATATCAACTCCCGCCATTTGTCCGAAACATACATGACGGAGAATGTTGTGACGCCATTATAGAAAAATAAACATTTAAAAATGGCCAGTTTAAGTGTGGATAAAGATGCTTTTTATCGTCGAATGCGAAAATTGTACTCTACTTGGGCAGTAAGTGCACAATGTTACGTTTTGCTCGATTTCACACTGTACCTACTATCTGTAGTTTCGTAAAGAAAAAAATATTAATGTTCTTCACGTGTAATAATTATAACAGCAGTATAAAAATTATGTATAAAAATTAAAAAGTAGGGATTTGTGTAATTTTTTAGACTAAAGTCGTTGTAAATGTATGTTCGAACGAATGATCGCTTTGATCTTCGTAGTTGTAAACAAAGGATCCATGATAGGAAACCGGGGGTTAGAATAATGGTTGACATAAACTCTGCCAATTGGTGTCTGGAAAATTTCAAAAGTAATAATGTTTTATCGTTTCACGAAGTTAAAAAAATTTCGTTTTTTTTTACTTGGTAAAATTTCGGAACCGGCGAAATTTGTTAAAGCTTAAATACTACTTCAGGGTCCGGCGACCAAATGTCAAAATCTGACTATTTTTCAATGAGCGGTAAATAATTATTTCTTGCAACTATGTACACTAATTTAAACAAAGCTAATGAAAAATGTGATGGTAAAACTGTACTTCAAGGTGCCCCTTGGCGATATCTGTTTGGCGATAATTATGTTTGTGCAAAACACCTTGCAAACATTAATGGTGGTCAAAACATAACAAAATTGCAATTAATACAATAAAGACACAAATATGAAGCCCAAATCATGATTGCTAAGCAAAACTAAATAGGCATATTCATCAAAATATAGACATTCCCATAAAAGAAACACCAGCTTGGCGAGGGTACCCTCAAGTATAGTCTAACCAATCTGATTTCGGTTAAATCCTAGTTTCGGTGTACGGCGACTTTGTCGGAATTTTGGCGACAAAAAAGGCGATAAATAATTCCAATCCGGCAACCATGCACTGATATTCCTCCTGCGATGTGTGTGGCAACCCTAAAACCTGACGGGGAAGAAGGGGGTTCGGAATGTGATGAGTCACTTTTGATTTTTTTTCTTGGGATTCGTTCAGTTGTGAACGACCGTTTCCGGTCCGGTTGGTGTTTTTCGGATGACGCTACTCGGTTTTTAAATTCTTAAATCATCTGCATTTTATTTTAATTTTCTCAATTATTGCTCTTAAATGCGAAATGTATAATAAATTTAATTTAAACCATTTATTAACAACGGAAAAGGTGACGGATTCCATCCCATTCGATTTTATTGCATTTATGCCGCGCGTTTGTTGTGTACTGGAAAATTTGCTGTAATTATAGGTATTTATTCTTGAAATAATGTATTTGAATGTTTTAGCAATCGGCGATAGCTTATTTTTAAAAAAATTTCTGCATTTTGCATGCTTTTATCGAGGTTAAGTGGCCGAAGTTAACGTAACATTTGATAATTTTGTTTTTTCTTGTTGTCACATGTAGTGTAACGTATTTTGAATATGGCGGCCATTTTTTCCCTAAACAACTCTTCCAGAACAACGTCACGTGATTTACAGTTTGACTTCGCGGTTTCCGAGTAGCGTCGTCCAATCACGCGTGGCTACGCGATGTTTTCTCACCAACTAGTTTGGCGAGAAATAAAAAGTCGCTGTACACCGAAACTAGGAATTAACCCTGATTTCACGCTTTCATAAGAGTTTAAAAGAATGTTGTCAGTAAATGGTTTGGAATACTTTCATTGCAACACACAGCTTGCTACGCATTATTTCAGGGTTAAAGTATACATAAGAGCCCGGGTTTGGCGACAAGTTAAAAATTGTCGCCAAGTCAAAATGACAACAAATACTTACCAAATATATAGCAGATACCGAAAATAATAGGGAAAATGAAAAAAATATCAATGACTAATGCTAGAGCATTAACAATCGAAGCGATCTAAAACAAAAATAATTGGAATTTAACGGGTTGTTGTCAACAATGCAAAAAAAAAAATTACTGTTATTACGATTATTTAAATAATATTAATGCAATTTAAGTAAGAACTAAAATAAGGAAAACATGTTAACGTTTACGATGAACTGATCATCTTGTAAGAAAATATTTCCTATAGCTAGAAAGATTATTCAAACAGTATTTAAAAAAAAGGGCGATAAAAGCGTTAAAAAACAATTCCTTTTGAATTTAAAAGTTTGATAAACGATCATTACATACCAGGAAAAAAAGGTAATTCCTACAATGATATTATAAAACAAGTTGGTTTGTTACAGAACCTGTCACTAAAACCGCTTCCACACCATATTTATGCTCACAGGAAACACACTTATTATACACCTCAGAAAGAAATTCGCCTAACAGAGACTTCTAATTTAGAATTGTAAACGCCAAAATTAACTATTTTCATTCATTTACTTTGTCAAATTAAAAATGACTCATTATCGTTTGCTAAATTTGTTTGGAATTCGTGGAATAATGATGCAAATTTTTAATAAATATAATTCTTTTAGTCGCCGGAATTTAATTTACAGTTCGAAAAATATATAATTAGTAAAAATGATGCTTTAAAAATAAAAGAGAAACTTTGCATATATTTTATGCAAAATTAGAATTCTTTATACATCTTTTTTCATACATATATAATGAACCATCAAAAGAAGTCTATTGTGATATTTCAATAATCCAAACCAAATTATATCACATAAATAAATTTTCTTTCAAAGGTTTCATTTTTATTTTAAATAAAGTTTCTCGTACGTTTGACGAAATGGCAACAGTGAAAATATTGAGTGAAAATGGAATTCGCATGTTATTTCAATGTAGATTAAATTTTTAGTTATTTAAATCTTAAATATACTTCTTATTTAAATTTTTTAATGAAATTTGGGATGTAACCTAGCCCGATTTTTTGCTTTAAAATGACGTATTCCAATTGTTTGTGCGACTTTTGGTTCGCTCATTGAACGAAAATGGAATTTGCATGTTATTTCAATGCAGATTAAAATTTTAGTTATTTAAATTTTAAATATACTTCTAATTTAAATTTTTTAATGAAATTTGGGATGTAACCTAGCCCGATTTTTTACTTTAAAATGACGTATCCCAATTGTTTGTGCGACTTTTGGTTCGCTCTGTGAAAGTGGGTGACGGACAGACGGACTGAACGATTATAAAACCTTCCACTTTTTACGTTATAAACGTAATGTGGAAGCTAAAACGTGGATCGTAACACAGCAGGTGCCGAAAAAAAAATGAAAAATAATCATTTTAAATAGTTAAACAACGAATTAAAAATCGATGTGCAGGAAAAATATTTACTTTTAAATAAAAACAAGTGGTTGTTGAAGTGGGGTTAACCCTGGTCCCTCACTCTTAAAAGTTGCGCTAGTGCTTACTGAGGTGTCCGCTTGTCACTTGACTGGTTCTATAATACAACATCTATAGTTTTCATGTAGCACACCCCTTCTTGTGCTATAAGCAAGTTGCCAATTCTTTGAAAAATGAATAAAGTTAGAAGCATGTATCTTCAGTTTTATAGTATTACTTGAGCATTATATTTAGTTTTAATTGAGTGGCTAAGAGGTTTAACGTGTCTGCTTCGGAAGCCCAAGATCGCGGGTTCGAGCCCCGGCTGAGTTGTCAGGTTTTCTAAGTGGGAAAATCCTGGGCATGGATTTCATATGATTGTGGCATGTAAAAGAACCCTGGAGAGCTCATTTGGCTTGGGTTCTCCCAGCATATTTGAACATCCACAGAGAGCTCAGATGCATTGAAATTTGGTGTCAAACAAGAAAAAAGTTTTAACTGTGTAGAAGAAATATTTCAAGCTATGTGTTGCATAAGTTACAACAAGAATAACTCAAATTATGAATAGCTAGAACCTGTTTTTTGTTTTAGTGTGAAGCAGCTAATCTAATTAAACATAAAGGAGAGTGTGGGGTGGACTTTGGTAGTATAAGAAGTAGGACATTTCCATGAAAAGTGGAGGGACGTGTCTAAACATACTTAAAAAAATGTTTTTCTCTGTTTTCAGAATCCTGAGACTGAAAATGGCTTCAGTAAAATGGACGCTCTGGTGGTTGCAGTTGGAGTTGATGAAGATGTTGTGTATAGCAAATCAACTGCAATTCAGGTAATGAACCTCGTGTAAATTATAAATCTTATTTTATTTTTAACTTGTGATGTTAGATCGAAATTACTCGATAATTGGTGGCGATAAAAAAAATAGAAGATTGATTCCACTGTTTCAGACCACTTAAGATAATTATAACTCATTTTCATTGTATTAGTTTGTAAAAGAAAATTGTGGCCTAATTTTTTTTTCATCTCATACAATGGGACTCGGCATTAATAATAGTTTACTTTTTTTTTTGATAAATTAAATAGGTAATTATTATTGATATGATAAATTTTTAAAAAATGTTGCATGTATACAGAAAAGCAAATGCCACCTGTGTTTTTAAATATTGCAGAAAAAAACAACGCTTGTATGTTGATAGCAAATTATTACAATAGTCAATAATCCTCTTGTACAATTTTTTAAAAAAAATCCATCTGTTCTGTTATTTTTTGCTAGTTAGTCAGCAAAAATTTGTTTAAGATTGAAATAATTATGTAGTAATTAATGCATTCATTTTTTAAACATACTTTTGGCAATTTATTGTGTGTGTTTTCAAGAAAGATGCATATTGTATTGTTGCATAATGCTTTAAACTAATATATTTTTTTAGACCTGGTTGTTTGCCTATGAACTAACAGATACCATTATGGTATTTTGTGAAAAATCTATGTATTTCTTGGCCAGTAAAAAGAAAGTAGAATTTCTCAAAAATTTTGAATCTGGAAAAGAAAACGAAAATGAAATTCCACCTTTGACAATTTTAACCCGTGATAAAGTAAGTATTCTTATGCAATTACTAAATTTGAAATACAACAATTCCAATGAAATCAAACTGCAATATATTTTTGTGTTAGCATTACATGGCAACCTGAAAATTTGAAAAAGTTTTTGTAAATAGTAGAAGCAAGTTCTGTTTTTGAGTTGCTCAAAGCAATTATGTTCTAAAGTAGTGTTCTTATGAGTAATATTTTAATTAAAATTACTGCTTAATGCTTGCACAATAAATACCCTTTAGTTCTAGATGATAATATAAACATATTTAGTGACAAAAAAATACTACATATTTCAAGCTTTAAAAATCGGAGACTTGGACTAGGAAAAAAAAAATAATAAAACATTTTTACAATGCTTTAAATGTGAACAATCAGAAAATAAAAATTAGTAAAAGTAGCTCTATTTCAACTTCCCTTCTCTCATGAAACGGGTTTTATTCATCAGCATACTGTCCAAACTGGTATAACAAGCTTTCCCCAAGGTTGTAAACCAGGATGTGTGTATTTTGTGTAGACATATTTTACTTCATTTATTATTATTTTTTTTTTTTTGTGGGTGCAAATTTATTGAGATGAAATATTTAAGAAACCACAATTGCTAGAAACTCACTTCTTTGCGTTATTCAATATGTTTCTTTTAAAATGAATGTCTCGGAGTACTGTTAATAGGTTAGCACAGATTATTTCTTTGCTTAATGTGAATAATTTCAGAACTTAATAAACAAATATTTTCTAAAAAAAAAATAACTTTGGAATTAAATTGTGTTAATTTCAACTTATGAAAGTGAACAGATTTTATTTTTTGTAAAAGTCATAACACTTATAACATCTTACTAAATTTTTGTTTGCAGGCTGATAAGGATAAAGCTAATTTTGAAAAGCTTATAAGTGCAATTAAGAACAGTAAAAAGGTATGTTTTACTTTGCCCTAAACTTTACATATCATTTTTTTTTTAAGTGGAACCCCATTAGGAGTCCTAATTAGAACTTTTACTTCACTTTATTTTTTTAATTAAAAATGTAAATGAAATTATGCTGAATTATAAACATGATTAAAGTAGAAGGTAATTTATTATTTAATTCTGCTTCAAATTTACATTATCTACTGTTTATCAATTAACATATTATTCAATATTATTTCTAGTTGTGTTACAATGGCAGAAATTTTTAATTGTCATTTCTTTTTCTGGGTGTGTAATTATTTTCTTTTGGTTAGATTTTTCTCTTTAAATTGAGCTTGGCATAAATATTTTCTTGATGAATGGTTGTAAAAATGTTCTGAAACTGATATTTTATCTGCATAGTTAAAAAAAATAATGCTTATTTTGAGGTCTTCTATTTCAGATTTAATATTTTCAGTGACTTTTTTTTATTAGCAGTATTGATCCCTTATTAATGTATTTAGGGATTGAATTTTTTTTTATCTCGACATAGTTTCAAGGAAAAAAAATATATAGTCTACCCACCAGAATTTCATAAAACAGAAAGCACATTCTTAACCTTTTATTTTATTTTTAAAAAAATATTTATTCCATTCTAAATTCTATGCAATATACTCATATAATTTGAAAGCATTCCATTTAAAAATTATTTAGGGTCTTAGCATTTAAAGTACAGGTATGTTTCCAAATATTACAAACTGGGTAAAATCAATTACCTTATTAAAATAAGGTAATTGTTTTATTTTTATTGATTGAATAATTGTTGATTTTAAGGTGCTAAAGCCCCTTAAACACTAGGGCTACTAACAGAACTCATTTGTCCCAACATTTTTTAATTGCTATTGTTGTAGCACTTAAGAACTCGTTGTAAGTCACAGTTGAAAAAACAACTTGACATTCATGGTCAAAGAGTGAAGAATCGCTATTGATCAATAGTACAATACTATTTTAAAATGTTATAAAAATTATTTGTTTTTTTATGCAAATGCTTTTTAAAGGGGTCTACCATTGGAGAGTTTGCAAAGGATAAATTTCCTGGGGAATTCTTAGACTCTTGGAGGGCTGTCTTGTCCAAAGAAAGTTTTGAAAGTGTAAGTATTTCGTGTTTAGTTTAATTTGAAATAAATTGAGAATATATATCTACTCACACATATAGTAACCTGAACAAATTTCCCCTTCCCCTTCTATAACAGATGCAGACTATTAATTATTTTTAGATCGCAAAAATTTACTGATTTATGCTAAAAATTTACTTGAAATGAAGAAAAATTAAAGCATGTTAAGGCATTCTTTTATTATGAAAATTAAATGCTCTTTCTAAATGAAAATAACCAAAATTTTATTTTAATTTGCATTTATTCCATCAAAAGGTTTTAAATTATGTTATTTTAAACATGAATTTAACTTTTTTTTATGTGCTCATGATTTATTTTCTACAGGTTGATGTTAGTGCAGCTGCTGCATATTTAATGGCGCCAAAAGAAGACGCCGAGATAGCTATAGTTAAACGAGCATGCCAAGTCACTATTGATGTCTATTCAAAATATTTAAAAGATCAAATAATGGAAATCATTGATGCTGATAAGGTAAGTTAAGTTATTACTAGCATTTATATTTTGTGATGTAGTCTGATAGATAATGTTTATTTAATTTATATGTAGGCTATGTTAATTTAAAATTTCTGTTTTCAAAATTAGAGCTGAATTCTCTGTTCCGAACTAGTATTAGTTCATAAAACAAATTATTCAATTTTTTGCGTTTAATTGTTACTACCATCTACAGATTCAATATTAGAGAAAATTTAAAAGTTGGAAAAGTTTGTAGTTAATGGCACCCAACCACAAAGTGTAAACAAAAATTTTGTGTTTAAAGTTTTAACTTAATTGATTTCTTAATTTCTGTTTATTCGCTTTTTCTATTTAGCATCAATCATTAAATATTATTAGTCATTTTATTAATATCTGAAAAAAATTCAATTTATTTACTTGAATGATATCTTTCAGAAAGTGAAGCACACCAAACTTACTGAAGGTGTTGAACAAGCCTTAAGTGACAAAAAATATGTCACAGGGGTGGATCTATCCCAAGTTGATCTCTGCTATCCATGTATTATCCAATCTGGAGGCAATTATAACCTGAAGTTTAGTGTTTCAAGGTAGGTCCATGAATTGAATTTGAAAAGGGATTCAATTATGACTTAAAAATAGGCTTTTTAAGGGGGTTAATTGTATATTTAATTGTTTTTATTTTAAATAACTTTGCATATCAGGATTTTAAATAGAACAGCTGTTTTAATTATCCCTTAAGTTGCATATTACTTTTTACTGAATTTTAAAGACTTCAAAAATATGATTTCATATGTATTTCATGCTCTTTTCAAACAAAACAAATGAAGAATGTAGTTTCAAAACTTACTTCTTTAAATCATTACTAATTTATAGATTCCGGTCTGTTTATTGACAACTTTTGATAATGATAAATTCTATTTAACAAATCTGCCAATGTAGGGGCTTAACCATATATCTTAGTTATAAACTAAAAAACTAAACTAAACTCCTCGGCGCAACAGCCCATTACTGGGCCAAGGCTTGCTGTGCCCATTTCAGCTTTCGTGACCTAGAGCTCTGGGGTGCTAGGCATATGTCCCGGTAAGTGGTCAGCCTCACGCGGAACCCCCAGTGTTTAGTTCATAAGCATGCTTGGTACCCATTTTATCGACCCACTCAAGGGATGAAAGGCTGGGTCAACCTCGCCCAGTCCGGGATTCGATCCCCGGACCTGTGGCGTGGCAATGCGAAGCACTACCACTGGGCCTCATATCTTAGTTATGCTTTGTTGAATGCGAGTTTCGAAAGGTTAAAAAAAATCAATTAAAAAATACTGTACTTATTACCATGTCCTTACAAAAAAAAAGGTTGACAAACTTGTTTTGTTCTAGTGATAAAAACAACCTAAGTTTTGGTACCATTATCTGCTCCCTCGGAGCAAGATACAAGTCCTACTGCTCCAATATTGTCCGCACTTTGATGGTGAATCCAAATAAGGAGCAGGAAGAACTTTATAACTTTACTGTGTCACTGCAAGAAGAAGTCATGGCCAAACTTCAGCATGGTGTTAAGCTGTGTGACGTGTTTAGTGCTGCTGTTGCTTTTGTTGAAAAAGACCATAAGGAATTAGTAGACAAAATGGTGAAAAATATAGGGTGAGTTGTTATAGTACATTTGATCCTTTCAGTCCCAACTTCTTATTCTAAAAATTTGTGAAAAAGACTCATGTACCCAGAATGAAATGGTAAAAAGCAGGTGTAAATTTTTTTAAAAAAATTTATTCCTTATTTTTTTCAAAACTTTATTCTTTAAAAATAGTTAAAATTTAATTTTAGGTATTTAAAAATTCACTCATAAAAGAAATTTAAGGCCAATTCATATAATGAAATTATTTCTAAATGATTTTTATTTTACCATGTTTTTCATTTAACTAAAACATTATTTAATTCTTCAAAATAACTCATTCTTCCATCTAACAATACAAAAAGGAAATATAACTTGAAAGAAAAATTTATGGAGAAGTTAATAAAATTTACTTGAAACAAGTGCTAGTTTAACTTAGTTAGAAAAAAATCATAGCTGATAGTTCCAAATGGAGTCATTTTTGGAGTGAAAGGGTTACATAAATATTCTTTAAATTACTGTGCACCATTTGTCAATGTGACTTCTGAACATTTTTTAGGTTTGCTATGGGAATCGAGTTTCGGGAAGGCACGCTTGCTATTACACCTAAATCTACAGCTGTAGCTAGAAAAGGTAACATTTGAGTAAAAACAAACTATTGAATATTTGTTGAAAAAATTGTCAAAAATTCACTTCTGATTTTATTTCAGAAACAAGAGTTTAATTATACTTATATAAACATTTAATTTGTGTTGAAACTGAAAAATGTATTATAAATTCTTGTGGTTGGTATGTTTATACAATAAAAATTTTGTTTCAGGAATGGTGTTTAGCATAAATATTGGTTTTTCTGGTCTCCAAAAAAAGGCAGAAGGCGATAAGGCTGCTGAAGTATATGCACTGTTTATTGGGGACACTGTTTTGGTTAATGAGGTAATGGGCAGATTTTTTTTTGTTAAAAAAATAGTATAATTAACACTTTTGTGTATGTATTTTTTATTTATTAACTCATTTGATTTGTTTTTTTTTAGGGTGCTCCATGCTCTCTTTTGTCAAACAGTAAGAAAAAGCTGAAAAATATTGCAATTGTTTTAAAGGTATGTGAATCATTAAATTATCTTAAGTGCATATTTTTACAATATGAAGTATAATGCATAGATTTGTCTGGTAATTTTTTTGCTCATGCTTTGAAACCATTGCATGCATTCCCATATTTCATAGGTTCTGTACCACAGTTTAAATTCTTGTAAAGTCTGACTTAAAAGTTAGGACAAAATAACATATTGAAAGTTTTATTTGAATTACTGAAAATTACAGAAACAAATTTTCTCAAATATATAGAGAAAATCCATTTAATGCAGGTGAAATTACCTAATTTTGCATTTTGATTGCTTGAGTTGTATTTCAATTTAATATGCATATAAAAAATTTAAAACATGATTTTCCATTTCATTTGTACACTTGCTTGTTCAATTTCATACCAAACAGCCAATAGAGCTATTGTATCCCAGCATTGCTAAATAAGTTTGGACAGTTTATGTTTTGATAGCTATTTCTTTTGATTTTGTTTACCCTTACTGTTCGTTTTACCATGTATAATTTATTATACTATAAGCTGTAGAATAAGCTGTTTTATCAAAATACTGCACATAAATGTATAATATTCAAAAATACTAAATATCCATGATTTTTACCGCACATTATAAGTGAAACCGGACCAACCAATGAAATCAGGAATGAAACTGAAAACTAACGTCATCTGAAGCAACCTAATTGACTTGTAAATAAATAATCTATTATAATTTTTTAGGATGATGATGAAGAAGAAGAGGAGGAAGAAGAAGCAGAACCCCTTGTGAGGCAAGAAGAAAACCTAGGGAGGGGTGGACGCAGAACCGCTATCCTGGATTCAAAATTAAGGGTGTGTAGAAATATTGACTAAAATATTTCAAACAACTTCTTATGAGTCTTGGTATGTAAGAACAACTATGTTCTGTTGACAAAAAAATCAAATTTCTTGTGCTTGGTGCTATGAATTCAACCAAAGCAAAGGTTTAAAAGCTCGAGTAAACTTTTATTCAGCAGGACAAACCATTAAATCAAAATAATTACAAATCAAGATTTTTTTTAAAAAATGACAACCTTATCTCAGGAATCTTTATAAGGTGGCTGGCCAGCTAATACGTCATCAGTGTAATTTATATATAAAGTCCTTTTCTTGGACACCACACTTGGTCGTTTGAGAACCTATCCAAATGACCATTTGTAATTCCGAGTTGATGTTTCTTAAACAAGGTTAAATCTGCAAGATATTTAGGCAGTGTTTGCCATATTTATTTTCCTAAATGACTCATCTGTGATAAGTTATCTTGACTAGAAGGAATTTTAATTCTTTTTGACAATGTTGGTTGACGTCGTCATATGCTGTGTGTGCCCCTATTTTAAATAAGTTTGGAATTAAAAATAAGTCATTATTTGTAAATTTAATAAAAAGAAAATACAAAGTAACCTTTCTTAAAATTACGTTAAATTTAGCCTTAAAATTTAACTCATTTAATAATTCTGTAAACAAGACTGCTCCTCCAATATATATTTTCTAAATTTGTTTACAGACTGAAGCATCTGCTGAAGAGAAAAGAAAACGTCATCAGAAAGAACTAGCCGAGCAGTTGAACAAAGAAGCTAAGGCAAGGTTAGCCGAATCCTCTGGGGTTGAAAAAGAAGAAAAGTATGTTTTATTTTCTTTCTCTAACTACACCAAAACCGAGCTTAAGTTTACAGCAGAGAAATGTACTAGGCGGAGGATTCTGCGTAAACACCTCTGCTGGCGCCAAAATTTCGCCTGCTCCTTTGACCCTGATATTTGTGCGCCCTGTTACGTCAAAATCGAAGGAAAAAATAATTAAAATAACACTCTAACTGAAGCTAAGCTAATAAAAATAATAAATTTATGTCTTGAAATAACAAATAAATTTGTTTATTGAATGTGAAATACCTTTTTGTATTCGATTCTCGTACTCAAAAATGAGAACTATTTAAACTTTTTCTCGTAGAACATTCGTGTACTGCAAACTTAAGGTCGGTTTTGGTGTATTAATTTTGTTTTATATATTGTTAAAGTAGGTTATTTTTTTTTTGTCATCTGGAATTATTTAATAACTGTAGTATTTGTAAATTCTCAGTAAATAAGTTTTAAATTTTTGTTTCAAACTCTCTTTAGTTATATGTCAAAAGTTAACTACCAATTTAAGGGGTCATAGGAGTCTTAAAAATGTGCAAAGAAGGTACTACAAAGCATAGTTTGATCTTTCATGTAATTTTTTAACTACTCTATATATAAGTATAATTTTTTTATATGTAATTCTACAAGATTTATTTATTATAAAACAAATTTTAAAATTTATGAAGCTTTAGCCAAAACTAAAATAAATGATATTAAACATCACACATTGGGTTGGGATTAGGCTTGCGCGGCAAATTTTGAGGTCAAAATTGAAAAAATGACCAATAAAATGACTTTATATTGTACAAATATGTACAAACAAAGACTTATACCTAAATTCTCAGCTCAATTTTAAATAGAAATTATTTTAAGAACTTTTTTCTAATAAAAAATGTATAATTTTGATTTTAAATTTTTTAAAAAATAATTTCGAATTAAAATTGAGCTGAGAATTTAGGTATAAGTATTTGTTTGTACATATTTGTACAATATAAAGTCTTTTTATTGGTCATTTTTTCAATTTTGACCTCAAAATTTGCCGCGCAAGACTAATCCCAATGTGTTCAAATAGCTTTATGTTTAATATAATTTATTTTAGTTTTGGCTAAAGTTTCATAAGTTTTAAAATTTGTTTTATATGAAATAAATCTCATAGAATTGCATATAAAAAAATTATATATTGAGTAGTTAAAAAATAACAAGAAAGATTAAGCTATGCTTTGTAGTACCTTCTTTGCACATTTTTAAGACTCCTATGACCCCTTAATAGTTATTTTTTATACAACAGGTGTAAAAAGTAATTATTTTTAAAGAAAGGGAAATAATGACGCATGTTTTTAAAAGTTTACTTTTCGCAAAAGTCTCATACACAATTTTTTTTTAAATTACGTGAACAAAATTAAATATCATTAGTTTAAAAGTAAATCTTTTCATTCAATTAATAAATATTTTAATGTAAAGCAAATTGGCATCAATAAATCTCTGGAACTACAATATCAAAAGATATGTTTATTTTTCATGTAGCATATTTGAACCTGGATTCAGATTTTTTTTTCAGTTTCAAAATAGTCTCTTTTTGCACACATCCAAAATTAAAACTAATTTGTGGAAATCAGATTTTTTTCACAGAATTATAAAAAAAAATAGTTTCTTATTTCCTTTGTTTTAGTATAGTATTTATGAAATATTGATTCTTATGCCTTTAATTAATTTATAGTGTTTGATGTTATTATAAGTATAAAGCCTTTTCTCTTTAGTCTGTGTAGTATACAAAAGTTCAATAAATACCATTAATGCATACTTAATTATTATAATTAATTATCCTATTATGTGTTTTAGAGTTCGAAAGTCTAATGTGTCATATAAATCAGTGGGACAACTTCCCAAAGAACCTGAACTCAAAGAATTAAAACTGTATGTTGGTAAGTATTTCACATGTATTTCAGCATTTTTTTTTATTCCTATATCAAATACCTTCAAATAATTGGCTGATATAGATTATTCAAGAGCTAATCTTTTTTTTTTTTTTTTTTTTTTGTATTTATAGATAAAAAATATGAAACTCTCATGCTACCAATACAAGGTTTAAGTGTTCCTTACCATATTTCAACTATAAAGGTAGGTAAAAATATTCAAATACATTTTGCATATTACTATTATGGTAAAAGATAGCATGGAAAAATATGTGGTACATAATTTGAATTCCTTTGATACTTATTCAATTGTAATTTTTTAATTTGTGTTAGGTATGCAAAAAATAATGCATAGTATTAGATAAATTATCTCATAAATTAATTCCATATGTAATACGCAGTATTATGAATTATTAATTTAATTAGTTAAAGCATTTTTTAAATAATGGCAAAATTAGCAAATTAGTTACATTTTGGTGAAAAATCTATGCATTAAAGCTCTTTAAATATTGATTCATTTTTTTTAGTCTTGATTCACGTTTTTTCTTTGTACTTTATCAAGGAATGCCTTGATAATGTGACCACATAATTAAAACAGTTACTTAGGTCCAGTTATTCTATGTAAAGAATAAAGCTGTATTTTTAATATTTGTTATAATGACTGATAGTTACAGTGACCATTAGTATATTCTCCAAAATATATAGAGGGGCTGGGGAGCCCAGTCGGTTAGGCACTCGCCTAACATCCGAAAGGTCCCAGCTTCGGATCCGGGCATCGCCAAAATAACTGCCCACCTCTAAACGGCATGTGCAACCCAAAAATGTCCGATGAATAATACCCTGTGTGGGGGAGTGCACGTTAAATATGCACCAAAGTCCTAACGCTGCATGCGATGTCGCCCTTAACGGTTGCGTTGGGTGCCTATTCAGGTGTTGGCTCGTCACTTGACTGTGGTTCTAAAATACGCCGCCGGTCGGCAATAGCCCTCGTGTAGCTCTAGTGCGACGATAATTCAAACCTACCTACCTACCAAAATATATAGAAGATTTATTTGTTTTTCTTTTTGCTCTATAATTAATATAATGTTTATTTTATTATAGAACATCTCTCAGTCAGTTGAAGGATCATATACTTACCTTCGTATAAATTTTTTCCATCCTGGTGCAGCACTTGGCCGAAATGAGGGTAATATTTTCCCAAATCCCGAAGCAACCTTCTTAAAAGAAGTGTAAGTTTGGTTTTTGTGATTATTTTATTTTAATGTAGGGAAAACAAAAAAAAGTTTATGCTTTTTTGTGTAAAAAATCCTTTTGTACATGGAAAACAGTTACATGACTCCAATTCTTCTATATAATGATTACTTTTCCTTTGCTTCTTAATTGATTAAACTTATAACATCTTATAATATTCACTAGCTTGTTCTGTAATGGACCATTGTTAAGGTGGTTAGATTTTGTTATCTCACTACAAAGTGCTTGCAATACTATGTGACTTTGTACAGTAAGTTAGAACAACAATTATTCAGATTTTTCAGTATAATTTATTTTTGTACAAAAACCCTAGTGTAATAAGTCTCAATATAAAAACCATTAAAAAATTTAGATAAATAATTCGACACTTAAGCATCTGTTACTCTCGGACTAAAGGAATTATTTCTACGGCAAAGTTGAATTTTTTGCAAGACGTTTTATTAATAAAAATTGGCATTTTTTAATGCAAAACAATGCGATTAACATTAATTTTAAATTTAGTAACAAAACTCATTATTAGGTTTTAATGATAAAATTCTTATTGAATAAAGGGAAAATTAATGTTGAAACATAAATCCAGATTTTTTTTTCTCCTTGAGATAACTCTTCAGCAGTATTTAATACATAAATTGTTACAGCACTTACCGAAGCACAAATCTGAAAGAGCCTGGTGAGCTGTCTGCCCCCTCTGCCAACTTGAACACCGCATTTCGATTAATCAAAGAAGTCCAAAAGAAATACAAGACAAGGGAAGCTGAGGAAAGAGAAAAAGAGGGAATCGTCAAACAGGATACCTTAGTATTGAGTTCAAATAAGGGAAATCCAAAGTTGAAAGATTTGTATATCAGGCCCAATATTTATTCAAAAAGAATTTCTGGGACCTTGGAGGCTCATTCTAATGGTAAGGATTCTTGCATTCACTGCTCTTAAAATGTTTATTGTGTGCTTTTGCACAGATTAGTTTATTTTCATTTGTATTTTTAGGTTTTCGATTTACATCGGTCCGTGGTGATAAAGTGGATATACTGTACAATAATATAAAACATGCTTTCTTCCAACCTTGTGATGGTGAAATGATTATTCTGCTACATTTCACTCTAAAGGTAAATCACTCATTAGTTCATTGCTTTGTTGGTAAGCCTCTACTCCAAGATGTTTGTTCAAAACTAAACACCTTACCTGGTTTGTAAATAAAGGTTTCATACGATTCCTGAAGAACTCCTAATTTCAATTTTATTTTTTAAGGGCCCTTATAACTCCTGAAATTGGTATGATAGATTTATTGATCTCCTGATATCCCCCCCCCCCCTTTCCTGAAAAAATTGACAACACGAATAGTTTTTCACAGTTGGTTTTCTCCCATACTTCACAAGGATGTCTACCGGTCGAAAAAGTCATGAAATTAGAAAAAGTTCAGGAAAATTTAAAAAAAATCGCCAACAAAGGCGCCCCCCCCCCCCTAAAAAAACGGGTTTGTCTTTCACACCAAAGCCTCACATATTTCCACAGCATTTACACCCCTTGTTTGGTCCTTCATTCTCGGCAATACAATAATACGTAATAAAACACATTAAAATTTATTTCATGATACCTCCTGAATTTACATCGCTGCACTCCTGAAAAACTCCTGATAGAATACGAACCCTGTAAAATAGGATGTTCTCTTATTGTTATTTTCTAAACAAACATAAAATTTGTATATTTATTTACAGAATGCTCTTATGTTTGGTAAAAAACGAAACAATGATGTCCAATTTTATACGGAAGTTGGTGAGATAACAACAGATTTAGGCAAGCACCAACATATGCATGATCGTGATGATTTGGCTGCTGAGCAGGTAAAGTTAACACATGCTTATTTCAAATATGTTAGAAAAAATTTATATTTTGTTTATCAGAAACTGAAATTATGTATAGTTGTTATAGTTCAAATAATTTCTTTTTTGGAATGGTCAGATTTTTGAAATTCAGGTAGTTTTGAAATTCAATATCACTAACAACCTAGTATATTTATTTTAACGAAAAATGATTCGATCTGGCAAAAGTCTTGACCTACTATATGTTTTCTTAAAACCAACAGGAATCCTGTTTTATTCTATATTATGTACATGACGTAAATTAACATCTACTTCACAGTAAAGCATACTTCTTATTTAATTAATTTAGAAATGAAGGAATGGATGTCCAAAAATGTTATATTGTAAATATTTCAATTAGGATAACGGGACAGTCCAGAGCCCTCGGTCCGCCAAAAGAGCACACAACCTTACATGTTGGAGTATTATTAAGAAGTGTGTCACATCTATAAGAGTATTATTGTTCAGTCTTCGATGACCAATCAGAGATAAAAAATTTGTTGTAAGAAAGGGTTTAAAAGGTTAACGTGTAGGCGGATGATGCTTTGAAGTTTAATTGAGGGTATAAATATAAGTTTTTAAGGAGTTTAAATCAGGATATGTAATACATATTTGTAAAGACTGTGGTAATAAAAGTGTTATCCTCCTTAGGCTGAAAGGGACTTGCGTCAGAAACTGAAAAGTGCCTTCAAGAGCTTCTGTGACAAAGTGGAGCAGATGACTAAGACAGAAGTTGAGTTTGACACTCCCTTCAAAGAGCTTGGATTCCCCGGTGTGCCATACAGAAGCACTGTGCAACTGCAGCCCACCTCTGGATGCCTGGTCAATCTAACAGACTGGGTAAGTTGGCTGCTTATTTTGCCTATGATTGGTGTTATGTGCTCCTTTTGCCTATAATTGAATTATTTGCCTATAATTGAATTATATATTTGAATTATTTGCATCTTGTAAAGTTCTTGCATACCCTAACAGGAATATAAAACTGTGGTAAAGGTACCTTCAATTAGTATACTAGATATTTTAGTCCATCTTTTTTTTTTTTACTAATTATATTGTCATGTTCATTTGAATAAAATGAATGTGTATGAGATTTTAACTTGATATATAATTAATTTTAATGTAAAATAGATGTATCTTGTACTAATTTGCGATGAAGAAACTGCTCTTATTATTACGAGACAGTAGAAATTCTGCAAGTGTTACGACCGACGATGTTTAGCAGTCACAATCATAGCTAGTTCTTACAAAAATATCTCGCAAGGTGAACACCAATTTTTACACATTTCTGCAAATCACTTCAGTTAAAAAAAAAGTCGGTCATTACGAAAAATAATTTTTAAAAAACTACCTTATAATTTAAGTTTAGATATTATTCTTAAAGAAAGCTAATTTTAATTTATTAAAATGCCTGACAATTTATTATTTTTTTTAAAGTTTTTATTCAAATGCTTTAACAATGTTTTTATTATGTTATTGAATTTTATTGTTTAATATTGTAGCCCCCTTTTGTTATTACTCTCGAAGAAATTGAATTAGTCCATTTTGAAAGAGTCCAGTTCCATCTGAAGAATTTTGATATGGTTTTTGTCTTCAAAGAGTATCACAGAAAAGTAGCAATGGTCAATGCCATCCCAATGAATATGCTTGATCATGTTAAGGAATGGCTAAAGTGAGTATGATTTATTTGGAATTTTTATTAATAATGTCATGTTCATTGCTTTTGTAAGTTAACTAGTAATACTATAATTTAAATTTTGATAAGATATTAAAAAGTATATTATATATTAATCAATTACTCATTATTTTATTCGTAGATTGCCTTTCTAATTGAAATATCAATATACTCTCCTCAAAGGGTTAAATGTATCAACCATGTAGCTCTTTATGTTCAACTCGTATTTTTTTTGCATTTCACTTAAGGTCTCACCAGATATTAGAGTAACACATTATTTTTTAGGTAACATTGTTAGATTATCAGAATTCTGTTACTTTCCAAAGGCTGCCTGGTGCCAATTTTAAAATGTAATTCCTTTAAAACTAAATTTTTTATGTTATTTAATTCTAATTGCAGTGTTTTGTGGTATTTAATCTTGGTTCTGCTTAAAAGACAGTTAAGTGGTTAAATTGCAAGCTAAGTTTAAGTGGTTAAATTGCTAAAACTACTTCTTAAAGTAACTGTAATTAGTTACTTTTTAAAAATTAACTTTCCAATCCCTTTTATCATCCTTGCCTCTTCCTCTAGCTCGTGTGATATCCGCTACACCGAAGGCATCCAGAGTTTGAACTGGACCAAGATCATGAAGACCATAGTGGACGATCCAGAGGGATTCTTTGACAGCGGCGGATGGTCCTTCCTCGATCCTGACAGTGGTGATGAGCAGGGTGATGATGATGATGACTCGGAAGAGGACGATCACTACGAGCCCAGTGGCTCGGAGGACGAGGAAGAAAGCAGCGAAGAGGATGAAGAAGAAGATTTTAGTGGTTCGGATCTCTCGGAAGAGGATGACAGCTCCGGTGAGAGTTTAATTGTTGATGATATTGCACCGTGCGCAGAAACGTGACCTATGGGGGAAATGCTAGTTTTTCAGAAAAATTGTCTAAAGTTTATTTTTTCCATTACATTGCATTATAGGAAAAAGTTTATAGATTTGATTACTGTATTCTCACTATTCTGCAAATTGATTCAACATTTGCTTTAATCACTAAATATTTAAATTTGAATATTATTTCATTTAACTTGAAAAGTTATATTTGCGCGATTGGTCACTTTCAGTGCACGGTGCGATATTTCGTACTCGTTTAGGAATTAGTTTAAAAAGAATTATAAGAAGGGTTTCTTTTTGTACTCCCTTGATATGAACCATGACAGAATGGTAACTAATGTACTAAATGGTTTGCGAGTTTATTGCAGCTCTTTTTTTTTCAGAAGTAGCCTCTTGATATATTATTTGAAAATACAAGTGTATTTATGCATTTTGATGTGAAATAGTAGTTTGGGAAAATGATGCACTTGTATTTAAGAATATATATATAGTTGTAACCAATAAAATAATTAAATTGTGCGGCCACATAAATTGGTCTTTATCCTATGAAATGTTTTGTTCTTATGAAAAAACTCATTTCTATATTATAATTACTGTTATATTTCATGAAATAAAGATTATACTAAAAATTAAATGTCAATGTTTGTGTAGGTGACTTGGGTTCCAGTGAAGAAAGTGGAAAAGATTGGTCCGAGCTAGAAGAAGAAGCTGCAATTGGTAATTTTTTATTAAGTCCTTTTCTCTACCTAAAAATAAAAATCGCCACTCTTTTATGATTGATTGCTATGTGTCTGAAACTTATAATATGATACATACAAAATTAAAATGTATGTGTATTACAGTAAATATAAAGCACATTAAATTTTTTATTGGTAACCATAACTTTGTATTTTTATGAAGATACAGTCAAACCTCGATAAGTCGAATAATCCGCTAACTGGAGCTATTAATCAGGTCCTTAATCATTTCTATACTTTTCTTTAAATAACTCGAAGTTAACATCTTCTAAGTCGAAGTTTTTGTCATAGATTGCACATATAAAAGACACATTTTAGTTAAATTTCAATTCAAATTTATCCGCATTTTGCATCCATAATGTTTGTGAATGTCAATAACCTTAAAAAAATACAATTACAATCAACAAGAAATAAATAGTTTATTTTTCAACTGAAATTTACATGTTATGTACACTAATCAATATTTGATGAGGCCAAATTTTGTGAGTTTTAATAAACCTTTTGACCCCAATCTTCACTTGTTGTTTACATGGGCTATTTAAAAGTGTATAACCATAGCATTGTGGCTCATATCAAACCATTTAAACCAGGTCGACCCATCTTAAGTGACAGCAGAGAGAAATAGAATGTAACTTCTGTAACTCTGAACTTCAAATAAGTCGAATATTTTTGGGGGTCCCCTGGGACTTCGAGTTATCGAGTACTGACTGTATTAAGGGGGTTCAGTACCCCAAAATCGGTGAAAAAATAAAATAATTGGTTAAAATACTATTACAACCTTCATTAATAATGTCACAGCGTATAAAGACGATTGGAAAAATATTTTGGACATTAAAAGCCATTTTATTTAAACCTTTCCTTACTGAAACGGGTTGACAATAAAAATTTTAAACACGTTTTTCTCAGAACTTGATTTTTTGAACTTAGATGTACCTTTTCTCAAAAACTATGCTATGTTTTCTCGTAAACTTTTTTTATATGATGTAGTTCTTAATTCATAGTATAGATTAATCTGAGGTTATAAATTTCAATAAAACTGAAGTGAAAAAAATTTCATTGGGCAAAAAAGTGAAAAATTTCATGATTTTTTGGGTACTTAAAAACTAATTTTATTTAAAAAATCTAACAGTTGTTTAAAAAAAACTTTTAACCTCAGATTAATATATAAGGTTGGTATAACTCACATAGGAAATTTTAAGATGATCTGATCAGTAGTTATTGGGAAAAGGTACATTGCGATTGGCCAATTTAACATTACCGATATACAACATACCAAACCCCCTTAAAAATCAATTTTCTTTTAGCTGACCGAGAGAGAGATGACTTCCAGGATGAGTACACCAAAAAGCCGAAAGGCGGCAAATCATCGCATTCCAAGCACAGCAGCCCCTCTAAACGTCATGGTGGTTCTTCTAAACACAACAGTTCCTCCAAGAAGAGCCCAGCTAAGGGTTCAAAGGGCAGCGACAACAAGAGGAAAAGAAATGACTCGGGCGACAAAAAGAGCAAATCTAGTAAGAAACCTAGGAAGTGAATAGCTGAGAGGTAATTTTTTTTTAATTTTTGATTTAATTTATTTGATGTTTTTTAATAGGTAAATGGCCAACTAAAAAAAATATCTGCCAATTTGTAATATGTTAAAATCAAAGAATTTAGTTAAAGGTCTAGAAATTAAAATAACAGTATTATTATTATTATTTTGAAATACTCTAAAAAAAAACATTCTTGGAATGTAAACATGGATCAATTTGTAAAATAAAAACTTAATTTTTTAATCTTGCCTTAAAAAGTATTTTTTATGAAAGAGTTATGAGTCATGATTTTTTTTATGGGGGAGAGAAAGAAAAAATAATATGTTGGAGTATGTCAAAAGAAGTTCTAATGTTTGTGTTATTTATGCACGTGTGACCTTGTTGTGTGAAATTGAAGTACTAATTTCAAATTTATCGTTTTAAGCTTACTAATGTTTTTTCTTTAATTTACAGCCTATTTCTGCCCAGCATCTTAAGTAATGCATAGCGCTGCTGAAGAATGATTTGTTTATGGATCTGATCCAGAGAAGAAAAATCTGCACATGTTAGGCTTGGAATTGTATACTCTCAATTGTAACATCTCTGCTGGACTGTACAAATACTGTAATATATTTATAGATTCATCCGTCATTGAACTCTTTTAACTGTTTTGGATGAAGTAAAATTCAAGTATGCGGGAACATTTTACACTGTTTTCTTATTTTAATTTTTGCATCATTTTGCCCTGGTCATCTGTTAAGACATTTGTATATCCCTCCAACTAGATATGTATAAGTTTTGGAATAGATGGTTAAACGATTCAATAAAATTGCAACTTTTATAGTTTGATTGTGGTCTGTTTATCAATATTTACACTTAAATGCCAAATTATTCCAGAAGCATGACTTAATATTTAGTTCATTAATATAATCTGGCTTATATAAAAGTCAAAATAAATGTAGATTTTAAATGGGGAGTTTTTTGTTGAACAGAATTGTTACAACCCAAGAAATCACTGATGAACTGAAAGCGTGTGGTTTGTATCAATCAGCTGCTATACAATTTTTTCGCATCTCTTAAGAAGCTAAGAAAATATGAGTTAGATTTCATCTTAATTACAGTATTCAATAAATAAATGTACACTTATTTATACAGTAGAACCTCGATTTTGCGACCCCACGATTTAGCGACCCCTTCGTTATAAAGACCGCTTCAGAAAGTCCCAATCATTTTACCATAGGAATAGTGTTAAAAAAACCCTCTTTTTTGCGACCGAAAAACTAGCAAATCCTCGAAATTGCGACCGAATATTTGTTAGACATTTAAGAAAACACATTGCTACCAGAAGCCATTTTCGTATTTGCTTCAAAATTTCAACTTGTGGAAGTGTTTGAATGAGTAGAATCTGTTTGCTTTTGTTTGAGGACAATAAAGAAAGCCCTCTCCAAACAAGGAAAGGGGTCGGACAATGGATGAATAGGCGAATAGGGCAGGGATGAATTCCGGGAATTCACAGGGGACCAACCAGTGTTGCAAAAGAAGCCACGGTCAGTTTAATTTTTTACGCATTCTGTGATAATTGGTTGTTGAACATAGCTGTAGAAAATACGGCACCACATTTGACCATTGGACTAACTGACCTCGTATAATTTGCATGTCTACAATATGGCTCTTATAAAAAACGGAGCTAAATTTCTATCAATGTGAAAGGTTATGTGTGTGAAAGAGAGCAATGCCTCGAATTTTCTACAGAAAATAACAGAAATAGAAAATGCCATAATTAAGAACTCTGTTAGAACTTTGAAACAATCTTCAATTGCTTCATTTTTATCTGCACAATAAGTGTAAATGCAAATTAAACGTTTCTATAGGTATGGTATAAGTTTTTTCTCAGTTTGTAAGATTTTTTATTAAAATTCTTTATAACGTCCCTTCGATATAACGACCGTAAGTTGTTGGTCCCGAGAGCGGTCGCTGTATCGAGGTTCTACTGGTCTATTGCTTTTTTTTTTTAAATATTGCGCTTTTGAGAGACTAGTATAGTAAGGCTATAACACAGTTGCTCTTTATACATAATTAGATACATTTAAGATTGCTTTAATATTGATTGCAGTCATTTAATATTGATTAGTGTCAAAATAATTTTAGCTATTTTCTGGATTTTATCTTTATTAAAACTAATATTTTAAATACTAAAAACATGTTGATTTATCTACAAGAAAAAAAAAACTTAAAGCAAAAAAATACATATAAGGTTTGAAGAAGCAACATAGAATGGTAATATTACATTGAATAACACTTCATAGCAGAAAGTATACAACATATACTGGACCTAAAAAACAAGAATGTTAAAAATACGATTTCTTTTCAATTTTGTTATTGGAATAAATTAACTATATAAAAAATTTATGTTCAATGTAAAAATAACTTGCTGCAGTAATTGGATTGCCATTATTTAGAAAACAGTGAAAAAAAACCTCTTGTAGACAGTACATAAGCACAAGGTTGAAATCTGTCTATTGAAAACACGCTTTGTTTAAGGACAAATGCTACTCTTGCCTCAACTGTATACACACAACAGAGTATCATAATTAAACTGCTAAAATACACGTGGCTTTCTGTAGAACTGAGAAATAGGTGGAATGAGTTTTTAGTATAGAGGGCAAAAACTATTTACGTCATAGAAGTATATTTTAAAAAAAATTGGTTAACATTCCTGTGTCCGTCTTACTTGACGAAGTCTTATAAAGCGAGTCTCTGATCAAGCTGAAATATATATGTATATTATATTCACCCCTACAAAAATTTCCATCAAGGGAAATTTCGTATTACCTTTTCCCCTAATCTTGAAATCATAAATATAAATGGATGTTCGGGCTGTGCAAGTGGATCACTGTTCAAGTAAAATGACACATTACAGCAGGGGTGTTGTTGAGAAAAGATATGACACAATTTTGTGGGAAGAGAGGGCAGTTGTTTAATGAATTTAAATGTGTCAAAGGGCCTTTTACTGGTTAGTTACAAAATGGTCTCAGCCTGGTTCTGTTGCAAACAAGTTCAAAAACACTAGAAAAGGTTTATCATCGAAGCTACCCATCTTGTAATATTTAATAGTTTATAATGAATTCCAACTAGCTTGCAGAGCATAGTTCCTGGTAAATAATTTACCAACATTTGGGCTTAATATGGAAGCGATTAACGACTTCACTTGGCAAATCTATGTATGCCCTGGCATCATCTCTAATTCCTACTTCCATGTTGGACACTCATTTGCCTCACGCTGTCGAACCTTGATGCCCTACCAACTGTAACTAGGATAGACTAACCAGTGAATGAACGTTTAAGATTCTGCTTCCGCCAGTGAATAAACACCAATAAATAATGACCAGGGCAACCAACCTTAAGTCAGATAGCTTCCTAATAGATGGGAGGAAGTCAGTGTTGTCAATCCATCTAGTGGAATGATTTTCAATCCTTATTTTTTAATTATATCTACCAAACGTTCATTCACTGTGGCCTGTTCACTCACTGGTCAGTCTACCCTAGCACTACAGCCAATTTTCATTTTATTAATTTCTTAAGTAAAAGTTGCTTTAAGTGGTATTTTTAGTAAGCAAAAAGGTTAGATCCTCCATTTTTACTTTACACTGTCTGTGTAATTAGTGTTATGGGTAGGTTTTGGTGAAATTAAATGAGATTGCAAATTTGTCACAAAATTTATTAGTCTAGGCAGTTTTTTACAAAATGTAATGTTGATGGACAATAACATGAAGAATAAAAATCTTTTGGAAGATTTGAAAAGGTTCCGATGATCTTCTAACCACGGGGACCATGTGGTGGTCTCATGCCAGGAGGAGGGCCTAGAAATATAAAGTTGAATATAAGTATATTTTATAAAAATAAAATCTTCAACAAATCTTACTATGCAACAAAATAATGCACAGAGAAACATTTATAAAGAAATGTGTGAAAAATGCAAAATAATACAAGACAGCTGGAGGTTCCCCCCCCCCCCCCCCCCCCCTTATGCTTGTAAAAAAAATCATAATTTTATCTCAAGTATTTTTTAAAAAAAATATCCTAACATCTTAATATATCTTCCTTCATTTATGTAGTCTGATAATAACCAACAACATAAATATAATGGACTGGGGCAAGATAATATGGGTTAATACATTGAGAAAGATTACTATGTTTGGCAAGTTATACAATTTCCACTAAATATTTTTTGCAGCTAACTAGTCTAAAGGCATGTAATGTAAGGTTCTTCAGAATAATTCAATCTTGCTTTGTTAATTTTATCATTAATTATGATTACTATTTGTCACAAATGATAATCATAATAATTAAAATTTTAAGTACTATTTCTTCACTACGATCTTTGATTATGGACCCTACTTCATATGAAGAAAAATATTAATTTAAGTGGAAAAGAGCAACTTGATGCAGTAGCACTACAGACCATATTTGGCGATAGCTGGGTTCAAATGTTGGAGTTCAACTTAAAGGTATAAAAATTTAATAGCATTGAGTATCACTCTGTTATGGTTCAAGGAATTATGATTTTTAACTTTTGTATTTCAAAACATATTTCTAAATTATTTTCCTCCATTGAGTAGCCTAGCCTGGTACTAAATAATAGCTTCATTTACTTTTATTTTGCAAAGGCACCATCGAGCGATAAGCATTACAGCTAGGCACTAACTGGGAAGAAGCTCGATAAAACGGTCGCCAGCCTCAATATTGGCGGTACTCTTATATTTTCATAGTTTGCTAATTTGTTAGCGAAAGCATAGCATCGTAATTGTTTAGAATAATTCCAATCATCTCTGGAAATCTAATGCAACTCTCTCTAGGAAGAAGGCCACCTCTTATCTTTGCAGTCCATCATATCTCAAGCCTGCCTAGTAAACACTCACTTCCAGCGGCTGAGAGGAATAACGTGTCAGCCTTATAAACTTAAGGTGGTGGGTTAGAACCCTGGCTGAGTCGTCAGATTGTCTAGATCGGAAAATCATGGACACGCAAGTTATATGTGGCATGTAAAACAACCCTTGAGTACTCATTTGGCTTGGGTTCTCTCCAGCAAAATTAAATCTTGGCACACTTGAACATTCACAGAGAGCTCAATAGGATGACGCAAAAAAGAAATGGCGCTTAGTTCTGAGGAATATGCTGAGGCTGCAAAAAGGCTTGATCTACCAAAAAAGCTACCACATTTAGAATTAAAACATACATTCAACAAGTTTCAATTTTGTAGAATTAAATGTATTTTTATCGATGCCCACTGTGCATCAGTATTTATACAAAACATTTTTTTGTTGCAGAACTTTAAGATTTCAAATAAAATCATTTCAGTTTAACGTATATTGTCGGAAAATTTATAGAGCTTTTGTAATTGAGTGCAGAAACAACGTTAGTCACAAATTTCAAATTTTCAGGAGGGAGAAAAAACGTAATAACTCCTCTTCTATTTCCGCACTCAACACTCGAAACAAACCTCCTGTATTTACAGAACTACTCAGCAGACTAACATAGTTTTTGCACCCAACTTGCCTTTCTACGCTTATTTTCATTGAAAACGAGTTTTCTGATTTTTTTTTACTGAAGTGGTTTCTGCACTCACCGATTCAATTGCTTCAACAATTTTTATTTTGAAGGATGCGCTAATATGGAATGCTGTGATAAAAATAGAACATGGAAAAAAATTTTAACGGAACATTAACAAAAAAATGAAATGACTATTATTGTTATTACATCTGAATTGTATCATATTGAAGTCGGTTAATATAGCCACCAATTAAAACAGCCTCGTTAGAAAAAGGAAAAAACACCCACCTCCTCGCATCATGCCCGGTGGCGGCCCCCTCATTCCCGGGGGTCCTCCCATCTGCATTCCCCTGCCCATGGGCGGCATCCCTCTGCCCATCATTCCCGGAGGTGGGCCCATCATGCCCGGTGGAGGCCCACGGCTGCCCATGGGGGGCCCTGGCATGCGCCCGCCCTGTGGGGGGCCACCAGGGGGTCTCATCTGGGGCGGGGCAGCCACGGCGGCGCCCCCTCGACCTTGAGGGGTCATCACTTGGGGGGAGGGGCCACCGACACCCCGCACTGGACCCTGAAGACCTGGAAAAAATGTCACGGAAATTAAAATTGTGCTTGGTATTGTCAACAGTTTCAGCAGATTTTATTTATAGGGGTAGGAATGGCACTTAAGTATTTTAAGTGTATATCATGTTTTTAAATTGTATTGGGACAGCCTTATTTTAAGTAGTTATTATAGTGAATAATGGATCCACTATTCTTTGACTTTCTTCTGATTAATCCGTATTATAAACAAAATTTTATTAAAAGGGAAAGTGATTTCATGCCCTATGAATTGGATATAATTTTTTTCTTTCTAATTGTAGCGCTTTCTCCAGTATATTCAAACATAATATCCATAATGTGTGATTGAAGAAATTTTAAAATGCAACAACCAGGCTTACCCACTTAAACAACCACCAATCTGTTTTGTTAAATATTTGTTTCTTCCTACCCATCTCATCCAAAATCAGGCAAGATTTGTATTGTTAAAAATAACTGATCACTCAAGATCGCTGCTTACCTTTATTATAATGAAAATACAATTTCCCCACTAAAAATTAATTTTTCACTACAACATCTGTTGCAATTGCTTAGGTGCAAATAAATTCAAATGAGGTTTTAAATTTATATTTACCCAATAACTCTAATTTTATAAACTAAAACACATTCTTGCTGCAGACATATGCAACACCTAAATTTCACTTCAAAGCTGAAATAAGCAAGGAACTACCAAATTGTAGTGCAAATGGCTTACCAACAGGTGCTGATCCTACAGGTGCAGCTGGCACTCCCCTTCCAGCAGCTCTGCCCAATCCAGGTCCTGGAGCAGCTCCTGGGATGGGAACTCTTGGAATGCCCTCCTACAAACAAGTAGAAGCACATTAGCAAGTAAGAGAAGTGATCAATAATCCTGTAGTATTCATCAACAGAATTTTTTTTTAAAAACATGACCAGATTGGTTTGTTGCTGTTCGTTAAAGAATTTGATATTTCGAATGATCATTATTTTTTATATATTAATTCTTATTTTTGATATTCGTATAAAAAACACTACAACTTCTCCCATAGCAGTTAATGTTTTGTTCTTGTAAAAAATAGCTTGGAATTTTTTTGTCAATTGAGATTTTTGCTGACTTGTACTGGCGTCCGTATTTTATTTACGTAAATAACAGGGTTATTAATAAAATAGAAATTTGTCTGAATAGTTTTACTTGTTTTGGTTCAGTTGTTACAGAAGGGAACAACAAGCACTGCAACTTGTTGCTTAACTTATAACTGAAAGTCATCAGTCACATTGGAGCAAATTTAACATGAACACTCCCTAATGGAATGGTTATAAAAAATATATTTAAAATTCGAAGGAGTTACTGCCTACTTATCGGAGCTGCACATGAAAATGATGCATAGAAAATAAAAACTTGCCACCTTAACACTGAATACAAACATTAACAAAGAATTCGATTTCTTACGCAATGGTTGATTTTACTATCATAATGTTTCAATAACCATCTAGAATAAATATATAAACACAATTACATCAGCGGGAGGTGGGCCTTCAACGGTTAAAGAAACAATATTTTCCCCTCGCAGCAAAACAAGTCCCAAAACTCTCTTTTCTTCCTTTTCACTGTCCTTGTTCTTTTTGGGCTTGATCTTTCTGAACTCTTCACAATCCCCCAGTATGAGGTTCATGTGTTTGTCGAAGGCTTTGAAGGTGCCAATGAAGATGCGACTGTCTTGAAGGGTCACTCGCATCCTGAAGTTAAGATGCTGAAGCATCTTGTTGTTCTTGCTGATGGTCTGAAGGAAAAAGAAATAGATTACAGATACTGCATTGCCTTTAAAAAAACTAATTTAGTTGCTGATATTTGTACGCATATGTTTAGTTTCAATCTTCTTATTTGTGGTAATATCAAGAATAAGTATTTGCTTCTTATTAGAATAGTTACTCTTATAGAGATGAAGTAAGCTTTCGGTCTGGCAACCCTCGGCGACGAAATTTTGGCTAAATCGCCAAATATCGTGTTTTCATGAATCGCCAGTTGCACTATGCATATTTATCGATACCAAGTACTTACATAATATGTGAAAAATTCAAAACAAGTTATAGAGTAGCATAATTTTTTCCTGAAAAAATTTTTATTGCTCACTTTTCTTTGCTTGATTATAACGACAAACCTTTTAGGTTCACAGCAACAAAATTAACACAACATTAGATGATTTATGACAAGAATTGAAAACTTCACAAAACATTTATAAAAAAACACAAATATATTTTTTACAAAGTGTCGTTTATAGGCCAAGGATTTTAAGAGAACATAGCTGAAATATCAATATGCCGGTAAACACATAGTAAACAACATGGAGTTACTACGGAAAGAAAAATAAGACGCATTTAACTATAATCTTAAAAATTGTTTGCAGCATAAAAGTAAAACAGACTACTTACCATTTTTCTGTTGTTTCTGACGCTAAGTTTAAGAAATTATTATAGAATTAATATATTTTTTATTTCATAGTACAAACACTGGTAGAAACCGGGAAGAAAGAAATAAAGATATGGTGCCAGATTCGAATTGCAATTTATACTTTAAATCAAAAACAGCAGGGATGGCAACGGTTTTGGTTTGTTTGTAATTAGTGTTGAGTTAATATGACGATGAATAATAGCTAACGTCCATGACAACAACAAAAATTGAAAATTAGAACTATTATAAATTTCTTTAAATGGGGTTGTTTCAGAAGGTTTTGTTTCACTCTACCGTTTGAGCTGTGGAGCGGGAGCGCCCTGTGGTCAGGGTCTCCTGAGAAGGCACAGGAGGACCTTGACACGTGACTCGTAGAAACCTAAATGTTACTTTTCCCGCCCGACATCTTTTCCCACATAGGATGATCAAAAATTTCCAGATTGTGATGCCTTTTGAGCTTTTAACAGCCACGAAACTTTTTTAAAAGGAAGTAATGTAACGTTTCACAGGTAAGCACCGTTATATCTTCTTTACATTGCAGTTATATTTTTTATAATACGATTTTGTACTTAGGACTGGCTACTTGCTCTGTAATTGAACTCGAACAAAACTGTAGCCATCTGTCACCACCTCCACAATTTAGACATGTCCCTGAAGGGGAGGGAAATTTTCTCCAGGAACCTGTACCCATGGTGAACTGCGCAATGACCGACCACAGGACTTTCGGAACCAACAGATTTTACGAGCACTTACTCCGCATATACTCGGTAAGTCTTCAGTGGCACCGGGTCTCGAACTCTCAACCTTCCGATCTCAAGTCCGAGATCCTGACCACTAGGCTCTTTACAGCACAGCCCCAAATTGTTGTTTAATGATGTTTATTATTAAAATAGATGAATATTTAATAGTTTCTTAAAATAATAATTTCAATAATTGACACTTATTGCCTCAATATATGAAACTTGTAGTTAGTCTTGAATAGTACTTTCAATATTAGAAAATTGTGCAAAAGATATATAAAAATAACTAAGCAGCTTTAAAAAATACAAATGTATAAGTAACTAGTAAACATTTTGTATTTTGAAAACTTAAGTTATATTTATGTATGCAAATATATTTTTACCAACTGTATTGAGGAGTTTTGGTTTCGTTTTGTTTAAAAATTTTTTATTTAAATATATAAATGATTAAATTACTTATATAGTTTTTTAGCTTCATTTGAACTTATCTAAATAAATCCTAATATCTTAACGTGTAAATTAATAAATTGTTGTGTATTTATAATAAAAACTAAATTTATTGTACATACATTTTATTTTTTTAGTTTCCCAAAAGATCCTGAGAGATGTAAGCTATTGGTGTCAAAAATGAAAATAACTGACTTCAAAGCAACAAAGATGTAGCAAGATTTGTTCAAAGCACTTTTTATCAGAATACTTTGATACTTCCAAGCTTGGAGGCATCATAAAAATTTTACCATTAATTATTTAAAAGATTTTATTGAATGCCAAGATATTATTACCATATTTTTCAAACAAATTGTTTGGAATAGTTTGAATATACATTAGTAATAAACTAGTATTTGTTTATGCAAAGTCGTTTGTTGTACTGATTTTGTCTGAAATGATTATATTGTTTTTGAAAAGAAAAATAGAAATTAAAAGAGATTATATCTAAGGAACATAAAAAGTAATTTATATGCAATTTAATTTTGTTCAGTTACTTATCAACGCTTATACTATCAAACAAAACATATTTTTAACATTTCATTTTAAAAAATCGTTTCCAAATATATATATATATATATATATATATATATATATATATATATATATATATATATATATATATATATATATATATATATATATATATATATATATATATATATATATATTCCAAAATCTATTTTATTTAAGTTGAGTTTATCGAAAATTAATCATGGCAAAAAAAAAAAGGTTAAAAATTAATTTCGAAGTAAATAAAAGAAATAAGTTATCACACAGTAAAAATATTTATCTATTTGCACGCAATTAAAAATGGTGTGTGTAAATAAATGAAAAATAACTATTACCAGTTGGAACATGATATTTTTTGGATATGAAGTTTTCGAAATATTTTAACGCAATTTGTATGTACTAAAATGAAAAGAGTCGAATTCTTCGGGTTCTTATCGTTGCGATATCGATTCGATATAATTTTCCGATGAAACGTACGTTGATTGAATTTTCACCTTTGACCGATATCGAATCGATGACTTTAAACGATAGGATTTCGATCACCGATTGCCGATCTCGTCTCGAGCACGCTCCGATAAAGGAGGCGATCACCGGTGAGTTTTCACTAAACCGATGATCGATCGATGACCGATCGAGCAAATTTGCTTTTAATTTAATCGGAAATGTTATCAATAGAACTTGCATTATTATGTACCACGCTTTAGAAGACTTCTTTTTTTTTTACATCCTTTATTTAACTTTGGCAAACTACCTTAAAAACTACATAGGTAGTTTTTTTATAATTTCAAACCATAACCCTCTAATTGCTAATTTGTCGTTCCATCTTTGTAAGGACCCCATTTATAAATATAACTGGTTATTTTTGTCAAAACTGCATTAAAATAATGAAAAAAAAAGTAAAGTGCAAAAAAAAAAATGACTTGAAAACGCGAGATTTTTTTGGGAAATAAAATTGCGTTTTCCTTAACTATAATAACTTATAAGCATGATATTTTTAGATTAATTAGTTATATAATGGTATTCGGTACTCATTTCGCGTTTGAATCGCGGTACTCCGGCGATCCGAAAGTTGCGAAGCTCCGAAAGTCGTGAAACTCCGAAGATCCGAAAGTCGCGGAACTCCGGCGATCCGAAAGTCGCGAAACACCGGCGATCCGAAAGTCGCGAAACAACAGCAATCCGAAAGTCGTGAGACTTCGGGGATTCTAAAGTCGCGAAACTCCGGTAATCCGAAAGTCGGTAAATTTCAAACCCTGCTGTAAACAGTAACGAGAAATGACAAAAACAAAAAAAAGGCAAATAAAAACAAAAATCATACCTTCTCATACTTCAACTTTTAAACATATTCATTTCTCATCGCCTAAAAGCGTAATTAGATAATGATAATTTAACAATTTCCTAAGAATGGTCGCGAAACGCCATGTCAAAGATACGAAAGGCGTCCGCTCTTGTGCCTTTCCATCGGCAGCAGATCGCTGTTTGTTTGTAAACATGCCCTTTTCTTAATAAGGAAAGCGCAGTTTACGTCACGCAACACACGTATATATTTTACGCGTATAATTTTCTATTATTTCTTAAAGCCCATTTCACACCTTGTCACAACTACTTGCAACTCCCGTAGGACACCGTGCATTAAAAAGTTGCACTCAGTTCGTGAGATTTTTTCCTGCAAGCACGAAAAAATCGCAGTTGCATGTACCCTTAGCCAATCAGAACTCAGGATTTCCTTGGCTGCATTGTGGCGAACTAGACTTCGCCAACTGGTTGTTTATTTACTTTTTAAGACGCCAACTTTCCCCGTTTGCAAAAATCTGCGCAATTAAAAATGGATATTAAATGGATGGCAAAGATGAAAATTGATCTAATTAAGGAAGTTCGGAAACATAAATTTCTGTTTGATGCAAACAATGCCCATAGTTTGATTAAAGTTTGCTTTCAAAAAGATGAAACTTGCCAAATTTTGAGATGAATAATTTTTTGTGGAAGCCCGAAAATCCAGGTTACCACAAGTTGCGAGTTGCAGTTGCAAGTAGCTGTGCAGGTGTGAAATGGGCTTAAGAATCTCAACTTCACAAAAAAAAGAATACAAAACATAAGCTTTTCTAAAACAAAACCAGCCTAGTTCCTGGTCAAATGCACTGAAAATCTGGGTGAATGCTCCTTCACATCTTCGCAAAACCATGACGTCAGAGAGGCATAAGCGAATTGCAAAAATTGTGGCGCCATCTATCTTATCGATACTTAAGCAGAGACCGATTTGAAAATGTTCGATTTAAATGAAATATATATCCCTTTATTTTACCGACTCTCCAGTATTGGTTAATTTAAGAAAAATTTAACTGTGCAAATATTTTTAAGTAAAATATTTCTGAACTAATTATTATATAAAATACTGGAATTTGTTTTCAATCAATAATTATTGTATTACATATTTAGAAAATATATATATCAAAATATAATGTAATGAATGATTCTACTTAAAAGTACATTAAAAGTAATTTGAAGCATTTTACAAATTTCTCTTTAAAATAGATATTTTATTTAATTCTTCCATTTATTTGGAATAAAATGAATAAAACAGTTTGCATATACAAAAAAAAAATTATTTTAGTTATTTAATTTCTTTTTTAAAAATAAAATAAGAAAATGGAAATTGTGCTAAAAAAATGAAGTTATAAAAGATTCATTAAATTTGAGTAGCATTGTGCCCGCATAGTGTAATACATTTTATTTCCTACAGCTAAATAAATTATTAAATGATTGAAAAGCCAGATAATTTTCAAGCAAAAAAAGTACACAAAACTTTAATTTAAAACAAATTATATATTTTTTTACAACGAAAATATTTTCATGATCTTTATGAAAAAATATTAATACTACTAAAAATGATTAGTAACTACGAAAATTCAATTTTTGTGTTTGGATTTCATTTTAAATGATTTGGTGTTTCAAATTTTGGCAAATATTTAAAAATTTAATCAACACTAAACGTTTTGCAATAGAAATGTACAAGTTTGTCGAAATGTGTATGTGTTGGGACCAAAGAATTCTTTAGTTGGGTAGAGACTGAACCTACCAACCACACCATGGAGACAGTATAGGGCCAGAGACATAACATAGAGTGGACTGCGCATTCATAGTAAAGCAGCTTAGGGATGGAAAACCAAAACCGGTGGTCCCAGTTTTGACTGAAAACCGGTTTTTTTTTGTATGAGGCCCTTTGGAACCGAAAACCGATTTTTAGGGAAAAACCGATGGAAAATGGAAAACCAGTTTTTTCTGGAAAACCGCCATCCCTTGCAGATTAGCATTATGTCCTAAACATCATAAATCGCCAAGAGGGGAAAGGTTGCTACATATGGCAACTTAACGCTACCGTTTCGTTACGAACTATTCCAAATTGTCGCCAGACCTGAATATCAGCTAGCAAACCGAAGTGGAGACTACCATTAATACCCAAGTCACGTGGGTTTCTACCAATCACGGCAGCTTGAATTTTTTGTAATGTTTTTGCAGACGATTTTTTGAGCATTGTTGGTATTTTTCTCTTTTGGCTTTTATAATAAATATTTAATTACATTCTTTTAATCTCAGAGCATGAATCGTGAATGTTGTACTCTTAATTCAGTAACGGTTTGTGCAAGATGCCAAATGCTTGTGAATTCCTAATTGTAAAGAGGGGTATAAAAAAGGATTAGTCACACTTCACGGGTAGAATTTATTTAGTTCTGCATACTTTTAGTAATTTTGTGTTCTTCATAAACTATAATTTCTATCGAGGGAATTTATTCTAAAAGCTCTTTTATACTGAAGAATCATATCCATGATTAAATCAACGTTGTTAGAACTCTAATTATAATAAATATTTTGGGCCAAGTCAATTAAATTAATGGTCTGAACATTAGACAGCTTAGAAGTAGAATATTTTTTTACAATTTGGTCAAAACGAAACCTGTTTTTGCAATCGTGTTTGAGTTATTTATATTTAAAAAGTAGAACATTTGCTGAATTTGGAATATATTGATGTGTTTTAGAAAGTTGATTTATTCCAGGTGAAATTAAGGAAGAAGCCATATTTCAAAAAAAAATTGTGTTTTTTTTTTTTAAAATCGGACCGTTAGAACGAAAGTTATAGAGACGGCAGAAAATGTTCACCATGTCAATTACCAACTTATATTACAGCAACACTCTACATAAACCTACTAATGTTCTTTTAAATTAATTTTTAATAAAGAGTCCACATTCAATTGTTCAAGTAATCTTAAATAGACTCACAAAATCAAAGAAATAATCTGATATCTATTAAGAGGATCTTAAAATACTAGCGATTCATCCTTGCTCCTTTCCAAGCTTCTTTATCATAACATTAGATTGTCGGCCTCTGTGTTCAGGTCGTTGTGGAAAAACTCGCCAAATGGTAAACTCGCCATAGATGCGAGCCAAACGCGACACAGTCATGTGACTGTGTAAGTTAGATGTTTAGGACACTTTAGGTTTGCCAATGCGCAGTCCACTCTATGTTACGTCTCTGTATAGGGCAGCATATGCGGCCCGATGGTCGAGTGGTTTAATCGCAGACCATTACAATAGCATTTTGAGCGGTGTAACGGGTACGCGTTCGATTCCCGCCTTCACCTTGGGTGTACTTTCTTTCTCTATGTGAGTAAAAATTCCATCTGTGGCTGTCTTACTTGACGAAGGCTTATAAGCGGGTCTCTGATTATGCACACAAGCCGGAATATATATTTACATACTTACCCTGCATAAATAAGCAAAATACAATAACTGTTATGTATTGACTGGTGGTCAACATCAAGTTTTGTAAAAAATAATGCAACAAAATATTAAAATACAGCCTCCTAAAAAAATAAAATAGATGTGTTGAAAACTAGTGGAACCTTACAATTTTAATCAGATGTAAATTCAATCAAACCAAACTTAAAGTACTACATTCTTGTGTAGCACAAGTGCAAGATTTCATGCACGACCGATAGGGCGGCCAATTAGTTAGCCGTTTTTCATTGGCGGGGGCCGGGTAAATATTTAGGAATTGCACCCTATACATTTCCGGTCAATTTTGGAACACCCTGTATGTATTATATACCATTTTATATAATTAATCATGAATATACATAAATAGTAACATTTTATATTTTTTTCACCAATTTCAAGCTTGACATATATCCATATCCAGTTAAAAAAAACTTAAATTTTAGCCTCATTAAAATTTTTTAGATAAGATTGTTAAGTTTCATTTTAATTGTTACAAGGCCATCAATTTAATGTTATTCCTTCCTTTTTTAAAGAAATTTTCTTTGTATCTTCATATTGTGCATATAATTATTTTATATTATTATTGTACTAACGAATCTACTGAAATATATGTATTTTTCATGAACAGTTAATATGTTTTCATAAAGATCATGAAAATATTTTCGTTGTAAAAAAATATTTAATTTGTTTTAAATTAAAGTTTTGTGTACCTTTTTTGCTTGAAAATTATCTGGCTTTTCAATCATTTAATAATTTATTTAGCTGTAGGAAATAAAATGTATTACACTATGCGGGCACAATGCTACTCAAATTTAATGAATCTTTTATAACTTCATTTTTTTTAGTACAATTTCCATTTTCTTATTTTTTAAAAAAAAATTAAATAACTACAATAAATTATTTTTTGTATATGCAAACTGTTTTAGTCATTTTATTCCAAATAAATGGAAGAATTAAACAAAATATCTATTTTAAAGAGAAATTTGTAAAATGCTTCAAATTACTTTTAATGTATTTTTAAGTAGAATCATTCATTACATTATATTTTGATATATATATTTCCTAAATATGTAATACAATAATTATTGATTGAAAACAAATTCCAGTATTTTATATAATACTTAGTTTAGAAATATTTTACTTAAAAAATATTTGCACAGTTAAATTTTTCTTAAATTAACCAATGCTGGAGAGTAGGTGTAAATAAAAGGATATATATTTCATTTAAATCGAAAATTTTCAAATCGGTCTCTGCTTAAGTATCGATGAGATAGATGGCGCTACAATTTTTGCCATTCGCTTATTTCTCACTGACGTCATGGTTTTGCGAAGATGTGAAAGAGCATTTACCGAAAATCTGGGCAATGTTTTGATTCTGTCTGCCTTTCCAGAAACCACGTGCGTCTTGCGTGACTTAGCACTGCCCTTTCCCTATACTCGGATGGCGCTTCAATCAAACCGGTTGGTGAAATCTCTAATTAGCGAAGCTATTATTTAATATTTACTAACTCTTCTCTCTTCGACTCAGTTATCTTTTTTTTTTTTAATTCTGCTATGGCGACTGTGGTTGAAATGGGATGCTTTACCCTCACGTGGGAGGTTGAGAACTTAAGTGTACTTCTGTCAAAAAATGAGTACCATTTGGAATCTCCAGATTTTAAGATGATTACCTCTGAAGGGAGTAAGTGGAGAACAATATTGCTGTATAATTTTCACACCGGCATCAGGTTCAAGACTGGTTATTCTTCGATTCCTGAAACATTGTTAAGTGTCAATTCTATCTTCGAGAGGAGAAATACCTGTCCCAGAAGAAACTCTTTACACCATATCAAAAAATGCGCTTCTTGGAATCAACAGCGAATCCCTTCTTCATGATGACACTCTGACTGTTTGTTGCAAGATACAACAAGCAAATATGGAAACCGGAGAAATGCGCATCCGCACCGTTCTACTCGAAGATAACTTCACTTGGAATATAAACGACTTCCAGTCATTCCACACTTACAATAATACTTTTGAGAAAGAAAATCATTTATTATCCTTGTTCTTGAAAAGCAATGATTCAGATAAAAAAACACACACATTTGAAGTTGAGGCAAAACCTAACATTGATGGGTTTATTTCTTTCGTGTACTTCAACCCTTCTATCAAAGCTCAGCTCGGGCGAATCATTCATAGGAGCAGTCGTTTGTCAAGGGCAACACAAAGGTGGCAGATTGAGATATTCCCAAGAATGATAACGAACCTCCAGCTGCACATGGATGCCATTTATGCTATTCACAAGGAAGTTTCTGACATACCTTCCTCAGCCAGATGTGCCCCAAAAGGATCTGTTAACCAAGTTGTTACGAAATCTTCTGACTCGCTGAATGGCGACCTACTTCATCTGTACAGAACAGCCCTGCACAGTGATGCGACCATCCAAACTGAAGGCAGATCCTTCCCCGTCCACAAAGGCATTCTGTCGATCAGATCAGAGGTTTTCTGCGCCATGTTCGAGAAAGATCAGATGATGGAAGGTCGATCGGGGGTCGTGGACATCGACGATGTAGACAGCAAGACCGTGGACCGGATGCTGGTCTTCCTGTACGGTGACTCTCTTGACGACCTGCAGTGGGAAGAGGCCGCTGCGCTGTACTATGCTGCAGACAAGTATGCCATACACACATTGAAACAAAAGTGTGCCGAGGTACTGAAGACCAATCTGTCCGAGTCTAACGTATGCGACGTACTCGTCTTGGCAGACCAACACAGTGACCAGAATTTGATGACGTGCGCAGTGAATTTTATCCTAGACCACAAAGAAGTCATTTTTTCGCCCGATTGGGAAAAACTGGAGGAAAGTAACTGCCGATTGACTTCAAAAGTCACTAAGAAGCTACTTTTGAAGAAATGGGTGAATTGAAAATAAAAGTAATATTGTAAAAACAGCCAATGTGTGTCGGGAATAAGTGTACTTTTAATCATATTTGAATGGTTGCATCAAATCAATTTCCTGTGGTTTCATTCTCAAAATGAGCCGGGGTAAGGGGGAAGACTGCTGTGCTCTCTATATTGAGTTTTTTTTTACATGCAATTTTTATTGCTGCTGTTAATTAAATTTTATCAGTTTTAATTCAACTAAATTTCAAGCATTATAAAACTTGTTGGGAATCTTCGTACCAAATGATATTTTGAATTGTGGTGTATATTACTAAGTGGGCTTTTAGTTATTTTATATTAATTAGTTTATTGCCGCAATGCGTTACCCTCAACTTCCTACGACATAATGTCTGTCTAATTTCAAAAGTAACAAGCCTAATAGAGCACTTAAATAATTGCAACTTCAACATTAAAGAAGCTGACATGTATAGATATTCTTTAATAATGTATTATAAACCATGCACATTGTCTTTCAAATAAAAAATATTTATAAGTTTAGCATCAAGATTATAACAATGTTTATTTTGAAGTAATTCTTGGTTCTGAGGAATGGAACTTGCACACATAAAAAATATTTCCGAGTACATAAAAAAAGTACCCATCAAGGAAGTACTAATGCCACTTATGACCCTGACAGGGTTAGGTTTGAATTAACGTCGCACTAGAGCTACACGAGGGCTATTGGCGACGGGCGTCGTATTTTAGAACCACAGTCAGGTGACGAGCCAACACCTAAATAGGCTCCCAACGCAACCGTAACCCTAACAGGGATGTATTTGATGGTTTTAAAATGTATTTGCATAGAAATAGACTTGACTAAGAGGGTATGATAGAGATTTAAAATATTATCAATTATTTTTGTTCCTTCATAATATGAATACTGCAGTTTTTTTTTTAAAGTTATAATAGAATTCAAACATTATTTCTTGTGCAATTTGCAATCAAGTTTCATACTAAAATCTGCAAGTTTAACAAAATTTCAAAAACTAATATAACTTAAGATACACATATATAAGAATAATTCCTATTTATTAGTTTTATACATACATTTTGTTTAATTTTTGCAGATGTTTCTATAATGTACAAATAAGGCTATATAAAATATATGAACAGAAACATAATATTTTGCTTTATTGACATACTAAAACGCTACAATAAAGATTTTATAGGTTTCATATGAAAATAAATAACATGCAATTTTACAGAGATAAGTTATATACAATTTGTTCAGGCATATGTACACAGGCTTGTAATAAATAGTAACATAGGAGATACAAAATCATCTAAAAAATTATAACTGTCAGTAGTGCTAAAATATATCGTTTAACAACTTTTGCTCACTTATAAAATTAAGAGATAACTATACTTATAAAAAAAGTTTTGGGGTATTTAATACATTTTATATCAATGTCAAGAATTATTGGAATAGCAGAAATAGACTTTTAAAATAAACTCTGTATCTGAATAACACAGAAAATGTTTTAAATTCTTTTAACTTTCATTGACAGATAGTTACAGTGGAAAAGAAAATTTAACTTAATTCCAAAGTAAAAAAAGACGTTACATTATATAGAGCAATCGACCCTTTGACCATTAAAAATATATTAGGTAGGTTTTTATTTGCAGTCACCTTTTCCAGGAAATAAGTTTTTTTTTTAACAATTTATAAATTTAACATGAGTGATTTTTTTTTGTTAGTATCTTACTTACACTATCCATATAAGTAACAAACAGTGTTTAAAAAAATGTATGACTGTTTTTCAATAAGTAAAAAAATATATTACAAATGCTATGAAAAACTATGAATTGGATGATTCAGAATACAAGTGAACCAAGCCCACCTTTTGTCATTTTAGCTTCCACACTACGTTTATAACATAAAAAGTGGAAGGTCTTATAATCGTGCAGTCCGTCCGTCCGTCACCCACTTTCGCGGAAAGAACCAAAAGTCTCACAAACAAGTGGGATACGTCATATTGAAGCAAAAAATCAGATAAGAAAATTCTAAGTTCAAAAAAATTAGCAAACGATAAAGATTAATTATCAAATCTGCAAAAGAAGATTAAAGAAATTATTAGTTTTAGCTTATAAAAGTTTAAATTAGAACTAGCCAAAGGCCCTGTTTGGCGAATTTCTTTTTGAGGTGTTAGTGTGTTTCCTGTTAAGCGTAGAATGTTGTGTGGAAGCAGTGTAAGTGACAGATTCTGTAACAAACCAACTTGTTTGAGTTAGCAGTGCATTTTCATGCATGCTAACAATGTAGAATTTCAGTGCAAAAATTAAAAATTCAGGGAACATCTGAAGGCAGCAACAATTAAAAAAATTCTAAAGAGGCAATTTTGTTATACAGCTTTAACTTTAAACCTCTGCATCACAAAGCTTTCAATGGAGTTCACTAGTATTCTGAGCTCGTCAATTATTGATTAATTATTGCTAATTATCAACGTATCAAGGGTTAAAATCGGTGGAATTGTTGAAAATGTATATGAATTTTGTTTAGACAGAAAAACCGAATTTTTAAAGCTAAAAATTTTAACAATACCATAGTTGGGACTAATGGTTTAGCTTAAATATTTTCTAAAAATTATTAAATAAAATAACATTATGATCAAATAAATAATCACAAGTATTTTTGATACCTTTCTTTTCAATATTAATTACAAGTTTTTGTAGGAGTTCAACCTAAAAGTCAATTGCCATAACAAATATTAAGATATTTTAAATCTCTAAAATATATTGAATTCAAAAAATAAAGAACATGTAAATTATCACTGTTCACTATGCAATGCCAATTTAATCATTTGTTCTGAAACAATAGAAAAATACTTTAAGCATATTACAATATTAACAAAGTTAAAAGCAGCTATTTAAGCCCGCTTGTTTTATTAAAAAAAATATTAACATAGATAGTTAAAGTATACATGTAAAAACATTTATTCAAGTATTTTAAATCAAGATATAAATTTTCTTTCCCTACGATAAAGTAGGTTAATTTTATATAGCTAATAAGAGAATCGGTAAATTAAAAAAAAATCATTGTGACCATTTCATTCAAAGCTTTGTCACCTGATTAAAAAAAAATCAGATTTCTTTTACACTCTCCACTATAATATTCATTCATCTAACAAAAACTTTATCACAGAATTTTGTTTTGTGCAATACAACAATTAGTATTATACAAAAAAAATTTTAAGAGTAAATATTCATTTTCTTTCTGACAAGCTTGACCAGTTCAGCAATTTTTTTAGTTGAACACAGTTTCTATACAGAAATAGTATACATTCTTTAAGGCAAGTGTGACAAATTTTCTCTCCTGACTATATATAAGGCTGGTTTCATTGAATATAAAAAAAGTACAATTTTGATTTAAAATTTGTGTTTTTATATCAAGATTTTACATATAGACTAAGCCAAACTATTTTTTTAGTGTTATACATTTAAATGCAATTAATTGGAAAACTTTCTCATTAAGTTTTTTGCTTGTAAAATATTTAGAAATCATCTACACTACACTTCTCCTAACTTTTATTATAATACCGAAAAGAAGTTTTTTATTTCCAATACATATTCTAAATATAAAAATATTAAAGTGCATGAAAATTTCTATCAGTTTACTTTATGTAGGTAACTTAAAAAATATGCATTCATTGTGTGTATTACAAACAAATTTTATAACATTTAAAATAATAAGGCAATCTATTACATACATATATAATGATTAGAGACAATGTACTGAAACTAATTTAAGTATTAATTTTACTTAAAAATTAACAGTTAAGTCTTACAATAATTAAAATTATCATTTTTTAAAATAAAATTGATAAGGGTATCCTTTGAATTAAAAGATTTAAGAGAAGTGTTTGGATTAGTAAAAAATACAGTAAAAAACTCTAAAATTTAAAGGATGTTGAATTCGTTATTTTATGATTGAACATAATTATGAATTCATATTGAACATAATGTAAACTTACATACTTTCAATGTGTTTGAATTAAAACATACAAGTTTTTATGGATGAGAAAATGAAATATAAAAAAAAAAGGATTCCTAAGTGTAAAATCAAAAATTAATACTTCACAATGAAAATGTTGTAAACATAGCAAATAAATGCATCATACTTTCTCACTTTACAATATGAGTATTTAAAAGATTATCTTTTAAATAGCAAAAATATTGTTTGGAATAAAAAAGAAAAGAAAACGCACACATAGTTCAAACATAATCAGAATCAAAAAATTGTTTTTCCATTTTCTTCTGCAAAAGTCTCCTCTCAATGAGTTTTTTGATTTCTGATACAATAAATACTGATGATGTCAAAGCAACCAGCATGAGAATATCTTTAAAGGAAAAAAAAAGGTCTTAAACATACCAATTTTATTTTTTTAATTTGTCTTACACAAGAGTTTAGCTTATACAAATGAATCTTTTTGAACCACCGTGAACTAACTCAACCCCAACTACTATTGCAAGAACTGGCTCTAAAATTATTAAATAGGTTTAAAACTGGCTTTCTATTCTTGCAAAGGTAGTATAAGCATTTTATTTATTTAGTTCACTATAGTCCATGAGGATCCAAATGGAAAGCAGCATATTATATACACAAAAAATATTCCAAGTTAGCATTCACAATTAAGATGTATACCTCCCCTCCCCTCAAGGCCAAGAAACCTCTTGAAGGACCAACAAATCTTACAGTTGCATAGCATTACACTTAGGGTTTTATCAATTTTATACTTTTCGACCTATATTAAGGTTTTACAAGATGATCTTGATTTGGTAATGAGAAAAAGATAATATGGAATGAAATTCTAAGGTTAAACAATATGGATATCCATTTGCTATTGATATAAAAAAGTTAAAATTGCACATTGTCTTCCGAAAATGACATGAGGAAATGTAGTTGCTTATTTAGTTTTTTTCGGAGGCCTTTTGATTTATTAAAAGCAAAAAAAAGACACTCGTCTATTGTACCTTTTTACTAAAATTTTAATGCCACAAAATCAAACTATAGTAAATACTATATCAGAGAAATACAACATATTGTTTGTTTTGAATCGAAATATGACCTAGAATGCATCCCTTAATTGAAGGCTTTTACACCACATTTCCCAGCATGCACTTTTTAATTGAAAGCACCTATACCAATATGGTACAGCTCAATATAGAAAGTTTCAAATCACTTAGAAAGAAATTAACATGCAACACATTATCCCCCATTGAAAATTATCTATTTTATTTTACTTTTTCTTTGTCTGATTCCAATTGATTTTTTTTATTTAATAACCTATTTGAAAGTTAGCAATAATTTTTTACAGACATAATTTTCTCTTTACACAGATAAATAAAACAGTTATGAAAAATTGAAGTCGTAAATAATTCTAAAACGAAATCTTAGTTTCTTTTTAAGGAAAAAGAAGAATATAAATTGTATTCATACTTTCACTTCTCGATTTATTATTAGTAGGGAAGAAATACAAACCTGACAATGGCAAGGATTCAGTTTGAAATATCCTCTGCAATGGTGGAAAATAAATAACTAAAAGTTGGCCAATGACAGAGCCAGACACAGCCAAGAGAAACATCCGATTGCTATACAAGCCAATGGTGAATATTGATTTAGTCTAAGAAAAAAATAGCACTAATAAGTAAAAACTAATAAATAAATATAAGCATAATTGCATGCATTGTTTTAATATGAAAAGTAAATTTTAGAACATGTTGTGAGAAATAAATTAATCTTCTTTTCATAAATTAGTTTTGGTTGATTTATGTCTTGTTACATACATAACATCCTATCACTTATTAGCTTCTATGACGCCTGTTTAGACAAATCCTAACAATCCCTCGTTAAACCAAAGAAGGTGAGGAATATTTTGGTTGAATCCAGAGTTACTATATTTGGCAATTCTTCGCTTTTGCAGGTGCATATTTTTTTAAGGTTTAGAAACAGTTTTTCAACCGAAGGGCAGTTCGAACTTGCATGGGGTTCACTATTATTGCATAGCTATATTATAACATTCCCTTAATTTATACTGAATGTGTTAAATAATACAGACTACAGATGCAAATCTATCGACGATCAAGTCAAGATAGAAAAGAAATGCATAAGCAATTGATGACGGGCATCAGCAATTAACTACATTCCTCCTTTCAAAAATAACCCATGTGTAGTTTTATTGTGGCACATTATTTCCAACCAAACTAACCCAACAATCCCTAATGATTAACAAACACCATAGAACTAGCAACCCTGCTTTCTTTAGGTTCTTTACCTGTTTAAAGTGGACTTTCTCGCAATGAAAATATTTGAGGACCCAAGAAGTGACAGACGGACAATACCCAGGTGTGATAATTGTTTTGTATATGTTGTTAAATTTTTTCCTATTAATCTATAGTCTTAAATGAGATAAGCTGAAATGATTGCTATTACATTTTTTCGATTATTAAAAATTGATAGGTTATTCAAATTGCCTTCTTTATACCTTATTAATTAATTTTTATAAAATTTATTAAAGGAACTATTTAATATGATAAATTCAAACATAATATTTTAAAAAAATTTAATATCTCAGTAACTTTGTAACCATTTATCTTTAAAATAACCAAATACTATATAATTGAAACCAGATGTGGCACACAGAAAAACAAACTAGTGCTTTAAGTTTTATAAAGAATTCATTCAAATTTTAAATTAAAATAAACTTACCTGAGACCTACAGCTTAGAGCATTAAACATATCAAAGAAAACAAAGCAAGTAAAAGTCATTGTAGTATCTCGCCTAGTAACCATATTATCACTCATCTGAAAATAATTTCATAAAAATTTTACACATCACCTCATTTCATCATACTGTTCAACATAATTTCAAGTGAGTAAACTCATTTCTAAACAAAGTTTAAATTATAGAATGCCAGAAAAATATCATACAGTCCGGTTAGTAAAATACAAACAATAATACCGTCTTAACTGTTTGTAAAATATTACACATATTTACATAAATGATATACTTCATCTGCAATATTTCTATATAATGTGAATGTGTTTTTATGTAACATATCATTACGATGAAAGTAAAAAAAAAAACTATACCTCTGTTCTGAAAATCCACATAGTCCCTGTGATTATAATGAGTGCTGATATAATGACATTGGTAATAAGTTCTCTCGTAATCATTGGCTCTTTAACATTTCTAGGGGGCTGTTTCAACACATCATGATCAACAGGCTCAACACCCAAGCTAAGTAGAGAAATCGGACCAGTTAAGTTTTAATGAAGTAAAAGTGTGTATTTCTGTAATTATTTTACAAATGAGTTTGAATTTAAACCCTAAAATCATTTTAGGACTAATACAAAATTAATTTAAGTTAATAAGAAATTAAGTGTCTTGTTCAAAGCTTTCTCTAACGAACTTTAAATAATTTTTTAACAGGATTATTGCTCCCATGTCATCAGTAGAAATTAAAAATAATTCTCGTCCATTAATTTGCTCCAAGAAAGAACCTGAGTACTGTGAGTAAATTATGTACACCCTGCATGAAAAACCTATTCAAATTCATACCCTTTTCAAGGAATAAAGCATATTTTTTACAATTCTTATAATTAAAAATAAATACGTGGATACCTTTGAGCAGGTGGGCCATCCATTATTATATTAATCCACAAGATTTGCATGGCATTGAGGGGATTAGGAATGTGCATGAAAGTAGAAACAGCAACTAATGACAAAGCAGCTATGCTCCTGGGGAAGGAAAGGAGAAAAATAGCAGCACAAATAGTTAAAACATATCCCTAATACACATTTGAATTCAAAACCATAAATTTAAGTCGAGAGAGTAATATTTCTTTATTCCAAGTCATAGTCATAATAAAATGTCACATTCATTTAGATCTTTTATTCATACCAATGGCTCCCGATGGGGTACAAATGTTCAATTTCATGAGAAAACTCCTGCCGCATAATTCTGTGTACTCGTGTTGGTCATTGTTTCCTAGTGTACAAAGTACAGTTGCAGAAACTCACAGAATATTTTATTTATTTCTAGCCTTTTTCTTTCTTTTTTGGTATATTTGTGGGTCTACATGTTCTTGGAGCTGAAGGGGTATAAGTCCACTTGTAGTTTCATCTTTTCAAAGTACTTAAAAATAATTCAGATGTTTCACGACGTTAAATGAATATACGAACGAAGTCAATATGCCCAGATGAAAGTCATATAAAATTTTAAAATGTTGTGTACCAAATTTTAAGTCTGTAGCAGATTTTTAGTTCGAGCTGTAAAGTTTCAGATGGACAGACCAATGTTCAAAAACTTTTATATTTCCTATTCGGTAATTGAAAGTAAAACAATGTTTATAGAAATATGTGTTATTTTTAAATCTGATAGAGGATAGAATTAACATCACATTGATTATAAATGGGTTATTAGTGTTGAACAGTGTCATTTTAAGCCACCAGTAAACAGCGAAAACGTAAGAGTGGAAAATTATGTCCCATGAACAAAAAACAAAATTGGCTTGAACCAGCAACCTCTAAGCACAGTATTTTAGCAGCAGCAGATGCTAAAGATCCACTTTGAACCTAGGATCACTTAGTCAATGTGTTACCAACTAAGCTCTAAAGCGTTTTGTTTTTCAGAAAAAAGTAGTTTTCATTCAGCATATAAAACTCCAACATGTCTTTGTAAAACGAATTCCAGAAATATTTCAGTACTGTTTTAATATTGTTGTATGTTGATATGCAATGTTTTTTTGTTTTATTTAAGTGAGAGGAATATTACATATTTATTCTTCAAAATAAACAAATATTTCAAACAATGAATTATTGAATTTTGGAAAGAGAAATGAAACATACTGACAGACGCATGAATTTTTTAAAACTTTCTTATATTTCCTATTAGGTATTTGAAAGTAAAACAATGAAGATGTGTTATTTTTATATCTGATAGAATTAAGGTCACATTACAAATGGGTTATTAGTGATAAACAGCATTATTTTAAGTCAAAATTGAATAACAAAAACATGAATGGAAAATTGTGTCTCACCAGTCTCAACAAGTCTTTATAAAACAAATTCCAAAAATATTTCAGGAATGTTTTTTTTTATTGTTGTAGGTTTATATGAAATGCTTTGCTTCTATTTAAGTGCAAGAAATATTACATATTTATTCTTCAAAATAAATAAATTTTGCAAACAATGAATAATTATTGAATTATTGAAAGAAAAGAAACTAGCCAAATTTAGACTTGTAAATGCTGTATTTGGTGCCTTTTCATCCCTGCTGAGCACAATGTATGGAAGCGGTCTAAGTGAAAGATTCTATTGCAAACCTACAGGTTGTATATCAATTTAAAAGTATAAAGAACTTACGTGCTAAGTTGAAACCTTACAAAATTCCTGATATTATGAAATATTCCTTTTCCTTCTTCAATGGCTGCCCTATAGGAAAAACACATTAGTTAATATCACCTATGCCAGAAATAAAACAAAAAAAAGCTATAATTATGGTTTTGTGCATTGCAAGATGCATCAAAACATTTTAAGATATTTTTTGTTGCATTTGGATGAAAAACCTTACCCTTTAACCATTAATTTTTTTTAAAAAGCATTTTTCAAAATAATTTAAGTTGTATGATCTACCGATAAAGGCAAAAAAAAATTAGGCAGAGGGACACGAGATCAATATAGGACCTACAGTAAAACTCATATTAAGTTTGCAGTATAGAAATGTTCTAAGAGAAAAAGGGTAAATAGTTCTCACTTTCAAGTGCAAGAATCGAACAAAAAAAGGTATTTCATATTCTATAAACCAATTTATTCCTATTTCAAGACATATCATGCTTCATTTAGAATGAAATATTAATTATTTTTTCCTTTGATTTTGACACACGAATATAAGGGTGAACGTATCGCAAAGGAGCGACCAATCAGAGCAGGCAAAATTTCGGGGTCAGCAGCATTGTATACGCCATTTCCTCCGCCTAGTACATTTCCATGCTGCAAACTTAAGGTGTGTTTTGGTATAGGTAACTCCTTGTTAATACTTTAATAAATAGGTAAAATCCCACAAGAAATGAACTAACATTATTGTGAAGAAGTCGTCATCTACGAGAATCATATCAGCGGCTTCTTTGCATACATCGGTTCCAACTTTTCCCATGGCTATTCCAATGTCGGCTTTCTTGAGAGCAACTCCATCATTTACACCATCTCCTGTCATGCCTACAATAGCACCACTTTTCTGGAGTGCCTGGGAAAAAAATTTGACATATTTGCTTAGAGAAATATTAAACCGTTTTGATTTATTAAAAGCAAAAAAAAATTCATGATTTGAAATTGTAACACAGTTAAATTTAGATATTTTTTAAAAGATGATAAAAAAATACTTAATGCACACATCAAACCAAACACTAGTCTTCATTTAAGGGTCATGTATAGTAATCTACCAATACAATTTCAATGAGAGAACTTTTTCTTAAACATGGCAGATAGACAGTATTCATAAGTAAGAAACAGTATTAAAGTGATCAATAAGAAATATAATTAAGAGAGCAATTAATTATAAGTCATAATTACAATTACTACTTAAGAAGTTCAGCTATAAGCTTTTACAATATATCTGTAATAGTGTCTATCAATGTGCTACATCATTACTTTATAAATAAAAATATTCTAATGCTTAAATTAAGTGTTGGAGTTCACTTGCTAATGCACCTAAACTTTTCGTATTTGAAAAATATTCACTTTAAGCTCACCTTAACAATTCTTAACTTATGCCCAGGTCCAACACGGTAAAAAACAGTGACAGAATGTATAATATGAGAAAGGTCTGTTTCATTCATACAATCAATTTGTTCTCCAGATAAAGAACTACTTCCTACAGCATAAAGTCCAAGCCTTGAAGCTAAAAGAAAAAAAAATTAGCAAAAAACAGCAATACAATATGACACAGTAAGTGCAAGTACAAGTAAATATTTTGTTATTATAAAATAAGTAATATATAATTTTATGTACTACACTTTCATTACTTAGAGAATATTCAGAATCAATGTCTAACTTGGTTGTTAAACTAATTTTGCATTAAATTACTCTGATCGGAAGTGTATGGTTATAAGTTACCTCATTAAAAAAAAAACCTTCAAATTAAATCCAGATTTAGAAGAACCAGAAGAGATTTTTAATTGCCAAAAACTAACTGATTCCCAGGACCATCTAAACTGTACTGTGTGTTAGCTAAAAATAGTATAATTTATACTATAACAGTATAATTTAAACTATTTTTAGCTAACAAAATGCAAGAATAATATAATTCATTTATAATAAATGAATTTTATTATTATTGCATTCTTATATGACAATTACAAACATTACCTGACATTTTTTTTTATCATTCAACAAAACACTTAACAAGTCAATAGATCTTTTGAATGGCAGAGGGGGAAAAACGAGATTGATTTTATTCATTCTTGTGTTGTATGTTTGTGTTGTATTGCAACGTAAATACTAATATTTTAACCTAATATATGTTTTGGAAAAAGATATAAGCAGACAAATTCCTCCCTTAACGAAAATGTTCAAGAAGCAATCACAATTGAAGAGGAAGAACATGCTATGCGACATTTAAAAAAAAAAAAATAATCAAGTTTTTTTTTTGTCCGCATTGAACATATGATTCAATCCTTTTAAGATAAAAAAGTTTCCACTGTTCCATAAACTAAGTACATTTTTACTGTTTGCAAGTCCTTTTTTTTTAAAACAGATTTAAGTGCAAACTAAAAATTGCTCATTAACTTTCTCATTTTCACCTTTTTGTCACTAAGCATGTTATTTTATTAAGCTCTTCAAGGCAGATTACATACGAAAACCAAACTAGATACCTAATCATAAAAAAAAAATACACAAGAACTGGTTAATAGCATCTAAAAGGCTTAAAAAATTTAAACTTTCTGCCAAAACTAAAGTTCTGTTGGCATGCATTACCTATTGCACAGGCAGTATCCTCCGAGTCCCCAGTAAGCATCTTAACTTGAACTCCACTACCATGCAATGTTTTAATGGCCTCTGCTACACCAGATCGAGGCGGATCCAGTATACCGACCATGCCCACGAAAAGAAGATCATCCAAGGACTGGCCAGTAGCAAAAGCAAGCACTGAAAACATTAAAGATTGCGTATTTTAGATATAATTGAATGACTTTTAATAAAATCACATGCATTTGATAAATTAGTTATTTAAAATTGAAAGTCGCATATTTAAAAATTAATTTATATAGTAAAGCTTCAAGAAGTTAATCGTAATATATCAAGTGTTTGTTAACCGACTAAAAATAAAGTTGAATGTATAACTGCAACAACGAATAATCCAGTCAACTTATAATTCAATACTTTTAGCTAGATTTTTATCATGATTTTACATGCCCTATTTTTCATTTAATTTCCAATATTTTTAAAAAGTTAAATAATGTAACATATTTACACAAGTTTTATGTCTAATTATTATAATTGCAGCCTTTTTAATGTTAAAAAATTAGCTACAATAAGACACTCAACAGTGAAATGCCACAAAGACTTTTTAAATAAATAAAAAAAAACACCTAAGTACATACAGCAGAAAGCAAGGATGTAGGCACATTAAAAACAAATTTGCAATGTAAAAAAATTGATGTAACTAAAATATTGTTTTTTACTAAAGACATATTTTACCTCTTAATCCTTTTCTTCCCATGTACTGAGCTTCTTTAATAAATTGTGAAAAGGTATCTTTAGATAATTGTACAGGGGAACCATGGATGCTATATCTTGTACACTTAGGTAAGATAATTTCAATGGCCCCTTTGACATAGTACTGTTCAGAGCCCTAAAACATGCATAATCATTGTAAAATTATAAAACACAAATTTTACAGTAAAAAGCAAGTAAACATGGAAGATTCAGTAAATAACAAAATTTCATGATAAAGCTTGCTGTGAAACCTTTCATATGTTGTTAAACTCTTAATTATTGAAAAATATATGTATAAAACTTTGATGTTATTTGATCAAAGAATTAATTGTTGCTTTATTTAGGAATAATATGACTTATACACTTAATTTAATTCATGCATAAAAATATAAATTGAAAAATCAAATGAATGTGTGTAAATTTATTTGTAACCTCTTCAATGCAGAAATGATAAATAAGAAATCATGCATTAATTTTAGCTTGTAAAAAATATCGTAACAAAGATAATTTAAATTTTTTTTAAATTGGCTTCAAAATATGCAATAAATTAACTGTTATCAAACTATCTATTATATTGTTATATCAAACTATCTACTAATTAAACACACATGCGTGTTACACATTAACTGCTTATTTCAGTTAATGTGTAACATGCATGTGTGTTTGATTAGTATATAGTTAAATTAATTTAGTCACTTAACAATTAAATGAAAGAGGACATTTTTATACAGAAAATACATACACCAAACTTTGGGAGGCACTTAACAGCCATAAATTTATGTTCAGAACTGAAAGGAATTTCTTGTAGACGAGTATACCGTTCCCTCACACCATGAATATCTAACTAAAATAAAGAATAAACAATACCACAATTAAATTAGATTCAAGTTACTTATTCATTTAAAATTATGTAATAGAGATTTTTTCACCATTTTATAAATTTGTAAAAGAGTACTGCTTAAAAGAGGTTCTTATTGAGTTATTGATAAATATAATAGGAATTGAGAGTATTATTAAAATCCCTTTGAAAAAAACTAAAAAATGTCCATTAGTAACAGCAATAAAAAATTAAAATCAATGATTTCAACAGCATTTGTTATTGATAATTGATTCAGCATAAATTTAATTTTAACATAAATTCCATTTCATAGTTTTAACCTTCCTACTTTTTACAATTGTGATTGTTTTCCTCGAAGATTTTTTTTTCAGCCTAATAAATTGAGAATTAGTGCGGAGGAAAGACCAGTAGACTAAAATAATAAACTCTTAAGCTTCCAGTCTAAAAACAATAGCGAGTAAAAACATTTACCAAAAAATATAAGATGGCTAAGTAACATTTTTTTAAACTTGTAATTTCTAAAAGTAACTGTTAGTAGTTACTTCTCATATTAACACTTTAAAGACGGGCGTCGACTGACCCATAGACTAAGAAACTTCTAGACCAGCAACTTAATCTAATGCCTAGCTCTTCTAACGCGTCGAAAGGAACTAAAACACGATTAAAGATTGATTTGTTGATTGGCATTATTGTACTTTCCGATTGTAGATCTACTGTTTCTTCGGAATGTACAGCTGTGGAAAAAAAAGTTACCCACTAGTGATTATTTCAACCGTTAGTCATCCTTTTACATCGGAACTTTTTGACTATGTGAACAAATAAAATTTAGTTAATTGCATGACACAAAATTTGCATAAGGGGCCGTCTTAATATAAAAAATGTTACGAACTTTAAAATTTTCAATAGCAACACCCAATTATACACTGCGTGAAAAAAGTAGAAGGACACTAGTTTATTTTAGAATAATTAATCATACAACAATTTTTAAATAATTATTTTGCATCAGACGTTTTTACAAGTAGATACCTGCATCTACATAGAATAAAAAAGTACACATTAGAAAAAATAAGTACACTTTTCAAAATAAAGAGTTGTGACGTTGTCATGATCTGTGAAAAAAGTAGAAGGACACTTCCAAAAAGTTGGCCTACAATATTGATTAATATGGAATTTTTCTTCCATTTGCTCGAACTACCTCAAAGATCCTGTTTGGCATCGAATCATACAAAGATTTAATTTCTGTTTGGCAAAAATTTTCCCATACACAGTTCAATGATTTCTGTAGTTCAGCTACAGATTCAAACTGCTTTCCTTCCTCATAAACACGGCGCACAATCATTGACCAAATATTTTCTACAATGTTGAGATCAGGACTTTTAGAAGGCCATTCCAAAATGCGAACATTGTTCGCTGCGAACCAATTTTTAACACCAATTGCAGTGTGAATTGATGCTCCGTCGTGCTGAAAAATCCAATCATCTCCCCCTAACTCAGTGCCATAAGGAAGAAGATTCGAGTTTAGAGTCTGGATATAGTCTGCATGGTTCTGTCTACCATTTAGAACGACTAGACTGGTCCTACCTCCATAGCCAACTGCTATCCAAATCATTACACTACCTCCTCCCATCTGTCGAGTAGAATAAGTCTCTTCTTCAGTATCGAGACAGTGCCAATAGTACTGATAGCCATCTGGGCCATCTAAGTTGAACTTTTTCTCTTCAGAAAATGCAACTGAGGTCCGTTCTGAACTCCATGACATGTGGTCTTTAGCCCACTGCAGTCGGTTCTTAATGTGTCCTTCGTTCCACTTTGGATGGTGTTTCCGTTTCTTAAAGATGAACTTTTTTGATCTTTTTATGTAGTTATACACAGTTCTTTTAGTAACATGTGTGATCCCCGATTGACGCTGAGCTTTGCTAACACTACCTCCTGCATTTTTGAGTTCACGAATGACTTTTCGTTGATCACGTTGTGTAAGTTTTTTGGGTCTTCCTGTCTTTTTGTTTCTTAAGTTACTTTCAGGGTTTCTCATAAAGTTCGTAACAGCATTTGGACTAATAGATAGCTGCCGTGCAATCCTTCTAATACACTTTCCTTCATTTTTATAAGCAAATATTTGGCCCTTCTGGAACTTACTTAAAGGTTTTCCTCTTGGCATTCCAAAACTAACAAAATCTATGAATTTCTAACTAAAATCTGAATTCTTGATAAAGAGACAATAAATGAAGAATAGCACATTAACCTTTACGGTTTCCAATGGCTTCTACATCGATTTTACGGATGTGTCCTTCTACTTTTTTCACAGACCAAAAGTAGTTATGTTTTAAATTCTAAACCTAAAATAGTAGTTGGTTAAATTTTTTGAATTAACATAAATTAAAATACTAACAAAACAACCTCTTTATAAAATCATGTCAAAATCCTTGAAAATAAAAGCAAAATGTAGAAAAAATGACTGTCCTTCTACTTTTTTCACGCAGTGTAATTACTTAGAAATGTGAAAAACCTTCGAAACCCCCAAATCTAAGTTTTTGTTACATTTGGATGAATATTTGACCAGTTATTCAATCGAATCACTTGTGGACCTTTGGGGGACCATGTCTAAAATGACAAGCGTAGTCAGTCTGTAGGTTTATGAATGGAGAAGAAAGAAGCACAAGGTCAAATATCTTGAAGATGGCCTACGAGGGATATAAAAGTCAATGAGTAGCTGCACATATTCAAAAATAAGTTGTCGTCAAAAATAGATCCCTATCGTCACTTGATAAGGGTTCTGAATTACGAGGTGTAATTGGCTCTGTTAAAGCTCTTAAAGGTGGCAGCAAATGGGCAGCCAGAAACCATTACATTAGTTCCCTTAGACACAACGGGCACGCTAGTTTCTATGTCAATTTCAATGTAGAAATTCTCCAATGAGAGTTTCAAACTTAGATTGGTCTTAGTCTATGGGTCAGTCGACGCCCGTCTTTAAAGTGTTAAGTAATTGTAACAGAGTTGCTTAATTAAACAACTTTTCAACGCCTGCAAAAAAAGTTTTGACTTCCTGGACTTAAATTTCTCAAAAATAAATTAAATTAATTCCACTAAATTGTTAAACCGATTAAATCAAATTATGATAATTAGGATAATAATTTCCTAAAATATAAAATTTTATACTTATACAGGACAAAAATACCTTTTTGGCAGCAGTTATTAGTGCCCCTTCTGTAGGCTGACCTCTGAGTTGGTCATTAACAATTTCAGCATTATTGCAAATACAGCCAGCCTAAAAAAACAATCCAAACACATTATTTTTTTTATTTGAAGTTTTTGTAGAGAAAAAGTTTGAGTAGTATCTGTATGTTAGTAGGGAAACTATCAGTTGAAGTGGTTGAAGGCAATTTTACAAGTTTATTTTTATTTTTTAAAAAACATTATTAAACATTGTATTAATGGTAATAAAAGATTTAAAGGGGAAAAAATACAGTTAATAAAGATATATTATAGAAAATGTGGTTCTATTTGCAAACAAATTAGAAATAAGTATCCCGGTAATAACCAAATAACAGCCCTATTTGGCCTAAATGCAATAAACAAGATGATACATTAAAAAAAAGAGCTTTTAAATTAACTTGCTCAGGGCTTTCAGCTTCTAAAAACTTTGCTTGTTTAGTCAGTTGTTTTTTTAATTACAGTATTGTCCAAAGTTAAATCAATATGTATTACCTCTATGATAGCTTGAACAGAATTAATTTGTTGTGAATGATCTCCAGGTTCTGCTATACTAGCCTGACCAAGTTCTGAATATCCTACTCCACTAATCTATAGTTGAATAAAACATTAAAATTAAAAATAAGGAATATAGTTAAACTAATTAACATTTAATTTTTCAGTTTTCCATCGTTAAAGTTAATTTTAAATTTCAGAATTCAAACATTAAAATTAAAAATCAGGTATATAGTTAAACTAATTAACATTTAATTCTTCAGTTTTCTATAGTTAAAGTTAATGTATATAGCTTGCTAATGTATTAACAGTGTTGAAAACATTTTTAACAACAGATTTTTTTAAAAATTTCAAATAATAACTGAAAATTTCATAAGTTAATTGTAAAGTATGTATTGTATATTAACCTACTTCAACATGATACAATTCAGATGTAACAACAGAGGTAACAGTCATTTCATTTTTTGTTAATGTTCCAGTTTTATCACAGCATACCACATTAACACATCCTACAAAATAAAAATCAAAGTAATTCTAGAAGTTCTTTTCCCACAATATACATACAAACTAAATGAATTAATTTAAATGTATAAAGTTATGAAAAAAAAACATTTTTGTATGAATACTGAAGTACAATGGGCATTGATAAACTTAACATTTATATTTTAATAATTTTTTGAGGCTGCTTCTTTGGTGGATGAAGCCTTTTTGCAGACTCTGCCTATTTCCCAGAATTGAGACAATTTGTAACACCATCCATCTAGGCAGCTCTTGCTACTATTTTTGACTTACAGGTGAGATTACAATGTATCTGAGCCCTCTGTATAGATGCTAAGTCATGCAGATACATAACTTTTCAAAGGAAACCCCAACCAAATGGGCACTCAAGAGATCTTTTACATGCCACAGAATTATATGACATGAGTGTCCACAATTGTATCATCCTGAAAATCAAGTGCCCCAGTTGGGACTTGAATCCGGGATGGCGGGCATGTAATGTCTCACAGTTAATTTAGCAATTTATGACTTGCAATCAAATATCCCATTTATATATTTAACATTTATGCAAAAAATGACTTTTATGAAACAAAATTTAAAAAAGTAATAATCACCTAATGTTTCCACTGTTGGCAGTTTTTTGATAATTGCATTTCTTGTAGCCATTCTCATGACTCCTAAGGCAAGGGTGACAGTCACTACTATTGGTAGACCTTCAGGGATAGCCGCAACAGCAAGGCTTATGGAGCAAATACAATCTGTTAATTGACTGTCGCATATGAAATAAGTAAATATAACCATATATTTTATTAATCCAATATCGCTGAAACACTATAAAGGGGAGCAATTTTAAAGTTTCATACTGTTAAAACACAAGGTGGAAAAGTAGGGGAATTTAATAAAATGATTGTTTTGATTGAAAAATAATATGACTGGTTGATAGCCGACATTTTGTAAATAAAAACTTCAATAAGCATAACCAGTAATTCATTTTATCCACCTTATTTTCAAGAAAATGTCAGCTATCAGCAAATAAAATTTTGATTTCATTTAAATTACTCCCCCCCCCCCCTTCCCTTCTTATTTTATAAAAGAAATTCCAAATTGCATAGAATACAAATCCTTATTCATTAAGTTTCTAGCAGGCGCAACATATTTTTTTCACATGTTTAACATCAAACATAAATGGTTTCACATGTTTAACATCAAAAATAAATGTTTACACTTGTTTACTATCTCAAACTAAATTTCATTGTTAATTGATACACAAAACATATCTACCTGACACCAATATTGAACATCTCCATTAAAGGCCTTCCTTGAAACCAACCAACTAGCATTATGACTCCAATTATAGCAAATGAATAAAACGACAACTGCTTTCCCAATAAATCCATGCTAATTTGTAGAGGCGTTTTAGGAGCCTACAGAGAAAAAATGGAGATATATTGAATTTTAAGACAAATAACAATTCAAAAATTACTTCAATATAGTGAGAATACAAATATTTTTATTTTGCTTGTCCAATTCCAAAATTGAACAATTATACAACATGGTACTAACACAAAAAGTATAGCATATTACATCACAAGTCTATTGAATATATAATTTAGACAAGTTTTCAAAAGTACACAAAAAAAATCCTAAACGATTAAAAAAAAGTTTAACTAAAAAGTTCATCTTTAAAAATTGACAGGACAAGGACTTGGGTTAGCAAGAATAAAACTTCTTTGGTATTAAGATTTCTTTTTTCTATTGTTAATTCTTTAATGAAGCAAATTGGCATACATGTTAATCAAACTATTCTGTAACAAACCAGAGATAAAAGTTTCATTTAATAATAATCTATAAAAAATGACCACAGAAACAACATTCATTTGAAGTATTTTCAAATGTTTGTAACAATCTGCACTTATATTTTGTTGTAGCCTAAATAGGTAAATTAGATGTAGAAAACCTGCAGTTAAAATGATCTCAAAAATTCGGAATGTTGAGAGTCTATAATAGTTGGGACTAAATTCGTTTGAGAAAGGTCAGGAATAGAATAACTAAAAGTACCTCTTCAGCTTGCATCATTTTAAATACTTCACCGAATTCTGAGTTCTCAGCAGTAGCTATCACAATACCCTGCAAACAAAATTAAAATGTTCAAAAGGCCTCGGGTTTGTTGCCTCTAATAGTGCAAACACAAAAATCTGGTAAGAAAAGACAGGGTTTTACTTAACATAATTGGATATTCAAGTTAAGTTTAATTTTCGATAGCTTTGCATCAGCATCATGGATAGCAGTGCATTTTTTTTCACGAAGTAATCATGCATCCAAATACTAAAGACTGTTTCAAAGTCACAATTTATATTTAAAACATAAAAAATAATAATAAATAATAAGGACTTAAAAAAGTAGAGACAACACGGCAGGAATCTGTCTTGGCATCATGCTGACAGATGCTGCCATTTATCACCACCTAGACATTTTAGACAAGTCCCTGAAGTGGAGGAAAATAGTCTCCAAGGACCTGTACCCATGGGAAACATAACTAAATAAAAAGTACACGATATAAAGCTGAATAAAATGTATGTACAAACCTTGGCTACACCACATCTCACTAATGTTCCCATAAATGCAATATTGTGTCGGCTAGATATTCCATTAGTCTTTTCTAAAGGCATTGTGACTTTATTAGAAGGTTCCGTTTCACCGGTAAAACTGCTCTCATCGATGGATAAATCGATGGCCTACTGAAAATAATATTTATTAGAAGGTTTCTCTATGATTGTAAAAAAAAGAGTTTACATTCCACTTCACATTCATTAACACGCAAAGCATTTCATTTTGAAAAATATTAGTTAAGTTAGGTATTTTTTTTTATGTGTAGCATATTTAAGCCTATCATACATGACGTAGAGTATGCTAAATAACAGCTTTTTATTTTTTTTAAATTTTTTTAGAATCAAAATAAAATTTTAAGTTTATACTTATACTTCTAAATGACATTTTTAATACTTAACTTCACATGAAAGTCCTTTTATGTATACTGAAATTGAATATGTTATATTATATATATTAGCCGTCAAGATTTTCACAATTAAGAACCGAGTGTGGTAAACACTGTTATATATTTTAAATACTTTTCCCATAAAAAATTACTTCTAATTTCAAATGTTTTTAAATAGATAAATACCCAATTATAATTAAAGGAAAACTGTAAAAATTCTGGCTGAAGGGGCTAAAAACACTTTTTTGCAAACAAAAAAATACTGCTGATATTCTACAGCTATAATAAAATATCTTCAAATCCACATAATTTTAAGAAAAATTTATTAGCAATAATTATTTTACAATTTATATACTAAATATTATACAAATTAAAATAGATCTTGAAAAAAATGTTTGGAAGTAATAAACTGTACCTCAAATAATCTCAGATCTGCAGGAACTCTATCACCAATGCTGAGTAGCACAATATCACCAGGTACCAAGTTCTTTGCTAAAAAGGCTTCTTTCCTTCCATCTCTAAGACTAAAACATAAATTATTACATTATTTAATATTTTTTAAAATAAATTTTCTATAATATATACTTTGATCAAAAAGAGGCAATGTTTAAAATTATAATATGCAAATCGGATTCTCTTATGCTAAGATAAAAAAAAGCTTTAAATAGCTTTTACCGGTTAATTAAAAATGTTGATTTAGGCAGAAGTTCATATAATAAAACGTTTAACATTTATTAAAATTGCTTATTAAGAAAAAAATACATCAATTACCATGTGCATGTTGGAGGTACAAGTTTATTTAATGCTTCAAGTGATTTTTCTGATCTATATTCCTAAAAAGAAAAAAAGTTTAACACAAGCAAGAATAATGTACAATAAAATTATCGTAATTTACAGTGATTTTATTTAAACTATATAATTACATTAAATTGCGTCTTTGAGGTTCTTATAATTTTATATCTTAATAGAGGAATTGGAATTATGAGCTTTTAAAGAATGGCTGAGGATTTGATGTTGAACATCAAAGATATGCAATAGATAAATAAAACTAAAATTACCTTTCCAAGACAAAAAAAATATCAAAAAATTAAATACAGATTTTACTAGATCTGTTTCTACGATGCAAGAACTTGCAATTATATTTATATTGACGAAATATTTGATTGAGGATACACTAAATGTAGAACTAAAACAATTTAAATAAAAAATAAAGTACAATATAAATTAGGAATACACATAGAGTGGCGCACACACATAGCACAAGTTTGTAATAAAATATCAACTCAATGCTTAGTTGAAAATAAATTAACAAAATCATTGAAATACATTAATTCCATCTATTATAAATATTAGTATTTACTTAATATTTTTTAAAAATAATTACCTGAACAAATGCTACAGTCACAACTATAACGATAGCCTATAAGAAAAACAAATTCAGACATTTTTAAAGGAATTATCTGTGATACTTTTTAAATCTAAAATATGACTAAATTTTTTCTGTAATACAAAGATTTGTACTTACAGCAGTTATGCTAAAGGCATCATCAAACTGTTGCATACAAATACTAACTAATGCAGATGCTAGTAATAAAACAATGAGAGGATTCTTGAACTAGAAAAAAAAGATGCATTAAATTTCAATTATTTAAGAATAAATCGGTATAAAATTTATCAGAGAATTTTTGTAACATATGAAATATACCCCGATTTAAAGACTTTAAATTTTTAAAAAACTTAATGTGACAGTTACTTATCATATCACATGATTGCTCTTCAAACAAAGTGTATAATTAGACTGATTTTTTTATTACAGATCTAACAGATACATTTTTGGATAAAGAAAGTTTTGTTCAAACATAGATAATATATAGTAGCTGTCTGATGAGGAAATTTACATAACAAAAAAACAAAATGCTTTAAAAAAATAAGCCAACTTTGTACCACCCACAAGGGTCATAGTATTCCAAAGTTTAGTCGTGCTACCATATTTTTAAGGATGATAATCTTTTTTTTGTAGTTTGGAGCAGTAAAAATTTACTTTTGCAGCATAAAGACATTGAAACAAAAAAATTTAACTTTCAGTGTACATATGAGAAATTGTAGCAGAAAAATCAAACAAAAATATATAAACATTAGTTTATAATTAGCACAACATATAAACTTTGACACACTTTTCCCAGAATTCCCATCCATGATACTTACTTGTTCTATGTATTTTTTCCATAGCGGTTCTTCTGGCGTCACCTCAAATTCATTGTAGCCGTGAAGCCCCAACCTCCGATTAGCCTCTGGCCATGAGAGCCCACTATGGATGTCGGTTTTAAGTAGGGTTGCCACCTCATCATAACTGCAACGGCAGGCTTCCTCAGTGCGTATACAGCGCATTCCTTCGGCTTCATCCGTGTGTTTCTAACATGAAAAATAACAAAAATTAAAGGTTTTTATTGAATTTTTTACCTTTTCATTGCAAACTGATTGCCTAACCATGATTTGTCGAAAATACTTTGAATAGTGAATAGTCTCACCTGTATTACACATATTTAGAATTAAGAATGAATGATTTTTTTAAGAAGTAAAATTAATTTATATACAATTTTAAAAAGTTATCAGAGTTTTTTAAGTAAAAAGCTTTAACTTTTTTTACCTTAACTACAATTTTAAATATAGAGTATCTCAATCGTCAATAAAGTTTCATTTACTTTTTTTTAGTTTTTGTGAAATTGCAAGGCAGTGTCCCAGAATCAATTGCTTGTGCCTATAATCCTAAAAACTTTCAACCAAACCAAAACTAACAACCTAATCCACATTTCGGTATAGTTGATTGTCTAAATAATAAAGGGGGCTGCTGAAGATGTCACAACAGCTAGTGTTAAACAAAAAGGACCTCAAGATGAAGACTATGTTGCTTCGGCTAAAATACTATGTTACTAGCATTGGATAAACAAGTTGCTTCGGTTCATATGCTAGAACCTAGATGAATGTTGTAGTCTGCAGTAAACCAGAACCATCCAGCATTAGATGTTAGTAGAAGTTGTGTGTGCAGCTTCAAAAACATATCACAATACAATAGCTAAAAAGTGTCTTAAAATTGGTAAACTTGTATAATATTCAGCATTCCATGTTGGCAAATAAATTGATTGAAACAAAGTTTCAGCGACTGATAATAGTTTTGGAAAAAATAAAATACAATTTTAATTAAACACAATTTTTTTTAATTAAATGCTGAAAAATAAACAAAGCTGTTTCTTATATTGAAATCTAGAAAAAAAAGTTAAAAATGAAATCTTTTGATTGTAAATACACTAGGCTTTCAAAATGAAAAAACTATAAAAATTGTTATAATAGTAAATCATACGTATTTAATTGTAGAATTTTATATTAGTAAATTATATTTGTTTTTTCCTTGGCAACTTATTTATTGATTTGTATAAAAAGGGGGGAGGGAGGGGGAATTCAATAAAGTTAGTAATTGAATTCAAATTATAATAACTAAATGTAAAAAAAAACTTTCACATTTCGCTAGTTACTTGACTCTTGAGTACACTAATGCACTTTAATTTAGAAATACCACCAAAACTTTAAACTAATTATTTGATTCTCAAACAAACATGAAATTATAAACAGATCGAAATGCATTGATTAGCTATAGGTAGTAAACACTGCATTGCAAACACAGCTAAAAACTTTTTAAAAGGAAATAGTTTCGGTTTACAAAAATATAATAAACCAAAATATAAATATACTTACACAGAAATAAAAGATTAAATTGACGCCTTATTAATGTGATTGAATAAATGAGATGTTAAAAATACTGTCGCGAAAATCCACAGGTGTTTACAAATTAAACTTCAAATCCTGAGAGATATTTATGTTAATCTTATTTTGGAAATTAATACAATCGGATTATTGATAACGTTAAAGAATGACGAACTGACGTGGCAATATTACTTATGTGTTGACAGATAAAATAAATTTAAAGATACATGAAACGGCACAAATCAGTACAAATTAACGCATCGTCGCATATTTGATTTTTGAACAAAAGTCACCAAACTTGTTTAACAAAGATTAACCCAAAATTCTAGTAAACCTGACAAAAAAATAAAATGTTATATAAATTTACAGTATAGGGCTATAATAAAAGAAAAGAAGCGTCGACTAATGCAGCCAATAAAGTAGCCAAAACCATTTTTACGCCAAAACGTCCCATTTTTGGAACAGTTAAAATACGAAACAACTACATTATTACAAAAATATGTAAAGTTATAAAAATACATGAAAAAAATGAACATTTTATTTGAATTTAATATAAAACACCTGATTAATAAAGAAACTTCCAAAAATTATAATAAATAAGCAACGTCAAAGCTAATGAAAACAAGTTGCAATTACGTGGCGTCACCTACTGGTTTAAGGTATAAATACAAACTCTTTTATTAAAATAATATTACGTATGTCCCGTAGTTTATTAGTAAATGTGCAAAAATTGGTGTTTTTAATTTTATTATCATTTAAAAATATTGTAAAAAATGTTATAATAAATTTAAAAATAATAATTGATCAGGAAGATAAATTGGAAACTTGATTTTGAATTATTTATTATTAAAAAGCGGGCTGTTATGGCATCTAGACGGTAACAGAGTCACTGTCCGATATCTCATTTATTTTTAGTGCTTCATGAAATTCTTTAATCGTATTTCACTCGGAAAATAAGATATTTGAATTTTTGTCGTGGTCTTGGAAACACCTTCTTGTGTAGTATAAGGATTTACCTGGTGTCTTATTCAAATTAATTTTTAACGAAATATCAGCTCTTCTACTCTAACCTGAACAAGTAATATAACATACTATCTGCAAAATCATGTTGAGAAAATCCAAAATTTAAATTTTAAAAAAATTCCTGGTATTGAAATAAAATAAAAATCCCAAGCTTTATTTTTTTTTAAATAATGTGAGAAAAGGGTACCCTCATTAATTACTAATCCAAGAAGAAATAAAACATTTCTCAAGAATCAACATGTATATGAAATTGAGAAGTTACGATCTCGAAGTTTTACAATTATAAATAGCACAGTCTTAACAGACAAAAATAATGAATAAATTAATATAACAATAAATAACTCTTCATTAAAATGTTATTATCAAAAATAAAATACGACTAATGATAATGAATGATTAAGACTAAAGTCTTATGCAGGTTCATATACATGTCATTTCTACCAAGACAAGGCCATGGTCGGACAGCCAAATCCAATAAATTTATGGGCTTTCTCCTTTTTGTGTGTAAATTGTATTCAATTTGAGCAAGTAGAAGTAAAGTTGACTGTACGAAAAAACGATAACGGAATCCCTCATTTTTTCCTTTTGTGATTCTGATTGTGTGTCTAAGAAATGGCAAAGTACTATGGCACTAAGATGCTACAAAAAGGTTCTTTCTTGAACCTCGATCATTTATTTAATTAAAAAAAACACGTTTATATGGATTTTTTTTTAGCCCGACAGCCAACTATACATAATGAATCGGGCAATATTTTAGTAAATCATTAAAACAGATTACAATAGTTTCGGTCTGATTCGATATTTCAATGTATAAGCTCAATATATTGTCTGGATTTGAAATTGGAAGGGTTAAATAAAAAGTGGTATAAAATAGTTTAAGATATTTTTTACCCCTATTTGTTATGACTTGAAAACATTTAGTATTTTCCATATTGCTTCGCAATTTTACAGTTAAGGATTTGGGAGTTACTTTTACTGCTACTCTTGACTTTTCACAGCACATTGACAATATTGTATCTAAGGCTTATAAAGTACTCGGTTTTCTTAAACGTAAAACAGTAAATTTTACTAATCAACTTGCCTTAAAATCTTTATATTTCAGCCTTGTACGCTCCAATCTCGAATATTGCAGTATCATTTGGGATCCCTACTATGATAATAGAAGTAATGTAGTTGAACAGGTTCAATCTAAATTAACACACTATTTATATTACAAAAGCTATAACGTTAGTGCTCAATATATATCCTCAACTCATCTGCGCAATATTTTTTGTATTTCACTTTTAAAATCTAGAAGATAATTGTCATGTGTTTTATTTTTCTTTAAAGTGTGTAATAATTTAATTAACTCTAATGATATACTGAGCTCTATACAAATATCTGTACCTAGTCGGATTTTCAGAAGGCATAACTTTTTTAGAAATGTTTTTGTAAAATATAATTACACCAATAACTTTTGTCTTTATAAGTTTTACAGAATTTTTAACAGTATTTGCGAAGATTTAGATGTTTTTAACATGTCTTTTAAATGTTTTCAAACCAAATGTTCAGTGCTTTTACATTATTAGTTTTTTTTCCCTTGATTTTCGTCCAACACCTGTTATTGGATTTTTAATCTGTTGTGTGTTGTGTAATAAAATAAATAAATATTCATTTTCCTCCCTCCTCTTTTACTATAATTATTACTCTTTGTGAATAATTTTTTTCTGATGAAATAAAGAGTAAAGTTACACTTTCGATTAATTAAAAAATATATCAAAATAGAACTTACGTTACGTATCTTAAATTACAAACGGAAGTCGGGAAGCCCGAAACTTCATATTCAATGAGAAACAACGATACTTTTGAAATCGTACTCGTGGAGAAAAAAAAATATTAATCAATGGTTTCCAAAACGAGAAAACAAAAATTACATTTAAAAAGAAAATTCATTGTTATTGCGTTTTTTCAATTGAAAGAAAAAAGAACTGAATGTATATGTGAACTTGTTAAATAATTAGAACAAAACCAGTGGCCAAAAACACCGGATATCCTACTTGTATGACCCGGAAGTTCCATATCAAAGTATTTAATAAAATCATTCCAATATATAGCTTAATTAAAAACACGAATCCTAAACGCAATCCATAATTTATTTAAATTTTAAACCACCGTTTAAAAATGTCTCCGTACAGTTGCACTTATCTCCGATTTAAAAAAAAAATCTAGATAGTAAATAAGTGTCCCTGGGTGAATATAGTACATAGTTAGTCATGTACTGTAGTTTTATTCATATAGCATGTGTTCTGCACATTGTTCAGCCGGTTACAACTGAAGAAACCGAAGTGACAAATTTAATGGCTCTGAAAGTATAAAACGGCAAATTTGCCAAACCATTGTTTAAAAATGTCTCCGTACAGTTGCACTTATCTCCGATTTAAAAAAAAAATCTAGATAGTAAATAAGTGTCCCCGAGTGAATATAGTACATAGTCAAGTACTGTAGTTTTATTCATATAGCATGTGTTCTGCAGATTGTTCAGCCGGTTACAACTGAAGAGACAAATTTAATGGCTCTGAAAGTATAAAACGGCAAATTTTATTATCAAAGTGATGCGTTAAAACAAACCGAATGAAAAGATCTAGTGTAGGAAAGCTTTATATTGAATTTGAAAAAAAGGAAACTACAGTCTATATAATAATGTAGGAGGCTATGAGGAAACTTTGAATTTTTTTAGTTTGTTTAAGAAGTTTAACACAGTTAAAATCGCTTGAAATGTGCATGGAAGATCTTTACTGTTAACTTAGAAGCTAAAATAAAAGTTATTTTTTAATATTTCTTGATAATGTATGATGGAATCAAGTAAAATTTGGAGTTTTAATAGTGAACATTGTTATCGCTCACTTGAAACCGAATCGATTATCGTTAGTTCATGGTCGAATAAATACGTTTTTCTTTCAAAATAACCTCGAAATCTTGAATTATTTTATTTTTTAAAAAATGCCAGTTTGAGAAGAAAAAAAAAGAGTATGGTTAAAAAAAGCCTTAAAAAATTAAAATATAAATCGGCAACTTCAATCATAAAGTTTTTCAGTAGTTGGCCTAACTCAAAATCCTATAAATTTGCCACAAACGTCAAGTTTTTTTAATGAAGCCGAAATGGTATTTTCGACTGATTAAAAAAAGGTTTGGTGACCATTGATTACATTTACAGCAATTAAATTATTGATGAATTCGTACTATCATTTTCAAAAATTATGTTTCTGTGCAGTGTATAGAGTGTCCCAAGTTTCTACATTCAAAATTTAAAAATTGAGCCGATTCTATTCGGAATTTTTGAGTTTTATCACCAGTTATATTCTTTATTAATTATTTAACAATAACCGTTTTGCAATTTCCGCGTTCAACTTCAGCGGAGGAAAAAAAAACTCCCCTATTTTCTGGTTTTCGTTGCGAGATAATTAACCGCATAAAAAAAAAATTGAGTTACTCGAGCTCAAGGTTTGTTTTACATCTGAATCTAATGACCAATGCAAAGAATTCTGGTCTGCATAATATCCAAATGCTTACTTTCCCGATTTAAAACAATATTTACAGTTAAGTAATTTCGATTACTCAATATTTAGTGTCGCAACTTTCGGCCTTCCAATTCTGTACGTGTATCATCAACTTAAACCTGTCTCAGAAATCACTACTTAGCTGTAGTTGATATACTATGTTTTAGTTGGAAAATAATGATTCCATCAGGATATTTCTCTCACCAAAATTTTTGCATTCATCATAACATTCGGTTTTAAAATAAATCTGCCGTTACTGATGAAATAAATCTCACCGATTTAAAATAACCATACAGGTGCACAGAAGGAAGGTTTGGGGTTTAATTAATGACTATTGACTAACGTTGCACTAGAACTACACAGCCTCGTATATTAGAACCACCGTTAAGTGACAAGTCGAGTCGAGTGTCGACACCGGAGCTGGTACACAGCGCAACCTTTTAGCGATATTGTACGCGGCGTCAGAACTTTGGAGCCCTGCAGATTCAGCATGCACCATTCCCATGTATACAAGGTTTTTATTGGCAACTTGTTTTTTTTTTGCCCAGCACGATCCATTTACATGATAGATGGATCGGGTTACATTAGGAGCATTCCAGCGTTCAGTGTGTTACATTCGGACCACATTTTCAGTATATTTGTTACATTTTTGGTTTGAAAGCAGTATAAAACAAATAAGATGACAACTTATATCTTTTCTCAGATGTTTAATGATCTTATTAAGCTAATGGGAATCTTTTTAAACTAAAAAGTTACGCAGATATAATTTTTTCATTTCGCGTCACGTGTGTTTCCATTTAACAGGGTTATTTTCTTTTCTTCTTCTATTATTTGCATAATTCTGCGAATTATGCAAATACTCATGAAAATAAAAATTATCAATAGCAAGCTAAGTAAACAAGCTTTAAAAAAAGTGCCGTTGGAAATCTGAGTTACAATTAGTCAGACTACAATAAAATAAATAGCGCCGTCCCGTGTGTTGCACTCAACGTTCCGTGTGTTACAGCGTGCGAATTGATTTGCAGTTCAGTTTTTAAAATCCTAATATTTTTAATGATAAACACTTTGGTTAGCAAATAAATAAATATAGGAGTTTAGTGACATATTTAAATACACAATTATTTATTATTTAACTTTGGTAAAGCACATTTTTTGATATTTAATTTTTTATAAAAATATAAAAGTTCAATTGCTAATTTTAAATATTATTCTTAAATTTTCAACTACACTAAAACCGACCTTAAGTTTGCAGCAGAGAAATGTACTGCGCGAAGGAAACTGGGTAAACAACGCAGCTGGCGCCGAAATTTCGCCTACTCTGATTGCCTCCTCCTTTGACCCTGATATTCGTGCACCCTGTTACGTCAAAATCGAAGGGAAAATAAAAATAATTAAAATACCCTCTAACTGAAGCTAAACTAATAAAAATAATAAATTTATGTCTTGAAATAACAAATAAAATTGTTTATTGAATGTGAAACACCTTTTTTTATTCGATTCTCGCACTCGAAAATGAGAACTATTTACCCTTTTTCTCGTAGAACATTTGTATACTGCAAACTTAATGTGGGTTTTATTGTAGTGAAAAATGATTCCTACCATATTGCAAATTACACAACAATAGCAAGCACAATTTTTATATAACTGTATTGAACAGTTCAATGTGACTGCCAGAGTCACATTTAACATGGTGAATTTTTCGTATTCCTGGTACCGGAAACAAAGTAACTCAAGGATTAATATCCGTTATTTTGGATGTTATGTCCAAATATGAAGGACTTAGGTATTCGGAATTAAGTTTCTGAAAATATTCGCCAAATCCTTTGAATGCTGGACGATGGTCGGATTTGTTCTTTTACTCATAACTTCTCTCCGCACGAGAGATTTGGCATTGCCACCAACTCCGTCGACAATGTCTTTCCTGGGAAACGTTGCGAAATAGTTCCATTCAAATGTTTTTTTTTCTTTTTAAAATTTTAAATGAAAGTTGTTAAAGTAAAACAATTCACTTTCGTTAAAATTAATTTTGTTAAAACATAACTGTTAATATCAATAAAATGCTTAATTTGAAATAATGATTTTGCAACACATAACTTTTCTAAAGACAAATGGTCACAAGGAAAAACAAAATAACGTCTGAAGCACTCTATATTTCAACTACTAATGATCTAAAATGTAAACATCCAATGCATCCTCAAATGTGTACATCTGCCAGCAGGGGTGCCTACAGGGGGGGTCAACGACGCAGACTGCGTCATTGAAAATTTTAGGGGGGGGGGGGGGGGGTCGAAAAAAATTAGAAAATTTCCAGTGTAAATGGTTTATTTCTTTCTAAGTTACAAATACTAGTTCTTTCCAATCCCCCCCCCCCCCCCCACCAAGGGAAGGGGGCATTAACCTGCCCCCCCCCCCCCCAACCTTCAAGAATCAAAAATGGTAACCAAAATCCACAAGAACATTACGGAAAGAAGATCATAGATAATCGAATATCGCGTCGGCCTAACGAATCTTTCTGGCATTTATTACCCATAAACAACTCATCATTTCTTTAAACAAAACATTTGCAGCTGCCATTCTGTCTGTATAACATATACAGTTCGATTAAATGATGACTACCGAATATTTCTTTTCACCAATGACACTCGTGCAATTTTCCCGCTCGCTTTGAAGTGTTGTTAGAATTTTTTTTTTTTTGTAGATGTAGATTGTTCATTTTGAAACGGAGGAGGGAGCATCAAAAATATATATCTTTATTAAATGCACCTATTTGATCTATTTTAAACTACATGAAGTTAAAATGCACTGCACTATAAATACTCCAAGAGCTTATTTTGAAGTGTTATGGCAGTGATACCGGTAAGATTTTCGTCGTAATTATATAATTTGAATATATTAATCGTGTTAACCCTCTGAAAAAGCAAATTGGCTGAAATGTAAACTTATTTTCACTGCTTGAGATTTAAAATTTTAACTGAAAATTTAATTTCTCAATTAAAAAATTATTTTTCTGTAGTAGGTGGTTATAAATGACTCCCCCATGCTTTAAATTTTGGAATTTAATAAAATTATGAAATTGATAAAACTTTAAAATTATGTGCGTTGCTGGAAAATCAGTCATTTGACGGGTTTATACGTCTGTATCCTTCAGAAGGTTAGGCAAATAAAGAAAGGATACTAAAGAATTTTAAATCAGACAAATACTGAGAAGTTAATTATATTTGATATTACTACAATAATTTTAGTTTCAAATTTTACACTCAAACATTTATGGGCACCAAAAATATTGATCAATTATTATAATGAAAACATTGTTTTCTTATTTTTTTAAATACACCTTAATCTTAACGTGGCTTTTTTTAATAAAGTCGACTAAAGACATGAAATTACATAAAATATTTTAGAGTGGCGGGATTTTTTAAAACAGTTTTGCCTCTAAATCTGCAATAACTAGATGACAGCTTTCAAGAAATTAGATTTTTAAAATGTTAACCCCCTTCCCTTCATTAAGCCCTAGAGATATTAATAATTTTTATTATCAATTTCTAGATATTTATTTGGAGAATACTATAAAATTACTTGTTGAGGTTCAAGCTGTCTTAAGACGTAGCCACTTAAACCGCAAGGAACGAACGGGGCCTTCTCCTAATTAGTGATCCCATATTGTTGATTTTATTAGAAATTTTTTGCAATGATAACAGAATTGCACTTCTTAATAATTAAACTCGCATTTTAAGTTATTTAATTGAATAAAACCCTTAATTTCATACATTACGCACTTAATGCTCTAACTACATTAATCGCAACTAAAATCTTTAACAATATGTCCCGGCGTCGAAGAAAGCCATGTGCTGGCAATTATTCCACATAAATATTTCTTAATCATTGTTATAGCATTTGAAGCAGGCATTATAAATATTCAGAATTTTATATAACATTTCTTTGAATGAATGAGCTTCGGATAATATTTCTGGCTTAGCATACACGCTGTGAGTGATTGAATTTAGTTAAGTAGTTCAGTTCCGAGTTTTACGGTAAGAATTTTGACTGTTTAATATTTCATTTTAATTGTAGTAATTTAATAATTAGTAACTTATTTGTAACTAAATCTGTAAACTATCTGTAAACATTATAAAATAATTTTGATTTGTTTAATGATATCGATTGTGTTGCATTGCATCTATAATAATAAAACAAGAAGTTCTTAAAGAACTAAAATAGCCTACTTTCCTGTTACTTAAATGCTTACTAAAATTCTTATCATGAAAAAACTAGGTTCGTAACAGTAAGTGACACCAACTACCGTTTTCCACCTTAAATTCTAAAATAAATTTCACGAAACACAGCATCGAAATAAACACAGCATCTTTCACTAAACACAGCACTAAACATAGCTTTATTTGCAGTTATAAATAAGTATTTAATTTTTCGTAGAACAAAAACCAAAAAACTACTCCTCAATAAACATTTACTTGCTAAATTCGGCTAGTTTCATTTATTTTATTTCGAAAATTAAATAATTATTACTTAAATCGTTTGCAAAAATTTATATTTCAAAGTATAAATATGTAATATTCCTCGCTTTTAAATAGAATGAAAACAATTTATATCAACATACAAAGATCTCGTAGTGAAATATTTATTTGACCTCATCTTAAATTGATCGATGTCTCAAAAATAAATTTATTTTAATTTATTGTCTAAAAGAATTAAAGTTTCTCAAGCGATTGTTGCTATGGCAATGGTGATTTAATTCTAATGAAAAATGGCTTCCTATGCTTTTTAAATGAGCATTAAATTTTGATGTTTTTTAAATAATTGAAGTACTTCGAATTCGAATTCTTTTCTGAAATTTTCAATGTATTCTAATTTCGATGCGCTGAATTTTTTGACGTATCTCACTTGTGTCCGTAGCATTTGTAGTTAAATTCAGCGATTTAAATGACTCTAAATTGAATTTCAATGCTAATTCAATGGGAAATTCGTCGTCAAATAGTAGATTTATGTCCGTCCTATCGAACAGACAGACGGACAAAAAGTATGAAAGTTGGGTGTCTGGGGTTATACCTTTCTAATAAAAAAAGAATTTTTAAGAACAGATTGCTAGAACTGATTTTGGAAGGGGGGTACGGACGGACGGACAGACAGACGGACGGACGGACGGACATCGACCGCATGTCAATACCTACTTTTCCTTTTTATTAATTCTTCGAATTAAAAAAAAGAAAAGTAGGCTAATAAAGAATCTGTCTGTGTGTATGTCTGTGGATGGCAAAAGACCTACTTAGACTGCTGTAAAATATCCGAAATTTTTAATATAGATTCCTTTTAATACCTACGTGTGCACCTGAGGCGTAGTTTTTTCATATTTGATTGTGATTTTTAATTAATATGATTAGTTAAAAAAAAAAAGTTCATCCACTTGGGAGTGCGGGACCATAACAGGGCTTGAAAATACATGAACCGGGCCGAAATGGGTGCTTGACGCCATTCGCATTAGATATTGTGTGTATTTTCACAAGTAAGCAAAGCATGCCTCTAAAAGGAAGCAAAGAACAAGCACACAAGCTGGAATTGTATATGTATCATACCATACCATACCATACCAAAGGAAGCAATGCGAAGTTAACGGGTTACCTGTAATACGGGACCATACTGCTAGTTAGATAAAAAGCGAAGACAGCATTTTTATGCATTAAGAATTGAGGGAAGGAATTGGAAACTGTTTTTGATTGGATCACGTATCCGGCTATTGTTATGGATTAAAAAAATAATATAATTACATAAATTAAATTTTGAGTGGAATTTGTACCGATTATTTAGATTCCCGCAACTTTTACTGTAAAGAAAATCTATTTAAAGGAAAATTTAAAATAAGTTGTAATTCCGTATTGTAAAAGCAAATAAAAAATGTGCTTCCCTTTTTTTTGGGGGGGGGGGGGGGGGGGATTTAGAAAATTCTAGGGGGGGGGGTGCGTCGTTGGCTCTGGGGGGGATCGGCACTCTGCACCTCTGTCTGCCAGAGCAGGTGGCTGAAACTTCCATAGCGTAAATGATAACGTTTTTAGTTTTGCAATTGTTTTTAATTTTTTTAGTAAAGGATTTTTTTTGTAAAGGATTTTTTTTGTTTTATGGTGTTTTATAAATATATACATGCATGTTTCCATAAGCACGCATTTCAATAAATGAATTTCTCAGGATAAATCTCGTTTTTTATACTACACGTCAACTAGCTCCCACTCCCGTTTCCTTCATCATTGCCAAAATCGTTCCGTGCGTTTCAAGAAATAAATTGCCGAATTCTTGCTTAATTTTTAAAAAAACGTTTTGAAATTTTTTCTATATGTTCCCCATGTGTAACTAGCTTATAATTAATAAAATAAGCTTTGTTAAGCTTTTTTCACAGTTTTTATATAAAAAGTTATAGGTTTTCGTTCCGTGTGTTACATTGAGCATCAAGTAATTCATATTTTACCGAGTAATTTTTTTTAAAAAAAAGCGATGCACAAAATATCTGCCTAAGATACTCAGAAAAGATGCATTTGCAACAATATGCGTAAAAAAATTCATTTTACATGTTTTTTAGCCCTTAAACGTTTATCATACATCTGGCAATTATTTCACTTGAAATATCTATTTCTAAATCGGTCTAGTTTATTGCATTTTTTCACACTAAAATTGAATTCAGATTCGAAAATCAGTATGATTTATTTGAAATATAAACCTTTAACTACATGTGACAATTTTTTCAGAATTTTATTTGCACTTTAATTTTTTGGCACTTCAGGACCACTTTCCTTGGAATGCTCCATTATCGTCACAATAGAGGTACTGACGATATTCCCACCGGAAATTCTTAATATTCACCTGACATACCCCCCCCCCCCCCTAAATAAATTTTTGGCTACGCCCTCTAAGAGAATTCTAAATTCTTTTCAGAACTGTTGGCTTCTTCCAACGCTGAAATATAGCACGAAAAAATACGAGCATCACGATCCATTTAAACAAGGAAATTTACTTGCTTGGTTACATTTTTTAAGTATAATTAATAAAAAAAGTTTGGAAAATATGTAGTTTTTCAGATGCTTCTACTGATGTAGTAGTATGTATTTCACTTCCCATTTTCTAAACATAAATTATAAATTTTTAAAATGCTGGCTAAGTATGCTTTTTATACAGGAGGAGTAAATCAACTTTTAAATTAGCCCCAGAAGAGGAAGCAATTTTTGATGAGGATTTTTTTTAAATAGAGAGCAAATTTTAACTTATTTTTATAGGATCGCAAAAGACCTACTTAGACTGCTCTAAAAAATTCGAAATTTTTAATATAGATTCCTTTTAATACCTACGTGTGCACCTGAGGCTCAGTTTTTTCATATTTGATTGTGATTTTTAATTAATATAATTAGTTTTTAAAAAACGTCATCCACGTGGTATTGCGGGACCATAACAGGGCTTGAAAATACATGGACCGGGCCGAAACGGGGGCTTGACGCTATCCTCTATTAAATTAATTGATTGAGTTTGGTTGAGATATGCGCTCGCCCGAAGGATGCTTCATCCTCTATTAGTGTTTGCTTTTTTAAGTGCGCATGCGCCAACACGAATTTAATTTTGTTTTGATTTTGAGTGTATTTTCAAAAGTAAACATGCCTCTAAAAGGAAGCAATGCGAAGTCAACGGGTTCCCAGTAAGGCGGGACCATACTGCTAGTTTACTATAATACAACTTTCACAAGATTTTACGATTATTCACATGACAAATTAATAATAAAAAAATATAATGTAGGTATTAATTAAAGTGTGTAATAATAAAGTGGGTTATCAAAATAGTGTATCAATACAATTAACAAAAACTAACATATAAATAAATACATATGTTCATTTAGCTATTTTCCTTATTAAGAAATTTAAACAAAAACAGTTTTAAGATTAAAGTAGTTTTGGTTATGCCAAACTATCGGCTGTAGCTCATTGCGGAAAAGCTCAAATGCAGCGTGATGATCCAGTCTTATCGCTAGATAAATTTATATTTATGATAAATTATGATATTTATTAACTTATTCAGAACAAGTGGGCAAAATAACGAAATAAATATCTAACTTAATATTAGCGATGGAAAGAGTGGCACTTACAATCAAATTTTGGGCATCCTCCCTTACCACTGAATTTCATAACTGTAACAATGTCTAAAGCCAACAACTTTTTAAGCCTGCACTTTATTTAATTTCGTCTATAAATTATGTGATGAAGATTTGGTGTTTTTTTTTACCCCCCTTTTGATACTCCTTTGTATTTGGCTTAACTCCCCCCAATCTCAAGTGAGATTTTTCAAGATTCACATTTTTCATTTGAAATTTTTTGCATTTCAAAACTTGTGTTTGGATGTTTGTTACTCAGAAAACTTCAATACATGTTAATCAACACCACTCAGATTGTCAAAAAAAAAACCTACATCCTCTTATGATGGTGAGAAAGTTACTTAAAAATAACACATGATGCACATTTGTGATATTGAAGTTGATAAAGATTACAGAAAGAAACAAATATCAATCAAATCTACATAAAAGAACGGACCGTTCGTTTCCCTAACATTTAAGTATGTGGTTTGAAAAGTCACGATAAATATTATCATGTAAGATTTTGCACATTTGAGTCCAATTTTTTTTAATTTCATTTTCTTACAGTTTTTGGTTGATTTTTAAAGGGGAAAATTACGTGATGATTAATGAGACCCCCCCCCCCCTTCTGTGAGATTTAGTGATATTTGGCTCCATCCCCTCCCCCACTAAAAATGTCACATGATTTATGGGTGCCCCCTAATCCTATGAATACCCAAATATTGGACAAGAAAAAAGAAAACCATTTACATTTCTGTAATAAAAGAAATTTAAAAATATTACAAAAATATGTGCTTGAGAATAAATAAGGTTAAAATAAAGAGTGTGTTATTATTATTTAAACTAGCAATGAAATAAAGTCAATATAAGAAGTGTAATTTTGTTTTTTATTTCAGTTGTATACCATACACTAGATCCCTATTGAAATAATAATAGTTAAAAACTTAATTTGAATTTAACTAGCTTTTTGTGTAAAAGGTATTTTTCTGTCACAATGATACTATTATGCGACTGAAAGAAAACATAATCAACAATACAGTGGGATCTCAATTTCTGGCAAACAATGGTGGAAAAGTCCACTTTGAAAATGGGTGGAACATACAACTAAACAGGGTTAGTATGGAAACAATTTATGTTTTCCTTATTCCTTTTATACCAGGGTTGGGGTTTTACTGGTAAAAACTAGTTTTTACCAAGACATGGTAAAAACTTGGTATTTACCGGTAAAAACCTGTTTTTACCGGTAAAAACCATTTTACTTTGTATGCTTAAAAACAAATATTTGACAATATGTATACAATTTCCCCTTATTATATGTATACACAAGACTATATAGACACACATGTTTGTATAATTCGACGTGTTTCCTTGTAAATAAGAATGCTACTATATATAGTTATCAAAAGATTACATTTTTGGCCAAGACTTGGGGGCTAGGGTTTTTATTAAAAAGTTTTAAAACCTTAATTTACGGTAAAATTTAAATTTTTTCCCTTCCTGCCTGTATTTTTCGGTAAATGTAAATACCAATTACCATTTGACCTTGTTGGTTAGAGATGCCCCCCCCCCCCCAAAAAAAAAATGCACTTTAAACATTTGCCCAAATGCAAAATGCTATTTGTTCCTGACTTGACAGCATTTCACATTATTGAATACAGCAACATTTTTGAATTCATGTAACAATTAAACAGTTGGCTGGATCCATGTTCTGGAAAAAAAAAACTAAGTCATTCAAATAATTAGAGAACACATGCAATGTAAAGAATAGGCAGGTGTTATTCTTGATGTTTATAATTTTTTTCCCTACCCATTGTGGTATGAATATTTTTGAAAACACATCAATGCCATAATATGAAGAAAACTAGAATTCATCATTATCAACAAGAACATAAATTATTGATATATCTTTTTGTGTGTGTGTGGGGGGGGTTAATAAATGTTATTTCAGAAGGTGGGAAAAACATGTTTTTACATTAGAGTGGTAAAATCCATAGCAGAAACATGTTTTTTTTTACAAAAGTGGTAAAAACCATGGGAAAAACATGTTTTTACCAAGGCGGTAAAAACCATGGTAAATACCGGTAAAAACCGTATATGGTAAATACCGTGCCAACCCTGTTTTATACAAACAGCTAGTTTAGACTAATTAATAAAATCCAGCCACATTAGGAACTGGACTGTGAGAAACTAGGGTAAAGTTAAAGTATACACTATTTGGGGTGGCAAGAAATTAAAATTTGTGACCAGATAACAAAATAATTTGGTTTATGACAACCCTTGCTGTCTCAATTTGCATTTCCATTAGCTATTTTACCTTCCTACAGTTATAAGTAGCTAATGGAACATCCATAATAGAGCCAAACAGCTTATAATAGCTGTTCCTAAACTTCTTAAGAAAAAACTATCTTTTGCGAAAGACATATCTAATACCCTAAGAATAAATCAAACCATACGTTTTTTTTTTTGGCTATTTCTTCTAAAGAAAATAGAATTGCTTAATTTCTTCATAAAAATAATGTCATTGACAATGTAAATACATTTGAGTTCTGAGAATAACATAATGTTTTTAACTTCCACTTCATTTTTACAAAATCAATCTCATGCATGAAGTGCAAAGGTACAATTTAAAAGCAAAGTACATTGAAAATTAATGTTCAATGAAAAATCAAATGATCTTACCTCACCCACAGAATTCACATGATTTAAATCATTAGATTCAAGCTTTTCATAAGCCATTTGGTTTAAGCCGGGAGACATTGTGCAAAACTTTTAGAATCCTGTAAAAGTAGTCATACCAACAAAAGAATGTCTGAGTACACCGATAGCCTGCGTCAAAGCTAAATAAAGGACAAATCAAAACTGCATGAAAAACGATTTAGCTTTCTAAACCGAATCTTACACAATTGACATTACAATTTTATTACCATCCACATCGCGATCTCAAAAGCACTTTAAGTTTTGTTATGATTGAAGAATTTCCGAAGTGTCTATTTTGCCGACATTCCGACATAAATATTGTTGTTTATGTTTGCGACAGAAATGTAGCCAACTACTAACGCCAACTAAAATTTAGCCAACATCCAAAGACGCCAATGAAATTTAGTCAACATCGAAAGACGCCAAATCTCTGACATTTTGATCCTTATTGTGTTTCTTTTTCTTTGTGTTGATTGAAAGGTAAATATATTTTTTATACTCTTTTCTTATAATTTAAACCAATAATTGTATATAATTATTTAAATTAAGTATTAAAAAATTTTATATTTTCATAGCGATTTTGACTGACTTCATAATGTTATAAATGTTTCGCATGGTATAATTTATCCATTTACTGTTCATAATCTGTGTATTAATTCAATCTAATTAGTCAAATTAAGTATAAAAAACTATTTAGTAGGTTCAATAATTTTAGTTTTTAATTTCGTAGCGATTTTCACTGGCTTTCTTTTGTTTTATTGTTTCACATGGTATAATTTAGCCATTTACTGTTCATAATCTGTATATTAATTCGATCTAATTAATCAAATTAAATATAAAAAACTATTTAGTAGTTTTAATAATTTTAGTTTTTAATTTCATAGCGATTTTCACTGACTCTTTTGTTTACTTGTTTTATTGTTCATGTTGCAAAATGTATCCATTTATTGTCCATAATCTGTATATTAATTCGATCTAATTATTAAAATTAAGTATAAAAAACTTTTAGTTTAAATTTCATAGCGATTTTCACTGGCTTTCTTTTGTTTTATTGTTTCACATGGTATAATTTATCCATTTACTGTATATAATCTGTATATTAATTCAATCTAATTATTCAAATTAAGTATAAAAACCATTTAGTTTCAATAAATTTAGTTTTTATTTTCATAGCGATTTTGACTGGCTTTCTTTTGTTCTTATTGTTTCACACTAAAATTTTTCGATTTATTGTCCATAATCTGTGTATATTAATTCGATCTAATTATTTAAATTAAGTTTTTTAAACACTATTACATTTGCTGAATAGCTTTAGCATACATTTTCATTGCGATTTTAAATGTTTTTCTTTTCCACATTGAAAATTTGTTCGTTATTGTACGCTTATCTATACAGTAAAACTTCTCGGGGGCGACCACCCTCCGTTCTGAGGAAAATCGGTCGTTGAGGGAGGGTGGTCTCTTTGCGAAGTTTCATCACTGAGCAGCTTAAATGTTCAAATAAATTTTATAAACAATGGTTTAGTAGTAAAAAGTTTAGTATAAAGTTATTTGAATTATATCCAAAAACAAGGTCTTAATTTTTACGATACAAGTTACAATCTTTTAAAATAAAAACAAAATATCTTTTTGATTAATTTTTTTTCCGATTTTTCGGAAAGTGTCTCATATTTCAATTTGTTTTAAGTTTTGAAAAGACTATTTATTTAAACGTCTTTCGTGTTTTGCAAATTTAACATTCACTAGTACCCCTCCATTCTGTGAGTTTCTTAAACTCCTTGTAAATTACGACTCCCGTCGCCAGTAGCCCTCGTGTAACTGTAGTGCAAAGATAATTCATACTCAAACTTTTCAGGCTGGTGAGCTATCCACGCGCTAATATGGATGAAGGTAATTCAAAGGATGAAAAGGGCAAACCATGACCAGTAGCGGCGGGAAAGCAAGACTTTTTGGAAAAGTGACTACCGGATGATACCTGTAATGTGGTTGTAACCGGAGATTGGTCTGGTCTGTCCGAGAGGTATTTTGAACATTAAGCGTATAGGGTAAAAAATCGGTGCCTTGAAAAATTGCCCTTTTGCGGAGGTGGTCGCTTAATAGAGGTGGTCTGCTGTAGAAGTTTTACTGTATAATAATTCGATCGAATTACTTAAATTTAGTGTTAAAACTATTGCATTTTCCAAATAATTTTAGTTTAATAATTAAATATTTTCAATTTTTATCGCTGATTGTTTTTTCTTTTTGTGCTAGTTATTTTTGTTAGTTTATTGAACTATTATCTTATGAATAATTTTATCTGAATATTTAAATTTAAGTTAGTACAAAAGCAAAATTATTGTTTGCTTAAATAATTTGTTGAAGTTCATAAGATAAAATAGCTATGTTTAATTTTTATCTATGAGAAGTTTCATTTTAGTGCATAGAAATTTTATATAATAAAAATATATATGCATAAAATTTTAAATTCATATAAAGATACATAGATTTTTAAATTCAGTATAGCTATCTTAACGTGGATAGTTTTTTTTATTTGTTCAATCACATTGTCTTAATGCCTTAGACTGAGTATTATATAGTAAATAAAATAATCATATGCCTTAATTTTAAGTGTGTTTAAATTCAGTCCCTATAATTATTTAATTTCTTTTTGGTATTTATTAAATGTTTTTATTATTCTTCCTAGATGGATGTGTCTGCGTTTCAGAGAGGTTTTTCTACATTCAACCTTTTGAAGGAAAAAATTTCGAAATTTGAAGAGAAAAATCAAATACACCTATATATGAGGGATTGTAGGAAGCTGAAAAAGGTTCCGGAATAAACGCCAGGGAAAGTGAGTATAAATTAAAGTCTCGTATCATCTTGAGTTTGATGTCTCATTCTAGTAAAAAATTTACTGTACTTTATGAATGTCAAATTGGAATGCAGTGCAGTACTAGATACCTATTGCTTCGCAATTTCCCCGTAGGGCTTTTTTATATTTTCAATGAGATTAAGTATAGATTTGCATTACATTTAATTGTTTAAAAAGAGAACCTCAAAAATTTCTATAAACCATTGAGGAAAAAATGCTTGCATTAAAAAATTGAAAACCGCCTTAGTAAAACTTAGTGATGCGATTGGATTTGTATTTATAAATTGGCTTGTACCCTTACTCTGGGTAAATATCCAAAATTAAGTTATTCATTATTAAAAATTATTTCTATGTAATCAAATATTGTTTTAAAAATTAATACTGTTACAAATACATATACTTGTGCTTAATTCACTACACAAATTAATTTATAAGTATCATTAGTGTTGAAAAAATATCTATTAAAAATTATAAATACCAAGGCCAGAAGATTTGGTATACTTAACTGGATACATACTGTATGCTATACAGAACTTCTAAAAATTCAACAATTGCAGAGAGATAATTCATTTAGTTATAGATTTCCCAATTTTCTAACATTTTCAGGGCGCAGAAGACAGTTCCTGAGTGTGCTCAAACATGAAATGTTTGCTTTTAGTTGTTCATAAAAAATAGTTTCATTTGATTTTTTAAAAGGTGATTTTAACAAATTTTTATTAACCACCGCCTGCATCTTAAGCCTTCAGCAGCATGTGATGTAATGTCTACTTATACCAATGTATTTTCTTGGCAGAAGTGATTCTGCTGACCAGTATGTTAACAATTTACAAGGCTTCAGCCTCGGTAGTTAACCACATGCCAGTTTAGGGTTTACCTTATGTTATTGCCTGGTCGAAGGATTGTTGGCTTTGGCTGCTTATCATTTTTAAACATTATTTTTAATAACTGGTCACCTTTTATTGACCTTAGTTAAAGGCAATTTGCTCTTTTATTTTTTAGAATCATATCTAAAAAATGGTTTGCAGAAGAGAAGACCTATTTAATTGTTAAAAATTGCATTGAGATGTCTATTTTGTATCCTGTCTCATTCAACTAAAAATTAAAGAACAGTTAAAAATTGTGTAATAACTACTACAACATAAAAACATGTGTAATAATTTATTTTTTACCAACTGTATTCTGTACTTGTGTAATATTAGTTTACCATTCATGTTACTTTTATTTTCAGATTTTTAGAGACTATATAGAAAAAATTATTAAATTCTATTCTAAGAAATCTAACTGCAAAACCCAAAAATTATGTTTGTAGAATAATTCCATGAAATTGAATTAACTAATAGGCTATTAGTAGCTGATTTAAAATGAAATTTTTGCATGTGTGGATTTTAACACTAATGAAATTTTAAGCACTCTGAACTACAAATTCTTAGTTTAAGTTTTATCAAAAATTGTGTTTTCTATTTAAAATGCATAGTTTATTTTACACTGGTATACATACAGTATACCTTTGTAAAAAAAATTAATTAACCTTTATAAAAAAAAAAATTATTCTTGATAGAAAATGCAATGCATTGATTTGAAATTCACTTTAAGAAGCACTAAGAGTTCCGGCTCTCAGATTTTGCATAATTAACTGAATTTAGAGCACCATTAATCAAACTTTAAAATATAGTCTGGAAATTTTTAATTTTGGTATGGAAAAATCAGGGAAGTTTGAAATTGCTTTGATGCCTTGTAAAGAAAAAAAAGACTAACACAAAAAAATTAGCATAAAACAATGACATGTTGTAATGCTTTACTTATAAAACTTCTCTCGAATAATGCTGAACGAGTCTTAATAGGCATAAAAGAAGGCATGTGTGTACCATGTAAAGTAAATGTAATTCCACAACAAAAACTTTTTATGATTTAAAAAATATATATATCAAGGAATCGTCTGATTTTAAATCAATCCTGGGAATAACTTTTAATTAACCCCATCTGTATCTTAAGCCTTCAGCAGAGAGTGATGTCATGCATTTAAACCTCTAATGTATTTTCTTTTATCTTTTCAGATTTCCTTGTATTCTTTCAAAGAGCCAGTGTATTTTTATCAAGTCCATTTTCTGTAAAAGCCAATGTTCACTTAGTGATGTATATTTTTGTCTGTAAATCTATCTTGTAGATAAAAAAATGTATAGCTAATAAAGTATGGACATTGATATTTTGTTTGTTTTCTGTTTCATGTAAACCAAACTAATCATAATTTAAAATACAAGTGTTCAATAATAAAACTTGCAAGTATTTTTTTACTGTTATATTTTTTAAGTTAAAAGTATACATAAATTAAATGGAGATAATATTTAAAATTATGAGATGTTAATTGAAAATACATATATTTAAAAAATGAATACTTAATTCTCCTTTACGAAAACTTAATAATTATTAAACTTGCGAATTATTGCAATATTTCCTCATTCTATAATATATCAATATAATCAATAATATATATAATATAAAGCAAACTACTAAAAGTAAGAATTAGTTTCAAATATATTTGTTACATGTGTTTTTTATTTAAAGTGATTGGAGTATATGATAAGGATAACTAAATTTACCTACCTTTGTCCTAAGGTATCTTATAAAAGTATAAATACCAAAAGAGAGACAGTGTAGAAATGTGGCATTCTTACAAGTTATAAACAATAACTTGACAATTAGAACTATCCAAATATTTAAAATTTAATGCCAGCATACTAAAATAATATATATATTTAATCCTGATGCCTACAAACAGCAATTCAAATAACATTTAAAACCTTACTATAAGCAACAGTGAGAAATGATCCAATCAATAATTTGAATTCTAATGTATTGTGAAATTATATTGTGTATAGGTTAGGTTTGAATTATCGTCGCACGAGGGCTATTTAAATTGTGTTTAAAGTGTCCTCAAAGGCTGCTGCGTACGATGTCACCCTTAACGGTTGCGTTGGGTGCCTATTCAGGTGTTGGCTCGTCACTTGACTGTGGTTCTAAAATACGACGCCCGTCGATAGCCCTCGTGTAGCTCTAGTGCGACGATAATTCAAACCTAACCTCAAAGGCTGTTTTAATTTAAGACTACTTCAATTAATTATAGGAGAAAATTTAGATAAAATCCTGGTTTGACACGAAATATAAACATATCTTTACCCGTTTTAACTTTGTAACCAAAATAAATTAATACACTCTTAACACATGTGTCAAATAATTTGTCATCAAACGGGGTCGTCCATAACCAACAAAATCCCACAGATATATTCTTTAAAAAAATATTTCAGAACTCTAATATCTATTTAGTAGTATAAGTATGATCTGCAGGTAATTATTATTTTTCAAAATTTGACTTCTATTTTTTTTTTTTTTAAATGCCTTTAAAATGTACTGCTGAAAATAAAACATTTTTGCAAGATCTTCGAAACTGTGTTGCTTTTGTACTGTGCTACCTCGAGGGTCTAGACTCTAGGCTATATCAGGTCTCAGGAGTTGAAATTATGTAAAGCTAAGTTTGATATTCTTTGCAAGACTGCACTAATCATTTTTTATATATACAAATGAACAATCATGTAACGATAATGCATTGTTGGAAAAGGAAATTACATATCCTCTTCTACTGAACAATTTAAGTTTTTATTAAATAGTTGTTAAGTAACAGAACAAAAGTAAAACATTAATTCATTTAAGTGGATATCAGGTCTCTGGAGTTTAAATTATATGACGCTAAGTTTGATATTCTTTGCAAGACTGCACTAACAAAATACTATGTCCAGGGAGCCAAAGTTGCTGGGGTCCTCTTCGATGGTCCACTAAGGCCTACATATTGGGCAATTGATGATAATCCGAGAAATTACAGGAAACATAATATTTTTAAATGGGCAAATTAAATGCCATCCGGTACAATCAATAGGCGCCCAACTGCCCATCCTCGAGATTAATATAACAGACATGAACACAATAAACTAAAAAAAAAAACCAAACTCCTCTACGCAGCAGCCCATTACTGGGCCAAGGCCTGCCGCGCCCATTTCAGATTTCGTGGCCTTGGGCTCTGGGGTGCTAGGCATATGTCCCGGTAAGGTGGTCAGCCTCACGCAGATTCCCCAGTGTTTAGTTCGCAAGCATGCTTAATACAGGCATAATAAAGCAAATATAAATTTACCCTTTCGTTGAGTAAGTTTTTGTTGCTTTGTAACATGTCAAAATACAATCAAAATCTATATAATCAAAAGGAGACTTTTAAAAAATGCAAAACATCTGTAAATTTTTAAATATTTCTTTTCTGTGTGAATATGTTCCTAAAAGGGATTATAACTTTAAAAAAAAAACCTTGTCAGCGGATTTAATTAAAAAAAAATTGCGTCACATCTTGCCAAAAATTTACTACCAGCGACAGCCTTCAATATTCTTGTTTCATTTGTTTCCTGAGTTGTAAGAATAGTAGTTTGATTAAATCGGTATTTGATTTCGATAAAGTTTGTAACATTGTAATTCTGTCTTTAATTTAAAAAAAAACAATAATAATTTGCTTTTTTAGAAGAAATCAGCAAAATAACAACTAAATTTATTCTTAACTGCAACAATAACTTTCTCAATAAAATTATTTGTAAAGTTGATAAGCAGCCAAAGACTACAACCCTACGACAAGTCGGCAGCAAAAAGACAACCCTATACTAGCTTGTGATTGGCTACTGTAGTGTCCGACAAGTTACTAAAAATAATTACTAAAAGCGATAAGCAGCCAAGAATAACAACCCTAACAATAACACCAAGATCCGACAATAACATAAGGGAAACCCTATACTGGCTAGTGATTGGCTACTGATACTGAAGCCTTGTTATTTGTAAACATATATGTCGGCAGAATAGCTTCGGCCAAGAATTTCTTTCTGTTTTTAGCAGAAGAAAAATGTTTCTTTTCTCCACTTCTTGGAAAAAAAATGCGATATATTCAATGTGGCTTGATAACAGCAATTAAAGTATTAAATAAAAAATTGAGGTAAATATATAATTTATCTTAAACTGCTTTAATTTTTATAAATTGAACAATAATTTAAACTTACAACACATTTACTTATTTTGAAAATTTTCTGTTTCAAAGCCACGACACCCTCATATTTTTGTTTTGGATTAAAATATTATCTGGCAACAAAAATGTTTCTTCCAGAATTTTATTTTTTCAAAGTTTCAGAATCGCAAAATATTTGAATTCCTGAAAGAATTTCAAACACACATTTTAAAGAAACAATATAAAAAGTATTCTTATGGCGTTAGATCTACGATCAAGGTAAATTTATTAAGTACTGACAATTCCTTTTTCCTTTCGTAAGCAAAGGTAAACATTTTTATGAAGATTTTCATTTGTTGAGTTGAAGTTTTTCAATATAAGTCACAATAGTCAAAGTAATAGTTAAAGTAATAAATTGTTGTGCATTTAAACTTTCAGAATTAGGCTCGATTTTTAATTGTACTTTGTTTCAATGTTTGAAATGAATTGCATTATATAATTTTTCTTATTGATGAAGATAAAAGTCGACTCGTTGTCATAGCAACCAGTCGGTTGTTGACACGACGCTATTTAGTGTGTGTGTTTTTAGGCCCCTTAGACAAAAATGTAGTTAAAAACTTTTCAAATAAAATTACATTGTAACAAATGTTTTGTTTAAATATTTCTTAGGTTATAATTTTTTAAAAATATTTATGATCATCTTAAAATTTACAAATTTAACGCACTGTCCAAGCTTACCATTAAATCTAGCATTCTACCTTTGTTAAAACATGATGTGTCAGTTCACTGCCAATTTAATTAATATATAATAAGGTTGGACAAAATATAGATGCATCGAACATAGTAATATTTTTTTATTCTTTTTTGTCAAATGTTTTTTTTTTCATTCGTCTTTTCTATTCCTCATCTATTAACATTAACGACAAATCAAGAGTATTTAAAAAAGAAATTTTGTGAATATTTTTTTACTACTATTGAAACAACTATGATTTATAATGGCTGGTCTGGATTTGGTGATTTGCTTTACATTGCCAAGCAACAAAAAAGCCCAAATGTGGTAAACATTTCACTTCATATTTCATACAACTCGATAGATATGGAAACCTTGTGTTAAATTTGTCAAAAGTCATTGAACAGATTGACCATCATATCATAGCTGTACCCTACTATTATTACATGTAAATTTAACAAAATTTACCATTCTACTATGTGTAAATTTATTATCTTGTTACTATTTAGTGAGCTGGAACATTCTTTTATCAAAGACAGAATATCTGTCACCGAGAAGCATTTTTCTGAAATAAGTTTGAAGTTGGCAGCTTACCTGAAGAAGCTTTCCCAAGTGCGAGACTCTGGAGATGATCTTGCTGGAAGTATCATAAGTTATGCTTCTACTGAAAATTTAAACCTTTCTTTAAGAAAATGCCTAATGCAGTTTGCAGATATATTGAAGGCTATACAGGAATATAGAGATGCTGAGGTGGGTTACCATAATATGTGTACAAATAACCAGTTGTATGTGCATTGAGTTGTTTGTGACAGATGAATATCACTAAATTATTTTTTCATTGTTCAAGTTTAAAAATTGCAAAAATAGAATAATTTAATCTTTATAACCGTAATCACAGTCGTAGCAGAATTTCCAGAAAGGATCTGCAGCATGATTTAGGACAATTTAAATTTATTTGTGCTTACTAATTATTTAAATATGTTTGTTGTGGCTGTACACTTAACAGTTTTGTATTTAATAATTTTTATCAAACAGTTTAACCTGCACAATTTTGTTTTTTAAAAAATAATTTGGAAGTTTTTCCGTATTTTTTTTTATTTCACACATTAGTTTAATATTGTATGAACTAAAGTGTATATAAATGATTATGTACTTATGAGCCCTTTGAAAATGAATTTTAAATTAACATTTAAAATTTTTGATTTGTTGCATATTACTGTTATCCTTTACAATATAACTACCGGAATATGAGGGTTTCAGGATCCAAGCTTCCTGTTTTTAGGATTAAAGGAAATTTACATTTTTCAGTGTTCACGTTGCCAGAGTTTATCTGACAAAAGTATCACAACAGTTCCTCCAAAATTAAAATCATTGGAGTTCCTCTATTTCAGAATCTCATAAGGTTTCATGTTTCAAAAAGCCAGAAATTTCTGATTTCAGGATCAGCAAAGTTACCCGATTTTAAGATGAACAATGTTTGCCAGCATTATAATCTTTGATTGAGAATTTGTCAATTTTCTTTTTGAAAAAAAAAAAGCTTATTATAAGCCTGGTTGACAATTGGCAGTTGTAGAAGACTAACAACCTTTGTTCTGTGTACTCTTCTACTTGTTTTGAAGTAGACTGGTTTGCAAAAAAAAAATGTTTTCAACCACAAAAATGAAAGATCAAGCCAATACAACTTCGCAACCTGTGCAGAATGACAAACAAATTACAGTTTGAAAACATATCTATCTTGATTTAAAATATAATTTTAAGTGTTTTATTTGGGTTTTCTATATTATTTTTAACATAACAACTTCTCGTGTTAAAATACTTCATTTTAATGTTTTTTATATTTTTCATTCAAGGAAATTTAACGTAAATTGTTAGTAATACATATTCATTGATTATTTCAGATTCAGAGAATTGATGTTAAAGTAGCACTTGAGTTTTCTAACTACAAACCAATTTGCAAAACAGCAAAAGTAATTATATTTTCATTAACTCTTGTCTAATCATTAGGACCGATTAATATCCTTAAATTCTCTTCAGTTTCCCACATAGAATTTTCTTATTGCATTATTAATGATTAAGTTTCATATTTGTTTGAGCTAGTTAAAATATCTGTATTTTTTAATTCTTCAAGTTGGTATTTAAATTGATACTTAACTATGACTTATTTCAGGCTGCTTTTAAATTTTGCAATCTATTTTCTATTTTAACAGCAGTGTTTGGTAGTTAAGTTTGTAAAGACTAAATTACCTTATTAACTTGTTTTGCATCAAAGTACAGATTAAAAAACAAATTATCTGTTTCAAAATATTACATATATTGTGAAGGGAAAAGTCGTTGCAATAGCCATTTGAAATTTATTTGTAGATTGATTCTTTTAGCTTTTTTGAAGTAAAATTTAAACTTTTTTTTTCTCAAAGGTCGTAATATGTTTGACAATTAAATTCTATTAAGTCCAGAATGTGATTGTAAAAATAAAGGAATATTAATTCTTTAAATTTCTTGCAGAGTGAACTAAAAGCCAGTTTTGATTTGCGTGCCAAAGAACTGAGCATGAAAAATCAACTTGAAAAGACCAGAGGAAAAAATCCAACTAATTGGCAAAAAATTGTATCCTTTACTTTTCAGTCTTTTTTTTTATTTAATTTAAAGTAGTATATATAATATTCTAACTCTGGCATATTTAAATTAAATAAAATAAATGAATGTCAATAAACTGAGATTCTTATTTTTTCCCCTCTATATACTTATCACTTTTAATTTAAATTAAATTAATCATTCTTTATTTTGTTGCATTAATGTTATTCTTCTACTTTGCATTTGCCTTAATAATTATATAGGCTCAGGTATGTATCTCAAATCCTTAAATCTTGTAACTGCTTTTTGTATTAAAAGATAAGTATGTTTTAAGTAGGATTAAAAAAAAATTAAAGTGTGTGCAAACGCATTACAGTCTTGAGTGAAAACTTGACTTTTATGCCATTTAAATATGTCATATGGTTGTTGATGTCTTAAATTTATTTTAACAAGTCATATGAATACCTAAACACATTTCTTTTTTGTACAATGAATGCATTATCATAATTTTTCTATTAAATAATTTGTTATTAGTTCATAAAAATTATCAAGAAAATATACAATTCCTCAATGTTACTCTCAAGACTTTTAAATGTTTATTTTTATTTTTAAATAAAATGCTGCATTAATTACTGACACATTTATAGTTGTAAACAAATGGTTTGGTATAATATACAGCATTCCAAAATAATTGTGTTCTGACATTTTGTTTTTAAAAAAGGTGCAATTTGTCATTAATATTTTAATAATAACATTTGAAGTGGGTTATCCTATCATGACTATCAAAATACCTATGTACATTTATTGCCCAGTCAAATATTTTGAAATATTAGGAAACTTTTTATTTTAATTTAACATTAAATTTTAATTAATAATTTTTTATTTTAACATTTTTTTAAAATCTTTTTTATTAAACCTTCTTGCAACTATTTAAAAAAAAATATGATGAATGATAATTGTGCTATATCTTTTTTTAGGTGGAAAAAGAAGCATGCCGTATACAAGATGAAGCCACAAGAACAACATTTGAGCTGTCTAAAAGAATAGATAACTTTGAACAAAGAAAAATACAGGATGTAAAGGTGTGTATTACCAGAAAATTTTTGTGTGCCTAAAATCTTTTATTCATTTTATTTAATTTATTGTTTACATTCCATAGAATACCTTTCTTGAGTTTATGAAAATTGAGCTGGTGTTTCATGCGAAAGCCATTGAACTTTACACTGATGCTTATAATTCAATAAAGAACATCAATGTAGATGACGATTTAAAAGTATGTATACAGTTTGTTCTTTTTGTGCTCTGGATAGTTTAAAAGCAATATCAACAGAAAAAGATTAATCTGTAAATGATAAAACATGTTTTTAATTTCTTACAAATAAACGGTTCCGCAAATACCGCTCTTGGATTTTGTACAGAGCGGATAGTTATTATTCCTTCTTTAAGCATAAAAATATGAATGTATGCAGGTTTTTATTCTTAAATTTTTATTAGCTGAAAGCTAAAGCTTTATGGACGGTAAAACGTTCAGTTCATCTAACGCAAAATTTCATGTTAAGCGAGTTCGTGTTAATGAGGTTCACTGTACTTTTGTATTACTTTAAAATTAGTTTTATAACCAGTAAAAAAACCTTTAATTTATTTAATTAAATTGTATCACTGATTTGCTAAAAAGTAAAGTATTAATTTTCCAAATTTGTAGGAATTCAGAAGTCACTTCAGGTCATATACCACCCCTTTAGCCTCCGATAACATACAAGTTGAAGATCAAAGCGAAAGTGTTAACTCAAACTGTGATACTAACAAAACTGTTGGTCCTTTTGCAATGTCTAACTCTGGCTTCAAAGATTCTTTAGAAAGTAAAGTAACGCCCCACATTACTAGTACCCCAAAAGACACCTCTACAAAAAAGGTACTAGAATCAAAGAAAAATGATACTTTGAACAAATCAAATAATTCTGCCTTTAAAAATGCCAGCTTCAGTTTCGGTAGCTTGCTTGAGACTTAGGGTAGTAAAGGTAGACAATTCATCCTATGGATTATATGAAAAGTTTGTTTTAAAGTTTGCTAAATTAGTGATATTTTTATAATTAAATATTTAATCTTAAGTTTTGAAAACTAGGGTAATTTGTACATAATGAAAAATTGAATTTTACATTTTTATGATTTGAAATGTTTTAATTACAAAAGTGTTTTATAATATACAAAATTCTTCAGATATATGTTTCATATTTTGGTTTTTCTTTTTGAAATGACTTTAAATATACATGTTATATAAGTGCCTTTTATATTTAATTTTTTGAATTTCTAGTCATTGTCACTATTTTTACCATTTATATTTATACTATTGTTAATCAAAAAAATATTTGAATTGAAATGCTAGTCTGTTTATTTTTGGAAAATTGCACTAAGTATATAAAAACATCTTGTTGGTTAAAATAAAGGTATTTGATTTCACATGTTTTATGTTGATTGTATGTTGTAACTTTATTTATAAGAAATATATTCAGTCAAACCTCTGTAACAAGAACTTAAAGGAAGCGCTGCAATCATGAAATAATGATAAAAGTGAAATCCATTTCTTATGTTCCTCTGCTCGTTAATGATTTTATCCTGAAAATTTTAAATATTAGTGCAAAAGCTTTTGAATTATTTATCTTATTATCTTTAGTTTATGCTAAGTGGGATTTCATGTTGAGTAATTGTTTTTATATTATTATTTTAAAGCATAACAAGCTAGGAAAATGATGTTGGTTTATCTGAAGCTAAACTTTATATTGAGTTAAAATTAAAAAGTGTTAATTGTATTCTTTTGTGGTTTCAATTCAAATTTTCTAACTATGCCCCATATTAAATGGATGATCCATTTTTTTTAATGAATGTGGGTTTACTTAAAAAAAATAAGAGTAATAATATAGTTGAAACAATCCATTTAACATGAAAATATTTAATAACAAGCTTTTTACAATATTTACATGAAGTGTGCAATGATATGCAGTTTTAAACAATATTCAGTAATTATTTAAATGATATAAATAAACCATTTAAATAACTATTAAAACATATAAAGGTCATGCTGCCATTGCATGTAGGTTATCAGCATAGATTAAATTTCTAATGATAGTTTTTTTCTAATGTAAACAATTCTTTTGTACAATATTGATGATCCACAACACTAGCAAATAAGATACTTCCATATCTAAAAAAAAATATTATAATTAAGTCTCTGTGATAATAATTAAAACAGACATTCTTGTATGATTTCGTCTTTTGTTCACAGACTAAATTTGCCTTACTGCTTCTAGGTTCAAAAATTTACTTCCTTGTTGATCTTGAGCATTAATTAACTTTATGTGTTAGTATCTAATTATATCGGTAATCCTTCAGTATAGTACATTCTATACCAATACCAGCTTAAGTCTTGTATGAGGACAGGCTGAAATTGGTGTTATGATCAACGAAAAGGTCAAAATTTGATATTATTTTCATCAATATATATTTTTATTTTAGAAACAGTAATGAGTTAATGCGATAGGGACTGAACAGTTGAGCATCTTGGAACAAAATGATCCAATTGGGTAAATTAAGATGAATGCCTCAATCTATATTTATCCTAAATATTTAATAGCTAAACCTAAACCGACATTAAGTTTGCAGTATACAAATGTTCTTCGAGAAAAAGGGTAAATAGTTCTCATTTTCGAGCGCGAGAATCACATAAAAAAAGGTGTTTCACATTCAATAAACAATTTTATTTGTTATTTCAAGACATAAATTTATTATTTTTATTAGTTTAGCTTCAGTTAGAGTGTAATTTTAATTATTTTTTTCCTTCGATTTTGACGTAACAGGGCGCACGAATATCAGGGTCAAAGGAGCAACCAATCAGATCAGGCAAAATTTCGGCGCCAGCAGCGTTGTTTACGCAGTATCCTCCACGTAGTACATTTCTCTACTGCAAACTTAAGGTCGGTTTTTGTATAAGAATTAGCAAACACAATGTTCCTAGAGTGTAACTAATATTTATTTACCTTTGTATGTTCAACAAAACCCCTGGAGGAAGTCCCCTGTAGAAAACAGACTCTCTTCCGAACTTGGTTCGTATGTAGTCTGTGGAATAACATTAAAAGCTATTATGTTTCATCATTCACTGTACATGTTAGATTGTAAATTAAATTAATTTAAAAAATACACAAAAAACTCCAGTTATATAGTGAAGTAAAGCTATGTGAAAACTGTATTGTATTATTCATTCTGAACAACTTACATTTCCTATATCTTCTAATTTCACATTCAAGGGATTTGCAAAACAATCTGAAACAAAGAGAATACAAAAATTCAAAAATATATCCAAATTAGTTAAAACCATAGCCATAAAAGATATTAAAAGCAACTTGTACTATCTATGCGTAACTTACACATTAACTTTGTACAATTAGCTGAATTGTGACATTTTCAAAGTCGCAATACCATTTAAAAAGAAAAATGTATTTAAACAGTTATTTTGTCAATATTGTGTCCAAGTTATGGATTTTTTGCTATTATTAGGATTTTTCCCCAAATTTATATTTAAAAAAAATCTATATATAATTTATGTTGGTTAAAAATATATTTTAATAGCAAACAACATACCATTTGTATCTTCTGTATAACTAAAATCCATTACTGAAGATGCAACCTGAAAGTAATAAATTTTTAATTATCATCAAATTATAGAAGTTGCTTTTGTAATGCCAGTATGTGCTTTTTCAGTTTAAAAGTAATTAAGAAACAAACGGATTACAATCAAAGGTCAGGATCCTGTGTTATGACGTCAACAAATTGATTTATTAATATGATCATAACTTCATTAAGAATTCTCCTACTGTAAATCATAACTTCATTAAGAATTCTCCTACTGTAAATCAAAATACACCATTGGAAACTAACATATAAAAATTGTCTAAAAAATATATTAGTTTAATTTCATACAATTAGTTAATGAGTTAGTGAAATTCTTTACCATTTATAATAATAATATTCTGTGTAGGTTAAAGAAGGTATTTGTGATCCCCAAAGTTAAAATTTAAATAAAGCTCTTTTCCTTCACTTGCTAAAAAACTTTTGGTGCCAAAAAAATCAACTGATGTGCTTATTTTATAGATTTACGATATTTCGAATGGTGGGATGTGTTTTGCATTAGAATAATTCATAAGGTTCTAAAAAACCTTAAGAATGTTAAGTATTGATGCCGTTATAGCTTGGTATCCTGATCCCTAATTGTTTCCCAGTGGTTTCTTCTTAATATGCACAACCTGCAAAAGCATAAACTGGCATAAAAAAAGTAACTTGTTCTATGCTAATTCCAAATTGCAAATACCACAAACTTACTTGTTTTTCTGATAAATTGACATTTTTCTGAAATATGACAAGATGCAATTCTGATGGTTGTGGGTTTGCATACTTATGATCTTCATTGCTACTGTACTCACACTGTAGGATTAAATTTTCTATAAGCACATACAATGTTGTTAAATTTATTTTCTATTGAAGAAATTGATAAATTTGGAAAAATATAACTGCTGAAACTATTTCTAGAAACCCAAATATAATAATAAAAATACTGATAAATATCTACATAAAGTTTAAGAAAATTTACTACAAAAAAAAAAAAAACTACTGCAGAGAAATACATTAGACATGAAAATTGGACAAACAAAATAAAGGGTGTTTGGCAGTAAACCAAACTTTTTTTATATTATGGACACAAATTTTCACAGCATTCCAAGCATTTGGATTATATACAAATTAATATAAATTATTTTTTAAGAACTATGCTAATTTAACACACGAAATATTTTTTTAAACATCCCTAAATATGTTATGATTGAAAAATTATTATTACAAACAAAAAAATAAGCAATAAATAAATATATGCAGACTAAAACATAATAATAAAGGAATACTAAATGTTAGACAATAAAAACCAATTATTTATTTACATTTTAAATAAGAAATACAAAATATACTCACATTCATGTTTTCATAAATTTGCTTGTCAAAGTAAGCGTCAGAATTACTATTATCTGCAAAATTACAACACAGCAAGATTAATATTTTAAAAAATTGAAATTTTTTAAGTTATTGAAAAACACTGAAAGGCCAAACTTACACATCAGATCAGATGTACTCTTAACTTCGGCATATTTATTTTCTGTGCTTTCTTCATTTGTCTCACTTGAAATATTTTCTTTAGAACCTTAAAGATGAATAACCAGTTCTTGATAATCAATTAAACAAATAAATTAACAATTTTAAAACCTAGAAATAACTATACTTCTGAATTTCCTTTTATTCCACAATCTATTTCTAAAAATGTTGATGCCTAGTTTTTTAAAAGGCTGTTAGTCGTCATTATTTTCTGGCTCGGTGTAACACATTTTTTGCTTTAAATATAGGATACTTCTTTTTGATCAATGGAGTAATGTTCAAAGTCCTGAATGAGGTTACACAGCCTTTCAATTACTGACCATATTATCTTAATATTTGCAACAAATTATTTTCCAACTCCCATACTGAGAGTAATATAAAATATTTTACAAACTATGCTTTTTATAAATGTGTACTAAAATTAAATAAATTGAAATTAAACAAAATTGTTAGTTTGAACTCAAGCCCAGTAGTGCTCGTTTCGAAATATATATGTGTCCAATAGAAGTTCTGGGTTCTAGTTTGGCTTTGTTTTATAGAAAATTTTCAGTAAATTTGACATTATCTTAATAAAACTTTTAACTAGCATTAGAGACTATTGAAATTTTCCTTCATTATGCAATAGTTCTTACCAAAGCAATACATCTTGGTAAATTTCTCACTGCAGTATATTTCGCTAATATGTCCTGCTTTTATAAGTTTGTACATGATTGCTCTGAATCTTTGCTTGCTTTTAGTAAAACGATCCTTATCTTCAGGAACATATCTCCCTTTTATTTTATCCCATTCCTAAAACAAGCAGTTTACAATAAGTAAATTAAAAATTTAATTTATGAAATGCTATTATACGACACAGGCAAAATTAACATTTTAAAAATATGTTCAATTAGTTACGTTTTTGCATTGACACAAATAATAAGCTATTGGTATGGATTTAAACATTTTAAAAATTGTCTTACTGAGCTTTAAAATTAGTATTGAGAGTCACCTAGATGATGCTACAAAGAAATAACTCAAGTTCTGGGGAAAATGCTGAGTCTAAGGCTTAGCCGGGCTAGGGAGCCCAGTCGGTTATCCACTCTCCTAGCATGCGGAAGGTCCCAGGTTCGGGTCCGGGCATCGCCAAGAAAACTGCCGACCTATAAACGGCCCGTGCAGCTCAAAAATGTCACTAAAGCAGCCCGGTTGGAAAAAAATTGTCTTAAAAATTAAAGTTAATTAGTATAACAATATTGAACATCTATTCTTTTGCAGCTTGTATCGCATTTACAAATATGATGGCTGAATTTTTGCATAAAAGCTTTTTAAGGCAGTTCAGTACCATGCAATTTACAATAAATCGATTTTTATTTTAGTATTTTGTGTATAATACCTTGCGCTTTCCAACGATGCCCTTTGTATGTCATTCAGACAACTTTCACCTAGTTAAATTTTAATTCAGAATGCTGTTTTTTTTTCAGGTTTAGGTACCGACCTTTTTAAATAAAAACTTTTTCATAAATAGATCTAAATTTTTTACAGGATAACTGTTTCTGAGCAATTTTGTAATGTAAAAAGCTATTTAAAAAAAACTACTTATATATTGATAAAATCTCATTTCAGTGTATTGTACAAAGTGCATATAATACAGAGATTTTTTATTGTGTTGTTTTGTAATGTTGATTTCTAATTAAAAAGTAACATGAAAAGGTCGATTTAGCCTTAGCCCTATGCAAGGTACTGACTTGCCTTAAATTTTCCCTTTTTTGTATGAACACTAGAATAGAGGTAATCAGCAACATTTTAAATAAGTATCGAATTCAGTGATCAGAAAAAATGTAATAGCAACTGTTGTTGTAAAAATTAGAAAGAGTATCTATTAGGCTTTTAAAGTCATAAATGCTTTTAATTGTTTAAAATAATATAATAAATGTATGAATAAATTTAATTATATATTTGGTCTCCTTTTAGTTTCCAGAATTAATATAAAAAAATTGGGGAGTTTTAATGTATATTTAAAGATACTTTTTTACATGCCTTCCAACTTACCATAAAAACTTCTGCATCTTCTTTAGTCCACCCTGATGCAGATTTATGGTTCCACTGCACTTGAAATTTTGTTAATTCTTTATTCAACCACATGAGCCTCGTCCCAAATCTTCTACTGTTCAGGTTAGGTTTTAAAAATTCATCAATAAACTTTTGACCCCTAGTAGGCATCTAGAAAGAATAGGTAACTATTAACTTAATGTGAACTTTGCTCATTATCATATTATAAAATTTTATAATTTTAATGAAGAGTTCAAAATAAAATAAACTTATGATTATTCTCTCTCTCAATATTACCTTATTAATATTATTGCTAAAATTAGGATACTTGAATTCAGTTTTGTAATTTAAAATGATTACAGTAATAAAATGAATGATTTTTACCTTTAAAGTTTTTTTTTTTATTATTTTAGAATATGCACAAAAATATCGTCTTAGCAAATAGTATTTATCTTAAACATTAAAATTATTGTATTTTTAAAAAAAAAAAAAATATTTGAAGAAACTAATGTAACTAAAAGAACTGCACAAACAACAAATACCATAAAATTACACAAAAATTAACCATTATTTATGTATTTAAATATATAAACTTTTACCGTGAAATGTAAAGAAAATGATGGCTAAATTATCGCAAATTTTCTTGTCAAGATCGATGCGCAAAATCAACAGTCGGTTCAGAAAGAGCCAAAAGCAATAATAAGCATGTGCATGACAAGAACAGAAACCGAAAGGGAAAAGTCCCGCTTCACGCGCATGGTTACATTTTAGAATATATGTCGATATCTTTGTTATGGTGTGTCCAGACTACAACAATTTAAAAAACAACACTCTTGCCAAGTGATGCAATAGCAGCCAGTTCACCAAACCGTAGGTTTTTCAAAATGCATGCGTCTCGATATTTGTTGTGCTAGAATACATTATTAGCTGAATTGGCTTGTTTCATGTAATGCATAGTTTCTTTATTTCATTGGTTTCAAAGTGTTACAGTTTAATTAAAGTAATGGCAACTGCAAAAGACTTGTAATTCTTTTAGTAACGCATGCGTTTCACAGTGTGGCAGATGACGTCAAAGTCCGTCGGGAGAAAAACGTAACACAGATTGCTTCAATATAGATCTATACAATAACGACACATCATTATAAAAATTGAACATCTTTAATGGAGATTCAGATTAAACAATTATTAAAAAATAGCTGAATTTATGACAATATTATTTTCTTTTAACTGTTTAAGTGTATTCAACAGTTTTTAAAAAATATGTAGTTTTAGAAGGGACTTTATTTTAAGTGCAAGGACATGTCTGAGTTGGATGTGATCAAACTTTATTTTTCTTTTTTAGAACACGTGCGTGTCGTTTGGGGGTTTGGTCGATTTGAGATTCGTCGTTGTCGTTTTATTTGTGAACTTGAGATAGTCAATCCAGATGAAATGCCATTTTGTTCAGTTTTTTGCGTAGATTATGAATATGCTGAAGCGGAAGTTGAGATATCTTGCGTGTGAATTAGTTATAGTTATTTAGTTATTATACTTTTACATTGTCTAAGACCAATATAAGTCGTAAATTCTCCCCTTCTCGAAAACCATATTTTGTACATTATTTAAGAAAATTAATCATTTTAATTGAAAAATACAATAATACATTTTGGTGTGCCGAATATTCTTAACAGCAATTAAAATTATACTAAAAATACGTTAATTTTATAAATAATTTATAAGTTTTAGAAATAATTAAATATTAAGTTTCATAAATAATTAAATATTAAGTTTCATAATTAAATATTATTTTCATAAATAATTAAATATTAAGTTTCATAAATAACTAATTTCATGTATTTTAAGTGTTGCAACTTCTCTTTTCTACACTCAATTATTCAAGTTGCACCACTCCTTAGCCCAAATTGAAACAATAAACATTAGGGCTCTTAGTTATTTCGGCACCGCCATATCCCATTGCGATTTCTTTTTTTTTTTAAACCGCATTTTAGCATATGTTTTTTTTTTATAAAAACTCCATAAATGTCCGCAACTCTGCATAAAAAAATAAAAAAATTAATTTCTGAAACACAAATTATTCCATTTGCATGTTCTTCTACGGCGTTATGTTGGCCAATGTCTAATGGCGCATCTTCAAAAGCTTTCCCACGGAAATTGGCGAGTCAGGAAAAACATTACTTCCTTGTCGTGGCCAAGTTTTGCCCTTGTATTAAAAATATCTCCAACCAAACCACAACGAACATTTTAAATTTTTAGTTTTACTCAGCCTATTGCGATGTTAAGTTGTGAGCTTTATTGTTGTGCTTGGTGCACTTTTAACCCTTTCAGTCCCAAAAATTTACTTCACTACAGAAACATCTGATATTCACAAAATAAGCTTATTTTAAGTCAAATATACGAATTCCATAAGAAAAAAAATTCATTAAAATTTTTTTATATGGTTTTTGAAACAATGCCAAAATTTTTTAACTGTGGAAAACAACAAAATAAAAAAATATATATTAGATAAAAAACACTTCGAGTTATATATTTTAAGATATCTGACCATATTATTAAAAAAAATTTAGCAATTATTTTAACCGAAATAGTTTAAATTGTGTTTTAAATATGTGGAACTGAAGTGAACTTAACAAAAATCAGGAGAAATGCTTGTTGACTATTTTCTAAATAAAAAAAATAGTAGTTCTGACTTCTATTGAGATTAATGTAAAATATTGTCTGATAGGACAAAGGATGAAGAATCGTATGATGCGTGTTTGGATGTCAGAACGGAACGTAAAAATTTTGAAAAAAATATTGAAGGTGATGATGCCAAATGGCATCACTGGGACTGAAAGGGTTAAAACCCGTAAAATGCTACACTGCTCAAAACAATTAGGGGAGCACTTTTTAATTCCAACTTTAACTTCACTCCCAACTTTTTAATTTTTGTCCTAGTGTATAAATCTAAAATTTGTTAAATAGGTTCTCTATGCATTCGAAATGAAATAGTAAAAAACAGGAGAAAAAAAATCTTAAGTTTTTATTACTTAAATTTAAAGGGGGGAAATGGAATAATAACTTTTTAATAAATTATAACAATAATTTTTTCAAAACTTTTTTTGTTAAAAATAGTTGAAATATATTTTTAAACGTCTAAAAAATGCAAGCATGAAAAATTTAGGGTCAATTTATTTTCTAAAACTGTTTTAAAGTGAAATTTATTTTACCATATTTTTCATATTTTTATTAATATAAAAAAACATTAAATTCTTCAAAATACGTTATTCTTCCATCTAACGATGTATCTAACGATACATAAGTGGCAAATTTAACTTAGTCAGAAAAAAATCACAAGCTGATGATTCCCAAAGGAATTATTGGGAGCGAAAGGGTTTAAAACATGTGCTCCCCTAATTGTTTTGAGCAGTGTACTTCAACTTTTTCAATCAGTCGTATTTTACAGAAGAAATTTTTTTAATAATATACCTTAAAGGAAATTAACAAAGTTAGCTTTTATAACTTTCGAGTTTGGACTGATCAATTGTAAAATTGTTATCATTATTTTTTTTAACTTATAAAACTATTAGAAATAACTATAAAATAACATGTAATTTGTCATACATTTTGCTGCTATAAGTCCTCTTGGAGTATTGTATTGTAATTTGTATGAAAGCACGGTATAAGTAAAAAGTACTTAGGTTCCTATATCTTAGTTATATACTTTGGAGGATGTGAGTTTTGCAACAACACCTTTTAAATTTGTATTTTCAATTTCTATTGGCTTTTCAGCAGGTGGTTTTTATTTCAACTTATTCTGCAACATGTATGCACCACAGGTGCATACATGCATGATCATCAATGCTCTATGATCTATGATCAATGCTGTAAGCTAACAAAGGATCAACGATAGGAATTGGCAATGATTTTTTTAAAAATATTTATGAGTAATAGTTCTGAAAATTATTAGAAACTCGAAACTGTAAATATAAATCTATGACTCGATTGTTTTATGTAAGAAAAATTAAATTTTGTGGAAATATTTATAATTAAAAAAAATCTTATTATAATATAAATTCATTCCTGCAATTATCAATGCTTCATACTTTTAAAATATTCTTCGATTTGAATAAGATTAGAATATATTTACTGAAATGAAATACATTTATTGAAAGATATATGATCTGGTTGCCTAATTTATTCAATGTAGGAGTACTATTCTGAATTCTACCCATTATCAAAAAGCTGACCACTGGAACTTTTTCTCATCACAATAATTTAGCTTACAAACGCTGACTCATCAAAATAAAAATTGAATGATGAATAACAATTAGCAACATATTTCTCTCATCCTTTTCGACGTAGTCGTAATATTTCTTTAACCGCACCGTCCACTCTAATAAGAGATGTCATCGTTTATTTTTTTTTATTATTTAATTTTTATTTTAGGATGTTGCATGTTAAACATTCCAGGAAAGAAATTGAAACTGGTAGAGTAATTGTAACGGGCAAGTCAATTTATTCAGACAATCAACATTGCTACTACACATTACACTAAAAATATATAGATTTCTCCTTTTATTAAAAGCGTAATCTAGAAGCTATTAAACCCTCTCTGAGGTGCATAACTTTTTATTAAGGAGGGGATGACCACTTTTTTTTTGCACTCTAAAATTAGTTTTGGGATTTAGTTACTGGTTAGTTTTTTTATATAATCAATTATTGTAGAAAATTATTATTAACCCTGCAAAAAATAAAAAATTATATTCATTAGGGATTACCCTTTGGATAAGGTTAATTTTGCTGATGGCATAGTTATTAATTACAAAAGAAATAGCTATTAATTACTTATTAAATATATTATTAATTTATAACCAAATAATTACAAATGAAATGTTATAAACACTATTTTAAAATTCGTTTATAAATTGATTTTAACTAAACTTTTAACTTCAATTTAAAAAAATTACAATTTTGTAAGTATAAAAAGAACGAATAAAAATAATGTTCAAGTGTCCTATTAAAAACTCAAAAAATATGAATTAAAAAAAAGTCGTATTAACGGCAGCTAAAAATATTAAAATAATTATTATAAAACAATTTTGTCTTTTTGAATTTTCGAACCTCGACCAAACTCTGGTCGAATTCCGTCGTTTAGGGACATCTTGTGTGCCACGTGCCACCTGCGAATACATTTACCATAAAGGGTTGTGTGTGCAGTGACACAAAATAAAAGTAATAACTAAAAATACTAGTATAATAGTAATAGGATTCATTTGCATAGCCAAATAAAAATCTATAACCGTTACCATAGGATCGCATTTAACATATTTTAAATATGAACACAGTGCGTGAGCAATAGTCAAAATAATCTAAAAGCGGAAACTAATACAATGTCAAGGACGAAAAAAAGAACAACAAAAATGTGACAATCTTAATTCGATACCTCCCCTTCCAAAAAATGGAACTTGTTTCCTGGTAAAGTGGAAAATCGTTGCTATTATGCATTTTAAGGGACACATTTAAATTCAAGTTGGTTGGTGTCGCCCTCTATCTATTTCAAACACTACTAGGATATCACAATCACAACGAATAAATTCAAAGGATCGCCCTGTAATTTGTTTGGGTGGAGTGGATATTTTATGAAAAAAATTATTCTTAGTTTTAAAATGAAAAGTATGTTAATATGTAATAGTTATATAAAACATTTATATTTTCTTTAATTTGTAACGTTATATTGTTCGTAAACAGTTATTTGAAGTTAAAAGGTGAATGATGAGCCTTAACAATCTACTATACAGGTTTGGAAATTTAAAAAAAAAATACTTTGAAATGAAAATATATTTAAAATGCGTATATTATTATAAAGCAAAGTGCATTTATAATATAGATCTAATAAGAAAAAGATAAATTGGCCCATGGGGGGATCGAACCCACGACCTTCGCGTTATTAGCACGACGCTCTAACCAACTGAGCTAATGGGCCACGAAATCCAAGAATTTAAAAAATAATAAAACTAAAAGTGCTTCCATGCACTAGAGCTACCTGTGGTGCTACATGTAGACTTTTGTCCTTACAGACAGGGCCGTCTTAAACTAGGCTGGGGCCCTTGGGCACACAAGAATTTGGGGCCCTTTTGGAAAGTAAAAAAAAGCGAATTATAATAAAAAAAAATTTACTGAGTATGACCATTATTATAGGTAATCAAACAATCACTTGCACTATTAAAGACAATGGTTCAGAAATATCTAATTTACCATTTTGAAAGAGCATTAATAGCATTGGCGCTTGCAGACAATCTAGTTTCTAAAAGAGACTTCAGGACTCTAGTTGCACATAAATGCTCTGTCAAAACTGTCCATCGTTTTGTCGAAGCTGAGAAAAAATTGTACAATTCGACCATAAACAATGTCGACATCTATGTTGGTTCTTGTTTCGACGGTGCAGCTTCCTATAAGTATTGGAATCGGAGTGATTGCGTGAGTGATAGTAGATGGCTTTTTAGTAAATTAGGTAGGATGCGTTCAGAAATATTATTAATTAAAACAGTAGGAATAAGAGCAGTCATCGATATAATGGAGTATTATATGCCTTTCAAATACCTTCTGATAAGGTTACTGATTTGTGAAAAAAGTGAAATGTGTCCGACAATTTGAGAATAAATGTGTGAGAGGGGGTCTTCGGGGCCCTCTGAGAATGGGGGCCCTGGGCACGGGCCCCGCGTGCCCTTATGGTAAAGACGGCATTGCTTACAGAGCCTCTTAAATTTATTAAAAAAAAAAACATTTGTTGAACACAGTGGCGCCGGAATCAATTTAAAAAAAAAATAAGATTTTTATATTTTGATTAAAAAGCAATACTTTGACTTATCTCAATTTGTTTGAACAATATTAAATTAAGCATAACCTTGTGATTTACTATTACTCTATGACTTTCGTTTTAAGAGCCTCTTAAAACGAAATTATTTCTATTTTTTTTTTTTTTTTTGAAACATTTGTTATTTTAAAAAATATCATTTTAAATTACACAATATTTCAAAACATTTTTTTAAAAAAATATCTTCTCCATGTAAGCAGGAACTTCTGGGATGTGCGAAAGCTTCGCGCTTTGAGATGGTCCTCGCACCGATTTAAATATTTTTTAAAAAATTAGAATTTTTATCTTTTGATTAAAAAGCAATACTTTGACTTTTCTCAATTTGTTTGAACAATATTAAATAAGCATAACCTCGTGAGAATGAAACCAAATTTAAGGGGAGTCGGATGGTCCTATCTCGCCCATGTTAATTTTACTAACTTTTAGGAACATATTTATCTCAGGAACTATATGAGATATCACTATGAATTTTTTCTAGTTTGTTCCTTACATATAGCTCTTTTACTTAAACTGAAGATATTTCACGGTATTAAAAAATACTTTTACAGTGTTTTTTTTTATAAATATGTATTTAAAAAAAATTCGATTTTAAGTTATATAACTATTTTTGAGCAGAGATATTTAAAATTCCTCAGTTTAAATGAAAAAAAACTACTGATGGGAAAGAAATAATAAAACATGTTGATATCGTTTATAGTTCCCGAGAAAAAAAATTTCCAACTGTTGAAAAACCTTATATTTCAGGAAACGCAAAAGAAAAGTAATGGAAAGGACAGAACTGTGAAGTACAGTTTCTGAAAAATTCTGAATTTTTTTTCTTCTAAAGAACACCCGTTAACAGAAATCGATAATCTCAGTCTCCCTCTGCTGTTTTTGTTTTCAGTCAGATTTGCTTGTTGTTCTGATGGAGGATCAGTGCTCAGCAAAACATTTAGAGTATGATTTTTTTTATTTGCTTGTCTACACCCCTCACACACACATTACCTGTATCTCAATTATTTATATATCTAAATTATATAAAAAAAATTAACCAACCCATTAATTTTACTAATATTATTCCTTGATAAAGAACATTTAACAAAAAATAATAAACATATTTTGTAATTGTCAACAGTTTATTTTACAAGCTAGAGAAATACAACATGGTAAAACATAGTATGCAAGTTACTGACATTTGGTTAGCTCTTTGATAAAGGCACTTGCGATTCATAACATGCATATATGTAATGTATATTCAGATAACAAGTGTAAGATTTTTAAAATATTTTGTATAGCTACACAATTTACCATTCCACGCAAGATTGAAATGGCGATTCAATGACTTATAATAATATGTACAGGAAATGATTTTAAAAATAAAACCTTATACAAATAATTCAGTACCAAGTTAAAAGATTTTTTTTAACATTGCAAACAATTCATTAGGGCATAGGTATTATATTCCACACTATATTTAAACATGCATAAATTCATGTAATAAAATTTGTATTTTTTATTCAATGAAATAAAATTTGCTCAATGCAGAAATATTTCTATTTCATTTTCAAAATAAAAAACTTATGTTACATTACATAACTTGAAGACAGCATGCCCCGGACGTTCAATGATATGGCACGAATTACAAATTTCTAAATTATTAATAAAAAATTCTAACTGATAGAAAAATAATTTTTATAAAATTACATTGAATTCATAGCAAAGTTATGTAAAAGGTTAAGGATGGAATTATTAAGGTAATTCATGAACTTTGCAATAGATTACATCCAAACTCTTATCAGAAGCTCGATAGTTTATGCAGCCTATGCAAAAATAAATATTATCATTAGAAAACTTTGAAAGTTTAACATCTTGCTTTAGTATATTACTCTTTTTTTATGACACCCTCATTACATATTTCTGAACAGAACTTTTATGAAGAATCTGAACTACTAAATGTACACATAAGTAAAAAAGAATATAGCAATTACAAACACAACTATTTAACATATAGCGTAGATATTGTCCATGTGACAAAGGGAAGTCGTATGGAACATCTATGACGTGTGCATAGAAAATTTAAAAGTACTGTTATTAATCTACACTAATTGCATCAGTGAATTTTTACTCTTTTAAATAGTAATAACCATATCTATCTAATAGATATATTTTTTTACTCTTGCCCAGTAAAATAATGTGAACCAAACAGTCTTTATTTAATATTTCCCATATCTAATAATTTATTTGAATAATTATTTCTTTATAGTTGCAAGGCACAATAACAGATAATGAAAGAGATCTTTACATAGGAAAACTGAGGCCCTATTTTGAATATACTGTTTAAATGTATAAAATTTTCTTTGAAAAATATTGCATTAAAAGTTTAATTACTTAATGCATTTTCTACTGCAAAATTCTGTTAGCAAATAATTGCACCTTGAATATTTGTATTTTTATTCCATGAAAAAATATAATGCAAAATTTTCTCCCGTATCGAGAAAATTATTCATGATTATAAACACTTGTTCAATAAATAACGAACTTTCTTTTAAAAAATTACCAGTACTTTACGATTATTGGTTTTAAGAAACATTAAAAGTTGATTATGTTTATGCATTTACTGACTAGTAAGAAGAAACCCTAATTTTAAATATATTTCCAATAGTGAAGAGTATTCCTAAAGAACATAATTCCTTTATTCTAAGGTACACAACTTCTCATTAAAAAAAAGTGTTTAAAGCAATTAAAACTGCATGATCCTTAAGAGGTATTTTTATATAATAATCAAAAAGTGTCACTCTTTTTATAAGATTTTTTTTAACTGCAAAGTAAAAGCTTACTTCAAACTTTTTTTTATTTAACAAAAATTTAAATGCACAAAAGAAAATTCTATCTGAAAAATAGTAATGTGTTACATAAGTTGCATTTAAGACAGAGAATATTATAAAGAGGAAAATACACACACATGATTTTCAGTTCATATCTTAAGGTAATGTAACAGTTAAGGCTATGTAACAGTATTTGGTTCCCCTTGCCTTGCATTTTATGTTTATAAACTAGCTATTTTTTGCATAAGAAATTCCACAAAGTGCTTCTTGAATAAGAGAACTTTTAAAAATTAAAATTTTACAAATATAGCTAATTGATAAACTCTAAATCTAAGCAAGGGTAAAACTAAGATTTGCAACACATTTACATGGGCAGTTCAAGAAGAAAAGGAGAACATCTCCTTATATAAGGTAGTTTACTATAAAAATATTTTCAGATTTATAACAATCTTAAAATTTATCAAGAAACTTTCATCAAAACTTATTTCAACAATATTTTGTTTAAAAAAGACAGTTCTTCTATTGTATCAAAGACTAAGCATCATTAATTTGACTATGCTTTCTAAGTTAAAAATGAATGGAACCTTCACTTCAAATACTTTTAACCAAGTAGCATCTGTTTAACATAGGAAACGGTGTTTACAGCTGTAATAAGTCAACTTTAAAAGTAAAATTTAACTAAATACAATTTTAAAAGTAATGAAAAATTCTTGGGTGAGGACTTGCGAGTGGTAGACTTCAGACTTTTTTTTAAAAAAAAAACTTTGGTAAATATAGTCTAAAGTATTATAATACTACTAGAAAAACAAAGAACACATATAGTGAACAAAGAAAAAAAAATTAACAAATAACAAAAAAATGCAATATACTGCACTTAGCAATTTGAATGATCATACAAAAAGTTATTATAATGTGCTAGACATTACAACTTAACAAAGTTTATTTTAAAAAAATCTAAATGATTTAATTTGAATACAAAACTATACAAACAAATGAAATAACAAATTGCTCTAGCATGCATGATAATTTCATTTTCAAGTTATAAAATGAAGCATTAATTACTTACAAAGGTGAATTCATTACAGGATTTTTTAGAACATGGAAAAAATACTTATATTACAAAATTCAATTGATATTTCACAGTTGGGGATCAATGCTTTTCACGATCCATGTCTTTTTCTAATGTTTACCACAGTTCAGGAATTAATTTCTATGTCATCTAAAAAATAGAAAATAAACAGCATATTGAAAGATGTTACAAAAATGGTTGTCTTGAAATTAAAAATGCAATGTTTTGGGCTATTATTTTCCTCAACCGTTAGCAGAAAAAGAAAACTACACCTAAACCGACATTAAGTTTGCAGTATACAAATGTTGTACGAGAAAAAGGGTAAATAGTTCTCATTTTCGAGTGCGAGAATAAAAAAAGGCGTTTCACATTCAATGAAATATTTTATTTGTTATTTCAAGACATAAATTTATTATTTTAGATTCAGTTAGAGTGTAATTTTAATTATTTTTGTCTTCGATTTTGACGTAACAGGGCGCACGAATATCAGGTTCAAAGGAGCAACCAAATAGGAGCAGTTCAAATTTCGGCGCCAGCAGCGTTGTTTAAGCAGTTTCCTCTGCCTAGTACATTTCTCTGCAGCAAACTTAAGGTCGGTTTTTGTATAGCAATTTTCTAATTCTAAATAAACAACATCTTGAAAGATGTTACAAAAATGGTTGTCTTGAAATTAAAAATGCAAAGTTTTGGGCTTTTATTTTCTTCAACCTTTAGCAGAAAAAGAAAACTAGCAATTTTCTAATTCCCTAACTAATATCACTTTTAAAGTAACTACAGCTAGTCTCTGTTGAGAAGAGAAATTGATAATCAGTAAAAGTGGCTAAGGGCAATTTTAGCTTTAGTTTTACTTTTACATTACTTAATTTAGAACAATTAACAAGTTAATCCCTATTTAATTTCAGTCACCAGTGATGTACACAAACATTAAAAAATAAATTGCCACTTAATGCGCTATCTAAGAACCTAAGACTTGTTAATGTATCAGTAGCTTTGAAACTATAACAACAACTATTTTTGGATTTTTTAATGTATTAAAATAGATATCTGCTTTTAACATTATTAATATAGCTAACACAGTCAAATTTGGTAAAAACGAAATCTACTTTATAACCACCTCATACATGTTTGTTCCCTTATATTGCCTATAGACCTTAATGTCAAAATAGATTGTAAATAACGACAAATTTTTAATAACTTCTATGCTATAAAGCTAAAAATATGTTTCAAAAACCGATATTCATTTTAATAGTAGAAGATTAAAGAGAAATGCTTTATCACTATTAGAATTTTACATAATTTTCCAAATAATGCAAAAAAGTAGCCAAATTGGAAATTTTTTTCATTTTTAAAAAGAATTATTGACCAGAAAAGGATAAATTAAACTGCTACTAATAGCACATAAGGTTACACTTTATTCAATAGATGTCATTTTATAATTAATAGTAATATTACATACGTATTTTTTATAATTTACAACATTTAATATTTGACCTTGTTTATAATGAATTTATATCACAATTTTTTTGTACCTTGACAAGGTTTCACTGTCATCGGATTTTATCGACAGATTTAGAGCAATATCAGGTGGATTACTGATAGGACACTCCGTTTCATAGTGGTCTATTGGTTCCTCCTGACAGAGAAATGAAATAACTATTATTAGGTAAAAGAAAATTAGCTATAAATTAGTAAGAAAAAGTCGAAGAAAATAGAAATAAGGGAAATAGAAATACAGTATAACATCAATATAGAATATAGAAGCATGTTTCAAAATAATATGTCAATAATTAAATTAATAAATGTCAAAAATTAATATTAATCAGTAATATAATAAACTTGAAATTATAGGCGGATACCTTAAAGAATTAGCAGTTGACTAAAAATAACGAAGCATGTTAAACCAAAGAATGATACAGATTGATGGATTTCGATTGAATGAAAAGAAATTTTCTGGAGAATACCACCTCTTGAAATTCCCAATCTTTAGGTAAAATCCGGCAGAATTAAGTGTAAAAACTACAGTTGTGATCAAGCGTGCATTCACCAAACTAATCTCCTGATAAACACAGAATTTAAGGGGTATACCAAAACCGACCTTAAGTTTGCAGTATACAAATGTTCTACGAGAAAGAGGGTAAATAGTTCTCATTTTTAGTGCAAGAATCGAATACAAAAAGGTATTTAACATTCAATAAACAACTTTTTTTGTTATTTCAAGACATACATTTATTATTTTTATGAGTTTAGCTTCAGTTAGAGTGTTATTTTAATTATTTTTTTCCCTTTGATTTAAACGTAACAGGGCGCACGAATATCAGGGTAAAATTATCAACCAATCGGAGCAGGCAAAGCATCGGCGCCAGCTGCGTTGTTTACGCCAATTCCTCCGCGTAGTACATTTCTCTGCTGCAAACTTAAGTTCGGTTTTGGTATAGCAATATGGCCAAGGTAGTTATAATCCAAGTTACAGCAAGCTGTAAATTATGAAACAAGCACTCTTAACCTACCTTCACAGCTTGTGGTGGCTCGTCTTCAGACAAGTCATTGTACGTTTTGACTAGTAGCACCCTGGGGCTCTCGTAACGCTTCTGAGAGCTATCGTAAAAGGATTTGACTGATCCGCTGTAAACCGGTACTTGCTGGATGGGCACATGAGGAATCCTCAATGAAACCCCATTGCTCTCCCTTAAGACATCACCCTTGGTACAAGATTCATACTGGTTTCTATTAACGAAAAAAGAAAGATGTGTTGAAAAAACAAATTTGGCGTTCCTTTGAGGACATGCATGATCCTTACATGATTTATACTAATTGTCAAAATTTTACTCATGTAATTAAATATATCAAAATAATTTACCTGTTAATTTTGAAATAAAATTTAACTATAACAAAGATTATTGTTCAAAAATTAAGTATTTTGTCCTTTATCCAATGAACCTTATAACTTTTGACAAAAAAAGTTAGTAGGAAGTACATAACAGAGTTTAAACAAAGCATCATGGACTATGAAGACAAAAGTAAAAAAGATTTCAAACTAAATTTTTAAGACCAAACAGTACCAACCCGGTATTATCGTCACTCGTATAACCATTTCGCCTCTGGTTTTTCTGTGCGAGCATGTACTGAAAGAATACTGTCTTCATTTCTTCCTGATCATCAGATGAGCTGCTCCGTTCTGAACTTGTGGGGGAGGGAGGAATGGGGGAAAGGTCATCTTCAAGGTCGAGGTCCTCTTCCATTTTGTACACTGCTTTGACGGGTAGTTTTTCAATGTAGGATGTGTTCTTACGGATGACAGAGGTAGGGATAGATCTTTGGTTCTCTTCTTTCTTTATCTTTGGTCTTATTTCTGGTAAGAATAAGTAAATTAATTAATAATGATATTTTAAAAATAAAGTGATAAAGGCTTATGAAAAACCAAAATTTGGATAGCAGTTTTAATAAAATAAGAATTAAAGCTCATGCAGACACATCAGGGTTCCTGGCCCGCCAAAAACACCAGGTCATATTTATAAAAAACAACTTAAAAAGAAACACATAATATAAAACTCGGGCTCAAGAAGATTTTTGGGGCATTTAAAATCTTAATTTACAATTTTTTGTAAGAAAATGTAGCGAAGAAGGCACCGTTGATATGGAGAGCGTCAATATGTTTTTTGCTGAAAAATGGTCTTCCCTAGCATTGGAAAATGATTGACATAACATATTCAAAGCAGATGAAAAGGGTCTTATTATTAAAGCACAACCTTCCACAACTCTTACTTTGAAAAGATAAAAATGTTCTAGAGGAAAAATACAGCAAAGAAAGAGCAACTGTTATTAACAGGCTAATGGGGTGGCGTGCAATATGGATGATAGTGAAAAAATTTACATGAAATTTGCTGAACACAAAATATTTCAGTGCTACCGCCAAGTTTGCATTGACTGGGTTCGGCTGCATTTCGAAAATTTGCTGTGCATACTAAAAACTTAGGATCACCTTTACTGTAAGATAACTATTGGAGCGATTTTCAGATTTGGCGATAAAGTTTTTTTGGCAACCTGTCTGACAATTCAAATTCTTTGGCTTCAATGACGTTTTCCGGCAACCCTATCTGACCTTTATTTGCTCATTTCGATTGGTTTTTGTTCTGGAAAGTCGCCAGAATATTGACTTTTGGCGCGATTTCGGAAAGTTCGCCAATAGTTACCGTACAGCAAATTTCTATCAAAACTTAATTACTAAAGCAAAATAGATACAGAAATAAACTTACGCATCATTTCTCTTCTTTTGTCCGCATCCATCATGAGTTGATACTTCTTGACATGCTTGTCTTCACAGGGCAGCTTCCTAACAGAACTCAGTTTGTAGAGAGCAGCTCTAAAGCGCTGCTTAGCTTGCATGTAGTAGCCTTTAATTTCAGGGCGATAGTGACCTTTCAGCTTATCCCAGTCCTGAAAGTAAAATTAATGATAATTGCAACAGAATGTATCACTCTAAACAGGTTGTTGAAAAGTGCATCTCTAAATGATTAATAAGCGTAAGACTTAAAAAAATACTTTGAAGGAAATATAAATAAAAACGATAACTTGGGAGAGTAGTTTTTACATTTTTTAAAACTGATAAGGTGGCGACTCTTCCTTGATGAAGCCAAATGGTTTAGTTGAGTTATCATACTAGGAGCTACATGAGGGCTATTGGCAACTAGAGTCACGATTCAGAACCAGTCAAAAATGACTAACCAACACCTCACCTACCTAGGCACCCCAAGGCAACTTTTAAGGCCCACATCGTATGCAGCTTTGGGAATTTGGAGAATATTTAAAGTGCCCTATCTCTACACAGGTTATTTTTCTTTGGACCTGTAAAGGGCTACATTATACACAATGTCAGGAATTTATAGCACTTATAAGGTGTATGCTGAACTAAGGTTTGACGAACTTTTAGGGCTGCACAAACTGTTTATAGGTCGGCTGTAATTGTGGAAATACACAGCCTGAACCCAGGACATTTTGCATGCAAGGCAAGCTCCTTACCGACTGGGCTAGAAGACCTTGCAAGACAAATGGAAATTAACTATCCATTTCCCATGCATATTAAATTGACGAGAATTACACCAGGAAAATGGGAAGTTCTTTTTTTACTATTTTAGTAGTGAACATATAGTGTAGACATACTGCCAATAATACTAAAAAAACCCAAAAAGACCTTGGCAATACTAACTAATAAATTGTAAAGAAATTCTTGCCTGTTTAAGTGAAGTAAATGGTTAAACAAAGTTATAAAAGATTAATCACCTGGAATACAGCTGTGTCTGCCAGTGTCCATTTGGCGGCATTCTTGTGGCTCCACCGGATGCTGAAGTGGCGCTTGTCTCGATCCACCCACTTGAGCAATTCTCCATACCTCTGGTCGTTGAGGGCGGGTAGAAGGAAGTCTTCTATCAGCCGTCTTCCAATTCGTGTCATAACTCTTTCAACTGGAAAAAAATAATTTCAGAATCATGTGTAAACCTTATTATAACAGCATATGTTTCCTTTTATTTAGAAAGGCTTAAAATAGCGCCAAAATGTTAACAGTGGTTGTTGGCACAGCGACTTTACAAGCTTGGCGATATTTAGAAAATGATGTTTTACGAACGCTGTCTTTGATTGTGGTTTGTTTTGGTAATGTTAAATCAACATACCCTTCTTTTGATCAGTTCATGTGGTTACCAAAAACATTATTAATTGCTCTTAAAAATACAACACATTTTGCAGTTAGTTGCCGAGCCAGCGGATAGAATTTTACTGTGACAAATATGTGTACCAATATAAAAAGATAACATGAATTCTGGAAGTTCTATTCCCCATAGACAGTTTTCGGTGACCATGAAACAGGTGCGTGCTGCTGTGCTTTTAACCATCATGAATTGGTGTACATGGTTGCCAGGAGTAATTATCACTCAGTAATAAGTATACTCCCGTTTGTCGCTGGGCCCCACAAGGAGTAAGCCCAAGTACAAGGAAAAAAAACTTGTCCACATATTTTTAAACATCCCAGAAGTATACATTTTCTTTATCAAAGTTTAAGTTAAAGCGTCCAAAGAAAAAAAAATGAAGTAACAAAAGGAAAAAAAATACCAAAAAAAAAAAATGCTTTCCTTCAAATAATTAAATCAAAATAGAGAATAACAGGACTAGAAATAACAAACACAAATTAAAGCAAGGATTTCCATACCTCACGAATAAAATTAAAATTCATAAAATTATAATCAACAAGAAAAAGTAGATATTTGATTTTATGAAAATAAAAAATATTTACTCTTTATTAAACGTTTTTTTAATCAACATCAACGGTACGAATTGAAAACTGCTTCAACACATTTTAATAATAAAGTTGAAAGTTGAAAACAAAAACAGCAGTCGTATCCAAAATTACTTACTAAAGCGAAACTAACTTTTAGGCTAAACTTTCGTAACATTTCTATCGAAAAACGTGCACGTGAATAAACAAAAATATACTCATCACTGTTATATAATTCAAATTAATTTGAGAAATAACCAACCCTTTTATGCCACGATTTAACCTAAAATTCACTAGAAATATAAAAGAGCATATTTAAAAAGGTAAAATAAAACTTAAAAACCCAATATTACCATTTACGCGGGAAACATTAAACCACGTGGTTTCAACTTCCGCTCATTCAAAAATGAAACAAAAACCATTTACTATCCAATGTAACATTTGTCGATTCATATTCAGTGTTCACATAATCTAAATATCAATAAAATTAACTACCACGTGGTAAAAAACAGTAATTGATCACCGATTTCACATGTTTTGTCTACAGTAAAAGCGCGCGATTCAGAATTGAGATCATTGTCTGGCCATGCCGGTCTACAAAGTTTTACTAAACAAAGAAAACTTTCTTACCTGTTAGAGTGAAACTTTGTATTTTCGATCCTGTAATCCAAGCGAAATTTTCTAACAAATGGGTGTTTAAAAGTGGACGATATAGTATTGGTAAGATAGTAGATATTAAGTGCGTACTTTAAACCAGCACTGACCTTCGAAAGCTTCTAGTTTCCATTCTCTATTTCTCCCCTTCACACAAACAACGTTCTAGAATTCGTCACGTGACAGTAATGTGCTTTCCCCTCCTACCCGAGCAAATCGAGTAGCGACCGATAACAGAACAAAAACTACTACGCTGTGGCGGTAAGTAGGAGGAACTCATTTGGCTACTAATCGCTGTTTGGCAAGTTAAAGAAATTTTACAAACTTTTTATTTATATTTCTTCAGCATTAAATTTAAATATTTGTATAAACCGTTATATAAAAAAAAACAAAAAAACATTTAACTTAAAAATGCAAAGAATCGTCCATCATTACGCAGTATTGATTATTTACTATTTTTTTAATTAAATTATTTTTAAAGGTTTATGGGTATAGTATAAGATGGATATTATGGGTAAATAATAGGGGCGGGAGAGAATCCGATCCACATAGCTTTCGACCTATGCCCCCTCGCCCCTTAAAAAAAAAGCTGTTTTTTTTTTAAAGGGAATAATTTTTAAAAATCCGAATTTTCATTTCTTTTAGATTCTTTTTTCCAAATTTCTTTGGCGAGTATAAGAATTAAACATTCTATCCCAAACTAAATATTTCTCTTTTTTTCAATATAATTTTATCTCTGGTAAAAAGAAAAAAAAGAAATTGACGATCTTTAACTAATACAATAAAAACTTGGGGTGAGTAACACACACGATTTTCAATTACCACTCAATAAATCAATACATAAAATGGCAAAATTACATAAGGTAATTTCAATTACTTTCAAACCTTATAAGTTCTATGGCAGCAACCATTTACCCATGTTTGATTTTATCAAAACCTTATAATGACGTCCGACACTAGGAACTGCAACTGTGTACCAAATTCTAAATCCGCAAATCTGTCAGTTCGAAAAAAACTACGGAAAATAGCTAGTAGAAAATTATATTTCATTGATCTCGACAACAAGAAGAGATATTATTAGTAATTTATTCTAAAACACCTTGATGTTTTATATAACTTTATGAATTTAGTTTGCAGGAATAAAGAATAAATTTCTTATATCATGTGTGTCGATGCTAAAATTGCATGCCTGTCATACTACATTAAAAATTAAATTTTTGACATTTCATTATTATTAAAATTATTTTTGTTTGCTAATTATAAAATATTCAATAAAAGATTTCTTTCGAATAAAATATTTTTTTCCTAAAATAAATTTTAACCCAACTCCAACATAACTCTGCTATATCCAAGGTATAGCACATACAAAAATTAAATTCAGGCTCACGTGTTTTTTTATTGGGTGGGGAAGGAAGTTAAAGTGACCTTAATTTGTAACTTTTTCAAGGGTTTTATTTCTTAATTGCTTTTAAGAGTTTAAAAAGTGAACATAAAAACAATTTACTATAGTACATTCCATTGTTACTATAGGTATAGGAAAATATAATACACGCAATTAAATCCATAAATTTAATTTTTATTTGATAAAAGTTTGACTCTCTTGACTAAAATTTAACCTTTTTAAATAAAACTTGGGTGAAATTTAAACTCATCAATATTCTACAAGATTAAATACAAAATAATTACAAAAAAAATCCTCAATTAAAGCCCACAAGACTGTTTTTTTAATACTCAGGTAACCACGGAATTCCATACCCGACAGATGGTTCTTTTTGCAATACTTTTAATTTTTAAAAACTAGATAAATACATGAAATGTGGTAGGCAAATTTGTGGTGCAAACTGAAGTAGCGGTTCCAGAAATTCCTTTTTAGGGAGGAGTAGGACTAGGTAGGAGTAAGAAATATTATTACTTATTTGAATTAAAACATTATAATATGAATTTGAATTAAATGAAGATCGATTTGTCGTAGATTTTTTTCTTCTGAAGATCACGATTTAATTTTTTGTAGCAGACAAAAGATAATTTATGAGAGGGGGGGGGGGAAGGGGGGTCCGATTTCCTTAATAGCCCCTTCCCTTGGATCCACTCTTGGCAAACTGAGTCGGCAAAATTAACTAACCCAACTAATAAATACGTTTTTAATTAATTAGAGTCAATAAAATTATCACAAGATAGTAAAAAGAAACGGTTTCCAAAAGGACTTCAAAAGTTTAACCCTCTAATGCATGATTTTTTTATTTTCATCCCAAAAAAATATATATGTATCTTTAATACTCACACATTATGGGAAAAATACTAAAAAAATTAACTGCATTACAATTTAAATAATTTCAATTTTTAAAAATTTTTCCATATGACAAAAACCAACTGCAAAATTCCAATTTTGATAATAATGACTAGAAAACTACTAAAAATATTTCAAGATAACCCTTTTTTAACTATGATTAATTTTTCAAAACAATTTATTAGTATTTAGTACAAATATTATTATTCTCTGAATACTGCCTAAAACGTAATTTCACAAAAGTTAATAACCTCACTCTTTAATTTTGAATACACTTTTACTACTGTCATCTATGAGGATTATTAGTAACTAAAACTTTAAAATGAAATGTAATAGAAGAAAAAACGCAGATTTGTCTAGGAGGAGCTCTAATTTTATAGAATAAAGTGGATTATGTTACTTGTTACCAAACGGTAACACTATGCATTATAGAGAGTTAAGGGGGGATCATGTTAAAAAAAACCAAAAAAATCGAATTTTTGAAACCAGTATTTTCTGATAGATGGAATCCCAATCTATCGAATAAGACCAATTTTGTATCGATTGGTTAATTATTTCTTATAAAAATTTAAAATTATAAAAATAAACAAATGTACCACGCATCCTTTGAATTACTAATTGTATGCTTGTATTATTTATGTATTACATTATAAAATATGAATTTTTTGTGTTGATATTTGAAAATTATTCACTGGCTCAATGTAAAAAAAATTCCTGACGATTTACATGAAATTCGGTTAACAAGAAATGTTTCGGTGATTATTTCGAGTTCGTGTTAACGGGATCGACCGTATTTGTTTTTCGCGTTTTTCTCAAAACTATAATTTTCAACACTTAGGTACACTTTTCTCCAAATCTATTGAATATTTTTTAATAATTTTTTTTGTGTTATAAACCCATTTTAGATTTATTTAAGTCACCTAATTTAGTCTTACAAATTTTAAAAAATATTTTATTATTTTACACTTTTCTTCGTTGAAAATCAGAATTTTTATGAATGTAGAATATAATGTTTTTAAAATAAAATTAAAAAATTATTTTAGGCAAAAAATAGATGACTTAATTAGATCTATAATGGTTTTATAACACACAAAAGAAATTATTGAGAAATATTTAATAGATTTGGAGAAAAGTGTACCGAAAAAATACTTGTAATTTTGAAAATTCGTAATTGTATGTTTCAAAATATGTATTTTTTCAAAAATGATAATTTTTAAAAATAAGATTCTTAGGTGTAAATATAATAATAAAAGTACAATTTATAATTTGGTACAATTTTTTTTTATTGTACCATAATTGTTAAATGATTTAGAGCCTTTCGAAATCAATACTAAGAATTGATAATTTTTGCTGTCGCTAACTATGATACCCCCTTAAAAAAGTTTATGCCGCTCTTCACAACGGAAAACAAAAGTTTTCTCCGCCGGTTTCCTTCTTTGTCGCAAGGTTGCCGAAACGATCCAAACTTTTGAAATATTTCGCCAAAAAGACGCCAAGATCCGCTCAACGGAAGTTACCGCTACATCTTCACAATTTGTTTCTAACGGAGAGACGCCCATTTTTTCTTTGTTCATTTCGTTTCAACTTTCATTTCAACGATGAACTGGTTATCTGATAAAGGAGATTCTGTATCTCCAATGTAGAAATGTTTATTATTTCGAATTATTTTGTTAAAATATATTATACTATTTCTTTTACTAAATATGGCACTAGATAAGATGAAATTAAATCGAAACCGAAAGTACGTTTTAATTTCATTTTTTTTTAAATTTCGTTACAAGAAAGGATGTAAAAAAGCGAACATTTATACATTAGCATGTTCATGCATTTCTGTTGAAACAAAATAAGTTACTGCGTTAAATTGAAGAATACCTCAAATTTATATAGTAACATTCAAATATTTGTTAATTTTATTCAGCAAATCATTTCATAAGCAGAAAAATTGCCCCATGGGAGGAAAAAACACCATGATGTCAAATATTTCTGCTTAATGCAAATGGCAACTACGTAAAAATTTATTATTTTAAAATTAATTTATTCAAATTAAAGCATTTAGTTAAAATTTTAAATAAACTTAAAAAGTGTTGATCATTAATCTTTCATTTACACAATTAATATTTTTAATAGCAGAATTTATTTGCTGTTTTAAATTTTTTTTCTTCATAATCTTTTATCTATTATTCTGTTTTAGAGAAAGTTTTATCTTTTTATCTTAGTTTTAAAATAACCTTTGCGGTTATTCTTAAACGTGCATTATATATTGCAAAATTACACTGTCAGTATCTCAGCATCAGTATTTTCAATGTTCAAATTCCAAAGGGTTAAAAAGTTGCACAAAACTGTTTCAAAACAATTTTTTATGACATCACAAAATTCTTTTGAATCTCCATTTTTAAATTTTTTTCTGTGGGTATAAAAGTATCATGTATAATTATGGAACGTAAGAATATTTTGTAGATGTAAAGTACAAGATTATTAGTGATTTATATTTTCTAAGTACTAACTTAACATAACTATATTTAATTAATAAACTACGAAAATAAAAAAAATTATAAAAATCACAAACTTATGTAAATTTAATTTTAAATTATGCACTTTAATGAGACCTTTTAAAACACATGCATATTACTGTAAATAAAATTAGTGGTACAGTTTGGGAGACATACTCATTATTAGCTGAATCAAATATAAAAATGCTTCTAACTAAATAGATACATATTTAGTTATAGATATAGTTTATTTATTTTATTTAAAATATATAATTTCGTTCTGAGGAGCTTCAATTACCGTCTTAATTTGTGATATTCATCTTAAAATTGTATGATTTCTTTAAAATTAGTAAGAAGCATCGATAATATCTATAGTGAAATATAGAGTTACCTGTGACCTATCTATAAATAATTCAATTAAACTTTTCCCACTTTCTTTTGTGTAACGTGCTATTTACACATTTTGAATGTAATATGAGTGCTTTCGTTGTTTGCTTCCTACTCTTAAAACAAAAGGGTGAAATCCACTCCAGTTGGAGAAGTGCATTTTCGACACCCTAAAGGCATGCATATTTTCTCAGACTGAGTTAAAATCACTCGTTTGGAGTGATCCTGTCGGAGGTTTAACACACAAAGGATCCACTCCAAAAGGAGAAGTGCATTTTCCAGTCTGGAGGAGTGAAATCCACTCAGACTGAGGTAAATTGGGAGTGTTTGTTTTAAGAGTGTAAATACAGCAAAATGTATATCAAATCCGAAAGATTTTTTTTCCATAATTTGTGGATATTTAGAAACAAATTTACAGCGTTTGTTCGAGATAAATACATCTTATTCTGAACCCAACCCAGTATTATCTTTGTTACTTTTATTTGCTCGTATTAAATTAATTTCTGTTAGTTAACAGTGCAGTTTATTATCCCGTATTTTTAAAATTTGTTGCGGTGCAATTATAAAAAAAAGGTGTAAATTCGTTCATTTTACACTATATTATTTTTAAAAAAATTTGTAGGGCATATAACCGTTCTAGACCGACCAACGACATTATATAACGCAGAAGTTACTTTATTAGAAACATTCTTTTAAGATAGTATTTTAATGTGCTTAGTATATTGCAAGTGATATTTCTTTCGCACTGTTAATTAGCAACATTTGGTTTTACCGTTACATTTGGTATAGGTAATCACTAATCAACAGTTTAGCTACTAAGGCAAATCAATAGAAGTAATTATAGAGATATAAAACAGCAGATACTGCTGTTTACCTTCTTTTTAAATCTCCAAGAATTATAACCGCTTCTTTAAAGAGATTATGTTATATCACTCAAGCGACTCCAAATGAAATTGAGTACAATGGTTCAGCAATTCTTTTTATCAACCATCTATAAGTTTCGAGTTGTACTGAACTGAGATAAGACCTTTCTTCAATTGAAAATAACTCCTTTTGAAGTTGTTTTTTGAGACTCAGTGCTATATCGAAACGAAAAATACGCCCCATTGATTAATAAAAACAATTCCCTCTCGAGATATAAAAATCTGATGAGCCTTCATCCCTCTATCTCCAGAATAGGAACCGCTTGAGACCAGAAGTGTTTCGATTGTGGAACAAAATACTTCAACCATTCAATTTAAAAAAAAAAAAAAAGTTATTATCACCAGACAAATACGTTATCTACTATCGGGACAATGAAACTAAATAACCATCTTGTTAACCATTTTTAACTTTATCAAAGGCGGATGGGTGTAATTTGCTGGAAAACAAAGCAAAACTGGATCCTTTTTATAGATAAAACTTTGATAACAGTTGGTTTGTGTGACTATATATCGCTGAAAACGATTCATTCATAGTGACATGATTATTTCACGCGTATTTGTCAATTTAATTAGTCATTAGTAGGGTTAAAACAGATTTTAATGTTTATCAATTGAAAACCCACGTAGTATCAAATTCCTGATGAAAAAAGACGATTTCTTACGGTATATCTACATAGTACATACATGTAGGTGTTGGACAAAATTATTGACACACTTTGCAATTATAATTTTTTCCACATTTCTCATAAACTCCAACGAAATATGTAAAAGGCGTTAGACGACTTGTAACAAGTATTACGACTAACTTTTTCGCAAAAAATATTGTCTCTAATGTAATTATCTGGCACGCAAAATAGATCCACAGATAAAAACCTTTTGGGGCATCCTTTCCTTATGGGCCTTTTATGGCCTTTCTTTTTATGGTCTTAAAACCATAAAAAGATTAGTCCTTTTAAAGAAGTATTTACCTAAACAAAAGCTAAAAGGTTCCGTAAAAGAAATATTTATTTATATTCCACTTAATTTTATGTCTTCTTTTAACTTATTAAACTGAAAATTAGTAAATAAAAAAAATATTTTGTATAAAATAAGTTGTCTTAACGAACTTATTTTTATAACTATTTCCTTTTTTTCGTATGCTATTTCTCTACTGCAAGGAAACTCTGCAGTTGAGTATAGCATTAGATATTCTGCGTTGCACTTGGCGTACCCTTAATATCGGTGACTTCTATATTATGCAAACTTTTACGTTATGCCAATCGAAACCCCTCGCCCTAACCCATCAGGATATTATAACCAACCCCCTTCTCATGCTGATGTCAGCATTATTAATTATTATTATTGTTATTATTATCATTGTTATTATTATTATTATTATTATTATTATTATTATTATTATTATTATTATTAAATTTGGATGTCAGAGTGGATCCCGGTCGAATGTTTTTTTTTTTGTTTTTTTAGAAAGGTATACGACATAGGACTATCTTTTCGTCCATCTGTCTGTGAGTCCGGACGGACATCCGTCTACCTGTAAGGCCGACAAACTACCCCTTTACTTGTCATTTAAATTTAATTTTTATTAATTTCAATTGTTGTTGCCAAACAACAATCATATGTATGTGAGACAAATTATTTTTTTGAAATGAATATTTGAAGTAAAATGTATTTTTGTCATATTATTCAGTTTGGAATTAATTGTAATTTTTTCATTTTGTATTTCATGAATGGATTTCATGACTGACTCATCATCAATTAATCCTAATTCATTTATTCTGTTCTCAGATGGTTACTCAACAATATACTAAAATTTGCAAGGCCAAAAAAAACCCCATGTTTTCATTAAAAAAAATTGTCGTTTGAATTCAAAAACAAAAATTATCAAGTATCAATGGCGAGCAGTGAAAATAATTTTAAAAAAAATAATTACATCCAATTACTCAAGTCTTTTCTGCAGTTATTTCGAATAAAAAAAACGAAGACAGTAACAGGATAACTACAAGTTATCACCATACCATACGCAAAATACATAACAATATCTGTAAAGGAAGAAGTCTTAACTGACTGAGTCACGTTTCAACGTCCCTATTGGAGGTACAGATTCCAAATTTTGGGAGTTTATTTCTTTTGTACTGAAGATGTCATTTAAAAGACTTAAAAGTAACTTCCAAAGGGAACACTAGAAAATAGTGTTAAGTTAAAAGTCCAATAAAAGTAGTTAAACTGCAAATAGTATAGCAAAATTGGTTACATTATATTTATCAACCACAAAGAAAATCTACAGGTGCCAGGCGCGCCTAGGCCTCTTTTAGCTAAATGGTCATAACAAAAAATACATAAAAATGCATGTCTTAAAATACATTTTAATAAAAATTCAATTCTTTAATAGGTAAAACCGAATTTATTACAAATTACTGGATAAGAAAGTAGTGTAATACCATTTTACCATCGAACTCCCTCTCACTGCTAAACACCATAAAATCCATTAATTCCACTCCATTTTTACTTTACGGCGATATTTTGTCCCCGCGATATTATGGGCACGCGATATTTTGTCCAGCGATATTTTGGCCCGCGATATTTTGGGCGCACGATATTTCGGCCGCGATATTTTGGCCCGCGATATTTCGGCCGCGATATTTTGGCCCGCGATATTTTGGCCTGCGATATTTTGTCCCATTACCCTCTTTAGCAAACTAAATGGTAGGAATAGTTGAATGCAGAATTGTTTTGATTTTTCAGACTGTGCGTAGGACGGGTGTCAATTGCTAGCAATTAAAAAAGTAGTATAATTTTTCGTTTATCTTGAGTGTTCTTACTTATTTGAACATTCGTCAATGATGGTGTTTTGGCTTTAAATTCAAAAATAGACTATGCTCAAATGATTTACAAATCATCATCTGATATTTCGGAAGTTCAAAAGCTGATTCTCGCCAACCGAAAGTGCCCTAAACGAAGGTAAGATTAAGAACTGGATTTTTATAAGAGTGTAGTTTCGCTTTTACGGTTCAAACGCGGTTTTTCATGACAGATTTGCTCTGCTATCTCATGCTGACGAGTTACTTTTAAGAAACTATCCAGTATGTTGATTCAAGATATTGCAATTTTTGCTTTCACTATCAGTTTAACATTTTGATTGCGAGTGGCGACTACTTGTACTGTTGGACAGAATTGCAAGACTTGGCCAATATTGCCCATTTTGGCTTATTTTAGATCCACCAGATTTTCGCTTCTAAAAGTTTAAATTATTAGTCACAATTATTTTAGCTAGTGATTTAAGCTAATTTTAAAAAGTCCTTAGATTGTTATTTTTAGTTCAATTTTGAATTTTTTTTAGAGCTTTGTTTGTTTTGCATCTGGTTCTGAATGTGTGTTAATTTGTATTTTTACAGATGAATCGCACGAATATTTGGAAGACCATAGCGGAAGTGCTGCCGCACAGGAAGTGTTATAATGCACTATATGAAAAAAAAAAAAAACAGTTGAACAGTTTGAAACCAGCATTTCGAAATAGGAATCACTTCGCGACCTCTATTCCCCAAAAAAACTAATTTTTGACGTTTCGCTAGTAAGTAGGTAAGAATCAGAAGCGCCCTCCGCTCAATACACGATTTAAAACTGTAAACTACGAGTTACGAGTTAAAACTGCTAAATGAAAACTTTGTGTGAATGTAAAGTTTTTTTGAAGAGCGTAGACGTTTCAAAGCGCTAGTTTCGGCTATTCTGAACATCAACTTGGCTATTTTTGGAAATTCCATCTTGTAACCATGCTGATGGAATGCGATTCGAAATTCATTTTTGTATTATCTTAAAGTAAAAGATCAAGTATGTTCCAATTTTATATAACATTTAACCTTATAAAGTCCACATATAAAATTATAATTGAAGATTTTACCCCAAATTATTTTATGCATACACTAGCATGAAAGTATTTGTATTTTATTTTTAAAATTCTCTGAAACTATTTCTAGTACAGAGAGAGATGTAAGCGATACATTCTACCTTTTAATGATGTAATAAGTTTTAAACTATAAGTTCTAAAGGAACTAAAATATCCTACTTTACTAAGTTTCCTAAGTGAATAGGGTAAGGTGGGGTAAGTGGGCCATTGGGGCAAGTGGGCCACCCCCCCCTGGCATTTCCCGAATTATGGACGTAAAAAAAATCTGTTACAATAGTTTTACGTATTTACCCCAATAGATGCAGGAAACATTATGGCATCATTTTCATTTAAGTATGTAACAAAGTACAATCCTTTTTGTGAAATTTTTTAAAATTGCATCTTTTCGTAATTCACGCCATCATACTATTTTCTTGTTTATTTCCAAACGGTTCATGAAACAAAACAAAATGTTATATATTTTGAAAGTGTATAAAACATAGTATCTTTTTATAGTGTCATGTACTTGTGATGTTGATATGGTTAAAAGAAAATTGGGGTGGCCCAGTTGCCCCGCGTTTGGGGTAAGTGGGCCACCACAATGGCGGGGTAAGTGGGCCAGGGGTGGCCCACTTGCCCCAACTCTTTAATATACTTTAAAAAAAGTCATATTCACTGATTCATAGGGTTAGTCATATTCACTATTCATAGTCCTATTCATTGACATAGGCCAGTTTAAAATCTGAAGCCCTAACATTTTTTTTACACTACATGCAAAAATGACAAGATTAAAATTAACGTATTATTTCTTATAGTAAGCTTGCATGCCAGAAAAAGTTGCTATGGGGGAACTATTGAAGATACATCATTACTTTTTTTTTTCAAACACTCAAAAAATCATGTAGATTATTCCACTTGCCCCACCATCTCTCTACCAGGTATGTGTAAAAATATATTAGGGGGGTGGCCCACTTACCCCACCTTGCGGGGCAAGTGGGCCACTCGGATGACCAAAAAGAAAAACATATTTTTTAAATTTATTTTTTGCCAATTTGTGTTTTGGTTGTCATGGGTACATTTATAACATATGAGAGAATGGACCACACAAAAAAATAAGTTGTTAGGCCGATTTTATCCAGTGGTATGAGGGTCTAAAGTCGAATTATGCCAAAAAGGTGGCCCACTTACCCCACCTTACCCTAATTAATATTGCCGATTTTGTTATCTTTAAAATTGAAGCACTTTTGTTGGACTTCTTAGCCAAACACCCATGTCCCCTGTAGAAGTTGCTTTTCCTTGGAGCTACTTTTAGTGCTGAGAAAACAATGCTCTGTTTTTTCATCTTCGTTTTTGAGGTGGAGTTCGTTGTAATTGCAAAAGTTTGTTTAAATTAAGTTTTTTTCGTCAAGTTGTACCATTTGAAAAAATGGTAGAAGGAATATTTATTTCTTAGAATTATATATATTATCGCATTTCTTAATATTCTGAACTAGTAATACATTTACAGTACAGAAGCCCCGTAATTTTTTATATTAAATTAAATTAAACATCAATGGTATAAACATAATGGTCATCAATGGAAGTTTCTAAAAGCCTGGTTGGTATTTAGCATTTGCCGAATTCCTAGTAATTGAGAGAAAACAAGTAGGTTTGTTACAGAATCTGTCACTTACACCGCTTCGACACAACATGTACACTCAACAGAAACATAAAACACACTAACAACACCACAGAAAGAAATTCGCCAAACAGGGCCTTTAGCTAGTTCTTATTCAAACTTTTATAAGCCAAAATTAATAATTTTCTTTAATCTTCTTTTGCAGATTTGATAATTAATCTTTATCGTTTGCTATTCTTTTTAAGTTCGAAGAATAATGACATAATTTTTAAATAAATACCTTTTTGCAGCCACAAGTTTGCATTTCAAAAAATAAACTAGTAAAATTGTTGCTTTAAAAATAAAAGAGAAACTGTGCATACTTTTTATGCAAGTATATACTACAATTTGTTCTGGGGGAATGTAGGGTTTGTATTCCAATTTTTTCTCTGTTATGCCTTACAAATACAATTTTCAATTACAATTACAAATAAATAAATACAATTTTCTAGTGTTCCCTGTAGAAGTTGCTTTTCCTTTAAATTAGTTACGACGCAGAAAAGCTGAATGAACGTTACGTTGAGTACAACCCCTGGCAAAAAGTATCCGATCACCGAAAGCAGTGCCGACGATACGTTCACATCAGTCGTCATTCTTTTACAATTTTAATATTTTTTTTCAAACTTTTGAGGGTTTTTGTGAAATATGACTAAATTAGTTAAAGAATATCAAATATAAACAGAAAATATAATTGTAGTTGACATTTTTTACTAGAAAATATAGTGAACCGTGTTGGAAAAAAGTTTCCGATCATCACTTTGTGGGGAAAAAAGTATTCGATAAAGTCAGTTTAAATATTTTCTGGATTATCCTTATGCCTTGATTACTGCATTTAGGCGTCGAGGCATGGATGCGACCAATAATTCTTACTCGTAGCATAAGTTTAAGGAAATTTCACTATAGCTTTCTTTGATGACTAGGCGTAGTTCTTCCATGTTTGTCGGTCTTCTCTTATCAATGTTTCTTTTCAAATAATTTCAAACATTTTAAATTGTATTTAGATCCGGACTTTTTGCAGGTCGATGAATAGTCTTTATTGGAGAATTTCCATTTCGATTTAAGAAATTCTTGACCATTTTACTTCGATGTCGTGATGTGTTATCATCTTGAAATATGTAATCGGATGAGTCACCAAACCTTTCCTCGATGGTAATAATCAAAAAAATTTCTAAAATGTCAATGTACACTTCAGAATTAATTGTTCGCAACACCCATACACATTTTACCCACTCCTTCGGAAATCATGCAACTCCACACGATAAATGAACGCTGATATTCAGTTCTAGTTTTAAGGCAATTTTTTTAAAAACTTATTTCATCAGTTCTCCTCCACACAAAGATTCCAATGCCATTTCCAGTTCCTAGGCAGATACGAGAATTGTCACTAAAAATAAAATTCTTCCAATCATCAGAAGAGCAGTTTTTATGTTTCTTGCATTATTGCAGGTAGCTTTTCTTATGTTTTCTAGTCATATATGGTTTCGTTTTGGTTTTACAGAAGTGAAATTATTTATTGTTTTAATAATTTAGCACTGTACGTGCACATACCTTTACCCGATATTTCGACCACTCGGCATTGAGTAGTTCAACGTACAAATTCTCACAGATTTAGCAGGATCATCCAATTTTCTGTCTTGCATACTTGATGTGGCACATGGACAACCGCTTTGAGGAAGATTTTTTACATCATTGGTGGAGCGATATTTTTTTCCAAATTCCTCAAGCAGTACTTTGGGCACAGGCAAAAGTCCGAGCAACCTTTCTTTGAGATATTCCGATTTTTAAGAGTTGTGGACAATTACAATTTAGACTATTAAAAGTAGAGAACAATTAAAAGTTTTAGGTCATTAGACAATTCTTTCTTTCGGGCCATACTTCCTCTGATGAGAAACTAGTTTTAACAGTCAAACTACGATTAAACATTTTATTATGTTTACTTAGATCTTGTAAGCATGCGCCGAGCAAAAAAAAATGCATATATCACTTAAAATGCGTTGCGTTTGCTTGCGATCGAATACTTTTTTCCCCACGAAGTGATGATCGGAAACTTTTTTCTTTCACGATTCACTGTATTTTCTCGTGAAAATTGTAAACTATAATTATATTTTCTGTTTATATTTAATATTCTTTGATTAATTTAGTCATATTTCACAGAAAACCCTCAAAGGTTTGAAAAAATATTAAAAGTGTAAAAAATGACGACTGATGTGAATGTATCATAGGCACTGCTTTCGGTGATCGGATACTTTTTGCCAGGGGTTGTAGTAATATTAAATAGCTTTTTTTTGTGTTTAAATAAATTGCTTATAATAATATATTGTCCTGTATTTTGCATGTGGGAATAACTTGTAGTAAAGTAAAGGTCAGCCTTATTATATCTGTAGCTTTAATTATTTATATTCGGCTTCTTAACTTTGCACTACTTTCTAGTGTTCCCTGTAGAAGTTGCTTTTCCTTAAAGTTAGTTACGAAGCCGAAAAGCTGAATGAACGCTACGCTTAGAAGTATTATTAAATAGCTTTTTTTGTTTTATGTAATGTCTTTATGATAATATATTGTTGTGTATTTTACGCATGGAAATAATTTATATAGTAACAGTTTCAGCTTTTTGCATCCTAATACTACCTTAACTAAAGAAAAGTTACTTTGTTTTAATATTATGTTGAGCTATTTGATGTCACTCAGAGTAGTTCTTTTGTAATTAATTTCATTACCCACCAAGGATTCTTCATTATTTTTGTGTTCAAGTTCAAACAGTAAATATTTTTTTTTAATCTGAAAGCGGTGTTTTCAGTCTCTTAAATATTAGCATGGTAGTATGCAAACACTATGTGACAACAAATTAAATGTATTATGATTTATTGATGACAAGTCAGTCATGAATTTCAATTATGAAACACACCATAAAAATAATTAGCAAATAATTATGATACATTAAATAAAAGAAAATATTGTCTGAATCCTCACGTCGGTAAAATAAAACTCGACTGTTATCCTTCAAAAGCGAAGCATATTTTAGAACAAACAAACTTAAAAAACACGACCATATAGTCAGGTCGCCAAACCCCGATTTTTGGCCGAACCCTGCACTGAGAGGTTAAGTTTTTTTTATTGATGATTCTTATAGATTCGAGGGTGTAGATTACGAATCTGGAAGGTACTTTTTATAGATGCATTTAGTATTAAAGATTCACAATTATCAAGAAATTTTTTCAAATTCAAAATTCAAAATGGCGGAATCCGCCATATTGGATTTTTTCAGTTTTAATATTTTTGTTTCATATTTAACCCAACAAAATATTTATATTTTAACTATGTTTTTTATACTTAGTTACTATAGAACATTACTTTGAAGAAAATATAAAAAATCAAGATGGCGGCATCCGCCATATTGGATTTTTTCACCGTTTATATAAAGCGATCCATCGGCCCTAAATTAAAAATCCTTTTTATTTTAGTTATATCTTAATTTTAGTTTCTATTTTAGTTTTAATATGTATATTATGAATCTAGAAGATATTTTTCCGCTAACTTTGAGTATTTTTATGTATTCAAGATGGCGTCTTCCGCCATATTGGATTTTTCTTTCTAATTCAATTTTTCGAGTTCTTTTAGGCCAAAATTAATAATTTTTTCTTTTATAGGTGCTTCTTGTCGTAAATAATTACCTAAAAATTCAAAAACTCCAAAATCAAGATGGCGGCTTCCGCCAACTTGGATTTTTTACCTTCTAATATTAGGTGATTCACTGGCTCGAAGTTAAAAATTATTTCAGTTTTACTTGTATATTTTATTTTAAAATGCTAAATCATCATAAAGTATAACTTAAACACTTAAAAAACCAAAATCAAGATGGCGGATTCCGCCATCTTGGATTTTTTACCTTCTAATATTACGTGATCCATTGGTGCGAAATTAAAAATTCTTTCGATTTTATTTGTATATCGTGTTTAAAATACTTTAAAACCATGAGTGTTGATGGAAAAATTTTAAAGATGTTTTACACCATCTTAAGGTTAGGTATTTTAAATATTTTGTTACTCATCAGGCAAAATTACTACTAAATTTTTTAAGAGCCCCACTCGTATAAAATGCTTCCTCTTTTCAAACAAGATTACTCTTACACTCCGAAACACAAGATTGCATAAGCATGTATCCTCTCAATACTAGAGACCTCCACCATTAGGGATGGAGGGCTCTACTCAATACCGCTCACCCTATCACATCTTGTGGGTAAGGAATTTTTTCATGAGTCTATAAATAGAAGTAATGGCTTATTTGGACTAGCTGATATCTCTTGAAGCTGTACAATTCTAAGAATATGGGATCAAGGGAAAATAATATACAAAAAAATCTGCAAGTAAGACTTTTCAACCAGAAGAAGTGGTAACATATTTATTAGAAAACTAGAGGGATACAATTTTAATTTAAGAATAAAAAAAAAAAGAAGACATGTCTAGAACCCTACCTTACAACCTAAAGATCGGTCATGTAATCTTGAAAATAAACCACCTATGACTCTTGAATGTAATTCTTTAATAACAGAGTTACCACTTAGACTGTCATGTGATGGAAAAGTTTCACCTTATAATGCTGTAGAGATAGATTTCAACTTATTCAAAGACATTCTCGGAACGCTATCCGGAGTTGAATAAATACTTAAATTGACCAGAAATATGAATTTCAGATTCAACCAGAAACTACTGTAAAGTATCAACCTCTGTTAGACATGATGCCTAATTCTTATCCAGAATCCAGATACAACCATGCCATCTTCAGCAGAAGCCCAAGGACTCACTAAATTAGTTGGTCGAGAGTTTGCCATTTACTTTGGGAGCATCAGTTTAGTAGGGTGGCTTTGCAAAATCATCTTGTTGATAAGTTTTATAGGTTGTGTGTGGTCTTAATATTAGGTAGTGGCCTACGCAAAGTTATACCTAGTGTGTTTGTAGGAGTCCATACAGAAGCAGAAAGGGAAGAAGTTTCCAAAACTTCAGGATTTCAAGAATGTTTGCAAAACAAATCATGAGGTATTTATATGAGGAATCTCAGCTAAACTGCAGCTGAGATCTTCGGTCAGTTTGTAAAATAAAGGGTGCGAATCGCAACACTACACTAGTAGAGTATCGGTGAACTGTTTATTGAAACCAGTTTTCTTCAAGATGTTATATGTGGGAGACGGAAGGGCAGGATATTGGTCCCTTCATATAGAAGTTGTTCGCCGAATTCTGCCCTATTTATTTGCATCTGGTCATCAAAACTATGAACGATACTTATTATTTTATTTAAGAGAAATGGAAAAAATGCCCGAAAATGTGTTAAAGAACTTTTTAAAAATCAGACCACGTTATGCGATACATGCCGGAGTTTGGAATGAATTAATAGTGGATTGAAACTACATAAAAGATTGAGCCATGGTCCAAAAAGGATTGTCGGAATAACTTTAAAGCCAGAAACTCTAAGAGACTTGGCAACTCTAAACAACTTGGGCCTTGAGTTTACATATTTGTGCTCAGTTAGAAGAAGACATAGAGATAATTTTGTAGTATAAATATACCTAACATAGAAATAAATTTTAATTTCGAGCTAATAGATCGCCTAATACTAAAGGTAAAAAAACTAATAATGAGAAATATTCTATCTTAAATGGACATAAATTCAGATATGTTGCAATTGTGTTTCCAATTTATGTAGTTTAAACCATTTGTAACTAAAAAATAGAGCTAAAGTAGAAAGAATTTTTAATTTCGCATCAGTGGATCACGGATATTAGAAATTAAAAAATCCAAGATGGCGGAATCCGCCATCTTGATTTTGGTTTTTTAAGTGTTTAAGTTATACTTTATGATGATTTAGCATTTTAAAATAAAATATACAAGTAAAACTGAAAGAATTTTTAACTTCGAGCCAGTGGATTACCTAATATTAGAAGGTAAAAAATCCAAGATGGCAGAAGCCGCCATCTTGAATATGGTTTTTTAAGCGTTTAAGTATTACTTTATGATGATTTAGCATTTTAAAATAAAATATACAAGTAAAACTGAAAGAATTTTTAACTTCGAGCCAGTGGATCAATTAATATTAGAAGGTAAAAAATCCAAGATGGTGGAAGCCGCCATCTTGAATTTGGTTTTTTAAGCGTTTAGGTATTACTTTATGATGATTTAGCATTTTAAAATAAAATATACAAGTAAAACTGAAAGAATTTTTAACTTCGAGCCAGTGGATAACCTAATGTTAGAAGGTAAAAAAATCCAAGATGGCGGAAGCCGCCATCTTGATTTTGGATTTTTTGAATTTTTAGGTAATTATTTACGACAAAATGCACCTATAAAAGAAGAAATTAATAATTTTGGCCTAAAAGAACTCGAAAAATTGAATTAGAAAGAAAAATCCAATATGGCGGAAGACGCCATCTTGAATACATAAAAATACTCAAAGTTAGCGGAAAAATATCTTCTAGATTCATAATATACATATTAAAACTAAAAAATCCAATATGGCGGATGCCGCCATCTTGATTTTTTATATTTTCTTCAAAGTAATGTTCTATAGGAACTAAGTATAAAAAATATAGTTAAAATATAAATATTTTGTTGGGTTAAATATGAAACAAAAATATTAAAAGTGAAAAAATCCAATATGGCGGATTCCGCCATTTTGAATTTTGAATTTTTAAAATTTTCTTGATAATTGTGAATCTTTATTACTAAATGCATCTATAAAGACAAAAACTATTAACTTTTGTCGAATAGATTTCGAATTTGTCGAATTTCGTCAAATATTAAGATTACAAAATTCAAGATGGCGGAGACGCCATCTTGAATAACTAAAAATGCTCAAGGGTACCAAAAAAGTACCTTCCAGATTCGTAATCTACACCCTCGAATCTATAAGAATCATCAATAAAAAAAACTTAACCTCTCAGTGCAGGGTTCCCCCCCTTGGCGACCTGACTATAACATGTGTGAAGTCAACAAGGAAATTTGTAAGAAATGTGGTGACAAATTAAATGGCTATGTTCTTGTAAGGGTTGAAATTATTGGGGTTGATGAACTTTCAAATGTAATTGATATTTAATTAAAAGGTTAACGTTTCATAATCGACGTGCAATAACATGTAAAAGAAGAGTCAATGCATTTTTGAGTATTTTAAAAAATAGTAGTGTAAAGCGAATTAGCTTATTTACCTATTTATAAATTAAAAATTAGTTACAAAGTTACTTCATAAAACTGGTATCATCCTAGTTCCTTATTCCAGCTTTATGAAATAAAGTTACACAAAAAATATTAGTAAACTTAAACAAGTAAGATTAATTTTAAAGGTTACTCTTTCTGGTGTAACGTTGTTCCCAACGCTTGGTGGATAATTAAGTTGTGATTTAGCGAATGGCCCCAAATTTGGTAAATTGAATTCAGGCAAATACCAATCCAAGCAGCACTTTATTGAGAAAGAAGTGAAAAGAATAGTGGCACAGTCCAATTTATCACTTCCAAATGGAGTTTTTTTTTTTTGCATTTCCAGGAAAGTTAATGGCGTTATGTAAAATTGTTTCTATATAATATAATTGCCCAACATTTCCCAGTTACGTTCTTGAATTTTTTTGCAGTGTATAATGTGCCCCATTTGATATTATTTACTGCGCCCAATCTTATTTTTGGGTAAAATAGTAAAAAAAATGTTTGATGTTGCTTAAATGCTGCATATTATTCTACGCATACAACCTTACTTTATTTGGCAATTTTTTTTTAAAATTTAACTTTAAACTTTCTTTGAATCACAGACTGAAATAATACTCGTATGAAAAAAATCCCTCGTATGTATTTCAGGAAAATTATTTGTAATACTTTGTTTATGATTATTTATAAAGTTATATATTTTAAATTATAAAAGAATAGTTAAACAAAAAGAAAACAAAATTAAGCATTCTTACCTGATTTGTGTTGAAAACAAAAGCAATGCATTTCGGAGATGAACTCGACACCAAAACGACCAACTATTTTAATTTCCATTGAAATATGCGGTTTTATCTTACAGAAGTGGTATTTTAAGTTTCACTTTCGTAATCTTCGTAAACTAAACATATGATAAGAAGTTGCAAGTCACAACGTGAAAAATAATTTTAAATATTCTATACTATAATACAATATTTCATTATTTCAATCGCATCGGCAAATATCAGCAAGTCCTAACTAAGCAATTCAAGTTTCGTTTCGAGCAACAAACATTCGAGCTCCTACTTATACTACACAAGGCTGTTTTCAAAACACGAACTGAAACTAAATCGGAACATAGAAGGAAAAGAAGAGGAGGAATGAATAATACGAACTGAAACTGAAACCGTGAAGCAGTCTAACTTATCAGAACCACAATTTCAACGTAGGGTCAAGTGGGGTAAGTGTGATTGGGGGTAAGTGTGATAAACAGCTCTTGTAACTTTGGAAATCATTCTAAAAATCTGAAAGTTTGCAATATATAACATTAGACCACTTATTATTAAACTAAAAAGAAACATTGACCTTACTTTTTGTTTAAAGAAAGTTTTGAGCTTTTGAATTTAAGTGCAACTGTCTTCTTTTTATATGGGTCTTCCTATGTGGGGTAAGTGTGATGGATTTTGAAATGAAAATTTTGTGCACTTAAAATTGGAATTCAAACATATAATTTTTTTTCTACATATGTATGTTTCTTATAATAATTCACTACCAATTTCAGGATTTGGAATTTACTTGAAGAAGAGAACGAATTTTCTTAATGAAAAGTGCAGAAACCCTATCACACTTACCCCACTTGACCCTATATTTTAACCCGTATTGTTGGATCAGATTTTTAAAAAAAAAATTATATTTGTTTAAGTTCAAATTAAACGAGATAATGTAATTGGATATCAGGTTATAGTTTCTCTCTTATATATGTTTCGCTAAAAATGTATATACAAGTCATGTAAGTTATTTTATTTCGTTTATTAAGTCAAACTTCATTTAAGTTTACAAACTTACAATAAAAATGTGCTTAAAAAAGCTATTATTTCATTAAAATGTATTTACATTATTTTTAATTAAAAAAGATTTTCTTCCCGTATTTTTTCTAAAATATTAGGTGTTATTTTAATTAAAAGACTCTCATTTTTAGATATTTACGCACATAGAGTACAAATCGTTCTTAAAGTATAATGTTTCAATTGGTTTGTTGCATGTGACGCAAATCATTTCTGCTTTCAATCCTGGATTTCATTCGTGGTTTCGGGTTTCGGTGATTGGTTATTTTGATTTAAATAATTAACTTAAAATATCACTTTTTAGATTGCACCGCATATGTATTTCAATGTAAATTAAAATAGTTGGTCATTATGGTTCAAACACAACTTTGAAATTATAAGGTGAGCTCCACCTATTACATTGACTAAGCAATAGACCCTATTTTCATTCTCGTTGAATTGCTGTCATTCAAGACGAGAAGCATTTAGTTGATTTAGTACATTGATAAAAACACTCTACTTCTCATCAGTTTGTTTTTTACTTATATTATTCTAAATGCTTGCATGTAAGATATCTGATATTTATAGTGCGAAAAAAAATATCGGTGCTATGCATTTTTTAAATATATATAATGACAAATTGCAATTTTGTAATTTTGACGAATCTGAATATTGCAATCCTAGTGACGTCATTGATATCGAAAGTGAAACTTGACATCTGCCAATAGACACTGTTTAGTGTTTTTGAGAAAAACAGATTATTTCCATCTTCACAGCTGATTTCAGGAATTCTGTTGGTGATTACGCAGATGTATGCGACGAAATGCAGCTGCGCAAAAGGAAAGGCCATGCTGACCTTATTACTCAATATATTTCTCGATACTACTTACAAGATAACAGTTATTATTTTTGTTTTTGTTCATTTTCGCAAAGAAATTATCTTATTGAAAGTTAATAGAGAATTCTTAATAGGATGAATGATAACTAAACTATTTGTTTCCTTAACCGTTAATTTATTCGAATTCAGAAGAGAAATTTGTTCAAAAGAATGCCACTAAACTAAAAATCTAAGAAAGTTATAAAATCATTTAACTGTTTAAAAAAATATAGGACGTTTTAACTCCTTTAAATTGTTTTAGTTTATCTTTGAAAAATCAGATATGAAAGAAAATATAATTTTACATTTTAAAAACTACTTCCAAAATTGGGTTGTTTCACGGAGGATCTGGCAATAGCTACACGGTGTTGTTTTCCCTACTCTCTAATTACTTTTGTTTTGGTTAAGTTGGTTGCTAGACCTTTTTTTATAGACCTATAGGTTAGTGTGCTTGGTCAGCATACAGAGTACAGACCTTATTATCTCTACCAACCAACTAATCTAACCAAACAAATGTAAATAGAGAGCAGAGACATTTGGAGGGTAGGGTAGGGTATTTTACATATATATTCCGACTTGTGTGCTTGCTCAGTGAGCCGCTTATAAGTATTCGTCAAGTAAGACAGACACAGAAAGATTTTTTACTGTCACAAAGAGAGGAAATACACCCAGGGCGAAGGCGGGAATCGAACCCGCGCCCGTTACAGCACGCAGACTGCTGGCCTGCGATACTTACCACTCGGCCATCCGGGCCCCGGCATTTGGAGAGTTGTTAGAGAGTAAAAAACAAGACCGTATAGCTATTGCCAGATCCTCCGTGAAACAACCCCATCGTCTTTAGTTAATCCAATGTTTTTAGATTTCTCAATACAGTGAACTATCCGAGCTGAATAAATATAAAGGTCGTGTAATCTGAATAGTCAATTTTTTTCCAGATCTTATATTCACTTCTTAATGTGCCTTATGTTCGAAACAAAGTCCTTATAAAGTAAATAGAATTTCTAATTCTAATTTTTCAAAAGAAGTTTTACTTTTAAAGGAATAAAAAGAATCATGCTACTGGAATTTCACATATATCGTATTGGAAAATTTCTATGCAACTAATTAAAGCGTCTTTTTTTATCGACTCCTTAAGAGGACTGTTAGTTTCAGTTTTACTTTTCAAAGTAACTGAACCAAAAGTGAAACTTATAATTCTTTCCTAGATAATAGATATCGCATCAGGAAATCCTTTGGACTTCAACGGATACTAGGATTTCCTGCCAATGGTCAAATCTCAAAATGGCGACGACATAGTCTAATTTTAACAGATTACCAGAAAACACATTTTTGAAAAGAAATTAGAATACATGAGTCAATTTTTATGATATCAACTTTTATCTAGTATTAAGAAAAAAGATAGTAGATTAAATTCATATAATTTTTTAAAAAAAGAAATGTAAACCTGAATTTTATCTCGAGTGCATACACTTATGAGAGTCTGATATCGTCTGATAACGAATATACTGTTCTATAAGCAAGTAAACATGGTACAAAAAAAAAAAATCTTCTGCTATTATTTAGTTTTAAGAACTTTAATTTTCGTTTAACTTCGCATATAAGAGTTTAACATGTTAGTTAATGATTTCTCAAGTTTATAAGAGTAATTTACCACCCAAACCAAAACTTATTAAATTACATTGCGAAATGTTCTAAGCCTGATGATTGTGTAAAATTTTAAGTAACAATTTATGCGAGACGGACAGACATACAGGCGGACAAATGGGCTATATGCAATAACTTCTAATTTTAAAGTCTAATATAACGTGTCAGCTAAAATGCCATTAATTTCAAGAGAAAGATACAAAAAACTATAGTAATCTTTTACCTAGAATATAAATATTTATTGAAACACATTTCATTTTTTTAAAAAATTAATTATCAGAAGGTCCTTTTTCGTTTATTATTATCGCAGTTTCAAGTCCATTCTTTGTCTACTTTCCATTTTTTTTAATAATTGGAAAGAATTTAAGAAAATGGAAAGTAGGTGTATTGACACGCTAGAGATGAGTGTCTCTCTTTCCCTCTCCCGTCCCCCTCTCTTTTCCAAAATAGGTTGTATCCGTCGAATCTTAACAATTCTATGACATGTGATACCGGTATTTATACCTTTTGCTTCCTACCTGTCTCTTTACGGTTTTCTTAATGGGAATGTTTCACATGATGTAAAGCTCTTGTTTTCATTTTTCCCTGTAAGGGACTTCATTGGTTGCTTCGGTTTCACGTACTGCAATTTCATTGGTTTCTTCAGTTTCTCTCGCAAAATGACCGATATAGATGAAGAGAATTTTGTCTTTTCATACAAGCTTTCTTTAGCAAATGTTTTGAACAACCAACGGCCAACGGCACCACAAAATATTATCATTTTAAAAATATAATAAGTAAAACTTTCTTTGAAAATCATTTTCGAATACCGAAACAAAAGAAATCCTAGACAAAAATTGAAAACAAACCGGTGGCACTGTTGCCATTAACGATGTGAAACAACCCCATTGGCTTGTTTCAAGTACATAAAACCATTCCTGCATTGCTTGATGGTGATTTTTAGTATTGCACGTTAAGCTTCGCCCTTTACATCAATTAAAGCGTTTCTAAGTGACAGTTACTGTTTAAAATATTCTTATTTTTTGGTAAATATTTCTGTGAGTAGAAAGTAAGCTATGTTTGTTCTTTTGGCACTTTTATTTGAAGTTTGTTTTTGGTTTTTAATAATTTCACTAGATGGCAGCACCAAAATACTATATGAGGCGACAATGCCGAAAGAAGTACTGTTTGCAATAAGTAATATCCTAAACTCAAACAATATTTATTGCAGTACTTAGGTAAAGAATTTAGACAGTTATGATATAGTATAAATACATATTTGCAGTATTAAAACAAGTTTGATTGCAATGTTAAAGAAACAATAGTTATCAAAGGATCTTTTTTTTCAAAAGGTAGTTACAATACAAAGTTGAATTTTTATTTTTTTAATAGTTTAGACGTATAAAGTGTAGAGCTTACTGACATAAGGAATTTCGATAGTATTTTAATGACAGTAAAAACATTTTCTACTTAACATAATAATTTTAACATGCTTTCTGGTACGCTAGTGTGCTTTGTTTACTTATAAATACGTACAACGTATTTTTTTTTAACAATTCAATGTTTTAGAAAATAAAATTTTGCCAGAATATTTCTTAATATCGATTTTTTAAATAAAAATTAAGTTTTAATGATGAAGCACAAAGCACATAATGCATACCCAAAAGTTGAAGTTGCTACAAAAATTTGCTCGATTGTAAATATCTCTGTCACAGGCAGACAGATACATTTTTGCGTATTTTTTTTTTTATCAAACTTGGACGAAATATTAATAAATATGTGGATTTTGCTAGCAGTTGGGTAAAAATTAAGCTTTAAAACTAGGAAAATGACATAGGGTCACTGTTTTTAAAAGTGAGTCTTCTGGAAAGGTTTTCTCCTGGCAGAAGACAGTCTTTTATAAAATAAAATGTGATGCATGCTTTTCTCCGCATATGAGTTCTGAAACAAACAGTAAAATTTTTTACAGCCACAGAAATTTTATGAATAAGGTTACAAATGTAAAACTTTTTTGTTCTCCAAAAATTTTATTCCCTCTCCTTTCTCTTCACGTTAAAAAATCCCTGAGTAAAAACTTTATAATTTGTTTCTTAACATTTATAATAGATTATCTGTTGGTAAAATAAATATTTTTTTATCAATATGTTAACCTATTGAGAAATTGAATGGATGGTTTAATGACTAGTGTCCAAAATTTTTATCTATTTTTTAAAGGCTTGTTGGTATACTTAGGTATTGACAAGCCCCATTTTTGTACTTTTTAAAATAATAATAATAATAATAATAATTTATTGATACAATGAAATTATCTTTTAAGTTATTTAGTACGTTTTTTAAGAGCCAAAACAAGCAGTTTGCTACACACAAACGAAGGACTTATCAATGCCTAACCATATAACAAGTTTTGAAATAATATAAGGTAAACTATTGTTGATGCTAGACTTGAACAACTCTATACGATTTCTCTATAGGTTAACATTGGTGGTATTTGAAAATTCATTTCCCTTTAACCTTTTGATACAAAGAAGGAAAGTTTGATAGTAGCATCACTAACGAGCACTAACTAATACTCAGGGATTGGAATAACAGTTACTTTTTTCAGGTAACGCCGAGTAACGCCGTTAGATTTTTCAGAAAGTAACTGTAACTTAGTAACTTTTAGCGGTAACGAAGTAACGAGACTTTTCGTTAATTTTCCGTTACTTCCCACGCCGCTCTTCGCGGGTATTTTTGGCACAGTTCGTGTGAAGAGTTCTCAATAGAATTTCAGTCCTCACTTAACAAAAATAACTTTTATTATTGCCTACTTATACAACGTCGCTTTATAAACTAATTTTACTAATTTTAACACTTGAACCACAGGTTCACCAAGCATAAAATATTTTTAAAGTAAATAAAAAAGCAGCTTCTCACACAAAATTCTTTCATGGAATGTCAATTCTTCGAAAAATAAACACATAGTCTCCATGGCAACCGTTTTCGCCAAACGATATAAAATATATTTTAATTGTTCGTGCTATAAATAAATAAATATTTTCAGACGATCTCACATCCTCCCACCTTGAGTAGTGGAAGTTCCACGACTCAACTTCACACTAAAGATCTAGTCTCTTAGGGATTTTTGCAGTCCAACTTTTCTTGTCCTTGCTGGAGCACTTCAGATCAGCTTTCTTGGTAGAGACTATTTTCGTACGTAACGCTTCTTCATCCAGTGGAAATGATGAATCGCTCGAAGAAATTTCCAAACTGAAGACGTGCTGAATGGGACGAAGAATCTCTCCACGCGACGTTTTGAGTTTGAAGAGCCGACAAACTCCATCTTTTCCAGGTAGAACTTCTGTTATTTTTCCCAGAGGCCAGTCGATGCGATTGGTGTTGTCACTTTTTATAAGCACAATGTCCCCCACATTTATCTTCGAGGTTTTACTTTTTTCACACCTGCGTATCAATAATGATCCAAGATATTCAGACCGAAACCTTTTTCGAAGGTTTTCCTGCAAAGCTACTCTGTACTTGACGCGCTTGTTGAGACTTTTATGATCAGCAGTATCACAGTCAGGAACCCCCGATAGCTTGATATCCTGAAGAAACATGGCAGGTGTAAGAGGGACAAGTTCTGAGTCACATTCGTCTATGTAGGTTAAGGGGCGAGAGTTTATTACAGATTCGCAATCACAAAGAACAGTTATTAATTCTTCATGTGTTAGACTTGTTCTTCCTAGTATTCTTCTCAGAAGACCTTTAAGCACACTGATGAGCCGCTCCCACCATCCTCCCCACCAGGGTGAAGAAGGGGGATTAAACTTCCATTTGATTGGATGAAGAACATTATCACTGCAGATGCGGTTCCAATCTAAATTTTTAAGCAAGTTGGAAGCCCCGACAAAATTAGTTCCATTATCACAATATATTGTTTCACACCTGCCTCTCCGGGCTATAAATCTTCTTAGAGCTAACATAAAGCTTTCGGTTGAAAGTGATGTCACAAGCTCTAAGTGAACTGCTCTGTACACGGCGCACGTAAAGATACACACCCAAGCCTTCTGTCCGTCCTTCAGAAATAGAGGGCCCGCTAAATCAGTTCCACAAATCTCGAACGCATTGGCTTGACGTACTCGATCTTCGTGCAACGGAGCAGATACAGCTTCACAACCTTTAGAGGAAAATCTCTTGCACGGAATACATCCTGAGAGAGCTGATCTCACTGTTTTTCTTCCATTCAATATCCAAAAATGCTCTCTCAAGATATTCAGAAGAATTTGAGTTCCGGCATGACTATTTTCGATGTGATGGGAAAGTATTAACCTCTTGACAACTTCGTGATTGGATGGGAGAATAGCTGGTTCTCTAAATTCCTCTGTATCTTCCATCAGAACAATTTTCGTTTTCAGTCGTATTATGCCGTCAGCATCCTTATACGCACTCAGCGATTTGAGCTTTTCGTCATGTTCGTTGATAAGAGATTCCGCTTGGATCAATTTTATCACTTTTTTCTCAGCTTCTCTATATTCTTCGGTGTCCAGAGATCCTTTCTTCCTGTGCTGAACATTGCGTTGACAGTTTGTAACAAATCTCAAAATCCAACGCACTAATTTTACAATCGATTGGTATTTCGAGAAACGCTCATAAAACCATCCGGTAGACGAATTCTGCTTAATGGAAACCAAGGCCGGAACAGAGCTTTTCTTCTTTTCCTTTAGTATTTCCTCTTCATCAAGCTCAAAATCAATGTGCGCTTCTTTGTCTTCATAAGAGCCTAACCATCTTGGCCCCTCCCACCATCTACTTTTCACTAAAGCACTTGCTTTACATCCTCGGGAGGGCAAGTCTGCAGGGTTTTCAACTCCAGATATATGACGCCATGAAGAAGCTACAGTGATCCTACGAATCTCCTGAACCCGATTATTCACGAAAATTGACCAATTTTCTTGCTTCGTGATCCAGGTAAGAACAGTTGTAGAATCACTCCAATAGAAACATTTAACGTCGGTCCAGCCAAAATCATCTAACACAGATTTCGTTAACCTTGCTCCAATCAGTGCCGCAAGAAGCTCCAATCTAGGTATTGTTGCGACTTTTGAAGGGGATATACGGGATCTCGAGGTTAAAAAATTCACTTTTTTGCAATCTTCTTGTACAAGATAAACTACGGCGGCATAAGCGTCCTTGCTTGCGTCGCAAAAGGTATGAATGGAGAAGCTTCCGAGATCTTCCGAAGTAACGTTTATCCAGCGGGGAATGATAACTTTCTCCAATTCTTTAAGATCTTCAAACCAAAGTATAAATTCTTCTCGAAGGGTTCCGGTTATTTCGTCGTCCCATCCTAAGGATAATTTCCAGGCTTTTTGAAGCATGAGCTTGGGGCAGAGCATTACTGGAGAAGCGAATCCGAATGGGTCAAACACTTTGTGAGCCAATGACAACATAGTGCGTTTAGTGACGTTATCAACATTTACTTTTTCCAACCAGCTGACCCTCAGCGATAAACTGTCTTCAGTTTTATCCCATTGAAGACCTAACAATTCCGTTTTATTAGAGGCTCCGGTTTCTGCAGTTGAATACTCCCAATCTCTTAGTGTGAAACCACCTGTCTTCAGTAGATCATTAGAAACATTTATCAATCGCTTCAGCTCTGCTTCATTATGGACGCTAGTTACTAGATTATCCACATAAAAACTCTTCAAAAGACACTGAGTAACGAAAGGGTCAACCGCGACATTTTGTTCAATGTGATATTTCAATACAGCTCCTAATAAGAACGGACTGCTGCGGACACCAAACACTACTCTGGCATGGCGGAAAAACTTATAATTTTCACAAGATTTATCAGTCCACCATAGAAATCTCAGGTAATCTCTGTCTTCTCTACTAAGACTGATTTGCAGAAAAGCCTTCTTTATATCTGCAATCACACCAATCTTTTTCTCTCTAAACCGTAATAAAATATCAGGTATGAGCTCAATCAAGTTCGGACCACTATGTAAAGAGTCATTTAGTGAAGGATATCCCTTGACTCGAGCAGAGGCATCAAAAACCGGTCGTATAGGAGTAGTCTTACTAGCCTTGATGACAGGTCTATGTGGTAGATAATTAGCAGACAAAGACATTTCTTCAACTGGTACTTCTTCGATAATCCCATTTTGAAGCCAATCGGAAAATATTTGCTCATAGCTGTCATATAAATTTTCTTGAAACAGCTTCTTGGTCGTAGTTTCTAATCTTCTTTTAGCCTGTTCAAGATTGTCAGCTAATGGCACACTGTTATCCAACCAAGGCAAGTGAACTTCATAACGATTATCTTCATTGTACCTAACAGTTTGAAGGAATTGTTCTTTAGTCAAATCTTCTTTGCTCTCTCTTAGAGAGCTTTTCAATAGGATCCTGAATCCCAATGGAATCGAGTTTCCAATAGTCTGAAATGTCAAACTCTTTGACGAAAAGTGATGTCACCAGCATAGCATTGCTTGAGGTTGCTTCATTTTCAGGAACTTTTCCTAAGAGAGTCCAACCAAGTAAAGTCTCAACGGCTACCAATCCGCTTGACAAGACTCTTCGTTGGCCGGTCAAAATCTTTCCAAAAATGTCAGCCCCTATAAGAACTTGGACGGGTTGTGGCTTTTCTCCAACATCGCTTAAAGATATATCCATATTCTGAAGCTCTTTTATCCATGGACCCGAATTCACAGGTGAGATATCATTGCAAATTGTAGCTTGATCTAATGCTTCAAAGTTGCACGTGAAGTTGTTCTTCATATTTCTCAACCTGATTCTGTAGCCTGTATGAGCAAATTCTCCGGTTTTAACTCCGCCAAAGAGAGAGTGTATTAGAGTCTCTTTCTTCACTGGTGTGTATCCCATGTCTTCGGCGAGATTTTTCACAATATAAGAATTTTGAGAGCCGGTGTCCAAAACTATTCTCACGACAACTTCCTTTTTATCTGAAATAAGCTTGCATTTCAGAGTTTGTAAGAACACTCTAGGACCGGCACTTATGTTTGCCATGTTAACTTCGTCAACGACTTCATTTTCGTCTGTCTTCTTTTCTTCAATTTTTCTTGCTTCATTTGTTTCACACATCAAGGGTACATGTTTTTTCCCACAAATACAACACCTCAGAAATGCACGACATCTTCGGACGGGGTGACCAGGTGCCAGGCAGGCAAAACAACAATTTTTTTCCCTTAGAATTCTTTGTTTTTCCGATAAACTCATCTTTTGTGCGGAAAAACAGTCTGCACTCGAATGAGCTTTATCACAGAAAACACACATCTTTTTCGTTTCCTGAGTATGAGAAGTCGTGAAAAGTCCGGAAGCTGTTGGCGTGTTATTCTTTTTTACCCTCTGATCAAATTTTTTACCTTTGAAGCAATTGTTTTCTTTCTTCTGGTTCAAGCCAAAACCTTGCATCGCTAAACAAATCCTTTCTTCGGATTCCACTTCAGATTTTAGGAATTTCAGCAAACCATTTAGCCTTTCCTGTGGATCACCATTGTGGTTGAAATCTGGGCCTCTTTGTCTTTGCCATGCTCTAAGTATATCTTCAGGCAAACATGACTCCACTAATGGGTGAAGAAGAGCAGCGCTTTTGTCCGTTGTTACGCCAAGAGTATCTAGTGCACGAATCTGAGACTCCAAATTATCGTATAGTGCGCATAGATTTATGGGAGAGCTTCGCGCAGCATTTTGGATGACCAGATTTAACAGTTCGCGAACATAAAATTCAATTAGTAAATCATTTCGACCATAACGAGATTTTAAAGATTCGATGGCTTTTTCGTAGTTGGCGCCGGTCGGCGGAAAACTTTCAACCACCTCCCGAGCTCGCGACTTACTAACAGTACACTGTATCAAGTATTGAAACTTATTCTCTGGTGCAATATCTACATCATTATGTACATGCTCGAATTGACTCCAAAACGGCAGCCAGTCCTTTAAATCTCCAGAAAATTGTCTTAATTCTAATTTAGGCAAATTGAATTTCTTTTTGACGTTACCTGTTAACTCTGCAGTTTCCTCGGGAGCATCCAACGCTCTTCGGGCATTTATTCTGGCCAATTCTAATTCATGTTGCCTCTGACGTTCTACATCTTGCCTTTGACGTTCTTCGTCTTGAAGCCTTCTATCTTCTTCGTCTTGACGCTTTTTCTCCTCCTCGTCTTGGCGTTTTTTCTCTTCTTTTTGCTGTCTTTCAGCAACAGTTGTTTCGAACACAGAACTAATAAAATTCGGATCAGCTTTGTATTCATCACTGTTCAAAATTTCTTCTTTCAGTGCAAAAATCGTAGCTTTAGATGGTAAGGACCCGATAATCTCTTGGCACAAGTACAATAAATCTTCTTTTTTAAAGCCTTTAACTGCTTGAAACATTTTGATTCAGCTTACCAGATCCTGTCGCGGACGCCAGATGTGAAGAGTTCTCAATAGAATTTCAGTCCTCACTTAACAAAAATAACTTTTATTATTGCCTACTTATACAACGTCGCTTTATAAACTAATTTTACTAATTTTAACACTTGAACCACAGGTTCACCAAGCATAAAATATTTTTAAAGTAAATAAACAAGAAGTTCTAAAAGAACTAAAATAGCCTACTTTCCTGTTACTTAAATACTTACTAAAATTCTTATCTTGAAAAAACTAGGTTCGTTACAGTAAGTGACATCAACAACCGTTTCTACATTAAATTTATATACATTAGAATAAATTTCACTAAACACAGCATCCAGCTATAATTTCAACTTCTAAAGCAATTATATTCATCAATTTTCTATCGCCAATTAAATAAATATTACTTATCGTCCGCATGATTATTTGCAGTTATAAATAAACATTTAATTATTCTCAGAACAAAAACCATAAAACTACTTCAAAATTCACTTAAAAAAAGAAATGTAAATTAACAAGTAGGTTTGTAACAGAATCTGTCACTTAACCCGCTTCTACAGGTAAAAAGGCGCCAAACACAGCATTAATTCTATATTAAACATTTACCCGCTATAAATTCGGCTAGTTTCATCTATTTTATTTCGAAAATTATATAATTATTACTTGAATCGTTTGCAAAAAATTATATTTCAAAGAATAAATATGTAATAGTTCTCGCTTTTAAATAGAATGAAAACATTGCATATAATCATACAAAGACACTCGAAGTTAAATATGTTTGACGTCATTTCAAATTGATAGATAACGCAAAAATAAATTCATTTTAATTTAGTGTCTAAAAGAATTAAAGTTTCTCGCGCAATTGTTGCGATGGCAATGGTGATTTAATTCTAATAAAAATGGCTTCCTATGCTTTTTAAATGAGCATTAAACTTTGTAGTTTTTTAAATAATTGAAGTACTTAGAGTTCGAATTCTTTTCTGAAATTTTCAATGTATTCTCATTTCGATGCGCTGAATTTTTTGACGTACCTCACTTGTCCGTAGCGTTTGTAATTAAATATAGCTATTTAAATTACTCGAAATCGAATTTCAATGCTAGTTCAATGGGAAATTCGTCGACAAATAGTTGATTTATGTCCGTCCGACCATACAGACAGACGGACAAAAAGTATGAAAGTTGGGTCTCTGAGGTCATAGCTTTCCAACAAAAAAAGAATTTTTTAGATCGGATGGATAGAACCGATTTTGGAAGGGGGGTACGGACAGACGGACGGACGGACGGACGGACAGACGGACAGACAGACAGACGGACGGACGGACGGACATCGACCGCATGTCAATACCTACTTTTTTATTTTTTTTAATTCTTCGAATTAAAAAAAAAGAAAAGTAGGCTAAAAAGCAGCTTCTCACACAAAATTCTTTCATGGAATGTCAATTCTTCGAAAAATAAACACATAGTCTCCATGGCAACCGTTTTCGCCAAACGATATAAAATATATTTTAATTGTTCGTGCTAGAAATAAATAAATATTTTCAGACGATCTCACAGTTCGTCATAAATTTAATCATTTAAAATTTAACTTTTAACAAAGCTGAATGTCCGTTCTTAACTCTTTCCGATTGTCCATTTTTAAGTCTTGGTTCTCTTTGAAAAACGGTAAAGAGAGACAAATTTCAACCAAAAGTTTAAATTTTTAAAGTAGGGTAAGGTGGGGTAAGTGGGCCATTGGGGCAAGTGGGCCACCCCCCTTGGTATTTCCCGAATTATGGACGTAAAAAAAATCTGTTACAATATTTTTACGTATTTACCCCAATAGATGCAGGAAACATTATGGCATCATTTTCATTTAAATATGGGACAAGATACAATCCTTTTTGTGAAAATTTTTAACATTGCATCTTTTCGTAATTCACGCCATCATACTATTTTTTTATTTATTTCCAAACGGTTCATGATACAAAACAAAATGTTATATATTCTGAAAGTGTATAAAACATAGTATCTTTTTGTAGTGTCATGTACTTGTGATGTTGATAAGGTTAAAAGAAAATTGGAGTGGCCCAGTTGCCCCGCGTTTGGGGTAAGTGGGCCACCTCAATGGCGGGGTAAGTGGGCCATGGGTGGCCCACTTGCCCCAACTCCTTAATATACTTTTAAAAAAATTCATATTTACTGATTCATAGGGTTAGTCATATTCACTATTCATAGTCCTATTCATTGACATAGGCCAGTTTAAAATCTGTAGCCCTAAAAATTTTTTTACACTACATGCAAAAATGACAAGATGAAAATTAACGTATTTTTTCTTGTAGTAAGCTTGCATGCCAGAAAAAGTTGCTATGGGGGAACTATTAAAGATACATCATTACTTTTTTTTTTCAATCACTCAAAAAATCATGTAGATTATTCCACTTGCCCCACCATATCTCTACCAGTTATGTGTAAAAATATATTAGGGAGTGGCCCACTTACCCCACCTTGCGGGGCAAGTGGGCCACTCGGATGACCAAAAAGAAAAACATATTTTCTAAATTTATTTTTTTCCAATTTGTGTTAAGGTTGTCATGGGTGCAGTAATAACATATGAGAGAATGGACAACATAAAAAAAGAAGTTGTTAGGCTCATTATATCCAGTGGTATAAGGGTCTAAAGTCGAATTATGCCAAAAAGGTGGCCCACTTACCCCACCTTACCCTAATTATGATTAGTTACTTTTTGAGTAAATTAACTAGTTGCTTTTCATATTAAGGTACGTAGATAGGCTTGAATTATCGTCGCACTAGAGCTACACGAGGGCTATTGGCGACGGACGTCGTATTTTAGAACCTCAGTCAAGTGACGAGCCAACACCTGAATAGGCACCCAACGCAACCGTTAAGGGCGACATCGTACGCAGCGTTAGGACTTTGGAGCATATTTAACGTGCACTCCTCGGGGTATTATTCGTCGGACAATTTTGGGCTGCACGGGCCGTTCATAATTTTTCATACAAAGTAACTGTAACTGTAACAGAGTTGTTTTTAATGAAGTAACTGTAACAAAGTTACTTTTAAATGAAGTAACTTTAACTGGAACAGAGTAACTTTAAAACGATATAACTGTAACAAAATTCTGTTTTTAATGAAGTAACTGAAGCAATGTTACTTTTTTAATAAAGTAACTGTAACAAAGTTACTTTTAATGAAGTAACTTTAACAAAGTTACGTTTTTAATGAAGTAACTGTAACTGAGTTAATTTTTTAGTGAAGTAACTGTAACAGAGTTACTTTTTTAATGAAGCAACTGTAACAGAGTTACTTTTTAATGAAGTAATTGTAACAGAGTTACTTTCTGAAAGTAACTTTTCTATCCCTGCTCATACCTCTTCTTGTTTGAGGGGCACATCTCCAGATTGCAGGTACTCCAAGAGGCAGTCCGGAAAGGCAGTCGACTGAGGCTCGAACCTACAGTTTAATAAGTACTGCCGAGTGTATCGGATGGACATGTTGTCTTTATTCTTCCATGGCAATGCTTCTTTTAGCTGTTCTGGTGGCTCCTGATGTGGTATCTAAAGAATAACAGGTAAAATAAATATTTTTTGACATCTTTAACTTATTGGCTTTCAGTTGCCCCCAAGTTTAAGAGTTCTTCAAAGATCTCTCCTTATAGTAATTTTTTTAGAAGCTCAACTGAACAAAATTTCTCAAAAAAGGAGTTTTGTTGTAGACCTGGGACCTAGAAGTACATATTAACATGCAAATAAGTATAAACTAAATTAAAATTTTAATCTCAGCTGATCAAATCGTTTAATTGAGAATGATACCTAAAGGCGAATTCCTTAACCGATGTCTTCTTTCTGAGTTAATCCAATAGGGAAATATACTTTTCGAATCTTAATTACTTCAGCTGTATTGAATCGTTTTACAAACAGGTTTTTTATAGGATAATTGTAGCTAGCCGTAATGTTTCTAGAATTAAATTAAAAAATAGACTAAATTTTTTTTATTTCCAATGCATAATTTTGCAATGAGTGTTACAATTAACGCTTTATCTTGGGGTAAACTATTATAAATTTGATTACGATATAATAGTTTCCTGTAATATTGATACTAAAGCCTTAAAATAAGTAAAATTTGTCTTATTTATAGTACTAGCAAGTAAATAAGTTTTATTCATAATTAATACTTTTACTGTTTTAAAGGAAAAATGTGATAATACTCATAGTTAACATGCATACCACATTTTGATTTACAGTTTTATCATCTCCATTTTCTTCAAAACTATATATTTTCAGACACCCGTTATCCTCTAAAAAATAAAATAGAAACAGTTATTTGTGTTTAGAATTGAGTTAACTCCTTAATATTGTAAGCAAGCACGTGCCAAATAATACTTTATTAAGCTCTTGTCATTTATTTCACTCGCTCGTGAAATAAAATACACTCGCTTAATAAAGTGTTCTTTTCGTCACTAGTTGCTTAATAGTTATTTCTTATTTATGCAACTAGTGCGAAAAGTAATGCTTTTTAAAACAATTGGATTTATTTCACGAGCGAGGTACGAGCGAGTGAAATAAAGACACGTGTTTTAAAAAGTTTACTTTTCGCACGTGTTTCATACACTATTTTTTATAATTGCGTGAAAAAAATCAAATCTCATTGGTTCAAAAATAATTCACGTGCTAATTAGACTAAAATAGACTAAGAGATGTCAAGGAAAACAACCAATGAACTCGCAGTTCGGAGCGCGTGACGCTATAAAAAACCAATAAGCGTGTTTCAACATTTTGTCAAAGAAAGCAACCAATGAACTCGCAGTTCGAAGGGCGTGACTTAAGAAATATTCCCATCGCGAGAAAAAAAATTCATTGATTCAAAAATAATTCAAGCGAATAATATTTTTAAATACAGCAGATCGATAAATCTTTGGATTTTTTGAGTATTATCAAATCGAAATTTTACTTGAAATGTTGGCATCTTATAAAAAGAGTGCGACAAAGTCTTTTTTTCACTGCTTTTGGGTGAAAAAAAAGTACTTTTTTTCACTGTTTCAAAAAGTCTAGCTTTGTGCACGCGTCTGATATTGAAATTATAATGTAAAAGTCGGCTTTTTTTCACGCATTTATAAAATAGTTATTTAAGCAACTAGTTCCGAAAATGATACTTTATTAAGCGAGTGGCTTTTATTTCACGAGCGAGTGAAATTATGACACGAGCTTAATAAAGTATTATTTGGAACGTGCTTGCTTACAATATTTTTTATAATGGCGTGCAAAAAAGTATTTCTACCAATGAGTGATTTTCATAACATCCTTTAGTTTCCATGGAGATATTCGAAAATGCAAAGTAGTGAAAGAAAAGTTGTAAAATACTTTTCTATTTTGAATCAAAATAGTATTTAGATTAATTAGTGCTACCGAACATAGGTGAAAATGAATGTGAAATGATGTTCGATCAACTTCCAGATTAAATTAACAAAGCAGCTAAGGAAGTTTGGTCGAATCTTCTTCCAGAAAAGTATTGTTTGGAGTGAAATTTGTGTTCTTACTTTTATCTTATTTCATTTCCTTTAATAATTTTTGTAATACTTTTAGTTTCCATGGAGATTAGAAAATGCAAAAGTAATGAACCAATAGAATTAACTGAGTTTCGTGACCATTTAGTTTCCATGGAGATATTCATGACATCATTTTGCTTTTCTACCAATCAGAAACTCTTATTTACTTTACCACACTAGTGCCGAAAGCCAACTTTTCGAAGACTGTCTGTGACGCAAGCACGTAAAGTGTCATTTTCGCAAGAATTTATGAATGAATATGATATAAAAAAAGTAAACTTTTTTGCACGTTGTTAGAAAAATAACTAAAACCGGTTTGGCTAGTGATTTGGCGAATTTTTTACTGCCTTTAAAATTTTATTTTCGATTCGATTATTATGTAAATTGTGCTTTTAGAGTATTTGTTAATTAACTTTTTCAGTCTTAAACCCTGCTTCTTTCATTGTGCCAACAATAAGTAACAATTAGAGTTCATTGAAATATTTTCCTTTGCATTAAAAAGTATGCATTTAGTATGTTTACTAAATTTTCAGTCTATAAAAAAAGTTAACCCACTTACTCTTTTTCCAAGCTATATTTTCTCCTTGACATTTCATTGTCTAGAATCAATATGAAAAATGGATATGTCAACAGTCAGTTTGATTCGTATTATTAATTAAATGTAAAAAAAGGCTTGAACCAATGTTACCCATTAATTCGATAGTTACTATAAAAAACATCACTGCTTTTTTTGACGGTCTGTCTCTTGATTCCATAGCTTTTTTTTGTTTCGAAAAGTTATTTCACAATACCGTTAAATAAAACGAGGCCCAGTGGCTTAGTGGTAGGGCTTCGCATTGCTACGCTCCTGGGGGGTTCCGCGTGAGGCTGACCACCTTATACCGGGGCATATGCCTAGCACCCCAGACCTCTAGGTCACGAAGGCTGAAATGGGCACGGCAGGCCTTGGCCCAATAATGGGCTGTTACGCCGAGGCGTTAAATATTTTTTTTATTTAATAAAACGCATTTTAATATGTTCTCAAAAAAAATAGAAAGAGTTAATGATCCCTAATGTAAGACAGGGCAACCATGGATATTAAAAAAGGCGAAATCTAAATTTGAGCCAAACTTAATTCATGTTCAAGCATCACAAATACATAAGTTGCGGAATTTTTCAAATAATATAGAATATTTCACATTATTATTCGTACGAGTGAACTGACATGCCAACAGGTCGCACATTTTGCTTGCTCTCAACTTTTGAAAGAAAAAAAACCTTATCAATAACTAAGAAAAATCAACACTTAAGAAACTGAAATATAATTAAGCATTTCTTTAAGCACTTACTGCTTGCGGCTCATTTTCGATTTCCACAGAAGGATCGAATTGACAGTGGTCATAGGGTAACGAATCCCTCGGTAAAAAGTTCTCCAATTCATTTACAGGAATATCTGCTTGGGTAGAGCCATCTTGGTACATCAGTTCGTTTGTGTCAAGGATCCGTAACATGTTTTGGGTCTAAATGTAGTTGCGATTTTTCTTAAACGAAAGAAAAACGATTATATACGCGTTGAAGAGGTCAGTTCCATAGATTAATTGCATTAATTATGAAACTCAACTTCTGTGAAAGTATTGCTCGCACTTAAGTTAGTTTTTACCACTAAATGTTTCGAAAACATCGGGTTAATTTTTGTTAAATAAAATATTGATATTTATTTAATAATAAGTATCTCCCGCTATTTAGGCGGTTGGCGACAATTTCAAACTAGCCAAATATCGCCGAAACGGATACTTCTAGGATTTGACCGGAGCCAGATAAAAAATTTATTGTACAGTTATTGAAAAATCCGAATTTCGATAAGGCTAAATGTAAAACTAATGTAAGATTTCGACTATAAAATTTTTAAGTTACATTTTTGTTAAGATTAAAATTTTGTATTTAGTTGGATCGACAGTCAAATTAGAAGTAATTACCCTGGTAGTACAACAATTTTGGCCAATGTCGCATGAGTATTGGCCAAACTTGGAGAATATTGGATGGAATCTATCATTTTCTACCGATTTTAATCAGATTTCCCCGTTGTTTGAGGTTTCATACCGGAAATTACGAAACGCACAATACTTAATTTTGCTATAATCTTAAAGTATTTTGCAAGTGTAAAAGGCAAATATTATGTTTCGCAATATTTTTCAATCAAGAATTTTGTATTGTAATTTTTTTTCATATAATATTCAAAGCAATATTGCACCCCGATACTTCTCAGCATCGGTAAAACGTAGACCATTCTGCATTGGGCGATGGGTATGAGACGAGATTGGCCAATACTGCTGTGCTACCAGGGTAAAAGTGAGATATGAATAAAATTTTATAATTTCTAAAATTTCATGGATAAAATTCACATTCTAATTTTTAAAACTAAATCCTAATTTCGACGTAAATGTAGAACAATAGCTTATTATAATTACCTTTTCAATTTTTCTATGAATTCTTTGTTAATGTGTCTTATATTCTTTGTTGTATGTCTTATATTCTGTTCTGTACGTAAAAAGATAGCAATATGGTTTCCAATTAAAAGAAATATCTACATGTTGCCATTCTAGACTTAGTTAAATTGATACAGATCATTATGCCTTCTGGTGCTTTTAATATAACTTACAGCAAAAAATTTAAACTAGATTGCGTAGGGTGTGTAACACCAAACGATTTTGAACAGTTCTACTCAATAAATCCATACATTCAATGGAATTTATATACCCTATAAGAAATAACTTTAAAACTTAAAACGTTTTATGGCAGCTACCCTTTCCGATTTTGTTTTGAAAATCTTATACAGTCTAAAGCGTCTCTGACAGACGAATCAATGTTAAAAAAAACACTTTTTCCTAATCGGAAACCTGCAAAACTTGTAGAAAACACAAAAATCTCAATTTCAGACGTACGCATTACTCATTATCTTATAAAATCAAAGGCGTTGAAAAAATAAGAAAATAGTGTAAGACACAATGAGCTTTTTAAATTTGAAGCTCGAGTAAAAGAAACATGTAAGATTTCAAATGTTTTCATTTTATGTTATCAAATCATCATTTAATATTTTTGTCATCCAAGTTTTTGAAAAACATATTTTAAGATTTTTTTGACTTGAGCTGTAGTGCTGCCATCTATATAATAAAAGTGATACAAGAAGTTCCCGTCCTTTTAATTTTAAGAAAATTAGCTGGTACTTAAAATTTGGAGGAGGTTTTTTTTTTTTTAAATCAGGATATATATTTTTGTATTTAGCTACTAAGAAATTTCTGGATTGTTTTAAAATATATTTAAAAAAATTATATCCTTGATATTTTGCCCAACCTTCCCCTACAAAGTTTAGAGCTCCTTAACTGCTTGTGCCTAAAGTAACCAGTTATAAAATTAGCTGGAAACTAATCCTTATGTATTGCAGAAATAAAATCAATTCACAGACTTATGGGTATCTGCTCCGATTTTATTTAATGAGGCTCTAAACTTTGCAAAGAACTCACAATCCTGCTATTTCATAGCCTGAAACATGCGTGTATGTGAAAAATGTTCATATACAACGGGCTTGTTTCAGTCCTCCAAAATTCTGAGTTTTTTTTGCAAAGTTTAGAGCCTTACTAAATTAAATTGGAGCAAAAACCCATAGGTCTGTGAATTGATTTTTTTCCCTGCAATACATAAGGATTGTTTTGCAGATAATTTGATAGCTTCTCACTTTTGGTACAAGCAGTTAAGGAGCTCTAAACTTTGCAGCAAACACAAAACTGTGAATTTTTTCCAAAGTTTAGAGCCGCATTAAATAAAATTGAAGCAAATAACCATAATTCTGTGAATTTATTTTATTTCTTCAATACATGAAGATTCTTTTCCAGCTTATTTTATTACTGGTTACTTTTGATACATGGAGTTAAGGAGCTCCAAACTTTCAAACTCCAAAATGTTCATATACAACGGGCTTGTTTCAGTCCTCCAAAATTTTGCGTTATTTTTTTCAAAGTTTAAAGCCTCATTAAACAAAATTGGAGCAAGTACCCATAGGTTTGTGAATTATTTTGTTTCTGCAATGCGTACGGATCATTTTCCAGCTAATTTTGTACATTTCCAATGCTGGCACAAGGAATAAATGACATCGAAAGTCGTTTAATTTAATTTTGGATTCTCGGCAAGTTTAAGGTGAAATATTTCTGTAACAAAAAGTGCCACCGCCCATCACTTGCTATTTTTTGGGTACTTCCTTTAGTATGTATTCATTAGATCATATGCACATTTGGTTCGCTGTTGGCACAAGAAAATATTAAAGGTTGAAATTGCAGAAAAATATTTTTTTCCCAATAACTTTGAATAACCCTGGAAATGTGTGCCAAATGTCAACCATAAGTTTTTATGTCCTAACATGTACTATAGAACAAGTAGAACACGAAAAAATTGTCACTGAAATTTTTAACTCTTGACACAAAAAGTATTGCCATATTCGTTTTTCTTCAAAAGACGGAAGATCTTCAATTTTGACCCCCCCAAAACTTTAATACATTTTTTTAAAGCAAAAACAAAAATATACGTGTCTAATAGTTTTCCATAAAGAACATATTCTGAAATTTTTAGCACAATTAAAAATGTCAACTATCCAAACCTGCCTGCTTTGTCCGGTTTTTAAAAAATCTGGCTCTTAATAATATTTTTTTTTTACTCGCTATTCAAAAGCTTCTTTTTAACCATGATTACAGGTTGATCATTAGTGTTCTTAGAAAATAAGGACTACAAGTATAAACAGACATAGACTTTTTTTTCAGGTTCTTTTATTGCAGAAACTGTAACATGAGGAATTGCTTTTATAACTAAGTAAAATAACATTGTACACCTTATTGATGATAATTTACATTTTACAATTCTATAAGAAATATCACAAAATTAAACAATAATCGATAACTAGATGAAATATGATTTAAAATTACCAACTTTCAAGGGAAGAGCTTTTTTCCAAATGGTGTTAAGTCAATATTTTCCATTCTTTAAACAGTTAAATTTTGTTAAGTAAGATTTATTATTGAATTTAAGGAGAATGCAATATTTCCTGTGAAAAACCTTTTCTTGTTAAAAATACATTATTATACTAACTTTTGGAAAAGATTGACATGACTTCATTTGAAAACAAGCTTTTCATGAAATAAGAACAATAAAAAAATAATTAATTTTTTTTGAAAACTTCTTTGATTTATTAATTCAGTTCAAATACATAGAATTTCTATATATTAGCCCTACAATATTCAATTATTCTAAATTTATTTGACTTAATTTCAGATTAAATTAATAAAATTTTCTGTAAGATCAAGTATTTAAACGGAGGCTACGTACATACTGATAACACTACATTTTTTTAAAAATTGATTCTAAAATATTTTTTTTTACATATTTTCTTAAAATAAAAATGATCGAAGTTATATTTTTAAGTCTTAAATTTTATCAATATTTATTAAAGTATTGACTTTAAATTAAGCAAACATATAATAGTTTAAAAAAACTAATCATTTGTTAAGAATAATGTTTCTGTAACTATCTAACCAAACTACCTTTTGAAATTTGTTTTATTCTTGAATGTTAATGTTTTCAAATGTTATGTTTTAAAAGATATATGAATGAAAAGTCAATGAAAGGTGTATGTTAAAAGTATGTTAATGTTTTTAGGCATAATTAAAAAAGTTTTATTGAAATTTGGAGAACAATTAAGAGTTTTACTTTTAAGTTTTAGCAAGACCTATTTATTACAGCAACTACTAGTTAAGACGTTGTCAGCGTTTGGCACAAGGTAGACTGATGTGAAATTTATCTGTGTTACGCTTTTGGATTATTGAATTAAGCTTGTTATTGTTACTTTTTACGTGTTTGAGAAAATTACTAATTCGAGTCAATTAATTTACCAGAAGTATTTTATCAGTATTTTAAGATATTGCCACCATTTGAGATACTTTTTTATTTAAAATATTTTTACTTCATCATTTTATTTTAAAATAATTAAATCTTACACTTTAACAATGTTCTTTTTTTAAATAAAATAATAATTAAAAAATTAATAATTCTTTTTATATATATATATATGAATCTACAATTTGGAAACTAGAATTTGATTGACAAGAATTTGGAAAACATCAAACTTCCTTGTGAACGGCCTAATCAGATAGCGACAAATTTATTCTTTGTTTATTGAAAAAATGAAAAAAAAATCTTTACTACTATAATAGAGAATATTTAGCCTGATTGCAAGATTTGGTTTTTATTTTAAAATCACTCTATGCGCTATCGCAATTTTACCTATTTTTTAATGAGCTAGACTACAATTTTCAAAATTTTGGAAAAAGCTGAATATATAATACGATATCAGCATGCTTAAAAAGAACTGTTACAAAGTTTCATTGACCTACCAAACTATTTGTTGAGCATGAATTGTTTTTAAAAAACAGTTATTACAGTGATATTTTGAGTTTGAAAAAAATATGCATGATTGCTATTTATAGCAAAGTATTTGTACAAAAAAAAAGTAATTTAAAACTTCCATTTTCTTTAATGTAAAATTAACAAACGACGTTGCTCCAAAATTAATACACATAGTAAACTTTATAAATTAAAGGCAATTTTAAAAACTGTTTTGGTTATTTGTATGTGTTCATTGAATTCTTAAGCAAAACATGATATTTTAATAGGTAAGCAACGTTACTATAAATAAAAGTAATAAGTACATAACAAACAAAGGAAATTTGTAGCTATCTGAAACGGCCCACGAAAAATAAAAAAGTGAGTATACAACAATGTATTGTAAGAGAAATACAAAACTACACAGTAGTTTAGTATTCCCTCAAACATGCATTGAAAATTTGGGTAAGGGTTGCAATTTTGAAAATAACAGTAAATATATTATTTTGAATATTTAAGGTTTTATCAAAAAATGCTACGCTCCCAAACAATATGCATGGAATGCAATTTATTTTTGCAATAAAGCAAAAATCGCTTTAAAAATTTAAAGAAAATCGACTCACTCGATAACTCTTAACTAAACACGATATATGAGAACCGAATTTCTTTCATAACCCCCTATAATTTTGCTAATAAACTCCTTCTTGATTGCTCAAATTTTTAGGATTTTGAAACAGAAATAAGGCATTCTTCTTATTGAGCTAGAGATACTGTGAGTCAATTATATACTTTTCAAGTTCCTAAGCATAAAATATATTTTTTTTTTCATTTTTGCATAACCATTATTTACCCTATAATTCTAGGAGGTTAGTAAAAGGTTGGTTAGCATAAGGAGTTAATAAGCGTAGAGGCTTTCACTTTATATTTAACTCCATATTACTCCTTAATTTTTATACAATTGCGGCAATTACGCTAAATACCCTCATCTGAAAATAATCCTGAAATTTTTTGTCAGGAAGGGCGTGGAAAATAAGACAATTTCTTGATGCCATGTTCGGAAACTACACAGCTCAAAATAGTTAGGGGAGCATTGGAGTACTTTTCTTAACCCTTTCAGTTTCAACTTTTTATTTTTTATTCTAAAAATATAAAATTTGTAAAATAGATTCCTTATGAATGCACAATGAAATGGTAAAAAACAGGGGGGGGGGGGGGGAGAGACTTAATTTTAAACTAAAATTTAAGGGGGAAAAATTTGAGTAGTTATATAACTTTTGAATAAATTATAACAATATTTTTTTCAAACTTGATTTGTTTTGTAAAACTTTTTTGGATTAATTTCATTTTATCATGTTTTTCATTGGTATTAAAAATTAATGGATTCGCTAAAATAATTGGAGGTGAAAGGGTTTAAACCACCCGCTTCCCTAATTGTTTTGAGCAGTGTATATCTGAACCTCTCAAGTTTCTGATGTTCCAATTTAAATCTCCCTTAATTTTTAAAATCATGCAGAATATTCTCAGCTACCTGATTTCCGGCTTCCCTTTCCGTTATTTTTACCCGAGTCGCTGTATCGAAACAAAGCGAGCTGAGAAATTAGTGATACCATCTCGTGTAGAACTTTTTATACCATACATATATAGATAAAACTGCCAAAATTAATGGGCTTTTGCTTATGGATTTGGCTGTGGATTTTTGACATTTTAGGAAAGTTACTTCCTTTAAGGGAGAATGGCCGAGCTGGATCCCGGGTCTCCAAAATCGAGTGCCTCAATGTTAATCCAAATTGGAAAAAAAAAAAAAAACTATTTTCTCTGCCACATTTCTCCAGCTGTATTGAATATTTTTACAAGCGGTTTCTTTTAAATAATAAATGTAGGTAACTTACAGGTCTCTATAATCCCACTTCTTATAAGTGCTTTGAATACTTTTTGTAAAATTATTTATTGGAAATTAAAAAAAAAAAAATCGAATTCGAAAATAAATTCTATATCAAAAAGTGGAATTGTCGGGACCTGTGAATCAGCAACATTAATCACACAAAAAATTCGTTTGTAAAAATATTCAATACATCCGGAGAAATGTGGCAGAGATAATTTTTTTTTTCTCCATTGGATTAACACTGATGCACTTTGCTTTGGAGACCCGCCGTCCAGCGCGCCCGTTCTTCGTGTAGAACTTTTTATAGGAACGTTTTTTTTTTCAGGAACGTTTCAGAATTTTTTTTACAAGTGTAAGAGGTTCAGTTGATTTCTCGATCACCTTTCCGAGTATCGTATACCTCAGGGCATGCCTTTAAAGCAAAATAGCTTAATCATTTAAAAATACTTAATGCCGCTTTATTCCTAAACCACTTTTGGTATTGCTTATCACAATTATATCAAATTGTAGAACCAAAATGAGGTTTGGTTTACTTTGGTTCACGGTTTAATTCATAGAAACCTTCGTGAACTCCTTTTAATAGGGATCATTATTTATACAAGCATGTAAGACTTACATACATTACATCCCTCAAAGGATGGCTGGCCACATACAGCTAATGGATAAGTTTTGAAATCTTAACTTCCGCAAAAGCATTGCTTTGCCATGTAAATATATTTTCACCAGGTATAAGAATCGTCTTTACACCAAAATTGTAAGAATAATATTAAAAAAAAGGTTAATTACTAATTAATAAAGTTTTAAAATAGTTTCGTCATTTGTAGAATATTTCGGGGGTTCTTGTTTTAAAAATTAATAATTAAAAAATAGGATATTTTCTTTTTAAATTTGTTTTTTTTACTGGTATTACGTTCTCCTCTCATACCTGATGAGAAAGGGCTAAATCGAATAACAATACCTTTACAAAGTTAGAATTTCAATATCAATGCACTAACATCTTTGAGCAAGACCATCACTTTTAATGATTTTTAGCAATTCTTATGCTAACCAATCAAAAATTCAAATTTAAGTCAATGCATCCAGGATTTGAACAATTTTATCACAGGAAAACTTTGACTTTTTTGAATTTTATTGAACGCCTCAGTAAGTTAACCTTTCCACAATTGCTTCAAGTATCATTTATATTTGTATACATTTCATCATTATATAACATACTTTTTTTGGAAGCTTTATAGTTAACAAACAGTTTCATTTTTTTTGGCATTCCTTAAGTATTTAAACCGTAAATACTTGTTTTTTCATAGATAATACTTAAATTCAAATGTTTCCACATTCTTAAGTCATTTAAATACTAGCTCAAAATGTATATCTATGATTTATTTTTGTCAGTTTGAAAATGTTCTGTGCGTATAAATATTTATATTCTATCTGAACATTTTGTGCCTCATTTTTTTAGTCAACACTGACAATGACCTTCCCAAATAGCAGCTGCTTAAAACAACTAATGCTGCTGAGCTCCTTTTACATTAAGTCATTTACATAATATAGGGACTAGTACGGTTCCTCTTCTACTGAGCAGGATTACTATCGCAACGACGAGGGTGGCTACAGAGAATCCCTGTTCAAAAAATGCCCAGACTTTTCCTGACAAAATGTAAAACAATTCCCTGATTAGCGGTAATTTCGTCCTGGATTATTATTGATACCCGTATTAGTAAAAAAAAATTACCAGTGCATTTAACATTAACAATTTAAAAAAAAAAAAAAAAGTAATTCAATTTAATAAATACCAAAATTTAAAGAAAAACATACAAAACGCAATTCAAAGCTATGATATATAAAATACAGTTTTTTTATAGAAAAATAAACAATCTATATATTAATATATTAAAAAATTACTGTTTTTTTTTAGGTTACGTGTATTTTTTTCTTATTTTATTCTTATTAATCAAAGGAGAGATAATGTGATTGTTAGTTCGTTAGTCGAATAAATTAATTAGTCCATGCGCAATTTTTTTAAACAACAAAAAAAATATATAATTTTGTTTTTGAGCTTCCACAATTATGACAGTCAGGAATTTCAGGCTCGAATTTTTTAAAAATGGATTTTGACTTTTAGATAATATTTTGCATTTATGGTGATTGATTGTTACATTAAAAGGAAGCACTACACAAGACTTTAACAGAGTTTCTTTTTTTTTTATATATAATATAGGAGTAACTATGGAAGTCAAGTAATGTAAGTGAACGTTAAGAATATATTGGATTTTTAAAATAGAGGAGAAATATAAATTAACACCAAACATACAGTTAATCAGGGAGGAAAGTAACAATAAAAATTAATAATAAATGTAGTAGTAGTAACCGTGGGTGTTTTTTTTTTTTGACTTTGTTCATACATTGATTACGAAGGAAAAAAAAATCCAGTACCAGAGATTTAGTATTATTAGATATAATAATGAGAAAGAAAATGACGATTTCATGTGGTTTTGGCGCAAAATGGCACATTGGAAAATTTTCCTGATTAAAAAAAAAAAAAAATCACAATTTCACTGACTTTTCCCTGATTCTCTGATCCTGTAGCCACCCTGTATAACAAAGGAGAACTAAAATATAGGCTGGTTTCTTCAATGAATGAGAGAAGGTAAAATAAAGTTAGAAAAATGCTAACTTATGGCCCTAACCTTTCAACTTAAGAGGACCCTAACCTTTTTATAAATTGCATAAACTGGTTCAGTTTGAAAAATTATGCATAGGTATACAGTTACCATAAAACTCTCTATTTTTAACCTGCACACAGACGCAATAACTATTGATAAGAACATACATATTTGTGTGTGATAACAATGATAAGATGGAAACTTATTGGATAGTTGCCACGGAATTGAACTATGGAGTCATGGCGTAATTGCAGTAAAATAAAGTGATAATGATTCATTAGACGATCCCTTGGCTTCCATTAGACGGCCACTTGACAACACAATCAATCGAAATGTTTAATTATTCAGTATTATTTTCACTGATTTTCGCTACACAAATTACCATCTTACCATTAAGTCATCCTTAAAAATTAAACAATTTTCATACAAATAGCTGCATCTGTTAACTTCTTAGAATCAGTTAACTTATATAAGAGGAACAGTCTCATAGACCTAATGATTTGTTTTTGAAATCACTTTTCTGTCAAAGTATTGTTTTGCAGTTAAATTCCTCCATGAGGTAAAAAAAATAGTTATAACAATAAAATAAAGCAAATTTGAGGTAAACATATTATCTTAAAACAACAAAAATAAGTTTATAAAATTTTAAGAAGTTAAAAAAAAGTTAATTCAATATCAGGATATTTTCCCTTCAAATCAGTTTTTTTTGCTAGTGTAAACTTTAAAATTAATAATAAAAAAAAAACGGATATTTTCCCTTCAAATTAGTTCTCGTGCTATTGCTAACTTTGAAATTAATAATTAAATAACATGATATTTTTCCTTCAAATTTATTTTGTTACTATTGTAAACTTTTGGGGAAAAAAGTTTAAATTTAACTTTGACAGACGTTGATATTTAAAAAATAATACTTTAGTCATATGAGATCTACCATTGCTCTTTTTACATACCAAGTGATGCACATTTATTTAGCAGCCCAAACATCAATTTTACTCTATTATATTTCAATTTTCCGAAACAAATAATAGTTATTAAAGTAAATCGGGTTGGAGCTGTGTTTAAAGCTTTTGGGTTTATCCCGACGGAAATACCATGAAATAGTACTGTACTCAGAGGACAAACACAATATTATGCTTGCATCTAACATAACTTAGTAAGGACATTGCATCCCTAACAGATTTAACATAAACACCAGCTTCCAACAATTACCAAATTTTGCTGCAGAATAACTCGTTGATCATTTTTTAAATTAGTGCATAGCAAGTTGGTTATGTGAAAAACTCATTTTCTTCATTCAATTTAATTTCTTGAGACGAAATTCAAAAGCCATACATTCCATAATGGGCACGTCTTGAGTGGCAACACTTCCGCAGGAATGAGAATAAGGTCCGATGTCACAATCAATGCAGTGAGGGGCGGAGCTTACCGTGTCATCCCACCAATTACCGGAACCACCAATGAAATCCAGGAATGAAAGCATGATTTACGTCATGTGCAACAAGCCAATTCATAAAATCTGAAATATACATTCCAAAAATAACTCCAACAGCATATATTATAAAGCATAATTAAAAATGTCCAAGCAAAAATGGATACAAAAATTGCGTTTCTGGTTTGCATAACATATTTACATATTAACTGTCGCGACTAATAACGTCAGGATAATTCCTAAAAAATGTTGTCAAAACTTGGATTTTTAACACAAGTGTTTAAGCTGGTGTCTAATATATGATGGGATGCAAAGAGTAAAGTTAAAAAAAAATCTGTCCAAGCAACTTTAAGTGGCTGATTATCTGTTTATTTTCCAAAGTACTGACATTTATTCAGACAAATAAAACTATGCTTGCATTTATAACTAAACTACAAAATGGTGCCATAAACTATTTTTAGGCTAAATTGACACTTCCCCTTGATTTGCATGAAAGTATATAAGTTAAAACTTAAATGTTTTACAATTTGATTATGAAAGAAAATTTCAAAAAATAACTATATAGAAAACTTGTTTTGCATGAATATAGATAAGTTAACATTTAAATATTTGATTATGAAAGAAAACATCAAACAAATTAACTGTGTACAAAAAAACCTTAAGAAGTAAATAAGATTGAATAACAAATATTTGATGTTTAAAAGGTGTATTGTCTGCCATTTAAAAAGTTAAAAAAATATTTATAAAAAGTTTGATAAATAATTGAAAAGTATTTATGAAAAGTACTGTTTAAAATGTGTATTGCCCATCATTTAAAAAATATTATATTATATTTAATAATTAACGTGGCCATTTTTATAAAAAGTTTGATAAATAATTGAAAAGTATTTATGAAAAGTACTGTTTAAATTTGTATTGTCCATCATTTTAAAAAATATTATTAAAAAATATTATATTAATTTATATTTAATAATTAACGTGGCCATTTTTATAAAAAGTTTGATAAATAATTGAAAAGTATTTATGAAAAGTACTGTTTAAAATGTGTATTGTTCATCATTTAAAAAATATTATATTATATTTAATAATTAACGTGGCCATTTTTTCAGAACCACATTCCATCGTTCGTTATCCCCTCCCCCCCGGCGATGTTTCATATTCCAGACTCTTACTCCAAATAACGAAATAATTAAGGTAGTAAATAAAAACAACTAATAACCGAGGAATAATGAATAGTTAGCCATGATCGAAAGTAATTAAATATGAAAATTAATAACTAATAATTTTAAGTTTCCAAAATCTATATTTTATTTTCGTTCTTTTTCGTTTTGGCACTCTGCGGGATTGCAAAAGAATTGCATGACATTTGACATTCAGTCCGCGGGACTTTCCCGCCAAAAGCGGGACGTCTGTTCTCATTATTAATAATATGCAATAAAATACTGTTATTAGCTTTCAATAATGAATAAATTCCTACTTGAAAATAATTACACCAGAAATTGAAGCTTCTTCATAGTTTTCCCCGTTTTTGGGCAACTGAAGTAACTTTTTAACTGTTGCTGTAGTCCCTAAAAAAGAAGGAGTACATTTTTTTTAAAGAACTCTTTAATTTTTGGTGTTTTTTTTTTATATAATATAAAATATATCGATAGCATATACAGATAAACTCAAAAACTGCTAAAATTAGAGCAAAGGCTTTTTAAGAATAGATTTTCAAAAAATAATTAGCTGGTCAGTAAAAAAATTTGGTCGATACGACGGACGTGTTAAAGACCCAATGTAGAAATTATCAATGATAAAGTTTAATAATATTGAAATTAAAAAATTATTTATCTAGCACACAATCAAGAATTTGCTAGCACCTTAAATGATTTTGTATAACAATAAAAAAATTTAACAAAATAATTCATTAATATTTAAACAAAAATTTGTTGATGCACAAACTGACATTAGCATAAATAGTGATAGAAAATTATTATATATATTAATAGAATTAAAAAAAAACTTACCTGCATTTTTTTATCATTTATAATGACAAAATATTTAAACTCATTAGCAAACATTTGCACAGCTTGCCCTCCCGCCCGCCGATTGATATTTGTAGGCGCTTCTTGACACTTCAAATTCAAAATAAAATAAAATATATCGGAAGACTTGTCGACTTGTCGTCACCAACAACAAAAGTTTCGGTTAGCGCGCAACTGGCTGGTCCAATAGAAATCGTTATCGTCAGCGCAAGAATAAACGGGGCTTCCCCTTCACCGCTGTCTTGTGATAAATATAGATTTTAATAATGAAAAAAAGTTTTTACTGAGGCTTATTACAGTGCTGCCATCTATAAGATCATTGGATATATAATAGTTCTGGTGTTGCAGCGTTGGCATGCAGTGCTGTCATCTTCTGCCGTTATATTAAACTATAAAGCACACTGTGAAAGATGAATCCCATGCTCGGTGGTGATGTGGTTGGGTTGAAGTTGAACCAAATCACACTGCATGATTTCGTTTATGGTAGCTTGAATTAGGTTAGATATTGATCCATGAGCTACACGAGGTATATTAGAACGCGAGGTTTGAACATCTGTATAGGCACCCAAAAAACCACACGAAGGCTAATGAGATGGTAGACCTTGTAAAAGAAAACAAAAACTCAATAATAGATATTTATATGGTACGCTAGAATTCGGTTAGATATTTGAACAACGTGTTTTTTGGTTTCACGGGAATATCTTTTAAACCTAAAAAGTTATATAGCATATAACCGAAGCTTGAGTAATTTTATTATTCTGACTCGAAACTGTTGTACCAAAGTACTTGACCATACCAAATTTCAATATTCATTCAATTTTTCATCCATCATTCAACTATTTCGCCCGAAAAGTATTATAGTAGCTAACGTACCAAATTTTTGAAGTCGATAGCTCTTCTATTTTGCTCTAGATTGCTTTCATACAGACAGAATGATTTTTGTTATAAAACCATTTTTTCAGTATCAAAACCACCCCATCCACCAAAACGTATAGCACACACAAAATCTCCACTTCGGGATTTAAACCCCATACAATACTTTTTCATTACCTTATCTTTCAAACTAGCATTAGTTAATTAAAAGTACAAAAAAAATTATACTCGGAAGTAAAAAATTCATAAGGTCACCATGCATTTGGTTTGGTTGAATAATCATCGCCTTGAGCTACAACAAGGGCTATTGGCAACGGACGTCATAATTTAGAACCACAGTAAACTGACGAGCCGACATCTGAATAGGCATCCAACGCAACTTTTAAGGCTGTTGTCTGGTTTTAAAGGAAATCGATAAAAAAACATAAACATCAGGCCGGCGCACCCCGAATGGACTGTGTGTGGCGCTGTAGAGAAAAACTAGAATATCTTTTCCGTAAACAGTACACAAAGGGCGTGAAACTTTGGCTGTATGTTTATGAACATCACAGTATTCACCATATCTTGAGTGACACCTCAAGATCATATCTGGTTGGCTATTGGCCTAGAATTGGCCAATAAATTGTCTCAGAGGCATTGAAGGCGGCCAAGCATTCGTCCATGCGCTAAAATTCACTAGTTTGTCGTGAAACTCTGAAGTTAATATACTAGTACTGAGTCGATATTAAGTGTCTCTAGGTGGGGGAGAATTGGAAACTTTGTGCAATGAGGAAAAGGTTAATGTTTGTGAATTTTTCAACTAGGGGAGAAGTCAGGACATTAACGTGGAAATTAACTAAATTATTGAGCATGTTCGGATATGGCAAATTTTATTAAAGTTAAGTTTTTTCAATGTTAGAAAGTTGGTATACTGGGAATTGTAAGATGAATATAGAGTCCTAGGAATGTTTATCAACAGGAAGATTTGTAGCAAAGATATTTTCTAACATATATGACGATGATGGTGTTTCCTAAGTCAAATTTTAACCGCTCTTTTGGTGTGTGAACATACTACAGGGAGAAATTTACACATTGCCAAAGATTTTACAAATAACCGTCACCAGGCTCTGATTCTACTTTCTTCGTTGGTCTGACGGACCGGGCGGTCAAAATCAAGCCGAAACAGTGCGAATTGGTACTTGTCTTGTCAAACATAAACTTTTAAGGATTACCTCCCGGTTGCTCGACGCGCTTATTACCTAGAATTTTGTCTATTCACACGCCATGTGTGTGTGTTACCATGTTCACACTATGTGTGAGGTGACAGATATAATTTTTTGTTTAAAAAACACTGAATCAGACATGTCGCTCGCTCGATCAGCGACATAGATAAAGCGGAATCAAACCTATCGAAAACATCGGACCCTATGTGAAAACTGACTATTGAAACAAATTCCCCCCCCACCCCCAACACCCATGAGCAAAAGCATTTTTAATCTTGAATAATGTGTTGCTATTGATCTGAGTATTGCATGTTTCCAGGCCCGACTGGCCCGCCGGCCCATCGGCCCTCGGGCCGGTCGTCCCTTTCTAAAAAAAAAATCTGATTAAAATTTTCTGAAGCCTAGATTCATCATCTCGTAAGGTATTCCGCACTTTAATGATGTGCACGGATGCGTTATTTTCTAAAGGGGATCTGCATATCTTTGTGAAGGAACGGTAAGAACTAAAAATTGCCAGCCTTAGCACCGATACCTAGAAATCGCCCTTCTGCTTCACTTTCCCATACAGGGAGCTGATATGCCGTTGTTGAAATAACGATTACATGTCCGGAGCCCTTTCCGACCGGCTCCACTTTCGGCGGGGATAAAAGAAATGATCAAGCTCTTTCAAAAATTGCGATACCAACAGGTTCTTATCCCCTTTTCCGACCGGGCTCCGCACGATCGTGGGGTAGTAAAGAGAATGTCAAAGCTCTTCAAAAATATCGATACGAAGCAGTTGACTCGATCCCTTTCCGACGGGCTCGCACGATCGTGCAGGGTAGTAAAGAGAATGTTCAACTCTTCAAAAAATATCGATACCGAAGCAGAGTGACTCGTATTATGCGAATCGAATCGTTTATTTGTATAAAAAAAAAAATGACCTTGTTTTTAGTTTTTGTGAGTTGCTGGCATTGATGCCGTGCTTGAACGCTTTTTGCCTTGAACGATTTTTTTCGATGTTTTTCGTTCAAACTCCAAATTTAGTAGTCTCATAATTTTAAATCAATAGCATAGCGCACCTGACGCTGTATCACCAAATCGACCGAGGTCGATAAAGGGTTATACATGGGAATTACTTTTAGGTAGTGAGTGGTATATGTTCGGTAAAGATCTTAATAAGGCGCCTTCCTTTACATACAAGCGCCAAACGGCCTCCTATATATAACACGTACATTTCCCAATATATTATTAATCTTGGGTGCTGGATATAAAAAATAAAAAATCCCCCAAAAAAAAAACACCCAAGAAGTATTGGGATTTGGCCTGATTGATATCACTCGCATATCATGGGTGGTTTTAAACTTCTTTTGATACTCTGTGCGGAATTTTATGACGTATCATTCATACGCATCCTGTCGTCGGATTTTTTTTGAATGAGGGATCTAAAAAAGCATGCGTCAATGAGTATTAGGGCGCTTTTAATTTCACACCGTTTTTAAACTTGCAAATATTTCTCAATTTTCTGAGTAAAATAGCGCCCTGTATATGAGACTTATGCACGCTAAAGATGTAAAGATGGTGTGGTCTATACAGCCCTGTCGGCCACGCCACTTGACCGCGCTCCTAAAATGCGAGACTCATTGTCAGTAGCCCTAGTATCTCGTATAGTGCAACATTCTCAATAAAACTAAATGTTAGTAAAAAGGGCATTTTTTAAAACCTTTTAAATGTGGGTCTTGTTTATCAATCTTGAAAACCTGGTGCTGAATATTATTCGAATTGTTTCATTTTAACGCCATGATATCACCAGCGCCCTTGGACTTCGCTGTTTAAAATTTCAATTCTTGGTTCCGAATATTATTTAATTACTTAATAATCTTTTTCGTGGTTAGCGTTCGTTTCCTTTCTGTTGTTCTCTTTATTAGTTTCAACTCAGACCTAAGGCTACATGTCATATGTCAAAATTATTTTCACACTCCACAAAGAAAATTTAGACAAAATATATGCATCGTTTGCGATTTTGAAGTATACTTTCTCACCATATCATACGATTCAGCTGCTGTTTTGACTAAGTTTGTGTGGTTGGACTCGATTTGTTATGTGTTTTGAAGTTTCCCGGGTATCAAACGTCCAAATAAAAAGTGTAGGTTGCACATTTGACATCAGAAACCTTTTACTTTTTTTTTTGCTTGATTGTATCTTTCCTATTAGATTTTTTTTGTTTAAAAGGTACGATATCCGATACATCTTTGTACTTTTTGTCCATTTATGAGTTTAATAGTTGCAGAGGGTCGCGTCAATGTAGGGTCAAGTGGGGTAAGTGTGATAGGGTTTCTGCATTTTTCATTGAGAAAATTTGTTCTCTGCTTCAAGTAAATTCCAAATCCTAAAATGGAGTGAATTATTATAAAAAAACATACATATGTAGAAAAAAATTATATGTTTGAATTCCAATTTTAAGTGTACAAAATTTGCATTTCAAAATCCATTGCTGTTTTATCACACTTACCCCACATAGGAAAACCCACATAAAAAGAAGACAGTTGCACTTAAATTCAAAAGCTCAAAACTTTCTTTAAACAAAAAATAAGGTCAATATTTCTTTTTAGTTTAATTATAAGTGGTCTAATGTTATATATTGCAAACTTTCAGATTTTTAGAATGATTTCCAAAGTTACAGGAGCTGTTTATCACACTTACCCCCAATCACACTTACCCCACTTGACCCTATGTCTTTGATGCTGATCTGAAAGGATCTTAAAGGGTTAAGACCGGCCGTCATATAAAGGGATATAGAACAGGCACAAAAGACGCGCGTTATCAAGATTCAATATTTTTCTAATTGACCAGATGAAGCACGAAAGAGCAAAACTTTTTTATATAATCACGGCCAACCATGAGGACAACCATACCACGCTCCGCTATCACATAAAGGCCGTGATCAATTGAAGAAAGATGTTGACAAGGGTTTGATGTAAACAGAAAATTTAAGAAAACAATTATATGTTTATTAAAAAGTAAGAACAGCAATAATTGGAGCTCATAAAATCAATCAATAAAACTTGGATGATGCCATATTTAGGTGATGACAACTAAAAATATATTAAATACAGTTTTATTTACGGCTTATGTTCCTGAAGAGCATATTTTTCTTATCCATACATTTTTAAAGAAATTAAATAATTGTAAAACGAGTTAACTAAAATGTTTATAATTAGAGTTTAATGCATTTAGGCATAATAACTTTGCATTTTTTTTTTAATTACATTTTTCTTACTATGTTTGTTTAAAAGAAAAATGTAGATTTACAACCTCACCCTGTATGAACCCCTAAATGAAAATCTTTTCCTCTTTTTAATTTTATTAGTTAAAATGTTTTCTTTCCTTACTATAACTACTTTAATTTTATGCAATTTTATAGATGAAAAACCAAGACATTGTGCTGCATATTTAGACATTTTAACCCTTTGTGCACTGACGGTACTTGTAAGTACCACTTAACAAGCCACTGCTTTCACTTTTCATTGTTCGATGTGGAGAAAACTGGAAAAGATAGAACTTTTTGATTGACATGTTCGGTTTTAGCACATTGCAAGTTTGAAAAGTAAATACTTCCTAAAACTTTAACTTAGTTGTCCTGCGCCAACTCGTTAAATTGAATTAGAAATTATATGTAAAAAGGAAGAAAATTATAAAAATTCGTGACATAAAGTACATTTTATGTTCCAACTATTTTTCACACTTTTATGTTCTAATTAATTGCAATAGCTATCAATAAAATGTTCAAAGACAAATAATTTAAATTAAAACTTAATTCGGGGCATAAAGAGTTAAAATGTTTAACTTACGTAGAAAAAAACAATAAGATGCAGAGTGAGCGATGAATTTCGTAAATGGTTTTTTCATTTGCATTCCCAGCGTACTTTCTGGAGCCAACATGTAAGCCACGGAATACACTGGGAACATCGTGGCCATCTTGAAAATCTCCATTAATTGGCCCACCATTGGCTTCCGGCGGAAACCTGGACTGCCTTCATACCAGACAGAGGCCAAAAGCTGTTGAACATTAGGATGAGCCACAAACTAGAAAAAATGAAATACAATACGAATATACACTGAGCTAAAGTATAGGAAAGTCACATAAATCCTAACAATACTAAATTAGAACGCATTGAAAATGCAACTAATTTATTTCAATTAAGTGCCAATTTTTAAAGAAGCTGTGACACAATAAACTTGGGAGAGGATTAGTATGAATTGCAGTGTTAATTCAAGGAAATGAAAGTCCAGATACTACAACTTAGTTTAATTACACTGTTACAGTGCATTTTTTGCTCTAGTGAGACAGTTTTAGAATAACCACCATCCAATCCATCGTACTTAGTTTTGTGGTAAAAGCTTTCTTAGAGGAAAAAAAAAGGTGCTAACTATCACAAAATTACAACCTTTGATAGGAGTTTTCACTTTCTTTTACCTAAAACTACATTATAGAATCATCCACGATGATGTCACAAGTCTCTTCTCGTTATGGGAGGACTATATACCGGGTGATTATAGGGAAACTTTGCCAACATCTGCGGTTCTAGAGTGCGTTCCATTTAACAGATCGAGATGACATTTTAAATATAGTTATTTGGAGGTATGCGCTCGAGATTCTGTGAATTTCATGACAATCGTGCTCACGGTTACGGTTATAGTTACATAAACTCGAAAATTTCAAATAACAACGCCTACTTTTTCCTGTCTCAAAATGTTCAGCGCTTGCGAAAACCTTAATTAGCGTTGAAACGGCATCGATTTGTCCAAAAACCGACGTGTTATAAATAACCCTTTAAGACCTGCCATCAGATGGCGCTAATTAAGCTTAGGAGATTAATTCTTAAGAGTTTTATCGTAAGAAAATGCCTTAAACAGCCAACAAAACACGATCTGTGCGCACGCGGGATATTTGCATATGACTGAGGTGCGCACTCAGTAAATTTGCTGTTTACGGCATATTCCTTTGATATAACTCTTAAAGGTTAGTCCATAAACTTAATCATCTGTTGGAAGGTCTTAAATGGTTATTTATAACTCATCGGTTTTTGTTCAAATCGATGCCGTTTGGACGCTAACTATGGTTTTCGCATGCGCTGAACATTTTAAGACAGGAAAAAGTAGGCGTTGCTACTTGAAATTTACCAATGAGTTGAATGATTTACCAGATTATGTTGCATGCCACGTACACAGATAATACCTACATACCTTGGGGTCTCTGGCAGCTGTTTGTCGTCAATATTTGCAATTGTATAAGATTATACAAAACCAGGGTCGCGTTTAAACACTATTTAAAAGTATAAAATAAATCGTTAGTTTTAAATTACTAAATTTGTAGCCAAAAGAGAAGTAATCTTACCGTTTTCTGCTTACAAAGAATTCCTAATTTTAACCTCTCCAATTTCATGCGTTCTCCTTTTTCGTAGGCTGGTCCTTTTGGGTCGTAATTTAGCATAACTTCCAATTCATATGAAGTTCGAGTGTGATCTAGTAAAGCCGTTGCATATTCTTCACATTTCAAGCGCAATGCCTGCATATTAAACTACATAATGAGTATTAAAGTGAAACCATATTAAGTAAAATGCATGTAAGGTAAAAAAAAAAACATATATATTGTGGTATATTTTAGTCATAGAGACAGTTATCATTGTCTCAGTTAGAGGTATAATGTAAAAAATATATATTTTATGTTTTGTTATATAATTTTTTCATTTAGTTTAATACTCAAATTCAAACTAAAGCTTTGTATCATGTACACTTCTGCCATATTAATAAATTTTTCAGACTCTCATTGCCTCCCTCAATGTTTAAATATGTGTGAAGACGCATCTAGCCCATTACATTTTTTGATGAATGAATAGAAGCCAAGAGGCTTA